>OW121816.1:49304536-51712101 GCA_933228935.1 Pemphredon lugubris
AGATTGGATAAAATGGATGTAGAGTGGATAAAATGGATGTAGAGTGGATAAAAATGGATGTAGAGTATATAAATTGGATGTAGAGTATATAAAATGGATGTAGAGTGGATAAAATGGATGTAGAGTGGATAAAAATGGATGTAGAGTGGATAAAAATGGATGTAGATTGGATAAAATGAATGTAGAGTGGATAAAAATGGATGTAGAGTATACAAATTGGATGTAGAGTATATAAAATGGATGTAGAGTGGATAAAAATGAATGTAGAGTGGATAAAATGGATGTAGAGTTAATAAAAATGGATGTAGTGTGGAAATACTGGATGTAGAGAGGATAAAATGGATGTAGAGTGAATAAAATGGATGTAGAGTGGATAAAATTGATGTAGAGTGTATAAAATGGATGTAGAGTGGATAAAAATGGATGTAGAGTGGATAAAAATGGATGTAGATTGGATAAAATGGATGTAGAGTGGATAAAATGGATGTAGAGTTGATAAAATGGATGTAAAGTGGATAAAATGGATGTAGAGTTAATAAAAATGGATGTAGAGTGGATAAAATGGATGTAAAGTGGATAAAAATGGATGTAGAGTGGATAAAATGGATGTAGAGATGATAAAAATGGATGTAGAGTGGATAAAATGGATGTAGAGTAGATAAAATGGATGTAGAGTGGATAAAATGGATGTAGAGTTCATAAAAATGGATGTAGAGTGGATAAAAATGGATGTAGATTGGATAAAATGGATGTAGAGTGGATAAAAATGGTTGTAGAGTGGATAAAATGGATGTAGAGTGGATAAAATGGATGTAGAGTTAATAAAAATGGATGTAGTGTGGAAATACTGGATGTAGAGAGGATAAAATGGATGTAGAGTTGATAAAAATGGATGTAGAGTGGATAAAAATGGATGTAGATTGGATAAAATGGATGTAGAGTGGATAAAATGGATGTAGAGTGGATAAAAATGGATGTAGAGTATATAAATTGGATGTAGAGTATATAAAATGGATGTAGAGTGGATAAAATGGATGTAGAGTGGATAAAAATGGATGTAGAGTGGATAAAAATGGATGTAGATTGGATAAAATGAATGTAGAGTGGATAAAAATGGATGTAGAGTATACAAATTGGATGTAGAGTATATAAAATGGATGTAGAGTGGATAAAAATGAATGTAGAGTGGATAAAAATGGATGTAGAGTATATAAATTGGATGTAGAGTATATAAAATGGATGTAGAGTGGATAAAAATGGATGTCGAGTGGATAAAATGGATGTAGAGTTGATAAAAATGGATGTAGAGTGGATAAAAATGGATGTAGATTGGATAAAATGGATGTAGAGTGGATAAAAATGGATGTAGATTGGATAAAATGGATGTAGAGTGGATAAAAATGGATGTAGAGTATACAAATTGGATGTAGAGTATATAAAATAGATGTAGAGTGGATAAAAATGGATGTCGAGTGGATAAAATGGATGTAGAGTGGATAAAAATGGATGTAGATTGGATAAAATGGATGTAGAGTGGATAAAAATGGATGTGGAGTATATAAATTGGATGTAGAGTATATAAAATGGATGTAGAGTGGATAAAAATGGATGTCGAGTGGATAAAATGGATGTAGAGTGGATAAAAATGGATGTAGAGTATACAAATTGGATGTAGAGTATATAAAATGGATGTAGAGTGGATAAAAATGAATGTAGAGTGGATAAAAATGGATGTAGAGTATATAAATTGGATGTAGAGTATATAAAATGGATGTAGAGTGGATAAAAATGGATGTCGAGTGGATAAAATGGATGTAGAGTTGATAAAAATGGATGTAGAGTGGATAAAAATGGATGTAGATTGGATAAAATGGATGTAGAGTGGATAAAAATGGATGTAGAGTATACAAATTGGATGTAGAGTATATAAAATAGATGTAGAGTGGATAAAAATGGATGTCGAGTGGATAAAATGGATGTAGAGTGGATAAAAATGGATGTAGATTGGATAAAATGGATGTAGAGTATATAAATTGGATGTAGAGTGGATAAAAATGGATGTCGAGTGGATAAAATGGATGTAGAGTTGATAAAAATGGATGTAGAGTGGATAAAAATGGATGTAGATTGGATAAAATGGATGTAGAGTGGATAAAAATGGATGTAGAGTATACAAATTGGATGTAGAGTATATAAAATAGATGTAGAGTGGATAAAAATGGATGTCGAGTGGATAAAATGGATGTAGAGTGGATAAAAATGGATGTAGATTGGATAAAATGGATGTAGAGTGGATAAAAATGGATGTGGAGTATATAAATTGGATGTAGAGTATATAAAATGGATGTAGAGTGGATAAAAATGGATGTCGAGTGGATAAAATGGATGTAGAGTGGATAAAAATGGATGTAGAGTATACAAATTGGATGTAGAGTATATAAAATGGATGTAGAGTGGATAAAAATGAATGTAGAGTGGATAAAAATGGATGTAGAGTATATAAATTGGATGTAGAGTATATAAAATGGATGTAGAGTGGATAAAAATGGATGTCGAGTGGATAAAATGGATGTAGAGTTGATAAAAATGGATGTAGAGTGGATAAAAATGGATGTAGATTGGATAAAATGGATGTAGAGTGGATAAAAATGGATGTAGAGTATACAAATTGGATGTAGAGTATATAAAATAGATGTAGAGTGGATAAAAATGGATGTCGAGTGGATAAAATGGATGTAGAGTGGATAAAAATGGATGTAGATTGGATAAAATGGATGTAGAGTGGATAAAAATGGATGTGGAGTATATAAATTGGATGTAGAGTATATAAAATGGATGTAGAGTGGATAAAAATGGATGTCGAGTGGATAAAATGGATGTAGAGTGGATAAAAATGGATGTAGATTGGATAAAAATGGATGTAGAGTGGATAAAATGGATGTAGAGTTGATAAAATGGATGTAAAGTGGATAAAATGGATGTAGAGTTCATAAAAATGGATGTAGAGTGGATAAAAATGGATGTAGATTGGATAAAATGGATGTAGAGTGGATAAAAATGGATGTAGAGTGGATAAAATGGATGTAGAGTGGATAAAATGGTTGTAGAGTGGATAAAATGGATGTAGAGTGGATAAAATGGATGTAGAGTGGATAAAAATGGATGTAGAGTGGATAAAATGGTTGTAGAGTGGATAAAATGGATGTAGAGTGGATAAAATGGATGTAGAGTTAATAAAAATGGATGTAGTGTGGAAATACTGGATGTAGAGAGGATAAAATGGATGTAGAGTTGATAAAAATGGATGTAGAGTGGATAAAAATGGATGTAGATTGGATAAAATGGATGTAGAGTGGATAAAAATGGATGTAGAGTGGATATAATGGATGTAGAGTTGATAAAATGGATGTAAAGTGGATAAAATGGATGTAGAGTTAATAAAAATGGATGTAGTGTGGAAATACTGGATGTAGAGAGGATAAAATGGATGTAGAGTGGATAAAATGGATGTAGAGTTAAAAAATTGGATGTAGAGTGGATAAAATGGATGTAGAGTTGATAAAAATGGATGTAGAGTGGATAAAAATGGATGTAGATTGGATAAAATGAATGTAGAGTGGATAAAAATGGATGTAGAGTATACAAATTGGATGTAGAGTATATAAAATGGATGTAGAGTGGATAAAAATGAATGTAGAGTGGATAAAAATGGATGTAGAGTATACAAATTGGATGTAGAGTATATAAAATAGATGTAGAGTGGATAAAAATGGGTGTCGAGTGGATAAAATGGATGTAGAGTGGATAAAAATGGATGTAGATTGGATAAAATGGATGTAGAGTGGATAAAAATGGATGTGGAGTATATAAATTGGATGTAGAGTATATAAAATGGATGTAGAGTGGATAAAAATGGATGTCGAGTGGATAAAATGGATGTAGAGTGGATAAAAATGGATGTAGAGTGGATAAAATGGATGTAGAGTTGATAAAAATGGATGTAGAGTGGATAAAATGGATGTAGAGTAGATAAAATGGATGTAGAGTGGATAAAATGGATGTAGAGTTGATAAAATGGATGTAAAGTGGATAAAATGGATGTAGAGTGGATAAAAATGGATGTAGAGTGGATAAAATGGATGTAGATTGGATAAAATGAATGTAGAGTGGATAAAAATGGATGTAGAGTATATAAATTGGATGTAGAGTGGATAAAAATGGATGTCGAGTGGATAAAATGGATGTAGAGTTGATAAAAATGGATGTAGAGTGGATAAAAATGGATGTAGATTGGATAAAATGGATGTAGAGTGGATAAAAATGGATGTAGAGTATACAAATTGGATGTAGAGTATATAAAATAGATGTAGAGTGGATAAAAATGGATGTCGAGTGGATAAAATGGATGTAGAGTGGATAAAAATGGATGTAGATTGGATAAAATGGATGTAGAGTGGATAAAAATGGATGTGGAGTATATAAATTGGATGTAGAGTATATAAAATGGATGTAGAGTGGATAAAAATGGATGTCGAGTGGATAAAATGGATGTAGAGTGGATAAAAATGGATGTAGAGTATACAAATTGGATGTAGAGTATATAAAATGGATGTAGAGTGGATAAAAATGAATGTAGAGTGGATAAAAATGGATGTAGAGTATATAAATTGGATGTAGAGTATATAAAATGGATGTAGAGTGGATAAAAATGGATGTCGAGTGGATAAAATGGATGTAGAGTTGATAAAAATGGATGTAGAGTGGATAAAAATGGATGTAGATTGGATAAAATGGATGTAGAGTGGATAAAAATGGATGTAGAGTATACAAATTGGATGTAGAGTATATAAAATAGATGTAGAGTGGATAAAAATGGATGTCGAGTGGATAAAATGGATGTAGAGTGGATAAAAATGGATGTAGATTGGATAAAATGGATGTAGAGTGGATAAAAATGGATGTGGAGTATATAAATTGGATGTAGAGTATATAAAATGGATGTAGAGTGGATAAAAATGGATGTCGAGTGGATAAAATGGATGTAGAGTGGATAAAAATGGATGTAGAGTGGATAAAATGGATGTAGAGTTGATAAAAATGGATGTAGAGTGGATAAAATGGATGTAGAGTAGATAAAATGGATGTAGAGTGGATAAAATGGATGTAGAGTAGATAAAATGGATGTAGAGTGGATAAAATGGATGTAGAGTTGATAAAATGGATGTAGAGTGTATAAAATGGATGTAGAGTGAATAAAATGGATGTAGAGTGGATAAAATTAATGTAGAGTGTATAAAATGGATGTAGAGTGGATGAAAATGGATGTAGAGTGGATAAAAATGGATGTAGATTGGATAAAATGGATGTAGAGTGGATAAAAATGGATGTGGAGTATATAAATTGGATGTAGAGTATATAAAATGGATGTAGAGTGGATAAAAATGGATGTCGAGTGGATAAAATGGATGTAGAGTGGATAAAAATGGATGTAGAGTGGATAAAATGGATGTAGAGTTGATAAAAATGGATGTAGAGTGGATAAAATGGATGTAGAGTAGATAAAATGGATGTAGAGTGGATAAAATGGATGTAGAGTTGATAAAATGGATGTAAAGCGGATAAAATGGATGTAGAGTGGATAAAAATGGATGTAGAGTGGATAAAATGGATGTAGATTGGATAAAATGAATGTAGAGTGGATAAAAATGGATGTAGAGTATATAAATTGGATGTAGAGTGGATAAAAATGGATGTCGAGTGGATAAAATGGATGTAGAGTTGATAAAAATGGATGTAGAGTGGATAAAAATGGATGTAGATTGGATAAAATGGATGTAGAGTGGATAAAAATGGATGTAGAGTATACAAATTGGATGTAGAGTATATAAAATAGATGTAGAGTGGATAAAAATGGATGTCGAGTGTATAAAATGGATGTAGAGTGGATAAAAATGGATGTAGATTGGATAAAATGGATGTAGAGTGGATAAAAATGGATGTGGAGTATATAAATTGGATGTAGAGTATATAAAATGGTTGTAGAGTGGATAAAAATGGATGTCGAGTGGATAAAATGGATGTAGAGTGGATAAAAATGGATGTAGAGTATACAAATTGGATGTAGAGTATATAAAATGGATGTAGAGTGGATAAAAATGAATGTAGAGTGGATAAAAATGGATGTAGAGTATATAAATTGGATGTAGAGTATATAAAATGGATGTAGAGTGGATAAAAATGGATGTCGAGTGGATAAAATGGATGTAGAGTTGATAAAAATGGATGTAGAGTGGATAAAAATGGATGTAGATTGGATAAAATGGATGTAGAGTGGATAAAAATGGATGTAGAGTATACAAATTGGATGTAGAGTATATAAAATAGATGTAGAGTGGATAAAAATGGATGTCGAGTGGATAAAATGGATGTAGAGTGGATAAAAATGGATGTAGATTGGATAAAATGGATGTAGAGTATATAAATTGGATGTAGAGTGGATAAAAATGGATGTCGAGTGGATAAAATGGATGTAGAGTTGATAAAAATGGATGTAGAGTGGATAAAAATGGATGTAGATTGGATAAAATGGATGTAGAGTGGATAAAAATGGATGTAGAGTATACAAATTGGATGTAGAGTATATAAAATAGATGTAGAGTGGATAAAAATGGATGTCGAGTGGATAAAATGGATGTAGAGTGGATAAAAATGGATGTAGAGTATACAAATTGGATGTAGAGTATATAAAATGGATGTAGAGTGGATAAAAATGAATGTAGAGTGGATAAAAATGGATGTAGAGTATATAAATTGGATGTAGAGTATATAAAATGGATGTAGAGTGGATAAAAATGGATGTCGAGTGGATAAAATGGATGTAGAGTTGATAAAAATGGATGTAGAGTGGATAAAAATGGATGTAGATTGGATAAAATGGATGTAGAGTGGATAAAAATGGATGTAGAGTATACAAATTGGATGTAGAGTATATAAAATAGATGTAGAGTGGATAAAAATGGATGTCGAGTGGATAAAATGGATGTAGAGTGGATAAAAATGGATGTAGATTGGATAAAATGGATGTAGAGTGGATAAAAATGGATGTGGAGTATATAAATTGGATGTAGAGTATATAAAATGGATGTAGAGTGGATAAAAATGGATGTCGAGTGGATAAAATGGATGTAGAGTGGATAAAAATGGATGTAGAGTGGATAAAATGGATGTAGAGTTGATAAAATGGATGTAAAGTGGATAAAATGGATGTAGAGTTGATAAAATGGATGTAAAGTGGATAAAATGGATGTAGAGTGGATAAAAATGGATGTAGTGTGGAAATACTGGATGTAGAGAGGATAAAATGGATGTAGAGTGGATAAAATGGATGTAGAGTTAAAAAATTGGATGTAGAGTGGATAAAATGGATGTAGAGTTGATAAAAATGGATGTAGAGTGGATAAAAATGGATGTAGATTGGATAAAATGAATGTAGAGTGGATAAAAATGGATGTAGAGTATACAAATTGGATGTAGAGTATATAAAATAGATGTAGAGTGGATAAAAATGGATGTCGAGTGGATAAAATGGATGTAGAGTGGATAAAAATGGATGTAGATTGGATAAAATGGATGTAGAGTGGATAAAAATGGATGTGGAGTATATAAATTGGATGTAGAGTATATAAAATGGATGTAGAGTGGATAAAAATGGATGTCGAGTGGATAAAATGGATGTAGAGTGGATAAAAATGGATGTAGAGTGGATAAAATGGATGTAGAGTTGATAAAAATGGATGTAGAGTGGATAAAATGGATGTAGAGTGGATAAAATGGATGTAGATTGGATAAAATGAATGTAGAGTGGATAAAAATGGATGTAGAGTATATAAATTGGATGTAGAGTGGATAAAAATGGATGTCGAGTGGATAAAATGGATGTAGAGTTGATAAAAATGGATGTAGAGTGGATAAAAATGGATGTAGATTGGATAAAATGGATGTAGAGTGGATAAAAATGGATGTAGAGTATACAAATTGGATGTAGAGTATATAAAATAGATGTAGAGTGGATAAAAATGGATGTCGAGTGGATAAAATGGATGTAGAGTGGATAAAAATGGATGTAGATTGGATAAAATGGATGTAGAGTGGATAAAAATGGATGTGGAGTATATAAATTGGATGTAGAGTATATAAAATGGATGTAGAGTGGATAAAAATGGATGTCGAGTGGATAAAATGGATGTAGAGTGGATAAAAATGGATGTAGAGTATACAAATTGGATGTAGAGTATATAAAATGGATGTAGAGTGGATAAAAATGAATGTAGAGTGGATAAAAATGGATGTAGAGTATATAAATTGGATGTAGAGTATATAAAATGGATGTAGAGTGGATAAAAATGGATGTCGAGTGGATAAAATGGATGTAGAGTTGATAAAAATGGATGTAGAGTGGATAAAAATGGATGTAGATTGGATAAAATGGATGTAGAGTGGATAAAAATGGATGTAGAGTATACAAATTGGATGTAGAGTATATAAAATAGATGTAGAGTGGATAAAAATGGATGTCGAGTGGATAAAATGGATGTAGAGTGGATAAAAATGGATGTAGATTGGATAAAATGGATGTAGAGTGGATAAAAATGGATGTGGAGTATATAAATTGGATGTAGAGTATATAAAATGGATGTAGAGTGGATAAAAATGGATGTCGAGTGGATAAAATGGATGTAGAGTGGATAAAAATGGATGTAGAGTGGATAAAATGGATGTAGAGTTGATAAAAATGGATGTAGAGTGGATAAAATGGATGTAGAGCAGATAAAATGGATGTAGAGTGGATAAAATGGATGTAGAGTTGATAAAATGGATGTAAAGTGGATAAAATGGATGTAGAGTGGATAAAAATGGATGTAGAGTGGATAAAATGGATGTAGATTGGATAAAATGAATGTAGAGTGGATAAAAATGGATGTAGAGTATATAAATTGGATGTAGAGTATATAAAATGGATGTAGAGTGGATAAAAATGAATGTAGAGTGGATAAAAATGGATGTAGAGTATATAAATTGGATGTAGAGTATATAAAATGGATGTAGAGTGGATAAAAATGGATGTCGAGTGGATAAAATGGATGTAGAGTTGATAAAAATGGATGTAGAGTGGATAAAAATGGATGTAGATTGGATAAAATGGATGTAGAGTGGATAAAAATGGATGTAGAGTGGATAAAATGGATGTAGAGTTGATAAAATGGATGTAAAGTGGATAAAATGGATGTAGAGTGGATAAAAATGGATGTAGAGTGGATAAAATAGATGTAGATTGGATAAAATGAATGTAGAGTGGATAAAAATGGATGTAGAGTATATAAATTGGATGTAGAGTGGATAAAAATGGATGTCGAGTGGATAAAATGGATGTAGAGTTGATAAAAATGGATGTAGAGTGGATAAAAATGGATGTAGATTGGATAAAATGGATGTAGAGTGGATAAAAATGGATGTAGAGTATACAAATTGGATGTAGAGTATATAAAATAGATGTAGAGTGGATAAAAATGGATGTCGAGTGGATAAAATGGATGTAGAGTGGATAAAAATGGATGTAGATTGGATAAAATGGATGTAGAGTGGATAAAAATGGATGTGGAGTATATAAATTGGATGTAGAGTATATAAAATGGATGTAGAGTGGATAAAAATGGATGTCGAGTGGATAAAATGGATGTAGAGTGGATAAAAATGGATGTAGAGTATACAAATTGGATGTAGAGTATATAAAATGGATGTAGAGTGGATAAAAATGAATGTAGAGTGGATAAAAATGGATGTAGAGTATATAAATTGGATGTAGAGTATATAAAATGGATGTAGAGTGGATAAAAATGGATGTCGAGTGGATAAAATGGATGTAGAGTTGATAAAAATGGATGTAGAGTGGATAAAAATGGATGTAGATTGGATAAAATGGATGTAGAGTGGATAAAAATGGATGTAGAGTATACAAATTGGATGTAGAGTATATAAAATAGATGTAGAGTGGATAAAAATGGATGTCGAGTGGATAAAATGGATGTAGAGTGGATAAAAATGGATGTAGATTGGATAAAATGGATGTAGAGTGGATAAAAATGGATGTGGAGTATATAAATTGGATGTAGAGTATATAAAATGGATGTAGAGTGGATAAAAATGGATGTCGAGTGGATAAAATGGATGTAGAGTGGATAAAAATGGATGTAGAGTGGATAAAATGGATGTAGAGTTGATAAAAATGGATGTAGAGTGGATAAAATGGATGTAGAGTAGATAAAATGGATGTAGAGTGGATAAAATGGATGTAGAGTTGATAAAATGGATGTAAAGTGGATAAAATGGATGTAGAGTGGATAAAAATGGATGTAGAGTGGATAAAATGGATGTAGATTGGATAAAATGAATGTAGAGTGGATAAAAATGGATGTAGAGTATATAAATTGGATGTAGAGTATATAAAATGGATGTAGAGTGGATAAAAATGAATGTAGAGTGGATAAAAATGGATGTAGAGTATATAAATTGGATGTAGAGTATATAAAATGGATGTAGAGTGGATAAAAATGGATGTCGAGTGGATAAAATGGATGTAGAGTTGATAAAAATGGATGTAGAGTGGATAAAAATGGATGTAGATTGGATAAAATTGATGTAGAGTGGATAAAAATGGATGTAGAGTATATAAATTGGATGTAGAGTATATAAAATAGATGTAGAGTGGATAAAAATGGATGTCGAGTGGATAAAAATGGATGTAGAGTGGATAAAATGGATGTAGAGATGATAAAAATGGATGTAGAGTGGATAAAATGGATGTAGAGTAGATAAAATGGATGTAGAGTGGATAAAATGGATGTAGAGTTCATAAAAATGGATGTAGAGTGGATAAAAATGGATGTAGATTGGATAAAATGGATGTAGAGTGGATAAAAATGGTTGTAGAGTGGATAAAATGGATGTAGAGTGGATAAAATGGATGTAGAGTTAATAAAAATGGATGTAGTGTGGAAATACTGGATGTAGAGAGGATAAAATGGATGTAGAGTTGATAAAAATGGATGTAGAGTGGATAAAAATGGATGTAGATTGGATAAAATGGATGTAGAGTGGATAAAATGGATGTAGAGTGGATAAAAATGGATGTAGAGTATATAAATTGGATGTAGAGTATATAAAATGGATGTAGAGTGGATAAAATGGATGTAGAGTGGATAAAAATGGATGTAGAGTGGATAAAAATGGATGTAGATTGGATAAAATGAATGTAGAGTGGATAAAAATGGATGTAGAGTATACAAATTGGATGTAGAGTATATAAAATGGATGTAGAGTGGATAAAAATGAATGTAGAGTGGATAAAAATGGATGTAGAGTATATAAATTGGATGTAGAGTATATAAAATGGATGTAGAGTGGATAAAAATGGATGTCGAGTGGATAAAATGGATGTAGAGTTGATAAAAATGGATGTAGAGTGGATAAAAATGGATGTAGATTGGATAAAATGGATGTAGAGTGGATAAAAATGGATGTAGAGTATACAAATTGGATGTAGAGTATATAAAATAGATGTAGAGTGGATAAAAATGGATGTCGAGTGGATAAAATGGATGTAGAGTGGATAAAAATGGATGTAGATTGGATAAAATGGATGTAGAGTGGATAAAAATGGATGTAGAGTATATAAATTGGATGTAGAGTATATAAAATGGATGTAGAGTGGATAAAAATGGATGTCGAGTGGATAAAATGGATGTAGAGTGGATAAAAATGGATGTAGAGTGGATAAAATGGATGTAGAGTTGATAAAAATGGATGTAGAGTGGATAAAATGGATGTAGAGTAGATAAAATGGATGTAGAGTGGATAAAATGGATGTAGAGTTGATAAAATGGATGTAAAGTGGATAAAATGGATGTAGAGTGGATAAAAATGGATGTAGAGTGGATAAAATGGATGTAGATTGGATAAAATGAATGTAGAGTGGATAAAAATGGATGTAGAGTATATAAATTGGATGTAGAGTATATAAAATGGATGTAGAGTGGATAAAAATGAATGTAGAGTGGATAAAAATGGATGTAGAGTATATAAATTGGATGTAGAGTATATAAAATGGATGTAGAGTGGATAAAAATGGATGTCGAGTGGATAAAATGGATGTAGAGTTGATAAAAATGGATGTAGAGTGGATAAAAATGGATGTAGATTGGATAAAATGGATGTAGAGTGGATAAAAATGGATGTAGAGTATATAAATTGGATGTAGAGTATATAAAATAGATGTAGAGTGGATAAAAATGGATGTCGAGTGGATAAAATGGATGTAGAGTGGATAAAAATGGATGTAGATTGGATAAAATGGATGTAGAGTGGATAAAAATGGATGTAGAGTATATAAATTGGATGTAGAGTATATAAAATGGATGTAGAGTGGATAAAAATGGATGTCGAGTGGATAAAATGGATGTAGAGTGGATAAAAATGGATGTAGAGTGGATAAAATGGATGTAGAGTTGATAAAAATGGATGTAGAGTGGATAAAATGGATGTAGAGTAGATAAAATGGATGTAGAGTGGATAAAATGGATGTAGAGTTGATAAAATGGATGTAAAGTGGATAAAATGGATGTAGAGTTCATAAAAATGGATGTAGAGTGGATAAAAATGGATGTAGATTGGATAAAATGGATGTAGAGTGGATAAAAATGGATGTAGAGTGGATAAAATGGATGTAGAGTGGATAAAATGGTTGTAGAGTGGATAAAATGGATGTAGAGTGGATAAAATGGATGTAGAGTGGATAAAAATGGATGTAGAGTGGATAAAATGGTTGTAGAGTGGATAAAATGGATGTAGAGTGGATAAAATGGATGTAGAGTTAATAAAAATGGATGTAGTGTGGAAATACTGGATGTAGAGAGGATAAAATGGATGTAGAGTTGATAAAAATGGATGTAGAGTGGATAAAAATGGATGTAGATTGGATAAAATGGATGTAGAGTGGATAAAAATGGATGTAGAGTGGATATAATGGATGTAGAGTTGATAAAATGGATGTAAAGTGGATAAAATGGATGTAGAGTTAATAAAAATGGATGTAGTGTGGAAATACTGGATGTAGAGAGGATAAAATGGATGTAGAGTGGATAAAATGGATGTAGAGTTAAAAAATTGGATGTAGAGTGGATAAAATGGATGTAGAGTTGATAAAAATGGATGTAGAGTGGATAAAAATGGATGTAGATTGGATAAAATGAATGTAGAGTGGATAAAAATGGATGTAGAGTATACAAATTGGATGTAGAGTATATAAAATGGATGTAGAGTGGATAAAAATGAATGTAGAGTGGATAAAAATGGATGTAGAGTATACAAATTGGATGTAGAGTATATAAAATAGATGTAGAGTGGATAAAAATGGATGTCGAGTGGATAAAATGGA
Organism: Pemphredon lugubris; assembly: GCA_933228935.1. Lineage (NCBI taxonomy): Eukaryota > Metazoa > Arthropoda > Insecta > Hymenoptera > Crabronidae > Pemphredon > Pemphredon lugubris. The sequence goes on from OW121816.1 coordinate 49,318,026, forward strand.
TGTAGAGTGGATAAAAATGGATGTAGATTGGATAAAATGGATGTAGAGTGGATAAAAATGGATGTAGAGTATATAAATTGGATGTAGAGTATATAAAATGGATGTAGAGTGGATAAAAATGGATGTCGAGTGGATAAAATGGATGTAGAGTGGATAAAAATGGATGTAGAGTGGATAAAATGGATGTAGAGTTGATAAAAATGGATGTAGAGTGGATAAATTGGATGTAGAGTAGATAAAATGGATGTAGAGTGGATAAAATGGATGTAGAGTTGATAAAATGGATGTAAAGTGGATAAAATGGATGTAGAGTGGATAAAAATGGATGTAGAGTGGATAAAATGGATGTAGATTGGATAAAATGAATGTAGAGTGGATAAAAATGGATGTAGAGTATATAAATTGGATGTAGAGTGGATAAAAATGGATGTCGAGTGGATAAAATGGATGTAGAGTTGATAAAAATGGATGTAGAGTGGATAAAAATGGATGTAGATTGGATAAAATGGATGTAGAGTGGATAAAAATGGATGTAGAGTATACAAATTGGATGTAGAGTATATAAAATAGATGTAGAGTGGATAAAAATGGATGTCGAGTGGATAAAATGGATGTAGAGTGGATAAAAATGGATGTAGATTGGATAAAATGGATGTAGAGTGGATAAAAATGGATGTGGAGTATATAAATTGGATGTAGAGTATATAAAATGGATGTAGAGTGGATAAAAATGGATGTCGAGTGGATAAAATGGATGTAGAGTGGATAAAAATGGATGTAGAGTATACAAATTGGATGTAGAGTATATAAAATGGATGTAGAGTGGATAAAAATGAATGTAGAGTGGATAAAAATGGATGTAGAGTATATAAATTGGATGTAGAGTATATAAAATGGATGTAGAGTGGATAAAAATGGATGTCGAGTGGATAAAATGGATGTAGAGTTGATAAAAATGGATGTAGAGTGGATAAAAATGGATGTAGATTGGATAAAATGGATGTAGAGTGGATAAAAATGGATGTATAGTATACAAATTGGATGTAGAGTATATAAAATAGATGTAGAGTGGATAAAAATGGATGTCGAGTGGATAAAATGGATGTAGAGTGGATAAAAATGGATGTAGATTGGATAAAATGGATGTAGAGTGGATAAAAATGGATGTGGAGTATATAAATTGGATGTAGAGTATATAAAATGGATGTAGAGTGGATAAAAATGGATGTCGAGTGGATAAAATGGATGTAGAGTGGATAAAAATGGATGTAGAGTGGATAAAATGGATGTAGAGTTGATAAAAATGGATGTAGAGTGGATAAAATGGATGTAGAGTAGATAAAATGGATGTAGAGTGGATAAAATGGATGTAGAGTTGATAAAATGGATGTAAAGTGGATAAAATAGATGTAGAGTGGATAAAAATGGATGTAGAGTGGATAAAATGGATGTAGATTGGATAAAATGAATGTAGAGTGGATAAAAATGGATGTAGAGTATATAAATTGGATGTAGAGTATATAAAATGGATGTAGAGTGGATAAAAATGGATGTAGAGTGGATAAAAATGGATGTAGAGTATATAAATTGGATGTAGAGTATATAAAATGGATGTAGAGTGGATAAAAATGGATGTCGAGTGGATAAAATGGATGTAGAGTTGATAAAAATGGATGTAGAGTGGATAAAAATGGATGTAGATTGGATAAAATGGATGTAGAGTGGATAAAAATGGATGTAGAGTATATAAATTGGATGTAGAGTATATAAAATAGATGTAGAGTGGATAAAAATGGATGTCGAGTGGATAAAATGGATGTAGAGTGGATAAAAATGGATGTAGATTGGATAAAATGGATGTAGAGTGGATAAAAATGGATGTAGAGTATATAAATTGGATGTAGAGTATATAAAATGGATGTAGAGTGGATAAAAATGGATGTCGAGTGGATAAAATGGATGTAGAGTGGATAAAAATGGATGTAGAGTGGATAAAATGGATGTAGAGTTGATAAAAATGGATGTAGAGTGGATAAAATGGATGTAGAGTAGATAAAATGGATGTAGAGTGGATAAAATGGATGTAGAGTTGATAAAATGGATGTAAAGTGGATAAAATGGATGTAGAGTTCATAAAAATGGATGTAGAGTGGATAAAAATGGATGTAGATTGGATAAAATGGATGTAGAGTGGATAAAAATGGATGTAGAGTGGATAAAATGGATGTAGAGTGGATAAAATGGTTGTAGAGTGGATAAAATGGATGTAGAGTGGATAAAATGGATGTAGAGTGGATAAAAATGGATGTAGAGTGGATAAAATGGATGTAGAGTGGATAAAATGGTTGTAGAGTGGATAAAATGGATGTAGAGTTGATAAAAATGGAAGTAGAGTGGATAAAATGGATGTATAGTGGATAAAAATGGATGTAGAGTGGATAAAATGGATGTAGAGTGGATAAAAATGGATGTAGAGTGGATAAAATGGATGTAGAGTGGATAAAAATGGATGTAGAGGGGATAAAAATGGATGTAGAGTGGATGAAATGGATGTAGAGTGGATAAAATGGATATAGAGTGGATAAAAATGGATGTAGAGTGGATAAAATGGATGTAGAGTGGACAAAATGGATATAGGGTGGATAAAAATGGATGTAGAGTGGATAAAATGGATGTAGAGTGTATAAAATGGATGTAGAGTGGATAAAATGGATGTAGAGTGGATAAAATTGATGTAGAGTGTATAAAATGGATGTAGAGTGGATAAAAATGGATGTAGAGTGGATAAAAATGGATGTAGATTGGATAAAATGGATGTAGAGTGGATAAAATGGATGTAGAGTTGATAAAATGGATGTAAAGTGGATAAAATGGATGTAGAGTTAATAAAATTGGATGTAGAGTGGATAAAATGGATGTAGAGTTGATAAAAATGGATGTAGAGTGGATAAAAATGGATGTAGATTGGATAAAATTGATGTAGAGTGGATAAAAATGGATGTAGAGTATATAAATTGGATGTAGAGTATATAAAATGGATGTAGAGTGGATAAAAATGGATGTCGAGTGGATAAAATGGATGTAGAGTGGATAAAAATGGATGTAGATTGGATAAAATGGATGTAGAGTTAATAAAAATGGATGTAGAGCGGATAAAATGGATGTAGAGTGGATAAAAATGGATGTGGAGTATATAAATTGGATGTAGAGTATATAAAATGGATGTAGAGTGGATAAAAATGGATGTCGAGTGGATAAAATGGATGTAGAGTGGATAAAAATGGATGTAGAGTGGATAAAATGGATGTAGAGTGGATAAAAATGGATGTAGAGGGGATAAAAATGGATGTAGAGTGGATGAAATGGATGTAGAGTGGATAAAATGGATATAGAGTGGATAAAAATGGATGTAGAGTGGATAAAATGGATGTAGAGTGGACAAAATGGATATAGGGTGGATAAAAATGGATGTAGAGTGGATAAAATGGATGTAGAGTGTATAAAATGGATGTAGAGTGGATAAAATGGATGTAGAGTGGATAAAATTGATGTAGAGTGTATAAAATGGATGTAGAGTGGATAAAAATGGATGTAGAGTGGATAAAAATGGATGTAGATTGGATAAAATGGATGTAGAGTGGATAAAATGGATGTAGAGTTGATAAAATGGATGTAAAGTGGATAAAATGGATGTAGAGTTAATAAAATTGGATGTAGAGTGGATAAAATGGATGTAGAGTTGATAAAAATGGATGTAGAGTGGATAAAAATGGATGTAGATTGGATAAAATTGATGTAGAGTGGATAAAAATGGATGTAGAGTATATAAATTGGATGTAGAGTATATAAAATGGATGTAGAGTGGATAAAAATGGATGTCGAGTGGATAAAATGGATGTAGAGTGGATAAAAATGGATGTAGATTGGATAAAATGGATGTAGAGTTAATAAAAATGGATGTAGGGCGGATAAAATGGATGTAGAGTGGATAAAAATGGATGTGGAGTATATAAATTGGATGTAGAGTATATAAAATGGATGTAGAGTGGATAAAAATGGATGTCGAGTGGATAAAATGGATGTAGAGTGGATAAAAATGGATGTAGAGTGGATAAAATGGATGTAGAGTTGATAAAAATGGATGTAGAGTGGATAAAATGGATGTAGAGTAGATAAAATGGATGTAGAGTGGATAAAATGGATGTAGAGTTGATAAAATGGATGTAAAGCGGATAAAATGGATGTAGAGTGGATAAAAATGGATGTAGAGTGGATAAAATGGATGTAGATTGGATAAAATGAATGTAGAGTGGATAAAAATGGATGTAGAGTATATAAATTGGATGTAGAGTGGATAAAAATGGATGTCGAGTGGATAAAATGGATGTAGAGTTGATAAAAATGGATGTAGAGTGGATAAAAATGGATGTAGATTGGATAAAATGGATGTAGAGTGGATAAAAATGGATGTAGAGTATACAAATTGGATGTAGAGTATATAAAATAGATGTAGAGTGGATAAAAATGGATGTCGAGTGGATAAAATGGATGTAGAGTGGATAAAAATGGATGTAGATTGGATAAAATGGATGTAGAGTGGATAAAAATGGATGTGGAGTATATAAATTGGATGTAGAGTATATAAAATGGTTGTAGAGTGGATAAAAATGGATGTCGAGTGGATAAAATGGATGTAGAGTGGATAAAAATGGATGTAGAGTATACAAATTGGATGTAGAGTATATAAAATGGATGTAGAGTGGATAAAAATGAATGTAGAGTGGATAAAAATGGATGTAGAGTATATAAATTGGATGTAGAGTATATAAAATGGATGTAGAGTGGATAAAAATGGATGTCGAGTGGATAAAATGGATGTAGAGTGGATAAAAATGGATGTAGAGTGGATAAAAATGGATGTAGATTGGATAAAATGGATGTAGAGTGGATAAAAATGGATGTAGAGTATACAAATTGGATGTAGAGTATATAAAATAGATGTAGAGTGGATAAAAATGGATGTCGAGTGGATAAAATGGATGTAGAGTGGATAAAAATGGATGTAGATTGGATAAAATGGATGTAGAGTATATAAATTGGATGTAGAGTGGATAAAAATGGATGTCGAGTGGATAAAATGGATGTAGAGTTGATAAAAATGGATGTAGAGTGGATAAAAATGGATGTAGATTGGATAAAATGGATGTAGAGTGGATAAAAATGGATGTAGAGTATACAAATTGGATGTAGAGTATATAAAATAGATGTAGAGTGGATAAAAATGGATGTCGAGTGGATAAAATGGATGTAGAGTGGATAAAAATGGATGTAGAGTATACAAATTGGATGTAGAGTATATAAAATGGATGTAGAGTGGATAAAAATGAATGTAGAGTGGATAAAAATGGATGTAGAGTATATAAATTGGATGTAGAGTATATAAAATGGATGTAGAGTGGATAAAAATGGATGTCGAGTGGATAAAATGGATGTAGAGTTGATAAAAATCGATGTAGAGTGGATAAAAATGGATGTAGATTGGATAAAATGGATGTAGAGTGGATAAAAATGGATGTAGAGTATACAAATTGGATGTAGAGTATATAAAATAGATGTAGAGTGGATAAAAATGGATGTCGAGTGGATAAAATGGATGTAGAGTGGATAAAAATGGATGTAGATTGGATAAAATGGATGTAGAGTGGATAAAAATGGATGTGGAGTATATAAATTGGATGTAGAGTATATAAAATGGATGTAGAGTGGATAAAAATGGATGTCGGGTGGATAAAATGGATGTAGAGTGGATAAAAATGGATGTAGAGTGGATAAAATGGATGTAGAGTTGATAAAATGGATGTAAAGTGGATAAAATGGATGTAGAGTTGATAAAATGGATGTAAAGTGGATAAAATGGATGTAGAGTGGATAAAAATGGATGTAGTGTGGAAATACTGGATGTAGAGAGGATAAAATGGATGTAGAGTGGATAAAATGGATGTAGAGTTAAAAAATTGGATGTAGAGTGGATAAAATGGATGTAGAGTTGATAAAAATGGATGTAGAGTGGATAAAAATGGATGTAGATTGGATAAAATGAATGTAGAGTGGATAAAAATGGATGTAGAGTATACAAATTGGATGTAGAGTATATAAAATAGATGTAGAGTGGATAAAAATGGATGTCGAGTGGATAAAATGGATGTAGAGTGGATAAAAATGGATGTAGATTGGATAAAATGGATGTAGAGTGGATAAAAATGGATGTGGAGTATATAAATTGGATGTAGAGTATATAAAATGGATGTAGAGTGGATAAAAATGGATGTCGAGTGGATAAAATGGATGTAGAGTGGATAAAAATGGATGTAGAGTGGATAAAATGGATGTAGAGTTGATAAAAATGGATGTAGAGTGGATAAAATGGATGTAGAGTGGATAAAATGGATGTAGATTGGATAAAATGAATGTAGAGTGGATAAAAATGGATGTAGAGTATATAAATTGGATGTAGAGTGGATAAAAATGGATGTCGAGTGGATAAAATGGATGTAGAGTTGATAAAAATGGATGTAGAGTGGATAAAAATGGATGTAGATTGGATAAAATGGATGTAGAGTGGATAAAAATGGATGTAGAGTATACAAATTGGATGTAGAGTATATAAAATAGATGTAGAGTGGATAAAAATGGATGTCGAGTGGATAAAATGGATGTAGAGTGGATAAAAATGGATGTAGATTGGATAAAATGGATGTAGAGTGGATAAAAATGGATGTGGAGTATATAAATTGGATGTAGAGTATATAAAATGGATGTAGAGTGGATAAAAATGGATGTCGAGTGGATAAAATGGATGTAGAGTGGATAAAAATGGATGTAGAGTATACAAATTGGATGTAGAGTATATAAAATGGATGTAGAGTGGATAAAAATGAATGTAGAGTGGATAAAAATGGATGTAGAGTATATAAATTGGATGTAGAGTATATAAAATGGATGTAGAGTGGATAAAAATGGATGTCGAGTGGATAAAATGGATGTAGAGTTGATAAAAATGGATGTAGAGTGGATAAAAATGGATGTAGATTGGATAAAATGGATGTAGAGTGGATAAAAATGGATGTAGAGTATACAAATTGGATGTAGAGTATATAAAATAGATGTAGAGTGGATAAAAATGGATGTCGAGTGGATAAAATGGATGTAGAGTGGATAAAAATGGATGTAGAGTATACAAATTGGATGTAGAGTATATAAAATGGATGTAGAGTGGATAAAAATGAATGTAGAGTGGATAAAAATGGATGTAGAGTATATAAATTGGATGTAGAGTATATAAAATGGATGTAGAGTGGATAAAAATGGATGTCGAGTGGATAAAATGGATGTAGAGTTGATAAAAATGGATGTAGAGTGGATAAAAATGGATGTAGATTGGATAAAATGGATGTAGAGTGGATAAAAATGGATGTAGAGTATACAAATTGGATGTAGAGTATATAAAATAGATGTAGAGTGGATAAAAATGGATGTCGAGTGGATAAAATGGATGTAGAGTGGATAAAAATGGATGTAGATTGGATAAAATGGATGTAGAGTGGATAAAAATGGATGTAGAGTATATAAATTGGATGTAGAGTATATAAAATGGTTGTAGAGTGGATAAAAATGGATGTCGAGTGGATAAAATGGATGTAGAGTGGATAAAAATGGATGTAGAGTATACAAATTGGATGTAGAGTATATAAAATGGATGTAGAGTGGATAAAAATGAATGTAGAGTGGATAAAAATGGATGTAGAGTATATAAATTGGATGTAGAGTATATAAAATGGATGTAGAGTGGATAAAAATGGATGTCGAGTGGATAAAATGGATGTAGAGTTGATAAAAATGGATGTAGAGTGGATAAAAATGGATGTAGATTGGATAAAATGGATGTAGAGTGGATAAAAATGGATGTAGAGTATACAAATTGGATGTAGAGTATATAAAATAGATGTAGAGTGGATAAAAATGGATGTCGAGTGGATAAAATGGATGTAGAGTGGATAAAAATGGATGTAGATTGGATAAAATGGATGTAGAGTATATAAATTGGATGTAGAGTGGATAAAAATGGATGTCGAGTGGATAAAATGGATGTAGAGTTGATAAAAATGGATGTAGAGTGGATAAAAATGGATGTAGATTGGATAAAATGGATGTAGAGTGGATAAAAATGGATGTAGAGTATACAAATTGGATGTAGAGTATATAAAATAGATGTAGAGTGGATAAAAATGGATGTCGAGTGGATAAAATGGATGTAGAGTGGATAAAAATGGATGTAGAGTATACAAATTGGATGTAGAGTATATAAAATGGATGTAGAGTGGATAAAAATGAATGTAGAGTGGATAAAAATGGATGTAGAGTATATAAATTGGATGTAGAGTATATAAAATGGATGTAGAGTGGATAAAAATGGATGTCGAGTGGATAAAATGGATGTAGAGTTGATAAAAATGGATGTAGAGTGGATAAAAATGGATGTAGATTGGATAAAATGGATGTAGAGTGGATAAAAATGGATGTAGAGTATACAAATTGGATGTAGAGTATATAAAATAGATGTAGAGTGGATAAAAATGGATGTCGAGTGGATAAAATGGATGTAGAGTGGATAAAAATGGATGTAGATTGGATAAAATGGATGTAGAGTGGATAAAAATGGATGTGGAGTATATAAATTGGATGTAGAGTATATAAAATGGATGTAGAGTGGATAAAAATGGATGTCGGGTGGATAAAATGGATGTAGAGTGGATAAAAATGGATGTAGAGTGGATAAAATGGATGTAGAGTTGATAAAATGGATGTAAAGTGGATAAAATGGATGTAGAGTTGATAAAATGGATGTAAAGTGGATAAAATGGATGTAGAGTGGATAAAAATGGATGTAGTGTGGAAATACTGGATGTAGAGAGGATAAAATGGATGTAGAGTGGATAAAATGGATGTAGAGTTAAAAAATTGGATGTAGAGTGGATAAAATGGATGTAGAGTTGATAAAAATGGATGTAGAGTGGATAAAAATGGATGTAGATTGGATAAAATGAATGTAGAGTGGATAAAAATGGATGTAGAGTATACAAATTGGATGTAGAGTATATAAAATAGATGTAGAGTGGATAAAAATGGATGTCGAGTGGATAAAATGGATGTAGAGTGGATAAAAATGGATGTAGATTGGATAAAATGGATGTAGAGTGGATAAAAATGGATGTGGAGTATATAAATTGGATGTAGAGTATATAAAATGGATGTAGAGTGGATAAAAATGGATGTCGAGTGGATAAAATGGATGTAGAGTGGATAAAAATGGATGTAGAGTGGATAAAATGGATGTAGAGTTGATAAAAATGGATGTAGAGTGGATAAAATGGATGTAGAGTGGATAAAATGGATGTAGATTGGATAAAATGAATGTAGAGTGGATAAAAATGGATGTAGAGTATATAAATTGGATGTAGAGTGGATAAAAATGGATGTCGAGTGGATAAAATGGATGTAGAGTTGATAAAAATGGATGTAGAGTGGATAAAAATGGATGTAGATTGGATAAAATGGATGTAGAGTGGATAAAAATGGATGTAGAGTATACAAATTGGATGTAGAGTATATAAAATAGATGTAGAGTGGATAAAAATGGATGTCGAGTGGATAAAATGGATGTAGAGTGGATAAAAATGGATGTAGATTGGATAAAATGGATGTAGAGTGGATAAAAATGGATGTGGAGTATATAAATTGGATGTAGAGTATATAAAATGGATGTAGAGTGGATAAAAATGGATGTCGAGTGGATAAAATGGATGTAGAGTGGATAAAAATGGATGTAGAGTATACAAATTGGATGTAGAGTATATAAAATGGATGTAGAGTGGATAAAAATGAATGTAGAGTGGATAAAAATGGATGTAGAGTATATAAATTGGATGTAGAGTATATAAAATGGATGTAGAGTGGATAAAAATGGATGTCGAGTGGATAAAATGGATGTAGAGTTGATAAAAATGGATGTAGAGTGGATAAAAATGGATGTAGATTGGATAAAATGGATGTAGAGTGGATAAAAATGGATGTAGAGTATACAAATTGGATGTAGAGTATATAAAATAGATGTAGAGTGGATAAAAATGGATGTCGAGTGGATAAAATGGATGTAGAGTGGATAAAAATGGATGTAGATTGGATAAAATGGATGTAGAGTGGATAAAAATGGATGTGGAGTATAAAAATTGGATGTAGAGTATATAAAATGGATGTAGAGTGGATAAAAATGGATGTCGAGTGGATAAAATGGATGTAGAGTGGATAAAAATGGATGTAGAGTGGATAAAATGGATGTAGAGTTGATAAAAATGGATGTAGAGTGGATAAAATGGATGTAGAGTAGATAAAATGGATGTAGAGTGGATAAAATGGATGTAGAGTTGATAAAATGGATGTAAAGTGGATAAAATGGATGTAGAGTGGATAAAAATGGATGTAGAGTGGATAAAATGGATGTAGATTGGATAAAATGAATGTAGAGTGGATAAAAATGGATGTAGAGTATATAAATTGGATGTAGAGTATATAAAATGGATGTAGAGTGGATAAAAATGAATGTAGAGTGGATAAAAATGGATGTAGAGTATATAAATTGGATGTAGAGTATATAAAATGGATGTAGAGTGGATAAAAATGGATGTCGAGTGGATAAAATGGATGTAGAGTTGATAAAAATGGATGTAGAGTGGATAAAAATGGATGTAGATTGGATAAAATGGATGTAGAGTGGATAAAAATGGATGTAGAGTGGATAAAATGGATGTAGAGTTGATAAAATGGATGTAAAGTGGATAAAATGGATGTAGAGTGGATAAAAATGGATGTAGAGTGGATAAAATAGATGTAGATTGGATAAAATGAATGTAGAGTGGATAAAAATGGATGTAGAGTATATAAATTGGATGTAGAGTGGATAAAAATGGATGTCGAGTGGATAAAATGGATGTAGAGTTGATAAAAATGGATGTAGAGTGGATAAAAATGGATGTAGATTGGATAAAATGGATGTAGAGTGGATAAAAATGGATGTAGAGTATACAAATTGGATGTAGAGTATATAAAATAGATGTAGAGTGGATAAAAATGGATGTCGAGTGGATAAAATGGATGTAGAGTGGATAAAAATGGATGTAGATTGGATAAAATGGATGTAGAGTGGATAAAAATGGATGTGGAGTATATAAATTGGATGTAGAGTATATAAAATGGATGTAGAGTGGATAAAAATGGATGTCGAGTGGATAAAATGGATGTAGAGTGGATAAAAATGGATGTAGAGTATACAAATTGGATGTAGAGTATATAAAATGGATGTAGAGTGGATAAAAATGAATGTAGAGTGGATAAAAATGGATGTAGAGTATATAAATTGGATGTAGAGTATATAAAATGGATGTAGAGTGGATAAAAATGGATGTCGAGTGGATAAAATGGATGTAGAGTTGATAAAAATGGATGTAGAGTGGATAAAAATGGATGTAGATTGGATAAAATGGATGTAGAGTGGATAAAAATGGATGTAGAGTATACAAATTGGATGTAGAGTATATAAAATAGATGTAGAGTGGATAAAAATGGATGTCGAGTGGATAAAATGGATGTAGAGTGGATAAAAATGGATGTAGATTGGATAAAATGGATGTAGAGTGGATAAAAATGGATGTGGAGTATATAAATTGGATGTAGAGTATATAAAATGGATGTAGAGTGGATAAAAATGGATGTCGAGTGGATAAAATGGATGTAGAGTGGATAAAAATGGATGTAGAGTGGATAAAATGGATGTAGAGTTGATAAAAATGGATGTAGAGTGGATAAAATGGATGTAGAGTAGATAAAATGGATGTAGAGTGGATAAAATGGATGTAGAGTTGATAAAATGGATGTAAAGTGGATAAAATGGATGTAGAGTGGATAAAAATGGATGTAGAGTGGATAAAATGGATGTAGATTGGATAAAATGAATGTAGAGTGGATAAAAATGGATGTAGAGTATATAAATTGGATGTAGAGTATATAAAATGGATGTAGAGTGGATAAAAATGAATGTAGAGTGGATAAAAATGGATGTAGAGTATATAAATTGGATGTAGAGTATATAAAATGGATGTAGAGTGGATAAAAATGGATGTCGAGTGGATAAAATGGATGTAGAGTTGATAAAAATGGATGTAGAGTGGATAAAAATGGATGTAGATTGGATAAAATTGATGTAGAGTGGATAAAAATGGATGTAGAGTATATAAATTGGATGTAGAGTATATAAAATAGATGTAGAGTGGATAAAAATGGATGTCGAGTGGATAAAAATGGATGTAGAGTGGATAAAATGGATGTAGAGATGATAAAAATGGATGTAGAGTGGATAAAATGGATGTAGAGTAGATAAAATGGATGTAGAGTGGATAAAATGGATGTAGAGTTCATAAAAATGGATGTAGAGTGGATAAAAATGGATGTAGATTGGATAAAATGGATGTAGAGTGGATAAAAATGGTTGTAGAGTGGATAAAATGGATGTAGAGTGGATAAAATGGATGTAGAGTTAATAAAAATGGATGTAGTGTGGAAATACTGGATGTAGAGAGGATAAAATGGATGTAGAGTTGATAAAAATGGATGTAGAGTGGATAAAAATGGATGTAGATTGGATAAAATGGATGTAGAGTGGATAAAATGGATGTAGAGTGGATAAAAATGGATGTAGAGTATATAAATTGGATGTAGAGTATATAAAATGGATGTAGAGTGGATAAAATGGATGTAGAGTGGATAAAAATGGATGTAGAGTGGATAAAAATGGATGTAGATTGGATAAAATGAATGTAGAGTGGATAAAAATGGATGTAGAGTATACAAATTGGATGTAGAGTATATAAAATGGATGTAGAGTGGATAAAAATGAATGTAGAGTGGATAAAAATGGATGTAGAGTATATAAATTGGATGTAGAGTATATAAAATGGATGTAGAGTGGATAAAAATGGATGTCGAGTGGATAAAATGGATGTAGAGTTGATAAAAATGGATGTAGAGTGGATAAAAATGGATGTAGATTGGATAAAATGGATGTAGAGTGGATAAAAATGGATGTAGAGTATACAAATTGGATGTAGAGTATATAAAATAGATGTAGAGTGGATAAAAATGGATGTCGAGTGGATAAAATGGATGTAGAGTGGATAAAAATGGATGTAGATTGGATAAAATGGATGTAGAGTGGATAAAAATGGATGTAGAGTATATAAATTGGATGTAGAGTATATAAAATGGATGTAGAGTGGATAAAAATGGATGTCGAGTGGATAAAATGGATGTAGAGTGGATAAAAATGGATGTAGAGTGGATAAAATGGATGTAGAGTTGATAAAAATGGATGTAGAGTGGATAAAATGGATGTAGAGTAGATAAAATGGATGTAGAGTGGATAAAATGGATGTAGAGTTGATAAAATGGATGTAAAGTGGATAAAATGGATGTAGAGTGGATAAAAATGGATGTAGAGTGGATAAAATGGATGTAGATTGGATAAAATGAATGTAGAGTGGATAAAAATGGATGTAGAGTATATAAATTGGATGTAGAGTATATAAAATGGATGTAGAGTGGATAAAAATGAATGTAGAGTGGATAAAAATGGATGTAGAGTATATAAATTGGATGTAGAGTATATAAAATGGATGTAGAGTGGATAAAAATGGATGTCGAGTGGATAAAATGGATGTAGAGTTGATAAAAATGGATGTAGAGTGGATAAAAATGGATGTAGATTGGATAAAATGGATGTAGAGTGGATAAAAATGGATGTAGAGTATATAAATTGGATGTAGAGTATATAAAATAGATGTAGAGTGGATAAAAATGGATGTCGAGTGGATAAAATGGATGTAGAGTGGATAAAAATGGATGTAGATTGGATAAAATGGATGTAGAGTGGATAAAAATGGATGTAGAGTATATAAATTGGATGTAGAGTATATAAAATGGATGTAGAGTGGATAAAAATGGATGTCGAGTGGATAAAATGGATGTAGAGTGGATAAAAATGGATGTAGAGTGGATAAAATGGATGTAGAGTTGATAAAAATGGATGTAGAGTGGATAAAATGGATGTAGAGTAGATAAAATGGATGTAGAGTGGATAAAATGGATGTAGAGTTGATAAAATGGATGTAAAGTGGATAAAATGGATGTAGAGTTCATAAAAATGGATGTAGAGTGGATAAAAATGGATGTAGATTGGATAAAATGGATGTAGAGTGGATAAAAATGGATGTAGAGTGGATAAAATGGATGTAGAGTGGATAAAATGGTTGTAGAGTGGATAAAATGGATGTAGAGTGGATAAAATGGATGTAGAGTGGATAAAAATGGATGTAGAGTGGATAAAATGGTTGTAGAGTGGATAAAATGGATGTAGAGTGGATAAAATGGATGTAGAGTTAATAAAAATGGATGTAGTGTGGAAATACTGGATGTAGAGAGGATAAAATGGATGTAGAGTTGATAAAAATGGATGTAGAGTGGATAAAAATGGATGTAGATTGGATAAAATGGATGTAGAGTGGATAAAAATGGATGTAGAGTGGATATAATGGATGTAGAGTTGATAAAATGGATGTAAAGTGGATAAAATGGATGTAGAGTTAATAAAAATGGATGTAGTGTGGAAATACTGGATGTAGAGAGGATAAAATGGATGTAGAGTGGATAAAATGGATGTAGAGTTAAAAAATTGGATGTAGAGTGGATAAAATGGATGTAGAGTTGATAAAAATGGATGTAGAGTGGATAAAAATGGATGTAGATTGGATAAAATGAATGTAGAGTGGATAAAAATGGATGTAGAGTATACAAATTGGATGTAGAGTATATAAAATGGATGTAGAGTGGATAAAAATGGATGTAGAGTGGATAAAAATGGATGTAGAGTATACAAATTGGATGTAGAGTATATAAAATAGATGTAGAGTGGATAAAAATGGATGTCGAGTGGATAAAATGGATGTAGAGTGGATAAAAATGGATGTAGATTGGATAAAATGGATGTAGAGTGGATAAAAATGGATGTGGAGTATATAAATTGGATGTAGAGTATATAAAATGGATGTAGAGTGGATAAAAATGGATGTCGAGTGGATAAAATGGATGTAGAGTGGATAAAAATGGATGTAGAGTGGATAAAATGGATGTAGAGTTGATAAAAATGGATGTAGAGTGGATAAATTGGATGTAGAGTAGATAAAATGGATGTAGAGTGGATAAAATGGATGTAGAGTTGATAAAATGGATGTAAAGTGGATAAAATGGATGTAGAGTGGATAAAAATGGATGTAGAGTGGATAAAATGGATGTAGATTGGATAAAATGAATGTAGAGTGGATAAAAATGGATGTAGAGTATATAAATTGGATGTAGAGTGGATAAAAATGGATGTCGAGTGGATAAAATGGATGTAGAGTTGATAAAAATGGATGTAGAGTGGATAAAAATGGATGTAGATTGGATAAAATGGATGTAGAGTGGATAAAAATGGATGTAGAGTATACAAATTGGATGTAGAGTATATAAAATAGATGTAGAGTGGATAAAAATGGATGTCGAGTGGATAAAATGGATGTAGAGTGGATAAAAATGGATGTAGATTGGATAAAATGGATGTAGAGTGGATAAAAATGGATGTGGAGTATATAAATTGGATGTAGAGTATATAAAATGGATGTAGAGTGGATAAAAATGGATGTCGAGTGGATAAAATGGATGTAGAGTGGATAAAAATGGATGTAGAGTATACAAATTGGATGTAGAGTATATAAAATGGATGTAGAGTGGATAAAAATGAATGTAGAGTGGATAAAAATGGATGTAGAGTATATAAATTGGATGTAGAGTATATAAAATGGATGTAGAGTGGATAAAAATGGATGTCGAGTGGATAAAATGGATGTAGAGTTGATAAAAATGGATGTAGAGTGGATAAAAATGGATGTAGATTGGATAAAATGGATGTAGAGTGGATAAAAATGGATGTAGAGTATACAAATTGGATGTAGAGTATATAAAATAGATGTAGAGTGGATAAAAATGGATGTCGAGTGGATAAAATGGATGTAGAGTGGATAAAAATGGATGTAGATTGGATAAAATGGATGTAGAGTGGATAAAAATGGATGTGGAGTATATAAATTGGATGTAGAGTATATAAAATGGATGTAGAGTGGATAAAAATGGATGTCGAGTGGATAAAATGGATGTAGAGTGGATAAAAATGGATGTAGAGTGGATAAAATGGATGTAGAGTTGATAAAAATGGATGTAGAGTGGATAAAATGGATGTAGAGTAGATAAAATGGATGTAGAGTGGATAAAATGGATGTAGAGTTGATAAAATGGATGTAAAGTGGATAAAATAGATGTAGAGTGGATAAAAATGGATGTAGAGTGGATAAAATGGATGTAGATTGGATAAAATGAATGTAGAGTGGATAAAAATGGATGTAGAGTATATAAATTGGATGTAGAGTATATAAAATGGATGTAGAGTGGATAAAAATGAATGTAGAGTGGATAAAAATGGATGTAGAGTATATAAATTGGATGTAGAGTATATAAAATGGATGTAGAGTGGATAAAAATGGATGTCGAGTGGATAAAATGGATGTAGAGTTGATAAAAATGGATGTAGAGTGGATAAAAATGGATGTAGATTGGATAAAATGGATGTAGAGTGGATAAAAATGGATGTAGAGTATATAAATTGGATGTAGAGTATATAAAATAGATGTAGAGTGGATAAAAATGGATGTCGAGTGGATAAAATGGATGTAGAGTGGATAAAAATGGATGTAGATTGGATAAAATGGATGTAGAGTGGATAAAAATGGATGTAGAGTATATAAATTGGATGTAGAGTATATAAAATGGATGTAGAGTGGATAAAAATGGATGTCGAGTGGATAAAATGGATGTAGAGTGGATAAAAATGGATGTAGAGTGGATAAAATGGATGTAGAGTTGATAAAAATGGATGTAGAGTGGATAAAATGGATGTAGAGTAGATAAAATGGATGTAGAGTGGATAAAATGGATGTAGAGTTGATAAAATGGATGTAAAGTGGATAAAATGGATGTAGAGTTCATAAAAATGGATGTAGAGTGGATAAAAATGGATGTAGATTGGATAAAATGGATGTAGAGTGGATAAAAATGGATGTAGAGTGGATAAAATGGATGTAGAGTGGATAAAATGGTTGTAGAGTGGATAAAATGGATGTAGAGTGGATAAAATGGATGTAGAGTGGATAAAAATGGATGTAGAGTGGATAAAATGGATGTAGAGTGGATAAAATGGTTGTAGAGTGGATAAAATGGATGTAGAGTTGATAAAAATGGAAGTAGAGTGGATAAAATGGATGTATAGTGGATAAAAATGGATGTAGAGTGGATAAAATGGATGTAGAGTGGATAAAAATGGATGTAGAGTGGATAAAATGGATGTAGAGTGGATAAAAATGGATGTAGAGGGGATAAAAATGGATGTAGAGTGGATGAAATGGATGTAGAGTGGATAAAATGGATATAGAGTGGATAAAAATGGATGTAGAGTGGATAAAATGGATGTAGAGTGGACAAAATGGATGTAGAGTGGATAAAAATGGATGTAGAGTGGATAAAATGGATGTAGAGTGTATAAAATGGATGTAGAGTGGATAAAATGGATGTAGAGTGGATAAAATTGATGTAGAGTGTATAAAATGGATGTAGAGTGGATAAAAATGGATGTAGAGTGGATAAAAATGGATGTAGATTGGATAAAATGGATGTAGAGTGGATAAAATGGATGTAGAGTTGATAAAATGGATGTAAAGTGGATAAAATGGATGTAGAGTTAATAAAATTGGATGTAGAGTGGATAAAATGGATGTAGAGTTGATAAAAATGGATGTAGAGTGGATAAAAATGGATGTAGATTGGATAAAATTGATGTAGAGTGGATAAAAATGGATGTAGAGTATATAAATTGGATGTAGAGTATATAAAATGGATGTAGAGTGGATAAAAATGGATGTCGAGTGGATAAAATGGATGTAGAGTGGATAAAAATGGATGTAGATTGGATAAAATGGATGTAGAGTTAATAAAAATGGATGTAGAGCGGATAAAATGGATGTAGAGTAGATAAAATGGATGTAGAGTGGATAAAATGGATGTAGAGTAGATAAAATGGATGTAGAGTGGATAAAATGGATGTAGAGTTGATAAAATGGATGTAGAGTGTATAAAATGGATGTAGAGTGAATAAAATGGATGTAGAGTGGATAAAATTAATGTAGAGTGTATAAAATGGATGTAGAGTGGATGAAAATGGATGTAGAGTGGATAAAAATGGATGTAGATTGGATAAAATGGATGTAGAGTGGATAAAAATGGATGTGGAGTATATAAATTGGATGTAGAGTATATAAAATGGATGTAGAGTGGATAAAAATGGATGTCGAGTGGATAAAATGGATGTAGAGTGGATAAAAATGGATGTAGAGTGGATAAAATGGATGTAGAGTTGATAAAAATGGATGTAGAGTGGATAAAATGGATGTAGAGTAGATAAAATGGATGTAGAGTGGATAAAATGGATGTAGAGTTGATAAAATGGATGTAAAGTGGATAAAATGGATGTAGAGTGGATAAAAATGGATGTAGAGTGGATAAAATGGATGTAGATTGGATAAAATGAATGTAGAGTGGATAAAAATGGATGTCGAGTGGATAAAATGGATGTAGAGTTGATAAAAATGGATGTAGAGTGGATAAAAATGGATGTAGATTGGATAAAATGGATGTAGAGTGGATAAAAATGGATGTAGAGTATACAAATTGGATGTAGAGTATATAAAATAGATGTAGAGTGGATAAAAATGGATGTCGAGTGGATAAAATGGATGTAGAGTGGATAAAAATGGATGTAGATTGGATAAAATGGATGTAGAGTGGATAAAAATGGATGTGGAGTATATAAATTGGATGTAGAGTATATAAAATGGATGTAGAGTGGATAAAAATGGATGTCGAGTGGATAAAATGGATGTAGAGTGGATAAAAATGGATGTAGAGTATACAAATTGGATGTAGAGTATATAAAATGGATGTAGAGTGGATAAAAATGAATGTAGAGTGGATAAAAATGGATGTAGAGTATATAAATTGGATGTAGAGTATATAAAATGGATGTAGAGTGGATAAAAATGGATGTCGAGTGGATAAAATGGATGTAGAGTTGATAAAAATGGATGTAGAGTGGATAAAAATGGATGTAGATTGGATAAAATGGATGTAGAGTGGATAAAAATGGATGTAGAGTATACAAATTGGATGTAGAGTATATAAAATAGATGTAGAGTGGATAAAAATGGATGTCGAGTGGATAAAATGGATGTAGAGTGGATAAAAATGGATGTAGATTGGATAAAATGGATGTAGAGTGGATAAAAATGGATGTGGAGTATATAAATTGGATGTAGAGTATATAAAATGGATGTAGAGTGGATAAAAATGGATGTCGAGTGGATAAAATGGATGTAGAGTGGATAAAAATGGATGTAGAGTGGATAAAATGGATGTAGAGTTGATAAAAATGGATGTAGAGTGGATAAAATGGATGTAGAGTAGATAAAATGGATGTAGAGTGGATAAAATGGATGTAGAGTTGATAAAATGGATGTAAAGTGGATAAAATGGATGTAGAGTGGATAAAAATGGATGTAGAGTGGATAAAATGGATGTAGATTGGATAAAATGAATGTAGAGTGGATAAAAATGGATGTAGAGTATATAAATTGGATGTAGAGTATATAAAATGGATGTAGAGTGGATAAAAATGGATGTAGAGTATATAAATTGGATGTAGAGTATATAAAATGGATGTAGAGTGGATAAAAATGGATGTCGAGTGGATAAAATGGATGTAGAGTTGATAAAAATGGATGTAGAGTGGATAAAAATGGATGTAGATTGGATAAAATGGATGTAGAGTGGATAAAAATGGATGTAGAGTATATAAATTGGATGTAGAGTATATAAAATAGATGTAGAGTGGATAAAAATGGATGTCGAGTGGATAAAATGGATGTAGAGTGGATAAAAATGGATGTAGATTGGATAAAATGGATGTAGAGTGGATAAAAATGGATGTAGAGTATATAAATTGGATGTAGAGTATATAAAATGGATGTAGAGTGGATAAAAATGGATGTCGAGTGGATAAAATGGATGTAGAGTGGATAAAAATGGATGTAGAGTGGATAAAATGGATGTAGAGTTGATAAAAATGGATGTAGAGTGGATAAAATGGATGTAGAGTAGATAAAATGGATGTAGAGTGGATAAAATGGATGTAGAGTTGATAAAATGGATGTAAAGTGGATAAAATGGATGTAGAGTTCATAAAAATGGATGTAGATTGGATAAAAATGGATGTAGATTGGATAAAATGGATGTAGAGTGGATAAAAATGGATGTAGAGTGGATAAAATGGATGTAGAGTGGATAAAATGGTTGTAGAGTGGATAAAATGGATGTAGAGTGGATAAAATGGATGTAGAGTGGATAAAAATGGATGTAGAGTGGATAAAATGGATGTAGAGTGGATAAAATGGTTGTAGAGTGGATAAAATGGATGTAGAGTTGATAAAAATGGAAGTAGAGTGGATAAAATGGATGTATAGTGGATAAAAATGGATGTAGAGTGGATAAAATGGATGTAGAGTGGATAAAAATGGATGTAGAGTGGATAAAATGGATGTAGAGTGGATAAAAATGGATGTAGAGTGGATAAAAATGGATGTAGAGTGGATGAAATGGATGTAGAGTGGATAAAATGGATGTAGAGTGGATAAAAATGAATGTAGAGTGGATAAAAATGGATGTAGAGTATATAAATTGGATGTAGAGTATATAAAATGGATGTAGAGTGGATAAAAATGGATGTCGAGTGGATAAAATGGATGTAGAGTTGATAAAAATGGATGTAGAGTGGATAAAAATGGATGTAGATTGGATAAAATGGATGTAGAGTGGATAAAAATGGATGTAGAGTATATAAATTGGATGTAGAGTATATAAAATAGATGTAGAGTGGATAAAAATGGATGTCGAGTGGATAAAATGGATGTAGAGTGGATAAAAATGGATGTAGAGTGGATAAAATGGATGTAGAGTGGATAAAATGGTTGTAGAGTGGATAAAATGGATGTAGAGTTGATAAAAATGGAAGTAGAGTGGATAAAATGGATGTATAGTGGATAAAAATGGATGTAGAGTGGATAAAATGGATGTAGAGTGGATAAAAATGGATGTAGAGTGGATAAAATGGATGTAGAGTGGATAAAAATGGATGTAGAGTGGATAAAAATGGATGTAGAGTGGATGAAATGGATGTAGAGTGGATAAAATGGATGTAGAGTGGATAAAAATGAATGTAGAGTGGATAAAAATGGATGTAGAGTATATAAATTGGATGTAGAGTATATAAAATGGATGTAGAGTGGATAAAAATGGATGTCGAGTGGATAAAATGGATGTAGAGTTGATAAAAATGGATGTAGAGTGGATAAAAATGGATGTAGATTGGATAAAATGGATGTAGAGTGGATAAAAATGGATGTGGAGTATATAAATTGGATGTAGAGTATATAAAATGGATGTAGAGTGGATAAAAATGGATGTCGAGTGGATAAAATGGATGTAGAGTGGATAAAAATGGATGTAGAGTGGATAAAATGGATGTAGAGTTGATAAAAATGGATGTAGAGTGGATAAAATGGATGTAGAGTAGATAAAATGGATGTAGAGTGGATAAAATGGATGTAGAGTTGATAAAATGGATGTAAAGTGGATAAAATAGATGTAGAGTGGATAAAAATGGATGTAGAGTGGATAAAATGGATGTAGATTGGATAAAATGAATGTAGAGTGGATAAAAATGGATGTAGAGTATATAAATTGGATGTAGAGTATATAAAATGGATGTAGAGTGGATAAAAATGAATGTAGAGTGGATAAAAATGGATGTAGAGTATATAAATTGGATGTAGAGTATATAAAATGGATGTAGAGTGGATAAAAATGGATGTCGAGTGGATAAAATGGATGTAGAGTTGATAAAAATGGATGTAGAGTGGATAAAAATGGATGTAGATTGGATAAAATGGATGTAGAGTGGATAAAAATGGATGTAGAGTATATAAATTGGATGTAGAGTATATAAAATAGATGTAGAGTGGATAAAAATGGATGTCGAGTGGATAAAATGGATGTAGAGTGGATAAAAATGGATGTAGATTGGATAAAATGGATGTAGAGTGGATAAAAATGGATGTAGAGTATATAAATTGGATGTAGAGTATATAAAATGGATGTAGAGTGGATAAAAATGGATGTCGAGTGGATAAAATGGATGTAGAGTGGATAAAAATGGATGTAGAGTGGATAAAATGGATGTAGAGTTGATAAAAATGGATGTAGAGTGGATAAAATGGATGTAGAGTAGATAAAATGGATGTAGAGTGGATAAAATGGATGTAGAGTTGATAAAATGGATGTAAAGTGGATAAAATGGATGTAGAGTTCATAAAAATGGATGTAGAGTGGATAAAAATGGATGTAGATTGGATAAAATGGATGTAGAGTGGATAAAAATGGATGTAGAGTGGATAAAATGGATGTAGAGTGGATAAAATGGTTGTAGAGTGGATAAAATGGATGTAGAGTGGATAAAATGGATGTAGAGTGGATAAAAATGGATGTAGAGTGGATAAAATGGATGTAGAGTGGATAAAATGGTTGTAGAGTGGATAAAATGGATGTAGAGTTGATAAAAATGGAAGTAGAGTGGATAAAATGGATGTATAGTGGATAAAAATGGATGTAGAGTGGATAAAATGGATGTAGAGTGGATAAAAATGGATGTAGAGTGGATAAAATGGATGTAGAGTGGATAAAAATGGATGTAGAGGGGATAAAAATGGATGTAGAGTGGATGAAATGGATGTAGAGTGGATAAAATGGATATAGAGTGGATAAAAATGGATGTAGAGTGGATAAAATGGATGTAGAGTGGACAAAATGGATATAGGGTGGATAAAAATGGATGTAGAGTGGATAAAATGGATGTAGAGTGTATAAAATGGATGTAGAGTGGATAAAATGGATGTAGAGTGGATAAAATTGATGTAGAGTGTATAAAATGGATGTAGAGTGGATAAAAATGGATGTAGAGTGGATAAAAATGGATGTAGATTGGATAAAATGGATGTAGAGTGGATAAAATGGATGTAGAGTTGATAAAATGGATGTAAAGTGGATAAAATGGATGTAGAGTTAATAAAATTGGATGTAGAGTGGATAAAATGGATGTAGAGTTGATAAAAATGGATGTAGAGTGGATAAAAATGGATGTAGATTGGATAAAATTGATGTAGAGTGGATAAAAATGGATGTAGAGTATATAAATTGGATGTAGAGTATATAAAATGGATGTAGAGTGGATAAAAATGGATGTCGAGTGGATAAAATGGATGTAGAGTGGATAAAAATGGATGTAGATTGGATAAAATGGATGTAGAGTTAATAAAAATGGATGTAGAGCGGATAAAATGGATGTAGAGTAGATAAAATGGATGTAGAGTGGATAAAATGGATGTAGAGTAGATAAAATGGATGTAGAGTGGATAAAATGGATGTAGAGTTGATAAAATGGATGTAGAGTGTATAAAATGGATGTAGAGTGAATAAAATGGATGTAGAGTGGATAAAATTAATGTAGAGTGTATAAAATGGATGTAGAGTGGATGAAAATGGATGTAGAGTGGATAAAAATGGATGTAGATTGGATAAAATGGATGTAGAGTGGATAAAAATGGATGTGGAGTATATAAATTGGATGTAGAGTATATAAAATGGATGTAGAGTGGATAAAAATGGATGTCGAGTGGATAAAATGGATGTAGAGTGGATAAAAATGGATGTAGAGTGGATAAAATGGATGTAGAGTTGATAAAAATGGATGTAGAGTGGATAAAATGGATGTAGAGTAGATAAAATGGATGTAGAGTGGATAAAATGGATGTAGAGTTGATAAAATGGATGTAAAGTGGATAAAATGGATGTAGAGTGGATAAAAATGGATGTAGAGTGGATAAAATGGATGTAGATTGGATAAAATGAATGTAGAGTGGATAAAAATGGATGTCGAGTGGATAAAATGGATGTAGAGTTGATAAAAATGGATGTAGAGTGGATAAAAATGGATGTAGATTGGATAAAATGGATGTAGAGTGGATAAAAATGGATGTAGAGTATACAAATTGGATGTAGAGTATATAAAATAGATGTAGAGTGGATAAAAATGGATGTCGAGTGGATAAAATGGATGTAGAGTGGATAAAAATGGATGTAGATTGGATAAAATGGATGTAGAGTGGATAAAAATGGATGTGGAGTATATAAATTGGATGTAGAGTATATAAAATGGATGTAGAGTGGATAAAAATGGATGTCGAGTGGATAAAATGGATGTAGAGTGGATAAAAATGGATGTAGAGTATACAAATTGGATGTAGAGTATATAAAATGGATGTAGAGTGGATAAAAATGAATGTAGAGTGGATAAAAATGGATGTAGAGTATATAAATTGGATGTAGAGTATATAAAATGGATGTAGAGTGGATAAAAATGGATGTCGAGTGGATAAAATGGATGTAGAGTTGATAAAAATGGATGTAGAGTGGATAAAAATGGATGTAGATTGGATAAAATGGATGTAGAGTGGATAAAAATGGATGTAGAGTATACAAAATGGATGTAGAGTATATAAAATAGATGTAGAGTGGATAAAAATGGATGTCGAGTGGATAAAATGGATGTAGAGTGGATAAAAATGGATGTAGATTGGATAAAATGGATGTAGAGTGGATAAAAATGGATGTGGAGTATATAAATTGGATGTAGAGTATATAAAATGGATGTAGAGTGGATAAAAATGGATGTCGAGTGGATAAAATGGATGTAGAGTGGATAAAAATGGATGTAGAGTGGATAAAATGGATGTAGAGTTGATAAAAATGGATGTAGAGTGGATAAAATGGATGTAGAGTAGATAAAATGGATGTAGAGTGGATAAAATGGATGTAGAGTTGATAAAATGGATGTAAAGTGGATAAAATGGATGTAGAGTGGATAAAAATGGATGTAGAGTGGATAAAATGGATGTAGATTGGATAAAATGAATGTAGAGTGGATAAAAATGGATGTAGAGTATATAAATTGGATGTAGAGTATATAAAATGGATGTAGAGTGGATAAAAATGTATGTAGAGTATATAAATTGGATGTAGAGTATATAAAATGGATGTAGAGTGGATAAAAATGGATGTCGAGTGGATAAAATGGATGTAGAGTTGATAAAAATGGATGTAGAGTGGATAAAAATGGATGTAGATTGGATAAAATGGATGTAGAGTGGATAAAAATGGATGTAGAGTATATAAATTGGATGTAGAGTATATAAAATAGATGTAGAGTGGATAAAAATGGATGTCGAGTGGATAAAATGGATGTAGAGTGGATAAAAATGGATGTAGATTGGATAAAATGGATGTAGAGTGGATAAAAATGGATGTAGAGTATATAAATTGGATGTAGAGTATATAAAATGGATGTAGAGTGGATAAAAATGGATGTCGAGTGGATAAAATGGATGTAGAGTGGATAAAAATGGATGTAGAGTGGATAAAATGGATGTAGAGTTGATAAAAATGGATGTAGAGTGGATAAAATGGATGTAGAGTAGATAAAATGGATGTAGAGTGGATAAAATGGATGTAGAGTTGATAAAATGGATGTAAAGTGGATAAAATGGATGTAGAGTTCATAAAAATGGATGTAGATTGGATAAAAATGGATGTAGATTGGATAAAATGGATGTAGAGTGGATAAAAATGGATGTAGAGTGGATAAAATGGATGTAGAGTGGATAAAATGGTTGTAGAGTGGATAAAATGGATGTAGAGTGGATAAAATGGATGTAGAGTGGATAAAAATGGATGTAGAGTGGATAAAATGGATGTAGAGTGGATAAAATGGTTGTAGAGTGGATAAAATGGATGTAGAGTTGATAAAAATGGAAGTAGAGTGGATAAAATGGATGTATAGTGGATAAAAATGGATGTAGAGTGGATAAAATGGATGTAGAGTGGATAAAAATGGATGTAGAGTGGATAAAATGGATGTAGAGTGGATAAAAATGGATGTAGAGTGGATAAAAATGGATGTAGAGTGGATGAAATGGATGTAGAGTGGATAAAATGGATGTAGAGTGGATAAAAATGGATGTAGAGTGGATAAAATTGATGTAGAGTGGATAAAAATGGATGTAGAGTATATAAATTGGATGTAGAGTATATAAAATGGATGTAGAGTGGATAAAAATGGATGTCGAGTGGATAAAATGGATGTAGAGTGGATAAAAATGGATGTAGATTGGATAAAATGGATGTAGAGTTAATAAAAATGGATGTAGAGCGGATAAAATGGATGTAGAGTAGATAAAATGGATGTAGAGTGGATAAAATGGATGTAGAGTAGATAAAATGGATGTAGAGTGGATAAAATGGATGTAGAGTTGATAAAATGGATGTAGAGTGTATAAAATGGATGTAGAGTGAATAAAATGGATGTAGAGTGGATAAAATTAATGTAGAGTGTATAAAATGGATGTAGAGTGGATGAAAATGGATGTAGAGTGGATAAAAATGGATGTAGATTGGATAAAATGGATGTAGAGTGGATAAAATGGATGTAGAGTTGATAAAATGGATGTAAAGTGGATAAAATGGATGCAGAGTTAATAAAATTGGATGTAGAGTGGATAAAATGGATGTAGAGTTCATAAAAATGGATGTAGAGTGGATAAAAATGGATGTAGATTGGATAAAATGGATGTCGAGTGGATAAAATGGATGTAGAGTGGATAAAAATGGATGTAGAGTATATAAATTGGATGTAGAGTGGATAAAAATGGATGTCGAGTGGATAAAATGGATGTAGAGTGGATAAAAATGGATGTAGAGTGGATAAAATGGATGTAGAGTGCATAAAAATGGATGTTGAGTGGATAAAATGGATGTAGAGTGGATAAAAATGAATGTAGAGTGGATAAAAATGGATGTAGAGTATATAAATTGGATGTAGAGTATATAAAATGGATGTAGAGTGGATAAAAATGGATGTCGAGTGGATAAAATGGATGTAGAGTTGATAAAAATGGATGTAGAGTGGATAAAAATGGATGTAGATTGGATAAAATGGATGTAGAGTGGATAAAAATGGATGTAGAGTATATAAATTGGATGTAGAGTATATAAAATAGATGTAGAGTGGATAAAAATGGATGTCGAGTGGATAAAATGGATGTAGAGTGGATAAAAATGGATGTAGATTGGATAAAATGGATGTAGAGTGGATAAAAATGGATGTAGAGTATATAAATTGGATGTAGAGTATATAAAATGGATGTAGAGTGGATAAAAATGGATGTCGAGTGGATAAAATGGATGTAGAGTGGATAAAAATGGATGTAGAGTGGATAAAATGGATGTAGAGTTGATAAAAATGGATGTAGAGTGGATAAAATGGATGTAGAGTAGATAAAATGGATGTAGAGTGGATAAAATGGATGTAGAGTTGATAAAATGGATGTAAAGTGGATAAAATGGATGTAGAGTTCATAAAAATGGATGTAGAGTGGATAAAAATGGATGTAGATTGGATAAAATGGATGTAGAGTGGATAAAAATGGATGTAGAGTGGATAAAATGGATGTAGAGTGGATAAAATGGTTGTAGAGTGGATAAAATGGATGTAGAGTGGATAAAATGGATGTAGAGTGGATAAAAATGGATGTAGAGTGGATAAAATGGATGTAGAGTGGATAAAATGGTTGTAGAGTGGATAAAATGGATGTAGAGTTGATAAAAATGGAAGTAGAGTGGATAAAATGGATGTATAGTGGATAAAAATGGATGTAGAGTGGATAAAATGGATGTAGAGTGGATAAAAATGGATGTAGAGTGGATAAAATGGATGTAGAGTGGATAAAAATGGATGTAGAGTGGATAAAAATGGATGTAGAGTGGATGAAATGGATGTAGAGTGGATAAAATGGATGTAGAGTGGATAAAAATGGATGTAGAGTGGATAAAATGGATGTAGAGTGGACAAAATGGATATAGGGTGGATAAAAATGGATGTAGAGTGGATAAAATGGATGTAGAGTGGATAAAAATGGATGTAGAGTGGATAAAATGGATGTAGAGTGGATAAAATGGTTGTAGAGTGGATAAAATGGTTGTAGAGTGGATAAAATGGATGTAGAGTGGATAAAATGGATGTAGAGTGGATAAAAATGGATGTAGAGTGGATAAAATGGATGTAGAGTGGATAAAATGGTTGTAGAGTGGATAAAATGGATGTAGAGTTGATAAAAATGGAAGTAGAGTGGATAAAATGGATGTATAGTG
Source organism: Pemphredon lugubris (assembly GCA_933228935.1). Taxonomy (NCBI): domain Eukaryota; kingdom Metazoa; phylum Arthropoda; class Insecta; order Hymenoptera; family Crabronidae; genus Pemphredon; species Pemphredon lugubris. The sequence continues at coordinate 49,346,700 of OW121816.1, forward strand.
GATAAAAATGGATGTAGAGTGGATAAAATGGATGTAGAGTGGATAAAAATGGATGTAGAGTGGATAAAATGGATGTAGAGTGGATAAAAATGGATGTAGAGTGGATAAAAATGGATGTAGAGTGGATGAAATGGATGTAGAGTGGATAAAATGGATGTAGAGTGGATAAAATGGATGTAGAGTGGATAAAATTGATGTAGAGTGTATAAAATGGATGTAGAGTGGATAAAAATGGATGTAGAGTGGATAAAAATGGATGTAGATTGGATAAAATGGATGTAGAGTGGATAAAATGGATGTAGAGTTGATAAAATGGATGTAAAGTGGATAAAATGGATGTAGAGTTAATAAAATTGGATGTAGAGTGGATAAAATGGATGTAGAGTTGATAAAAATGGATGTAGAGTGGATAAAAATGGATGTAGATTGGATAAAATTGATGTAGAGTGGATAAAAATGGATGTAGAGTATATAAATTGGATGTAGAGTATATAAAATGGATGTAGAGTGGATAAAAATGGATGTCGAGTGGATAAAATGGATGTAGAGTGGATAAAAATGAATGTAGAGTGGATAAAAATGGATGTAGAGTATATAAATTGGATGTAGAGTATATAAAATGGATGTAGAGTGGATAAAAATGGATGTCGAGTGGATAAAATGGATGTAGAGTTGATAAAAATGGATGTAGAGTGGATAAAAATGGATGTAGATTGGATAAAATGGATGTAGAGTGGATAAAAATGGATGTAGAGTATATAAATTGGATGTAGAGTATATAAAATAGATGTAGAGTGGATAAAAATGGATGTCGAGTGGATAAAATGGATGTAGAGTGGATAAAAATGGATGTAGATTGGATAAAATGGATGTAGAGTGGATAAAAATGGATGTAGAGTATATAAATTGGATGTAGAGTATATAAAATGGATGTAGAGTGGATAAAAATGGATGTCGAGTGGATAAAATGGATGTAGAGTGGATAAAAATGGATGTAGAGTGGATAAAATGGATGTAGAGTTGATAAAAATGGATGTAGAGTGGATAAAATGGATGTAGAGTAGATAAAATGGATGTAGAGTGGATAAAATGGATGTAGAGTTGATAAAATGGATGTAAAGTGGATAAAATGGATGTAGAGTTCATAAAAATGGATGTAGAGTGGATAAAAATGGATGTAGATTGGATAAAATGGATGTAGAGTGGATAAAAATGGATGTAGAGTGGATAAAATGGATGTAGAGTGGATAAAATGGTTGTAGAGTGGATAAAATGGATGTAGAGTGGATAAAATGGATGTAGAGTGGATAAAAATGGATGTAGAGTGGATAAAATGGATGTAGAGTGGATAAAATGGTTGTAGAGTGGATAAAATGGATGTAGAGTTGATAAAAATGGAAGTAGAGTGGATAAAATGGATGTATAGTGGATAAAAATGGATGTAGAGTGGATAAAATGGATGTAGAGTGGATAAAAATGGATGTAGAGTGGATAAAATGGATGTAGAGTGGATAAAAATGGATGTAGAGTGGATAAAAATGGATGTAGAGTGGATGAAATGGATGTAGAGTGGATAAAATGGATGTAGAGTGGATAAAAATGGATGTAGAGTGGATAAAATGGATGTAGAGTGGACAAAATGGATATAGGGTGGATAAAAATGGATGTAGAGTGGATAAAATGGATGTAGAGTGGATAAAAATGGATGTAGAGTGGATAAAATGGATGTAGAGTGGATAAAATGGTTGTAGAGTGGATAAAATGGTTGTAGAGTGGATAAAATGGATGTAGAGTGGATAAAATGGATGTAGAGTGGATAAAAATGGATGTAGAGTGGATAAAATGGATGTAGAGTGGATAAAATGGTTGTAGAGTGGATAAAATGGATGTAGAGTTGATAAAAATGGAAGTAGAGTGGATAAAATGGATGTATAGTGGATAAAAATGGATGTAGAGTGGATAAAATGGATGTAGAGTGGATAAAAATGGATGTAGAGTGGATAAAATGGATGTAGAGTGGATAAAAATGGATGTAGAGTGGATAAAAATGGATGTAGAGTGGATGAAATGGATGTAGAGTGGATAAAATGGATGTAGAGTGGATAAAATGGATGTAGAGTGGATAAAATTGATGTAGAGTGTATAAAATGGATGTAGAGTGGATAAAAATGGATGTAGAGTGGATAAAAATGGATGTAGATTGGATAAAATGGATGTAGAGTGGATAAAATGGATGTAGAGTTGATAAAATGGATGTAAAGTGGATAAAATGGATGTAGAGTTAATAAAATTGGATGTAGAGTGGATAAAATGGATGTAGAGTTGATAAAAATGGATGTAGAGTGGATAAAAATGGATGTAGATTGGATAAAATTGATGTAGAGTGGATAAAAATGGATGTAGAGTATATAAATTGGATGTAGAGTATATAAAATGGATGTAGAGTGGATAAAAATGGATGTCGAGTGGATAAAATGGATGTAGAGTGGATAAAAATGGATGTAGATTGGATAAAATGGATGTAGAGTTAATAAAAATGGATGTAGAGCGGATAAAATGGATGTAGAGTAGATAAAATGGATGTAGAGTGGATAAAATGGATGTAGAGTGGATAAAATGGATGTAGAGTGGATAAAATGGATGTAGAGTTGATAAAATGGATGTAGAGTGTATAAAATGGATGTAGAGTGAATAAAATGGATGTAGAGTGGATAAAATTAATGTAGAGTGTATAAAATGGATGTAGAGTGGATGAAAATGGATGTAGAGTGGATAAAAATGGATGTAGATTGGATAAAATGGATGTAGAGTGGATAAAATGGATGTAGAGTTGATAAAATGGATGTAAAGTGGATAAAATGGATGCAGAGTTAATAAAATTGGATGTAGAGTGGATAAAATGGATGTAGAGTTCATAAAAATGGATGTAGAGTGGATAAAAATGGATGTAGATTGGATAAAATGGATGTCGAGTGGATAAAATGGATGTAGAGTGGATAAAAATGGATGTAGAGTATATAAATTGGATGTAGAGTGGATAAAAATGGATGTCGAGTGGATAAAATGGATGTAGAGTGGATAAAAATGGATGTAGAGTGGATAAAATGGATGTAGAGTGCATAAAAATGGATGTTGAGTGGATAAAATGGATGTAGAGTGGATAAAATGAATGTACAGTTAATAAAAATGGATGTAGAGTGGATAAAAATGGATGTAGAGTGGATAAAATGGATGTAGAGTCGATAAAATGGATGTAGAGTGGATAAAAATGGATGTAGAGTGGATAAAATGGATGTAGAGTGCATAAAAATGGATGTTGAGTGGATAAAATGGATGTAGAGTAGATAAAATGGATGTAAAGTGGATAAAAATGGATGTAGAGTGGATAAAATGGATGTAGAGTGGATAAAAATGGATGTAGAGTGGATAAAATGGATGTAGAGTGAATAAAATGGATGTAGAGTGGATAAAATTGATGTAAAGTGGATAAAATGGATGTAGAGTTAATAAAAATGGATGTAGAGTGGATAAAATGGATGTAAAGTGGATAAAAATGGATGTAGAGTGGATAAAATGGATGTAGAGATGATAAAAATGGATGTAGAGTGGATAAAATGGATGTAGAGTAGATAAAATGGATGTAGAGTGGATAAAATGGATGTAGAGTTCATAAAAATGGATGTAGAGTGGATAAAAATGGATGTAGATTGGATAAAATGGATGTAGAGTGGATAAAAATGGTTGTAGAGTGGATAAAATGGATGTAGAGTGGATAAAATGGATGTAGAGTTAATAAAAATGGATGTAGTGTGGAAATACTGGATGTAGAGAGGATAAAATGGATGTAGAGTGGATAAAATGGATGTAGAGTGGATAAAAATGGATGTAGAGTATATAAATTGGATGTAGAGTATATAAAATGGATGTAGAGTGGATAAAATGGATGTAGAGTGGATAAAAATGGATGTAGAGTGGATAAAAATGGATGTAGATTGGATAAAATGGATGTAGAGTGGATAAAATGGATGTAGAGTTGATAAAATGGATGTAAAGTGGATAAAATGGATGTAGAGTTAGTAAAAATGGATGTAGAGTGGATAAAATGGATGTAAAGTGGATAAAAATGGATGTAGAGTGGATAAAATGGATGTAGAGATGATAAAAATGGATGTAGAGTGGATAAAATGGATGTAGAGTAGATAAAATGGATGTAGAGTGGATAAAATGGATGTAGAGTGGATAAAATGGTTGTAGAGTGGATAAAATGGATGTAGAGTGGATAAAATGGATGTAGAGTGGATAAAAATGGATGTAGAGTGGATAAAATGGATGTAGAGTGGATAAAATGGTTGTAGAGTGGATAAAATGGATGTAGAGTTGATAAAAATGGAAGTAGAGTGGATAAAATGGATGTATAGTGGATAAAAATGGATGTAGAGTGGATAAAATGGATGTAGAGTGGATAAAAATGGATGTAGAGTGGATAAAATGGATGTAGAGTGGATAAAAATGGATGTAGAGTGGATAAAAATGGATGTAGAGTGGATGAAATGGATGTAGAGTGGATAAAATGGATGTAGAGTGGATAAAAATGGATGTAGAGTGGATAAAATGGATGTAGAGTGGATAAAAATGGATGTAGAGGGATATGAATGGATGTAGAGTGGATAAAAATGGATGTAGATTGGATAAAATGGATGTAGAGTTGATAAAATGGATGTAAAGTGGATAAAATGGATGTAGAGTTAATAAAAATGAATGTACAGTGGAAATAATGGATGTAGAGAGGATAAAATGGATGTAGAGTGGATAAAATGGATGTAGAGTTCATAAAAATGGATGTAGAGTGGATAAAAATGGATGTAGATTGGATAAAATGGATGTGGAGTGGATAACAATGGATGTAGAGAGGATAAAAATGGATATAGGGTAGATAAAATGGATGTAGAGTTAATAAAAATGGATGTAGAGTGGATATAATGGATGTAGAGAGGATAAAATGGATGTGGAGTGGATAACAATGGATGTAGAGTGGATAAAATGGATGTAGAGTGGATAAAATGGATGTACATTTAATAAAAATGGATGTAGAGTGGATAAAAATGGATGTAGAGTGGATAAAATGGATGTAAAGTGGATAAAAATGGATGTCGAGTGGATAAAATGGATGTAGAGTGGAGAAAAATAGATGTAGAGAGGATAAAATGGAAGTAGAGTGGATAAAAATGGATGTAGAGTGGATAAAAATGGATGTAGAGTGGATAAAATTGATGTAGAGTGGATAAAAATGGATGTAGAGTGGATAAAATGGATGTAGAGTGGATAAAAATGGATGTAGAGTGGATAAAATGGATGTAGAGTGAATAAAATGGATGTAGAGTGGATAAAATTGATGTAGAGTGTATAAAATGGATGTAGAGTGGATAAAAATGGATGTAGAGTGGATAAAAATGGATGTAGATTGGATAAAATGGTTGTAGAGTGGATAAAATGGATGTAGAGTTGATAAAATGGATGTAAAGTGGATAAAATGGATGTAGAGTTAATAAAATTGGATGTAGAGTGGATAAAATGGATGTAGAGTTGATAAAAATAGATGTAGAGTGGATAAAAATGGATGTAGATTGGATAAAATGGATGTAGAGTGGATAAAAATGGATGTAGATTGGATAAAATGAATGTAGAGTTAATAAAAATGGATGTAGAGTGGATAAAATGGATGTAGAGTTGATAAAAATGGATGTAGAGTGGATAAAAATGGATGTAGATTGGATAAAATGGATGTAGAGTTGATAAAATGGATGTAAAGTGGATAAAATGGATGTAGAGTTGATAAAAATGGATGTAGAGTGGATAAAAATGGATGTAGATTGGATAAAATGGATGTAGAGTGGATAAAAATGGATGTAGAGTATATAAATTGGATCTAGAGTATATAAAATGGATGTAGAGAGGATAAAAATGGATGTCGAGTGGATAAAATGGATGTAGAGTGGATAAAAATGGATGTAGATTGGATAAAATGGATGTAGAGTCGATAAAAATGGATGTAGAGTATATAAATTGGATGTAGAGTATATAAAATGGATGTAGAGTGGATAAAAATGGATGTCGAGTGGATAAAATGGATGTAGAGTGCATAAAAATGGATGTAGAGTGGATAAAATGGATGTAGAGTTGATAAAAATGGATGTAGAGTGGATAAAATGGATGTAGAGTAGATAAAATGGATGTAGAGTGGATAAAATGGATGAAGAGTTGATAAAATGGATGTAAAGTGGATAAAATGGATGTAGAGTGGATAAAAATGGATGTAGAGTGGATAAAATGGATGTAGAGTTCATAAAAATGGATGTAGAGTGGATAAAAATGGATGTAGATTGGATAAAATGGATGTAGAGTGGATAAAAATGGATGTAGAGTATATAAATTGGATGTAGAGTATATAAAATGGATGTAGAGTGGATAAAAATGGATGTAGAGTGGATAAAATGGATGTAGAGTTGATAAAAATGGATGTAGAGTGGATAAAATGGATGTAGAGTATATAAAATGGATGTAGAGTGGATAAAAATGGATGTAGAGTGGATAAAATGGATGTAGAGTTCATAAAAATGGATGTAGAGTGGATAAAAATGGATGTAGATTGGATAAAATGGATGTAGAGTGGATAAAAATGGATGTAGAGTATATAAATTGGATGTAGAGTATATAAAATGGATGTAGAGTGGATAAAAATGGATGTAGAGTGGATAAAATGGATGTAGAGTTGATAAAAATGGATGTAGAGTGGATAAAATGGATGTAGAGTAGATAAAATGGATGTAGAGTGGATAAAATGGATGTAGAGTTGATAAAATGGATGCAGAGTGGATAAAAATAGATGTAGTGTGGATAAAAAGGATGTAGAGTGGATAACAATGGATGTAGAGTGGATAAAATGGATGTAGAGTGGATAAAAATGGATGTCGAGTGGATAAAATGGATGTCGAGTGGATAAAATGGATGTAGAGTGGATAAAAATGGATGTAGAGTGGATAAAATGGATGTAGAGTTGATAAAAATGGATGTAGAGTGGATAAAATGGATGTTGAGTAGATCAATTGGATGTAGAGTATATAAAATGGATGTAGAGTGGATAAAAATGGATGTCGAGTGGATAAAATGGATGTAGAGTGGATAAAAATGGATGTAGATTGGATAAAATGGATGTAGAGTGGATAAAAATGGATGTAGAGTATATAAATTGGATGTAGAGTGTATAAAATGGATGTAGAGTGGATAAAAATGGATGTCGAGTGGATAAAATGGATGTAGAGTGTATAAAATGGATGTAGAGTGAATAAAATGGATGTAGAGTGGATAAAATTGATGTAGAGTGTATAAAATGGATGTAGAGTGGATAAAAATGGATGTAGAGGGATATAAATGGATGTAGAGTGGATAAAAATGGATGTGGATTGGATAAAATGGATGTAGAGTTGATAAAATGGATGTAAAGTGGATAAAATGGATGTAGAGTTAATAAAAATGAATGTACAGTGGAAATAATGGATGTAGAGAGGATAAAATGGATGTAGAGTGGATAAAATGGATGTAGAGTTCATAAAAATGGATGTAGAGTGGATAAAAATGGATGTAGATTGGATAAAATGGATGTGGAGTGGATAACAATGGATGTAGAGAGGATAAAAATGGATATAGGGTAGATAAAATGGATGTAGAGTTAATAAAAATGGATGTAGAGTGGATATAATGGATGTAGAGAGGATAAAATGGATGTGGAGTGGATAACAATGGATGTAGAGTGGATAAAATGGATGTAGAGTGGATAAAATGGATGTACATTTAATAAAAATGGATGTAGAGTGGATAAAAATGGATGTAGAGTGGATAAAATGGATGTAAAGTGGATAAAAATGGATGTCGAGTGGATAAAATGGATGTAGAGTGGAGAAAAATAGATGTAGAGAGGATAAAATGGTAGTAGAGTGGATAAAAATGGATGTAGAGTGGATAAAAATGGATGTAGAGTGGATAAAATTGATGTAGAGTGGATAAAAATGGATGTAGAGAGGATAAAATGGATGTAGAGTGGATAAAATGGATGTACAGTTAATAAAAATGGATGTAGAGTGGAAATAATGGATGTAGAGAGGATAAAATGGATGTAGAGTGGATAAAATGGATGTAGAGTTCATAAAAATGGATGTAGAGTGGATAAAAATGGATGTAGATTGGATAAAATGGATGTAGAGTTGATAAAATGGATGTAAAGTGGATAAAATGGATGTAGAGTTAATAAAATTGGATGTAGAGTGGATAAAATGGATGTCGAGTGGATAAAATGGATGTAGAGTGGATAAAAATGGATGTAGAGTATATAAATTGGATGTAGAGTGGATAAAAATGGATGTCGAGTGGATAAAATGGATGTAGAGTGGATAAAAATGGATGTAGAGTGGATAAAATGGATGTAGAGTGCATAAAAATGGATGTTGAGTGGATAAAATGGATGTAGAGTGGATAAAATGAATGTACAGTTAATAAAAATGGATGTAGAGTGGATAAAAATGGATGTAGAGTGGATAAAATGGATGTAGAGTCGATAAAATGGATGTAGAGTAGATAAAAATGGATGTAGAGTGGATAAAATGGATGTAGAGTGCATAAAAATGGATGTTGAGTGGATAAAATGGATGTAGAGTAGATAAAATGGATGTAAAGTGGATAAAAATGGATGTAGAGTGGATAAAATGGATGTAGAGTGGATAAAATGGATGTAGAGTGGATAAAAATGGATGTAGAGTGGATAAAATGGATGTAGAGTGAATAAAATGGATGTAGAGTGGATAAAATTGATGTAGAGTGTATAAAATGGATGTAGAGTGGATAAAAATGGATGTAGAGTGGATAAAAATGGATGTAGATTGGATAAAATGGTTGTAGAGTGGATAAAATGGATGTAGAGTTGATAAAATGGATGTAAAGTGGATAAAATGGATGTAGAGTTAATAAAATTGGATGTAGAGTGGATAAAATGGATGTAGAGTTGATAAAAATAGATGTAGAGTGGATAAAAATGGATGTAGATTGGATAAAATGGATGTAGAGTGGATAAAAATGGATGTAGATTGGATAAAATGAATGTAGAGTTAATAAAAATGGATGTAGAGTGGATAAAATGGATGTAGAGTTGATAAAAATGGATGTAGAGTGGATAAAAATGGATGTAGATTGGATAAAATGGATGTAGAGTTGATAAAATGGATGTAAAGTGGATAAAATGGATGTAGAGTTGATAAAAATGGATGTAGAGTGGATAAAAATGGATGTAGATTGGATAAAATGGATGTAGAGTGGATAAAAATGGATGTAGAGTATATAAATTGGATCTAGAGTATATAAAATGGATGTAGAGAGGATAAAAATGGATGTCGAGTGGATAAAAATGGATGTAGATTGGATAAAATGGATGTAGAGTCGATAAAAATGGATGTAGAGTATATAAATTGGATGTAGAGTATATAAAATGGATGTAGAGTGGATAAAAATGGATGTCGAGTGGATAAAATGGATGTAGAGTGCATAAAAATGGATGTAGAGTGGATAAAATGGATGTAGAGTTGATAAAAATGGATGTAGAGTGGATAAAATGGATGTAGAGTAGATAAAATGGATGTAGAGTGGATAAAATGGATGAAGAGTTGATAAAATGGATGTAAAGTGGATAAAATGGATGTAGAGTGGATAAAAATGGATGTAGAGTGGATAAAATGGATGTAGAGTGGATAAAATGGTTGTAGAGTGGATAAAATGGATGTAGAGTTGATAAAAATGGAAGTAGAGTGGATAAAATGGATGTATAGTGGATAAAAATGGATGTAGAGTGGATAAAATGGATGTAGAGTGGATGAAAATGGATGTAGAGTGGATGAAATGGATGTAGAGTGGATAAAATGGATGTAGAGTGGATAAAAATGGATGTAGAGTGGATAAAAATGGATGTAGATTGGATAAAATGGATGTAGAGTGGATAAAATGGATGTACAGTTAATAAAAATGGATGTAGAGTGGAAATAATGGATGTAGAGAGGATAAAATGGATGTAGAGTGGATAAAATGGATGTAGAGTTCATAAAAATGGATGTAGAGTGGATAAAAATGGATGTAGATTGGATAAAATGGATGTAGAGTTGATAAAATGGATGTAAAGTGGATAAAATGGATGTAGAGTTAATAAAATTGGATGTAGAGTGGATAAAATGGATGTCGAGTGGATAAAATGGATGTAGAGTGGATAAAAATGGATGTAGAGTATATAAATTGGATGTAGAGTGGATAAAAATGGATGTCGAGTGGATAAAATGGATGTAGAGTGGATAAAAATGGATGTAGAGTGGATAAAATGGATGTAGAGTGCATAAAAATGGATGTTGAGTGGATAAAATGGATGTAGAGTAGATAAAATGAATGTACAGTTAATAAAAATGGATGTAGAGTGGATAAAAATGGATGTAGAGTGGATAAAATGGATGTAGAGTCGATAAAATGGATGTAGAGTAGATAAAAATGGATGTAAAGTGGATAAAAATGGATGTAGAGTGGATAAAATGGATGTAGAGTGGATAAAATGGATGTAGAGTGGATAAAAATGGATGTAGAGTGGATAAAATGGATGTAGAGTGAATAAAATGGATGTAGAGTGGATAAAATTGATGTAGAGTGTATAAAATGGATGTAGAGTGGATAAAAATGGATGTAGAGTGGATAAAAATGGATGTAGATTGGATAAAATGGATGTAGTGTGGATAAAATGGATGTAGAGTTGATAAAATGGATGTAAAGTGGATAAAATGGATGTAGAGTTAATAAAATTGGATGTAGAGTGGATAAAATGGATGTAGAGTTGATAAAAATAGATGTAGAGTGGATAAAAATGGATGTAGATTGGATAAAATGGATGTAGAGTGGATAAAAATGGATGTAGATTGGATAAAATGAATGTAGAGTTAATAAAAATGGATGTAGAGTGGATAAAATGGATGTAGAGTTGATAAAAATGGATGTAGAGTGGATAAAAATGGATGTAGATTGGATAAAATGGATGTAGAGTTGATAAAATGGATGTAAAGTGGATAAAATGGATGTAGAGTTGATAAAAATGGATGTAGAGTGGATAAAAATGGATGTAGATTGGATAAAATGGATGTAGAGTGGATAAAAATGGATGTAGAGTATATAAATTGGATCTAGAGTATATAAAATGGATGTAGAGAGGATAAAAATGGATGTCGAGTGGATAAAATGGATGTAGAGTGGATAAAAATGGATGTAGATTGGATAAAATGGATGTAGAGTCGATAAAAATGGATGTAGAGTATATAAATTGGATGTAGAGTATATAAAATGGATGTAGAGTGGATAAAAATGGATGTCGAGTGGATAAAATGGATGTAGAGTGCATAAAAATGGATGTAGAGTGGATAAAATGGATGTAGAGTTGATAAAAATGGATGTAGAGTGGATAAAATGGATGTAGAGTAGATAAAATGGATGTAGAGTGGATAAAATGGATGAAGAGTTGATAAAATGGATGTAGAGTGGATAAAAATGGATGTAGAGTGGATAAAATGGATGTAGAGTGGATAAAATGGATGTAGAGTGGATAAAATGGTTGTAGAGTGGATAAAATGGATGTAGAGTTGATAAAAATGGAAGTAGAGTGGATAAAATGGATGTATAGTGGATAAAAATGGATGTAGAGTGGATAAAATGGATGTAGAGTGGATAAAAATGGATGTAGAGTGGATGAAATGGATGTAGAGTGGATAAAATGGATGTAGAGTGGATAAAAATGGATGTAGAGTGGATAAAAATGGATGTAGATTGGATAAAATGGATGTAGAGTGGATAAAATGGATCTAGAGTTGATAAAATGGATGTAGAGTAGATAAAATGGATGTAGAGTTGATAAAATGGATGTAAAGTGGATAAAATGGATGTAGAGTGGATAAAAATGGATGTAGAGTGGATAAAATGGATGTAGAGTGGATAAAATGGTTGTAGAGTGGATAAAATGGATGTAGAGTTGATAAAAATGGAAGTAGAGTGGATAAAATGGATGTATAGTGGATAAAAATGGATGTAGAGTGGATAAAATGGGTGTAGAGTGGATAAAAATGGATGTAGAGTGGATGAAATGGATGTAGAGTGGATAAAATGGATGTAGAGTGGATAAAAATGGATGTAGAGTGGATAAAAATGGATGTAGATTGGATAAAATGGATGTAGAGTGGATAAAATGGATCTAGAGTTGATAAAATGGATGTAAAGTGGATAAAATGGATGTAGAGTTAATAAAAATGGATGTAGAGTGGATAAAATGGATGTAGAGTGGATAAAAATGGATGTAGAGTGGATAAAATGGATGTAGAGATGATAAAAATGGATGTAGAGTGGATAAAATGGATGTAGAGTAGATAAAATGGATGTAGAGTGGATAAAATGGATGTAGAGTTCATAAAAATGGATGTAGAGTGGATAAAAATGGATGTAGAGTGGATAAAATGGTTGTAGAGTGGATAAAATGGATGTAGAGTGGATAAAATGGATGTAGAGTTAATAAACATGGATGTAGTGTGGAAATACTGGATGTAGAGAGGATAAAATGGATGTAGAGTTGATAAAAATGGATGTAGAGTGGATAAAAATGGATGTAGATTGGATAAAATGAATGTAGAGTGGATAAAAATGGATGTAGAGTGGATAAAATGGATGTAGAGATGATAAAAATGGATGTAGAGTGGATAAAATGGATGTACAGTTAATAAAAATGGATGTAGAGTTGATAAAAATGGATGTAGAGTGGATAAAAATGGATGTAGAGTGGATAAAAATGGATGTAGAGTATATAAATTGGATGTAGAGTATATAAAATGGATGTAGAGTTGATAAAAATGGATGTAGAGTGGATAAAAATGGATGTAGATTGGATAAAATGGATGTAGAGTGGATAAAAATGGATGTAGAGTATATAAATTGGATGTAGAGTATATAAAATGGATGTAGAGTGGATAAAAATGGATGTCGAGTGGATAAAATGGATGTAGAGTGGATAAAAATGGATGTAGAGTGGATAAAATGGATGTAGAGTTGATAAAAATGGATGTAGAGTGGATAAAATGCATGTAGAGTAGATAAAATGGATGTAGAGTGGATAAAATGGATGTAGAGTTGATAAAATGGATGTAAAGTGGATAAAATGGATGTAGAGTTCATAAAAATGGATGTAGAGTGGATAAAAATGGATGTAGATTGGATAAAATGGATGTAGAGTGGATAAAAATGGATGTAGAGTGGATAAAATGGATGTAGAGTGGATAAAATGGTTGTAGAGTGGATAAAATGGATGTAGAGTGGATAAAATGGATGTAGAGTGGATAAAAATGGATGTAGAGTGGATAAAATGGATGTAGAGTGGATAAAATGGTTGTAGAGTGGATAAAATGGATGTAGAGTTGATAAAAATGGAAGTAGAGTGGATAAAATGGATGTATAGTGGATAAAAATGGATGTAGAGTGGATAAAATGGATGTAGAGTGGATAAAAATGGATGTAGAGTGGATAAAATGGATGTAGAGTGGATAAAAATGGATGTAGAGTGGATAAAAATGGATGTAGAGTGGATGAAATGGATGTAGAGTGGATAAAATGGATGTAGAGTGGATAAAAATGGATGTAGAGTGGATAAAATGGATGTAGAGTGGATAAAATGGATATAGGGTGGATAAAAATGGATGTAGAGTGGATAAAATGGATGTAGAGTGTATAAAATAGATGTAGAGTGAATAAAATGGATGTAGAGTGGATAAAATTGATGTAGAGTGTATAAAATGGATGTAGAGTGGATAAAAATGGATGTAGAGTGGATAAAAATGGATGTAGATTGGATAAAATGGATGTAGAGTGGATAAAATGGATGTAGAGTTGATAAAATGGATGTAAAGTGGATAAAATGGATGTAGAGTTAATAAAATTGGATGTAGAGTGGATAAAATGGATGTAGAGTTGATAAAAATGGATGTAGAGTGGATAAAAATGGATGTAGATTGGATAAAATGGATGTAGAGTGGATAAAAATGGATGTAGAGTATATAAATTGGATGTAGAGTATATAAAATGGATGTAGAGTGGATAAAAATGGATGTCGAGTGGATAAAATGGATGTAGAGTGGATAAAAATGGATGTAGATTGGATAAAATGGATGTAGAGTTAATAAAAATGGATGTAGAGTGGATAAAATGGATGTAGAGTTGATAAAAATGGATGTAGAGTGGATAAAAATGGATGTAGATTGGATAAAATGGATGTAGAGTGGATAAAAATGGATGTAGAGTATATAAATTGGATGTAAAGTGGATAAAATGGATGTAGAGTTAATAAAATTGGATGTAGAGTGGATAAAATGGATGTAGAGTTGATAAAAATGGATGTAGAGTGGATAAAAATGGATGTAGATTGGATAAAATGGATGTAGAGTGGATAAAAATGGATGTAGAGTATATAAATTGGATGTAGAGTATATAAAATGGATGTAGAGTGGATAAAAATGGATGTAGATTGGATAAAATGGATGTAGAGTTGATAAAATGGATGTAAAGTGGATAAAATGGATGTAGAGTTGATAAAAATGGATGTAGAGTGGATAAAAATGGATGTAGATTGGATAAAATGGATGTAGAGTGGATAAAAATGGATGTAGAGTATATAAATTGGATGTAGAGTATATAAAATGGATGTAGAGAGGATAAAAATGGATGTCGAGTGGATAAAATGGATGTAGAGTGGATAAAAATGGATGTAGATTGGATAAAATGGATGTAGAGTCGATAAAAATGGATGTAGAGTATATAAATTGGATGTAGAGTATATAAAATGGATGTAGAGTGGATAAAAATGGATGTAGAGTGGATAAAATGGATGTAGAGTGCATAAAAATGGATGTAGAGTGGATAAAATGGATGTAGAGTTGATAAAAATGGATGTAGAGTGGATAAAATGGATGTAGAGTAGATAAAATGGATGTAGAGTGGATAAAATGGATGAAGAGTTGATAAAATGGATGTAAAGTGGATAAAATGGTTGTAGAGTGGATAAAATGGATGTAGAGTTGATAAAAATGGAAGTAGAGTGGATAAAATGGATGTATAGTGGATAAAAATGGATGTAGAGTGGATAAAATGGATGTAGAGTGGATAAAAATGGATGTAGAGTGGATGAAATGGATGTAGAGTGGATAAAATGGATGTAGAGTGGATAAAAATGGATGTAGAGTGGATAAAAATGGATGTAGATTGGATAAAATGGATGTAGAGTGGATAAAATGGATCTAGAGTTGATAAAATGGATGTAAAGTGGATAAAATGGATGTAGAGTTAATAAAAATGGATGTAGAGTGGATGAAATGGATGTAGAGTAGATAAAATGGATGTAGAGTGGATAAAATGGATGTAGAGTTCATAAAAATGGATGTAGAGTGGATAAAAATGGATGTAGAGTGGATAAAATGGTTGTAGAGTGGATAAAATGGATGTAGAGTGGATAAAATGGATGTAGAGTTAATAAAAATGGATGTAGTGTGGAAATACTGGATGTAGAGAGGATAAAATGGATGTAGAGTTGATAAAAATGGATGTAGAGTGGATAAAAATGGATGTAGATTGGATAAAATGAATGTAGAGTGGATAAAAATGGATGTAGAGTGGATAAAATGGATGTAGAGATGATAAAAATGGATGTAGAGTGGATAAAATGGATGTACAGTTAATAAAAATGGATGTAGAGTGGATATAATGGATGTAGAGTTGATAAAATGGATGTAAAGTGGATAAAATGGATGTAGAGTTAATAAAAATGGATGTAGTGTGGAAATACTGGATGTAGAGAGGATAAAATGGATGTAGAGTGGATAAAAATGGATGTAGATTGGATAAAATGAATGTAGAGTGGATAAAAATGGATGTAGAGTATATAAATTGGATGTAGAGTATATAAAATGGATGTAGAGTGGATAAAAATGAATGTAGAGTGGATAAAAATGGATGTAGAGTATATAAATTGGATGTAGAGTATATAAAATGGATGTAGAGTGGATAAAAATGGATGTCGAGTGGATAAAATGGATGTAGAGTTGATAAAAATGGATGTAGAGTGGATAAAAATGGATGTAGATTGGATAAAATGGATGTAGAGTGGATAAAAATGGATGTAGAGTATATAAATTGGATGTAGAGTATATAAAATGGATGTAGAGTGGATAAAAATGGATGTAGAGTATATAAATTGGATGTAGAGTATATAAAATGGATGTAGAGTGGATAAAATGGATGTAGAGTGGATAAAAATGGATGTAGATTGGATAAAATGAATGTAGAGTGGATAAAAATGGATGTAGAGTATATAAATTGGATGTAGAGTATATAAAATGGATGTAGAGAGGATAAAAATGGATGTCGAGTGGATAAAATGGATGTAGAGTGGATAAAAATGGATGTAGATTGGATAAAATGGATGTAGAGTGGATAAAAATGGATGTAGAGTATATAAATTGGATGTAGAGTATATAAAATGGATGTAGAGTGGATAAAAATGGATGTCGAGTGGATAAAATGGATGTAGAGTGCATAAAAATGGATGTAGAGTGGATAAAATGGATGTAGAGTTGATAAAAATGGATGTAGAGTGGATAAAATGGATGTAGAGTAGATAAAATGGATGTAGAGTGGATAAAATGGATGAAGAGTTGATAAAATGGATGTAAAGTGGATAAAATGGATGTAGAGTGGATAAAAATGGATGTAGAGTGGATAAAATGGATGTAGAGTGGATAAAATGGTTGTAGAGTGGATAAAATGGATGTAGAGTTGATAAAAATGGAAGTAGAGTGGATAAAATGGATGTATAGTGGATAAAAATGGATGTAGAGTGGATAAAATGGATGTAGAGTGGATAAAAATGGATGTAGAGTGGATGAAATGGATGTAGAGTGGATAAAATGGATGTAGAGTGGATAAAAATGGATGTAGAGTGGATAAAAATGGATGTAGATTGGATAAAATGGATGTAGAGTGGATAAAATGGATGTAGAGTTGATAAAATGGATGTAAAGTGGATAAAATGGATGTAGAGTTAATAAAAATGGATGTAGAGTGGATAAAATGGATGTAGAGTGGATAAAATGGATGTAGAGTTAATAAAAATGGATGTAGTGTGGAAATACTGGATGTAGAGGGGATAAAATGGATGTAGAGTTGATAAAAATGGATGTAGAGTGGATAAAAATGGATGTAGATTGGATAAAATGAATGTAGAGTGGATAAAAATGGATGTAGAGTGGATAAAATGGATGTAGAGATGATAAAAATGGATGTAGAGTGGATAAAATGGATGTACAGTTAATAAAAATGGATGTAGAGTGGATATAATGGATGTAGAGTTGATAAAATGGATGTAAAGTGGATAAAATGGATGTAGAGTTAATAAAAATGGATGTAGTGTGGAAATACTGGATGTAGAGAGGATAAAATGGATGTAGAGTGGATAAAATGGATGTAGAGTTAAAAAATTGGATGTAGAGTGGATAAAATGGATGTAGAGTTGATAAAAATGGATGTAGAGTGGATAAAAATGGATGTAGATTGGATAAAATGAATGTAGAGTGGATAAAAATGGATGTAGAGTATATAAATTGGATGTAGAGTATATAAAATGGATGTAGAGTGGATAAAAATGAATGTAGAGTGGATAAAAATGGATGTAGAGTATATAAATTGGATGTAGAGTATATAAAATGGATGTAGAGTGGATAAAAATGGATGTCGAGTGGATAAAATGGATGTAGAGTTGATAAAAATGGATGTAGAGTGGATAAAAATGGATGTAGATTGGATAAAATGGATGTAGAGTGGATAAAAATGGATGTAGAGTATATAAATTGGATGTAGAGTATATAAAATAGATGTAGAGTGGATAAAAATGGATGTCGAGTGGATAAAATGGGTGTAGAGTGGATAAAAATGGATGTAGATTGGATAAAATGGATGTAGAGTGGATAAAAATGGATGTAGAGTATATAAATTGGATGTAGAGTATATAAAATGGATGTAGAGTGGATAAAAATGGATGTAGAGTGGATAAAATGGATGTAGAGTGGATAAAATGGTTGTAGAGTGGATAAAATGGATGTAGAGTAGATAAAATGGATGTAAAGTGGATAAAATGGATGTAGAGTAGATAAAATGGATGTAGAGTGGATAAAATGGATGAAGAGTTGATAAAATGGATGTAAAGTGGATAAAATGGATGTAGAGTGGATAAAAATGGATGTAGAGTGGATAAAATGGATGTAGAGTGGATAAAATGGTTGTAGAGTGGATAAAATGGATGTAGAGTTGATAAAAATGGAAGTAGAGTGGATAAAATGGATGTATAGTGGATAAAAATGGATGTAGAGTGGATGAAATGGATGTAGAGTGGATAAAATGGATGTAGCGTGGATAAAAATGGATGTAGAGTGGATAAAAATGGATGTAGATTGGATAAAATGGATGTAGAGTGGATAAAATGGATGTAGAGTTGATAAAATGGATGTAAAGTGGATAAAGTGGATGTAGAGTTAATAAAAATGGATGTAGAGTGGATAAAATGGATGTAGAGTGGATAAAATGGATGTAGAGTTAATAAAAATGGATGTAGTGTGGAAATACTGGATGTAGAGAGGATAAAATGGATGTAGAGTTGATAAAAATGGATGTAGAGTGGATAAAAATGGATGTAGATTGGATAAAATGAATGTAGAGTGGATAAAAATGGATGTAGAGTGGATAAAATGGATGTAGAGATGATAAAAATGGATGTAGAGTGGATAAAATGGATGTACAGTTAATAAAAATGGATGTAGAGTGGATATAATGGATGTAGAGTTGATAAAATGGATGTAAAGTGGATAAAATGGATGTAGAGTTAATAAAAATGGATGTAGTGTGGAAATACTGGATGTAGAGAGGATAAAATGGATGTAGAGTGGATAAAATGGATGTAGAGTTGATAAAATGGATGTAGAGTGGATAAAATGGATGTAGAGTTGATAAAAATGGATGTAGAGTGGATAAAAATGGATGTAGATTGGATACAATGAATGTAGAGTGGATAAAAATGGATGTAGAGTATATAAATTGGATGTAGAGTATATAAAATGGATGTAGAGTGGATAAAAATGAATGTAGAGTGGATAAAAATGGATGTAGAGTATATAAATTGGATGTAGAGTATATAAAATGGATGTAGAGTGGATAAAAATGGATGTCGAGTGGATAAAATGGATGTAGAGTGGATAAAAATGGATGTAGAGTGGATAAAATGGATGTAGAGTTGATAAAAATGGATGTAGAGTGGATAAAATGGATGTAGAGTAGATAAAATGGATGTAGAGTGGATAAAATGGATGTAGAGTGGATAAAAATGGATGTAGAGTGGATAAAATGGATGTAGAGTGGATAAAATGGTTGTAGAGTGGATAAAATGGATGTAGAGTGGATAAAATGGATGTAGAGTGGATAAAAATGGATGTAGAGTGGATAAAATGGATGTAGAGTGGATAAAATGGTTGTAGAGTGGATAAAATGGATGTAAAGTGGATAAAATGGATGTAGAGTTAATAAAAATGGATGTAGTGTGGAAATACTGGATGTAGAGAGGATAAAATGGATGTAGAGTTAATAAAAATGGATGTAGTGTGGAAATACTGGATGTAGAGAGGATAAAATGGATGTAGAGTTGATAAAAATGGATGTAGAGTGGATAAAAATGGATGTAGATTGGATAAAATGAATGTAGAGTGGATAAAAATGGATGTCGAGTGGATAAAATGGGTGTAGAGTGGATAAAAATGGATGTAGATTGGATAAAATGGATGTAGAGTGGATAAAAATGGATGTAAAGTATATAAATTGGATGTAGAGTATATAAAATGGATGTAGAGTGGATAAAAATGGATGTCGAGTGGATAAAATGGATGTAGAGTGGATAAAAATGGATGTAGAGTGGATAAAATGGATGTAGAGTTGATAAAAATGGATGTAGAGTGGATAAAATGGATGTAGAGTAGATAAAATGGATGTAGAGTGGATAAAATGGATGTAGAGTTGATAAAATGGATGTAAAGTGGATAAAATGTATGTAGAGTTCATAAAAATGGATGTAGAGTGGATAAAAATGGATGTAGATTGGATAAAATGGATGTAGAGTGGATAAAAATGGATGTAGAGTGGATAAAATGGATGTAGAGTGGATAAAATGGTTGTAGAGTGGATAAAATGGATGTAGAGTGGATAAAATGGATGTAGAGTGGATAAAAATGGATGTAGAGTGGATAAAATGGATGTAGAGTGGATAAAATGGATGTAGAGTGGATAAAATGGATGTAAAGTGGATAAAATGGATGTAGAGTTAATAAAAATGGATGTAGTGTGGAAATACTGGATGTAGAGAGGATAAAATGGATGTAGAGTGGATAAAATGGATGTAGAGTTAAAAAATTGGATGTAGAGTGGATAAAATGGATGTAGAGTTGATAAAAATGGATGTAGAGTGGATAAAAATGGATGTAGATTGGATAAAATGGATGTAGAGTGGATAACAATGGATGTAGAGTATATAAATTGGATGTAGAGTATATAAAATGGATGTAGAGTGGATAAAAATGGATGTAGAGTGGATAAAAATGGATGTAGAGTATATAAATTGGATGTAGAGTATATAAAATGGATGTAGAGTGGATAAAAATGGATGTCGAGTGGATAAAATGGATGTAGAGTTGATAAAAATGGATGTAGAGTGGATAAAAATGGATGTAGATTGGATAAAATGGATGTAGAGTGGATAAAAATGGATGTAGAGTATATAAATTGGATGTAGAGTATATAAAATGGATGTAGAGTGGATAAAAATGGATGTCGAGTGGATAAAATGGATGTAGAGTGGATAAAAATGGATGTAGAGTGGATAAAATGGATGTAGAGTTGATAAAAATGGATGTAGAGTGGATAAAATGGATGTAGAGTAGATAAAATGGATGTAGAGTGGATAAAATGGATGTAGAGTTGATAAAATGGATGTAAAGTGGATAAAATGGATGTAGAGTTCATAAAAATGGATGTAGAGTGGATAAAAATGGATGTAGATTGGATAAAATGGATGTAGAGTGGATAAAAAGGGATGTAGAGTGGATAAAATGGATGTAGAGTGGATAAAATGGTTGTAGAGTGGATAAAATGGATGTAGAGTGGATAAAATGGATGTAGAGTGGATAAAAATGGATGTAGAGTGGATAAAATGTATGTAGAGTGGATAAAATGGTTGTAGAGTGGATAAAAATGGATGTAGAGTATATAAATTGGATGTAGAGTATATAAAATAGATGTAGAGTGGATAAAAATGGATGTCGAGTGGATAAAATGGGTGTAGAGTGGATAAAAATGGATGTAGATTGGATAAAATGGATGTAGAGTGGATAAAAATGGATGTAGAGTATATAAATTGGATGTAGAGTATATAAAATGGATGTAGAGTGGATAAAAATGGATGTAGAGTGGATAAAATGGATGTAGAGTGGATAAAATGGTTGTAGAGTGGATAAAATGGATGTAGAGTAGATAAAATGGATGTAAAGTGGATAAAATGGATGTAGAGTAGATAAAATGGATGTAGAGTGGATAAAATGGATGAAGAGTTGATAAAATGGATGTAAAGTGGATAAAATGGATGTAGAGTGGATAAAAATGGATGTAGAGTGGATAAAATGGATGTAGAGTGGATAAAATGGTTGTAGAGTGGATAAAATGGATGTAGAGTTGATAAAAATGGAAGTAGAGTGGATAAAATGGATGTATAGTGGATAAAAATGGATGTAGAGTGGATGAAATGGATGTAGAGTGGATAAAATGGATGTAGCGTGGATAAAAATGGATGTAGAGTGGATAAAAATGGATGTAGATTGGATAAAATGGATGTAGAGTGGATAAAATGGATGTAGAGTTGATAAAATGGATGTAAAGTGGATAAAATGGATGTAGAGTTAATAAAAATGGATGTAGAGTGGATAAAATGGATGTAGAGTGGATAAAATGGATGTAGAGTTAATAAAAATGGATGTAGTGTGGAAATACTGGATGTAGAGAGGATAAAATGGATGTAGAGTTGATAAAAATGGATGTAGAGTGGATAAAAATGGATGTAGATTGGATAAAATGGATGTAGAGTGGATAAAAATGGATGTAGAGTGGATAAAATGGATGTAGAGATGATAAAAATGGATGTAGAGTGGATAAAATGGATGTACAGTTAATAAAAATGGATGTAGAGTGGATATAATGGATGTAGAGTTGATAAAATGGATGTAAAGTGGATAAAATGGATGTAGAGTTAATAAAAATGGATGTAGTGTGGAAATACTGGATGTAGAGAGGATAAAATGGATGTAGAGTGGATAAAATGGATGTAGAGTTAAAAAATTGGATGTAGAGTGGATAAAATGGATGTAGAGTGGATAAAAATGGATGTAGAGTGGATAAAAATGGATGTAGATTGGATAAAATGAATGTAGAGTGGATAAAAATGGATGTAGAGTATATAAATTGGATGTAGAGTATATAAAATGGATGTAGAGTGGATAAAAATGAATGTAGAGTGGATAAAAATGGATGTAGAGTATATAAATTGGATGTAGAGTATATAAAATGGATGTAGAGTGGATAAAAATGGATGTCGAGTGGATAAAATGGATGTAGAGTGGATAAAAATGGATGTAGAGTGGATAAAATGGATGTAGAGTTGATAAAAATGGATGTAGAGTGGATAAAATGGATGTAGAGTAGATAAAATGGATGTAGAGTGGATAAAATGGATGTAGAGTGGATAAAAATGGATGTAGAGTGGATAAAATGGATGTAGAGTGGATAAAATGGTTGTAGAGTGGATAAAATGGATGTAGAGTGGATAAAATGGATGTAGAGTGGATAAAAATGGATGTAGAGTGGATAAAATGGATGTAGAGTGGATAAAATGGTTGTAGAGTGGATAAAATGGATGTAAAGTGGATAAAATGGATGTAGAGTTAATAAAAATGGATGTAGTGTGGAAATACTGGATGTAGAGAGGATAAAATGGATGTAGAGTTAATAAAAATGGATGTAGTGTGGAAATACTGGATGTAGAGAGGATAAAATGGATGTAGAGTTGATAAAAATGGATGTAGAGTGGATAAAAATGGATGTAGATTGGATAAAATGGATGTAGAGTGGATAAAAATGGATGTCGAGTGGATAAAATGGATGTAGAGTGGATAAAAATGGATGTAGATTGGATAAAATGGATGTAGAGTGGATAAAAATGGATGTAAAGTATATAAATTGGATGTAGAGTATATAAAATGGATGTAGAGTGGATAAAAATGGATGTCGAGTGGATAAAATGGATGTAGAGTGGATAAAAATGGATGTAGAGTGGATAAAATGGATGTAGAGTTGATAAAAATGGATGTAGAGTGGATAAAATGGATGTAGAGTAGATAAAATGGATGTAGAGTGGATAAAATGGATGTAGAGTTGATAAAATGGATGTAAAGTGGATAAAATGTATGTAGAGTTCATAAAAATGGATGTAGAGTGGATAAAAATGGATGTAGATTGGATAAAATGGATGTAGAGTGGATAAAAATGGATGTAGAGTGGATAAAATGGATGTAGAGTGGATAAAATGGTTGTAGAGTGGATAAAATGGATGTAGAGTGGATAAAATGGATGTAGAGTGGATAAAAATGGATGTAGAGTGGATAAAATGGATGTAGAGTGGATAAAATGGTTGTAGAGTGGATAAAATGGATGTAAAGTGGATAAAATGGATGTAGAGTTAATAAAAATGGATGTAGTGTGGAAATACTGGATGTAGAGAGGATAAAATGGATGTAGAGTGGATAAAATGGATGTAGAGTTAAAAAATTGGATGTAGAGTGGATAAAATGGATGTAGAGTTGATAAAAATGGATGTAGAGTGGATAAAAATGGATGTAGATTGGATAAAATGGATGTAGAGTGGATAACAATGGATGTAGAGTATATAAATTGGATGTAGAGTATATAAAATGGATGTAGAGTGGATAAAAATGGATGTAGAGTGGATAAAAATGGATGTAGAGTATATAAATTGGATGTAGAGTATATAAAATGGATGTAGAGTGGATAAAAATGGATGTCGAGTGGATAAAATGGATGTAGAGTTGATAAAAATGGATGTAGAGTGGATAAAAATGGATGTAGATTGGATAAAATGGATGTAGAGTGGATAAAAATGGATGTAGAGTATATAAATTGGATGTAGAGTATATAAAATGGATGTAGAGTGGATAAAAATGGATGTCGAGTGGATAAAATGGATGTAGAGTGGATAAAAATGGATGTAGAGTGGATAAAATGGATGTAGAGTTGATAAAAATGGATGTAGAGTGGATAAAATGGATGTAGAGTAGATAAAATGGATGTAGAGTGGATAAAATGGATGTAGAGTTGATAAAATGGATGTAAAGTGGATAAAATGGATGTAGAGTTCATAAAAATGGATGTAGAGTGGATAAAAATGGATGTAGATTGGATAAAATGGATGTAGAGTGGATAAAAAGGGATGTAGAGTGGATAAAATGGATGTAGAGTGGATAAAATGGTTGTAGAGTGGATAAAATGGATGTAGAGTGGATAAAATGGATGTAGAGTGGATAAAAATGGATGTAGAGTGGATAAAATGTATGTAGAGTGGATAAAATGGTTGTAGAGTGGATAAAAATGGATGTAGAGTATATAAATTGGATGTAGAGTATATAAAATGGATGTAGAGTGGATAAAAATGGATGTCGAGTGGATAAAATGGGTGTAGAGTGGATAAAAATGGATGTAGATTGGATAAAATGGATGTAGAGTGGATAAAAATGGATGTAGAGTATATAAATTGGATGTAGAGTATATAAAATGGATGTAGAGTGGATAAAAATGGATGTAGAGTGGATAAAATGGATGTAGAGTGGATAAAATGGTTGTAGAGTGGATAAAATGGATGTAGAGTAGATAAAATGGATGTAAAGTGGATAAAATGGATGTAGAGTAGATAAAATGGATGTAGAGTGGATAAAATGGATGAAGAGTTGATAAAATGGATGTAAAGTGGATAAAATGGATGTAGAGTGGATAAAAATGGATGTAGAGTGGATAAAATGGATGTAGAGTGGATAAAATGGTTGTAGAGTGGATAAAATGGATGTAGAGTTGATAAAAATGGAAGTAGAGTGGATAAAATGGATGTATAGTGGATAAAAATGGATGTAGAGTGGATAAAATGGATGTAGAGTGGATAAAATGGATGTAGCGTGGATAAAAATGGATGTAGAGTGGATAAAAATGGATGTAGATTGGATAAAATGGATGTAGAGTGGATAAAATGGATGTAGAGTTGATAAAATGGATGTAAAGTGGATAAAATGGATGTAGAGTTAATAAAAATGGATGTAGAGTGGATAAAATGGATGTAGAGTGGATAAAATGGATGTAGAGTTAATAAAAATGGATGTAGTGTGGAAATACTGGATGTAGAGAGGATAAAATGGATGTAGAGTTGATAAAAATGGATGTAGAGTGGATAAAAATGGATGTAGATTGGATAAAATGAATGTAGAGTGGATAAAAATGGATGTAGAGTGGATAAAATGGATGTAGAGATGATAAAAATGGATGTAGAGTGGATAAAATGGATGTACAGTTAATAAAAATGGATGTAGAGTGGATATAATGGATGTAGAGTTGATAAAATGGATGTAAAGTGGATAAAATGGATGTAGAGTTAATAAAAATGGATGTAGTGTGGAAATACTGGATGTAGAGAGGATAAAATGGATGTAGAGTGGATAAAATGGATGTAGAGTTAAAAAATTGGATGTAGAGTGGATAAAATGGATGTAGAGTTGATAAAAATGGATGTAGAGTGGATAAAAATGGATGTAGATTGGATACAATGAATGTAGAGTGGATAAAAATGGATGTAGAGTATATAAATTGGATGTAGAGTATATAAAATGGATGTAGAGTGGATAAAAATGAATGTAGAGTGGATAAAAATGGATGTAGAGTATATAAATTGGATGTAGAGTATATAAAATGGATGTAGAGTGGATAAAAATGGATGTCGAGTGGATAAAATGGATGTAGAGTGGATAAAAATGGATGTAGAGTGGATAAAATGGATGTAGAGTTGATAAAAATGGATGTAGAGTGGATAAAATGGATGTAGAGAAGATAAAATGGATGTAGAGTGGATAAAATGGATGTAGAGTGGATAAAAATGGATGTAGAGTGGATAAAATGGATGTAGAGTGGATAAAATGGTTGTAGAGTGGATAAAATGGATGTAGAGTGGATAAAATGGATGTAGAGTGGATAAAAATGGATGTAGAGTGGATAAAATGGATGTAGAGTGGATAAAATGGTTGTAGAGTGGATAAAATGGATGTAAAGTGGATAAAATGGATGTAGAGTTAATAAAAATGGATGTAGTGTGGAAATACTGGATGTAGAGAGGATAAAATGGATGTAGAGTTAATAAAAATGGATGTAGTGTGGAAATACTGGATGTAGAGAGGATAAAATGGATGTAGAGTTGATAAAAATGGATGTAGAGTGGATAAAAATGGATGTAGATTGGATAAAATGAATGTAGAGTGGATAAAAATGGATGTCGAGTGGATAAAATGGATGTAGAGTGGATAAAAATGGATGTAGATTGGATAAAATGGATGTAGAGTGGATAAAAATGGATGTAAAGTATATAAATTGGATGTAGAGTATATAAAATGGATGTAGAGTGGATAAAAATGGATGTCGAGTGGATAAAATGGATGTAGAGTGGATAAAAATGGATGTAGAGTGGATAAAATGGATGTAGAGTTGATAAAAATGGATGTAGAGTGGATAAAATGGATGTAGAGTAGATAAAATGGATGTAGAGTGGATAAAATGGATGTAGAGTTGATAAAATGGATGTAAAGTGGATAAAATGTATGTAGAGTTCATAAAAATGGATGTAGAGTGGATAAAAATGGATGTAGATTGGATAAAATGGATGTAGAGTGGATAAAAATGGATGTAGAGTGGATAAAATGGATGTAGAGTGGATAAAATGGTTGTAGAGTGGATAAAATGGATGTAGAGTGGATAAAATGGATGTAGAGTGGATAAAAATGGATGTAGAGTGGATAAAATGGATGTAGAGTGGATAAAATGGTTGTAGAGTGGATAAAATGGATGTAAAGTGGATAAAATGGATGTAGAGTTAATAAAAATGGATGTAGTGTGGAAATACTGGATGTAGAGAGGATAAAATGGATGTAGAGTGGATAAAATGGATGTAGAGTTAAAAAATTGGATGTAGAGTGGATAAAATGGATGTAGAGTGGATAAAAATGGATGTAGAGTGGATAAAAATGGATGTAGAGTGGATAAAATGGATGTAGAGTGGATAACAATGGATGTAGAGTATATAAATTGGATGTAGAGTATATAAAATGGATGTAGAGTGGATAAAAATGAATGTAGAGTGGATAAAAATGGATGTAGAGTATATAAATTGGATGTAGAGTATATAAAATGGATGTAGAGTGGATAAAAATGGATGTCGAGTGGATAAAATGGATGTAGAGTTGATAAAAATGGATGTAGAGTGGATAAAAATGGATGTAGATTGGATAAAATGGATGTAGAGTGGATAAAAATGGATGTAGAGTATATAAATTGGATGTAGAGTATATAAAATGGATGTAGAGTGGATAAAAATGGATGTCGAGTGGATAAAATGGATGTAGAGTGGATAAAAATGGATGTAGAGTGGATAAAATGGATGTAGAGTTGATAAAAATGGATGTAGAGTGGATAAAATGGATGTAGAGTAGATAAAATGGATGTAGAGTGGATAAAATGGATGTAGAGTTGATAAAATGGATGTAAAGTGGATAAAATGGATGTAGAGTTCATAAAAATGGATGTAGAGTGGATAAAAATGGATGTAGATTGGATAAAATGGATCTAGAGTGGATAAAAAGGGATGTAGAGTGGATAAAATGGATGTAGAGTGGATAAAATGGTTGTAGAGTGGATAAAATGGATGTAGAGTGGATAAAATGGATGTAGAGTGGATAAAAATGGATGTAGAGTGGATAAAATGTATGTAGAGTGGATAAAATGGTTGTAGAGTGGATAAAATGGATGTAGAGTTGATAAAAATGGAAGTAGAGTGGATAAAATGGATGTATAGTGGATAAAAATGGATGTAGAGTGGATAAAATGGATGTAGAGTGGATAAAAATGGATGTAGAGTGGATAAAATGGATGTAGAGTGGATAAAAATGGATGTAGAGTGGATAAAAATGGATGTAGAGTGGATGAAATGGATGTAGAGTGGATAAAATGGATGTAGAGTGGATAAAAATGGATGTAGAGTGGATAAAATGGATGTAGAGTGGATAAAATGGATGTAGAGTTGATAAAATGGATGTAAAGTGGATAAAATGGATGTAGAGTTAATAAAATTGGATGTAGAGTGGATAAAATGGATGTAGAGTTGATAAAAATGGATGTAGAGTGGATAAAAATGGATGTAGATTGGATAAAATGGATGTAGAGTGGATAAAATGGATGTAGAGTTGATAAAATGGATGTAAAGTGGATAAAAATGGATGTAGATTGGATAAAATGGATGTAGAGTGGATAAAAATGGATGTAGAGTATATAAATTGGATGTAGAGTATATAAAATGGATGTAGAGAGGATAAAAATGGATGTCGAGTGGATAAAATGGATGTAGAGTGGATAAAAATGGATGTAGATTGGATAAAATGGATGTAGAGTGGATAAAAATGGATGTAGAGTATATAAATTGGATGTAGAGTATATAAAATGGATGTAGAGTGGATAAAAATGGATGTCGAGTGGATAAAATGGATGTAGAGTGCATAAAAATGGATGTAGAGTGGATAAAATGGATGTAGAGTTGATAAAAATGGATGTAGAGTGGATAAAATGGATGTAGAGTAGATAAAATGGATGTAGAGTGGATAAAATGGATGAAGAGTTGATAAAATGGATGTAAAGTGGATAAAATGGATGTAGAGTGGATAAAAATGGATGTAGAGTGGATAAAATGGATGTAGAGTGGATAAAATGGATGTAGAGTGGATAAAAATGGATGTAGAGTATATAAATTGGATGTAGAGTATATAAAATAGATGTAGAGTGGATAAAAATGGATGTCGAGTGGATAAAATGGATGTAGAGTGGATAAAAATGGATGTAGATTGGATAAAATGGATGTAGAGTGGATAAAAATGGATGTAGAGTATATAAATTGGATGTAGAGTATATAAAATGGATGTAGAGTGGATAAAAATGGATGTCGAGTGGATAAAATGGATGTAGAGTGGATAAAAATGGATGTAGAGTGGATAAAATGGATGTAGAGTTGATAAAAATGGATGTAGAGTGGATAAAATGGATGTAGAGTAGATAAAATGGATGTAGAGTGGATAAAATGGATGTAGAGTGGATAAAATGGATGTAGAGTGGATAAAATGGTTGTAGAGTGGATAAAATGGATGTAGAGTTGATAAAAATGGAAGTAGAGTGGATAAAATGGATGTATAGTGGATAAAAATGGATGTAGAGTGGATAAAATGGATGTAGAGTGGATAAAAATGGATGTAGAGTGGATAAAATGGATGTAGAGTGGATAAAAATGGATGTAGAGTGGATAAAAATGGATGTAGAGTGGATGAAATGGATGTAGAGTGGATAAAATGGATGTAGAGTGGATAAAAATGGATGTAGAGTGGATAAAATGGATGTAGAGTGGATAAAATGGATATAGGGTGGATAAAAATGGATGTAGATTGGATAAAATGGATGTAGAGTGTATAAAATGGATGTAGAGTGGATAAAATTGATGTAGAGTGGATAAAATTGATGTAGAGTGTATAAAATGGATGTAGAGTGGATAAAAATGGATGTAGAGTGGATAAAAATGGATGTAGATTGGATAAAATGGATGTAGAGTGGATAAAATGGATGTATAGTTGATAAAATGGATGTAAAGTGGATAAAAATGGATGTAGATTGGATAAAATGGATGTAGAGTGGATAAAAATGGATGTAGAGTATATAAATTGGATGTAGAGTATATAAAATGGATGTAGAGAGGATAAAAATGGATGTCGAGTGGATAAAATGGATGTAGAGTGGATAAAAATGGATGTAGATTGGATAAAATGGATGTAGAGTGGATAAAAATGGATGTAGAGTATATAAATTGGATGTAGAGTATATAAAATGGATGTAGAGTGGATAAAAATGGATGTCGAGTGGATAAAATGGATGTAGAGTGCATAAAAATGGATGTAGAGTGGATAAAATGGATGTAGAGTTGATAAAAATGGATGTAGAGTGGATAAAATGGATGTAGAGTAGATAAAATGGATGTAGAGTGGATAAAATGGATGAAGAGTTGATAAAATGGATGTAAAGTGGATAAAATGGATGTAGAGTGGATAAAAATGGATGTAGAGTGGATAAAATGGATGTAGAGTGGATAAAATGGTTGTAGAGTGGATAAAAATGGATGTAGATTGGATAAAATGAATGTAGAGTGGATAAAAATGGATGTAGAGTGGATAAAATGGATGTAGAGATGATAAAAATGGATGTAGAGTGGATAAAATGGATGTACAGTTAATAAAAATGGATGTAGAGTGGATATAATGGATGTAGAGTTGATAAAATGGATGTAAAGTGGATAAAATGGATGTAGAGTTAATAAAAATGGATGTAGTGTGGAAATACTGGATGTAGAGAGGATAAAATGGATGTAGAGTGGATAAAATGGATGTAGAGTTAATAAAATTGGATGTAGAGTGGATAAAATGGATGTAGAGTTGATAAAAATGGATGTAGAGTGGATAAAAATGGATGTAGATTGGATAAAATGAATGTAGAGTGGATAAAAATGGATGTAGAGTATATAAATTGGATGTAGAGTATATAAAATGGATGTAGAGTGGATAAAAATGAATGTAGAGTGGATAAAAATGGATGTAGAGTATATAAATTGGATGTAGAGTATATAAAATGGATGTAGAGTGGATAAAAATGGATGTCGAGTGGATAAAATGGATGTAGAGTGGATAAAAATGGATGTAGAGTATATAAATTGGATGTAGAGTATATAAAATGGATGTAGAGAGGATAAAAATGGATGTCGAGTGGATAAAATGGATGTAGAGTGGATAAAAATGGATGTAGATTGGATAAAATGGATGTAGAGTGGATAAAAATGAATGTAGAGTATATAAATTGGATGTAGAGTATATAAAATGGATGTAGAGTGGATAAAAATGGATGTCGAGTGGATAAAATGGATGTAGAGTGCATAAAAATGGATGTAGAGTGGATAAAATGGATGTAGAGTTGATAAAAATGGATGTAGAGTGGATAAAATGGATGTAGAGTAGATAAAATGGATGTAGAGTGGATAAAATGGATGAAGAGTTGATAAAATGGATGTAAAGTGGATAAAATGGATGTAGAGTGGATAAAAATGGATGTAGAGTGGATAAAATGGATGTAGAGTGGATAAAAATGGATGTAGAGTGGATAAAATGGATGTACAGTTAATAAAAATGGATGTAGAGTGGATATAATGGATGTAGAGTTGATAAAATGGATGTAGAGTGCATAAAAATGGATGTAGAGTGGATAAAATGGATGTAGAGTTGATAAAAATGGATGTAGAGTGGATAAAATGGATGTAGAGTAGATAAAATGGATGTAGAGTGGATGAAATGGATGTAGAGTGGATAAAATGGATGTAGAGTGGATAAAAATGGATGTAAGGTGGATAAAAATGGATGTAGAGTGGATAAAATGGATGTAGAGATGATAAAAATGGATGTAGAGTGGATAAAATGGATGTACAGTTAATAAAAATGGATGTAGAGTGGATATAATGGATGTAGAGTTGATAAAATGGATGTAAAGTGGATAAAATGGATGTAGAGTTAATAAAAATGGATGTAGTGTGGAAATACTGGATGTAGAGAGGATAAAATGGATGTAGAGTGGATAAAATGGATGTAGAGTTAAAAAATTGGATGTAGAGTGGATAAAATGGATGTAGAGTTGATAAAAATGGATGTAGAGTGGATAAAAATGGATGTAGATTGGATAAAATGAATGTAGAGTGGATAAAAATGGATGTAGAGTATATAAATTGGATGTAGAGTATATAAAATGGATGTTGAGTGGATAAAAATGAATGTAGAGTGGATAAAAATGGATGTAGAGTATATAAATTGGATGTAGAGTATATAAAATGGATGTAGAGTGGATAAAAATGGATGTCGAGTGGATAAAATGGATGTAGAGTTGATAAAAATGGATGTAGAGTGGATAAAAATGGATGTAGATTGGATAAAATGGATGTAGAGTGGATAAAAATGGATGTAGAGTATATAAATTGGATGTAGAGTATATAAAATAGATGTAGAGTGGATAAAAATGGATGTCGAGTGGATAAAATGGGTGTAGAGTGGATAAAAATGGATGTAGATTGGATAAAATGGATGTAGAGTGGATAAAAATGGATGTAGAGTATATAAATTGGATGTAGAGTATATAAAATGGATGTAGAGTGGATAAAAATGGATGTAGAGTGGATAAAATGGATGTAGAGTGGATAAAATGGTTGTAGAGTGGATAAAATGGATGTAGAGTTGATAAAAATGGAAGTAGAGTGGATAAAATGGATGTATAGTGGATAAAAATGGATGTAGAGTGGATAAAAATGGATGTAGAGTGAATAAAAATGGATGTAGATTGGATAAAATGGATGTAGAGTGGATAAAAATGGATGTAGATTGGATAAAATGGATGTAGAGTGGATAAAAATGGATGTAGAGTATATAAATTGGATGTAGAGTATATAAAATGGATGTAGAGTGGATAAAATGGATGTAGAGTGGATAAAAATGGATGTAGATTGGATAAAATGAATGTAGAGTTAATAAAAATGGATGTAGAGTGGATAAAATGGCTGTAGAGTTGATAAAAATGGATGTAGAGTGGATAAAAATGGATGTAGATTGGATAAAATGGATGTAGAGTGGATAAAAATGGATGTAGAATATATAAATTGGATGTAGAGTATATAAAATGGATGTAGAGAGGATAAAAATGGATGTCGAGTGGATAAAATGGATGTAGAGTGGATAAAAATGGATGTAGATTGGATAAAATGGATGTAGAGTGGATAAAATGGATGTAGAGTAGATAAAATGGATGTAGAGTGGATAAAATGGATGTAGAGTTGATAAAATGGATGTAAAGTGGATAAAATGTATGTAGAGTTCATAAAAATGGATGTAGAGTGGATAAAAATGGATGTAGATTGGATAAAATGGATGTAGAGTGGATAAAAATGGATGTTGTTCGCGAAATCTGCATTCACGACGGATCGGGAAAGCAGGTTTCACGAGGCTCGTTATTCATTCACGGCAGTTTTCATACCGGAAGTCAAATTATGTCCAAAAACCATTCTAAGGCGTCTTAGGACGTTTTGGAATGCGCGCGTCGTCACGTGATGCCCAGCATGCCCTACGCAGTGGGCATGATGCGACGCCATACTGTCTTCTTCAATAACCGTTGAACCGCGAAGTCGTACGGATCGAGTCGAGCGTTCTTGTTGTATTTTTTGTTATAATTTGACCACAGCATCATTTCACATTCCATTTTCACCTCACGGCTTTCTCATACACACATTTAAATTCAGTGACCACATCCACGGACGAAACAAGGCAATTCACACGGACAAACGACTCAGGACTTCTACATTCACATTCACCACACGTGCATAGGCACCCCACGGTAAAATCTCTTTTATACTATTACATCCCTCACACGCATCACATTGAAACTGCGTATGTAAATACTCCGTGTATATATATTCATCTCTGGAAATATCATTGTACATATTCATTTACTCGGTTCGCATCATGGTTGAATAAATCGGTTATTTTTTCTCATCATAAAATGCACGTGTACGAATAATTTCATCACCTTTCCACCATCCGAGATACAGTCCACCTTAATATCGAACATTTTTTGGTCCTTCGAGCCGGATGGTGGAGATTATTCGCGATCGCGTGTGTACGGTACGGGATATTCATCGGGCGTTGAGAACCGTTACACGGGTTTCGTAAACAGCAGCGGTGCTCAGCGGACTTTTCACATGTGCTGCGTTTAATTTCATTGTGTGCGCTGTGGGACATTTCTCGGTTTCTTCGGTTATATTCTTACACAATGCGGCCTACCAACAGGATTTTCACATCAAGGATCGTTCACTCCTCGAAGTGAAGCACGGATCGCCTCAAGATGGCCGGCGGCGACGATCCTCCTTCTAAAGAGAAGGAGGCTAAAACATCCACGGGCTCCTCATCGATGGCTGCTAAATCAGCAAAGACGGCATCCCTCACAACCACTCCAACCACGGACTCCTCATCCAAACAGCTACGGAGCAAATCTCCAGCACGGCTCCCCACGGAATTTGCAATCAAGTATAAAACCCAGTTGGGCAGGGTTAAGGAAATTGAGGACCTTCAACGGGAAGTGCCCATAGATCCGGACACCGTCACGGAGGTGGACATCGACCTCATTATGCAAGCCCTCGAAGAAATCCACGGACGGTTTCAGAAGCAGCATGCGGAGTTCGAGGTCTCGTGGCCTGCTGCCTTCCTCGATCACGATTATTTCAAGGAGGATGTACATTCACGGGAATCGAGGGCCTACAGGACATCACGGCTGTCTCTGGGACGCCTACGGCAGAAGGTGGAGGCGATGCAGCCCTCCAGACCATCCACGGACGGGCGCTTTCATTCCAAGCTGCCTGAGATCTCGTTGCCCACCTTCAATGGGGATTATGCTGTATGGCCTGCATTCAGGGACCTCCTCATGCAGCTGATCCTCACAAATCAACGGCTGACGAACATTGAGAGGCTCCATTACTTGAGGGGTTGCGTTACGGGGGAACCTCTCAAGTTAATCTCAGGTTTGCCGTTGGTGGGTACGTCCCTCGAGCAGTCATGGGAACTGCTCGAGGCACGTTATGAAAACAAGCGATTCCTGGTCCAGACACAGCTGGACCAGATCGCAAGCCTCACACGGGTACAGGAACGGACATCCACGGCAATCACCACGGTCATCTCGCAGGTGTCCGAGGCATACCGCTCCCTCAAGGCAATGGGCGAGGAACACTTAACGGACTGTATCCTCGTGCACCACATCACACGGCACCTAGATTCAGTCACGGCGGAGTTGTGGGAGACATCACTGGGGAGCGCAACGGAGTACCCACGGTTCGAGCAATTGGAGGAGTTTTTGCTCTCCCAGGCCCGCGCCCTAGAAAGAGTTGAGGCAAACTCAGCTTTGGAGGCTCCGAGCACCTATGCCTCCAAGACGCAGGTGCCTGCGAAAGCAGCCACGGCCACTGCCAAGTCGGTGATTCAGCCACGGAGGGTCCTCACCGCCTCCACAACACCACAACCACGGACGGAACCACAACCCACGGCCAGTGCCACATCCACGGACCAGTGCGACTATTGCCAACAGTCGCACTACATAGTGAGATGCCCACGGTTCCGCGCGTTAAGTGTGCCCGACCGCAGAAAGGTGGTGCTCAACAAACGGTTGTGTTTTAACTGTTTGGGGCGTCATGGCGTTAGTGCGTGCCGCAACAACGTAAGCTGTCTCACCTGTGCAGGGAGGCATCATTCGATGCTGCACGATAACGCCTACCACGGATCGACCCCAAGCAGCACAGCCAAGGCCACCACATCCACGGCCAAGAAGCCTCAACCAAGCACCTCCTCTGCGCCTCATTGAGGAGACGGTGCAGTCATCGACCAACAGCCACGGAACACAGATATACAGCCACGGAACCCCAATGTACAGCCACGGACTCCACATTACAACCACGGTACGCAAGCAATAGCCTCAGTAAACCATCCACAGCCTCCACATTATAGTTACGGACCACCCTCACCAGTGTCACATAACCTCTACGGACAACCACCAAAAGTGACAGCTAACCTCTACGGTCCATCATCCACCCTGCTTGCCACAGCCACGGTACATATCACTACAATGGTATGTAACCACAAAGTTCGTCTACTTATTGATTCCGGATCAGAATTGACATTTGTTTCGGAAGAGTTCATCCAGGGAATTAAGGTCCAACGCCAACATTCATCGTTATCCATCATTGGCATTGGTGGACACAAATCCACACAGACACGCGGTGTAGTCTCCCTTACACTGCGATCAATTCATACTACGGCCTCAGTCACGGTACAAGCTCACATTTTGAAAAATGTGACGACAATATTGCCAACGTTTCAATCTTCAGTCCGGACGTGGCCACACTTAGAGAAATTGAGGTTAGCCGATCCAGACTTTATAACACCCAGGAAGATTGACATCATCGTTGGAGCGGATTCATACGGTGAGATAATAAAACCAAATATTATCAAAGGTTCTCCATCAATGCCCATCGCACAACTTTCCATATTCGGTTGGCTTGTACTTGGCCCCGTCGCACCATCCACGGAGTTAACCTCTTCAACCTGTCATACAACGGTTCAACTCCAGGAAGATAACCTCCAAGAGTTATTAACACGGTTTTGGGTTCAAGAAGAGGTTAAGTGTGACAGTTCAAGTGCATTGACACCCGAAGAACAGGAATGTGAAGACCATTTTAAATCTACGCATACACGGGATCCCTCTGGAAGGTACATTGTTCGGCTTCCTCTAATTTCATCCCCATCCAGTCTCGGAATTTCTCATGCAACGGCTCACCATTGCCTTCAACGCATGTTGAGAAAATTCAAACGGAACGATGAATATCGAACAATGTACACTGCATTCATGGAAGAATACAAGGAGCTTGGACACATGGTACGGACTTCAGGTGACGGAAAAGAAATAGGAAAGACTAATACGGTAGAATCTGACGTTGGTGTTGTAACCGGGATGACCTTGGCACATGAAGCTTCGGCTTCAGGAGGGTTGAGGGTCCCATATGGTTGCACATCGACAAAGATTCACGGACCAGTCTACTATTTACCTCATCACGGAGTACTCAAGCCTGAAAGCACCACCACAAAGTTACGGGTTGTGTTCAACGGTTCAAGCTCGACTTCCACAGGGAAATCTCTAAACGATATTATGCACACGGGTGCGAATTTAATGTTGGACATTACGGATGTACTGATATGGATACGGCATCATCGACACATATTCGCTACGGACATCACAAAAATGTATCGGCAGATCAAAGTTCACATGGATGACTGGGATTTGCAACGGATACTGTGGATCGATGAAAATTACAACGAAGTGCCATATCAGCTTACTACGGTAACATACGGTACGAGAGCTGCTCCATTCGTAGCAGTGCGAGCACTTATACAATTGGCCGAAGACGAGGGCCAACGGTTTCCTCTAGCAGTGCCTTCCATTATGAAGGGAAGATACGTTGACGACATTTTCGGTGGAGCAGATTCGGTACGGCAGCTCAAAAACGTTGCAAAACAATTAGTGGGATTGTGCAACGCGGGCGGATTTCCTCTAGCCAAATGGCACTCCACCAGTCAAAGTCTTCTCAAGGCACTTGCATCAACTGAGGCTACAAAATCTATTACCTTCGATGACTGCGCAACCAAAATACTCGGTATTTCATGGCTTCCACACGGCGATAAGTTTACATTCTTCACACGGATTCAAGACCAAAACGGAGCATTTACGAAGAGGCTCATCCTATCTGAAGTGGCACAGATATACGATCCACTCGGCTTTATATCGCCGGTCGTAATCAGAGCAAAAATGCTTCTGCAAGAGCTCTGGTTGCACAAGATCGGCTGGGACGACCCACTACCGCCCCAGATAGCATCACGATGGACGATAATCAGAGAAGATCTCAAGAAACTGGCCAGTATCTCCATTCCACGGTGGTTTAATACCTACTCCAATTCTACGGTTGAAATCCACGGCTTCTCTGATGCATCACAACTTGCAATGGGTGCAGTTGTGTATATCGTCACCAGGTCACCGTCCACAGGCGCCAAATCATCCATCGTCTGCTCCAAAACAAAGGTAGCTCCAATTAAAACCCTTACGGTCCCGCGCCTCGAATTAACGGCAGCGCTGCTACTCTCAAAGTTAGTTAAACACATCGTAGCCACGATTCAATTGACGGTAACGGATATTCATTTGTGGACGGATTCTACGGTATCACTTACGTGGATCAAAGCACATCCATCGCAGTGGAAGGATTTCATACGGAATAGAGTGACGCAAATACACGAACTTACTCCAGCTGGTCACTGGAGACACGTGCCAGGAACGGCCAATCCTGCAGATTGCGCTTCACGGGGCGTAACAACGGAACAACTGACGGATCACCCTCTATGGTGGGCGGGACCACCATGGATTATCCAACCACGGGAATTTTGGCCTCCACAACCCACGGAAACGGACGACTTATGTGCACTAGAAGCTCGTCCAGGAATTGCATTAACGGCTGCCGCACCCAAAATTGATTATCATTGGGATATCATACACAGGTATTCGTCACTCCACAAATTGATAAGAATCACAGCAATTTGTTTTAGAATCTTATCGAGATTAAAGGGCACACTGGATTCCTCTACGGTTACCATTATTCCATCCACGGATATGGAAAAAGCACGGATTTTTTGGGTAAAGGCAACACAGGCAGCATATTTTTCGCACGAATTGAGGACGCTCAATGCAAACGGAGTGCTATCGAAAAATCATGCCTTCTCAAGGCTTACCGCATTTATCGATCATCAGGGAGTAATTCGAGTGGGAGGTCGACTCAAAATGTCGGCCCTCACCTTCGAAGAAAAGCATCCAGCGATTTTACCTCGTTTTTCCAAATTATCATCACTTATCATCCAACAGGCACATTTACGGACTCTCCACGGCGGCACGCAACTTACAATTGCAAATATTCGACAATCATATTGGATTATTGGAGGCAGGGCTCCAGTAAAGGCGCATATTCTTCGGTGCATCTCGTGTGCACGGCAAAGGGGAGTACGAGCCCAGCAGCTCATGGGACAGCTGCCGATTTCTCGCATAACACCATCGAGGCCTTTTTCAACCACGGGAGTCGATTATGCCGGGCCCCTCACCATTAAAACGTGGAAGGGCCGTGGAGCAAAAACATTGAAAGGATGGATCTGCGTGTTTGTGTGTTTCACAACCTCGGCAGTCCATCTCGAAACGGTGAGCGATTACTCTACGGAAGGGTTCATCGCAGCATATCGACGGTTTACATCAAGACGAGGTATACCACGGACGATATATTCGGATTGCGGCACGAATTTTATCGGAGCAGACACGGCATTACAGAAGATGTTCCAACAAGCGGAACGGGAACACCACACGGTCGCCTCCATCCTGTCACAGGATAGGACTCAGTGGCATTTCAATCCACCTGCGGCTCCACACATGGGTGGAAAATGGGAAGCTGTGGTGAAATTAATAAAATTTCATCTCAGGCGTACCGTAGGGGAGACGGTTTTTACATTTGAGGAGCTCTCTACAATGCTTTCTCAGATTGAAGCTATCCTCAATTCACGACCCCTCGAGCCACTGAGCGACGACCCCGATGACGTTTCGGCATTAACTCCAGGCCACTTTCTGACGGGCAGTGCCCTTACAACCCTGCCCGAACCGATGTTAGAGGACTTGGAGGTGAATCGGCTGTCACGGTGGCAGCTGATTCAACGAAACATACAACGGTTTTGGTCTCAATGGACGGCACAGTATCTACAACGACATCAAGCGATTTCGAAGTGGCATCATCCTTCGAATGAGATAAAGGTGGGTTCACTCGTACTTATCACGGACGAGAGACTCCCACCTACGAAATGGCCCTTGGCACGGGTCATTGCACTACATCCAGGGAAGGACGGATTCACCAGGGTAGTCAGTATCAAGACGGCTACTACAACCCTCACGCGGCCCATCACGAAGCTGGCGCCGTTACCAATTCCATCCACGGGATGATCGACTTACAACCGACCATTATTTTCATCAGCAACGGTTGCTGATGGCGGGCGGAAATGTTCGCGAAATCTGCATTCCCGACGGATCGGGAAAGCAGGTTTCACGAGGCTCGTTATTCATTCACGGCAGTTTTCATACCGGAAGTCAAATTATGTCCAAAAACCATTCTAAGGCGTCTTAGGACGTTTTGGAATGCGCGCGTCGTCACGTGATGCCCAGCATGCCCTACGCAGTGGGCATGATGCGACGCCATACTGTCTTCTTCAATAACCGTTGAACCGCGAAGTCGTACGGATCGAGTCGAGCGTTCTTGTTGTATTTTTTGTTATAATTTGACCACAGCATCATTTCACATTCCATTTTCACCTCACGGCTTTCTCATACACACATTTAAATTCAGTGACCACATCCACGGACGAAACAAGGCAATTCACACGGACAAACGAATCAGGACTTCTACATTCACATTCACCACACGTGCATAGGCACCCCACGGTAAAATCTCTTTTATACTATTACATCCCTCACACGCATCACATTGAAACTGCGTATGTAAATACTCCGTGTATATATATTCATCTCTGGAAATATCATTGTACATATTCATTTACTCGGTTCGCATCATGGTTGAATAAATCGGTTATTTTTTCTCATCATAAAATGCACGTGTACGAATAATTTCATCACCTTTCCACCATCCGAGATACAGTCCACCTTAATATCGAACAGATGTAGAGTGGATAAAATGGATGTAGAGTGGATAAAATGGTTGTAGAGTGGATAAAATGGATGTAGAGTGGATAAAATGGATGTAGAGTGGATAAAAATGGATGTAGAGTGGATAAAATGGATGTAGAGTGGATAAAATGGTTGTAGAGTGGATAAAATGGATGTAAAGTGGATAAAATGGATGTAGAGTTAATAAAAATGGATGTAGTGTGGAAATACTGGATGTAGCGAGGATAAAATGGATGTAGAGTGGATAAAATGGATGTAGAGTTGATAAAATGGATGTAAAGTGGATAAAATGGATGTAGAGTTCATAAAAATGGATGTAGAGTGGATAAAAATGGATGTAGATTGGATAAAATGGATCTAGAGTGGATAAAAAGGGATGTAGAGTGGATAAAATGGATGTAGAGTGGATAAAATGGTTGTAGAGTGGATAAAATGGATGTAGAGTGGATAAAATGGATGTAGAGTGGATAAAAATGGATGTAGAGTGGATAAAATGGATGTAGAGTGGATAAAATGGTTGTAGAGTGGATAAAATGGATGTAGAGTTGATAAAAATGGAAGTAGAGTGGATAAAATGGATGTATAGTGGATAAAAATGGATGTAGAGTGGATAAAATGGATGTAGAGTGGATAAAAATGGATGTAGAGTGGATAAAATGGATGTAGAGTGGATAAAAATGGATGTAGAGTGGATAAAAATGGATGTAGAGTGGATGAAATGGATGTAGAGTGGATAAAATGGATGTAGAGTGGATAAAAATGGATGTAGAGTGGATAAAATGGATGTAGAGTGGATAAAATGGATATAGGGTGGATAAAAATGGATGTAGATTGGATAAAATGGATGTAGAGTGTATAAAATGGATGTAGAGTGGATAAAATTGATGTAGAGTGGATAAAATTGATGTAGAGTGTATAAAATGGATGTAGAGTGGATAAAAATGGATGTAGAGTGGATAAAAATGGATGTAGATTGGATAAAATGGATGTAGAGTTGATAAAATGGATGTAAAGTGGATAAAATGGATGTAGAGCTAATAAAATTGGATGTAGAGTGGATAAAATGGATGTAGAGTTGATAAAAATGGATGTAGAGTGGATAAAAATGGATGTAGATTGGATAAAATGGATGTAGAGTGGATAAAAATGGATGTAGATTGGATAAAATGGATGTAGAGTTAATAAAAATGGATGTAGAGCGGATAAAATGGATGTAGAGTAGATAAAATGGATGTAGAGTGGATAAAATGGATGTAGAGTAGATAAAATGGATGTAGAGTGGATAAAATGGATGTAGAGTTGATAAAATGGATGTAGAGTGTATAAAATGGATGTAGAGTGAATAAAATGGATGTAGAGTGGATGAAAAAGGATGTAGAGTGGATAAAAATGGATGTAGATTGGATAAAATGGATGTAGAGTGGATAAAATGGATGTAGAGTTGATAAAATGGATGCAAAGTGGATAAAATGGATGCAGAGTTAATAAAATTGGATGTAGAGTGGATAAAATGGATGTAGAGTTCATAAAAATGGATGTAGAGTGGATAAAAATGGATGTAGATTGGATAAAATGGATGTAGAGTGGATAAAAATGGATGTAGAGTATATAAATTGGATGTAGAGTATATAAAATGGATGTAGAGTGGATAAAAATGGATGTCGAGTGGATAAAATGCATGTAGAGTGGATAAAAATGGATGTAGATTGGATAAAATGGATGTAGAGTTAATAAAAATGGATGTAGAGTGGATAAAATGGATGTAGAGTTGATAAAAATGGATGTAGAGTGAATAAAAATGGATGTAGAGTGGATAAAAATGGATGTAGAGTATATAAATTGCATGTAGAGTATATAAAATGGATGTAGAGTGGATAAAATGGATGTAGAGTTGATAAAAATGGATGTAGAGTGGATAAAATGGATGTAGAGTAGATAAAATGGATGTAGAGTGGATAAAATGGATGTAGAGTTGATAAAATGGATGCAGAGTGGATAAAAATAGATGTAGTGTGGATAAAAAGGATGTAGAGTGGATAACAATGGATGTAGAGTGGATAAAATGGATGTATAGTGGATAAAAATGGATGTCGAGTGGATAAAATGGATGTCGAGTGGATAAAATGGATGTAGAGTGGATGAAATGGATGTAGAGTGGATAAAATGGATGTAGAGTGGATAAAAATGGATGTAGAGTGGATAAAATGGATGTAGATTGGATAAAATGGATGTAGAGTGGATAAAATGGATGTAGAGTTGATAAAATGGATGTAAAGTGGATAAAATGGATGTAGAGTTAATAAAAATGGATGTAGAGTGGATAAAATGGATGTAGAGTGGATAAAAATGGATGTAGAGTGGATAAAATGGATGTAGAGATGATAAAAATGGATGTAGAGTGGATAAAATGGATGTAGAGTAGATAAAATGGATGTAGAGTTCATAAAAATGGATGTAGAGTGGATAAAAATGGATGTAGATTGGATAAAATGGATGTAGAGTGGATAAAAATGGATGTAGAGTGGATAAAATGGATGTAGAGTGGATAAAATGGTTGTAGAGTGGATAAAATGGATGTAGAGTGGATAAAATGGATGTAGAGTTAATAAAAATGGATGTAGTGTGGAAATACTGGATGTAGAGAGGATAAAATGGATGTAGAGTGGATAAAATGGATGTAGAGTTAAAAAATTGGATGTAGAGTGGATAAAATGGATGTAGAGTTGATAAAAATGGATGTAGAGTGGATAAAAATGGATGTAGATTGGATAAAATGAATGTAGAGTGGATAAAAATGGATGTAGAGTATACAAATTGGATGTAGAGTATACAAAATGGATGTAGAGTGGATAAAAATGAATGTAGAGTGGATAAAAATGGATGTAGAGTATATAAATTGGATGTAGAGTATATAAAATGGATGTAGAGTGGATAAAAATGGATGTCGAGTGGATAAAATGGATGTAGAGTTGATAAAAATGGATGTAGAGTGGATAAAAATGGATGTAGATTGGATAAAATGGATGTAGAGTGGATAAAAATGGATGTAGAGTATACAAATTGGATGTAGAGTATATAAAATAGATGTAGAGTGGATAAAAATGGATGTCGAGTGGATAAAATGAATGTAGAGTGGATAAAAATGGATGTAGAGTATATAAATTGGATGTAGAGTATATAAAATGGATGTAGAGTGGATAAAAATGAATGTAGAGTGGATAAAAATGGATGTAGAGTATATAAATTGGATGTAGAGTATATAAAATGGATGTAGAGTGGATAAAAATGGATGTCGAGTGGATAAAATGGATGTAGAGTGGATAAAAATGGATGTAGATTGGATAAAATGGATGTAGAGTGGATAAAAATGGATGTAGAGTGGATAAAATGGATGTAGAGTAGATAAAATGGATGTAGAGTGGATAAAATGGATGTAGAGTTGATAAAATGGATGTAAAGTGGATAAAATGGATGTAGAGTTCATAAAAATGGATGTAGAGTGGATAAAAATGGATGTAGATTGGATAAAATGGATGTAGAGTGGATAAAAATGGATGTAGAGTGGATAAAATGGATGTAGAGTGGATAAAATGGTTGTAGAGTGGATAAAATGGATGTAGAGTTGATAAAAATGGAAGTAGAGTGGATAAAATGGATGTATAGTGGATAAAAATGGATGTAGAGTGGATAAAATGGATGTAGAGTAGATAAAATGGATGTAGA
This sequence comes from Pemphredon lugubris, assembly GCA_933228935.1. Lineage (NCBI taxonomy): Eukaryota > Metazoa > Arthropoda > Insecta > Hymenoptera > Crabronidae > Pemphredon > Pemphredon lugubris. The sequence goes on from OW121816.1 coordinate 49,391,445, forward strand.
GTGGATAAAATGGATGTAGAGTAGATAAAATGGATGTAGAGTGGATAAAATGGATGTAGAGTTGATAAAATGGATGTAGAGTGTATAAAATGGATGTAGAGTGAATAAAATGGATGTAGAGTGGATGAAAATGGATGTAGAGTGGATAAAAATGGATGTAGATTGGATAAAATGGATGTAGAGTGGATAAAATGGATGTAGAGTTGATAAAATGGATGCAAAGTGGATAAAATGGATGCAGAGTTAATAAAATTGGATGTAGAGTGGATAAAATGGATGTAGAGTTCATAAAAATGGATGTAGAGTGGATAAAAATGGATGTAGATTGGATAAAATGGATGTAGAGTGGATAAAAATGGATGTAGAGTATATAAATTGGATGTAGAGTATATAAAATGGATGTAGAGTGGATAAAAATGGATGTCGAGTGGATAAAATGCATGTAGAGTGGATAAAAATGGATGTAGATTGGATAAAATGGATGTAGAGTTAATAAAAATGGATGTAGAGTGGATAAAATGGATGTAGAGTTGATAAAAATGGATGTAGAGTGAATAAAAATGGATGTAGAGTGGATAAAAATGGATGTAGAGTATATAAATTGCATGTAGAGTATATAAAATGGATGTAGAGTGGATAAAATGGATGTAGAGTTAATAAAAATGGATGTAGAGTGGATAAAATGGATGTAGAGTAGATAAAATGGATGTAGAGTGGATAAAATGGATGTAGAGTTGATAAAATGGATGCAGAGTGGATAAAAATAGATGTAGTGTGGATAAAAAGGATGTAGAGTGGATAACAATGGATGTAGAGTGGATAAAATGGATGTATAGTGGATAAAAATGGATGTCGAGTGGATAAAATGGATGTCGAGTGGATAAAATGGATGTAGAGTGGATGAAATGGATGTAGAGTGGATAAAATGGATGTAGAGTGGATAAAAATGGATGTAGAGTGGATAAAATGGATGTAGATTGGATAAAATGGATGTAGAGTGGATAAAAATGGATGTAGAGTGGATAAAATGGATGTAGAGTGGATAAAATGGTTGTAGAGTGGATAAAATGGATGTAGAGTGGATAAAATGGATGTAGAGTTAATAAAAATGGATGTAGTGTGGAAATACTGGATGTAGAGAGGATAAAATGGATGTAGAGTGGATAAAATGGATGTAGAGTTAAAAAATTGGATGTAGAGTGGATAAAATGGATGTAGAGTTGATAAAAATGGATGTAGAGTGGATAAAAATGGATGTAGATTGGATAAAATGAATGTAGAGTGGATAAAAATGGATGTAGAGTATACAAATTGGATGTAGAGTATACAAAATGGATGTAGAGTGGATAAAAATGAATGTAGAGTGGATAAAAATGGATGTAGAGTATATAAATTGGATGTAGAGTATATAAAATGGATGTAGAGTGGATAAAAATGGATGTCGAGTGGATAAAATGGATGTAGAGTTGATAAAAATGGATGTAGAGTGGATAAAAATGGATGTAGATTGGATAAAATGGATGTAGAGTGGATAAAAATGGATGTAGAGTATACAAATTGGATGTAGAGTATATAAAATAGATGTAGAGTGGATAAAAATGGATGTCGAGTGGATAAAATGAATGTAGAGTGGATAAAAATGGATGTAGAGTATATAAATTGGATGTAGAGTATATAAAATGGATGTAGAGTGGATAAAAATGAATGTAGAGTGGATAAAAATGGATGTAGAGTATATAAATTGGATGTAGAGTATATAAAATGGATGTAGAGTGGATAAAAATGGATGTCGAGTGGATAAAATGGATGTAGAGTGGATAAAAATGGATGTAGATTGGATAAAATGGATGTAGAGTGGATAAAAATGGATGTAGAGTATATAAATTGGATGTAGAGTATATAAAATGGATGTAGAGTGGATAAAAATGGATGTCGAGTGGATAAAATGGATGTAGAGTGGATAAAAATGGATGTAGAGTGGATAAAATGGATGTAGAGTTGATAAAAATGGATGTAGAGTGGATAAAATGGATGTAGAGTAGATAAAATGGATGTAGAGTGGATAAAATGGATGTAGAGTTGATAAAATGGATGTAAAGTGGATAAAATGGATGTAGAGTTCATAAAAATGGATGTAGAGTGGATAAAAATGGATGTAGATTGGATAAAATGGATGTAGAGTGGATAAAAATGGATGTAGAGTGGATAAAATGGATGTAGAGTGGATAAAATGGTTGTAGAGTGGATAAAATGGATGTAGAGTTGATAAAAATGGAAGTAGAGTGGATAAAATGGATGTATAGTGGATAAAAATGGATGTAGAGTGGATAAAAATGGATGTAGAGTGGATAAAATGGATGTAGAGTGCATAAAAATGGATGTTGAGTGGATAAAATGGATGTAGAGTAGATAAAATGGATGTAAAGTGGATAAAAATGGATGTAGAGTGGATAAAATGGATGTAGAGTGGATAAAAATGGATGTAGAGTGGATGAAATGGATGTAGAGTGGATAAAATGGATGTACAGTTAATAAAAATGGATGTATAGTGGAAATAATGGATGTAGAGAGGATAAAATGGATGTAGAGTGGATAAAATGGATGTAGAGTTCATAAAAATGGATGTAGAGTGGATAAAAATGGATGTAGATTGGATAAAATGAATGTGGAGTGGATAAAAATGGATGTAGAGTATATAAATTGGATGTAGAGTATATAAAATGGATGTAGAGTGGATAAAAATGGATGTCGAGTGGATAAAATGGATGTAGAGTGGATAAAAATGGATGTAGAGTGGATAAAATGGATGTAGAGTGGATAAAATGGATGTAGAGTGGATAAAATGGTTGTAGAGTAGATAAAATGGATGTAGAGTGGATAAAATGGATGTAGAGTTGATAAAATGGATGTAAAGTGGATAAAATGGATGTAGAGTTCATAAAAATGGATGTAGAGTGGATAAAAATGGATGTAGATTGGATAAAATGGATGTAGAGTGGATAAAATGGATGTAGAGTGGATAAAAATGGATGTAGAGTGGATAAAATGGATGTAGAGTGGATAAAATGGTTGTAGAGTGGATAAAATGGATGTAGAGTTGATAAAAATGGAAGTAGAGTGGATAAAATGGATGTATAGTGGATAAAAATGGATGTAGAGTGGATAAAATGGATGTAGAGTGGATAAAAATGGATGTAGAGTGGATAAAATGGATGTAGAGTGGATAAAAATGGATGTAGAGTAGATAAAAATGGATGTAGAGTGGATAAAATGGATGTAGAGTGGATAAAATGGATGTAGAGTGGATAAAATGGATGTAGAGTGGATAAAATGGATATAGGGTGGATAAAAATGGATGTAGAGTGGATAAAATGGATGTAGAGTGTATAAAATGGATGTAGAGTGGATAAAATTGATGTAGAGTGTATAAAATGGATGTAGAGTGGATAAAAATGGATGTAGAGTGGATAAAAATGGATGTAGATTGGATAAAATGGATGTAGAGTGGATAAAATGGATGTAGAGTTGATAAAATGGATGTAAAGTGGATAAAATGGATGTAGAGTTAATAAAATTGGATGTAGAGTGGATAAAATGGATGTAGAGTTGATAAAAATGGATGTAGAGTGGATAAAAATGGATGTAGATTGGATAAAATGGATGTAGAGTGGATAAAAATGGATGTAGAGTATATAAATTGGATGTAGAGTATATAAAATGGATGTAGAGTGGATAAAAATGGATGTCGAGTGGATAAAATGGATGTAGAGTGGATAAAAATGGATGTAGATTGGATAAAATGGATGTAGAGTTAATAAAAATGGATGTAGAGCGGATAAAATGGATGTAGAGTAGATAAAATGGATGTAGAGTGGATAAAATGGATGTAGAGTAGATAAAATGGATGTAGAGTGGATAAAATGGATGTAGAGTTGATAAAATGGATGTAGAGTGTATAAAATGGATGTAGAGTGAATAAAATGGATGTAGAGTGGATAAAATTAATGTAGAGTGTATAAAATGGATGTAGAGTGGATGAAAATGGATGTAGATTGGATAAAATGGATGTAGAGTGGATAAAATGGATGTAGAGTTGATAAAATGGATGTAAAGTGGATAAAATGGATGCAGAGTTAATAAAATTGGATGTAGAGTGGATAAAATGGATGTAGAGTTCATAAAAATGGATGTAGAGTGGATAAAAATGGATGTAGATTGGATAAAATGGATGTAGAGTGGATAAAAATGGATGTAGAGTATATAAATTGGATGTAGAGTATATAAAATGGATGTAGAGTGGATAAAAATGGATGTCGAGTGGATAAAATGGATGTAGAGTGGATAAAAATGGATGTAGATTGGATAAAATGGATGTAGAGTTAATAAAAATGGATGTAGAGTGGATAAAATGGATGTAGAGTTGATAAAAATGTATGTAGAGTGAATAAAAATGGATGTAGAGTGGATAAAAATGGATGTAGAGTATATAAATTGGATGTAGAGTATATAAAATGGATGTAGAGTGGATAAAATGGATGTAGAGTAGATAAAATGGATGTAGGGTGGATAAAATGGATGTAGAGTTGATAAAATGGATGCAGAGTGGATAAAAATAGATGTAGTGTGGATAAAAAGGATGTAGAGTGGATAACAATGGATGTAGAGTGGATAAAATGGATGTAGAGTGCATAAAAATGGATGTTGAGTGGATAAAATGGATGTAGAGTAGATAAAATGGATGTAAAGTGGATAAAAATGGATGTAGAGTGGATAAAATGGATGTAGAGTGGATAAAATGGATGTAGAGTGGATAAAAATGGATGTAGAGTGGATAAAATGGATGTAGAGTGAATAAAATGGATGTAGATTGGATAAAATGGATGTAGAGTGGATAAAATGGATGTAGAGTTGATAAAATGGATGTAAAGTGGATAAAATGGATGTAGAGTGCATAAAAATGGATGTAGAGTGGATAAAATGGATGTAGAGTTGATAAAAATGGATGTAGAGTGGATAAAATGGATGTATAGTGGATAAAAATGGATGTAGAGTGGATAAAATGGATGTAGAGTGGATAAAAATGGATGTAGAGTGGATGAAATGGATGTAGAGTGGATAAAATGGATGTACAGTTAATAAAAATGGATGTTTAGTGGAAATAATGGATGTAGAGAGGATAAAATGGATGTAGAGTGGATAAAATGGATGTAGAGTTCATAAAAATGGATGTAGAGTGGATAAAAATGGATGTAGATTGGATAAAATGGATGTGGAGTGGATAAAAATGGATGTAGAGTATATAAATTGGATGTAGAGTATATAAAATGGATGTAGAGTGGATAAAAATGGATGTCGAGTGGATAAAATGGATGTAGAGTGGATAAAAATGGATGTAGAGTGGATAAAATGGATGTAGAGTTGATAAAAATGGATGTAGAGTGGATAAAATGGATGTAGAGTAGATAAAATGGATGTAGAGTGGATAAAATGGATGTAGAGTTGATAAAATGGATGTAAAGTGGATAAAATGGATGTAGAGTTCATAAAAATGGATGTAGAGTGGATAAAAATGGATGTAGATTGGATAAAATGGATGTAGAGTGGATAAAAATGGATGTAGAGTGGATAAAATGGATGTAGAGTGGATAAAATGGTTGTAGAGTGGATAAAATGGATGTAGAGTGGATAAAATGGATGTAGAGTGGATAAAAATGGATGTAGAGTGGATAAAATGGATGTAGAGTGGATAAAATGGTTGTAGAGTGGATAAAATGGATGTAGAGTTGATAAAAATGGAAGTAGAGTGGATAAAATGGATGTATAGTGGATAAAAATGGATGTTGAGTGGATAAAATGGATGTAGAGTGGATAAAAATGGATGTAGAGTGGATAAAATGGATGTAGAGTGGATGAAATGGATGTAGAGTGGATAAAATGGATGTAGAGTGGATAAAATGGTTGTAGAGTGGATAAAATGGATGTAGAGTGGATAAAATGGATGTAGAGTTGATAAAATGGATGTAAAGTGGTTAAAATGGATGTAGAGTTAATAAAATTGGATGTAGAGTGGATAAAATGGATGTAGAGTTGATAAAAATGGATGTAGAGTGGATAAAAATGGATGTAGATTGGATAAAATGGATGTAGAGTGGATAAAAATGGATGTAGAGTATATAAATTGGATGTAGAGTATATAAAATGGATGTAGAGTGGATAAAAATGGATGTCGAGTGGATAAAATGGATGTAGAGTGGATAAAAATGGATGTAGATTGGATAAAATGGATGTAGAGTTAATAAAAATGGATGTAGAGCGGATAAAATGGATGTAGAGTAGATAAAATGGATGTAGAGTGGATAAAATGGATGTAGAGTAGATAAAATGGATGTAGAGTGGATAAAATGGATGTAGAGTTGATAAAATGGATGTAGAGTGTATAAAATGGATGTAGAGTGAATAAAATGGATGTAGAGTGGATAAAATTAATGTAGAGTGTATAAAATGGATGTAGAGTGGATGAAAATGGATGTAGATTGGATAAAATGGATGTAGAGTGGATAAAATGGATGTAGAGTTGATAAAATGGATGTAAAGTGGATAAAATGGATGCAGAGTTAATAAAATTGGATGTAGAGTGGATAAAATGGATGTAGAGTTCATAAAAATGGATGTAGAGTGGATAAAAATGGATGTAGATTGGATAAAATGGATGTAGAGTGGATAAAAATGGATGTAGAGTATATAAATTGGATGTAGAGTATATAAAATGGATGTAGAGTGGATAAAAATGGATGTCGAGTGGATAAAATGGATGTAGAGTGGATAAAAATGGATGTAGATTGGATAAAATGGATGTAGAGTTAATAAAAATGGATGTAGAGTGGATAAAATGGATGTAGAGTTGATAAAAATGTATGTAGAGTGAATAAAAATGGATGTAGAGTGGATAAAAATGGATGTAGAGTATATAAATTGGATGTAGAGTATATAAAATGGATGTAGAGTGGATAAAATGGATGTAGAGTAGATAAAATGGATGTAGGGTGGATAAAATGGATGTAGAGTTGATAAAATGGATGCAGAGTGGATAAAAATAGATGTAGTGTGGATAAAAAGGATGTAGAGTGGATAACAATGGATGTAGAGTGGATAAAATGGATGTAGAGTGCATAAAAATGGATGTTGAGTGGATAAAATGGATGTAGAGTAGATAAAATGGATGTAAAGTGGATAAAAATGGATGTAGAGTGGATAAAATGGATGTAGAGTGGATAAAATGGATGTAGAGTGGATAAAAATGGATGTAGAGTGGATAAACTGGATGTAGAGTGAATAAAATGGATGTAGATTGGATAAAATGGATGTAGAGTGGATAAAATGGATGTAGAGTTGATAAAATGGATGTAAAGTGGATAAAATGGATGTAGAGTGCATAAAAATGGAAGTAGAGTGGATAAAATGGATATAGAGTTGATAAAAATGGATGTAGAGTGGATAAAATGGATGTAGAGTAGATAAAATGGATGTAGAGTGGATAAAATGGATGAAGAGTTGATAAAATGGATGTAAAGTGGATAAAATGGATGTAGAGTGGATAAAAATGGATGTAGAGTGGATAAAATGGATGTAGAGTGGATAAAATGGTTGTAGAGTGGATAAAATGGATGTAGAGTTGATAAAAATGGAAGTAGAGTGGATAAAATGGATGTATAGTGGATAAAAATGGATGTAGAGTGGATAAAATGGATGTAGAGTGGATAAAAATGGATGTAGAGTGGATAAAATGGATGTAGAGTGGATAAAATGGATGTACAGTTAATAAAAATGGATGTATAGTGGAAATAATGGATGTAGAGAGGATAAAATGGATGTAGAGTGGATAAAATGGATGTAGAGTTCATAAAAATGGATGTAGAGTGGATAAAAATGGATGTAGATTGGATAAAATGGATGTAGAGTGGATAAAAATGGATGTAGAGTATATAAATTGGATGTAGAGTATATAAAATGGATGTAGAGTGGATAAAAATGGATGTCGAGTGGATAAAATGGATGTAGAGTGGATAAAAATGGATGTAGAGTGGATAAAATGGATGTAGAGTTGATAAAAATGGATGTAGAGTGGATAAAATGGATGTAGAGTAGATAAAATGGATGTAGAGTGGATAAAATGGATGTAGAGTTGATAAAATGGATGTAAAGTGGATAAAATGGATGTAGAGTTCATAAAAATGGATGTAGAGTGGATAAAAATGGATGTAGATTGGATAAAATGGATGTAGAGTGGATAAAAATGGATGTAGAGTGGATAAAATGGATGTAGAGTGGATAAAATGGTTGTAGAGTGGATAAAATGGATGTAGAGTGGATAAAATGGATGTAGAGTGGATAAAAATGGATGTAGAGTGGATAAAATGGATGTAGAGTGGATAAAATGGTTGTAGAGTGGATAAAATGGATGTAGAGTTGATAAAAATGGAAGTAGAGTTGATAAAATGGATGTATAGTGGATAAAAATGGATGTAGAGTGGATAAAATGGATGTAGAGTGGATAAAAATGGATGTAGAGTGGATAAAATGGATGTAGAGTGGATGAAATGGATGTAGAGTGGATAAAATGGATGTAGAGTGGATAAAAATGGATGTAGAGTGGATAAAATGGATGTAGAGTGGATAAAATGGATATAGGGTGGATAAAAATGGATGTAGAGTGGATAAAATGGATGTAGAGTGTATAAAATGGATGTAGAGTGGATAAAATTGATGTAGAGTGTATAAATTGGATGTAGAGTGGATAAAAATGGATGTAGAGTGGATAAAAATGGATGTAGATTGGATAAAATGGATGTAGAGTGGATAAAATGGATGTAGAGTTGATAAAATGGATGTAAAGTGGATAAAGTGGATGTAGAGTTAATAAAATTGGATGTAGAGTGGATAAAATGGATGTAGATTGGATAAAATGGATGTAGAGTGGATAAAAATGGATGTAGAGTATATAAATTGGATGTAGAGTATATAAAATGGATGTAGAGTGGATGAAATGGATGTAGAGTGGATAAAATGGATGTACAGTTAATAAAAATGGATGTATAGTGGAAATAATGGATGTAGAGAGGATAAAATGGATGTAGAGTGGATAAAATGGATGTAGAGTTCATAAAAATGGATGTAGAGTGGATAAAAATGGATGTAGATTGGATAAAATGAATGTGGAGTGGATAAAAATGGATGTAGAGTATATAAATTGGATGTAGAGTATATAAAATGGATGTAGAGTGGATAAAAATGGATGTCGAGTGGATAAAATGGATGTAGAGTGGATAAAAATGGATGTAGAGTGGATAAAATGGATGTAGAGTGGATAAAATGGATGTAGAGTGGATAAAATGGTTGTAGAGTAGATAAAATGGATGTAGAGTGGATAAAATGGATGTAGAGTTGATAAAATGGATGTAAAGTGGATAAAATGGATGTAGAGTTCATAAAAATGGATGTAGAGTGGATAAAAATGGATGTAGATTGGATAAAATGGATGTAGAGTGGATAAAATGGATGTAGAGTGGATAAAAATGGATGTAGAGTGGATAAAATGGATGTAGAGTGGATAAAATGGTTGTAGAGTGGATAAAATGGATGTAGAGTTGATAAAAATGGAAGTAGAGTGGATAAAATGGATGTATAGTGGATAAAAATGGATGTAGAGTGGATAAAATGGATGTAGAGTGGATAAAAATGGATGTAGAGTGGATAAAATGGATGTAGAGTGGATAAAAATGGATGTAGAGTAGATAAAAATGGATGTAGAGTGGATAAAATGGATGTAGAGTGGATAAAATGGATGTAGAGTGGATAAAATGGATGTAGAGTGGATAAAATGGATATAGGGTGGATAAAAATGGATGTAGAGTGGATAAAATGGATGTAGAGTGTATAAAATGGATGTAGAGTGGATAAAATTGATGTAGAGTGTATAAAATGGATGTAGAGTGGATAAAAATGGATGTAGAGTGGATAAAAATGGATGTAGATTGGATAAAATGGATGTAGAGTGGATAAAATGGATGTAGAGTTGATAAAATGGATGTAAAGTGGATAAAATGGATGTAGAGTTAATAAAATTGGATGTAGAGTGGATAAAATGGATGTAGAGTTGATAAAAATGGATGTAGAGTGGATAAAAATGGATGTAGATTGGATAAAATGGATGTAGAGTGGATAAAAATGGATGTAGAGTATATAAATTGGATGTAGAGTATATAAAATGGATGTAGAGTGGATAAAAATGGATGTCGAGTGGATAAAATGGATGTAGAGTGGATAAAAATGGATGTAGATTGGATAAAATGGATGTAGAGTTAATAAAAATGGATGTAGAGCGGATAAAATGGATGTAGAGTAGATAAAATGGATGTAGAGTGGATAAAATGGATGTAGAGTAGATAAAATGGATGTAGAGTGGATAAAATGGATGTAGAGTTGATAAAATGGATGTAGAGTGTATAAAATGGATGTAGAGTGAATAAAATGGATGTAGAGTGGATAAAATTAATGTAGAGTGTATAAAATGGATGTAGAGTGGATGAAAATGGATGTAGATTGGATAAAATGGATGTAGAGTGGATAAAATGGATGTAGAGTTGATAAAATGGATGTAAAGTGGATAAAATGGATGCAGAGTTAATAAAATTGGATGTAGAGTGGATAAAATGGATGTAGAGTTCATAAAAATGGATGTAGAGTGGATAAAAATGGATGTAGAGTATATAAATTGGATGTAGAGTATATAAAATGGATGTAGAGTGGATAAAAATGGATGTCGAGTGGATAAAATGGATGTAGAGTGGATAAAAATGGATGTAGATTGGATAAAATGGATGTAGAGTTAATAAAAATGGATGTAGATTGGATAAAATGGATGTAGAGTTGATAAAAATGTATGTAGAGTGAATAAAAATGGATGTAGAGTGGATAAAAATGGATGTAGAGTATATAAATTGGATGTAGAGTATATAAAATGGATGTAGAGTGGATAAAATGGATGTAGAGTAGATAAAATGGATGTAGGGTGGATAAAATGGATGTAGAGTTGATAAAATGGATGCAGAGTGGATAAAAATAGATGTAGTGTGGATAAAAAGGATGTAGAGTGGATAACAATGGATGTAGAGTGGATAAAATGGATGTAGAGTGCATAAAAATGGATGTTGAGTGGATAAAATGGATGTAGAGTAGATAAAATGGATGTAAAGTGGATAAAAATGGATGTAGAGTGGATAAAATGGATGTAGAGTGGATAAAATGGATGTAGAGTGGATAAAAATGGATGTAGAGTGGATAAAATGGATGTAGAGTGAATAAAATGGATGTAGATTGGATAAAATGGATGTAGAGTGGATAAAATGGATGTAGAGTTGATAAAATGGATGTAAAGTGGATAAAATGGATGTAGAGTGCATAAAAATGGATGTAGAGTGGATAAAATGGATGTAGAGTTGATAAAAATGGATGTAGAGTGGATAAAATGGATGTATAGTGGATAAAAATGGATGTAGAGTGGATAAAATGGATGTAGAGTGGATAAAAATGGATGTAGAGTGGATGAAATGGATGTAGAGTGGATAAAATGGATGTACAGTTAATAAAAATGGATGTTTAGTGGAAATAATGGATGTAGAGAGGATAAAATGGATGTAGAGTGGATAAAATGGATGTAGAGTTCATAAAAATGGATGTAGAGTGGATAAAAATGGATGTAGATTGGATAAAATTGGATGTAGAGTATATAAATTGGATGTAGAGTATATAAAATGGATGTAGAGTGGATAAAAATGGATGTCGAGTGGATAAAATGGATGTAGAGTGGATAAAAATGGATGTAGAGTGGATAAAATGGATGTAGAGTTGATAAAAATGGATGTAGAGTGGATAAAATGGATGTAGAGTAGATAAAATGGATGTAGAGTGGATAAAATGGATGTAGAGTTGATAAAATGGATGTAAAGTGGATAAAATGGATGTAGAGTTCATAAAAATGGATGTAGAGTGGATAAAAATGGATGTAGATTGGATAAAATGGATGTAGAGTGGATAAAAATGGATGTAGAGTGGATAAAATGGATGTAGAGTGGATAAAATGGTTGTAGAGTGGATAAAATGGATGTAGAGTGGATAAAATGGATGTAGAGTGGATAAAAATGGATGTAGAGTGGATAAAATGGATGTAGAGTGGATAAAATGGTTGTAGAGTGGATAAAATGGATGTAGAGTTGATAAAAATGGAAGTAGAGTGGATAAAATGGATGTATAGTGGATAAAAATGGATGTTGAGTGGATAAAATGGATGTAGAGTGGATAAAAATGGATGTAGAGTGGATAAAATGGATGTAGAGTGGATGAAATGGATGTAGAGTGGATAAAATGGATGTAGAGTGGATAAAATGGTTGTAGAGTGGATAAAATGGATGTAGAGTTGATAAAAATGGAAGTAGAGTGGATAAAATGGATGTATAGTGGATAAAAATGGATGTAGAGTGGATAAAATGGATGTAGAGTTGATAAAATGGATGTAAAGTGGATAAAATGGATGTAGAGTTCATAAAAATGGATGTAGAGTGGATAAAAATGGATGTAGATTGGATAAAATGGATGTAGAGTGGATAAAAATGGATGTAGAGTGGATAAAATGGATGTAGAGTGGATAAAATGGTTGTAGAGTGGATAAAATGGATGTAGAGTTGATAAAAATGGAAGTAGAGTGGATAAAATGGATGTATAGTGGATAAAAATGGATGTAGAGTGGATAAAAATGGATGTAGAGTGGATAAAATGGATGTAGAGTGCATAAAAATGGATGTTGAGTGGATAAAATGGATGTAGAGTAGATAAAATGGATGTAAAGTGGATAAAAATGGATGTAGAGTGGATAAAATGGATGTAGAGTGGATAAAATGGATGTAGAGTGGATAAAAATGGATGTAGAGTGGATAAAATGGATGTAGAGTGAATAAAATGGATGTAGATTGGATAAAATGGATGTAGAGTGGATAAAATGGATGTAGAGTTGATAAAATGGATGTAAAGTGGATAAAATGGATGTAGAGTGCATAAAAATGGATGTAGAGTGGATAAAATGGATGTAGAGTTGATAAAAATGGATGTAGAGTGGATAAAATGGATGTAGAGTAGATAAAATGGATGTAGAGTGGATAAAATGGATGAAGAGTTGATAAAATGGATGTAAAGTGGATAAAATGGATGTAGAGTGGATAAAAATGGATGTAGAGTGGATAAAATGGATGTAGAGTGGATAAAATGGTTGTAGAGTGGATAAAATGGATGTAGAGTTGATAAAAATGGAAGTAGAGTGGATAAAATGGATGTATAGTGGATAAAAATGGATGTAGAGTGGATAAAATGGATGTAGAGTGGATAAAAATGGATGTAGAGTGGATGAAATGGATGTAGAGTGGATAAAATGGATGTACAGTTAATAAAAATGGATGTATAGTGGAAATAATGGATGTAGAGAGGATAAAATGGATGTAGAGTGGATAAAATGGATGTAGAGTTCATAAAAATGGATGTAGAGTGGATAAAAATGGATGTAGATTGGATAAAATGAATGTGGAGTGGATAAAAATGGATGTAGAGTATATAAATTGGATGTAGAGTATATAAAATGGATGTAGAGTGGATAAAAATGGATGTCGAGTGGATAAAATGGATGTAGAGTGGATAAAAATGGATGTAGAGTGGATAAAATGGATGTAGAGTTGATAAAAATGGATGTAGAGTGGATAAAATGGATGTAGAGTAGATAAAATGGATGTAGAGTGGATAAAATGGATGTAGAGTTGATAAAATGGATGTAAAGTGGATAAAATGGATGTAGAGTTCATAAAAATGGATGTAGAGTGGATAAAAATGGATGTAGATTGGATAAAATGGATGTAGAGTGGATAAAAATGGATGTAGAGTGGATAAAATGGATGTAGAGTGGATAAAATGGTTGTAGAGTGGATAAAATGGATGTAGAGTGGATAAAATGGATGTAGAGTGGATAAAAATGGATGTAGAGTGGATAAAATGGATGTAGAGTGGATAAAATGGTTGTAGAGTGGATAAAATGGATGTAGAGTTGATAAAAATGGAAGTAGAGTGGATAAAATGGATGTATAGTGGATAAAAATGGATGTAGAGTGGATAAAATGGATGTAGAGTGGATAAAAATGGATGTAGAGTGGATAAAATGGATGTAGAGTGGATAAAAATGGATGTAGAGTAGATAAAAATGGATGTAGAGTGGATGAAATGGATGTAGAGTGGATAAAATGGATGTAGAGTGGATAAAAATGGATGTAGAGTGGATAAAATGGATGTAGAGTGGATAAAATGGATATAGGGTGGATAAAAATGGATGTAGAGTGGATAAAATGGATGTAGAGTGTATAAAATGGATGTAGAGTGGATAAAATTGATGTAGAGTGTATAAAATGGATGTAGAGTGGATAAAAATGGATGTAGAGTGGATAAAAATGGATGTAGATTGGATAAAATGGATGTAGAGTGGATAAAATGGATGTAGAGTTGATAAAATGGATGTAAAGTGGATAAAATGGATGTAGAGTTAATAAAATTGGATGTAGAGTGGATAAAATGGATGTAGAGTTGATAAAAATGGATGTAGAGTGGATAAAAATGGATGTAGATTGGATAAAATGGATGTAGAGTGGATAAAAATGGATGTAGAGTATATAAATTGGATGTAGAGTATATAAAATGGATGTAGAGTGGATAAAAATGGATGTCGAGTGGATAAAATGGATGTAGAGTGGATAAAAATGGATGTAGATTGGATAAAATGGATGTAGAGTTAATAAAAATGGATGTAGAGCGGATAAAATGGATGTAGAGTAGATAAAATGGATGTAGAGTGGATAAAATGGATGTAGAGTAGATAAAATGGATGTAGAGTGGATAAAATGGATGTAGAGTTGATAAAATGGATGTAGAGTGTATAAAATGGATGTAGAGTGAATAAAATGGATGTAGAGTGGATAAAATTAATGTAGAGTGTATAAAATGGATGTAGAGTGGATGAAAATGGATGTAGATTGGATAAAATGGATGTAGAGTGGATAAAATGGATGTAGAGTTGATAAAATGGATGTAAAGTGGATAAAATGGATGCAGAGTTAATAAAATTGGATGTAGAGTGGATAAAATGGATGTAGAGTTCATAAAAATGGATGTAGAGTGGATAAAAATGGATGTAGATTGGATAAAATGGATGTAGAGTGGATAAAAATGGATGTAGAGTATATAAATTGGATGTAGAGTATATAAAATGGATGTAGAGTGGATAAAAATGGATGTCGAGTGGATAAAATGGATGTAGAGTGGATAAAAATGGATGTAGATTGGATAAAATGGATGTAGAGTTAATAAAAATGGATGTAGAGTGGATAAAATGGATGTAGAGTTGATAAAAATGTATGTAGAGTGAATAAAAATGGATGTAGAGTGGATAAAAATGGATGTAGAGTATATAAATTGGATGTAGAGTATATAAAATGGATGTAGAGTGGATAAAATGGATGTAGAGTAGATAAAATGGATGTAGGGTGGATAAAATGGATGTAGAGTTGATAAAATGGATGCAGAGTGGATAAAAATAGATGTAGTGTGGATAAAAAGGATGTAGAGTGGATAACAATGGATGTAGAGTGGATAAAATGGATGTAGAGTGCATAAAAATGGATGTTGAGTGGATAAAATG
This sequence comes from Pemphredon lugubris, assembly GCA_933228935.1. Lineage (NCBI taxonomy): Eukaryota > Metazoa > Arthropoda > Insecta > Hymenoptera > Crabronidae > Pemphredon > Pemphredon lugubris. The sequence goes on from OW121816.1 coordinate 49,407,226, forward strand.
GATGTAGAGTAGATAAAATGGATGTAAAGTGGATAAAAATGGATGTAGAGTGGATAAAATGGATGTAGAGTGGATAAAATGGATGTAGAGTGGATAAAAATGGATGTAGAGTGGATAAACTGGATGTAGAGTGAATAAAATGGATGTAGATTGGATAAAATGGATGTAGAGTGGATAAAATGGATGTAGAGTTGATAAAATGGATGTAAAGTGGATAAAATAGATGTAGAGTGCATAAAAATGGATGTAGAGTGGATAAAATGGATATAGAGTTGATAAAAATGGATGTAGAGTGGATAAAATGGATGTAGAGTAGATAAAATGGATGTAGAGTGGATAAAATGGATGAAGAGTTGATAAAATGGATGTAAAGTGGATAAAATGGATGTAGAGTGGATAAAAATGGATGTAGAGTGGATAAAATGGATGTAGAGTGGATAAAATGGTTGTAGAGTGGATAAAATGGATGTAGAGTTGATAAAAATGGAAGTAGAGTGGATAAAATGGATGTATAGTGGATAAAAATGGATGTAGAGTGGATAAAATGGATGTAGAGTGGATAAAAATGGATGTAGAGTGGATGAAATGGATGTAGAGTGGATAAAATGGATGTACAGTTAATAAAAATGGATGTATAGTGGAAATAATGGATGTAGAGAGGATAAAATGGATGTAGAGTGGATAAAATGGATGTAGAGTTCATAAAAATGGATGTAGAGTGGATAAAAATGGATGTAGATTGGATAAAATGAATGTGGAGTGGATAAAAATGGATGTAGAGTATATAAATTGGATGTAGAGTATATAAAATGGATGTAGAGTGGATAAAAATGGATGTCGAGTGGATAAAATGGATGTAGAGTGGATAAAAATAGATGTAGAGTGGATAAAATGGATGTAGAGTTGATAAAAATGGATGTAGAGTGGATAAAATGGATGTAGAGTAGATAAAATGGATGTAGAGTGGATAAAATGGATGTAGAGTTGATAAAATGGATGTAAAGTGGATAAAATGGATGTAGAGTTCATAAAAATGGATGTAGAGTGGATAAAAATGGATGTAGATTGGATAAAATGGATGTAGAGTGGATAAAAATGGATGTAGAGTGGATAAAATGGATGTAGAGTGGATAAAATGGTTGTAGAGTGGATAAAATGGATGTAGAGTGGATAAAATGGATGTAGAGTGGATAAAAATGGATGTAGAGTGGATAAAATGGATGTAGAGTGGATAAAATGGTTGTAGAGTGGATAAAATGGATGTAGAGTTGATAAAAATGGAAGTAGAGTTGATAAAATGGATGTATAGTGGATAAAAATGGATGTAGAGTGGATAAAATGGATGTAGAGTGGATAAAAATGGATGTAGAGTGGATAAAATGGATGTAGAGTGGATGAAATGGATGTAGAGTGGATAAAATGGATGTAGAGTGGATAAAAATGGATGTAGAGTGGATAAAATGGATGTAGAGTGGATAAAATGGATATAGGGTGGATAAAAATGGATGTAGAGTGGATAAAATGGATGTAGAGTGTATAAAATGGATGTAGAGTGGATAAAATTGATGTAGAGTGTATAAATTGGATGTAGAGTGGATAAAAATGGATGTAGAGTGGATAAAAATGGATGTAGATTGGATAAAATGGATGTAGAGTGGATAAAATGGATGTAGAGTTGATAAAATGGATGTAAAGTGGATAAAATGGATGTAGAGTTAATAAAATTGGATGTAGAGTGGATAAAATGGATGTAGAGTTGATAAAAATGGATGTAGAGTGGATAAAAATGGATGTAGATTGGATAAAATGGATGTAGAGTGGATAAAAATGGATGTAGAGTATATAAATTGGATGTAGAGTATATAAAATGGATGTAGAGTGGATAAAAATGGATGTCGAGTGGATAAAATGGATGTAGAGTGGATAAAAATGGATGTAGATTGGATAAAATGGATGTAGAGTTAATAAAAATGGATGTAGAGCGGATAAAATGGATGTAGAGTAGATAAAATGGATGTAGAGTGGATAAAATGGATGTAGAGTAGATAAAATGGATGTAGAGTGGATAAAATGGATGTAGAGTTGATAAAATGGATGTAGAGTGTATAAAATGGATGTAGAGTGAATAAAATGGATGTAGAGTGGATAAAATTAATGTAGAGTGTATAAAATGGATGTAGAGTGGATGAAAATGGATGTAGATTGGATAAAATGGATGTAGAGTGGATAAAATGGATGTAGAGTTGATAAAATGGATGTAAAGTGGATAAAATGGATGCAGAGTTAATAAAATTGGATGTAGAGTGGATAAAATGGATGTAGAGTTCATAAAAATGGATGTAGAGTGGATAAAAATGGATGTAGATTGGATAAAATGGATGTAGAGTGGATAAAAATGGATGTAGAGTATATAAATTGGATGTAGAGTATATAAAATGGATGTAGAGTGGATAAAAATGGATGTCGAGTGGATAAAATGGATGTAGAGTGGATAAAAATGGATGTAGATTGGATAAAATGGATGTAGAGTTAATAAAAATGGATGTAGAGTGGATAAAATGGATGTAGAGTTGATAAAATGGATGTAGAGTGGATAAAAATGGATGTAGATTGGATAAAATGGATGTAGAGTGGATAAAAATGGATGTAGAGTATATAAATTGGATGTAGAGTATATAAAATGGATGTAGAGTGGATAAAATGGATGTAGAGTAGATAAAATGGATGTAGGGTGGATAAAATGGATGTAGAGTTGATAAAATGGATGCAGAGTGGATAAAAATAGATGTAGTGTGGATAAAAAGGATGTAGAGTGGATAACAATGGATGTAGAGTGGATAAAATGGATGTAGAGTGGATAAAAATGGATGTCGAGTGGATAAAATGGATGTCGAGTGGATAAAATGGATGTAGAGTGGATAAGAATGGATGTAGAGTGGATAAAATGGATGTAGAGTTGATAAAAATGGATGTAGAGTGGATAAAATGGATGTTGAGTGAATAAAATGGATGTAGAGTGGATAAAATTAATGTAGAGTGTATAAAATGGATGTAGAGTGGATGAAAATGGATGTAGAGTGGATAAAAATGGATGTAGATTGGATAAAATGGATGTAGAGTGGATAAAATGGATGTAGAGTTGATAAAATGGATGTAAAGTGGATAAAATGGATGCAGAGTTAATAAAATTGGATGTAGAGTGGATAAAATGGATGTAGAGTTCATAAAAATGGATGTAGAGTGGATAAAATGGATGTTGAGTGAATAAAATGGATGTAGAGTGGATAAAATTAATGTAGAGTGTATAAAATGGATGTAGAGTGGATGAAAATGGATGTAGAGTGGATAAAAATGGATGTAGAGTGGATAAAATGGATGTAGAGTAGATAAAATGGATGTAGAGTGGATAAAATGGATGTAGAGTTGATAAAATGCATGTAAAGTGGATAAAATGGATGTAGAGTTCATAAAAATGGATGTAGAGTGGATAAAATGGATGTAGAGTGGACAAAATGGTTGTAGAGTGGATAAAATGGATGTAGAGTGGATAAAATGGATGTAGAGTGGATAAAAATGGATGTAGAGTGGATAAAATGGATGTAGAGTGGATAAAATGGTTGTAGAGTGGATAAAATGGATGTAGAGTTGATAAAAATGGAAGTAGAGTGGATAAAATGGATGTATAGTGGATAAAAATGGATGTAGAGTGGATAAAATGGATGTAGAGTGGATAAAAATGGATGTAGAGTGGATAAAATGGATGTAGAGTGGATAAAAATGGATGTAGAGTGGATAAAAATGGATGTAGAGTGGATAAAATGGATGTAGAGTGGATAAAATGGATGTAGAGTGGATAAAAATGGATGTAGAGTGGATAAAATGGATGTAGAGTGGATAAAATAGATATAGGGTGGATAAAAATGGATGTAGAGTGGATAAAATGGATGTAGAGTGTATAAAATGGATGTAGAGTGAATAAAATGGATGTAGAGTGGATAAAATTGATGTAGAGTGTATAAAATGGATGTAGAGTGGATAAAAATGGATGTAGAGTGGATAAAAATGGATGTAGATTGGATAAAATGGATGTAGAGTGGATAAAATGGATGTAGAGTTGATAAAATGGATGTAAAGTGGATAAAATGGATGTAGAGTTAATAAAATTGGATGTAGAGTGGATAAAATGGATGTAGAGTTGATAAAAATGGATGTAGAGTGGATAAAAATGGATGTAGATTGGATAAAATGGATGTAAAGTGGATAAAAATGGATGTAGAGTATATAAATTGGATGTAGAGTATATAAAATGGATGTAGAGTGGATAAAAATGGATGTCGAGTGGATAAAATGGATGTAGAGTGGATAAAAATGGATGTAGATTGGATAAAATGGATGTAGAGTGGATAAAATGGATGTAGAGTTGATAAAATGGATGTAAAGTGGATAAAATGGATGCAGAGTTAATAAAATTGGATGTAGAGTGGATAAAATGGATGTAGAGTTCATAAAAATGGATGTAGAGTGGATAAAAATGGATGTAGAGTATATAAATTGGATGTAGAGTATATAAAATGGATGTAGAGTGGATAAAAATGGATGTCGAGTGGATAAAATGGATGTAGAGTGGATAAAAATGGATGTAGATTGGATAAAATGGATGTAGAGTTAATAAAAATGGATGTAGAGTGGATAAAATGGATGTAGAGTTGATAAAAATGGATGTAGAGTGAATAAAATTGAATGTAGAGTGGATAAAAATGGATGTAGAGTATATAAATTGGATGTAGAGTATATAAAATGGATGTAGAGTGGATAAAAATGGATGTAGAGTGGATAAAATGGATGTAGAGTTGATAAAAATGGATGTAGAGTGGATAAAATGGATGTAGAGTAGATAAAATGGATGTAGAGTGGATAAAATGGATGTAGAGTTGATAAAATGGATGCAGAGTGGATAAAAATAGATGTAGTGTGGATAAAAAGGATGTAGAGTGGATAACAATGGATGTAGAGTGGATAAAATGGATGTAGAGTGGATAAAAATGGATGTCGAGTGGATAAAATGGATGTCGAGTGGATAAAATGGATGTAGAGTGGATAAAAATGGATGTAGAGTGGATAAAATGGATGTAGAGTGGATAAAAATGGATGTAGAGTGGATAAAAATGGATGTAGAGTGGATGAAATGGATGTAGAGTGGATAAAATGGATGTAGAGTGGATAAAAATGGATGTAGAGTGGATAAAATGGATGTAGAGTGGATAAAATGGATATAGGGTGGATAAAAATGGATGTAGAGTGGATAAAATGGATGTAGAGTGTATAAAATAGATGTAGAGTGAATAAAATGGATGTAGAGTGGATAAAATTGATGTAGAGTGTATAAAATGGATGTAGAGTGGATAAAAATGGATGTAGAGTGGATAAAAATGGATGTAGAGAGGATAAAATGGATGTAGAGTGGATAAAATGGATGTAGAGTTGATAAAAATGGATGTAGAGTGGATAAAAATGGATGTAGATTGGATAAAATGGATGTAGAGTGGATAAAAATGGATGTAGAGTATATAAATTGGATGTAGAGTATATAAAATGGATGTAGAGTGGATAAAAATGGATGTCGAGTGGATAAAATGGATGTAGAGTGGATAAAAATGGATGTAGATTGGATAAAATGGATGTAGAGTTAATAAAAATGGATGTAGAGTGGATAAAATTGATGTAGAGTTGATAAAAATGGATGTAGAGTGGATAAAAATGGATGTAGATTGGATAAAATGGATGTAGAGTGGATAAAAATGGATGTAGAGTATATAAATTGGATGTAAAGTGGATAAAATGGATGTAGAGTTAATAAAATTGGATGTAGAGTGGATAAAATGGATGTAGAGTTGATAAAAATGGATGTAGAGTGGATAAAAATGGATGTAGATTGGATAAAATGGATGTAGAGTGGATAAAAATGGATGTAGAGTATATAAAATGGATGTAGAGTGGATAAAAATGGATGTAGATTGGATAAAATGGATGTAGAGTTAATAAAAATGGATGTAGAGTGGATAAAATGGATGTAGAGTTGATAAAAATGGATGTAGAGTGGATAAAATGGATATAGAGTGGATAAAAATGGATGTAGATTGGATAAAATGGATGTAGAGTGGATAAAAATGGATGTAGAGTATATAAAATGGATGTAAAGTGGATAAAATGGATGCAGAGTTAATAAAATTGGATGTAGAGTGGATAAAATGGATGTAGAGTTCATAAAAATGGATGTAGAGTGGATAAAATGGATGTTGAGTGAATAAAATGGATGTAGAGTGGATAAAATTAATGTAGAGTGTATAAAATGGATGTAGAGTGGATGAAAATGGATGTAGAGTGGATAAAAATGGATGTAGATTGGATAAAATGGATGTAGAGTGGATAAAATGGATGTAGAGTTGATAAAATGGATGTAAAGTGGATAAAATGGATGTAAAGTGGATAAAATGGATGTAGAGTTCATAAAAATGGATGTAGAGTGGATAAAATGGATGTAGAGTGGACAAAATGGTTGTAGAGTGGATAAAATGGATGTAGAGTGGATAAAATGGATGTAGAGTGGATAAAAATGGATGTAGAGTGGATAAAATGGATGTAGAGTGGATAAAATGGTTGTAGAGTGGATAAAATGGATGTAGAGTTGATAAAAATGGAAGTAGAGTGGATAAAATGGATGTATAGTGGATAAAAATGGATGTAGAGTGGATAAAATGGATGTAGAGTGGATAAAAATGGATGTAGAGTGGATAAAATGGATGTAGAGTGGATAAAAATGGATGTAGAGTGGATAAAAATGGATGTAGAGTGGATGAAATGGATGTAGAGTGGATAAAATGGATGTAGAGTGGATAAAAATGGATGTAGAGTGGATAAAATGGATGTAGAGTGGATAAAATAGATATAGGGTGGATAAAAATGGATGTAGAGTGGATAAAATGGATGTAGAGTGTATAAAATGGATGTAGAGTGAATAAAATGGATGTAGAGTGGATAAAATTGATGTAGAGTGTATAAAATGGATGTAGAGTGGATAAAAATGGATGTAGAGTGGATAAAAATGGATGTAGATTGGATAAAATGGATGTAGAGTGGATAAAATGGATGTAGAGTTGATAAAATGGATGTAAAGTGGATAAAATGGATGTAGAGTTAATAAAATTGGATGTAGAGTGGATAAAATGGATGTAGAGTTGATAAAAATGGATGTAGAGTGGATAAAAATGGATGTAGATTGGATAAAATGGATGTAAAGTGGATAAAAATGGATGTAGAGTATATAAATTGGATGTAGAGTATATAAAATGGATGTAGAGTGGATAAAAATGGATGTCGAGTGGATAAAATGGATGTAGAGTGGATAAAAATGGATGTAGATTGGATAAAATGGATGTAGAGTTAATAAAAATAGATGTAGAGTAGATAAAATGGATGTAGAGTGGATAAAATGGATGTAGAGTAGATAAAATGGATGTAGAGTGGATAAAATGGATGTAGAGTTGATAAAATGGATGTAGAGTGTATAAAATGGATGTAGAGTGAATAAAATGGATGTAGAGTGGATAAAATTAATGTAGAGTGTATAAAATGGATGTAGAGTGGATGAAAATGGATGTAGAGTGGATAAAAATGGATGTAGATTGGATAAAATGGATGTAGAGTGGATAAAATGGATGTAGAGTTGATAAAATGGATGTAAAGTGGATAAAATGGATGCAGAGTTAATAAAATTGGATGTAGAGTGGATAAAATGGATGTAGAGTTCATAAAAATGGATGTAGAGTGGATAAAAATGGATGTAGAGTATATAAATTGGATGTAGAGTATATAAAATGGATGTAGAGTGGATAAAAATGGATGTCGAGTGGATAAAATGGATGTAGAGTGGATAAAAATGGATGTAGATTGGATAAAATGGATGTAGAGTTAATAAAAATGGATGTAGAGTGGATAAAATGGATGTAGAGTTGATAAAAATGGATGTAGAGTGAATAAAATTGAATGTAGAGTGGATAAAAATGGATGTAGAGTATATAAATTGGATGTAGAGTATATAAAATGGATGTAGAGTTAATAAAAATGGATGTAGAGTGGATAAAATTGATGTAGAGTTGATAAAAATGGATGTAGAGTGGATAAAAATGGATGTAGATTGGATAAAATGGATGTAGAGTGGATAAAAATGGATGTAGAGTATATAAATTGGATGTAAAGTGGATAAAATGGATGTAGAGTTAATAAAATTGGATGTAGAGTGGATAAAATGGATGTAGAGTTGATAAAAATGGATGTAGAGTGGATAAAAATGGATGTAGATTGGATAAAATGGATGTAGAGTGGATAAAAATGGATGTAGAGTGGATAAAAATGGATGTAGATTGGATAAAATGGATGTAGAGTTAATAAAAATGGATGTAGAGTGGATAAAATGGATATAGAGTGGATAAAAATGGATGTAGATTGGATAAAATGGATGTAGAGTGGATAAAAATGGATGTAGAGTATATAAAATGGATGTAAAGTGGATAAAATGGATGCAGAGTTAATAAAATTGGATGTAGAGTGGATAAAATGGATGTAGAGTTCATAAAAATGGATGTAGAGTGGATAAAATGGATGTTGAGTGAATAAAATGGATGTAGAGTGGATAAAATTAATGTAGAGTGTATAAAATGGATGTAGAGTGGATGAAAATGGATGTAGAGTGGATAAAAATGGATGTAGATTGGATAAAATGGATGTAGAGTGGATAAAATGGATGTAGAGTTGATAAAATGGATGTAAAGTGGATAAAATGGATGCAGAGTTAATAAAATTGGATGTAGAGTGGATAAAATGGATGTAGAGTTCATAAAAATGGATGTAGAGTGGATAAAATGGATGTTGAGTGAATAAAATGGATGTAGAGTGGATAAAATTAATGTAGAGTGTATAAAATGGATGTAGAGTGGATGAAAATGGATGTAGAGTGGATAAAAATGGATGTAGAGTGGATAAAATGGATGTAGAGTAGATAAAATGGATGTAGAGTGGATAAAATGGATGTAGAGTTGATAAAATGGATGTAAAGTGGATAAAATGGATGTAGAGTTCATAAAAATGGATGTAGAGTGGATAAAATGGATGTAGAGTGGACAAAATGGTTGTAGAGTGGATAAAATGGATGTAGAGTGGATAAAATGGATGTAGAGTGGATAAAAATGGATGTAGAGTGGATAAAATGGATGTAGAGTGGATAAAATGGTTGTAGAGTGGATAAAATGGATGTAGAGTTGATAAAAATGGAAGTAGAGTGGATAAAATGGATGTATAGTGGATAAAAATGGATGTAGAGTGGATAAAATGGATGTAGAGTGGATAAAAATGGATGTAGAGTGGATAAAATGGATGTAGAGTGGATAAAAATGGATGTAGAGTGGATAAAAATGGATGTAGAGTGGATGAAATGGATGTAGAGTGGATAAAATGGATGTAGAGTGGATAAAAATGGATGTAGAGTGGATAAAATGGATGTAGAGTGGATAAAATAGATATAGGGTGGATAAAAATGGATGTAGAGTGGATAAAATGGATGTAGAGTGTATAAAATGGATGTAGAGTGAATAAAATGGATGTAGAGTGGATAAAATTGATGTAGAGTGTATAAAATGGATGTAGAGTGGATAAAAATGGATGTAGAGTGGATAAAAATGTATGTAGATTGGATAAAATGGATGTAGAGTGGATAAAATGGATGTAGAGTTGATAAAATGGATGTAAAGTGGATAAAATGGATGTAGAGTTAATAAAATTGGATGTAGAGTGGATAAAATGGATGTAGAGTTGATAAAAATGGATGTAGAGTGGATAAAAATGGATGTAGATTGGATAAAATGGATGTAAAGTGGATAAAAATGGATGTAGAGTATATAAATTGGATGTAGAGTATATAAAATGGATGTAGAGTGGATAAAAATGGATGTCTAGTGGATAAAATGGATGTAGAGTGGATAAAAATGGATGTAGATTGGATAAAATGGATGTAGAGTTAATAAAAATGGATGTAGAGTAGATAAAATGGATGTAGAGTGGATAAAATGGATGTAGAGTAGATAAAATGGATGTAGAGTGGATAAAATGGATGTAGAGTTGATAAAATGGATGTAGAGTGTATAAAATGGATGTAGAGTGAATAAAATGGATGTAGAGTGGATAAAATTAATGTAGAGTGTATAAAATGGATGTAGAGTGGATGAAAATGGATGTAGAGTGGATAAAAATGGATGTAGATTGGATAAAATGGATGTAGAGTGGATAAAATGGATGTAGAGTTGATAAAATGGATGTAAAGTGGATAAAATGGATGCAGAGTTAATAAAATTGGATGTAGAGTGGATAAAATGGATGTAGAGTGGATAAAATGGATGTAGAGTTCATAAAAATGGATGTAGAGTGGATAAAAATGGATGTAGAGTATATAAATTGGATGTAGAGTATATAAAATGGATGTAGAGTGGATAAAAATGGATGTCGAGTGGATAAAATGGATGTAGAGTGGATAAAAATGGATGTAGATTGGATAAAATGGATGTAGAGTTAATAAAAATGGATGTAGAGTGGATAAAATGGATGTAGAGTTGATAAAAATGGATGTAGAGTGAATAAAATTGAATGTAGAGTGGATAAAAATGGATGTAGAGTATATAAATTGGATGTAGAGTATATAAAATGGATGTAGAGTGGATAAAAATGGATGTAGAGTGGATAAAATGGATGTAGAGTTGATAAAAATGGATGTAGAGTGGATAAAATGGATGTAGAGTAGATAAAATGGATGTAGAGTGGATAAAATGGATGTAGAGTTGATAAAATGGATGCAGAGTGGATAAAAATAGATGTAGTGTGGATAAAAAGGATGTAGAGTGGATAACAATGGATGTAGAGTGGATAAAATGGATGTAGAGTGGATAAAAATGGATGTCGAGTGGATAAAATGGATGTCGAGTGGATAAAATGGATGTAGAGTGGATAAAAATGGATGTAGAGTGGATAAAATGGATGTAGAGTGGATAAAAATGGATGTAGAGTGGATAAAAATGGATGTAGAGTGGATGAAATGGATGTAGAGTGGATAAAATGGATGTAGAGTGGATAAAAATGGATGTAGAGTGGATAAAATGGATGTAGAGTGGATAAAATGGATATAGGGTGGATAAAAATGGATGTAGAGTGGATAAAATGGATGTAGAGTGTATAAAATAGATGTAGAGTGAATAAAATGGATGTAGAGTGGATAAAATTGATGTAGAGTGTATAAAATGGATGTAGAGTGGATAAAAATGGATGTCGAGTGGATAAAATGGATGTAGAGTGGATAAAAATGGATGTAGATTGGATAAAATGGATGTAGAGTTAATAAAAATGGATGTAGAGTGGATAAAATGGATGTAGAGTTGATCAAAATGGATGTAGAGTGGATAAAAATGGATGTAGATTGGATAAAATGGATGTAGAGTGGATAAAAATGGATGTAGAGTATATAAATTGGATGTAGAGTATATAAAATTGATGTAGAGTGGATAAAAATGGATGTCGAGTGGATAAAATGGATGTAGAGTGGATAAAAATGGATGTAGAGTATATAAATTGGATGTAGAGTATATAAAATGGATGTAGAGTGGATAAAAATGGATGTAGATTGGATAAAATGGATGTGGAGTGGATAACAATGGATGTAGAGAGGATAAAAATGGATATAGGGTAGATAAAATGGATGTAGAGTGGATATAATGGATGTAGAGAGGATAAAATGGATGTGGAGTGGATAACAATGGATGTAGAGTGGATAAAATGGATGTAGAGTGGATAAAATGGATATAGAGTGGATAAAATGGTTGTAGAGTGGATAAAATGGATGTAGAGTGGATAAAAATGGATGTAGATTGGATAAAATGGATGTAGAGTTAATAAAAATGGATGTAGAGTGGATAAAATGGATGTAGAGTTGATAAAAATGGATGTAGAGTGGATAAAATGGATATAGAGTGGATAAAAATGGATGTAGATTGGATAAAATGGATGTAGAGTGGATAAAAATGGATGTAGAGTATATAAATTGGATGTAAAGTGGATAAAATGGATGTAGAGTTAATAAAATTGGATGTAGAGTGGATAAAATGGATGTAGAGTTGATAAAAATGGATGTAGAGTGGATAAAAATGGATGTAGATTGGATAAAATGGATGTAGAGTGGATAAAAATGGATGTAGAGTATATAAAATGGATGTAGAGTGGATAAAAATGGATGTAGATTGGATAAAATGGATGTAGAGTTAATAAAAATGGATGTAGAGTGGATAAAATGGATGTAGAGTTGATAAAAATGGATGTAGAGTGGATAAAATGGATATAGAGTGGATAAAAATGGATGTAGATTGGATAAAATGGATGTAGAGTGGATAAAAATGGATGTAGAGTATATAAAATGGATGTAGAGTGGATAAAAATGGATGTAGATTGGATAAAATGGATGTGGAGTGGATAACAATGGATGTAGAGAGGATAAAAATGGATGTAGATTGGATAAAATGGATGTAGAGTTAATAAAAATGGATGTAGAGTGGATAAAATGGATGTCGAGTGGATAAAATGGATGTAGAGTGGATAAAAATGGATGTAGATTGGATAAAATGGATGTAGAGTTAATAAAAATGGATGTAGAGTGGATAAAATTGATGTAGAGTTGATAAAAATGGATGTAGAGTGGATAAAAATGGATGTAGATTGGATAAAATGGATGTAGAGTGGATAAAAATGGATGTAGAGTATATAAATTGGATGTAAAGTGGATAAAATGGATGTAGAGTTAATAAAATTGGATGTAGAGTGGATAAAATGGATGTAGAGTTGATAAAAATGGATGTAGAGTGGATAAAAATGGATGTAGATTGGATAAAATGGATGTAGAGTGGATAAAAATGGATGTAGAGTATATAAAATGGATGTAGAGTGGATAAAAATGGATGTAGATTGGATAAAATGGATGTAGAGTTAATAAAAATGGATGTAGAGTGGATAAAATGGATGTAGAGTTGATAAAAATGGATGTAGAGTGGATAAAATGGATATAGAGTGGATAAAAATGGATGTAGATTGGATAAAATGGATGTAGAGTGGATAAAAATGGATGTAGAGTATATAAAATGGATGTAGAGTGGATAAAAATGGATGTAGATTGGATAAAATGGATGTGGAGTGGATAACAATGGATGTAGAGAGGATAAAAATGGATGTAGATTGGATAAAATGGATGTAGAGTTAATAAAAATGGATGTAGAGTGGATAAAATGGATGTAGAGTTGATAAAAATGGAAGTAGAGTGGATAAAATGGATGTAGAGTGGATAAAAATGGATGTAGAGTGGATAAAATGGATGTAGAGCGGATAAAAATGGATGTAGAGTGGATAAAATGGATGTAGAGTGGATAAAAATGGATGTAGAGTGGATAAAATGGATGTAGAGTGGATAAAATGGATGTAGGGTGGATAAAAATGGATGTAGAGTGGATAAAATGGATGTAGAGTGTATAAAATGGATGTAGAGTGAATAAAATGGATGTAGAGTGGATAAAATTGATGTAGAGTGTATTAAATGGATGTAGAGTGGATAAAAATGGATGTAGAATGGATAAAAATGGATGTAGATTGGATAAAATGGATGTAGAGTGGATAAAATGGATGTAGAGTTGATAAAATGGATGTAAAGTGGATAAAATGGATGTAGAGTTAATAAAATTGGATGTAGAGTGGATAAAATGGATGTAAAGTAGATAAAAATGGATGTAGAGTGGATAAAAATGGATGTAGATTGGATAAAATGGATGTAGAGTGGATAAAAATGGATGTAGAGTATATAAATTGGATGTAGAGTATATAAAATGGATGTAGAGTGGATAAAAATGGATGTCGAGTGGATAAAATGGATGTAGAGTGGATAAAAATGGATGTAGATTGGATAAAATGGATGTAGAGTTAATAAAAATGGATGTAGAGTGGATAAAATGGATGTAGAGTTGATCAAAATGGATGTAGAGTGGATAAAAATGGATGTAGATTGGATAAAATGGATGTAGAGTGGATAAAAATGGATGTAGAGTATATAAATTGGATGTAGAGTATATAAAATTGATGTAGAGTGGATAAAAATGGATGTCGAGTGGATAAAATGGATGTAGAGTGGATAAAAATGGATGTAGATTGGATAAAATGGATGTAGAGTGGATAAAAATGGATGTAGAGTATATAAATTGGATGTAGAGTATATAAAATGGATGTAGAGTGGATAAAAATGGATGTAGATTGGATAAAATGGATGTGGAGTGGATAACAATGGATGTAGAGAGGATAAAAATGGATATAGGGTAGATAAAATGGATGTAGAGTGGATATAATGGATGTAGAGAGGATAAAATGGATGTGGAGTGGATAACAATGGATGTAGAGTGGATAAAATGGATGTAGAGTGGATAAAATGGATATAGAGTGGATAAAATGGTTGTAGAGTGGATAAAATGGATGTAGAGTTGATAAAAATGGATGTAGAGTGGATAAAGCGGATGTAGAGTGGATAAAAATGGATGTAGAGTGGATACAATGGATGTAGAGTGGATAAAAATGGATATAGGGTAGATAAAATGGATGTAGAGTTAATAAAAATGGATGTAGAGTAGATATAATGGATGTAGAGAGGATAAAATGGATGTGGAGTGGATAACAATGGATGTAGAGTGGATAAAATGGATGTAAAGTGGATAAAATGGATGTAGAGTTAATAAAATTGGTTGTAGAGTGGATAAAATGGATGTCGAGTGGATAAAATGGATGTAGAGTGGATAAAAATGGATGTAGAGTATATAAATTGGATGTAGAGTGGATAAAAATGGATGTCGAGTGGATAAAATGGATGTAGAGTGGATAAAAATGGATGTAGAGTGGATAAAATGGATTTAG
The DNA here is from genome assembly GCA_933228935.1 of Pemphredon lugubris. NCBI lineage: Eukaryota > Metazoa > Arthropoda > Insecta > Hymenoptera > Crabronidae > Pemphredon > Pemphredon lugubris. Next base: position 49,422,256 of record OW121816.1, read on the forward strand.
AGTGGATAAAATGGATGTAGAGTGGATAAAAATGGATGTCGAGTGGATAAAATGGATGTAGAGTGGCTAAAAATGGATGTATATTGGATAAAATGGATGTAGAGTTAATAAAAATGGATGTAGAGTGGATAAAATGGATGTAGAGTTGATAAAAATGGATGTAGAGTGGATAAAAATGGATGTAGATTGGATAAAATGGATGTAGAGTGGATAAAAATGGATGTAGAGTATATAAATTGGATGTAGAGTATATAAAATGGATGTAGAGTGGATAAAAATGGATGTCGAGTGGATAAAATGGATGTCGAGTGGATAAAAATGGATGTAGATTGGATAAAATGGATGTAGAGTGGATAAAAATGGATGTAGAGTATATAAATTGGATGTAGAGTATATAAAATGGATGTTGAGTGGATAAAAATGGATGTAGATTGGATAAAATGGATGTAGAGTGGATAAAAATGGATGTAGAGTATATAAATTGGATGTAGAGTATATAAAATGGATGTAGAGTGGATAAAAATGGATGTAGATTGGATAAAATGGATGTGGAGTGGATAACAATGGATGTAGAGAGGATAAAAATGGATATAGGGTAGATAAAATGGATGTAGAGTGGATATAATGGATGTAGAGAGGATAAAATGGATGTGGAGTGGATAACAATGGATGTAGAGTGGATAAAATGGATGTAGAGTGGATAAAATGGATGTAGAGTGGATAAAATGGTTGTAGAGTGGATAAAATGGATGTAGAGTTGATCAAAATGGATGTAGAGGGGATAAAACGGATGTAGAGTGAATAAAAATGGATGTAGAGTTGATAAAATGGATGTAAAGTGGATAAAATGGATGTAGAGTTAATAAAATTGGATGTAGAGTTGATAAAATGGATGTCGAGTGGATAAAATGGATGTAGAGTGGATAAAAATGGATGTAGAGTATATAAATTGGATGTAGAGTGGATAAAAATGGATGTCGAGTGGATAAAATGGATGTAGAGTGGATAAAAATGGATGTAGAGTGGATAAAATGGATGTAGAGTGCATAAAAATGGATGTTGAGTGGATAAAATGGATGTAGAGTGGTTAAAATGAATGTACAGTTAATAAAAATGGATGTAGAGTGGATAAAAATGGATGTAGAGTGGATAAAATGGATGTAGAGTCGATAAAATGGATGTAGAGTGGATAAAAATGGATGTAGAGTGGATAAAATGGATGTAGAGTGCATAAAAATGGATGTTGAGTGGATAAAATGGATGTAGAGTAGATAAAATGGATGTAAAGTGGATAAAAATGGATGTAGAGTGGATAAAATGGATGTAGAGTGGATAAAATGGATGTAGAGTGGATAAAAATGGATGTAGAGTATATAAATTGGATGTAGAGTGGATAAAAATGGATGTCGAGTGGATAAAATGGATGTAGAGTGGATAAAAATGGATGTAGAGTGGATAAAATGGATGTAGAGTGGATAAAATGGATGTAGAGTGGATAAAAATGGATGTCGAGTGGATAAAATGGATGTAGAGTGGATAAAAATGGATGTATATTGGATAAAATGGATGTAGAGTTAATAAAAATGGATGTAGAGTGGATAAAATGGATGTAGAGTTGATAAAAATGGATGTAGAGTGGATAAAAATGGATGTAGATTGGATAAAATGGATGTAGAGTGGATAAAAATGGATGTAGAGTATATAAATTGGATGTAGAGTATATAAAATGGATGTAGAGTGGATAAAAATGGATGTCGAGTGGATAAAATGGATGTCGAGTGGATAAAAATGGATGTAGATTGGATAAAATGGATGTAGAGTGGATAAAAATGGATGTAGAGTATATAAATTGGATGTAGAGTATATAAAATGGATGTTGAGTGGATAAAAATGGATGTAGATTGGATAAAATGGATGTAGAGTGGATAAAAATGGATGTAGAGTATATAAATTGGATGTAGAGTATATAAAATGGATGTAGAGTGGATAAAAATGGATGTAGATTGGATAAAATGGATGTGGAGTGGATAACAATGGATGTAGAGAGGATAAAAATGGATATAGGGTATATAAAATGGATGTAGAGTGGATATAATGGATGTAGAGAGGATAAAATGGATGTGGAGTGGATAACAATGGATTTAGAGTGGATAAAATGGATGTAGAGTGGATAAAATGGATGTAGAGTGGATAAAATGGTTGTAGAGTGGATAAAATGGATGTAGAGTGGATAAAAATGGATGTAGATTGGATAAAATGGATGTAGAGTTAATAAAAATGGATGTAGAGTGGATAAAATGGATGTAGAGTTGATAAAAATGGATGTAGAGTGGATAAAATGGATATAGAGTGGATAAAAATGGATGTAGATTGGATAAAATGGATGTAGAGTGGATAAAAATGGATGTAGAGTATATAAATTGGATGTAAAGTGGATAAAATGGATGTAGAGTTAATAAAATTGGATGTAGAGTGGATAAAATGGATGTAGAGTTGATAAAAATGGATGTAGAGTGGATAAAAATGGATGTAGATTGGATAAAATGGATGTAGAGTGGATAAAAATGGATGTAGAGTATATAAAATGGATGTAGAGTGGATAAAAATGGATGTAGATTGGATAAAATGGATGTAGAGTTAATAAAAATGGATGTAGAGTGGATAAAATGGATGTAGAGTTGATAAAAATGGATGTAGAGTGGATAAAATGGATATAGAGTGGATAAAAATGGATGTAGATTGGATAAAATGGATGTAGAGTGGATAAAAATGGATGTAGAGTATATAAAATGGATGTAGAGTGGATAAAAATGGATGTAGATTGGATAAAATGGATGTGGAGTGGATAACAATGGATGTAGAGAGGATAAAAATGGATGTAGATTGGATAAAATGGATGTAGAGTTAATAAAAATGGATGTAGAGTGGATAAAATGGATGTCGAGTGGATAAAATGGATGTAGAGTGGATAAAAATGGATGTAGATTGGATAAAATGGATGTAGAGTTAATAAAAATGGATGTAGAGTGGATAAAATTGATGTAGAGTTGATAAAAATGGATGTAGAGTGGATAAAAATGGATGTAGATTGGATAAAATGGATGTAGAGTGGATAAAAATGGATGTAGAGTATATAAATTGGATGTAAAGTGGATAAAATGGATGTAGAGTTAATAAAATTGGATGTAGAGTGGATAAAATGGATGTAGAGTTGATAAAAATGGATGTAGAGTGGATAAAAATGGATGTAGATTGGATAAAATGGATGTAGAGTGGATAAAAATGGATGTAGAGTATATAAAATGGATGTAGAGTGGATAAAAATGGATGTAGATTGGATAAAATGGATGTAGAGTTAATAAAAATGGATGTAGAGTGGATAAAATGGATGTAGAGTTGATAAAAATGGATGTAGAGTGGATAAAATGGATATAGAGTGGATAAAAATGGATGTAGATTGGATAAAATGGATGTAGAGTGGATAAAAATGGATGTAGAGTATATAAAATGGATGTAGAGTGGATAAAAATGGATGTAGAGTGGATAAAATGGATGTAGAGTGGATAAAATGGATGTAGGGTGGATAAAAATGGATGTAGAGTGGATAAAATGGATGTAGAGTGTATAAAATGGATGTAGAGTGAATAAAATGGATGTAGAGTGGATAAAATTGATGTAGAGTGTATTAAATGGATGTAGAGTGGATAAAAATGGATGTAGAATGGATAAAAATGGATGTAGATTGGATAAAATGGATGTAGAGTGGATAAAATGGATGTAGAGTTGATAAAATGGATGTAAAGTGGATAAAATGGATGTAGAGTTAATAAAATTGGATGTAGAGTGGATAAAATGGATGTAAAGTAGATAAAAATGGATGTAGAGTGGATAAAAATGGATGTAGATTGGATAAAATGGATGTAGAGTGGATAAAAATGGATGTAGAGTATATAAATTGGATGTAGAGTATATAAAATGGATGTAGAGTGGATAAAAATGGATGTCGAGTGGATAAAATGGATGTAGAGTGGATAAAAATGGATGTAGATTGGATAAAATGGATGTAGAGTTAATAAAAATGGATGTAGAGTGGATAAAATGGATGTAGAGTTGATCAAAATGGATGTAGAGTGGATAAAAATGGATGTAGATTGGATAAAATGGATGTAGAGTGGATAAAAATGGATGTAGAGTATATAAATTGGATGTAGAGTATATAAAATTGATGTAGAGTGGATAAAAATGGATGTCGAGTGGATAAAATGGATGTAGAGTGGATAAAAATGGATGTAGATTGGATAAAATGGATGTAGAGTGGATAAAAATGGATGTAGAGTATATAAATTGGATGTAGAGTATATAAAATGGATGTAGAGTGGATAAAAATGGATGTAGATTGGATAAAATGGATGTGGAGTGGATAACAATGGATGTAGAGAGGATAAAAATGGATATAGGGTAGATAAAATGGATGTAGAGTGGATATAATGGATGTAGAGAGGATAAAATGGATGTGGAGTGGATAACAATGGATGTAGAGTGGATAAAATGGATGTAGAGTGGATAAAATGGATATAGAGTGGATAAAATGGTTGTAGAGTGGATAAAATGGATGTAGAGTTGATAAAAATGGATGTAGAGTGGATAAAGCGGATGTAGAGTGGATAAAAATGGATGTAGAGTGGATACAATGGATGTAGAGTGGATAAAAATGGATATAGGGTAGATAAAATGGATGTAGAGTTAATAAAAATGGATGTAGAGTAGATATAATGGATGTAGAGAGGATAAAATGGATGTGGAGTGGATAACAATGGATGTAGAGTGGATAAAATGGATGTAAAGTGGATAAAATGGATGTAGAGTTAATAAAATTGGATGTAGAGTGGATAAAATGGATGTCGAGTGGATAAAATGGATGTAGAGTGGATAAAAATGGATGTAGAGTATATAAATTGGATGTAGAGTGGATAAAAATGGATGTCGAGTGGATAAAATGGATGTAGAGTGGATAAAAATGGATGTAGAGTGGATAAAATGGATTTAGAGTGGATAAAATGGATGTAGAGTGGATAAAAATGGATGTCGAGTGGATAAAATGGATGTAGAGTGGCTAAAAATGGATGTATATTGGATAAAATGGATGTAGAGTTAATAAAAATGGATGTAGAGTGGATAAAATGGATGTAGAGTTGATAAAAATGGATGTAGAGTGGATAAAAATGGATGTAGATTGGATAAAATGGATGTAGAGTGGATAAAAATGGATGTAGAGTATATAAATTGGATGTAGAGTATATAAAATGGATGTAGAGTGGATAAAAATGGATGTCGAGTGGATAAAATGGATGTCGAGTGGATAAAAATGGATGTAGATTGGATAAAATGGATGTAGAGTGGATAAAAATGGATGTAGAGTATATAAATTGGATGTAGAGTATATAAAATGGATGTTGAGTGGATAAAAATGGATGTAGATTGGATAAAATGGATGTAGAGTGGATAAAAATGGATGTAGAGTATATAAATTGGATGTAGAGTATATAAAATGGATGTAGAGTGGATAAAAATGGATGTAGATTGGATAAAATGGATGTGGAGTGGATAACAATGGATGTAGAGAGGATAAAAATGGATATAGGGTAGATAAAATGGATGTAGAGTGGATATAATGGATGTAGAGAGGATAAAATGGATGTGGAGTGGATAACAATGGATGTAGAGTGGATAAAATGGATGTAGAGTGGATAAAATGGATGTAGAGTGGATAAAATGGTTGTAGAGTGGATAAAATGGATGTAGAGTTGATCAAAATGGATGTAGAGGGGATAAAACGGATGTAGAGTGAATAAAAATGGATGTAGAGTTGATAAAATGGATGTAAAGTGGATAAAATGGATGTAGAGTTAATAAAATTGGATGTAGAGTTGATAAAATGGATGTCGAGTGGATAAAATGGATGTAGAGTGGATAAAAATGGATGTAGAGTATATAAATTGGATGTAGAGTGGATAAAAATGGATGTCGAGTGGATAAAATGGATGTAGAGTGGATAAAAATGGATGTAGAGTGGATAAAATGGATGTAGAGTGCATAAAAATGGATGTTGAGTGGATAAAATGGATGTAGAGTGGTTAAAATGAATGTACAGTTAATAAAAATGGATGTAGAGTGGATAAAAATGGATGTAGAGTGGATAAAATGGATGTAGAGTCGATAAAATGGATGTAGAGTGGATAAAAATGGATGTAGAGTGGATAAAATGGATGTAGAGTGCATAAAAATTGATGTTGAGTGGATAAAATGGATGTAGAGTAGATAAAATGGATGTAAAGTGGATAAAAATGGATGTAGAGTGGATAAAATGGATGTAGAGTGGATAAAATGGATGTAGAGTGGATAAAAATGGATGTAGAGTATATAAATTGGATGTAGAGTGGATAAAAATGGATGTCGAGTGGATAAAATGGATGTAGAGTGGATAAAAATGGATGTAGAGTGGATAAAATGGATGTAGAGTGGATAAAATGGATGTAGAGTGGATAAAAATGGATGTCGAGTGGATAAAATGGATGTAGAGTGGCTAAAAATGGATGTATATTGGATAAAATGGATGTAGAGTTAATAAAAATGGATGTAGAGTGGATAAAATGGATGTAGAGTTGATAAAAATGGATGTAGAGTGGATAAAAATGGATGTAGATTGGATAAAATGGATGTAGAGTGGATAAAAATGGATGTAGAGTATATAAATTGGATGTAGAGTATATAAAATGGATGTAGAGTGGATAAAAATGGATGTCGAGTGGATAAAATGGATGTCGAGTGGATAAAAATGGATGTAGATTGGATAAAATGGATGTAGAGTGGATAAAAATGGATGTAGAGTATATAAATTGGATGTAGAGTATATAAAATGGATGTTGAGTGGATAAAAATGGATGTAGATTGGATAAAATGGATGTAGAGTGGATAAAAATGGATGTAGAGTATATAAATTGGATGTAGAGTATATAAAATGGATGTAGAGTGGATAAAAATGGATGTAGATTGGATAAAATGGATGTGGAGTGGATAACAATGGATGTAGAGAGGATAAAAATGGATATAGGGTATATAAAATGGATGTAGAGTGGATATAATGGATGTAGAGAGGATAAAATGGATGTGGAGTGGATAACAATGGATTTAGAGTGGATAAAATGGATGTAGAGTGGATAAAATGGATGTAGAGTGGATAAAATGGTTGTAGAGTGGATAAAATGGATGTAGAGTTGATAAAAATGGATGTAGAGTGGATAAAACGGATGTAGAGTGGATAAAAATGGATGTAGAGTGGATACAATGGATGTAGAGTGGATAAAAATGGATGTAGATTAGATAAAATGGATGTAGAGTTAATAAAAATGGATGTAGAGTGGATAAAATGGATGTAGAGTTGATAAAAATGGATGTAGAGTGGATAAAAATGGATGTAGATTGGATAAAATGGATGTAGAGTGGATAAAAATGGATGTAGAGTATATAAATTGGATGTAGAGTATATAAAATGGATGTAGAGTGGATAAAAATGGATGTAGAGTGGATAAAAATGGATGTAGAGTGGATAAAATGGATGTAGAGTGGATAAAATGGATGTAGAGTGGATAAAATGGTTGTAGCGTGGATAAAATGGATGTAGAGTTGATAAAAATGGATGTAGAGTGGATAAAACGGATGTAGAGTGGATAAAAATGGATGTAGAGTGGATACAATGGATGTAGAGTGGATAAAAATGGATATAGGGTAGATAAAATGGATGTAGAGTTAATAAAAATGGATGTAGAGTGGATATAATGGATGTAGAGAGGATAAAATGGATGTGGAGTGGATAACAATGGATGTAGAGTGGATAAAATGGATGTAGAGTGGATAAAATGGATGTAGAGTGGATAAAATGGTTGTAGAGTGGATAAAATGGATGTAGAGAGGATAAAATGGATGTGGAGTGGATAACAATGGATGTAGAGTGGATAAAATGGATGTAGAGTGGATAAAATGGATGTAGAGTGGATAAAATGGTTGTAGAGTGGATAAAATGGATGTAGAGTTGATCAAAATGGATGTAGAGGGGATAAAACGGATGTAGAGTGAATAAAAACGGATGTAGAGTTGATAAAATGGATGTAAAGTGGATAAAATGGATGTAGAGTTAATAAAATTGGATGTAGAGTGGATAAAATGGATGTCGAGTGGATAAAATGGATGTAGAGTGGATAAAAATGGATGTAGAGTATATAAATTGGATGTAGAGTGGATAAAAATGGATGTCGAGTGGATAAAATGGATGTAGAGTGGATAAAAATGGATGTAGAGTTGATAAAATGGATGTAAAGTGGATAAAATGGATGTAGAGTTAATAAAATTGGATGTAGAGTGGATAAAATGGATGTCGAGTGGATAAAATGGATGTAGAGTGGATAAAAATGGATGTAGAGTATATAAATTGGATGTAGAGTGGATAAAAATGGATGTCGAGTGGATAAAATGGATGTAGAGTGGATAAAAATGGATGTAGAGTGGATAAAAATGGATGTCGAGTGGATAAAATGGATGTAGAGTGGATAAAAATGGATGTAGAGTGGATAAAAATGGATGTCGAGTGGATAAAATGGATGTAGAGTGGATAAAAATGGATGTAGAGTGGATAAAATGGATGTAGAGTTAATAAAAATGGATGTAGAGTGGATATAATGGATGTAGAGAGGATAAAATGGATGTGGAGTGGATAACAATGGATGTAGAGTGGATAAAATGGATGTAGAGTGGATAAAATGGATGTAGAATGGATAAAATGGATGTAGAGTGGATAAAATGGATGTAGAGAGGATAAAATGGATGTGGAGTGGATAACAATGGATGTAGAGTGGATAAAATGAATGTAGAGTGGATAAAATGGATGTAGAGTGGATAAAATGGTTGTAGAGTGGATAAAATGGTTGTAGAGTGGATAAAATGGATGTAGAGTTGATCAAATTGGATGTAGAGGGGATAAAACGGATGTAGAGTGAATAAAAATGGATGTAGAGTTGATAAAATGGATGTAAAGTGGATAAAATGGATGTAGAGTTAATAAAATTGGATGTAGAGTGGATAAAATGGATGTCGAGTGGATAAAATGGATGTAGAGTGGATAAAAATGGATGTAGAGTATATAAATTGGATGTAGAGTGGATAAAAATGGATGTCGAGTGGATAAAATGGATGTAGAGTGGATAAAAATGGATGTAGAGTGGATAAAATGGATGTAGAGTGCATAAAAATGGATGTAGAGTGGATAAAAATGGATGTAGAGTGGATAAAATGTATGTAGAGTCGATAAAATGGATGTAGAGTGGATAAAAATGGATGTAGAGTGGATAAAATGGATGTAGAGTGCATAAAAATGGATGTTGAGTGGATAAAATGGATGTAGAGTAGATAAAATGGATGTAAAGTGGATAAAAATGGATGTAGAGTGGATAAAATGGATGTAGAGTGGATAAAATGGATGTAGAGTGGATAAAAATGGATGTAGAGTGGATAAAATGGATGTAGAGTGTATAAAATGGATGTAGAGTGAATAAAATGGATGTAGAGTGGATAAAATGGATGTAGAGTTGATAAAATGGATGTAAAGTGGATAAAATGGATGTAGAGTTAATAAAATTGGATGTAGAGTGGATAAAATGGATGTAGAGTTGATAAAAATGGATGTAGAGTGGATAAAAATGGATGTAGATTGGATAAAATAGATGTAGAGTGGATAAAAATGGATGTAGAGTTGATAAAAATGGAAGTAGAGTGGATAAAATGGATGTATAGTGGATAAAAATGGATGTAGAGTGGATAAAATGGATGTAGAGTGGATAAAAATGGATGTAGAGTGGATAAAATGGATGTAGAGTGGATAAAAATGGATGTAGACTGGATAAAAATGGATGTAGAGTGGATAAAATGGATGTAGAGTGGATAAAAATGGATGTAGAGTGGATAAAAATGGATGTAGAGTGGATGAATTGGATGTAGAGTGGATAAAATGGATGTAGAGTGGATAAAAATGGATGTAGAGTGGATAAAATGGATGTAGAGTGGATAAAAAAAGGATGTAGATTGGATAAAATGGATGTAGAGTGGATAAAAATGGATGTCGAGTGGATAAAATGGATGTCGAGTGGATAAAAATGGATGTAGATTGGATAAAATGGATGTAGAGTGGATAAAAATGGATGTAGAGTATATAAATTGGATGTAGAGTATATAAAATGGATGTTGAGTGGATAAAAATGGATGTAGATTGGATAAAATGGATGTAGAGTGGATAAAAATGGATGTAGAGTATATAAATTGGATGTAGAGTATATAAAATGGATGTAGAGTGGATAAAAATGGATGTAGATTGGATAAAATGGATGTGGAGTGGATAACAATGGATGTAGAGAGGATAAAAATGGATATAGGGTATATGAAATGGATGTAGAGTGGATATAATGGATGTAGAGAGGATAAAATGGATGTGGAGTGGATAACAATGGATTTAGAGTGGATAAAATGGATGTAGAGTGGATAAAATGGATGTAGAGTGGATAAAATGGTTGTAGAGTGGATAAAATGGATGTAGAGTTGATAAAAATGGATGTAGAGTGGATAAAACGGATGTAGAGTGGATAAAAATGGATGTAGATTAGATAAAATGGATGTAGAGTTAATAAAAATGGATGTAGAGTGGATAAAATGGATGTAGAGTTGATAAAAATGGATGTAGAGTGGATAAAACGGATGTAGAGTGAATAAAAATGGATGTAGAGTTGATAAAATGGATGTAAAGTGGATAAAATGGATGTAGAGTTAATAAAATTGGATGTAGAGTTGATAAAATGGATGTCGAGTGGATAAAATGGATGTAGAGTGGATAAAAATGGATGTAGAGTATATAAATTGGATGTAGAGTGGATAAAAATGGATGTCGAGTGGATAAAATGGATGTAGAGTGGATAAAAATGGATGTAGAGTGGATAAAATGGATGTAGAGTGCATAAAAATGGATGTTGAGTGGATAAAATGGATGTAGAGTGGTTAAAATGAATGTACAGTTAATAAAAATGGATGTAGAGTGGATAAAAATGGATGTAGAGTGGATAAAATGGATGTAGAGTCGATAAAATGGATGTAGAGTGGATAAAAATGGATGTAGAGTGGATAAAATGGATGTAGAGTGCATAAAAATTGATGTTGAGTGGATAAAATGGATGTAGAGTAGATAAAATGGATGTAAAGTGGATAAAAATGGATGTAGAGTGGATAAAATGGATGTAGAGTGGATAAAATGGATGTAGAGTGGATAAAAATGGATGTAGAGTATATAAATTGGATGTAGAGTGGATAAAAATGGATGTCGAGTGGATAAAATGGATGTAGAGTGGATAAAAATGGATGTAGAGTGGATAAAATGGATGTAGAGTGGATAAAATGGATGTAGAGTGGATAAAAATGGATGTCGAGTGGATAAAATGGATGTAGAGTGGATAAAAATGGATGTATATTGGATAAAATGGATGTAGAGTTAATAAAAATGGATGTAGAGTGGATAAAATGGATGTAGAGTTGATAAAAATGGATGTAGAGTGGATAAAAATGGATGTAGATTGGATAAAATGGATGTAGAGTGGATAAAAATGGATGTAGAGTATATAAATTGGATGTAGAGTATATAAAATGGATGTAGAGTGGATAAAAATGGATGTCGAGTGGATAAAATGGATGTCGAGTGGATAAAAATGGATGTAGATTGGATAAAATGGATGTAGAGTGGATAAAAATGGATGTAGAGTATATAAATTGGATGTAGAGTATATAAAATGGATGTTGAGTGGATAAAAATGGATGTAGATTGGATAAAATGGATGTAGAGTGGATAAAAATGGATGTAGAGTATATAAATTGGATGTAGAGTATATAAAATGGATGTAGAGTGGATAAAAATGGATGTAGATTGGATAAAATGGATGTGGAGTGGATAACAATGGATGTAGAGAGGATAAAAATGGATATAGGGTATATAAAATGGATGTAGAGTGGATATAATGGATGTAGAGAGGATAAAATGGATGTGGAGTGGATAACAATGGATTTAGAGTGGATAAAATGGATGTAGAGTGGATAAAATGGATGTAGAGTGGATAAAATGGTTGTAGAGTGGATAAAATGGATGTAGAGTTGATAAAAATGGATGTAGAGTGGATAAAACGGATGTAGAGTGGATAAAAATGGATGTAGAGTGGATACAATGGATGTAGAGTGGATAAAAATGGATGTAGATTAGATAAAATGGATGTAGAGTTAATAAAAATGGATGTAGAGTGGATAAAATGGATGTAGAGTTGATAAAAATGGATGTAGAGTGGATAAAAATGGATGTAGATTGGATAAAATGGATGTAGAGTGGATAAAAATGGATGTAGAGTATATAAATTGGATGTAGAGTATATAAAATGGATGTAGAGTGGATAAAAATGGATGTAGAGTGGATAAAAATGGATGTAGAGTGGATAAAATGGATGTAGAGTGGATAAAATGGATGTAGAGTGGATAAAATGGTTGTAGCGTGGATAAAATGGATGTAGAGTTGATAAAAATGGATGTAGAGTGGATAAAACGGATGTAGAGTGGATAAAAATGGATGTAGAGTGGATAAAATGGATGTAGAGTGGATAAAAATGGATATAGGGTAGATAAAATGGATGTAGAGTTAATAAAAATGGATGTAGAGTGGATATAATGGATGTAGAGAGGATAAAATGGATGTGGAGTGGATAACAATGGATGTAGAGTGGATAAAATGGATGTAGAGTGGATAAAATGGATGTAGAGTGGATAAAATGGTTGTAGAGTGGATAAAATGGATGTAGAGAGGATAAAATGGATGTGGAGTGGATAACAATGGATGTAGAGTGGATAAAATGGATGTAGAGTGGATAAAATGGATGTAGAGTGGATAAAATGGTTGTAGAGTGGATAAAATGGATGTAGAGTTGATAAAAATGGATGTAGAGGGGATAAAACGGATGTAGAGTGAATAAAAACGGATGTAGAGTTGATAAAATGGATGTAAAGTGGATAAAATGGATGTAGAGTTAATAAAATTGGATGTAGAGTGGATAAAATGGATGTCGAGTGGATAAAATGGATGTAGAGTGGATAAAAATGGATGTAGAGTATATAAATTGGATGTAGAGTGGATAAAAATGGATGTCGAGTGGATAAAATGGATGTAGAGTGGATAAAAATGGATGTAGAGTTGATAAAATGGATGTAAAGTGGATAAAATGGATGTAGAGTTAATAAAATTGGATGTAGAGTGGATAAAATGGATGTCGAGTGGATAAAATGGATGTAGAGTGGATAAAAATGGATGTAGAGTATATAAATTGGATGTAGAGTGGATAAAAATGGATGTCGAGTGGATAAAATGGATGTAGAGTGGATAAAAATGGATGTAGAGTGGATAAAAATGGATGTCGAGTGGATAAAATGGATGTAGAGTGGATAAAAATGGATGTAGAGTGGATAAAAATGGATGTCGAGTGGATAAAATGGATGTAGAGTGGATAAAAATGGATGTAGAGTGGATAAAATGGATGTAGAGTTAATAAAAATGGATGTAGAGTGGATATAATGGATGTAGAGAGGATAAAATGGATGTGGAGTGGATAACAATGGATGTAGAGTGGATAAAATGGATGTAGAGTGGATAAAATGGATGTAGAATGGATAAAATGGATGTAGAGTGGATAAAATGGATGTAGAGAGGATAAAATGGATGTGGAGTGGATAACAATGGATGTAGAGTGGATAAAATGAATGTAGAGTGGATAAAATGGATGTAGAGTGGATAAAATGGATGTAGAGTGGATAAAATGGTTGTAGAGTGGATAAAATGGATGTAGAGTTGATCAAATTGGATGTAGAGGGGATAAAACGGATGTAGAGTGAATAAAAATGGATGTAGAGTTGATAAAATGGATGTAAAGTGGATAAAATGGATGTAGAGTTAATAAAATTGGATGTAGAGTGGATAAAATGGATGTCGAGTGGATAAAATGGATGTAGAGTGGATAAAAATGGATGTAGAGTATATAAATTGGATGTAGAGTGGATAAAAATGGATGTCGAGTGGATAAAATGGATGTAGAGTGGATAAAAATGGATGTAGAGTGGATAAAATGGATGTAGAGTGCATAAAAATGGATGTAGAGTGGATAAAAATGGATGTAGAGTGGATAAAATGTATGTAGAGTCGATAAAATGGATGTAGAGTGGATAAAAATGGATGTAGAGTGGATAAAATGGATGTAGAGTGCATAAAAATGGATGTTGAGTGGATAAAATGGATGTAGAGTAGATAAAATGGATGTAAAGTGGATAAAAATGGATGTAGAGTGGATAAAATGGATGTAGAGTGGATAAAATGGATGTAGAGTGGATAAAAATGGATGTAGAGTGGATAAAATGGATGTAGAGTGTATAAAATGGATGTAGAGTGAATAAAATGGATGTAGAGTGGATAAAATGGATGTAGAGTTGATAAAATGGATGTAAAGTGGATAAAATGGATGTAGAGTTAATAAAATTGGATGTAGAGTGGATAAAATGGATGTAGAGTTGATAAAAATGGATGTAGAGTGGATAAAAATGGATGTAGATTGGATAAAATGGATGTAGAGTGGATAAAAATGGATGTAGAGTTGATAAAAATGGAAGTAGAGTGGATAAAATGGATGTATAGTGGATAAAAATGGATGTAGAGTGGATAAAATGGATGTAGAGTGGATAAAAATGGATGTAGAGTGGATAAAATGGATGTAGAGTGGATAAAAATGGATGTAGACTGGATAAAAATGGATGTAGAGTGGATAAAATGGATGTAGAGTGGATAAAAATGGATGTAGAGTGGATAAAAATGGATGTAGAGTGGATGAATTGGATGTAGAGTGGATAAAATGGATGTAGAGTGGATAAAAATGGATGTAGAGTGGATAAAATGGATGTAGAGTGGATAAAAAAAGGATGTAGATTGGATAAAATGGATGTAGAGTGGATAAAAATGGATGTCGAGTGGATAAAATGGATGTCGAGTGGATAAAAATGGATGTAGATTGGATAAAATGGATGTAGAGTGGATAAAAATGGATGTAGAGTATATAAATTGGATGTAGAGTATATAAAATGGATGTTGAGTGGATAAAAATGGATGTAGATTGGATAAAATGGATGTAGAGTGGATAAAAATGGATGTAGAGTATATAAATTGGATGTAGAGTATATAAAATGGATGTAGAGTGGATAAAAATGGATGTAGATTGGATAAAATGGATGTGGAGTGGATAACAATGGATGTAGAGAGGATAAAAATGGATATAGGGTATATGAAATGGATGTAGAGTGGATATAATGGATGTAGAGAGGATAAAATGGATGTGGAGTGGATAACAATGGATTTAGAGTGGATAAAATGGATGTAGAGTGGATAAAATGGATGTAGAGTGGATAAAATGGTTGTAGAGTGGATAAAATGGATGTAGAGTTGATAAAAATGGATGTAGAGTGGATAAAACGGATGTAGAGTGGATAAAAATGGATGTAGAGTGGATACAATGGATGTAGAGTGGATAAAAATGGATGTAGATTAGATAAAATGGATGTAGAGTTAATAAAAATGGATGTAGAGTGGATAAAATGGATGTAGAGTTGATAAAAATGGATGTAGAGTGGATAAAAATGGATGTAGATTGGATAAAATGGATGTAGAGTGGATAAAAATGGATGTAGAGTATATAAATTGGATGTAGAGTATATAAAATGGATGTAGAGTGGATAAAAATGGATGTAGAGTGGATAAAAATGGATGTAGAGTGGATAAAATGGATGTAGAGTGGATAAAATGGATGTAGAGTGGATAAAATGGTTGTAGCGTGGATAAAATGGATGTAGAGTTGATAAAAATGGATGTAGAGTGGATAAAACGGATGTAGAGTGGATAAAAATGGATGTAGAGTGGATACAATGGATGTAGAGTGGATAAAAATGGATATAGGGTAGATAAAATGGATGTAGAGTTAATAAAAATGGATGTAGAGTGGATATAATGGATGTAGAGAGGATAAAATGGATGTGGAGTGGATAACAATGGATGTAGAGTGGATAAAATGGATGTAGAGTGGATAAAATGGATGTAGAGTGGATAAAATGGTTGTAGAGTGGATAAAATGGATGTAGAGAGGATAAAATGGATGTGGAGTGGATAACAATGGATGTAGAGTGGATAAAATGGATGTAGAGTGGATAAAATGGATGTAGAGTTGATCAAAATGGATGTAGAGGGGATAAAACGGATGTAGAGTGAATAAAAACGGATGTAGAGTTGATAAAATGGATGTAAAGTGGATAAAATGGATGTAGAGTTAATAAAATTGGATGTAGAGTGGATAAAATGGATGTCGAGTGGATAAAATGGATGTAGAGTGGATAAAAATGGATGTAGAGTATATAAATTGGATGTAGAGTGGATAAAAATGGATGTCGAGTGGATAAAATGGATGTAGAGTGGATAAAAATGGATGTAGAGTTGATAAAATGGATGTAAAGTGGATAAAATGGATGTAGAGTTAATAAAATTGGATGTAGAGTGGATAAAATGGATGTCGAGTGGATAAAATGGATGTAGAGTGGATAAAAATGGATGTAGAGTATATAAATTGGATGTAGAGTGGATAAAAATGGATGTCGAGTGGATAAAATGGATGTAGAGTGGATAAAAATGGATGTAGAGTGGATAAAAATGGATGTCGAGTGGATAAAATGGATGTAGAGTGGATAAAAATGGATGTAGAGTGGATAAAAATGGATGTCGAGTGGATAAAATGGATGTAGAGTGGATAAAATGGATGTAGAATGGATAAAATGGTTGTAGAGTGGATAAAATGGATGTAGAGAGGATAAAATGGATGTGGAGTGGATAACAATGGATGTAGAGTGGATAAAATGGATGTAGAGTGGATAAAATGGATGTAGAGTGGATAAAATGGTTGTAGAGTGGATAAAATGGTTGTAGAGTGGATAAAATGGATGTAGAGTCGATAAAATGGATGTAGAGTGTATAAAATGGATGTAGAGTGAATAAAATGGATGTAGAGTGGATAAAATGGATGTAGAGTTGATAAAATGGATGTAAAGTGGATAAAATGGATGTAGAGTTAATAAAATTGGATGTAGAGTGGATAAAATGGATGTAGAGTTGATAAAAATGGATGTAGAGTGGATAAAAATGGATGTAGATTGGATAAAATAGATGTAGAGTGGATAAAAATGGATGTAGAGTTGATAAAAATGGAAGTAGAGTGGATAAAATGGATGTATAGTGGATAAAAATGGATGTAGAGTGGATAAAATGGATGTAGAGTGGATAAAAATGGATGTAGAGTGGATAAAATGGATGTAGAGTGGATAAAAATGGATGTAGACTGGATAAAAATGGATGTAGAGTGGATAAAAATGGATGTAGATTGGATAAAATGGATGTAGAGTGGATAAAATGGATGTAGAGTTGATAAAATGGATGTAAAGTGGATAAAATGGATGTAGAGTTAATAAAATTGGATGTAGAGTGGATAAAATGGATGTAGAGTGGATAAAAATGGATGTAGAGTATATAAATTGGATGTAGAGTATATAAAATGGATGTAGAGTGGATAAAAATGGTTGTCGAGTGGATAAAATGGATGTAGAGTGGATAAAAATGGATGTAGATTGGATAAAATGGATGTAGAGTTAATAAAAATGGATGTAGAGTGGATAAAATGGATGTAGAGTTGATAAAAATGGATGTAGAGTGGATAAAAATGGATGTAGATTGGATAAAATGGATGTAGAGTATATAAATTGGATGTAGAGTATATAAAATGGATGTAGGGTGGATAAAAATGGATGTCGAGTGGATAAAATGGATATAGAGTGGATAAAAATGGATGTAGAGTGGATAAAAATGGATGTAGAGTGGATAAAATGGATGTAGAGTGGATAAAAATGGATGTAGAGTGGATAAAAATGGATGTAGAGTGGATGAATTGGATGTAGAGTGGATAAAATGGATGTAGAGTGGATAAAAATGGATGTAGAGTGGATAAAATGGATGTAGAGTGGATAAAAAAGGATGTAGATTGGATAAAATGGATGTAGAGTGGATAAAAATGGATGTAGAGTATATAAATTGGATGTAGAGTATATAAAATGGATGTAGAGTGGATAAAAATGGATGTAGATTGGATAAAATGGATGTAGAGTGGATAAAAATGGATGTAGAGTATATAAATTGGATGTAGAGTATATAAAATGGATGTAGAGTGGATAAAAATGGATGTAGAGTGGATAAAAATGGATGTAGAGTGGGTAAAATGGATGTAGAGTGGATAAAATGGATGTAGAGTGGATAAAATGGTTGTAGAGTGGATAAAATGGATGTAGAGTTGATAAAAATGGATGTAGAGTGGATAAAACGGATGTAGAGTGGATAAAAATGGATGTAGAGTGGATACAATGGATGTAGAGTGGATAAAAATGGATATAGGGTAGATAAAATGGATGTAGAGTTAATAAAAATGGATGTAGAGTGGATATAATGGATGTAGAGAGGATAAAATGGATGTGGAGTGGATAACAATGGATGTAGAGTGGATAAAATGGATGTAGAGTGGATAAAATGGATGTAGAGTGGATAAAATGGTTGTAGAGTGGATAAAATGGATGTAGAGTTGATCAAAATGGATGTAGAGGGGATAAAACGGATGTAGAGTGAATAAAAATGGATGTAGAGTTGATAAAATGGATGTAAAGTGGATAAAATGGATGTAGAGTTAATAAAATTGGATGTAGAGTGGATAAAATGGATGTCGAGTGGATAAAATGGATGTAGAGTGGATAAAAATGGATGTAGAGTATATAAATTGGATGTAGAGTGGATAAAAATGGATGTCGAGTGGATAAAATGGATGTAGAGTGGATAAAAATGGATGTAGAGTGGATAAAATGGATGTAGAGTGCATAAAAATGGATGTTGAGTGGATAAAATGGATGTAGAGTGGTTAAAATGAATGTACAGTTAATAAAAATGGATGTAGAGTGGATAAAAATGGATGTAGAGTGGATAAAATGGATGTAGAGTCGATAAAATGGATGTAGAGTGGATAAAAATGGATGTAGAGTGGATAAAATGGATGTAGAGTGCATAAAAATGGATGTTGAGTGGATAAAATGGATGTAGAGTAGATAAAATGGATGTAAAGTGGATAAAAATGGATGTAGAGTGGATAAAATGGATGTAGAGTGGATAAAAATGGATGTAGAGTATATAAATTGGATGTAGAGTGGATAAAAATGGATGTCGAGTGGATAAAATGGATGTAGAGTGGATAAAAATGGATGTAGAGTGGATAAAATGGATGTAGAGTGGATAAAATGGATGTAGAGTGGATAAAAATGGATGTCGAGTGGATAAAATGGATGTAGAGTGGCTAAAAATGGATGTATATTGGATAAAATGGATGTAGAGTTAATAAAAATGGATGTAGAGTGGATAAAATGGATGTAGAGTTGATAAAAATGGATGTAGAGTGGATAAAAATGGATGTAGATTGGATAAAATGGATGTAGAGTGGATAAAAATGGATGTAGAGTATATAAATTGGATGTAGAGTATATAAAATGGATGTTGAGTGGATAAAAATGGATGTAGATTGGATAAAATGGATGTAGAGTGGATAAAAATGGATGTAGAGTATATAAATTGGATGTAGAATATATAAAATGGATGTAGAGTGGATAAAAATGGATGTAGATTGGATAAAATGGATGTGGAGTGGATAACAATGGATGTAGAGAGGATAAAAATGGATATAGGGTATATAAAATGGATGTAGAGTGGATATAATGGATGTAGAGAGGATAAAATGGATGTGGAGTGGATAACAATGGATTTAGAGTGGATAAAATGGATGTAGAGTGGATAAAATGGATGTAGAGTGGATAAAATGGTTGTAGAGTGGATAAAATGGATGTAGAGTTGATAAAAATGGATGTAGAGTGGATAAAACGGATGTAGAGTGGATAAAAATGGATGTAGAGTGGATACAATGGATGTAGAGTGGATAAAAATGGATGTAGATTAGATAAAATGGATGTAGAGTTAATCAAAATGGATGTAGAGTGGATAAAATGGATGTAGAGTTGATAAAAATGGATGTAGAGTGGATAAAAATGGAGGTAGATTGGATAAAATGGATGTAGAGTGGATAAAAATGGATGTAGAGTATATAAATTGGATGTGGAGTATATAAAATGGATGTAGAGTGGATAAAAATGGATGTAGAGTGGATAAAAATGGATGTAGAGTGGATAAAATGGATGTAGAGTGGATAAAATGGATGTAGAGTGGATAAAATGGTTGTAGCGTGGATAAAATGGATGTAGAGTTGATAAAAATGGATGTTGAGTGGATAAAACGGATGTAGAGTGGATAAAAATGGATGTAGAGTGGATACAATGGATGTAGAGTGGATAAAAATGGATATAGGGTAGATAAAATGGATGTAGAGTTAATAAAAATGGATGTAGAGTGGATATAATGGATGTAGAGAGGATAAAATGGATGTGGAGTGGATAACAATGGATGTAGAGTGGATAAAATGGATGTAGAGTGGATAAAATGGATGTAGAGTGGATAAAATGGTTGTAGAGTGGATAAAATGGATGTAGAGAGGATAAAATGGATGTGGAGTGGATAACAATGGATGTAGAGTGGATAAAATGGATGTAGAGTGGATAAAATGGATGTAGAGTGGATAAAATGGTTGTAGAGTGGATAAAATGGATGTAGAGTTGATCAAAATGGATGTAGCGGGGATAAAACGGATGTAGAGTGAATAAAAATGGATGTAGAGTTGATAAAATGGATGTAAAGTGGATAAAATGGATGTAGAGTTAATAAAATTGGATGTAGAGTGGATAAAATGGATGTCGAGTGGATAAAATGGATGTAGAGTGGATAAAAATGGATGTAGAGTATATAAATTGGATGTAGAGTGGATAAAAATGGATGTCGAGTGGATAAAATGGATGTAGAGTGGATAAAAATGGATGTAGAGTTGATAAAATGGATGTAAAGTGGATAAAATGGATGTAGAGTTAATAAAATTGGATGTAGAGTGGATAAAATGGATGTCGAGTGGATAAAATGGATGTAGAGTGGATAAAAATGGATGTAGAGTATATAAATTGGATGTAGAGTGGACAAAAATGGATGTCGAGTGGATAAAATGGATGTAGAGTGGATAAAAATGGATGTAGAGTGGATAAAAATGGATGTCGAGTGGATAAAATGGATGTAGAGTGGATAAAAATGGATGTAGAGTGGATAAAAATGGATGTCGAGTGGATAAAATGGATGTAGAGTGGATAAAAATGGATGTAGAGTGGATAAAATGGATGTAGAGTTAATAAAAATGGATGTAGAGTGGATATAATGGATGTAGAGAGGATAAAATGGATGTGGAGTGGATAACAATGGATGTAGAGTGGATAAAATGGATGTAGAGTGGATAAAATGGATGTAGAGTGGATAAAATGGTTGTAGAGTGGATAAAATGGATGTAGAGAGGATAAAATGGATGTGGAGTGGATAACAATGGATGTAGAGTGGATAAAATGGATGTAGAGTGGATAAAATGGATGTAGAGTGGATAAAATGGTTGTAGAGTGGATAAAATGGTTGTAGAGTGGATAAAATGGATGTAGAGTTGATCAAATTGGATGTAGAGGGGATAAAACGGATGTAGAGTGAATAAAAATGGATGTAGAGTTGATAAAATGGATGTAAAGTGGATAAAATGGATGTAGAGTTAATAAAATTGGATGTAGAGTGGATAAAATGGATGTCGAGTGGATAAAATGGATGTAGAGTGGATAAAAATGGATGTAGAGTATATAAATTGGATGTAGAGTGGATAAAAATGGATGTCGAGTGGATAAAATGGATGTAGAGTGGATAAAAATGGATGTAGAGTGGATAAAATGGATGTAGAGTCGATAAAATGGATGTAGAGTGGATAAAAATGGATGTAGAGTGGATAAAATGGATGTAGAGTGCATAAAAATGGATGTTGAGTGGATAAAATGGATGTAGAGTAGATAAAATGGATGTAAAGTGGATAAAAATGGATGTAGAGTGGATAAAATGGATGTAGAGTGGATAAAATGGATGTAGAGTGGATAAAAATGGATGTAGAGTGGATAAAATGGATGTAGAGTGTATAAAATGGATGTTGAGTGAATAAAATGGATGTAGAGTGGATAAAATTGATGTAGAGTGTATAAAATGGATGTAGAGTGGATAAAAATGGATGTAGAGTGGATAAAAATGGATGTAGATTGGATAAAAGGGATGTAGAGTGGATAAAATGGATGTAGAGTTGATAAAATGGATGTAAAGTGGATAAAATGGATGTAGAGTTAATAAAATTGGATGTAGAGTGGATAAAATGGATGTAGAGTTGATAAAAATGGATGTAGAGTGGATAAAGTGGATGTAGATTGGATAAAATGGATGTAGAGTGGATAAAAATGGATGTAGAGTTGATAAAAATGGAAGTAGAGTGGATAAAGTGGATGTATAGTGGATAAAAATGGATGTAGAGTGGATAAAATGGATGTAGAGTGGATAAAAATGGATGTAGAGTGGATAAAATGGATGTAGAGTGGATAAAAATGGATGTAGACTGGATAAAAATGGATGTAGAGTGGATAAAAATGGATGTAGATTGGATAAAATGGATGTAGAGTGGATAAAATGGATGTAGAGTTGATAAAATGGATGTAAAGTGGATAAAATGGATGTAGAGTTAATAAAATTGGATGTAGAGTGGATAAAATGGATGTAGAGTGGATAAAAATGGATGTAGAGTATATAAATTGGATGTAGAGTATATAAAATGGATGTAGAGTGGATAAAAATGGTTGTCGAGTGGATAAAATGGATGTAGAGTGGATAAAATGGATGTAGATTGGATAAAATGGATGTAGAGTTAATAAAAATGGATGTAGAGTGGATAAAATGGATGTAGAGTTGATAAAAATGGATGTAGAGTGGATAAAAATGGATGTAGAGTATATAAATTGGATGTAGAGTGGATAAAAATGGATGTCGAGTGGATAAAATGGATGTAGAGTGGATAAAAATGGATGTAGAGTTGATAAAATGGATGTAAAGTGGATAAAATGGATGTAGAGTTAATAAAATTGGATGTAGAGTGGATAAAATGGATGTCGAGTGGATAAAATGGATGTAGAGTGGATAAAAATGGATGTAGAGTGGATAAAATGGATGTAGAGTTAATAAAAATGGATGTAGAGTGGATATAATGGATGTAGAGAGGATAAAATGGATGTGGAGTGGATAACAATGGATGTAGAGTGGATAAAATGGATGTAGAGTGGATAAAATGGATGTAGAGTGGATAAAATGGTTGTAGAGTGGATAAAATGGATGTAGAGAGGATAAAATGGATGTGGAGTGGATAACAATGGATGTAGAGTGGATAAAATGGATGTAGAGTGGATAAAATGGATGTAGAGTGGATAAAATGGTTGTAGAGTGGATAAAATGGTTGTAGAGTGGATAAAATGGATGTAGAGTTGATCAAATTGGATGTAGAGGGGATAAAACGGATGTAGAGTGAATAAAAATGGATGTAGAGTTGATAAAATGGATGTAAAGTGGATAAAATGGATGTAGAGTTAATAAAATTGGATGTAGAGTGGATAAAATGGATGTCGAGTGGATAAAATGGATGTAGAGTGGATAAAAATGGATGTAGAGTATATAAATTGGATGTAGAGTGGATAAAAATGGATGTCGAGTGGATAAAATGGATGTAGAGTGGATAAAAATGGATGTAGAGTGGATAAAATGGATGTAGAGTGCATAAAAATGGATGTAGAGTGGATAAAAATGGATGTAGAGTGGATAAAATGGATGTAGAGTCGATAAAATGGATGTAGAGTGGATAAAAATGGATGTAGAGTGGATAAAATGGATGTAGAGTGCATAAAAATGGATGTTGAGTGGATAAAATGGATGTAGAGTAGATAAAATGGATGTAAAGTGGATAAAAATGGATGTAGAGTGGATAAAATGGATGTAGAGTGGATAAAATGGATGTAGAGTGGATAAAAATGGATGTAGAGTGGATAAAATGGATGTAGAGTGTATAAAATGGATGTAGAGTGAATAAAATGGATGTAGAGTGGATAAAATTGATGTAGAGTGTATAAAATGGATGTAGAGTGGATAAAAATGGATGTAGAGTGGATAAAAATGGATGTAGATTGGATAAAATGGATGTAGAGTGGATAAAATGGATGTAGAGTTGATAAAATGGATGTAAAGTGGATAAAATGGATGTAGAGTTAATAAAATTGGATGTAGAGTGGATAAAATGGATGTAGAGTTGATAAAAATGGATGTAGAGTGGATAAAGTGGATGTAGATTGGATAAAATAGATGTAGAGTGGATAAAAATGGATGTAGAGTTGATAAAAATGGAAGTAGAGTGGATAAAATGGATGTATAGTGGATAAAAATGGATGTAGAGTGGATAAAATGGATGTAGAGTGGATAAAAATGGATGTAGAGTGGATAAAATGGATGTAGAGTGGATAAAAATGGATGTAGACTGGATAAAAATGGATGTAGAGTGGATAAAAATGGATGTAGATTGGATAAAATGGATGTAGAGTGGATAAAAATGGATGTAGAGTGGATAAAATGGATGTAGAGTCGATAAAATGGATGTAGAGTGGATAAAAATGGATGTAGAGTGGATAAAATGGATGTAGAGTGCATAAAAATGGATGTTGAGTGGATAAAATGGATGTAGAGTAGATAAAATGGATGTAAAGTGGATAAAAATGGATGTAGAGTGGATAAAATGGATGTAGAGTGGATAAAATGGATGTAGAGTGGATAAAAATGGATGTAGAGTGGATAAAATGGATGTAGAGTGTATAAAATGGATGTTGAGTGAATAAAATGGATGTAGAGTGGATAAAATTGATGTAGAGTGTATAAAATGGATGTAGAGTGGATAAAAATGGATGTAGAGTGGATAAAAATGGATGTAGATTGGATAAAAGGGATGTAGAGTGGATAAAATGGATGTAGAGTTGATAAAATGGATGTAAAGTGGATAAAATGGATGTAGAGTTAATAAAATTGGATGTAGAGTGGATAAAATGGATGTAGAGTTGATAAAAATGGATGTAGAGTGGATAAAGTGGATGTAGATTGGATAAAATAGATGTAGAGTGGATAAAAATGGATGTAGAGTTGATAAAAATGGAAGTAGAGTGGATAAAGTGGATGTATAGTGGATAAAAATGGATGTAGAGTGGATAAAATGGATGTAGAGTGGATAAAAATGGATGTAGAGTGGATAAAATGGATGTAGAGTGGATAAAAATGGATGTAGACTGGATAAAAATGGATGTAGAGTGGATAAAAATGGATGTAGATTGGATAAAATGGATGTAGAGTGGATAAAATGGATGTAGAGTTGATAAAATGGATGTAAAGTGGATAAAATGGATGTAGAGTTAATAAAATTGGATGTAGAGTGGATAAAATGGATGTAGAGTGGATAAAAATGGATGTAGAGTATATAAATTGGATGTAGAGTATATAAAATGGATGTAGAGTGGATAAAAATGGTTGTCGAGTGGATAAAATGGATGTAGAGTGGATAAAATGGATGTAGATTGGATAAAATGGATGTAGAGTTAATAAAAATGGATGTAGAGTGGATAAAATGGATGTAGAGTTGATAAAAATGGATGTAGAGTGGATAAAAATGGATGTAGAGTATATAAATTGGATGTAGAGTGGATAAAAATGGATGTCGAGTGGATAAAATGGATGTAGAGTGGATAAAAATGGATGTAGAGTTGATAAAATGGATGTAAAGTGGATAAAATGGATGTAGAGTTAATAAAATTGGATGTAGAGTGGATAAAATGGATGTCGAGTGGATAAAATGGATGTAGAGTGGATAAAAATGGATGTAGAGTGGATAAAATGGATGTAGAGTTAATAAAAATGGATGTAGAGTGGATATAATGGATGTAGAGAGGATAAAATGGATGTGGAGTGGATAACAATGGATGTAGAGTGGATAAAATGGATGTAGAGTGGATAAAATGGATGTAGAGTGGATAAAATGGTTGTAGAGTGGATAAAATGGATGTAGAGAGGATAAAATGGATGTGGAGTGGATAACAATGGATGTAGAGTGGATAAAATGGATGTAGAGTGGATAAAATGGATGTAGAGTGGATAAAATGGTTGTAGAGTGGATAAAATGGTTGTAGAGTGGATAAAATGGATGTAGAGTTGATCAAATTGGATGTAGAGGGGATAAAACGGATGTAGAGTGAATAAAAATGGATGTAGAGTTGATAAAATGGATGTAAAGTGGATAAAATGGATGTAGAGTTAATAAAATTGGATGTAGAGTGGATAAAATGGATGTCGAGTGGATAAAATGGATGTAGAGTGGATAAAAATGGATGTAGAGTATATAAATTGGATGTAGAGTGGATAAAAATGGATGTCGAGTGGATAAAATGGATGTAGAGTGGATAAAAATGGATGTAGAGTGGATAAAATGGATGTAGAGTGCATAAAAATGGATGTAGAGTGGATAAAAATGGATGTAGAGTGGATAAAATGGATGTAGAGTCGATAAAATGGATGTAGAGTGGATAAAAATGGATGTAGAGTGGATAAAATGGATGTAGAGTGCATAAAAATGGATGTTGAGTGGATAAAATGGATGTAGAGTAGATAAAATGGATGTAAAGTGGATAAAAATGGATGTAGAGTGGATAAAATGGATGTAGAGTGGATAAAATGGATGTAGAGTGGATAAAAATGGATGTAGAGTGGATAAAATGGATGTAGAGTGTATAAAATGGATGTAGAGTGAATAAAATGGATGTAGAGTGGATAAAATTGATGTAGAGTGTATAAAATGGATGTAGAGTGGATAAAAATGGATGTAGAGTGGATAAAAATGGATGTAGATTGGATAAAATGGATGTAGAGTGGATAAAATGGATGTAGAGTTGATAAAATGGATGTAAAGTGGATAAAATGGATGTAGAGTTAATAAAATTGGATGTAGAGTGGATAAAATGGATGTAGAGTTGATAAAAATGGATGTAGAGTGGATAAAGTGGATGTAGATTGGATAAAATAGATGTAGAGTGGATAAAAATGGATGTAGAGTTGATAAAAATGGAAGTAGAGTGGATAAAATGGATGTATAGTGGATAAAAATGGATGTAGAGTGGATAAAATGGATGTAGAGTGGATAAAAATGGATGTAGAGTGGATAAAATGGATGTAGAGTGGATAAAAATGGATGTAGACTGGATAAAAATGGATGTAGAGTGGATAAAAATGGATGTAGATTGGATAAAATGGATGTAGAGTGGATAAAATGGATGTAGAGTTGATAAAATGGATGTAAAGTGGATAAAATGGATGTAGAGTTAATAAAATTGGATGTAGAGTGGATAAAATGGATGTAGAGTGGATAAAAATGGATGTAGAGTATATAAATTGGATGTAGAGTATATAAAATGGATGTAGAGTGGATAAAAATGGTTGTCGAGTGGATAAAATGGATGTAGAGTGGATAAAATGGATGTAGATTGGATAAAATGGATGTAGAGTTAATAAAAATGGATGTAGAGTGGATAAAATGGATGTAGAGTTGATAAAAATGGATGTAGAGTGGATAAAAATGGATGTAGATTGGATAAACTGGATGTAGAGTGGATAAAAATGGATGTAGAGTATATAAATTGGATGTAGAGTATATAAAATGGATGTAGAGTGGATAAAAATGGATGTCGAGTGGATAAAATGGATATAGAGTGGATAAAAATGGATGTAGATTGGATAAAATGGATGTAGAGTGGATAAAAATGGATGTAGAGTATATAAATTGGATGTAGAGTATATAAAATGGATGTAGAGTGGATAAAAATGGATGTAGATTGGATAAAATGGATGTGGAGTGGATAACAATGGATGTAGAGAGGATAAAAATGGATGTAGATTGGATAAAATGGATGTAGAGTTAATAAAAATGGATGTAGAGTGGATAAAATGGATGTAGAGTTGATAAAAATGGAAGTAGAGTGGATAACATGGATGTAGAGTGGATAAAAATGGATGTAGAGTGGATAAAATGGATGTAGAGTGGATAAAAATGGATGTAGAGTGGATAAAAATGGATGTAGAGTGGATGAAATGGATGTAG
This sequence comes from Pemphredon lugubris, assembly GCA_933228935.1. Lineage (NCBI taxonomy): Eukaryota > Metazoa > Arthropoda > Insecta > Hymenoptera > Crabronidae > Pemphredon > Pemphredon lugubris. Next base: position 49,450,704 of record OW121816.1, read on the forward strand.
AGTGGATAAAATGGATGTAGAGTGGATAAAAATGGATGTAGAGTGGATAAAATGGATGTAGAGTGGATAAAAATGGATGTAGATTGGATAAAATGGATGTAGAGTGGATAAAAATGGATGTAGAGTATATAAATTGGATGTAGAGTATATAAAATGGATGTAGAGTGGATAAAAATGGATGTCGAGTGGATAAAATGGATGTAGAGTGCATAAAAATGGATGTAGAGTGGATAAAAATGGATGTAGATTGGATAAAATGGATGTAGAGTGGATAAAAATGGATGTAGAGTATATAAATTGGATGTAGAGTATATAAAATGGATGTAGAGAGGATAAAAATGGATGTCGAGTGGATAAAATGGATGTAGAGTGGATAAAAATGGATGTAGATTGGATAAAATGGATGTAGAGTCGATAAAAATGGATGTAGAGTATATAAATTGGATGTAGAGTATATAAAATGGATGTAGAGTGGATAAAAATGGATGTCGAGTGGATAAAATGGATGTAGAGTGCATAAAAATGGATGTAGAGTGGATAAAATGGATGTAGAGTTGATAAAAATGGATGTAGAGTGGATAAAATGGATGTAGAGTAGATAAAATGGATGTAGAGTGGATAAAATGGATGTAGAGTTGATAAAATGGATGTAAAGTGGATAAACTGGATGTAGAGTGGATAAAAATGGATGTAGAGTGGATAAAATGGATGTAGAGTGGATAAAATGGTTGTAGAGTGGATAAAATGGATGTAGAGTTGATAAAAATGGAAGTAGAGTGGATAAAATGGATGTAGAGTGGATAAAATGGATGTAGAGTGGATAAAAATGGATGTAGAGTGGATGAAATGGATGTAGAGTGGATAAAATGGATGTAGAGTGGATAAAAATGGATGTAGAGTGGATAAAAATGGATGTAGATTGGATAAAATGGATGTAGAGTGGATAAAATGGATGTAGAGTTGATAAAATGGATGTAAAGTGGATAAAATGGATGTAGAGTTAATAAAAATGGATGTAGAGTGGATAAAATGGATGTAGAGTGGAGAAAAATGGATGTAGAGTGGATAAAATGGATGTAGAGATGATAAAAATGGATGTAGAGTGGATAAAATGGATGTAGAGTAGATAAAATGGATGTAGAGTGGATAAAATGGATGTAGAGTTCATAAAAATGGATGTAGAGTGGATAAAAATGGATGTAGAGTGGATAAAATGGTTGTAGAGTGGATAAAATGGATGTAGAGTGGATAAAATGGATGTAGAGTTAATAAAAATGGATGTAGTGTGGAAATACTGGATGTAGAGAGGATAAAATGGATGTAGAGTTGATAAAAATGGATGTAGAGTGGATAAAAATGGATGTAGATTGGATAAAATGAATGTAGAGTGGATAAAAATGGATGTAGAGTGGATAAAATGGATGTAGAGATGATAAAAATGGATGTAGAGTGGATAAAATGGATGTACAGTTAATAAAAATGGATGTAGAGTGGATATAATGGATGTAGAGTTGATAAAATGGATGTAAAGTGGATAAAATGGATGTAGAGTTAATAAAAATGGATGTAGTGTGGAAATACTGGATGTAGAGAGGATAAAATGGATGTAGAGTGGATAAAATGGATGTAGAGTTAATAAAATTGGATGTAGAGTGGATAAAATGGATGTAGAGTTGATAAAAATGGATGTAGAGTGGATAAAAATAGATGTAGATTGGATAAAATGAATGTAGAGTGGATAAAAATGGATGTAGAGTATATAAATTGGATGTAGAGTATATAAAATGGATGTAGAGTGGATAAAAATGAATGTAGAGTGGATAAAAATGGATGTAGAGTATATAAATTGGATGTAGAGTATATAAAATGGATGTAGAGTGGATAAAAATGGATGTCGAGTGGATAAAATGGATGTAGAGTTGATAAAAATGGATGTAGAGTGGATAAAAATGGATGTAGATTGGATAAAATGGATGTAGAGTGGATAAAAATGGATGTAGAGTATATAAATTGGATGTAGAGTATATAAAATGGATGTAGAGTGGATAAAAATGGATGTCGAGTGGATAAAATGGATGTAGAGTGGATAAAAATGGATGTAGAGTGGATAAAATGGATGTAGAGTTGATAAAAATGGATGTAGAGTGGATAAAATGCATGTAGAGTAGATAAAATGGATGTAGAGTGGATAAAATGGATGTAGAGTTGATAAAATGGATGTAAAGTGGATAAAATGGATGTAGAGTTCATAAAAATGGATGTAGAGTGGATAAAAATGGATGTAGATTGGATAAAATGGATGTAGAGTGGATAAAAATGGATGTAGAGTGGATAAAAATGGATGTAGAGTGGATAAAATGGTTGTAGAGTGGATAAAATGGATGTAGAGTGGATAAAATGGATGTAGAGTGGATAAAAATGGATGTAGAGTGGATAAAATGGATGTAGAGTGGATAAAATGGTTGTAGAGTGGATAAAATGGATGTAGAGTTGATAAAAATGGAAGTAGAGTGGATAAAATGGATGTATAGTGGATAAAAATGGATGTAGAGTGGATAAAATGGATGTAGAGTGGATAAAAATGGATGTAGAGTGGATAAAATGGATGTAGAGTGGATAAAAATGGATGTAGAGTGGATAAAAATGGATGTAGAGTGGATGAAATGGATGTAGAGTGGATAAAATGGATGTAGAGTGGATAAAAATGGATGTAGAGTGGATAAAATGGATGTAGAGTGGATAAAATGGATATAGGGTGGATAAAAATGGATGTAGAGTGGATAAAATGGATGTAGAGTGTATAAAATAGATGTAGAGTGAATAAAATGGATGTAGAGTGGATAAAATTGATGTAGAGTGTATAAAATGGATGTAGAGTGGATAAAAATGGATGTAGAGTGGATAAAAATGGATGTAGAGAGGATAAAATGGATGTAGAGTGGATAAAATGGATGTAGAGTTGATAAAAATGGATGTAGAGTGGATAAAAATGGATGTAGATTGGATAAAATGGATGTAGAGTGGATAAAAATGGATGTAGAGTATATAAATTGGATGTAGAGTATATAAAATGGATGTAGAGTGGATAAAAATGGATGTCGAGTGGATAAAATGGATGTAGAGTGGATAAAAATGGATGTAGATTGGATAAAATGGATGTAGAGTGGATAAAATGGATGTAGAGTTGATAAAAATGGATGTAGAGTGGATAAAAATGGATGTAGATTGGATAAAATGGATGTAGAGTGGATAAAAATGGATGTAGAGTATATAAATTGGATGTAAAGTGGATAAAATGGATGTAGAGTTAATAAAATTGGATGTAGAGTGGATAAAATGGATGTAGAGTTGATAAAAATGGATGTAGAGTGGATAAAAATGGATGTAGATTGGATAAAATGGATGTAGAGTGGATAAAAATGGATGTAGAGTATATAAAATGGATGTAGAGTAGATAAAAATGGATGTAGATTGGATAAAATGGATGTAGAGTTAATAAAAATGGATGTAGAGTGGATAAAATGGATGTAGAGTTGATAAAAATGGATGTAGAGTGGATAAAATGGATATAGAGTGGATAAAAATGGATGTAGATTGGATAAAATGGATGTAGAGTGGATAAAAATGGATGTAGAGTATATAAAATGGATGTAGAGTGGATAAAAATGGATGTAGATTGGATAAAATGGATGTGGAGTGGATAACAATGGATGTAGAGAGGATAAAAATGGATGTAGATTGGATAAAATGGATGTAGAGTTAATAAAAATGGATGTAGAGTGGATAAAATGGATGTAGAGTGGATAAAAATGGATGTAGAGTGGATAAAATGGATGTAGAGTTGATAAAAATGGATGTAGAGTGGATAAAATGCATGTAGAGTAGATAAAATGGATGTAGAGTGGATAAAATGGATGTAGAGTTGATAAAATGGATGTAAAGTGGATAAAATGGATGTAGAGTTCATAAAAATGGATGTAGAGTGGATAAAAATGGATGTAGATTGGATAAAATGGATGTAGAGTGGATAAAAATGGATGTAGAGTGGATAAAATGGATGTAGAGTGGATAAAATGGTTGTAGAGTGGATAAAATGGATGTAGAGTGGATAAAATGGATGTAGAGTGGATAAAAATGGATGTAGAGTGGATAAAATGGATGTAGAGTGGATAAAATGGTTGTAGAGTGGATAAAATGGATGTAGAGTTGATAAAAATGGAAGTAGAGTGGATAAAATGGATGTATAGTGGATAAAAATGGATGTAGGGTGGATAAAATGGATGTAGAGTGGATAAAAATGGATGTAGAGTGGATAAAATGGATGTAGAGTGGATAAAAATGGATGTAGAGTGGATAAAAATGGATGTAGAGTGGATGAAATGGATGTAGAGTGGATAAAATGGATGTAGAGTGGATAAAAATGGATGTAGAGTGGATAAAATGGATGTAGAGTGGATAAAATGGATATAGGGTGGATAAAAATGGATGTAGAGTGGATAAAATGGATGTAGAGTGTATAAAATAGATGTAGAGTGAATAAAATGGATGTAGAGTGGATAAAATTGATGTAGAGTGTATAAAATGGATGTAGAGTGGATAAAAATGGATGTAGAGTGGATAAAAATGGATGTAGAGAGGATAAAATGGATGTAGAGTGGATAAAATGGATGTAGAGAGGATAAAAATGGATGTAGATTGGATAAAATGGATGTAGAGTTAATAAAAATGGATGTAGAGTGGATAAAATGGATGTAGAGTTGATAAAAATAGAAGTAGAATGGATAAAATGGATGTAGAGTGGATAAAAATGGATGTAGAGTGGATAAAATGGATGTAGAGTGGATAAAAATGGATGTAGAGTGGATAAAATGGATGTAGAGTGGATAAAAATGGATGTAGAGTGGATAAAATGGATGTAGAGTGGATAAAATGGATGTAGGGTGGATAAAAATGGATGTAGAGTGGATAAAATGGATGTAGAGTGTATAAAATGGATGTAGAGTGAATAAAATGGATGTAGAGTGGATAAAATGGATGTAGAGTTGATAAAATGGATGTAAAGTGGATAAAATGGATGTAGAGTTAATAAAATTGGATGTAGAGTGGATAAAATGGATGTAGAGTGGATAAAAATGGATGTAGAGAGGATAAAATGGATGTAGAGTGGATAAAATGGATGTAGAGTTGATAAAAATGGATGTAGAGTGGATAAAAATGGATGTAGATTGGATAAAATGGATGTAGAGTGGATAAAAATGGATGTAGAGTATATAAATTGGATGTAGAGTATATAAAATGGATGTAGAGTGGATAAAAATGGATGTCGAGTGGATAAAATGGATGTAGAGTGGATAAAAATGGATGTAGATTGGATAAAATGGATGTAGAGTTAATAAAAATGGATGTAGAGTGGATAAAATGGATGTAGAGTTGATAAAAATGGATGTAGACTGGATAAAAATGGATGTAGATTGGATAAAATGGATGTAGAGTGGATAAAAATGGATGTAGAGTATATAAATTGGATGTAAAGTGGATAAAATGGATGTAGAGTTAATAAAATTGGATGTAGAGTGGATAAAATGGATGTAGAGTTGATAAAAATGGATGTAGAGTGGATAAAAATGGATGTAGATTGGATAAAATGGATGTAGAGTGGATAAAAATGGATGTAGAGTATATAAAATGGATGTAGAGTGGATAAAAATGGATGTAGATTGGATAAAATGGATGTAGAGTTAATAAAAATGGATATAGAGTGGATAAAATGGATGTAGAGTTGATAAAAATGGATGTAGAGTGGATAAAATGGATATAGAGTGGATAAAAATGGATGTAGATTGGATAAAATGGATGTAGAGTGGATAAAAATGGATGTAGAGTATATAAAATGGATGTAGAGTGGATAAAAATGGATGTAGATTGGATAAAATGGATGTGGAGTGGATAACAATGGATATAGAGAGGATAAAAATGGATGTAGATTGGATAAAATGGATGTAGAGTTAATAAAAATGGATGTAGAGTGGATAAAATGGATGTAGAGTTGATAAAAATGGAAGTAGAATGGATAAAATGGATGTAGAGTGGATAAAAATGGATGTAGAGTGGATAAAATGGATGTAGAGTGGATAAAAATGGATGTAGAGTGGATAAAATGGATGTAGAGTGGATAAAAATGGATGTAGAGTGGATAAAATGGATGTAGAGTGGATAAAATGGATGTAGGGTGGATAAAAATGGATGTAGAGTGGATAAAATGGATGTAGAGTGTATAAAATGGATGTAGAGTGAATAAAATTGATGTAGAGTGGATAAAATTGATGTAGAGTGTATTAAATGGATGTAGAGTGGATAAAAATGGATGTAGAATGGATAAAAATGGATGTAGATTGGATAAAATGGATGTAGAGTGGATAAAATGGATGTAGAGTTGATAAAATGGATGTAAAGTGGATAAAATGGATGTAGAGTTAATAAAATTGGATGTAGAGTGGATAAAATGGATGTAGAGTTGATAAAAATGGATGTAGAGTGGATAAAAATGGATGTAGATTGGATAAAATGGATGTAGAGTGGATAAAAATGGATGTAGAGTATATAAATTGGATGTAGAGTATATAAAATGGATGTAGAGTGGATAAAAATGGATGTAGAGTGGATAAAATGGATGTAGAGTGGATAAAAATGGATGTAGATTGGATAAAATGGATGTAGAGTTAATAAAAATGGATGTAGAGTGGATAAAATGGATGTAGAGTTGATAAAAATGGATGTAGAGTGGATAAAAATGGATGTAGATTGGATAAAATGGATGTAGAGTGGATAAAAATGGATGTAGAGTATATAAATTGGATGTAAAGTGGATAAAATGGATGTAGAGTTAATAAAATTGGATGTAGAGTGGATAAAATGGATGTAGAGTGGATAAAAATGGATGTAGAGTGGATAAAATGGATGTAGAGTTGATAAAAATGGATGTAGAGTGGATAAAAATGGATGTAGATTGGATAAAATGGATGTAGAGTGGATAAAAATGGATGTAGAGTATATAAATTGGATGTAAAGTGGATAAAATGGATGTAGAGTTAATAAAATTGGATGTAGAGTGGATAAAATGGATGTAGAGTGGATAAAAATGGATGTAGAGTGGATAAAATGGATGTAGAGTGGATAAAATGGATGTAGGGTGGATAAAAATGGATGTAGAGTGGATAAAATGGATGTAGAGTGTATAAAATGGATGTAGAGTGAATAAAATGGATGTAGAGTGGATAAAATTGATGTAGAGTGTATTAAATGGATGTAGAGTGGATAAAAATGGATGTAGAATGGATAAAAATGGATGTAGATTGGATAAAATGGATGTAGAGTGGATAAAATGGATGTAGAGTTGATAAAATGGATGTAAAGTGGATAAAATGGATGTAGAGTTAATAAAATTGGATGTAGAGTGGATAAAATGGATGTAGAGTGGATAAAAATGGATGTAGAGAGGATAAAATGGATGTAGAGTGGATAAAATGGATGTAGAGTTGATAAAAATGGATGTAGAGTGGATAAAAATGGATGTAGATTGGATAAAATGGATGTAGAGTGGATAAAAATGGATGTAGAGTATATAAATTGGATGTAGAGTATATAAAATGGATGTAGAGTGGATAAAAATGGATGTCGAGTGGATAAAATGGATGTAGAGTGGATAAAAATGGATGTAGATTGGATAAAATGGATGTAGAGTTAATAAAAATGGATGTAGAGTGGATAAAATGGATGTAGAGTTGATAAAAATGGATGTAGACTGGATAAAAATGGATGTAGATTGGATAAAATGGATGTAGAGTGGATAAAAATGGATGTAGAGTATATAAATTGGATGTAAAGTGGATAAAATGGATGTAGAGTTAATAAAATTGGATGTAGAGTGGATAAAATGGATGTAGAGTTGATAAAAATGGATGTAGAGTGGATAAAAATGGATGTAGATTGGATAAAATGGATGTAGAGTGGATAAAAATGGATGTAGAGTATATAAAATGGATGTAGAGTGGATAAAAATGGATGTAGATTGGATAAAATGGATGTAGAGTTAATAAAAATGGATATAGAGTGGATAAAATGGATGTAGAGTTGATAAAAATGGATGTAGAGTGGATAAAATGGATATAGAGTGGATAAAATGGATGTAGAGTGGATAAAAATGGATGTAGAATGGATAAAAATGGATGTAGATTGGATAAAATGGATGTAGAGTGGATAAAATGGATGTAGAGTTGATAAAATGGATGTAAAGTGGATAAAATGGATGTAGAGTTAATAAAATTGGATGTAGAGTGGATAAAATGGATGTAGAGTTGATAAAAATGGATGTAGAGTGGATAAAAATGGATGTAGATTGGATAAAATGGATGTAGAGTGGATAAAAATGGATGTAGAGTATATAAATTGGATGTAGAGTATATAAAATGGATGTAGAGTGGATAAAAATGGATGTCGAGTGGATAAAATGGATGTAGAGTGGATAAAAATGGATGTAGATTGGATAAAATGGATGTAGAGTTAATAAAAATGGATGTAGAGTGGATAAAATGGATGTAGAGTTGATAAAAATGGATGTAGAGTGGATAAAAATGGATGTAGATTGGAAAAAATGGATGTAGAGTGGATAAAAATGGATGTAGAGTATATAAATTGGATGTAGAGTATATAAAATGGATGTAGAGTGGATAAAAATGGATGTCGAGTGGATAAAATGGATGTAGAGTGCATAAAAATGGATGTAGAGTGGATAAAAATGGATGTAGATTGGATAAAATGGATGTAGAGTGGATAAAAATGGATGTAGAGTATATAAATTGGATGTAGAGTATATAAAATGGATGTAGAGAGGATAAAAATGGATGTCGAGTGGATAAAATGGATGTAGAGTGGATAAAAATGGATGTAGATTGGATAAAATGGATGTAGAGTCGATAAAAATGGATGTAGAGTATATAAATTGGATGTAGAGTATATAAAATGGATGTAGAGTGGATAAAAATGAATGTCGAGTGGATAAAATGGATGTAGAGTGCATAAAAATGGATGTAGAGTGGATAAAATTGATGTAGAGTTGATAAAAATGGATGTAGAGTGGATAAAATGGATGTAGAGTAGATAAAATGGATGTAGAGTGGATAAAATGGATGAAGAGTTGATAAAATGGATGTAAAGTGGATAAAATGGATGTAGAGTGGATAAAAATGGATGTAGAGTGGATAAAATGGATGTATAGTGGATAAAAATGGATGTAGAGTGGATAAAATGGATGTAGAGTGGATAAAAATGGATGTAGAGTGGATGAAATGGATGTAGAGTGGATAAAATGGATGTAGAGTGGATAAAAATGGATGTAGAGTGGATAAAATGGATGTAGAGTTGATAAAAATGGATGTAGAGTGGATAAAAATGGATGTAGATTGGATAAAATGGATGTAGAGTGGATAAAAATGGATGTAGAGTATATAAATTGGATGTAGAGTATATAAAATGGATGTAGAGTGGATAAAAATGGATGTCGAGTGGATAAAATGGATGTAGAGTGGATAAAAATGGATGTAGATTGGATAAAATGGATGTAGAGTTAATAAAAATGGATGTAGAGTGGATAAAATGGATGTAGAGTTGATAAAAATGGATGTAGAGTGGATAAAAATGGATGTAGATTGGAAAAAATGGATGTAGAGTGGATAAAAATGGATGTAGAGTATATAAATTGGATGTAGAGTATATAAAATGGATGTAGAGTGGATAAAAATGGATGTCGAGTGGATAAAATGGATGTAGAGTGCATAAAAATGGATGTAGAGTGGATAAAAATGGATGTAGATTGGATAAAATGGATGTAGAGTGGATAAAAATGGATGTAGAGTATATAAATTGGATGTAGAGTATATAAAATGGATGTAGAGAGGATAAAAATGGATGTCGAGTGGATAAAATGGATGTAGAGTGGATAAAAATGGATGTAGATTGGATAAAATGGATGTAGAGTCGATAAAAATGGATGTAGAGTATATAAATTGGATGTAGAGTATATAAAATGGATGTAGAGTGGATAAAAATGAATGTCGAGTGGATAAAATGGATGTAGAGTGCATAAAAATGGATGTAGAGTGGATAAAATTGATGTAGAGTTGATAAAAATGGATGTAGAGTGGATAAAATGGATGTAGAGTAGATAAAATGGATGTAGAGTGGATAAAATGGATGTAGAGTTGATAAAATGGATGTAAAGTGGATAAAATGGATGTATAGTGGATAAAAATGGATGTAGAGTGGATAAAATGGATGTAGAGTGGATAAAAATGGATGTAGAGTGGATAAAATGGATGTAGAGTGGATAAAATGGATGTAGAGTATATAAATTGGATGTAGAGTATATAAAATGGATGTAGAGTGGATAAAAATGAATGTCGAGTGGATAAAATGGATGTAGAGTGCATAAAAATGGATGTAGAGTGGATAAAATTGATGTAGAGTTGATAAAAATGGATGTAGAGTGGATAAAATGGATGTAGAGTAGATAAAATGGATGTAGAGTGGATAAAATGGATGAAGAGTTGATAAAATGGATGTAAAGTGGATAAAATGGATGTAGAGTGGATAAAAATGGATGTAGAGTGGATAAAAATGGATGTAGATTGGATAAAATGGATGTAGAGTGGATAAAAATGGATGTAGAGTATATAAATTGGATGTAAAGTGGATAAAATGGATGTAGAGTTAATAAAATTGGATGTAGAGTGGATAAAATGGATGTAGAGTTGATAAAAATGGATGTAGAGTGGATAAAAATGGATGTAGATTGGATAAAATGCATGTAGAGTGGATAAAAATGGATGTAGAGTATATAAAATGGATGTAGAGTGGATAAAAATGGATGTAGATTGGATAAAATGGATGTAGAGTTAATAAAAATGGATGTAGAGTGGATAAAATGGATGTAGAGTTGATAAAAATGGATGTAGAGTGGATAAAATGGATATAGAGTGGATAAAAATGGATGTAGATTGGATAAAATGGATGTAGAGTGGATAAAAATGGATGTAGAGTATATAAAATGGATGTAGAGTGGATAAAAATGGATGTAGATTGGATAAAATGGATGTGGAGTGGATAACAATGGATGTAGAGAGGATAAAAATGGATGTAGATTGGATAAAATGGATGTAGAGTGGATAAAATGGATGTAGAGTTGATAAAAATGGAAGTAGAGTGGATAAAATGGATGTAGAGTGGATAAAAATGGATGTAGAGTGGATAAAATGGATGTAGAGTGGATAAAAATGGATGTAGAGTGGATAAAATGGATGTAGAGTGGATAAAAATGGATGTAGAGTGGATAAAATGGATGTAGAGTGGATAAAATGGATGTAGGGTGGATAAAAATGGATGTAGAGTGGATAAAATGGATGTAGAGTGTATAAAATGGATGTAGAGTGAATAAAATGGATGTAGAGTGGATAAAATTGATGTAGAGTGTATTAAATGGATGTAGAGTGGATAAAAATGGATGTAGAATGGATAAAAATGGATGTAGATTGGATAAAATGGATGTAGAGTGGATAAAATGGATGTAGAGTTGATAAAATGGATGTAAAGTGGATAAAATGGATGTAGAGTTAATAAAATTGGATGTAGAGTGGATAAAATGGATGTAGAGTTGATAAAAATGGATGTAGAGTGGATAAAAATGGATGTAGATTGGATAAAATGGATGTAGAGTGGATAAAAATGGATGTAGAGTATATAAATTGGATGTAGAGTATATAAAATGGATGTAGAGTGGATAAAAATGGATGTCGAGTGGATAAAATGGATGTAGAGTGGATAAAAATGGATGTAGATTGGATAAAATGGATGTAGAGTTAATAAAAATGGATGTAGAGTGGATAAAATGGATGTAGAGTTGATCAAAATGGATGTAGAGTGGATAAAAATGGATGTAGATTGGATAAAATGGATGTAGAGTGGATAAAAATGGATGTAGAGTATATAAATTGGATGTAGAGTATATAAAATGGATGTAGAGTGGATAAAAATGGATGTCGAGTGGATAAAATGGATGTAGAGTGCATAAAAATGGATGTAGAGTGGATAAAAATGGATGTAGATTGGATAAAATGGATGTAGAGTGGATAAAAATGGATGTAGAGTATATAAATTGGATGTAGAGTATATAAAATGGATGTAGAGAGGATAAAAATGGATGTCGAGTGGATAAAATGGATGTAGAGTGGATAAAAATGGATGTAGATTGGATAAAATGGATGTAGAGTCGATAAAAATGGATGTAGAGTATATAAATTGGATGTAGAGTATATAAAATGGATGTAGAGTGGATAAAAATGAATGTCGAGTGGATAAAATGGATGTAGAGTGCATAAAAATGGATGTAGAGTGGATAAAATTGATGTAGAGTTGATAAAAATGGATGTAGAGTGGATAAAATGGATGTAGAGTAGATAAAATGGATGTAGAGTGGATAAAATGGATGAAGAGTTGATAAAATGGATGTAAAGTGGATAAAATGGATGTAGAGTGGATAAAAATGGATGTAGAGTGGATAAAATGGATGTAGAGTGGATAAAATGGTTGTAGAGTGGATAAAATGGATGTAGAGTTGATAAAAATGGAAGTAGAGTGGATAAAATGGATGTATAGTGGATAAAAATGGATGTAGAGTGGATAAAATGGATGTAGAGTGGATAAAAATGGATGTAGAGTGGATGAAATGGATGTAGAGTGGATAAAATGGATGTAGAGTGGATAAAAATGGATGTAGAGTGGATAAAAATGGATGTAGATTGGATAAAATGGATGTAGAGTGGATAAAATGGATCTAGAGTTGATAAAATGGATGTAAAGTGGATAAAATGGATGTAGAGTTAATAAAAATGGATGTACAGTGGATAAAATGGATGTAGAGTGGAGAAAAATGGATGTAGAGTGGATAAAATGGATGTAGAGATGATAAAAATGGATGTAGAGTAGATAAAATGGATGTAGAGTGGAGAAAATGGATGTAGAGTTCATAAAAATGGATGTAGAGTGGATAAAAATGGATGTAGAGTGGATAAAATGGTTGTAGAGTGGATAAAATGGATGTAGAGTGGATAAAATGGATGTAGAGTTAATAAAAATGGATGTAGTGTGGAAATACTGGATGTAGAGAGGATAAAATGGATGTAGAGTTGATAAAAATGGATGTAGAGTGGATAAAAATGGATGTAGATTGGATAAAATGAATGTAGAGTGGATAAAAATGGATGTAGAGTGGATAAAATGGATGTAGAGTGGATAAAAATGGATGTAGAGTATATAAATTGGATGTAAAGTGGATAAAATGGATGTAGAGTTAATAAAATTGGATGTAGAGTGGATAAAATGGATGTAGAGTGGATAAAAATGGATGTAGAGTGGATAAAATGGATGTAGAGTGGATAAAATGGATGTAGGGTGGATAAAAATGGATGTAGAGTGGATAAAATGGATGTAGAGTGTATAAAATGGATGTAGAGTGAATAAAATGGATGTAGAGTGGATAAAATTGATGTAGAGTGTATTAAATGGATGTAGAGTGGATAAAAATGGATGTAGAGTGGATAAAATGGATGTAGAGTGGATAAAATGGATGTAGGGTGGATAAAAATGGATGTAGAGTGGATAAAATGGATGTAGAGTGTATAAAATGGATGTAGAGTGAATAAAATGGATGTAGAGTGGATAAAATTGATGTAGAGTGTATTAAATGGATGTAGAGTGGATAAAAATGGATGTAGAATGGATAAAAATGGATGTAGATTGGATAAAATGGATGTAGAGTGGATAAAATGGATGTAGAGTTGATAAAATGGATGTAAAGTGGATAAAATGGATGTAGAGTTAATAAAATTGGATGTAGAGTGGATAAAATGGATGTAGAGTGGATAAAAATGGATGTAGAGTGGATAAAATGGATGTAGAGTTGATAAAAATGGATGTAGAGTGGATAAAAATGGATGTAGATTGGATAAAATGGATGTAGAGTGGATAAAAATGGATGTAGAGTATATAAATTGGATGTAAAGTGGATAAAATGGATGTAGAGTTAATAAAATTGGATGTAGAGTGGATAAAATGGATGTAGAGTGGATAAAAATGGATGTAGAGTGGATAAAATGGATGTAGAGTGGATAAAATGGATGTAGGGTGGATAAAAATGGATGTAGAGTGGATAAAATGGATGTAGAGTGTATAAAATGGATGTAGAGTGAATAAAATGGATGTAGAGTGGATAAAATTGATGTAGAGTGTATTAAATGGATGTAGAGTGGATAAAAATGGATGTAGAATGGATAAAAATGGATGTAGATTGGATAAAATGGATGTAGAGTGGATAAAATGGATGTAGAGTTGATAAAATGGATGTAAAGTGGATAAAATGGATGTAGAGTTAATAAAATTGGATGTAGAGTGGATAAAATGGATGTAGAGTGGATAAAAATGGATGTAGAGAGGATAAAATGGATGTAGAGTGGATAAAATGGATGTAGAGTTGATAAAAATGGATGTAGAGTGGATAAAAATGGATGTAGATTGGATAAAATGGATGTAGAGTGGATAAAAATGGATGTAGAGTATATAAATTGGATGTAGAGTATATAAAATGGATGTAGAGTGGATAAAAATGGATGTCGAGTGGATAAAATGGATGTAGAGTGGATAAAAATGGATGTAGATTGGATAAAATGGATGTAGAGTTAATAAAAATGGATGTAGAGTGGATAAAATGGATGTAGAGTTGATAAAAATGGATGTAGACTGGATAAAAATGGATGTAGATTGGATAAAATGGATGTAGAGTGGATAAAAATGGATGTAGAGTATATAAATTGGATGTAAAGTGGATAAAATGGATGTAGAGTTAATAAAATTGGATGTAGAGTGGATAAAATGGATGTAGAGTTGATAAAAATGGATGTAGAGTGGATAAAAATGGATGTAGATTGGATAAAATGGATGTAGAGTGGATAAAAATGGATGTAGAGTATATAAAATGGATGTAGAGTGGATAAAAATGGATGTAGATTGGATAAAATGGATGTAGAGTTAATAAAAATGGATATAGAGTGGATAAAATGGATGTAGAGTTGATAAAAATGGATGTAGAGTGGATAAAATGGATATAGAGTGGATAAAATGGATGTAGAGTGGATAAAAATGGATGTAGAATGGATAAAAATGGATGTAGATTGGATAAAATGGATGTAGAGTGGATAAAATGGATGTAGAGTTGATAAAATGGATGTAAAGTGGATAAAATGGATGTAGAGTTAATAAAATTGGATGTAGAGTGGATAAAATGGATGTAGAGTTGATAAAAATGGATGTAGAGTGGATAAAAATGGATGTAGATTGGATAAAATGGATGTAGAGTGGATAAAAATGGATGTAGAGTATATAAATTGGATGTAGAGTATATAAAATGGATGTAGAGTGGATAAAAATGGATGTCGAGTGGATAAAATGGATGTAGAGTGGATAAAAATGGATGTAGATTGGATAAAATGGATGTAGAGTTAATAAAAATGGATGTAGAGTGGATAAAATGGATGTAGAGTGGATAAAAATGGATGTAGAGTGGATAAAAATGGATGTAGATTGGAAAAAATGGATGTAGAGTGGATAAAAATGGATGTAGAGTATATAAATTGGATGTAGAGTATATAAAATGGATGTAGAGTGGATAAAAATGGATGTCGAGTGGATAAAATGGATGTAGAGTGCATAAAAATGGATGTAGAGTGGATAAAAATGGATGTAGATTGGATAAAATGGATGTAGAGTGGATAAAAATGGATGTAGAGTATATAAATTGGATGTAGAGTATATAAAATGGATGTAGAGAGGATAAAAATGGATGTCGAGTGGATAAAATGGATGTAGAGTGGATAAAAATGGATGTAGATTGGATAAAATGGATGTAGAGTCGATAAAAATGGATGTAGAGTATATAAATTGGATGTAGAGTATATAAAATGGATGTAGAGTGGATAAAAATGAATGTCGAGTGGATAAAATGGATGTAGAGTGCATAAAAATGGATGTAGAGTGGATAAAATTGATGTAGAGTTGATAAAAATGGATGTAGAGTGGATAAAATGGATGTAGAGTAGATAAAATGGATGTAGAGTGGATAAAATGGATGAAGAGTTGATAAAATGGATGTAAAGTGGATAAAATGGATGTAGAGTGGATAAAAATGGATGTAGAGTGGATAAAATGGATGTATAGTGGATAAAAATGGATGTAGAGTGGATAAAATGGATGTAGAGTGGATAAAAATGGATGTAGAGTGGATGAAATGGATGTAGAGTGGATAAAATGGATGTAGAGTGGATAAAAATGGATGTAGAGTGGATAAAATGGATGTAGAGTTGATAAAAATGGATGTAGAGTGGATAAAAATGGATGTAGATTGGATAAAATGGATGTAGAGTGGATAAAAATGGATGTAGAGTATATAAATTGGATGTAGAGTATATAAAATGGATGTAGAGTGGATAAAAATGGATGTCGAGTGGATAAAATGGATGTAGAGTGGATAAAAATGGATGTAGATTGGATAAAATGGATGTAGAGTTAATAAAAATGGATGTAGAGTGGATAAAATGGATGTAGAGTTGATAAAAATGGATGTAGAGTGGATAAAAATGGATGTAGATTGGAAAAAATGGATGTAGAGTGGATAAAAATGGATGTAGAGTATATAAATTGGATGTAGAGTATATAAAATGGATGTAGAGTGGATAAAAATGGATGTCGAGTGGATAAAATGGATGTAGAGTGCATAAAAATGGATGTAGAGTGGATAAAAATGGATGTAGATTGGATAAAATGGATGTAGAGTGGATAAAAATGGATGTAGAGTATATAAATTGGATGTAGAGTATATAAAATGGATGTAGAGAGGATAAAAATGGATGTCGAGTGGATAAAATGGATGTAGAGTGGATAAAAATGGATGTAGATTGGATAAAATGGATGTAGAGTCGATAAAAATGGATGTAGAGTATATAAATTGGATGTAGAGTATATAAAATGGATGTAGAGTGGATAAAAATGAATGTCGAGTGGATAAAATGGATGTAGAGTGCATAAAAATGGATGTAGAGTGGATAAAATTGATGTAGAGTTGATAAAAATGGATGTAGAGTGGATAAAATGGATGTAGAGTAGATAAAATGGATGTAGAGTGGATAAAATGGATGTAGAGTTGATAAAATGGATGTAAAGTGGATAAAATGGATGTATAGTGGATAAAAATGGATGTAGAGTGGATAAAATGGATGTAGAGTGGATAAAAATGGATGTAGAGTGGATGAAATGGATGTAGAGTGGATAAAATGGATGTAGAGTATATAAATTGGATGTAGAGTATATAAAATGGATGTAGAGTGGATAAAAATGAATGTCGAGTGGATAAAATGGATGTAGAGTGCATAAAAATGGATGTAGAGTGGATAAAATTGATGTAGAGTTGATAAAAATGGATGTAGAGTGGATAAAATGGATGTAGAGTAGATAAAATGGATGTAGAGTGGATAAAATGGATGAAGAGTTGATAAAATGGATGTAAAGTGGATAAAATGGATGTAGAGTGGATAAAAATGGATGTAGAGTGGATAAAAATGGATGTAGATTGGATAAAATGGATGTAGAGTGGATAAAAATGGATGTAGAGTATATAAATTGGATGTAAAGTGGATAAAATGGATGTAGAGTTAATAAAATTGGATGTAGAGTGGATAAAATGGATGTAGAGTTGATAAAAATGGATGTAGAGTGGATAAAAATGGATGTAGATTGGATAAAATGCATGTAGAGTGGATAAAAATGGATGTAGAGTATATAAAATGGATGTAGAGTGGATAAAAATGGATGTAGATTGGATAAAATGGATGTAGAGTTAATAAAAATGGATGTAGAGTGGATAAAATGGATGTAGAGTTGATAAAAATGGATGTAGAGTGGATAAAATGGATATAGAGTGGATAAAAATGGATGTAGATTGGATAAAATGGATGTAGAGTGGATAAAAATGGATGTAGAGTATATAAAATGGATGTAGAGTGGATAAAAATGGATGTAGATTGGATAAAATGGATGTGGAGTGGATAACAATGGATGTAGAGAGGATAAAAATGGATGTAGATTGGATAAAATGGATGTAGAGTGGATAAAATGGATGTAGAGTTGATAAAAATGGAAGTAGAGTGGATAAAATGGATGTAGAGTGGATAAAAATGGATGTAGAGTGGATAAAATGGATGTAGAGTGGATAAAAATGGATGTAGAGTGGATAAAATGGATGTAGAGTGGATAAAAATGGATGTAGAGTGGATAAAATGGATGTAGAGTGGATAAAATGGATGTAGGGTGGATAAAAATGGATGTAGAGTGGATAAAATGGATGTAGAGTGTATAAAATGGATGTAGAGTGAATAAAATGGATGTAGAGTGGATAAAATTGATGTAGAGTGTATTAAATGGATGTAGAGTGGATAAAAATGGATGTAGAATGGATAAAAATGGATGTAGATTGGATAAAATGGATGTAGAGTGGATAAAATGGATGTAGAGTTGATAAAATGGATGTAAAGTGGATAAAATGGATGTAGAGTTAATAAAATTGGATGTAGAGTGGATAAAATGGATGTAGAGTTGATAAAAATGGATGTAGAGTGGATAAAAATGGATGTAGATTGGATAAAATGGATGTAGAGTGGATAAAAATGGATGTAGAGTATATAAATTGGATGTAGAGTATATAAAATGGATGTAGAGTGGATAAAAATGGATGTCGAGTGGATAAAATGGATGTAGAGTGGATAAAAATGGATGTAGATTGGATAAAATGGATGTAGAGTTAATAAAAATGGATGTAGAGTGGATAAAATGGATGTAGAGTTGATCAAAATGGATGTAGAGTGGATAAAAATGGATGTAGATTGGATAAAATGGATGTAGAGTGGATAAAAATGGATGTAGAGTATATAAATTGGATGTAGAGTATATAAAATGGATGTAGAGTGGATAAAAATGGATGTCGAGTGGATAAAATGGATGTAGAGTGCATAAAAATGGATGTAGAGTGGATAAAAATGGATGTAGATTGGATAAAATGGATGTAGAGTGGATAAAAATGGATGTAGAGTATATAAATTGGATGTAGAGTATATAAAATGGATGTAGAGAGGATAAAAATGGATGTCGAGTGGATAAAATGGATGTAGAGTGGATAAAAATGGATGTAGATTGGATAAAATGGATGTAGAGTCGATAAAAATGGATGTAGAGTATATAAATTGGATGTAGAGTATATAAAATGGATGTAGAGTGGATAAAAATGAATGTCGAGTGGATAAAATGGATGTAGAGTGCATAAAAATGGATGTAGAGTGGATAAAATTGATGTAGAGTTGATAAAAATGGATGTAGAGTGGATAAAATGGATGTAGAGTAGATAAAATGGATGTAGAGTGGATAAAATGGATGAAGAGTTGATAAAATGGATGTAAAGTGGATAAAATGGATGTAGAGTGGATAAAAATGGATGTAGAGTGGATAAAATGGATGTAGAGTGGATAAAATGGTTGTAGAGTGGATAAAATGGATGTAGAGTTGATAAAAATGGAAGTAGAGTGGATAAAATGGATGTATAGTGGATAAAAATGGATGTAGAGTGGATAAAATGGATGTAGAGTGGATAAAAATGGATGTAGAGTGGATGAAATGGATGTAGAGTGGATAAAATGGATGTAGAGTGGATAAAAATGGATGTAGAGTGGATAAAAATGGATGTAGATTGGATAAAATGGATGTAGAGTGGATAAAATGGATGTAGAGTTGATAAAATGGATGTAAAGTGGATAAAATGGATGTAGAGTTAATAAAAATGGATGTACAGTGGATAAAATGGATGTAGAGTGGATAAAAATGGATGTAGAGTGGATAAAATGGATGTAGAGATGATAAAAATGGATGTAGAGTAGATAAAATGGATGTAGAGTGGATAAAATGGATGTAGAGTTCATAAAAATGGATGTAGAGTGGATAAAAATGGATGTAGAGTGGATAAAATGGTTGTAGAGTGGATAAAATGGATGTAGAGTGGATAAAATGGATGTAGAGTTAATAAAAATGGATGTAGTGTGGAAATACTGGATGTAGAGAGGATAAAATGGATGTAGAGTTGATAAAAATGGATGTAGAGTGGATAAAAATGGATGTAGATTGGATAAAATGAATGTAGAGTGGATAAAAATGGATGTAGAGTGGATAAAATGGATGTAGAGATGATAAAAATGGATGTAGAGTGGATAAAATGGATGTACAGTTAATAAAAATGGATGTAGAGTGGATATAATGGATGTAGAGTTGATAAAATGGATGTAAAGTGGATAAAATGGATGTAGAGTTAATAAAAATGGATGTAGTGTGGAAATACTGGATGTAGAGAGGATAAAATGGATGTAGAGTGGATAAAATGGATGTAGAGTTAATAAAATTGGATGTAGAGTGGATAAAATGGATGTAGAGTTGATAAAAATGGATGTAGAGTGGATAAAAATGGATGTAGATTGGATAAAATGAATGTAGAGTGGATAAAAATGGATGTAGAGTGGATAAAATGGATGTAGAGTGGATAAAATGGTTGTAGAGTGGATAAAATGGATGTAGAGTTGATAAAAATGGAAGTAGAGTGGATAAAATGGATGTATAGTGGATAAAAATGGATGTAGAGTGGATAAAATGGATGTAGAGTGGATAAAAATGGATGTAGAGTGGATAAAATGGATGTAGAGTTGATAAAATGGATGTAAAGTGGATAAAATGGATGTAGAGTTCATAAAAATGGATGTAGAGTGGATAAAATTGATGTAGAGTGTATAAAATGGATGTAGAGTGGATAAAAATGGATGTAGAATGGATAAAAATGGATGTAGATTGGATAAAATGGATGTAGAGTGGATAAAATGGATGTAGAGTTGATAAAATGGATGTAAAGTGGATAAAATGGATGTAGAGTTAATAAAATTGGATGTAGAGTGGATAAAATGGATGTAGAGTTGATAAAAATGGATGTAGAGTGGATAAAAATGGATGTAGATTGGATAAAATGGATGTAGAGTGGATAAAAATGGATGTAGAGTATATAAATTGGATGTAGAGTATATAAAATGGATGTAGAGTGGATAAAAATGGATGTCGAGTGGATAAAATGGATGTAGAGTGGATAAAAATGGATGTAGATTGGATAAAATGGATGTAGAGTTAATAAAAATGGATGTAGAGTGGATAAAATGGATGTAGAGTTGATCAAAATGGATGTAGAGTGGATAAAAATGGATGTAGATTGGATAAAATGGATGTAGAGAGGATAAAAATGGATGTAGAGTATATAAATTGGATGTAGAGTATATAAAATTGATGTAGAGTGGATAAAAATGGATGTCGAGTGGATAAAATGGATGTAGAGTGGATAAAAATGGATGTAGATTGGATAAAATGGATGTAGAGTGGATAAAAATGGATGTAGAGTATATAAATTGGATGTAGAGTATATAAAATGGATGTAGAGAGGATAAAAATGGATGTCGAGTGGATAAAATGGATGTAGAGTGGATAAAAATGGATGTAGATTGGATAAAATGGATGTAGAGTCGATAAAAATGGATGTAGAGTATATAAATTGGATGTAGAGTATATAAAATGGATGTAGAGTGGATAAAAATGGATGTAGAGTGGATAAAATGGATGTAGAGTGCATAAAAATGGATGTAGAGTGGATAAAATGGATGTAGAGTTGATAAAAATTGATGTAGAGTGGATAAAATGGATGTAGAGTAGATAAAATGGATGTAGAGTGGATAAAATGGATGTAGAGTTGATAAAATGGATGTAAAGTGGATAAAATGGATGTAGAGTGGATAAAAATGGATGTAGAGTGGATAAAATGGATGTAGAGTGGATAAAATGGTTGTAGAGTGGATAAAATGGATGTAGAGTTGATAAAAATGGAAGTAGAGTGGATAAAATGGATGTATAGTGGATAAAAATGGATGTAGAGTGGATAAAATGGATGTAGAGTGGATAAAAATGGATGTAGAGTGGATGAAATGGATGTAGAGTGGATAAAATGGATGTAGAGTGGATAAAAATGGATGTAGAGTGGATAAAAATGGATGTAGATTGGATAAAATGGATGTAGAGTGGATAAAATGGATCTAGAGTTGATAAAATGGATGTAAAGTGGATAAAATGGATGTAGAGTTAATAAAAATGGATGTAGAGTGGATAAAATGGATGTAGAGTGGAGAAAAATGGATGTAGAGTGGATAAAATGGATGTAGAGATGATAAAAATGGATGTAGAGTGGATAAAATGGATGTAGAGTAGATAAAATGGATGTAGAGTGGATAAAATGGATGTAGAGTTCATAAAAATGGATGTAGAGTGGATAAAAATGGATGTAGAGTGGATAAAATGGTTGTAGAGTGGATAAAATGGATTTAGAGTGGATAAAATGGATGTAGAGTGGATAAAAATGGATGTAGAGTGGATAAAATGGATGTAGAGTTGATAAAAATGGATGTAGAGTGGATAAAATGCAAGTAGAGTAGATAAAATGGATGTAGAGTGGATAAAATGGATGTAGAGTTGATAAAATGGATGTAAAGTGGATAAAATGGATGTAGAGTTCATAAAAATGGATGTAGAGTGGATAAAAATGGATGTAGATTGGATAAAATGGATGTAGAGTGGATAAAAATGGATGTAGAGTGGATAAAATGGATGTAGAGTGGATAAAATGGTTGTAGAGTGGATAAAATGGATGTAGAGTTGATAAAAATGGAAGTAGAGTGGATAAAATGGATGTATAGTGGATAAAAATGGATGTAGAGTGGATAAAATGGATGTAGAGTGGATAAAATTGATGTAGAGTGTATTAAATGGATGTAGAGTGGATAAAAATGGATGTAGAATGGATAAAAATGGATGTAGATTGGATAAAATGGATGTAGAGTGGATAAAATGGATGTAGAGTTGATAAAATGGATGTAAAGTGGATAAAATGGATGTAGAGTTAATAAAATTGGATGTAGAGTGGATAAAATGGATGTAGAGTTAATAAAATTGGATGTAGAGTGGATAAAATGGATGTAGAGTTGATAAAAATGGATGTAGAGTGGATAAAAATGGATGTAGATTGGATAAAATGGATGTAGAGTGGATAAAAATGGATGTAGAGTATATAAATTGGATGTAGAGTATATAAAATGGATGTAGAGTGGATAAAAATGGATGTCGAGTGGATAAAATGGATGTAGAGTGGATAAAAATGGATGTAGATTGGATAAAATGGATGTAGAGTTAATAAAAATGGATGTAGAGTGGAT
This sequence comes from Pemphredon lugubris, assembly GCA_933228935.1. Taxonomy (NCBI): domain Eukaryota; kingdom Metazoa; phylum Arthropoda; class Insecta; order Hymenoptera; family Crabronidae; genus Pemphredon; species Pemphredon lugubris. The sequence goes on from OW121816.1 coordinate 49,474,190, forward strand.
AAAATGGATGTAGAGTTGATCAAAATGGATGTAGAGTGGATAAAAATGGATGTAGAGTATATAAATTGGATGTAGAGTATATAAAATTGATGTAGAGTGGATAAAAATGGATGTCGAGTGGATAAAATGGATGTAGAGTGGATAAAAATGGATGTAGATTGGATAAAATGGATGTAGAGTGGATAAAAATGGATGTAGAGTATATAAATTGGATGTAGAGTATATAAAATGGATGTAGAGTGGATAAAAATGGATGTCGAGTGGATAAAATGGATGTAGAGTGCATAAAAATGGATGTAGAGTGGATAAAAATGGATGTAGATTGGATAAAATGGATGTAGAGTGGATAAAAATGGATGTAGAGTATATAAATTGGATGTAGAGTATATAAAATGGATGTAGAGAGGATAAAAATGGATGTCGAGTGGATAAAATGGATGTAGAGTGGATAAAAATGGATGTAGATTGGATAAAATGGATGTAGAGTCGATAAAAATGGATGTAGAGTATATAAATTGGATGTAGAGTATATAAAATGGATGTAGAGTGGATAAAAATGGATGTCGAGTGGATAAAATGGATGTAGAGTGCATAAAAATGGATGTAGAGTGGATAAAATGGATGTAGAGTTGATAAAAATGGATGTAGAGTGGATAAAATGGATGTAGAGTAGATAAAATGGATGTAGAGTGGATAAAATGGATGAAGAGTTGATAAAATGGATGTAAAGTGGATAAAATGGATGTAGAGTGGATAAAAATGGATGTAGAGTGGATAAAATGGATGTAGAGTGGATAAAATGGTTGTAGAGTGGATAAAATGGATGTAGAGTTGATAAAAATGGAAGTAGAGTGGATAAAATGGATGTATAGTGGATAAAAATGGATGTAGAGTGGATAAAATGGATGTAGAGTTAATAAAAATGGATGTAGTGTGGAAATACTGGATGTAGAGAGGATAAAATGGATGTAGAGTTGATAAAAATGGATGTAGAGTGGATAAAAATGGATGTAGATTGGATAAAATGAATGTAGAGTGGATAAAAATGGATGTAGAGTGGATAAAATGGATGTAGAGATGATAAAAATGGATGTAGAGTGGATAAAATGGATGTACAGTTAATAAAAATGGATGTAGAGTGGATAAAATGGATGTAGAGTTGATAAAAATGGATGTAGAGTGGATAAAAATGGATGTAGATTGGATAAAATGAATGTAGAGTGGATAAAAATGGATGTAGAGTATATAAATTGGATGTAGAGTATATAAAATGGATGTAGAGTGGATAAAAATGAATGTAGAGTGGATAAAAATGGATGTAGAGTATATAAATTGGATGTAGAGTATATAAAATGGATGTAGAGTGGATAAAAATGGATGTCGAGTGGATAAAATGGATGTAGAGTTGATAAAAATGGATGTAGAGTGGATAAAAATGGATGTAGATTGGATAAAATGGATGTAGAGTGGATAAAAATGGATGTAGAGTATATAAATTGGATGTAGAGTATATAAAATGGATGTAGAGTGGATAAAAATGGATGTCGAGTGGATAAAATGGATGTAGAGTGGATAAAAATGGATGTAGAGTGGATAAAATGGATGTAGAGTTGATAAAAATGGATGTAGAGTGGATAAAATGCATGTAGAGTAGATAAAATGGATGTAGAGTGGATAAAATGGATGTAGAGTTGATAAAATGGATGTAAAGTGGATAAAATGGATGTAGAGTTCATAAAAATGGATGTAGAGTGGATAAAAATGGATGTAGATTGGATAAAATGGATGTAGAGTGGATAAAAATGGATGTAGAGTGGATAAAATGGATGTAGAGTGGATAAAATGGATGTAGAGTTGATAAAATGGATGTAAAGTGGATAAAATGGATGTAGAGTTCATAAAAATGGATGTAGAGTGGATAAAAATGGATGTAGATTGGATAAAATGGATGTAGAGTGGATAAAAATGGATGTAGAGTGGATAAAATGGATGTAGAGTGGATAAAAATGGATGTAGAGTGGATAAAATGGATGTAGAGTGGATAAAATGGTTGTAGAGTGGATAAAATGGATGTAGAGTTGATAAAAATGGAAGTAGAGTGGATAAAATGGATGTATAGTGGATAAAAATGGATGTAGAGTGGATAAAATGGATGTAGAGTGGATAAAAATGGATGTAGAGTGGATAAAATGGATGTAGAGTGGATAAAAATGGATGTAGAGTGGATAAAAATGGATGTAGAGTGGATGAAATGGATGTAGAGTGGATAAAATGGATGTAGAGTGGATAAAAATGGATGTAGAGTGGATAAAATGGATGTAGAGTGGATAAAATGGATATAGGGTGGATAAAAATGGATGTAGAGTGGATAAAATGGATGTAGAGTGTATAAAATAGATGTAGAGTGAATAAAATGGATGTAGAGTGGATAAAATTGATGTAGAGTGTATAAAATGGATGTAGAGTGGATAAAAATGGATGTAGAGTGGATAAAAATGGATGTAGAGAGGATAAAATGGATGTAGAGTGAATAAAATGGATGTAGAGTTGATAAAAATGGATGTAGAGTGGATAAAAATGGATGTAGATTGGATAAAATGGATGTAGAGTGGATAAAAATGGATGTAGAGTATATAAATTGGATGTAGAGTATATAAAATGGATGTAGAGTGGATAAAAATGAATGTCGAGTGGATAAAATGGATGTAGAGTGGATAAAAATGGATGTAGATTGGATAAAATGGATGTAGAGTTAATAAAAATGGATGTAGAGTGGATAAAATGGATGTAGAGTTGATAAAAATGGATGTAGAGTGGATAAAAATGGATGTAGATTGGATAAAATGGATGTAGAGTGGATAAAAATGGATGTAGAGTATATAAATTGGATGTAAAGTGGATAAAATGGATGTAGAGTTAATAAAATTGGATGTAGAGTGGATAAAATGGATGTAGAGTTGATAAAAATGGATGTAGAGTGGATAAAAATGGATGTAGATTGGATAAAATGGATGTAGAGTGGATAAAAATGGATGTAGAGTATATAAAATGGATGTAGAGTGGATAAAAATGGATGTAGATTGGATAAAATGGATGTAGAGTTAATAAAAATGGATGTAGAGTGGATAAAATGGATGTAGAGAGGATAAAATGGATGTAGAGTGGATAAAATGGATGTAGAGTTGATAAAAATGGATGTAGAGTGGATAAAAATGGATGTAGATTGGATAAAATGGATGTAGAGTGGATAAAAATGGATGTAGAGTATATAAATTGGATGTAGAGTATATAAAATGGATGTAGAGTGGATAAAAATGGATGTCGAGTGGATAAAATGGATGTAGAGTGGATAAAATTGGATGTAGATTGGATAAAATGGATGTAGAGTTAATAAAAATGGATGTAGAGTGGATAAAATGGATGTAGAGTTGATAAAAATGGATGTAGAGTGGATAAAAATGGATGTAGATTGGATAAAATGGATGTAGAGTGGATAAAAATGGATGTAGAGTATATAAATTGGATGTAAAGTGGATAAAATGGATGTAGAGTTAATAAAATTGGATGTAGAGTGGATAAAATGGATGTAGAGTTGATAAAAATGGATGTAGAGTGGATAAAAATGGATGTAGATTGGATAAAATGGATGTAGAGTGGATAAAAATGGATGTAGAGTATATAAAATGGATGTAGAGTGGATAAAAATGGATGTAGATTGGATAAAATGGATGTGGAGTGGATAACAATGGATGTAGAGAGGATAAAAATGGATGTAGATTGGATAAAATGGATGTAGAGTTAATAAAAATGGATGTAGAGTGGATAAAATGGATGTAGAGTTGATAAAAATGGAAGTAGAGTGGATAAAATGGATGTAGAGTGGATAAAAATGGATGTAGAGTGGATAAAATGGATGTAGAGTGGATAAAATGGATGTAGAGTGGATAAAATGGATGTAGGGTGGATAAAAATGGATGTAGAGTGGATAAAATGGATGTAGAGTGTATAAAATGGATGTAGAGTGAATAAAATGGATGTAGAGTGGATAAAATTGATGTAGAGTGTATTAAATGGATGTAGAGTGGATAAAAATGGATGTAGAATGGATAAAATGGATGTAGATTGGATAAAATGGATGTAGAGTGGATAAAATGGATGTAGAGTTGATAAAATGGATGTAAAGTGGATAAAATGGATGTAGAGTTAATAAAATTGGATGTAGAGTGGATAAAATGGATGTAGAGTTGATAAAAATGGATGTAGAGTGGATAAAAATGGATGTAGATTGGATAAAATGGATGTAGAGTGGATAAAAATGGATGTAGAGTATATAAATTGGATGTAGAGTATATAAAATGGATGTAGAGTGGATAAAAATGGATGTCGAGTGGATAAAATGGATGTAGAGTGGATAAAAATGGATGTAGATTGGATAAAATGGATGTAGAGTTAATAAAAATGGATGTAGAGTGGATAAAATGGATGTAGAGTTGATCAAAATGGATGTAGAGTGGATAAAAATGGATGTAGATTGGATAAAATGGATGTAGAGAGGATAAAAATGGATGTAGAGTATATAAATTGGATGTAGAGTATATAAAATTGATGTAGAGTGGATAAAAATGGATGTCGAGTGGATAAAATGGATGTAGAGTGGATAAAAATGGATGTAGATTGGATAAAATGGATGTAGAGTGGATAAAAATGGATGTAGAGTATATAAATTGGATGTAGAGTATATAAAATGGATGTAGAGTGGATAAAAATGGATGTAGATTGGATAAAATGGATGTGGAGTGGATAACAATGGATGTAGAGAGGATAAAAATGGATGTAGATTGGATAAAATGGATGTAGAGTTAATAAAAATGGATGTAGAGTGGATAAAATGGATGTAGAGTTAATAAAAATGGATGTAGAGTGGATAAAATGGATGTATAGTGGATAAAAATGGATGTAGAGTGGATAAAATGGATGTAGAGTGGATAAAAATGGATGTAGAGTGGATAAAATGGATGTAGAGTGGATAAAAATGGATGTAGAGTGGATAAAAATGGATGTAGAGTGGATGAAATGGATGTAGAGTGGATAAAATGGATGTAGAGTGGATAAAAATGGATGTAGAGTGGATAAAATGGATGTAGAGTGGATAAAATGGATGTAGGGTGGATAAAAATGGATGTAGAGTGGATAAAATGGATGTAGAGTGTATAAAATGGATGTAGAGTGAATAAAATGGATGTAGAGTGGATAAAATTGATGTAGAGTGTATAAAATGGATGTAGAGTGGATAAAAATGGATGTAGAGTGGATAAAAATGGATGTAGATTGGATAAAATGGATGTAGAGTGGATAAAAATGGATGTAGAGTGGATAAAATGGATGTAGAGTGGATAAAAATGGATGTAGAGTGGATAAAATGGATGTAGAGTGGATAAAAATGGATGTAGAGTGGATAAAAATGGATGTAGAGTGGATGAAATGGATGTAGAGTGGATAAAATGGATGTAGAGTGGATAAAAATGGATGTAGAGTGGATAAAATGGATGTAGAGTGGATAAAATGGATGTAGGGTGGATAAAAATGGATGTAGAGTGGATAAAATGGATGTAGAGTGTATAAAATGGATGTAGAGTGAATAAAATGGATGTAGAGTGGATAAAATTGATGTAGAGTGTATAAAATGGATGTAGAGTGGATAAAAATGGATGTAGAGTGGATAAAAATGGATGTAGATTGGATAAAATGGATGTAGAGTGGATAAAAATGGATGTAGAGTGGATAAAATGGATGTAGAGTGGATAAAATGGTTGTAGAGTGGATAAAATGGATGTAGAGTGGATAAAATGGATGTAGAATGGATAAAATGGATGTAAAGTGGATAAAAATGGATGTCGAGTGGATAAAATGGATGTAGAGTGGATAAAATGGATGTACAGTTAATAAAAATGGATGTAGAGTGGATATAATGGATGTAGAGTTGATAAAATGGATGTAAAGTGGATAAAATGGATGTAGAGTTAATAAAAATGGATGTAGTGTGGAAATACTGGATGTAGAGAGGATAAAATGGATGTAGAGTGGATAAAATGGATGTAGAGTTAATAAAATTGGATGGAGAGTGGATGAAATGGATGTAGAGTGGATAAAATGGATGTAGGGTGGATAAAAAAGGATGTAGAGTGGATAAAAATGGATGTAGAGTGGATAAAATGGATGTAGAGTGGATAAAAATGGATGTAGAGTGGATAAAATGGATGTAGAGTGGATAAAATGGATGTAGGGTGGATAAAAAAGGATGTAGAGTGGATAAAATGGATGTAGAGTGTATAAAATGGATGTAGAGTGAATAAAATGGATGTAGAGTGGATAAAATTGATGTAGAGTGTATAAAATGGATGTAGAGTGGATAAAAATGGATGTAGAATGGATAAAAATGGATGTAGATTGGATAAAATGGATGTAGAGTGGATAAAATGGATGTAGAGTTGATAAAATGGATGTAAAGTGGATAAAATGGATGTAGAGTTAATAAAATTGGATGTAGAGTGGATAAAATGGATGTAGAGTTGATAAAAATGGATGTAGAGTGGATAAAAATGGATGTAGATTGGATAAAATGGATGTAGAGTGGATAAAAATGGATGTAGAGTATATAAATTGGATGTAGAGTATATAAAATGGATGTAGAGTGGATAAAAATGGATGTCGAGTGGATAAAATGGATGTAGAGTGGATAAAAATGGATGTAGATTGGATAAAATGGATGTAGAGTTAATAAAAATGGATGTAGAGTGGATAAAATGGATGTAGAGTTGATCAAAATGGATGTAGAGTGGATAAAAATGGATGTAGATTGGATAAAATGGATGTAGAGAGGATAAAAATGGATGTAGAGTATATAAATTGGATGTAGAGTATATAAAATTGATGTAGAGTGGATAAAAATGGATGTCGAGTGGATAAAATGGATGTAGAGTGGATAAAAATGGATGTAGATTGGATAAAATGGATGTAGAGTGGATAAAAATGGATGTAGAGTATATAAATTGGATGTAGAGTATATAAAATGGATGTAGAGTGGATAAAAATGGATGTCGAGTGGATAAAATGGATGTAGAGTGCATAAAAATGGATGTAGAGTGGATAAAAATGGATGTAGATTGGATAAAATGGATGTAGAGTGGATAAAAATGGATGTAGAGTATATAAATTGGATGTAGAGTATATAAAATGGATGTAGAGAGGATAAAAATGGATGTCGAGTGGATAAAATGGATGTAGAGTGGATAAAAATGGATGTAGATTGGATAAAATGGATGTAGAGTCGATAAAAATGGATGTAGAGTATATAAATTGGATGTAGAGTATATAAAATGGATGTAGAGTGGATAAAAATGGATGTCGAGTGGATAAAATGGATGTAGAGTGCATAAAAATGGATGTAGAGTGGATAAAATGGATGTAGAGTTGATAAAAATGGATGTAGAGTGGATAAAATGGATGTAGAGTAGATAAAATGGATGTAGAGTGGATAAAATGGATGAAGAGTTGATAAAATGGATGTAAAGTGGATAAAATGGATGTAGAGTGGATAAAAATGGATGTAGAGTGGATAAAATGGATGTAGAGTGGATAAAATGGTTGTAGAGTGGATAAAATGGATGTAGAGTTGATAAAAATGGAAGTAGAGTGGATAAAATGGATGTATAGTGGATAAAAATGGATGTAGAGTGGATAAAATGGATGTAGAGTGGATAAAAATGGATGTAGAGTGGATGAAATGGATGTAGAGTGGATAAAATGGATGTAGAGTGGATAAAAATGGATGTAGAGTGGATAAAAATGGATGTAGATTGGATAAAATGGATGTAGAGTGGATAAAATGGATCTAGAGTTGATAAAATGGATGTAAAGTGGATAAAATGGATGTAGAGTTAATAAAAATGGATGTAGAGTGGATAAAATGGATGTAGAGTGGAGAAAAATGGATGTAGAGTGGATAAAATGGATGTAGAGATGATAAAAATGGATGTAGAGTGGATAAAATGGATGTAGAGTAGATAAAATGGATGTAGAGTGGATAAAATGGATGTAGAGTTCATAAAAATGGATGTAGAGTGGATAAAAATGGATGTAGAGTGGATAAAATGGTTGTAGAGTGGATAAAATGGATGTAGAGTGGATAAAATGGATGTAGAGTTAATAAAAATGGATGTAGTGTGGAAATACTGGATGTAGAGAGGATAAAATGGATGTAGAGTTGATAAAAATGGATGTAGAGTGGATAAAAATGGATGTAGATTGGATAAAATGAATGTAGAGTGGATAAAAATGGATGTAGAGTGGATAAAATGGATGTAGAGATGATAAAAATGGATGTAGAGTGGATAAAATGTATGTACAGTTAATAAAAATGGATGTAGAGTGGATAAAATGGATGTAGAGTTGATAAAAATGGATGTAGAGTGGATAAAAATGGATGTAGATTGGATAAAATGAATGTAGAGTGGATAAAAATGGATGTAGAGTATATAAATTGGATGTAGAGTATATAAAATGGATGTAGAGTGGATAAAAATGAATGTAGAGTGGATAAAAATGGATGTAGAGTATATAAATTGGATGTAGAGTATATAAAATGGATGTAGAGTGGATAAAAATGGATGTCGAGTGGATAAAATGGATGTAGAGTTGATAAAAATGGATGTAGAGTGGATAAAAATGGATGTAGATTGGATAAAATGGATGTAGAGTGGATAAAAATGGATGTAGAGTATATAAATTGGATGTAGAGTATATAAAATGGATGTAGAGTGGATAAAAATGGATGTCGAGTGGATAAAATGGATGTAGAGTGGATAAAAATGGATGTAGAGTGGATAAAATGGATGTAGAGTTGATAAAAATGGATGTAGAGTGGATAAAATGCATGTAGAGTAGATAAAATGGATGTAGAGTGGATAAAATGGATGTAGAGTTGATAAAATGGATGTAAAGTGGATAAAATGGATGTAGAGTTCATAAAAATGGATGTAGAGTGGATAAAAATGGATGTAGATTGGATAAAATGGATGTAGAGTGGATAAAAATGGATGTAGAGTGGATAAAATGGATGTAGAGTGGATAAAATGGTTGTAGAGTGGATAAAATGGATGTAGAGTGGATAAAATGGATGTAGAGTGGATAAAAATGGATGTAGAGTGGATAAAATGGATGTAGAGTGGATAAAATGGTTGTAGAGTGGATAAAATGGATGTAGAGTTGATAAAAATGGAAGTAGAGTGGATAAAATGGATGTAGAGTGGATAAAAATGGATGTAGAGTGGATAAAATGGATGTAGAGTGTATAAAATAGATGTAGAGTGAATAAAATGGATGTAGAGTGGATAAAATTGATGTAGAGTGTATAAAATGGATGTAGAGTGGATAAAAATGGATGTAGAGTGGATAAAAATGGATGTAGAGAGGATAAAATGGATGTAGAGTGGATAAAATGGATGTAGAGTTCATAAAAATGGATGTAGAGTGGATAAAATGGATGTAGAGTGGATAAAATGGTTGTAGAGTGGATAAAATGGATGTAGAGTGGATAAAATGGATGTAGAGTGGATAAAAATGGATGTAGAGTGGATAAAATGGATGTAGAGTGGATAAAATGGTTGTAGAGTGGATAAAATGGATGTAGAGTTGATAAAAATGGAAGTAGAGTGGATAAAATGGATGTATAGTGGATAAAAATGGATGTAGAGTGGATAAAATGGATGTAGAGTGGATAAAAATGGATGTAGAGTGGATAAAATGGATGTAGAGTGTATAAAATAGATGTAGAGTGAATAAAATGGATGTAGAGTGGATAAAAATGGATGTAGAGTGGATGAAATGGATGTAGAGTGGATAAAATGGATGTAGAGTGGATAAAAATGGATGTAGAGTGGATAAAATGGATGTAGAGTGGATAAAATGGATATAGGGTGGATAAAAATGGATGTAGAGTGGATAAAATGGATGTAGAGAGGATAAAATGGATGTGGAGTGGATAACAATGGATGTAGAGTGGATAAAATGGATGTAGAGTGGATAAAATGGATGTAGAGTGGATAAAATGGTTGTAGAGTGGATAAAATGGATGTAGAGTTGATCAAAATGGATGTAGCGGGGATAAAACGGATGTAGAGTGAATAAAAATGGATGTAGAGTTGATAAAATGGATGTAAAGTGGATAAAATGGATGTAGAGTTAATAAAATTGGATGTAGAGTGGATAAAATGGATGTCGAGTGGATAAAATGGATGTAGAGTGGATAAAAATGGATGTAGAGTATATAAATTGGATGTAGAGTGGATAAAAATGGATGTCGAGTGGATAAAATGGATGTAGAGTGGATAAAAATGGATGTAGAGTTGATAAAATGGATGTAAAGTGGATAAAATGGATGTAGAGTTAATAAAATTGGATGTAGAGTGGATAAAATGGATGTCGAGTGGATAAAATGGATGTAGAGTGGATAAAAATGGATGTAGAGTATATAAATTGGATGTAGAGTGGACAAAAATGGATGTCGAGTGGATAAAATGGATGTAGAGTGGATAAAAATGGATGTAGAGTGGATAAAAATGGATGTCGAGTGGATAAAATGGATGTAGAGTGGATAAAAATGGATGTAGAGTGGATAAAAATGGATGTCGAGTGGATAAAATGGATGTAGAGTGGATAAAAATGGATGTAGAGTGGATAAAATGGATGTAGAGTTAATAAAAATGGATGTAGAGTGGATATAATGGATGTAGAGAGGATAAAATGGATGTGGAGTGGATAACAATGGATGTAGAGTGGATAAAATGGATGTAGAGTGGATAAAATGGATGTAGAGTGGATAAAATGGTTGTAGAGTGGATAAAATGGATGTAGAGAGGATAAAATGGATGTGGAGTGGATAACAATGGATGTAGAGTGGATAAAATGGATGTAGAGTGGATAAAATGGATGTAGAGTGGATAAAATGGTTGTAGAGTGGATAAAATGGTTGTAGAGTGGATAAAATGGATGTAGAGTTGATCAAATTGGATGTAGAGGGGATAAAATGGATGTAGAGTGAATAAAAATGGATGTAGAGTTGATAAAATGGATGTAAAGTGGATAAAATGGATGTAGAGTTAATAAAATTGGATGTAGAGTGGATAAAATGGATGTCGAGTGGATAAAATGGATGTAGAGTGGATAAAAATGGATGTAGAGTATATAAATTGGATGTAGAGTGGATAAAAATGGATGTCGAGTGGATAAAATGGATGTAGAGTGGATAAAAATGGATGTAGAGTGGATAAAATGGATGTAGAGTCGATAAAATGGATGTAGAGTGGATAAAAATGGATGTAGAGTGGATAAAATGGATGTAGAGTGCATAAAAATGGATGTTGAGTGGATAAAATGGATGTAGAGTAGATAAAATGGATGTAAAGTGGATAAAAATGGATGTAGAGTGGATAAAATGGATGTAGAGTGGATAAAATGGATGTAGAGTGGATAAAAATGGATGTAGAGTGGATAAAATGGATGTAGAGTGTATAAAATGGATGTTGAGTGAATAAAATGGATGTAGAGTGGATAAAATTGATGTAGAGTGTATAAAATGGATGTAGAGTGGATAAAAATGGATGTAGAGTGGATAAAAATGGATGTAGATTGGATAAAAGGGATGTAGAGTGGATAAAATGGATGTAGAGTTGATAAAATGGATGTAAAGTGGATAAAATGGATGTAGAGTTAATAAAATTGGATGTAGAGTGGATAAAATGGATGTAGAGTTGATAAAAATGGATGTAGAGTGGATAAAGTGGATGTAGAGTGGATAAAATAGATGTAGAGTGGATAAAAATGGATGTAGAGTTGATAAAAATGGAAGTAGAGTGGATAAAGTGGATGTATAGTGGATAAAAATGGATGTAGAGTGGATAAAATGGATGTAGAGTGGATAAAAATGGATGTAGAGTGGATAAAATGGATGTAGAGTGGATAAAAATGGATGTAGACTGGATAAAAATGGATGTAGAGTGGATAAAAATGGATGTAGATTGGATAAAATGGATGTAGAGTGGATAAAATGGATGTAGAGTTGATAAAATGGATGTAAAGTGGATAAAATGGATGTAGAGTTAATAAAATTGGATGTAGAGTGGATAAAATGGATGTAGAGTGGATAAAAATGGATGTAGAGTATATAAATTGGATGTAGAGTATATAAAATGGATGTAGAGTGGATAAAAATGGTTGTCGAGTGGATAAAATGGATGTAGAGTGGATAAAATGGATGTAGATTGGATAAAATGGATGTAGAGTTAATAAAAATGGATGTAGAGTGGATAAAATGGATGTAGAGTTGATAAAAATGGATGTAGAGTGGATAAAAATGGATGTAGAGTATATAAATTGGATGTAGAGTGGATAAAAATGGATGTCGAGTGGATAAAATGGATGTAGAGTGGATAAAAATGGATGTAGAGTTGATAAAATGGATGTAAAGTGGATAAAATGGATGTAGAGTTAATAAAATTGGATGTAGAGTGGATAAAATGGATGTCGAGTGGATAAAATGGATGTAGAGTGGATAAAAATGGATGTAGAGTGGATAAAATGGATGTAGAGTTAATAAAAATGGATGTAGAGTGGATATAATGGATGTAGAGAGGATAAAATGGATGTGGAGTGGATAACAATGGATGTAGAGTGGATAAAATGGATGTAGAGTGGATAAAATGGATGTAGAGTGGATAAAATGGTTGTAGAGTGGATAAAATGGATGTAGAGAGGATAAAATGGATGTGGAGTGGATAACAATGGATGTAGAGTGGATAAAATGGATGTAGAGTGGATAAAATGGATGTAGAGTGGATAAAATGGTTGTAGAGTGGATAAAATGGTTGTAGAGTGGATAAAATGGATGTAGAGTTGATAAAAATGGATGTAGAGGGGATAAAACGGATGTAGAGTGAATAAAAATGGATGTAGAGTTGATAAAATGGATGTAAAGTGGATAAAATGGATGTAGAGTTAATAAAATTGGATGTAGAGTGGATAAAATGGATGTAGAGTGGATAAAATGGATGTAGAGTGGATAAAAATGGATGTAGAGTATATAAATTGGATGTAGAGTGGATAAAAATGGATGTCGAGTGGATAAAATGGATGTAGAGTGGATAAAAATGGATGTAGAGTGGATAAAATGGATGTAGAGTGCATAAAAATGGATGTAGAGTGGATAAAAATGGATGTAGAGTGGATAAAATGGATGTAGAGTCGATAAAATGGATGTAGAGTGGATAAAAATGGATGTAGAGTGGATAAAATGGATGTAGAGTGCATAAAAATGGATGTTGAGTGGATAAAATGGATGTAGAGTAGATAAAATGGATGTAAAGTGGATAAAAATGGATGTAGAGTGGATAAAATGGATGTAGAGTGGATAAAATGGATGTAGAGTGGATAAAAATGGATGTAGAGTGGATAAAATGGATGTAGAGTGTATAAAATGGATGTAGAGTGAATAAAATGGATGTAGAGTGGATAAAATTGATGTAGAGTGTATAAAATGGATGTAGAGTGGATAAAAATGGATGTAGAGTGGATAAAAATGGATGTAGATTGGATAAAATGGATGTAGAGTGGATAAAATGGATGTAGAGTTGATAAAATGGATGTAAAGTGGATAAAATGGATGTAGAGTTAATAAAATTGGATGTAGAGTGGATAAAATGGATGTAGAGTTGATAAAAATGGATGTAGAGTGGATAAAGTGGATGTAGATTGGATAAAATAGATGTAGAGTGGATAAAAATGGATGTAGAGTTGATAAAAATGGAAGTAGAGTGGATAAAATGGATGTATAGTGGATAAAAATGGATGTAGAGTGGATAAAATGGATGTAGAGTGGATAAAAATGGATGTAGAGTGGATAAAATGGATGTAGAGTGGATAAAAATGGATGTAGACTGGATAAAAATGGATGTAGAGTGGATAAAAATGGATGTAGATTGGATAAAATGGATGTAGAGTGGATAAAATGGATGTAGAGTTGATAAAATGGATGTAAAGTGGATAAAATGGATGTAGAGTTAATAAAATTGGATGTAGAGTGGATAAAATGGATGTAGAGTGGATAAAAATGGATGTAGAGTATATAAATTGGATGTAGAGTATATAAAATGGATGTAGAGTGGATAAAAATGGTTGTCGAGTGGATAAAATGGATGTAGAGTGGATAAAATGGATGTAGATTGGATAAAATGGATGTAGAGTTAATAAAAATGGATGTAGAGTGGATAAAATGGATGTAGAGTTGATAAAAATGGATGTAGAGTGGATAAAAATGGATGTAGATTGGATAAACTGGATGTAGAGTGGATAAAAATGGATGTAGAGTATATAAATTGGATGTAGAGTATATAAAATGGATGTAGAGTGGATAAAAATGGATGTCGAGTGGATAAAATGGATATAGAGTGGATAAAAATGGATGTAGATTGGATAAAATGGATGTAGAGTGGATAAAAATGGATGTAGAGTATATAAATTGGATGTAGAGTATATAAAATGGATGTAGAGTGGATAAAAATGGATGTAGATTGGATAAAATGGATGTGGAGTGGATAACAATGGATGTAGAGAGGATAAAAATGGATGTAGATTGGATAAAATGGATGTAGAGTTAATAAAAATGGATGTAGAGTGGATAAAATGGATGTAGAGTTGATAAAAATGGAAGTAGAGTGGATAACATGGATGTAGAGTGGATAAAAATGGATGTAGAGTGGATAAAATGGATGTAGAGTGGATAAAAATGGATGTAGAGTGGATAAAAATGGATGTAGAGTGGATGAAATGGATGTAGAGTGGATAAAATGGATGTAGAGTGGATAAAAATGGATGTAGAGTGGATAAAATGGATGTAGAGTGGATAAAAATGGATGTAGATTGGATAAAATGGATGTAGACTGGATAAAAATGGATGTAGAGTATATAAATTGGATGTAGAGTATATAAAATGGATGTAGAGTGGATAAAAATGGATGTCGAGTGGATAAAATGGATGTAGAGTGCATAAAAATGGATGTAGAGTGGATAAAAATGGATGTAGATTGGATAAAATGGATGTAGAGTGGATAAAAATGGATGTAGAGTATATAAATTGGATGTAGAGTATATAAAATGGATGTAGAGAGGATAAAAATGGATGTCGAGTGGATAAAATGGATGTAGAGTGGATAAAAATGGATGTAGATTGGATAAAATGGATGTAGAGTCGATAAAAATGGATGTAGAGTATATAAATTGGATGTAGAGTATATAAAATGGATGTAGAGTGGATAAAAATGGATGTCGAGTGGATAAAATGGATGTAGAGTGCATAAAAATGGATGTAGAGTGGATAAAATGGATGTAGAGTTGATAAAAATGGATGTAGAGTGGATAAAATGGATGTAGAGTAGATAAAATGGATGTAGAGTGGATAAAATGGATGAAGAGTTGATAAAATGGATGTAAAGTGGATAAACTGGATGTAGAGTGGATAAAAATGGATGTAGAGTGGATAAAATGGATGTAGAGTGGATAAAATGGTTGTAGAGTGGATAAAATGGATGTAGAGTTGATAAAAATGGAAGTAGAGTGGATAAAATGGATGTAGAGTGGATAAAATGGATGTAGAGTGGATAAAAATGGATGTAGAGTGGATGAAATGGATGTAGAGTGGATAAAATGGATGTAGAGTGGATAAAAATGGATGTAGAGTGGATAAAAATGGATGTAGATTGGATAAAATGGATGTAGAGTGGATAAAATGGATGTAGAGTTGATAAAATGGATGTAAAGTGGATAAAATGGATGTAGAGTTAATAAAAATGGATGTAGAGTGGATAAAATGGATGTAGAGTGGAGAAAAATGGATGTAGAGTGGATAAAATGGATGTAGAGTGGATAAAAATGGATGTAGAGTGGATAAAATGGATGTAGAGTAGATAAAATGGATGTAGAGTGGATAAAATGGATGTAGAGTTCATAAAAATGGATGTAGAGTGGATAAAAATGGATGTAGAGTGGATAAAATGGTTGTAGAGTGGATAAAATGGATGTAGAGTGGATAAAATGGATGTAGAGTTAATAAAAATGGATGTAGTGTGGAAATACTGGATGTAGAGAGGATAAAATGGATGTAGAGTTGATAAAAATGGATGTAGAGTGGATAAAAATGGATGTAGATTGGATAAAATGAATGTAGAGTGGATAAAAATGGATGTAGAGTGGATAAAATGGATGTAGAGATGATAAAAATGGATGTAGAGTGGATAAAATGGATGTACAGTTAATAAAAATGGATGTAGAGTGGATATAATGGATGTAGAGTTGATAAAATGGATGTACAGTGGATAAAATGGATGTAGAGTTAATAAAAATGGATGTAGTGTGGAAATACTGGATGTAGAGAGGATAAAATGGATGTAGAGTGGATAAAATGGATGTAGAGTTAATAAAATTGGATGTAGAGTGGATAAAATGGATGTAGAGTTGATAAAAATGGATGTAGAGTGGATAAAAATAGATGTAGATTGGATAAAATGAATGTAGAGTGGATAAAAATGGATGTAGAGTATATAAATTGGATGTAGAGTATATAAAATGGATGTAGAGTGGATAAAAATGAATGTAGAGTGGATAAAAATGGATGTAGAGTATATAAATTGGATGTAGAGTTTATAAAATGGATGTAGAGTGGATAAAAATGGATGTCGAGTGGATAAAATGGATGTAGAGTTGATAAAAATGGATGTAGAGTGGATAAAAATGGATGTAGATTGGATAAAATGGATGTAGAGTGGATAAAAATGGATGTAGAGTATATAAATTGGATGTAGAGTATATAAAATGGATGTAGAGTGGATAAAAATGGATGTCGAGTGGATAAAATGGATGTAGAGTGGATAAAAATGGATGTAGAGTGGATAAAATGGATGTAGAGTTGATAAAAATGGATGTAGAGTGGATAAAATGCATGTAGAGTAGATAAAATGGATGTAGAGTGGATAAAATGGATGTAGAGTTGATAAAATGGATGTAAAGTGGATAAAATGGATGTAGAGTTCATAAAAATGGATGTAGAGTGGATAAAAATGGATGTAGATTGGATAAAATGGATGTAGAGTGGATAAAAATGGATGTAGAGTGGATAAAAATGGATGTAGAGTGGATAAAATGGTTGTAGAGTGGATAAAATGGATGTAGAGTGGATAAAATGGATGTAGAGTGGATAAAAATGGATGTAGAGTGGATAAAATGGATGTAGAGTGGATAAAATGGTTGTAGAGTGGATAAAATGGATGTAGAGTTGATAAAAATGGAAGTAGAGTGGATAAAATGGATGTATAGTGGATAAAAATGGATGTAGAGTGGATAAAATGGATGTAGAGTGGATAAAAATGGATGTAGAGTGGATAAAATGGATGTAGAGTGGATAAAAATGGATGTAGAGTGGATAAAAATGGATGTAGAGTGGATGAAATGGATGTAGAGTGGATAAAATGGATGTAGAGTGGATAAAAATGGATGTAGAGTGGATAAAATGGATGTAGAGTGGATAAAATGGATATAGGGTGGATAAAAATGGATGTAGAGTGGATAAAATGGATGTAGAGTGTATAAAATAGATGTAGAGTGAATAAAATGGATGTAGAGTGGATAAAATTGATGTAGAGTGTATAAAATGGATGTAGAGTGGATAAAAATGGATGTAGAGTGGATAAAAATGGATGTAGAGAGGATAAAATGGATGTAGAGTGGATAAAATGGATGTAGAGTTGATAAAAATGGATGTAGAGTGGATAAAAATGGATGTAGATTGGATAAAATGGATGTAGAGTGGATAAAAATGGATGTAGAGTATATAAATTGGATGTAGAGTATATAAAATGGATGTAGAGTGGATAAAAATGGATGTCGAGTGGATAAAATGGATGTAGAGTGGATAAAAATGGATGTAGATTGGATAAAATGGATGTAGAGTGGATAAAATGGATGTAGAGTTGATAAAAATGGATGTAGAGTGGATAAAAATGGATGTAGATTGGATAAAATGGATGTAGAGTGGATAAAAATGGATGTAGAGTATATAAATTGGATGTAAAGTGGATAAAATGGATGTAGAGTTAATAAAATTGGATGTAGAGTGGATAAAATGGATGTAGAGTTGATAAAAATGGATGTAGAGTGGATATAAATGGATGTAGATTGGATAAAATGGATGTAGAGTGGATAAAAATGGATGTAGAGTATATAAAATGGATGTAGAGTAGATAAAAATGGATGTAGATTGGATAAAATGGATGTAGAGTTAATAAAAATGGATGTAGAGTGGATAAAATGGATGTAGAGTTGATAAAAATGGATGTAGAGTGGATAAAATGGATATAGAGTGGATAAAAATGGATGTAGATTGGATAAAATGGATGTAGAGTGGATAAAAATGGATGTAGAGTATATAAAATGGATGTAGAGTGGATAAAAATGGATGTAGATTGGATAAAATGGATGTGGAGTGGATAACAATGGATGTAGAGAGGATAAAAATGGATGTAGATTGGATAAAATGGATGTAGAGTTAATAAAAATGGATGTAGAGTGGATAAAATGGATGTAGAGTGGATAAAAATGGATGTAGAGTGGATAAAATGGATGTAGAGTTGATAAAAATGGATGTAGAGTGGATAAAATGCATGTAGAGTAGATAAAATGGATGTAGAGTGGATAAAATGGATGTAGAGTTGATAAAATGGATGTAAAGTGGATAAAATGGATGTAGAGTTCATAAAAATGGATGTAGAGTGGATAAAAATGGATGTAGATTGGATAAAATGGATGTAGAGTGGATAAAAATGGATGTAGAGTGGATAAAATGGATGTAGAGTGGATAAAATGGTTGTAGAGTGGATAAAATGGATGTAGAGTGGATAAAATGGATGTAGAGTGGATAAAAATGGATGTAGAGTGGATAAAATGGATGTAGAGTGGATAAAATGGTTGTAGAGTGGATAAAATGGATGTAGAGTTGATAAAACTGGAAGTAGAGTGGATAAAATGGATGTATAGTGGATAAAAATGGATGTAGAGTGGATAAAATGGATGTAGAGTGGATAAAAATGGATGTAGAGTGGGTAAAATGGATGTAGAGTGGATAAAAATGGATGTAGAGTGGATAAAAATGGATGTAGAGTGGATGAAATGGATGTAGAGTGGATAAAATGGATGTAGAGTGGATAAAAATGGATGTAGAGTGGATAAAATGGATGTAGAGTGGATAAAATGGATATAGGGTGGATAAAAATGGATGTAGAGTGGATAAAATGGATGTAGAGTGTATAAAATAGATGTAGAGTGAATAAAATGGATGTAGAGTGGATAAAATTGATGTAGAGTGTATAAAATGGATGTAGAGTGGATAAAAATGGATGTAGAGTGGATAAAAATGGATGTAGAGAGGATAAAATGGATGTAGAGTGGATAAAATGGATGTAGAGAGGATAAAAATGGATGTAGATTGGATAAAATGGATGTAGAGTTAATAAAAATGGATGTAGAGTGGATAAAATGGATGTAGAGTTGATAAAAATAGAAGTAGAATGGATAAAATGGATGTAGAGTGGATAAAAATGGATGTAGAGTGGATAAAATGGATGTAGAGTGGATAAAAATGGATGTAGAGTGGATAAAATGGATGTAGAGTGGATAAAAATGGATGTAGAGTGGATAAAATGGATGTAGAGTGGATAAAATGGATGTAGGGTGGATAAAAATGGATGTAGAGTGGATAAAATGGATGTAGAGTGTATAAAATGGATGTAGAGTGAATAAAATGGATGTAGAGTGGATAAAATTGATGTAGAGTGTATTAAATGGATGTAGAGTGGATAAAAATGGATGTAGAATGGATAAAAATGGATGTAGATTGGATAAAATGGATGTAGAGTGGATAAAATGGATGTAGAGTTGATAAAATGGATGTAAAGTGGATAAAATGGATGTAGAGTTAATAAAATTGGATGTAGAGTGGATAAAATGGATGTAGAGTGGATAAAAATGGATGTAGAGAGGATAAAATGGATGTAGAGTGGATAAAATGGATGTAGAGTTGATAAAAATGGATGTAGAGTGGATAAAAATGGATGTAGATTGGATAAAATGGATGTAGAGTGGATAAAAATGGATGTAGAGTATATAAATTGGATGTAGAGTATATAAAATGGATGTAGAGTGGATAAAAATGGATGTCGAGTGGATAAAATGGATGTAGAGTGGATAAAAATGGATGTAGATTGGATAAAATGGATGTAGAGTTAATAAAAATGGATGTAGAGTGGATAAAATGGATGTAGAGTTGATAAAAATGGATGTAGACTGGATAAAAATGGATGTAGATTGGATAAAATGGATGTAGAGTGGATAAAAATGGATGTAGAGTATATAAATTGGATGTAAAGTGGATAAAATGGATGTAGAGTTAATAAAATTGGATGTAGAGTGGATAAAATGGATGTAGAGTTGATAAAAATGGATGTAGAGTGGATAAAAATGGATGTAGATTGGATAAAATGGATGTAGAGTGGATAAAAATGGATGTAGAGTATATAAAATGGATGTAGAGTGGATAAAAATGGATGTAGATTGGATAAAATGGATGTAGAGTTAATAAAAATGGATATAGAGTGGATAAAATGGATGTAGAGTTGATAAAAATGGATGTAGAGTGGATAAAATGGATATAGAGTGGATAAAAATGGATGTAGATTGGATAAAATGGATGTAGAGTGGATAAAAATGGATGTAGAGTATATAAAATGGATGTAGAGTGGATAAAAATGGATGTAGATTGGATAAAATGGATGTGGAGTGGATAACAATGGATATAGAGAGGATAAAAATGGATGTAGATTGGATAAAATGGATGTAGAGTTAATAAAAATGGATGTAGAGTGGATAAAATGGATGTAGAGTTGATAAAAATGGAAGTAGAATGGATAAAATGGATGTAGAGTGGATAAAAATGGATGTAGAGTGGATAAAATGGATGTAGAGTGGATAAAAATGGATGTAGAGTGGATAAAATGGATGTAGAGTGGATAAAAATGGATGTAGAGTGGATAAAATGGATGTAGAGTGGATAAAATGGATGTAGGGTGGATAAAAATGGATGTAGAGTGGATAAAATGGATGTAGAGTGTATAAAATGGATGTAGAGTGAATAAAATTGATGTAGAGTGGATAAAATTGATGTAGAGTGTATTAAATGGATGTAGAGTGGATAAAAATGGATGTAGAGTGGATAAAAATGGATGTAGATTGGATAAAATGGATGTAGAGTGGATAAAATGGATGTAGAGTTGATAAAATGGATGTAAAGTGGATAAAATGGATGTAGAGTTAATAAAATTGGATGTAGAGTGGATAAAATGGATGTAGAGTTGATAAAAATGGATGTAGAGTGGATAAAAATGGATGTAGATTGGATAAAATGGATGTAGAGTGGATAAAAATGGATGTAGAGTATATAAATTGGATGTAGAGTATATAAAATGGATGTAGAGTGGATAAAAATGGATGTAGAGTGGATAAAAATGGATGTAGAGAGGATAAAATGGATGTAGAGTGGATAAAATGGATGTAGAGTTGATAAAAATGGATGTAGAGTGGATAAAAATGGATGTAGATTGGATAAAATGGATGTAGAGTGGATAAAAATGGATGTAGAGTATATAAATTGGATGTAGAGTATATAAAATGGATGTAGAGTGGATAAAAATGGATGTAGAGTATATAAATTGGATGTAGAGTATATAAAATGGATGTAGAGTGGATAAAAATGGATGTCGAGTGGATAAAATGGATGTAGAGTGGATAAAAATGGATGTAGATTGGATAAAATGGATGTAGAGTTAATAAAAATGGATGTAGAGTGGATAAAATGGATGTAGAGTTGATAAAAATGGATGTAGAGTGGATAAAAATGGATGTAGATTGGATAAAATGGATGTAGAGTGGATAAAAATGGATGTAGAGTATATAAATTGGATGTAAAGTGGATAAAATGGATGTAGAGTTAATAAAATTGGATGTAGAGTGGATAAAAATGGATGTAGATTGGATAAAATGCATGTAGAGTGGATAAAAATGGATGTAGAGTATATAAAATGGATGTAGAGTGGATAAAAATGGATGTAGATTGGATATAATGGATGTAGAGTTAATAAAAATGGATGTAGAGTGGATAAAATGGATGTAGAGTTGATAAAAATGGATGTAGAGTGGATAAAATGGATATAGAGTGGATAAAAATGGATGTAGATTGGATAAAATGGATGTAGAGTGGATAAAAATGGATGTAGAGTATATAAAATGGATGTAGAGTGGATAAAAATAGATGTAGATTGGATAAAATGGATGTGGAGTGGATAACAATGGATGTAGAGAGGATAAAAATGGATGTAGATTGGATAAAATGGATGTAGAGTTAATAAAAATGGATGTAGAGTGGATAAAATGGATGTAGAGTTGATAAAAATGGAAGTAGAGTGGATAAAATGGATGTAGAGTGGATAAAAATGGATGTAGAGTGGATAAAATGGATGTAGAGTGGATAAAAATGGATGTAGAGTGGATAAAATGGATGTAGAGTGGATAAAAATGGATG
Source organism: Pemphredon lugubris (assembly GCA_933228935.1). Classification (NCBI taxonomy): domain Eukaryota; kingdom Metazoa; phylum Arthropoda; class Insecta; order Hymenoptera; family Crabronidae; genus Pemphredon; species Pemphredon lugubris. Next base: position 49,496,919 of record OW121816.1, read on the forward strand.
TAGAGTGGATAAAATGGATGTAGAGTGGATAAAATGGATGTAGGGTGGATAAAAATGGATGTAGAGTGGATAAAATGGATGTAGAGTGTATAAAATGGATGTAGAGTGAATAAAATGGATGTAGAGTGGATAAAATTGATGTAGAGTGTATTAAATGGATGTAGAGTGGATAAAAATGGATGTAGAATGGATAAAAATGGATGTAGATTGGATAAAATGGATGTAGAGTGGATAAAATGGATGTAGAGTTGATAAAATGGATGTAAAGTGGATAAAATGGATGTAGAGTTAATAAAATTGGATGTAGAGTGGATAAAATGGATGTAGAGTTGATAAAAATGGATGTAGAGTGGATAAAAATGGATGTAGATTGGATAAAATGGATGTAGAGTGGATAAAAATGGATGTAGAGTATATAAATTGGATGTAGAGTATATAAAATGGATGTAGAGTGGATAAAAATGGATGTCGAGTGGATAAAATGGATGTAGAGTGGATAAAAATGGATGTAGATTGGATAAAATGGATGTAGAGTTAATAAAAATGGATGTAGAGTGGATAAAATGGATGTAGAGTTGATCAAAATGGATGTAGAGTGGTTAAAAATGGATGTAGATTGGAAAAAATGGATGTAGAGTGGATAAAAATGGATGTAGAGTATATAAATTGGATGTAGAGTATATAAAATGGATGTAGAGTGGATAAAAATGGATGTCGAGTGGATAAAATGGATGTAGAGTGCATAAAAATGGATGTAGAGTGGATAAAAATGGATGTAGATTGGATAAAATGGATGTAGAGTGGATAAAAATGGATGTAGAGTATATAAATTGGATGTAGAGTATATAAAATGGATGTAGAGAGGATAAAAATGGATGTCGAGTGGATAAAATGGATGTAGAGTGGATAAAAATGGATGTAGATTGGATAAAATGGATGTAGAGTCGATAAAAATGGATGTAGAGTATATAAATTGGATGTAGAGTATATAAAATGGATGTAGAGTGGATAAAAATGAATGTAGAGTGGATAAAATGGATGTAGAGTGCATAAAAATGGATGTAGAGTGGATAAAATTGATGTAGAGTTGATAAAAATGGATGTAGAGTGGATAAAATGGATGTAGAGTAGATAAAATGGATGTAGAGTGGATAAAATGGATGAAGAGTTGATAAAATGGATGTAAAGTGGATAAAATGGATGTAGAGTGGATAAAAATGGATGTAGAGTGGATAAAATGGATGTATAGTGGATAAAAATGGATGTAGAGTGGATAAAATGGATGTAGAGTGGATAAAAATGGATGTAGAGTGGATGAAATGGATGTAGAGTGGATAAAATGGATGTAGAGTGGATAAAAATGGATGTAGAGTGGATAAAATGGATGTAGAGTTGATAAAAATGGATGTAGAGTGGATAAAAATGGATGTAGATTGGATAAAATGGATGTAGAGTGGATAAAAATGGATGTAGAGTATATAAATTGGATGTAGAGTATATAAAATGGATGTAGAGTGGATAAAAATGGATGTCGAGTGGATAAAATGGATGTAGAGTGGATAAAAATGGATGTAGATTGGATAAAATGGATGTAGAGTTAATAAAAATGGATGTAGAGTGGATAAAATGGATGTAGAGTTGATCAAAATGGATGTAGAGTGGATAAAAATGGATGTAGATTGGAAAAAATGGATGTAGAGTGGATAAAAATGGATGTAGAGTATATAAATTGGATGTAGAGTATATAAAATGGATGTAGAGTGGATAAAAATGGATGTCGAGTGGATAAAATGGATGTAGAGTGCATAAAAATGGATGTAGAGTGGATAAAAATGGATGTAGATTGGATAAAATGGATGTAGAGTGGATAAAAATGGATGTAGAGTATATAAATTGGATGTAGAGTATATAAAATGGATGTAGAGAGGATAAAAATGGATGTCGAGTGGATAAAATGGATGTAGAGTGGATAAAAATGGATGTAGATTGGATAAAATGGATGTAGAGTCGATAAAAATGGATGTAGAGTATATAAATTGGATGTAGAGTATATAAAATGGATGTAGAGTGGATAAAAATGAATGTCGAGTGGATAAAATGGATGTAGAGTGCATAAAAATGGATGTAGAGTGGATAAAATTGATGTAGAGTTGATAAAAATGGATGTAGAGTGGATAAAATGGATGTAGAGTAGATAAAATGGATGTAGAGTGGATAAAATGGATGAAGAGTTGATAAAATGGATGTAAAGTGGATAAAATGGATGTAGAGTGGATAAAAATGGATGTAGAGTGGATAAAATGGATGTAGAGTGGATAAAATGGTTGTAGAGTGGATAAAATGGATGTAGAGTTGATAAAAATGGAAGTAGAGTGGATAAAATGGATGTATAGTGGATAAAAATGGATGTAGAGTGGATAAAATGGATGTAGAGTGGATAAAAATGGATGTAGAGTGGATGAAATGGATGTAGAGTGGATAAAATGGATGTAGAGTATATAAATTGGATGTAGAGTATATAAAATGGATGTAGAGTGGATAAAAATGAATGTCGAGTGGATAAAATGGATGTAGAGTGCATAAAAATGGATGTAGAGTGGATAAAATTGATGTAGAGTTGATAAAAATGGATGTAGAGTGGATAAAATGGATGTAGAGTAGATAAAATGGATGTAGAGTGGATAAAATGGATGAAGAGTTGATAAAATGGATGTAAAGTGGATAAAATGGATGTAGAGTGGATAAAAATGGATGTAGAGTGGATAAAAATGGATGTAGATTGGATAAAATGGATGTAGAGTGGATAAAAATGGATGTAGAGTATATAAATTGGATGTAAAGTGGATAAAATGGATGTAGAGTTAATAAAATTGGATGTAGAGTGGATAAAATGGATGTAGAGTTGATAAAAATGGATGTAGAGTGGATAAAAATGGATGTAGATTGGATAAAATGCATGTAGAGTGGATAAAAATGGATGTAGAGTATATAAAATGGATGTAGAGTGGATAAAAATGGATGTAGATTGGATAAAATGGATGTAGAGTTAATAAAAATGGATGTAGAGTGGATAAAATGGATGTAGAGTTGATAAAAATGGATGTAGAGTGGATAAAATGGATATAGAGTGGATAAAAATGGATGTAGATTGGATAAAATGGATGTAGAGTGGATAAAAATGGATGTAGAGTATATAAAATGGATGTAGAGTGGATAAAAATGGATGTAGATTGGATAAAATGGATGTGGAGTGGATAACAATGGATGTAGAGAGGATAAAAATGGATGTAGATTGGATAAAATGGATGTAGAGTGGATAAAATGGATGTAGAGTTGATAAAAATGGAAGTAGAGTGGATAAAATGGATGTAGAGTGGATAAAAATGGATGTAGAGTGGATAAAATGGATGTAGAGTGGATAAAAATGGATGTAGAGTGGATAAAATGGATGTAGAGTGGATAAAAATGGATGTAGAGTGGATAAAATGGATGTAGAGTGGATAAAATGGATGTAGGGTGGATAAAAATGGATGTAGAGTGGATAAAATGGATGTAGAGTGTATAAAATGGATGTAGAGTGAATAAAATGGATGTAGAGTGGATAAAATTGATGTAGAGTGTATTAAATGGATGTAGAGTGGATAAAAATGGATGTAGAATGGATAAAAATGGATGTAGATTGGATAAAATGGATGTAGAGTGGATAAAATGGATGTAGAGTTGATAAAATGGATGTAAAGTGGATAAAATGGATGTAGAGTTAATAAAATTGGATGTAGAGTGGATAAAATGGATGTAGAGTTGATAAAAATGGATGTAGAGTGGATAAAAATGGATGTAGATTGGATAAAATGGATGTAGAGTGGATAAAAATGGATGTAGAGTATATAAATTGGATGTAGAGTATATAAAATGGATGTAGAGTGGATAAAAATGGATGTCGAGTGGATAAAATGGATGTAGAGTGGATAAAAATGGATGTAGATTGGATAAAATGGATGTAGAGTTAATAAAAATGGATGTAGAGTGGATAAAATGGATGTAGAGTTGATCAAAATGGATGTAGAGTGGATAAAAATGGATGTAGATTGGATAAAATGGATGTAGAGTGGATAAAAATGGATGTAGAGTATATAAATTGGATGTAGAGTATATAAAATGGATGTAGAGTGGATAAAAATGGATGTCGAGTGGATAAAATGGATGTAGAGTGCATAAAAATGGATGTAGAGTGGATAAAAATGGATGTAGATTGGATAAAATGGATGTAGAGTGGATAAAAATGGATGTAGAGTATATAAATTGGATGTAGAGTATATAAAATGGATGTAGAGAGGATAAAAATGGATGTCGAGTGGATAAAATGGATGTAGAGTGGATAAAAATGGATGTAGATTGGATAAAATGGATGTAGAGTCGATAAAAATGGATGTAGAGTATATAAATTGGATGTAGAGTATATAAAATGGATGTAGAGTGGATAAAAATGAATGTCGAGTGGATAAAATGGATGTAGAGTGCATAAAAATGGATGTAGAGTGGATAAAATTGATGTAGAGTTGATAAAAATGGATGTAGAGTGGATAAAATGGATGTAGAGTAGATAAAATGGATGTAGATTGGATAAAATGGATGAAGAGTTGATAAAATGGATGTAAAGTGGATAAAATGGATGTAGAGTGGATAAAAATGGATGTAGAGTGGATAAAATGGATGTAGAGTGGATAAAATGGTTGTAGAGTGGATAAAATGGATGTAGAGTTGATAAAAATGGAAGTAGAGTGGATAAAATGGATGTATAGTGGATAAAAATGGATGTAGAGTGGATAAAATGGATGTAGAGTGGATAAAAATGGATGTAGAGTGGATGAAATGGATGTAGAGTGGATAAAATGGATGTAGAGTGGATAAAAATGGATGTAGAGTGGATAAAAATGGATGTAGATTGGATAAAATGGATGTAGAGTGGATAAAATGGATCTAGAGTTGATAAAATGGATGTAAAGTGGATAAAATGGATGTAGAGTTAATAAAAATGGATGTACAGTGGATAAAATGGATGTAGAGTGGATAAAAATGGATGTAGAGTGGATAAAATGGATGTAGAGATGATAAAAATGGATGTAGAGTAGATAAAATGGATGTAGAGTGGATAAAATGGATGTAGAGTTCATAAAAATGGATGTAGAGTGGATAAAAATGGATGTAGAGTGGATAAAATGGTTGTAGAGTGGATAAAATGGATGTAGAGTGGATAAAATGGATGTAGAGTTAATAAAAATGGATGTAGTGTGGAAATACTGGATGTAGAGAGGATAAAATGGATGTAGAGTTGATAAAAATGGATGTAGAGTGGATAAAAATGGATGTAGATTGGATAAAATGAATGTAGAGTGGATAAAAATGGATGTAGAGTGGATAAAATGGATGTAGAGATGATAAAAATGGATGTAGAGTGGATAAAATGGATGTACAGTTAATAAAAATGGATGTAGAGTGGATATAATGGATGTAGAGTTGATAAAATGGATGTAAAGTGGATAAAATGGATGTAGAGTTAATAAAAATGGATGTAGTGTGGAAATACTGGATGTAGAGAGGATAAAATGGATGTAGAGTGGATAAAATGGATGTAGAGTTAATAAAATTGGATGTAGAGTGGATAAAATGGATGTAGAGTTGATAAAAATGGATGTAGAGTGGATAAAAATGGATGTAGATTGGATAAAATGAATGTAGAGTGGATAAAAATGGATGTAGAGTGGATAAAATGGATGTAGAGTGGATAAAATGGTTGTAGAGTGGATAAAATGGATGTAGAGTTGATAAAAATGGAAGTAGAGTGGATAAAATGGATGTATAGTGGATAAAAATGGATGTAGAGTGGATAAAATGGATGTAGAGTGGATAAAAATGGATGTAGAGTGGATAAAATGGATGTAGAGTTGATAAAATGGATGTAAAGTGGATAAAATGGATGTAGAGTTCATAAAAATGGATGTAGAGTGGATAAAATTGATGTAGAGTGTATTAAATGGATGTAGAGTGGATAAAAATGGATGTAGAATGGATAAAAATGGATGTAGATTGGATAAAATGGATGTAGAGTGGATAAAATGGATGTAGAGTTGATAAAATGGATGTAAAGTGGATAAAATGGATGTAGAGTTAATAAAATTGGATGTAGAGTGGATAAAATGGATGTAGAGTTGATAAAAATGGATGTAGAGTGGATAAAAATGGATGTAGATTGGATAAAATGGATGTAGAGTGGATAAAAATGGATGTAGAGTATATAAATTGGATGTAGAGTATATAAAATGGATGTAGAGTGGATAAAAATGGATGTCGAGTGGATAAAATGGATGTAGAGTGGATAAAAATGGATGTAGATTGGATAAAATGGATGTAGAGTTAATAAAAATGGATGTAGAGTGGATAAAATGGATGTAGAGTTGATCAAAATGGATGTAGAGTGGATAAAAATGGATGTAGATTGGATAAAATGGATGTAGAGAGGATAAAAATGGATGTAGAGTATATAAATTGGATGTAGAGTATATAAAATTGATGTAGAGTGGATAAAAATGGATGTCGAGTGGATAAAATGGATGTAGAGTGGATAAAAATGGATGTAGATTGGATAAAATGGATGTAGAGTGGATAAAAATGGATGTAGAGTATATAAATTGGATGTAGAGTATATAAAATGGATGTAGAGTGGATAAAAATGGATGTCGAGTGGATAAAATGGATGTAGAGTGCATAAAAATGGATGTAGAGTGGATAAAAATGGATGTAGATTGGATAAAATGGATGTAGAGTGGATAAAAATGGATGTAGAGTATATAAATTGGATGTAGAGTATATAAAATGGATGTAGAGAGGATAAAAATGGATGTCGAGTGGATAAAATGGATGTAGAGTGGATAAAAATGGATGTAGATTGGATAAAATGGATGTAGAGTTGATAAAAATGGATGTAGAGTATATAAATTGGATGTAGAGTATATAAAATGGATGTAGAGTGGATAAAAATGGATGTCGAGTGGATAAAATGGATGTAGAGTGCATAAAAATGGATGTAGAGTGGATAAAATGGATGTAGAGTTGATAAAAATTGATGTAGAGTGGATAAAATGGATGTAGAGTAGATAAAATGGATGTAGAGTGGATAAAATGGATGAAGAGTTGATAAAATGGATGTAAAGTGGATAAAATGGATGTAGAGTGGATAAAAATGGATGTAGAGTGGATAAAATGGATGTAGAGTGGATAAAATGGTTGTAGAGTGGATAAAATGGATGTAGAGTTGATAAAAATGGAAGTAGAGTGGATAAAATGGATGTATAGTGGATAAAAATGGATGTAGAGTGGATAAAATGGATGTAGAGTGGATAAAAATGGATGTAGAGTGGATGAAATGGATGTAGAGTGGATAAAATGGATGTAGAGTGGATAAAAATGGATGTAGAGTGGATAAAAATGGATGTAGATTGGATAAAATGGATGTAGAGTGGATAAAATGGATCTAGAGTTGATAAAATGGATGTAAAGTGGATAAAATGGATGTAGAGTTAATAAAAATGGATGTAGAGTGGATAAAATGGATGTAGAGTGGAGAAAAATGGATGTAGAGTGGATAAAATGGATGTAGAGATGATAAAAATGGATGTAGAGTGGATAAAATGGATGTAGAGTAGATAAAATGGATGTAGAGTGGATAAAATGGATGTAGAGTTCATAAAAATGGATGTAGAGTGGATAAAAATGGATGTAGAGTGGATAAAATGGTTGTAGAGTGGATAAAATGGATTTAGAGTGGATAAAATGGATGTAGAGTGGATAAAAATGGATGTAGAGTGGATAAAATGGATGTAGAGTTGATAAAAATGGATGTAGAGTGGATAAAATGCAAGTAGAGTAGATAAAATGGATGTAGAGTGGATAAAATGGATGTAGAGTTGATAAAATGGATGTAAAGTGGATAAAATGGATGTAGAGTTCATAAAAATGGATGTAGAGTGGATAAAAATGGATGTAGATTGGATAAAATGGATGTAGAGTGGATAAAAATGGATGTAGAGTGGATAAAATGGATGTAGAGTGGATAAAATGGTTGTAGAGTGGATAAAATGGATGTAGAGTGGATAAAATGGATGTAGAGTGGATAAAAATGGATGTAGAGTGGATAAAATGGATGTAGAGTGGATAAAATGGTTGTATAGTGGATAAAATGGATGTAGAGTTGATAAAAATGGAAGTAGAGTGGATAAAATGGATGTATAGTGGATAAAAATGGATGTAGAGTGGATAAAATGGATGTAGAGTGGATAAAATTGATGTAGAGTGTATTAAATGGATGTAGAGTGGATAAAAATGGATGTAGAATGGATAAAAATGGATGTAGATTGGATAAAATGGATGTAGAGTGGATAAAATGGATGTAGAGTTGATAAAATGGATGTAAAGTGGATAAAATGGATGTAGAGTTAATAAAATTGGATGTAGAGTGGATAAAATGGATGTAGAGTTGATAAAAATGGATGTAGAGTGGATAAAAATGGATGTAGATTGGATAAAATGGATGTAGAGTGGATAAAAATGGATGTAGAGTATATAAATTGGATGTAGAGTATATAAAATGGATGTAGAGTGGATAAAAATGGATGTCGAGTGGATAAAATGGATGTAGAGTGGATAAAAATGGATGTAGATTGGATAAAATGGATGTAGAGTTAATAAAAATGGATGTAGAGTGGATAAAATGGATGTAGAGTTGATCAAAATGGATGTAGAGTGGATAAAAATGGATGTAGATTGGATAAAATGGATGTAGAGAGGATAAAAATGGATGTAGAGTATATAAATTGGATGTAGAGTATATAAAATTGATGTAGAGTGGATAAAAATGGATGTCGAGTGGATAAAATGGATGTAGAGTGGATAAAAATGGATGTAGATTGGATAAAATGGATGTAGAGTGGATAAAAATGGATGTAGAGTATATAAATTGGATGTAGAGTATATAAAATGGATGTAGAGTGGATAAAAATGGATGTCGAGTGGATAAAATGGATGTAGAGTGCATAAAAATGGATGTAGAGTGGATAAAAATGGATGTAGATTGGATAAAATGGATGTAGAGTGGATAAAAATGGATGTAGAGTATATAAATTGGATGTAGAGTATATAAAATGGATGTAGAGTGGATAAAAATGGATGTCGAGTGGATAAAATGGATGTAGAGTGGATAAAAATGGATGTAGATTGGATAAAATGGATGTAGAGTCGATAAAAATGGATGTAGAGTATATAAATTGGATGTAGAGTATATAAAATGGATGTAGAGTGGATAAAAATGGATGTCGAGTGGATAAAATGGATGTAGAGTGCATAAAAATGGATGTAGAGTGGATAAAATGGATGTAGAGTTGATAAAAATGGATGTAGAGTGGATAAAATGGATGTAGAGTAGATAAAATGGATGTAGAGTGGATAAAATGGATGAAGAGTTGATAAAATGGATGTAAAGTGGATAAAATGGATGTAGAGTGGATAAAAATGGATGTAGAGTGGATAAAATGGATGTAGAGTGGATAAAATGGTTGTAGAGTGGATAAAATGGATGTAGAGTTGATAAAAATGGAAGTAGAGTGGATAAAATGGATGTATAGTGGATAAAAATGGATGTAGAGTGGATAAAATGGATGTAGAGTGGATAAAAATGGATGTAGAGTGGATGAAATGGATGTAGAGTGGATAAAATGGATGTAGAGTGGATAAAAATGGATGTAGAGTGGATAAAAATGGATGTAGATTGGATAAAATGGATGTAGAGTGGATAAAATGGATCTAGAGTTGATAAAATGGATGTAAAGTGGATAAAATGGATGTAGAGTTAATAAAAATGGATGTAGAGTGGATAAAATGGATGTAGAGTGGAGAAAAATGGATGTAGAGTGGATAAAATGGATGTAGAGATGATAAAAATGGATGTAGAGTGGATAAAATGGATGTAGAGTAGATAAAATGGATGTAGAGTGGATAAAATGGATGTAGAGTTCATAAAAATGGATGTAGAGTGGATAAAATGGATGTAGAGTTAATAAAAATGGATGTAGTGTGGAAATACTGGATGTAGAGAGGATAAAATGGATGTAGAGTTGATAAAAATGGATGTAGAGTGGATAAAAATGGATGTAGATTGGATAAAATGAATGTAGAGTGGATAAAAATGGATGTAGAGTGGATAAAATGGATGTAGAGATGATAAAAATGGATGTAGAGTGGATAAAATGGATGTACAGTTAATAAAAATGGATGTAGAGTGGATAAAATGGATGTAGAGTTGATAAAAATGGATGTAGAGTGGATAAAAATGGATGTAGATTGGATAAAATGAATGTAGAGTGGATAAAAATGGATGTAGAGTATATAAATTGGATGTAGAGTATATAAAATGGATGTAGAGTGGATAAAAATGAATGTAGAGTGGATAAAAATGGATGTAGAGTATATAAATTGGATGTAGAGTATATAAAATGGATGTAGAGTGGATAAAAATGGATGTCGAGTGGATAAAATGGATGTAGAGTTGATAAAAATGGATGTAGAGTGGATAAAAATGGATGTAGATTGGATAAAATGGATGTAGAGTGGATAAAAATGGATGTAGAGTATATAAATTGGATGTAGAGTATATAAAATGGATGTAGAGTGGATAAAAATGGATGTCGAGTGGATAAAATGGATGTAGAGTGGATAAAAATGGATGTAGAGTGGATAAAATGGATGTAGAGTTGATAAAAATGGATGTAGAGTGGATAAAATGCATGTAGAGTAGATAAAATGGATGTAGAGTGGATAAAATGGATGTAGAGTTGATAAAATGGATGTAAAGTGGATAAAATGGATGTAGAGTTCATAAAAATGGATGTAGAGTGGATAAAAATGGATGTAGATTGGATAAAATGGATGTAGAGTGGATAAAAATGGATGTAGAGTGGATAAAATGGATGTAGAGTGGATAAAATGGATGTAGAGTTGATAAAATGGATGTAAAGTGGATAAAATGGATGTAGAGTTCATAAAAATGGATGTAGAGTGGATAAAAATGGATGTAGATTGGATAAAATGGATGTAGAGTGGATAAAAATGGATGTAGAGTGGATAAAATGGATGTAGAGTGGATAAAAATGGATGTAGAGTGGATAAAATGGATGTAGAGTGGATAAAATGGTTGTAGAGTGGATAAAATGGATGTAGAGTTGATAAAAATGGAAGTAGAGTGGATAAAATGGATGTATAGTGGATAAAAATGGATGTAGAGTGGATAAAATGGATGTAGAGTGGATAAAAATGGATGTAGAGTGGATAAAATGGATGTAGAGTGGATAAAAATGGATGTAGAGTGGATAAAAATGGATGTAGAGTGGATGAAATGGATGTAGAGTGGATAAAATGGATGTAGAGTGGATAAAAATGGATGTAGAGTGGATAAAATGGATGTAGAGTGGATAAAATGGATATAGGGTGGATAAAAATGGATGTAGAGTGGATAAAATGGATGTAGAGTGTATAAAATAGATGTAGAGTGTATAAAATGGATGTAGAGTGGATAAAAATGGATGTAGAGTGGATAAAAATGGATGTAGAGAGGATAAAATGGATGTAGAGTGGATAAAATGGATGTAGAGTTGATAAAAATGGATGTAGAGTGGATAAAAATGGATGTAGATTGGATAAAATGGATGTAGAGTGGATAAAAATGGATGTAGAGTATATAAATTGGATGTAGAGTATATAAAATGGATGTAGAGTGGATAAAAATGAATGTCGAGTGGATAAAATGGATGTAGAGTGGATAAAAATGGATGTAGATTGGATAAAATGGATGTAGAGTTAATAAAAATGGATGTAGAGTGGATAAAATGGATGTAGAGTTGATAAAAATGGATGTAGAGTGGATAAAAATGGATGTAGATTGGATAAAATGGATGTAGAGTGGATAAAAATGGATGTAGAGTATATAAATTGGATGTAAAGTGGATAAAATGGATGTAGAGTTAATAAAATTGGATGTAGAGTGGATAAAATGGATGTAGAGTTGATAAAAATGGATGTAGAGTGGATAAAAATGGATGTAGATTGGATAAAATGGATGTAGAGTGGATAAAAATGGATGTAGAGTATATAAAATGGATGTAGAGTGGATAAAAATGGATGTAGATTGGATAAAATGGATGTAGAGTTAATAAAAATGGATGTAGAGTGGATAAAATGGATGTAGAGAGGATAAAATGGATGTAGAGTGGATAAAATGGATGTAGAGTTGATAAAAATGGATGTAGAGTGGATAAAAATGGATGTAGATTGGATAAAATGGATGTAGAGTGGATAAAAATGGATGTAGAGTATATAAATTGGATGTAGAGTATATAAAATGGATGTAGAGTGGATAAAAATGAATGTCGAGTGGATAAAATGGATGTAGAGTGGATAAAATTGGATGTAGATTGGATAAAATGGATGTAGAGTTAATAAAAATGGATGTAGAGTGGATAAAATGGATGTAGAGTTGATAAAAATGGATGTAGAGTGGATAAAAATGGATGTAGATTGGATAAAATGGATGTAGAGTGGATAAAAATGGATGTAGAGTATATAAATTGGATGTAAAGTGGATAAAATGGATGTAGAGTTAATAAAATTGGATGTAGAGTGGATAAAATGGATGTAGAGTTGATAAAAATGGATGTAGAGTGGATAAAAATGGATGTAGATTGGATAAAATGGATGTAGAGTGGATAAAAATGGATGTAGAGTATATAAAATGGATGTAGAGTGGATAAAAATGGATGTAGATTGGATAAAATGGATGTGGAGTGGATAACAATGGATGTAGAGAGGATAAAAATGGATGTAGATTGGATAAAATGGATGTAGAGTTAATAAAAATGGATGTAGAGTGGATAAAATGGATGTAGAGTTGATAAAAATGGAAGTAGAGTGGATAAAATGGATGTAGAGTGGATAAAAATGGATGTAGAGTGGATAAAATGGATGTAGAGTGGATAAAATGGATGTAGAGTGGATAAAATGGATGTAGGGTGGATAAAAATGGATGTAGAGTGGATAAAATGGATGTAGAGTGTATAAAATGGATGTAGAGTGAATAAAATGGATGTAGAGTGGATAAAATTGATGTAGAGTGTATTAAATGGATGTAGATTGGATAAAATGGATGTAGAGTGGATAAAATGGATGTAGAGTTGATAAAATGGATGTAAAGTGGATAAAATGGATGTAGAGTTAATAAAATTGGATGTAGAGTGGATAAAATGGATGTAGAGTTGATAAAAATGGATGTAGAGTGGATAAAAATGGATGTAGATTGGATAAAATGGATGTAGAGTGGATAAAAATGGATGTAGAGTATATAAATTGGATGTAGAGTATATAAAATGGATGTAGAGTGGATAAAAATGGATGTCGAGTGGATAAAATGGATGTAGAGTGGATAAAAATGGATGTAGATTGGATAAAATGGATGTAGAGTTAATAAAAATGGATGTAGAGTGGATAAAATGGATGTAGAGTTGATCAAAATGGATGTAGAGTGGATAAAAATGGATGTAGATTGGATAAAATGGATGTAGAGAGGATAAAAATGGATGTAGAGTATATAAATTGGATGTAGAGTATATAAAATTGATGTAGAGTGGATAAAAATGGATGTCGAGTGGATAAAATGGATGTAGAGTGGATAAAAATGGATGTAGATTGGATAAAATGGATGTAGAGTGGATAAAAATGGATGTAGAGTATATAAATTGGATGTAGAGTATATAAAATGGATGTAGAGTGGATAAAAATGGATGTAGATTGGATAAAATGGATGTGGAGTGGATAACAATGGATGTAGAGAGGATAAAAATGGATGTAGATTGGATAAAATGGATGTAGAGTTAATAAAAATGGATGTAGAGTGGATAAAATGGATGTAGAGTTAATAAAAATGGAAGTAGAGTGGATAAAATGGATGTATAGTGGATAAAAATGGATGTAGAGTGGATAAAATGGATGTAGAGTGGATAAAAATGGATGTAGAGTGGATAAAATGGATGTAGAGTGGATAAAAATGGATGTAGAGTGGATAAAAATGGATGTAGAGTGGATGAAATGGATGTAGAGTGGATAAAATGGATGTAGAGTGGATAAAAATGGATGTAGAGTGGATAAAATGGATGTAGAGTGGATAAAATGGATGTAGGGTGGATAAAAATGGATGTAGAGTGGATAAAATGGATGTAGAGTGTATAAAATGGATGTAGAGTGAATAAAATGGATGTAGAGTGGATAAAATTGATGTAGAGTGTATAAAATGGATGTAGAGTGGATAAAAATGGATGTAGAGTGGATAAAAATGGATGTAGATTGGATAAAATGGATGTAGAGTGGATAAAAATGGATGTAGAGTGGATAAAATGGATGTAGAGTGGATAAAAATGGATGTAGAGTGGATAAAATGGATGTAGAGTGGATAAAAATGGATGTAGAGTGGATAAAAATGGATGTAGAGTGGATGAAATGGATGTAGAGTGGATAAAATGGATGTAGAGTGGATAAAAATGGATGTAGAGTGGATAAAATGGATGTAGAGTGGATAAAATGGATGTAGGGTGGATAAAAATGGATGTAGAGTGGATAAAATGGATGTAGAGTGTATAAAATGGATGTAGAGTGAATAAAATGGATGTAGAGTGGATAAAATTGATGTAGAGTGTATAAAATGGATGTAGAGTGGATAAAAATGGATGTAGAGTGGATAAAAATGGATGTAGATTGGATAAAATGGATGTAGAGTGGATAAAAATGGATGTAGAGTGGATAAAATGGATGTAGAGTGGATAAAATGGTTGTAGAGTGGATAAAATGGATGTAGAGTGGATAAAATGGATGTAGAATGGATAAAATGGATGTAAAGTGGATAAAAATGGATGTCGAGTGGATAAAATGGATGTAGAGTGGATAAAATGGATGTACAGTTAATAAAAATGGATGTAGAGTGGATATAATGGATGTAGAGTTGATAAAATGGATGTAAAGTGGATAAAATGGATGTAGAGTTAATAAAAATGGATGTAGTGTGGAAATACTGGATGTAGAGAGGATAAAATGGATGTAGAGTGGATAAAATGGATGTAGAGTTAATAAAATTGGATGGAGAGTGGATAAAATGGATGTAGAGTGGATAAAATGGATGTAGGGTGGATAAAAAAGGATGTAGAGTGGATAAAAATGGATGTAGAGTGGATAAAATGGATGTAGAGTGGATAAAAATGGATGTAGAGTGGATAAAATGGATGTAGAGTGGATAAAATGGATGTAGGGTGGATAAAAAAGGATGTAGAGTGGATAAAATGGATGTAGAGTGTATAAAATGGATGTAGAGTGAATAAAATGGATGTAGAGTGGATAAAATTGATGTAGAGTGTATAAAATGGATGTAGAGTGGATAAAAATGGATGTAGAATGGATAAAAATGGATGTAGATTGGATAAAATGGATGTAGAGTGGATAAAATGGATGTAGAGTTGATAAAATGGATGTAAAGTGGATAAAATGGATGTAGAGTTAATAAAATTGGATGTAGAGTGGATAAAATGGATGTAGAGTTGATAAAAATGGATGTAGAGTGGATAAAAATGGATGTAGATTGGATAAAATGGATGTAGAGTGGATAAAAATGGATGTAGAGTATATAAATTGGATGTAGAGTATATAAAATGGATGTAGAGTGGATAAAAATGGATGTCGAGTGGATAAAATGGATGTAGAGTGGATAAAAATGGATGTAGATTGGATAAAATGGATGTAGAGTGGATAAAAATGGATGTAGAGTATATAAATTGGATGTAGAGTATATAAAATGGATGTAGAGTGGATAAAAATGGATGTCGAGTGGATAAAATGGATGTAGAGTGGATAAAAATGGATGTAGATTGGATAAAATGGATGTAGAGTTAATAAAAATGGATGTAGAGTGGATAAAATGGATGTAGAGTTGATCAAAATGGATGTAGAGTGGATAAAAATGGATGTAGATTGGATAAAATGGATGTAGAGTGGATAAAAATGGATGTAGAGTATATAAATTGGATGTAGAGTATATAAAATTGATGTAGAGTGGATAAAAATGGATGTCGAGTGGATAAAATGGATGTAGAGTGGATAAAAATGGATGTAGATTGGATAAAATGGATGTAGAGTGGATAAAAATGGATGTAGAGTATATAAATTGGATGTAGAGTATATAAAATGGATGTAGAGTGGATAAAAATGGATGTAGATTGGATAAAATGGATGTGGAGTGGATAACAATGGATGTAGAGAGGATAAAAATGGATGTAGATTGGATAAAATGGATGTAGAGTTAATAAAAATGGATGTAGAGTGGATAAAATGGATGTAGAGTTAATAAAAATGGATGTAGAGTGGATAAAATGGATGTATAGTGGATAAAAATGGATGTAGAGTGGATAAAATGGATGTAGAGTGGATAAAAATGGATGTAGAGTGGATAAAATGGATGTAGAGTGGATAAAAATGGATGTAGAGTGGATAAAAATGGATGTAGAGTGGATGAAATGGATGTAGAGTGGATAAAATGGATGTAGAGTGGATAAAAATGGATGTAGAGTGGATAAAATGGATGTAGAGTGGATAAAATGGATGTAGGGTGGATAAAAATGGATGTAGAGTGGATAAAATGGATGTAGAGTGTATAAAATGGATGTAGAGTGAATAAAATGGATGTAGAGTGGATAAAATTGATGTAGAGTGTATAAAATGGATGTAGAGTGGATAAAAATGGATGTAGAGTGGATAAAAATGGATGTAGATTGGATAAAATGGATGTAGAGTGGATAAAAATGGATGTAGAGTGGATAAAATGGATGTAGAGTGGATAAAAATGGATGTAGAGTGGATAAAATGGATGTAGAGTGGATAAAAATGGATGTAGAGTGGATAAAAATGGATGTAGAGTGGATGAAATGGATGTAGAGTGGATAAAATGGATGTAGAGTGGATAAAAATGGATGTAGAGTGGATAAAATGGATGTAGAGTGGATAAAATGGATGTAGGGTGGATAAAAATGGATGTAGAGTGGATAAAATGGATGTAGAGTGTATAAAATGGATGTAGAGTGAATAAAATGGATGTAGAGTGGATAAAATTGATGTAGAGTGTATAAAATGGATGTAGAGTGGATAAAAATGGATGTAGAGTGGATAAAAATGGATGTAGATTGGATAAAATGGATGTAGAGTGGATAAAAATGGATGTAGAGTGGATAAAATGGATGTAGAGTGGATAAAATGGTTGTAGAGTGGATAAAATGGATGTAGAGTGGATAAAATGGATGTAGAATGGATAAAATGGATGTAAAGTGGATAAAAATGGATGTCGAGTGGATAAAATGGATGTAGAGTGGATAAAATGGATGTACAGTTAATAAAAATGGATGTAGAGTGGATATAATGGATGTAGAGTTGATAAAATGGATGTAAAGTGGATAAAATGGATGTAGAGTTAATAAAAATGGATGTAGTGTGGAAATACTGGATGTAGAGAGGATAAAATGGATGTAGAGTGGATAAAATGGATGTAGAGTTAATAAAATTGGATGGAGAGTGGATGAAATGGATGTAGAGTGGATAAAATGGATGTAGGGTGGATAAAAAAGGATGTAGAGTGGATAAAAATGGATGTAGAGTGGATAAAATGGATGTAGAGTGGATAAAAATGGATGTAGAGTGGATAAAATGGATGTAGAGTGGATAAAATGGATGTAGGGTGGATAAAAAAGGATGTAGAGTGGATAAAATGGATGTAGAGTGTATAAAATGGATGTAGAGTGAATAAAATGGATGTAGAGTGGATAAAATTGATGTAGAGTGTATAAAATGGATGTAGAGTGGATAAAAATGGATGTAGAATGGATAAAAATGGATGTAGATTGGATAAAATGGATGTAGAGTGGATAAAATGGATGTAGAGTTGATAAAATGGATGTAAAGTGGATAAAATGGATGTAGAGTTAATAAAATTGGATGTAGAGTGGATAAAATGGATGTAGAGTTGATAAAAATGGATGTAGAGTGGATAAAAATGGATGTAGATTGGATAAAATGGATGTAGAGTGGATAAAAATGGATGTAGAGTATATAAATTGGATGTAGAGTATATAAAATGGATGTAGAGTGGATAAAAATGGATGTCGAGTGGATAAAATGGATGTAGAGTGGATAAAAATGGATGTAGATTGGATAAAATGGATGTAGAGTTAATAAAAATGGATGTAGAGTGGATAAAATGGATGTAGAGTTGATCAAAATGGATGTAGAGTGGATAAAAATGGATGTAGATTGGATAAAATGGATGTAGAGAGGATAAAAATGGATGTAGAGTATATAAATTGGATGTAGAGTATATAAAATTGATGTAGAGTGGATAAAAATGGATGTCGAGTGGATAAAATGGATGTAGAGTGGATAAAAATGGATGTAGATTGGATAAAATGGATGTAGAGTGGATAAAAATGGATGTAGAGTATATAAATTGGATGTAGAGTATATAAAATGGATGTAGAGTGGATAAAAATGGATGTCGAGTGGATAAAATGGATGTAGAGTGCATAAAAATGGATGTAGAGTGGATAAAAATGGATGTAGATTGGATAAAATGGATGTAGAGTGGATAAAAATGGATGTAGAGTATATAAATTGGATGTAGAGTATATAAAATGGATGTAGAGAGGATAAAAATGGATGTCGAGTGGATAAAATGGATGTAGAGTGGATAAAAATGGATGTAGATTGGATAAAATGGATGTAGAGTCGATAAAAATGGATGTAGAGTATATAAATTGGATGTAGAGTATATAAAATGGATGTAGAGTGGATAAAAATGGATGTCGAGTGGATAAAATGGATGTAGAGTGCATAAAAATGGATGTAGAGTGGATAAAATGGATGTAGAGTTGATAAAAATGGATGTAGAGTGGATAAAATGGATGTAGAGTAGATAAAATGGATGTAGAGTGGATAAAATGGATGAAGAGTTGATAAAATGGATGTAAAGTGGATAAAATGGATGTAGAGTGGATAAAAATGGATGTAGAGTGGATAAAATGGATGTAGAGTGGATAAAATGGTTGTAGAGTGGATAAAATGGATGTAGAGTTGATAAAAATGGAAGTAGAGTGGATAAAATGGATGTATAGTGGATAAAAATGGATGTAGAGTGGATAAAATGGATGTAGAGTGGATAAAAATGGATGTAGAGTGGATGAAATGGATGTAGAGTGGATAAAATGGATGTAGAGTGGATAAAAATGGATGTAGATTGGATAAAATGGATGTAGAGTGGATAAAATGGATCTAGAGTTGATAAAATGGATGTAAAGTGGATAAAATGGATGTAGAGTTAATAAAAATGGATGTAGAGTGGATAAAATGGATGTAGAGTGGAGAAAAATGGATGTAGAGTGGATAAAATGGATGTAGAGATGATAAAAATGGATGTAGAGTGGATAAAATGGATGTAGAGTAGATAAAATGGATGTAGAGTGGATAAAATGGATGTAGAGTTCATAAAAATGGATGTAGAGTGGATAAAAATGGATGTAGAGTGGATAAAATGGTTGTAGAGTGGATAAAATGGATGTAGAGTGGATAAAATGGATGTAGAGTTAATAAAAATGGATGTAGTGTGGAAATACTGGATGTAGAGAGGATAAAATGGATGTAGAGTTGATAAAAATGGATGTAGAGTGGATAAAAATGGATGTAGATTGGATAAAATGGATGTAGAGTGGATAAAAATGGATGTAGAGTGGATAAAATGGATGTAGAGATGATAAAAATGGATGTAGAGTGGATAAAATGGATGTACAGTTAATAAAAATGGATGTAGAGTGGATAAAATGGATGTAGAGTTGATAAAAATGGATGTAGAGTGGATAAAAATGGATGTAGATTGGATAAAATGAATGTAGAGTGGATAAAAATGGATGTAGAGTATATAAATTGGATGTAGAGTATATAAAATGGATGTAGAGTGGTTAAAAATGTATGTAGAGTGGATAAAAATGGATGTAGAGTATATAAATTGGATGTAGAGTATATAAAATGGATGTAGAGTGGATAAAAATGGATGTCGAGTGGATAAAATGGATGTAGAGTTGATAAAAATGGATGTAGAGTGGATAAAAATGGATGTAGATTGGATAAAATGGATGTAGAGTGGATAAAAATGGATGTAGAGTATATAAATTGGATGTAGAGTATATAAAATGGATGTAGAGTGGATAAAAATGGATGTCGAGTGGATAAAATGGATGTAGAGTGGATAAAAATGGATGTAGAGTGGATAAAATGGATGTAGAGTTGATAAAAATGGATGTAGAGTGGATAAAATGCATGTAGAGTAGATAAAATGGATGTAGAGTGGATAAAATGGATGTAGAGTTGATAAAATGGATGTAAAGTGGATAAAATGGATGTAGAGTTCATAAAAATGGATGTAGAGTGGATAAAAATGGATGTAGATTGGATAAAATGGATGTAGAGTGGATAAAAATGGATGTAGAGTGGATAAAATGGATGTAGAGTGGATAAAATGGTTGTAGAGTGGATAAAATGGATGTAGAGTGGATAAAATGGATGTAGAGTGGATAAAAATGGATGTAGAGTGGATAAAATGGATGTAGAGTGGATAAAATGGTTGTAGAGTGGATAAAATGGATGTAGAGTTGATAAAAATGGAAGTAGAGTGGATAAAATGGATGTAGAGTGGATAAAAATGGATGTAGAGTGGATAAAATGGATGTAGAGTGTATAAAATAGATGTAGAGTGAATAAAATGGATGTAGAGTGGATAAAATTGATGTAGAGTGTATAAAATGGATGTAGAGTGGATAAAAATGGATGTAGAGTGGATAAAAATGGATGTAGAGAGGATAAAATGGATGTAGAGTGGATAAAATGGATGTAGAGTTCATAAAAATGGATGTAGAGTGGATAAAATGGATGTAGAGTGGATAAAATGGTTGTAGAGTGGATAAAATGGATGTAGAGTGGATAAAATGGATGTAGAGTGGATAAAAATGGATGTAGAGTGGATAAAATGGATGTAGAGTGGATAAAATGGTTGTAGAGTGGATAAAATGGATGTAGAGTTGATAAAAATGGAAGTAGAGTGGATAAAATGGATGTATAGTGGATAAAAATGGATGTAGAGTGGATAAAATGGATGTAGAGTGGATAAAAATGGATGTAGAGTGGATAAAATGGATGTAGAGTGTATAAAATAGATGTAGAGTGAATAAAATGGATGTAGAGTGGATAAAAATGGATGTAGAGTGGATAAAATGGATGTAGAGTGGATAAAATGGATGTAGAGTGGATAAAAATGGATGTAGAGTGGATAAAATGGATGTAGAGTGGATAAAATGGATATAGGGTGGATAAAAATGGATGTAGAGTGGATAAAATGGATGTAGAGTGTATAAAATAGATGTAGAGTGAATAAAATGGATGTAGAGTGGATAAAATTGATGTAGAGTGTATAAAATGGATGTAGAGTGGATAAAAATGGATGTAGAGTGGATAAAAATGGATGTAGAGAGGATAAAATGGATGTAGAGTGGATAAAATGGATGTAGAGTTGATAAAAATGGATGTAGAGTGGATAAAAATGGATGTAGATTGGATAAAATGGATGTAGAGTGGATAAAAATGGATGTAGAGTATATAAATTGGATGTAGAGTATATAAAATGGATGTAGAGCGGATAAAAATGAATGTCGAGTGGATAAAATGGATGTAGAGTGGATAAAAATGGATGTAGATTGGATAAAATGGATGTAGAGTTAATAAAAATGGATGTAGAGTGGATAAAATGGATGTAGAGTTGATAAAAATGGATGTAGAGTGGATAAAAATGGATGTAGATTGGATAAAATGGATGTAGAGTGGATAAAAATGGATGTAGAGTATATAAATTGGATGCAAAGTGGATAAAATGGATGTAGAGTTAATAAAATTGGATGTAGAGTGGATAAAATGGATGTAGAGTTGATAAAAATGGATGTAGAGTGGATAAAAATGGATGTAGATTGGATAAAATGGATGTAGAGTGGATAAAAATGGATGTAGAGTATATAAAATGGATGTAGAGTGGATAAAAATGGATGTAGATTGGATAAAATGGATGTAGAGTTAATAAAAATGGATGTAGAGTGGATAAAATGGATGTAGAGTTGATAATAATGGATGCAGAGTGGATAAAATGGATATAGAGTGGATAAAAATGGATGTAGATTGGATAAAATGGATGTAGAGTGGATAAAAATGGATGTAGAGTATATAAAATGGATGTAGAGTGGATAAAAATGGATGTAGATTGGATAAAATGGATGTGGAGTGGATAACAATGGATGTAGAGAGGATAAAAATGGATGTAGATTGGATAAAATGGATGTAGAGTTAATAAAAATGGATGTAGAGTGGATAAAATGGATGTAGAGTTGATAAAAATGGAAGTAGAGTGGATAAAATGGATGTAGAGTGGATAAAAATGGATGTAGAGTGGATAAAATGGATGTAGAGTGGATAAAAATGGATGTAGAGGGGATAAAATGGATGTAGAGTGGATAAAAATGGATGTAGAGTGGATAAAATGGATGTAGAGTGGATAAAATGGATGTAGAGTGGATAAAAATGGATGTAGAGTGGATAAAATGGATGTAGAGTGTATAAAATGGATGTAGAGTGAATAAAATGGATGTAGAGTGGATAAAATTGATGTAGAGTGTATTAAATGGATGTAGAGTGGATAAAAATGGATGTAGAATGGATAAAATGGATGTAGATTGGATAAAATGGATGTAGAGTGGATAAAATGGATGTAGAGTTGATAAAATGGATGTAAAGTGGATAAAATGGATGTAGAGTTAATAAAATTGGATGTAGAGTGGATAAAATGGATGTAGAGTTGATAAAAATGGATGTAGAGTGGATAAAAATGGATGTAGATTGGATAAAATGGATGTAGAGTGGATAAAAATGGATGTAGAGTATATAAATTGGATGTAGAGTATATAAAATGGATGTAGAGTGGATAAAAATGGATGTCGAGTGGATAAAATGGATGTAGAGTGGATAAAAATGGATGTAGATTGGATAAAATGGATGTAGAGTTAATAAAAATGGATGTAGAGTGGATAAAATGGATGTAGAGTTGATCAAAATGGATGTAGAGTGGATAAAAATGGATGTAGATTGGATAAAATGGATGTAGAGTGGATAAAAATGGATGTAGAGTATATAAATTGGATGTAGAGTATATAAAATTGATGTAGAGTGGATAAAAATGGATGTCGAGTGGATAAAATGGATGTAGAGTGGATAAAAATGGATGTAGATTGGATAAAATGGATGTAGAGTGGATAAAAATGGATGTAGAGTATATAAATTGGATGTAGAGTATATAAAATGGATGTAGAGTGGATAAAAATGGATGTAGATTGGATAAAATGGATGTGGAGTGGATAACAATGGATGTAGAGAGGATAAAAATGGATGTAGATTGGATAAAATGGATGTAGAGTTAATAAAAATGGATGTAGAGTGGATAAAATGGATGTAGAGTTGATAAAAATGGAAGTAGAGTGGATAAAATGGATGTATAGTGGATAAAAATGGATGTAGAGTGGATAAAATGGATGTAGAGTGGATAAAAATGGATGTAGAGTGGATAAAATGGATGTAGAGTGGATAAAAATGGATGTAGAGTGGATAAAAATGGATGTAGAGTGGATGAAATGGATGTAGAGTGGATAAAAATGGATGTAGAGTGGATAAAATGGATGTAGAGTGTATAAAATGGATGTAGAGTGAATAAAATGGATGTAGAGTGGATAAAATTGATGTAGAGTGTATTAAATGGATGTAGAGTGGATAAAAATGGATGTAGAATGGATAAAATGGATGTAGATTGGATAAAATGGATGTAGAGTGGATAAAATGGATGTAGAGTTGATAAAATGGATGTAAAGTGGATAAAATGGATGTAGAGTTAATAAAATTGGATGTAGAGTGGATAAAATGGATGTAGAGTTGATAAAAATGGATGTAGAGTGGATAAAAATGGATGTAGATTGGATAAAATGGATGTAGAGTGGATAAAAATGGATGTAGAGTATATAAATTGGATGTAGAGTATATAAAATGGATGTAGAGTGGATAAAAATGGATGTCGAGTGGATAAAATGGATGTAGAGTGGATAAAAATGGATGTAGATTGGATAAAATGGATGTAGAGTTAATAAAAATGGATGTAGAGTGGATAAAATGGATGTAGAGTTGATCAAAATGGATGTAGAGTGGATAAAAATGGATGTAGATTGGATAAAATGGATGTAGAGAGGATAAAAATGGATGTAGAGTATATAAATTGGATGTAGAGTATATAAAATTGATGTAGAGTGGATAAAAATGGATGTCGAGTGGATAAAATGGATGTAGAGTGGATAAAAATGGATGTAGATTGGATAAAATGGATGTAGAGTGGATAAAAATGGATGTAGAGTATATAAATTGGATGTAGAGTATATAAAATGGATGTAGAGTGGATAAAAATGGATGTAGATTGGATAAAATGGATGTGGAGTGGATAACAATGGATGTAGAGAGGATAAAAATGGATGTAGATTGGATAAAATGGATGTAGAGTTAATAAAAATGGATGTAGAGTGGATAAAATGGATGTAGAGTTAATAAAAATGGAAGTAGAGTGGATAAAATGGATGTATAGTGGATAAAAATGGATGTAGAGTGGATAAAATGGATGTAGAGTGGATAAAAATGGATGTAGAGTGGATAAAATGGATGTAGAGTGGATAAAAATGGATGTAGAGTGGATAAAATGGATGTAGAGTGGATAAAATGGATGTAGAGTGGATAAAATTGATGTAGAGTGTATAAAATGGATGTAGAGTGGATAAAAATGGATGTAGAGTGGATAAAAATGGATGTAGATTGGATAAAATGGATGTAGAGTGGATAAAAATGGATGTAGAGTGGATAAAATGGATGTAGAGTGGATAAAATGGTTGTAGAGTGGATAAAATGGATGTAGAGTGGATAAAATGGATGTAGAATGGATAAAATGGATGTAAAGTGGATAAAAATGGATGTCGAGTGGATAAAATGGATGTAGAGTGGATAAAATGGATGTACAGTTAATAAAAATGGATGTAGAGTGGATATAATGGATGTAGAGTTGATAAAATGGATGTAAAGTGGATAAAATGGATGTAGAGTTAATAAAAATGGATGTAGTGTGGAAATACTGGATGTAGAGAGGATAAAATGGATGTAGAGTGGATAAAATGGATGTAGAGTTAATAAAATTGGATGGAGAGTGGATGAAATGGATGTAGAGTGGATAAAATGGATGTAGGGTGGATAAAAAAGGATGTAGAGTGGATAAAAATGGATGTAGAGTGGATAAAATGGATGTAGAGTGGATAAAAATGGATGTAGAGTGGATAAAATGGATGTAGAGTGGATAAAATGGATGTAGGGTGGATAAAAAAGGATGTAGAGTGGATAAAATGGATGTAGAGTGTATAAAATGGATGTAGAGTGAATAAAATGGATGTAGAGTGGATAAAATTGATGTAGAGTGTATAAAATGGATGTAGAGTGGATAAAAATGGATGTAGAATGGATAAAAATGGATGTAGAGTGGATAAAATGGATGTAGAGTGGATAAAATGGATGTAGAGTTGATAAAATGGATGTAAAGTGGATAAAATGGATGTAGAGTTAATAAAATTGGATGTAGAGTGGATAAAATGGATGTAGAGTTGATAAAAATGGATGTAGAGTGGATAAAAATGGATGTAGATTGGATAAAATGGATGTAGAGTGGATAAAAATGGATGTAGAGTATATAAATTGGATGTAGAGTATATAAAATGGATGTAGAGTGGATAAAAATGGATGTCGAGTGGATAAAATGGATGTAGAGTGGATAAAAATGGATGTAGATTGGATAAAATGGATGTAGAGTTAATAAAAATGGATGTAGAGTGGATAAAATGGATGTAGAGTTGATAAAAATGGATGTAGAGTGGATAAAAATGGATGTAGATTGGATAAAATGGATGTAGAGAGGATAAAAATGGATGTAGAGTATATAAATTGGATGTAGAGTATATAAAATTGATGTAGAGTGGATAAAAATGGATGTCGAGTGGATAAAATGGATGTAGAGTGGATAAAAATGGATGTAGATTGGATAAAATGGATGTAGAGTGGATAAAAATGGATGTAGAGTATATAAATTGGATGTAGAGTATATAAAATGGATGTAGAGTGGATAAAAATGGATGTCGAGTGGATAAAATGGATGTAGAGTGCATAAAAATGGATGTAGAGTGGATAAAAATGGATGTAGATTGGATAAAATGGATGTAGAGTGGATAAAAATGGATGTAGAGTATATAAATTGGATGTAGAGTATATAAAATGGATGTAGAGAGGATAAAAATGGATGTCGAGTGGATAAAATGGATGTAGAGTGGATAAAAATGGATGTAGATTGGATAAAATGGATGTAGAGTCGATAAAAATGGATGTAGAGTATATAAATTGGATGTAGAGTATATAAAATGGATGTAGAGTGGATAAAAATGGATGTCGAGTGGATAAAATGGATGTAGAGTGCATAAAAATGGATGTAGAGTGGATAAAATGGATGTAGAGTTGATAAAAATGGATGTAGAGTGGATAAAATGGATGTAGGGTAGATAAAATGGATGTAGAGTGGATAAAATGGATGAAGAGTTGATAAAATGGATGTAAAGTGGATAAAATGGATGTAGAGTGGATAAAAATGGATGTAGAGTGGATAAAATGGATGTAGAGTGGATAAAATGGTTGTAGAGTGGATAAAATGGATGTAGAGTTGATAAAAATGGAAGTAGAGTGGATAAAATGGATGTATAGTGGATAAAAATGGATGTAGAGTGGATAAAATGGATGTAGAGTGGATAAAAATGGATGTAGAGTGGATGAAATGGATGTAGAGTGGATAAAATGGATGTAGAGTGGATAAAAATGGATGTAGATTGGATAAAATGGATGTAGAGTGGATAAAATGGATCTAGAGTTGATAAAATGGATGTAAAGTGGATAAAATGGATGTAGAGTTGATAAAAATGGATGTAGAGTGGATAAAATGGATGTAGAGTGGAGAAAAATGGATGTAGAGTGGATAAAATGGATGTAGAGTTGATAAAAATGGATGTAGAGTGGATAAAATGGATGTAGAGTAGATAAAATGGATGTAGAGTGGATAAAATGGATGTAGAGTTCATAAAAATGGATGTAGAGTGGATAAAAATGGATGTAGAGTGGATAAAATGGTTGTAGAGTGGATAAAATGGATGTAGAGTGGATAAAATGGATGTAGAGTTAATAAAAATGGATGTAGTGTGGAAATACTGGATGTAGAGAGGATAAAATGGATGTAGAGTTGATAAAAATGGATGTAGAGTGGATAAAAATGGATGTAGATTGGATAAAATGAATGTAGAGTGGATAAAAATGGATGTAGAGTGGATAAAATGGATGTAGAGATGATAAAAATGGATGTAGAGTGGATAAAATGGATGTACAGTTAATAAAAATGGATGTAGAGTGGATAAAATGGATGTAGAGTTGATAAAAATGGATGTAGAGTGGATAAAAATGGATGTAGATTGGATAAAATGAATGTAGAGTGGATAAAAATGGATGTAGAGTATATAAATTGGATGTAGAGTATATAAAATGGATGTAGAGTGGATAAAAATGAATGTAGAGTGGATAAAAATGGATGTAGAGTATATAAATTGGATGTAGAGTATATAAAATGGATGTAGAGTGGATAAAAATGGATGTCGAGTGGATAAAATGGATGTAGAGTTGATAAAAATGGATGTAGAGTGGATAAAAATGGATGTAGATTGGATAAAATGGATGTAGAGTGGATAAAAATGGATGTAGAGTATATAAATTGGATGTAGAGTATATAAAATGGATGTAGAGTGGATAAAAATGGATGTCGAGTGGATAAAATGGATGTAGAGTGGATAAAAATGGATGTAGAGTGGATAAAATGGATGTAGAGTTGATAAAAATGGATGTAGAGTGGATAAAATGCATGTAGAGTAGATAAAATGGATGTAGAGTGGATAAAATGGATGTAGAGTTGATAAAATGGATGTAAAGTGGATAAAATGGATGTAGAGTTCATAAAAATGGATGTAGAGTGGATAAAAATGGATGTAGATTGGATAAAATGGATGTAGAGTGGATAAAAATGGATGTAGAGTGGATAAAATGGATGTAGAGTGGATAAAATGGTTGTAGAGTGGATAAAATGGATGTAGAGTGGATAAAATGGATGTAGAGTGGATAAAAATGGATGTAGAGTGGATAAAATGGATGTAGAGTGGATAAAATGGTTGTAGAGTGGATAAAATGGATGTAGAGTTGATAAAAATGGAAGTAGAGTGGATAAAATGGATGTAGAGTGGATAAAAATGGATGTAGAGTGGATAAAATGGATGTAGAGTGTATAAAATAGATGTAGAGTGAATAAAATGGATGTAGAGTGGATAAAATTGATGTAGAGTGTATAAAATGGATGTAGAGTGGATAAAAATGGATGTAGAGTGGATAAAAATGGATGTAGAGAGGATAAAATGGATGTAGAGTGGATAAAATGGATGTAGAGTTCATAAAAATGGATGTAGAGTGGATAAAATGGATGTAGAGTGGATAAAATGGTTGTAGAGTGGATAAAATGGATGTAGAGTGGATAAAATGGATGTAGAGTGGATAAAAATGGATGTAGAGTGGATAAAATGGATGTAGAGTGGATAAAATGGTTGTAGAGTGGATAAAATGGATGTAGAGTTGATAAAAATGGAAGTAGAGTGGATAAAATGGATGTATAGTGGATAAAAATGGATGTAGAGTGGATAAAATGGATGTAGAGTGGATAAAAATGGATGTAGAGTGGATAAAATGGATGTAGAGTGTATAAAATAGATGTAGAGTGAATAAAATGGATGTAGAGTGGATAAAAATGGATGTAGAGTGGATGAAATGGATGTAGAGTGGATAAAATGGATGTAGAGTGGATAAAAATGGATGTAGAGTGGATAAAATGGATGTAGAGTGGATAAAATGGATATAGGGTGGATAAAAATGGATGTAGAGTGGATAAAATGGATGTAGAGTGTATAAAATAGATGTAGAGTGAATAAAATGGATGTAGAGTGGATAAAATTGATGTAGAGTGTATAAAATGGATGTAGAGTGGATAAAAATGGATGTAGAGTGGATAAAAATGGATGTAGAGAGGATAAAATGGATGTAGAGTGGATAAAATGGATGTAGAGTTGATAAAAATGGATGTAGAGTGGATAAAAATGGATGTAGATTGGATAAAATGGATGTAGAGTGGATAAAAATGGATGTAGAGTATATAAATTGGATGTAGAGTATATAAAATGGATGTAGAGCGGATAAAAATGAATGTCGAGTGGATAAAATGGATGTAGAGTGGATAAAAATGGATGTAGATTGGATAAAATGGATGTAGAGTTAATAAAAATGGATGTAGAGTGGATAAAATGGATGTAGAGTTGATCAAAATGGATGTAGAGTGGATAAAAATGGATGTAGATTGGATAAAATGGATGTAGAGTGGATAAAAATGGATGTAGAGTATATAAATTGGATGTAGAGTATATAAAATTGATGTAGAGTGGATAAAAATGGATGTCGAGTGGATAAAATGGATGTAGAGTGGATAAAAATGGATGTAGATTGGATAAAATGGATGTAGAGTGGATAAAAATGGATGTAGAGTATATAAATTGGATGTAGAGTATATAAAATGGATGTAGAGTGGATAAAAATGGATGTAGATTGGATAAAATGGATGTGGAGTGGATAACAATGGATGTAGAGAGGATAAAAATGGATGTAGATTGGATAAAATGGATGTAGAGTTAATAAAAATGGATGTAGAGTGGATAAAATGGATGTAGAGTTTATAAAAATGGATGTAGAGTGGATAAAAATGGATGTAGATTGGATAAAATGGATGTAGAGTGGATAAAAATGGATGTAGAGTATATAAATTGGATGCAAAGTGGATAAAATGGATGTAGAGTTAATAAAATTGGATGTAGAGTGGATAAAATGGATGTAGAGTTGATAAAAATGGATGTAGAGTGGATAAAAATGGATGTAGATTGGATAAAATGGATGTAGAGTGGATAAAAATGGATGTAGAGTATATAAAATGGATGTAGAGTGGATAAAAATGGATGTAGATTGGATAAAATGGATGTAGAGTTAATAAAAATGGATGTAGAGTGGATAAAATGGATGTAGAGTTGATAATAATGGATGCAGAGTGGATAAAATGGATATAGAGTGGATAAAAATGGATGTAGATTGGATAAAATGGATGTAGAGTGGATAAAAATGGATGTAGAGTATATAAAATGGATGTAGAGTGGATAAAAATGGATGTAGATTGGATAAAATGGATGTGGAGTGGATAACAATGGATGTAGAGAGGATAAAAATGGATGTAGATTGGATAAAATGGATGTAGAGTTAATAAAAATGGATGTAGAGTGGATAAAATGGATGTAGAGTTGATAAAAATGGAAGTAGAGTGGATAAAATGGATGTAGAGTGGATAAAAATGGATGTAGAGTGGATAAAATGGATGTAGAGTGGATAAAAATGGATGTAGAGGGGATAAAATGGATGTAGAGTGGATAAAAATGGATGTAGAGTGGATAAAATGGATGTAGAGTGGATAAAATGGATGTAGAGTGGATAAAAATGGATGTAGAGTGGATAAAATGGATGTAGAGTGTATAAAATGGATGTAGAGTGAATAAAATGGATGTAGAGTGGATAAAATTGATGTAGAGTGTATTAAATGGATGTAGAGTGGATAAAAATGGATGTAGAATGGATAAAATGGATGTAGATTGGATAAAATGGATGTAGAGTGGATAAAATGGATGTAGAGTTGATAAAATGGATGTAAAGTGGATAAAATGGATGTAGAGTTAATAAAATTGGATGTAGAGTGGATAAAATGGATGTAGAGTTGATAAAAATGGATGTAGAGTGGATAAAAATGGATGTAGATTGGATAAAATGGATGTAGAGTGGATAAAAATGGATGTAGAGTATATAAATTGGATGTAGAGTATATAAAATGGATGTAGAGTGGATAAAAATGGATGTCGAGTGGATAAAATGGATGTAGAGTGGATAAAAATGGATGTAGATTGGATAAAATGGATGTAGAGTTAATAAAAATGGATGTAGAGTGGATAAAATGGATGTAGAGTTGATCAAAATGGATGTAGAGTGGATAAAAATGGATGTAGATTGGATAAAATGGATGTAGAGTGGATAAAAATGGATGTAGAGTATATAAATTGGATGTAGAGTATATAAAATTGATGTAGAGTGGATAAAAATGGATGTCGAGTGGATAAAATGGATGTAGAGTGGATACAAATGGATGTAGATTGGATAAAATGGATGTAGAGTGGATAAAAATGGATGTAGAGTATATAAATTGGATGTAGAGTATATAAAATGGATGTAGAGTGGATAAAAATGGATGTAGATTGGATAAAATGGATGTGGAGTGGATAACAATGGATGTAGAGAGGATAAAAATGGATGTAGATTGGATAAAATGGATGTAGAGTTAATAAAAATGGATGTAGAGTGGATAAAATGGATGTAGAGTTGATAAAAATGGAAGTAGAGTGGATAAAATGGATGTATAGTGGATAAAAATGGATGTAGAGTGGATAAAATGGATGTAGAGTGGATAAAAATGGATGTAGAGTGGATAAAATGGATGTAGAGTGGATAAAA
The DNA here is from genome assembly GCA_933228935.1 of Pemphredon lugubris. Lineage (NCBI taxonomy): Eukaryota > Metazoa > Arthropoda > Insecta > Hymenoptera > Crabronidae > Pemphredon > Pemphredon lugubris. The sequence goes on from OW121816.1 coordinate 49,528,977, forward strand.
ATGGATGTAGAGTGGATAAAAATGGATGTAGAGTGGATGAAATGGATGTAGAGTGGATAAAATGGATGTAGAGTGGATAAAAATGGATGTAGAGTGGATAAAATGGATGTAGAGTGGATAAAATGGATGTAGGGTGGATAAAAATGGATGTAGAGTGGATAAAATGGATGTAGAGTGTATAAAATGGATGTAGAGTGAATAAAATGGATGTAGATTGGATAAAATGGATGTGGAGTGGATAACAATGGATGTAGAGAGGATAAAAATGGATGTAGATTGGATAAAATGGATGTAGAGTTAATAAAAATGGATGTAGAGTGGATAAAATGGATGTAGAGTTGATAAAAATGGAAGTAGAGTGGATAAAATGGATGTAGAGTGGATAAAAATGGATGTAGAGTGGATAAAATGGATGTAGAGTGGATAAAAATGGATGTAGAGGGGATAAAATGGATGTAGAGTGGATAAAAATGGATGTAGAGTGGATAAAATGGATGTAGAGTGGATAAAATGGATGTAGGGTGGATAAAAATGGATGTAGAGTGGATAAAATGGATGTAGAGTTGATAAAAATGGATGTAGAGTGGATAAAATGGATGTAGAGTTGATCAAAATGGATGTAGAGTGGATAAAAATGGATGTAGATTGGATAAAATGGATGTAGAGTGGATAAAAATGGATGTAGAGTATATAAATTGGATGTAGAGTATATAAAATTGATGTAGAGTGGATAAAAATGGATGTCGAGTGGATAAAATGGATGTAGAGTGGATAAAAATGGATGTAGATTGGATAAAATGGATGTAGAGTGGATAAAAATGGATGTAGAGTATATAAATTGGATGTAGAGTATATAAAATGGATGTAGAGTGGATAAAAATGGATGTAGATTGGATAAAATGGATGTGGAGTGGATAACAATGGATGTAGAGAGGATAAAAATGGATGTAGATTGGATAAAATGGATGTAGAGTTAATAAAAATGGATGTAGAGTGGATAAAATGGATGTAGAGTTGATAAAAATGGAAGTAGAGTGGATAAAATGGATGTATAGTGGATAAAAATGGATGTAGAGTTGATAAAATGGATGTAGAGTGGATAAAAATGGATGTAGAGTGGATAAAATGGATGTAGAGTGGATAAAAATGGATGTAGAGTGGATAAAAATGGATGTAGAGTGGATGAAATGGATGTAGAGTGGATAAAATGGATGTAGAGTGGATAAAAATGGATGTAGAGTGGATAAAATGGATGTAGAGTGGATAAAATGGATGTAGGGTGGATAAAAATGGATGTAGAGTGGATAAAATGGATGTAGAGTGTATAAAATGGATGTAGAGTGAATAAAATGGATGTAGATTGGATAAAATGGATGTGGAGTGGATAACAATGGATGTAGAGAGGATAAAAATGGATGTAGATTGGATAAAATGGATGTAGAGTTAATAAAAATGGATGTAGAGTGGATAAAATGGATGTAGAGTTGATAAAAATGGAAGTAGAGTGGATAAAATGGATGTAGAGTGGATAAAAATGGATGTAGAGTGGATAAAATGGATGTAGAGTGGATAAAAATGGATGTAGAGGGGATAAAATGGATGTAGAGTGGATAAAAATGGATGTAGAGTGGATAAAATGGATGTAGAGTGGATAAAATGGATGTAGGGTGGATAAAAATGGATGTAGAGTGGATAAAAATGGATGTAGAGTATATAAATTGGATGTAGAGTATATAAAATGGATGTAGAGCGGATAAAAATGAATGTCGAGTGGATAAAATGGATGTAGAGTGGATAAAAATGGATGTAGATTGGATAAAATGGATGTAGAGTTAATAAAAATGGATGTAGAGTGGATAAAATGGATGTAGAGTTGATAAAAATGGATGTAGAGTGGATAAAAATGGATGTAGATTGGATAAAATGGATGTAGAGTGGATAAAAATGGATGTAGAGTATATAAATTGGATGCAAAGTGGATAAAATGGATGTAGAGTTAATAAAATTGGATGTAGAGTGGATAAAATGGATGTAGAGTTGATAAAAATGGATGTAGAGTGGATAAAAATGGATGTAGATTGGATAAAATGGATGTAGAGTGGATAAAAATGGATGTAGAGTATATAAAATGGATGTAGAGTGGATAAAAATGGATGTAGATTGGATAAAATGGATGTAGAGTTAATAAAAATGGATGTAGAGTGGATAAAATGGATGTAGAGTTGATAATAATGGATGCAGAGTGGATAAAATGGATGTAGAGTGGATAAAAATGGATGTAGATTGGATAAAATGGATGTAGAGTGGATAAAAATGGATGTAGAGTATATAAAATGGATGTAGAGTGGATAAAAATGGATGTAGATTGGATAAAATGGATGTGGAGTGGATAACAATGGATGTAGAGAGGATAAAAATGGATGTAGATTGGATAAAATGGATGTAGAGTTAATAAAAATGGATGTAGAGTGGATAAAATGGATGTAGAGTTGATAAAAATGGAAGTAGAGTGGATAAAATGGATGTAGAGTGGATAAAAATGGATGTAGAGTGGATAAAATGGATGTAGAGTGGATAAAAATGGATGTAGAGGGGATAAAATGGATGTAGAGTGGATAAAAATGGATGTAGAGTGGATAAAATGGATGTAGAGTGGATAAAATGGATGTAGGGTGGATAAAAATGGATGTAGAGTGGATAAAATGGATGTAGAGTGTATAAAATGGATGTAGAGTGAATAAAATGGATGTAGAGTGGATAAAATTGATGTAGAGTGTATTAAATGGATGTAGAGTGGATAAAAATGGATGTAGAATGGATAAAATGGATGTAGATTGGATAAAATGGATGTAGAGTGGATAAAATGGATGTAGAGTTGATAAAATGGATGTAAAGTGGATAAAATGGATGTAGAGTTAATAAAATTGGATGTAGAGTGGATAAAATGGATGTAGAGTTGATAAAAATGGATGTAGAGTGGATAAAAATGGATGTAGATTAGATAAAATGGATGTAGAGTGGATAAAAATGGATGTAGAGTATATAAATTGGATGTAGAGTATATAAAATGGATGTAGAGTGGATAAAAATGGATGTCGAGTGGATAAAATGGATGTAGAGTGGATAAAAATGGATGTAGATTGGATAAAATGGATGTAGAGTTAATAAAAATGGATGTAGAGTGGATAAAATGGATGTAGAGTTGATCAAAATGGATGTAGAGTGGATAAAAATGGATGTAGATTGGATAAAATGGATGTAGAGTGGATAAAAATGGATGTAGAGTATATAAATTGGATGTAGAGTATATAAAATTGATGTAGAGTGGATAAAAATGGATGTCGAGTGGATAAAATGGATGTAGAGTGGATAAAAATGGATGTAGATTGGATAAAATGGATGTAGAGTGGATAAAAATGGATGTAGAGTATATAAATTGGATGTAGAGTATATAAAATGGATGTAGAGTGGATAAAAATGGATGTAGATTGGATAAAATGGATGTGGAGTGGATAACAATGGATGTAGAGAGGATAAAAATGGATGTAGATTGGATAAAATGGATGTAGAGTTAATAAAAATGGATGTAGAGTGGATAAAATGGATGTAGAGTTGATAAAAATGGAAGTAGAGTGGATAAAATGGATGTATAGTGGATAAAAATGGATGTAGAGTGGATAAAATGGATGTAGAGTGGATAAAAATGGATGTAGAGTGGATAAAATGGATGTAGAGTGGATAAAAATGGATGTAGAGTGGATAAAAATGGATGTAGAGTGGATGAAATGGATGTAGAGTGGATAAAATGGATGTAGAGTGGATAAAAATGGATGTAGAGTGGATAAAATGGATGTAGAGTGGATAAAATGGATGTAGGGTGGATAAAAATGGATGTAGAGTGGATAAAATGGATGTAGAGTGTATAAAATGGATGTAGAGTGAATAAAATGGATGTAGAGTGGATAAAATGGATGTAGGGTGGATAAAAATGGATGTAGAGTGGATAAAATGGATGTAGAGTGTATAAAATGGATGTAGAGTGGATAAAAATGGATGTAGAATGGATAAAATGGATGTAGATTGGATAAAATGGATGTAGAGTGGATAAAATGGATGTAGAGTTGATAAAATGGATGTAAAGTGGATAAAATGGATGTAGAGTTAATAAAATTGGATGTAGAGTGGATAAAATGGATGTAGAGTTGATAAAAATGGATGTAGAGTGGATAAAAATGGATGTAGATTGGATAAAATGGATGTAGAGTGGATAAAAATGGATGTAGAGTATATAAATTGGATGTAGAGTATATAAAATGGATGTAGAGTGGATAAAAATGGATGTCGAGTGGATAAAATGGATGTAGAGTGGATAAAAATGGATGTAGATTGGATAAAATGGATGTAGAGTTAATAAAAATGGATGTAGAGTGGATAAAATGGATGTAGAGTTGATCAAAATGGATGTAGAGTGGATAAAAATGGATGTAGATTGGATAAAATGGATGTAGAGTGGATAAAAATGGATGTAGAGTATATAAATTGGATGTAGAGTATATAAAATTGATGTAGAGTGGATAAAAATGGATGTCGAGTGGATAAAATGGATGTAGAGTGGATAAAAATGGATGTAGATTGGATAAAATGGATGTAGAGTGGATAAAAATGGATGTAGAGTATATAAATTGGATGTAGAGTATATAAAATGGATGTAGAGTGGATAAAAATGGATGTAGATTGGATAAAATGGATGTGGAGTGGATAACAATGGATGTAGAGAGGATAAAAATGGATGTAGATTGGATAAAATGGATGTAGAGTTAATAAAAATGGATGTAGAGTGGATAAAATGGATGTAGAGTTTATAAAAATGGAAGTAGAGTGGATAAAATGGATGTATAGTGGATAAAAATGGATGTAGAGTGGATAAAATGGATGTAGAGTGGATAAAAATGGATGTAGAGTGGATAAAATGGATGTAGAGTGGATAAAAATGGATGTAGAGTGGATAAAAATGGATGTAGAGTGGATGAAATGGATGTAGAGTGGATAAAATGGATGTAGAGTGGATAAAAATGGATGTAGAGTGGATAAAATGGATGTAGAGTGGATAAAATGGATGTAGGGTGGATAAAAATGGATGTAGAGTGGATAAAATGGATGTAGAGTGTATAAAATGGATGTAGAGTGAATAAAATGGATGTAGAGTGGATAAAATTGATGTAGAGTGTATAAAATGGATGTAGAGTGGATAAAAATGGATGTAGAGTGGATAAAAATGGATGTAGATTGGATAAAATGGATGTAGAGTGGATAAAAATGGATGTAGAGTGGATAAAATGGATGTAGAGTGGATAAAAATGGATGTAGAGTGGATAAAATGGATGTAGAGTGGATAAAAATGGATGTAGAGTGGATAAAAATGGATGTAGAGTGGATGAAATGGATGTAGAGTGGATAAAATGGATGTAGAGTGGATAAAAATGGATGTAGAGTGGATAAAATGGATGTAGAGTGGATAAAATGGATGTAGGGTGGATAAAAATGGATGTAGAGTGGATAAAATGGATGTAGAGTGTATAAAATGGATGTAGAGTGAATAAAATGGATGTAGAGTGGATAAAATTGATGTAGAGTGTATAAAATGGATGTAGAGTGGATAAAAATGGATGTAGAGTGGATAAAAATGGATGTAGATTGGATAAAATGGATGTAGAGTGGATAAAAATGGATGTAGAGTGGATAAAATGGATGTAGAGTGGATAAAATGGTTGTAGAGTGGATAAAATGGATGTAGAGTGGATAAAATGGATGTAGAATGGATAAAATGGATGTAAAGTGGATAAAAATGGATGTCGAGTGGATAAAATGGATGTAGAGTGGATAAAATGGATGTACAGTTAATAAAAATGGATGTAGAGTGGATATAATGGATGTAGAGTTGATAAAATGGATGTAAAGTGGATAAAATGGATGTAGAGTTAATAAAAATGGATGTAGTGTGGAAATACTGGATGTAGAGAGGATAAAATGGATGTAGAGTGGATAAAATGGATGTAGAGTTAATAAAATTGGATGGAGAGTGGATGAAATGGATGTAGAGTGGATAAAATGGATGTAGGGTGGATAAAAAAGGATGTAGAGTGGATAAAAATGGATGTAGAGTGGATAAAATGGATGTAGAGTGGATAAAAATGGATGTAGAGTGGATAAAATGGATGTAGAGTGGATAAAATGGATGTAGGGTGGATAAAAAAGGATGTAGAGTGGATAAAATGGATGTAGAGTGTATAAAATGGATGTAGAGTGAATAAAATGGATGTAGAGTGGATAAAATTGATGTAGAGTGTATAAAATGGATGTAGAGTGGATAAAAATGGATGTAGAGTGGATAAAAATGGATGTAGAGTGGATAAAATGGATGTAGGGTGGATAAAAAAGGATGTAGAGTGGATAAAATGGATGTAGAGTGTATAAAATGGATGTAGAGTGGATAAAATGGATGTAGAGTTGATAAAAATGGATGTAGAGTGGATAAAAATGGATGTAGATTGGATAAAATGGATGTAGAGTGGATAAAAATGGATGTAGAGTATATAAATTGGATGTAGAGTATATAAAATGGATGTAGAGTGGATAAAAATGGATGTCGAGTGGATAAAATGGATGTAGAGTGGATAAAAATGGATGTAGATTGGATAAAATGGATGTAGAGTGGATAAAAATGGATGTAGAGTATATAAATTGGATGTAGAGTATATAAAATGGATGTAGAGTGGATAAAAATGGATGTAGATTGGATAAAATGGATGTGGAGTGGATAACAATGGATGTAGAGAGGATAAAAATGGATGTAGATTGGATAAAATGGATGTAGAGTGGATAAAAATGGATGTAGAGTGGATAAAATGGATGTAGAGTGGATAAAAATGCATGTAGAGTGGATAAAAATGGATGTAGAATGGATAAAATGGATGTAAAGTGGATAAAAATGGATGTCGAGTGGATAAAATGGATGTAGAGTGGATAAAATGGATGTACAGTTAATAAAAATGGATGTAGAGTGGATATAATGGATGTAGAGTTGATAAAATGGATGTAAAGTGGATAAAATGGATGTAGAGTTAATAAAAATGGATGTAGTGTGGAAATACTGGATGTAGAGAGGATAAAATGGATGTAGAGTGAATAAAATGGATGTAGAGTGGATAAAATTGATGTAGAGTGTATAAAATGGATGTAGAGTGGATAAAAATGGATGTAGAGTGGATAAAAATGGATGTAGAGTGGATAAAATGGATGTAGGGTGGATAAAAAAGGATGTAGAGTGGATAAAATGGATGTAGAGTGTATAAAATGGATGTAGAGTGGATAAAATGGATGTAGGGTGGATAAAAATGGATGTAGAGTGGATAAAATGGATGTAGAGTGTATAAAATGGATGTAGAGTGAATAAAATGGATGTAGATTGGATAAAATGGATGTGGAGTGGATAACAATGGATGTAGAGAGGATAAAAATGGATGTAGATTGGATAAAATGGATGTAGAGTTAATAAAAATGGATGTAGAGTGGATAAAATGGATGTAGAGTTGATAAAAATGGAAGTAGAGTGGATAAAATGGATGTAGAGTGGATAAAAATGGATGTAGAGTGGATAAAATGGATGTAGAGTGGATAAAAATGGATGTAGAGGGGATAAAATGGATGTAGAGTGGATAAAAATGGATGTAGAGTGGATAAAATGGATGTAGAGTGGATAAAATGGATGTAGGGTGGATAAAAATGGATGTAGAGTGGATAAAATGGATGTAGAGTGTATAAAATGGATGTAGAGTGAATAAAATGGATGTAGAGTGGATAAAATTGATGTAGAGTGTATTAAATGGATGTAGAGTGGATAAAAATGGATGTAGAATGGATAAAATGGATGTAGATTGGATAAAATGGATGTAGAGTGGATAAAATGGATGTAGAGTTGATAAAATGGATGTAAAGTGGATAAAATGGATGTAGAGTTAATAAAATTGGATGTAGAGTGGATAAAATGGATGTAGAGTTGATCAAAATGGACGTAGAGTGGATAAAAATGGATGTAGATTGGATAAAATGGATGTAGAGTGGATAAAAATGGATGTAGAGTATATAAATTGGATGTAGAGTATATAAAATTGATGTAGAGTGGATAAAAATGGATGTCGAGTGGATAAAATGGATGTAGAGTGGATAAAAATGGATGTAGATTGGATAAAATGGATGTAGAGTGGATAAAAATGGATGTAGAGTATATAAATTGGATGTAGAGTATATAAAATGGATGTAGAGTGGATAAAAATGGATGTAGATTGGATAAAATGGATGTGGAGTGGATAACAATGGATGTAGAGAGGATAAAAATGGATGTAGATTGGATAAAATGGATGTAGAGTTAATAAAAATGGATGTAGAGTGGATAAAATGGATGTAGAGTTGATAAAAATGGAAGTAGAGTGGATAAAATGGATGTATAGTGGATAAAAATGGATGTAGAGTGGATAAAATGGATGTAGAGTGGATAAAAATGGATGTAGAGTGGATAAAATGGATGTAGAGTGGATAAAAATGGATGTAGAGTGGATAAAAATGGATGTAGAGTGGATGAAATGGATGTAGAGTGGATAAAATGGATGTAGAGTGGATAAAAATGGATGTAGAGTGGATAAAATGGATGTAGAGTGGATAAAATGGATGTAGGGTGGATAAAAATGGATGTAGAGTGGATAAAATGGATGTAGAGTGTATAAAATGGATGTAGAGTGAATAAAATGGATGTAGAGTGGATAAAATTGATGTAGAGTGTATAAAATGGATGTAGAGTGGATAAAAATGGATGTAGAGTGGATAAAAATGGATGTAGATTGGATAAAATGGATGTAGAGTGGATAAAAATGGATGTAGAGTGGATAAAATGGATGTAGAGTGGATAAAAATGGATGTAGAGTGGATAAAATGGATGTAGAGTGGATAAAAATGGATGTAGAGTGGATAAAAATGGATGTAGAGTGGATGAAATGGATGTAGAGTGGATAAAATGGATGTAGAGTGGATAAAAATGGATGTAGAGTGGATAAAATGGATGTAGAGTGGATAAAATGGATGTAGGGTGGATAAAAATGGATGTAGAGTGGATAAAATGGATGTAGAGTGTATAAAATGGATGTAGAGTGAATAAAATGGATGTAGAGTGGATAAAATTGATGTAGAGTGTATAAAATGGATGTAGAGTGGATAAAAATGGATGTAGAGTGGATAAAAATGGATGTAGATTGGATAAAATGGATGTAGAGTGGATAAAAATGGATGTAGAGTGGATAAAATGGATGTAGAGTGGATAAAATGGTTGTAGAGTGGATAAAATGGATGTAGAGTGGATAAAATGGATGTAGAATGGATAAAATGGATGTAAAGTGGATAAAAATGGATGTCGAGTGGATAAAATGGATGTAGAGTGGATAAAATGGATGTACAGTTAATAAAAATGGATGTAGAGTGGATATAATGGATGTAGAGTTGATAAAATGGATGTAAAGTGGATAAAATGGATGTAGAGTTAATAAAAATGGATGTAGTGTGGAAATACTGGATGTAGAGAGGATAAAATGGATGTAGAGTGGATAAAATGGATGTAGAGTTAATAAAATTGGATGGAGAGTGGATGAAATGGATGTAGAGTGGATAAAATGGATGTAGGGTGGATAAAAAAGGATGTAGAGTGGATAAAAATGGATGTAGAGTGGATATAATGGATGTAGAGTGGATAAAAATGGATGTAGAGTGGATAAAATGGATGTAGAGTGGATAAAATGGATGTAGGGTGGATAAAAAAGGATGTAGAGTGGATAAAATGGATGTAGAGTGTATAAAATGGATGTAGAGTGAATAAAATGGATGTAGAGTGGATAAAATTGATGTAGAGTGTATAAAATGGATGTAGAGTGGATAAAAATGGATGTAGAGTGGATAAAAATGGATGTAGAGTGGATAAAATGGATGTAGGGTGGATAAAAAAGGATGTAGAGTGGATAAAATGGATGTAGAGTGTATAAAATGGATGTAGAGTGGATAAAATGGATGTAGAGTTGATAAAAATGGATGTAGAGTGGATAAAAATGGATGTAGATTGGATAAAATGGATGTAGAGTGGATAAAAATGGATGTAGAGTATATAAATTGGATGTAGAGTATATAAAATGGATGTAGAGTGGATAAAAATGGATGTCGAGTGGATAAAATGGATGTAGAGTGGATAAAAATGGATGTAGATTGGATAAAATGGATGTAGAGTGGATAAAAATGGATGTAGAGTATATAAATTGGATGTAGAGTATATAAAATGGATGTAGAGTGGATAAAAATGGATGTAGATTGGATAAAATGGATGTGGAGTGGATAACAATGGATGTAGAGAGGATAAAAATGGATGTAGATTGGATAAAATGGATGTAGAGTGGATAAAAATGGATGTAGAGTGGATAAAATGGATGTAGAGTGGATAAAAATGCATGTAGAGTGGATAAAAATGGATGTAGAATGGATAAAATGGATGTAAAGTGGATAAAAATGGATGTCGAGTGGATAAAATGGATGTAGAGTGGATAAAATGGATGTACAGTTAATAAAAATGGATGTAGAGTGGATATAATGGATGTAGAGTTGATAAAATGGATGTAAAGTGGATAAAATGGATGTAGAGTTAATAAAAATGGATGTAGTGTGGAAATACTGGATGTAGAGAGGATAAAATGGATGTAGAGTGAATAAAATGGATGTAGAGTGGATAAAATTGATGTAGAGTGTATAAAATGGATGTAGAGTGGATAAAAATGGATGTAGAGTGGATAAAAATGGATGTAGAGTGGATAAAATGGATGTAGGGTGGATAAAAATGGATGTAGAGTGGATAAAATGGATGTAGAGTGTATAAAATGGATGTAGAGTGGATAAAATGGATGTAGAGTGGATAAAAATGGATGTAGAGTATATAAATTGGATGTAGAGTATATAAAATGGATGTAGAGTGGATAAAAATGGATGTCGAGTGGATAAAATGGATGTAGAGTGGATAAAAATGGATGTAGATTGGATAAAATGGATGTAGAGTGGATAAAACGGATGTAGAGTGGATAAAAATGGATGTAGAGTGGATACAATGGATGTAGAGTGGATAAAAATGGATATAGGGTAGATAAAATGGATGTAGAGTTAATAAAAATGGATGTAGAGTGGATATAATGGATGTAGAGAGGATAAAATGGATGTGGAGTGGATAACAATGGATGTAGAGTGGATAAAATGGATGTAGAGTGGATAAAATGGATGTAGAGGGGATAAAATGGTTGTAGAGTGGATAAAATGGATGTAGAGTTGATAAAAATGGATGTAGAGTGGATAAAATGGTTGTAGAGTGGATAAAATGGATGTAGAGTTGATAAAAATGGAAGTAGAGTGGATAAAATGGATGTATAGTGGATAAAAATGGATGTAGAGTGGATAAAATGGATGTAGAGTGGATAAAAATGGATGTAGAGTGGATGAAATGGATGTAGAGTGGATAAAATGGATGTAGAGTGGATAAAAATGGATGTAGAGTTAATAAAAATGGATGTAGAGTGGATAAAATGGATGTAGAGTGGATAAAAATGGATGTAGAGTGGATAAAATGGATGTAGAGATGATAACAATGGATGTAGAGTGGATAAAAATGGATGTAGAGTGGATAAAATGGATGTAGAGTGGATAAAATGGTTGTAGAGTGGATAAAATGGATGTAGAGTGGATAAAAATGGATGTAGAGTGGATAAAATGGATGTAGAGTGGATAAAAATGGATGTAGAGTGGATAAAACGGATGTAGAGTGGATAAAAATGGATGTAGAGTATATAAATTGGATGTAGAGTATATAAAATGGATGTAGAGTGGATAAAAATGGATGTCGAGTGGATAAAATGGATGTAGAGTGGATAAAAATGGATGTAGATTGGATAAAATTGGATGTAGAGTATATAAATTGGATGTAGAGTATATAAAATGGATGTAGAGTGGATAAAAATGGATGTAGATTGGATAAAATGGATGTGGAGTGGATAACAATGGATGTAGAGAGGATAAAAATGGATGTAGATTAGATAAAATGGATGTAGAGTTAATAAAAATGGATGTAGAGTGGATAAAATGGATGTAGAGTTGATAAAAATGGAAGTAGAGTGGATAAAATGGATGTATAGTGGATAAAAATGGATGTAGAGTGGATAAAATGGATGTAGAGTGGATAAAAATGGATGTAGAGTGGATAAAATGGATGTAGAGTGGATAAAAATGGATGTAGAGTGGATAAAACGGATGTAGAGTGGATAAAAATGGATGTAGAGTGGATACAATGGATGTAGAGTGGATAAAAATGGATATAGGGTAGATAAAATGGATGTAGAGTTAATAAAAATGGATGTAGAGTGGATATAATGGATGTAGAGAGGATAAAATGGATGTGGAGTGGATAACAATGGATGTAGAGTGGATAAAATGGATGTAGAGTGGATAAAATGGATGTAGAGGGGATAAAATGGTTGTAGAGTGGATAAAATGGATGTAGAGTTGATAAAAATGGATGTAGAGTGGATAAAATGGTTGTAGAGTGGATAAAATGGATGTAGAGTTGATAAAAATGGATGTAGAGTGGATAAAAATGGATGTAGAGTATATAAATTGGATGTAGAGTATATAAAATGGATGTAGAGTGGATAAAAATGGATGTCGAGTGGATAAAATGGATGTAGAGTGAATAAAAATGGATGTAGATTGGATAAAATGGATGTAGAGTGGATAAAAATGGATGTAGAGTATATAAATTGGATGTAGAGTATATAAAATGGATGTAGAGTGGATAAAAATGGATGTCGAGTTGATAAAATGGATGTAGAGTGGATAAAAATGGATGTAGATTGGATAAAATGGATGTAGAGTGGATAAAAATGGATGTAGAGTATATAAATTGGATGTAGAGTATATAAAATGGATGTAGAGTGGATAAAAATGGATGTAGATTGGATAAAATGGATGTGGAGTGGATAACAATGGATGTAGAGAGGATAAAATGGATGTAGGGTGGATAAAAATGGATGTAGAGTGGATAAAATGGATGTAGAGTGTATAAAATGGATGTAGAGTGAATAAAATGGATGTAGAGTGGATAAAATTGATGTAGAGTGTATAAAATGGATGTAGAGTGGATAAAAATGGATGTAGAGTGGATAAAAATGGATGTAGAGTATATAAATTGGATGTAGAGTATATAAAATGGATGTAGAGTGGATAAAAATGGATGTAGATTGGATAAAATGGTTGTAGAGTGGATAAAATGGATGTAGAGTTGATAAAAATGGATGTAAAGTGGATAAAATGGATGTAGAGTTAATAAAATTGGATGTAGAGTGGATAAAATGGATGTAGAGTTGATAAAAATGGATGTAGAGTGGATAAAAATGGATGTAGATTGGATAAAATGGATGTAGAGTGGATAAAAATGGATGTAGAGTATATAAATTGGATGTAGAGTATATAAAATGGATGTAGAGTGGATAAAAATGGATGTCGAGTGGATAAAATGGATGTAGAGTGGATAAAAATGGATGTAGATTGGATAAAATGGATGTAGAGTGGATAAAACGGATGTAGAGTGGATAAAAATGGATGTAGAGTGGATACAATGGATGTAGAGTGGATAAAAATGGATATAGGGTAGATAAAATGGATGTAGAGTTAATAAAAATGGATGTAGAGTGGATATAATGGATGTAGAGAGGATAAAATGGATGTGGAGTGGATAACAATGGATGTAGAGTGGATAAAATGGATGTAGAGTGGATAAAATGGATGTAGAGGGGATAAAATGGTTGTAGAGTGGATAAAATGGATGTAGAGTTGATAAAAATGGATGTAGAGTGGATAAAATGGTTGTAGAGTGGATAAAATGGATGTAGAGTTGATAAAAATGGAAGTAGAGTGGATAAAATGGATGTATAGTGGATAAAAATGGATGTAGAGTGGATAAAATGGATGTAGAGTGGATAAAAATGGATGTAGAGTGGATGAAATGGATGTAGAGTGGATAAAATGGATGTAGAGTGGATAAAAATGGATGTAGAGTTAATAAAAATGGATGTAGAGTGGATAAAATGGATGTAGAGTGGATAAAAATGGATGTAGAGTGGATAAAATGGATGTAGAGATGATAACAATGGATGTAGAGTGGATAAAAATGGATGTAGAGTGGATAAAATGGATGTAGAGTGGATAAAATGGTTGTAGAGTGGATAAAATGGATGTAGAGTGGATAAAAATGGATGTAGAGTGGATAAAATGGATGTAGAGTGGATAAAAATGGATGTAGAGTGGATAAAACGGATGTAGAGTGGATAAAAATGGATGTAGAGTATATAAATTGGATGTAGAGTATATAAAATGGATGTAGAGTGGATAAAAATGGATGTCGAGTGGATAAAATGGATGTAGAGTGGATAAAAATGGATGTAGATTGGATAAAATTGGATGTAGAGTATATAAATTGGATGTAGAGTATATAAAATGGATGTAGAGTGGATAAAAATGGATGTAGATTGGATAAAATGGATGTGGAGTGGATAACAATGGATGTAGAGAGGATAAAAATGGATGTAGATTAGATAAAATGGATGTAGAGTTAATAAAAATGGATGTAGAGTGGATAAAATGGATGTAGAGTTGATAAAAATGGAAGTAGAGTGGATAAAATGGATGTATAGTGGATAAAAATGGATGTAGAGTGGATAAAATGGATGTAGAGTGGATAAAAATGGATGTAGAGTGGATAAAATGGATGTAGAGTGGATAAAAATGGATGTAGAGTGGATAAAACGGATGTAGAGTGGATAAAAATGGATGTAGAGTGGATACAATGGATGTAGAGTGGATAAAAATGGATATAGGGTAGATAAAATGGATGTAGAGTTAATAAAAATGGATGTAGAGTGGATATAATGGATGTAGAGAGGATAAAATGGATGTGGAGTGGATAACAATGGATGTAGAGTGGATAAAATGGATGTAGAGTGGATAAAATGGATGTAGAGGGGATAAAATGGTTGTAGAGTGGATAAAATGGATGTAGAGTTGATAAAAATGGATGTAGAGTGGATAAAATGGTTGTAGAGTGGATAAAATGGATGTAGAGTTGATAAAAATGGATGTAGAGTGGATAAAAATGGATGTAGAGTATATAAATTGGATGTAGAGTATATAAAATGGATGTAGAGTGGATAAAAATGGATGTCGAGTGGATAAAATGGATGTAGAGTGGATAAAAATGGATGTAGATTGGATAAAATGGATGTAGAGTGGATAAAAATGGATGTAGAGTATATAAATTGGATGTAGAGTATATAAAATGGATGTAGAGTGGATAAAAATGGATGTCGAGTTGATAAAATGGATGTAGAGTGGATAAAAATGGATGTAGATTGGATAAAATGGATGTAGAGTGGATAAAAATGGATGTAGAGTATATAAATTGGATGTAGAGTATATAAAATGGATGTAGAGTGGATAAAAATGGATGTAGATTGGATAAAATGGATGTGGAGTGGATAACAATGGATGTAGAGAGGATAAAATGGATGTGGAGTGGATAAAAATGGATGTAGAGTGGATAAAATGGATGTAGAGTGTATAAAATGGATGTAGAGTGAATAAAATGGATGTAGAGTGGATAAAATTGATGTAGAGTGTATAAAATGGATGTAGAGTGGATAAAAATGGATGTAGAGTGGATAAAAATGGATGTAGAGTATATAAATTGGATGTAGAGTATATAAAATGGATGTAGAGTGGATAAAAATGGATGTAGATTGGATAAAATGGTTGTAGAGTGGATAAAATGGATGTAGAGTTGATAAAAATGGATGTAAAGTGGATAAAATGGATGTAGAGTTAATAAAATTGGATGTAGAGTGGATAAAATGGATGTAGAGTTGATAAAAATGGATGTAGAGTGGATAAAAATGGATGTAGATTGGATAAAATGGATGTAGAGTGGATAAAAATGGATGTAGAGTATATAAATTGGATGTAGAGTATATAAAATGGATGTAGAGTGGATAAAAATGGATGTCGAGTGGATAAAATGGATGTAGAGTGGATAAAAATGGATGTAGATTGGATAAAATGGATGTAGAGTTAATAAAAATGGATGTAGAGTGGATAAAATGGATGTAGAGTTGATAAAAATGGATGTAGAGTGGATAAAAATGGATGTAGATTGGATAAAATGGATGTAGAGTGGATAAAAATGGATGTAGAGTATATAAATTGGATGTAGAGTATATAAAATGGATGTAGAGTGGATAAAAATGGATGTCGAGTGGATAAAATGGATGTAGAGTGGATAAAAATGGATGTAGATTGGATAAAATGGATGTAGAGTGGATAAAACGGATGTAGAGTGGATAAAAATGGATGTAGAGTGGATACAATGGATGTAGAGTGGATAAAAATGGATATAGGGTAGATAAAATGGATGTAGAGTTAATAAAAATGGATGTAGAGTGGATATAATGGATGTAGAGAGGATAAAATGGATGTGGAGTGGATAACAATGGATGTAGAGTGGATAAAATGGATGTAGAGTGGATAAAATGGATGTAGGGTGGATAAAAAAGGATGTAGAGTGGATAAAATGGATGTACAGTGTATAAAATGGATGTAGAGTGAATAAAATGGATGTAGAGTGGATAAAATTGATGTAGAGTGTATAAAATGGATGTAGAGTGGATAAAAATGGATGTAGAGTGGATAAAAATGGATGTAGAGTGGATAAAATGGATGTAGGGTGGATAAAAAAGGATGTAGAGTGGATAAAATGGATGTAGAGTGTATAAAATGGATGTAGAGTGGATAAAATGGATGTAGAGTTGATAAAAATGGATGTAGAGTGGATAAAAATGGATGTAGATTGGATAAAATGGATGTAGAGTGGATAAAAATGGATGTAGAGTATATAAATTGGATGTAGAGTATATAAAATGGATGTAGAGTGGATAAAAATGGATGTCGAGTGGATAAAATGGATGTAGAGTGGATAAAAATGGATGTAGATTGGATAAAATGGATGTAGAGTGGATAAAAATGGATGTAGAGTATATAAATTGGATGTAGAGTATATAAAATGGATGTAGAGTGGATAAAAATGGATGTAGATTGGATAAAATGGATGTGGAGTGGATAACAATGGATGTAGAGAGGATAAAAATGGATGTAGATTGGATAAAATGGATGTAGAGTGGATAAAAATGGATGTAGAGTGGATAAAATGGATGTAGAGTGGATAAAAATGCATGTAGAGTGGATAAAAATGGATGTAGAATGGATAAAATGGATGTAAAGTGGATAAAAATGGATGTCGAGTGGATAAAATGGATGTAGAGTGGATAAAATGGATGTACAGTTAATAAAAATGGATGTAGAGTGGATATAATGGATGTAGAGTTGATAAAATGGATGTAAAGTGGATAAAATGGATGTAGAGTTAATAAAAATGGATGTAGTGTGGAAATACTGGATGTAGAGAGGATAAAATGGATGTAGAGTGAATAAAATGGATGTAGAGTGGATAAAATTGATGTAGAGTGTATAAAATGGATGTAGAGTGGATAAAAATGGATGTAGAGTGGATAAAAATGGATGTAGAGTGGATAAAATGGATGTAGGGTGGATAAAAAAGGATGTAGAGTGGATAAAATGGATGTAGAGTGTATAAAATGGATGTAGAGTGGATAAAATGGATGTAGAGTGGATAAAAATGGATGTAGAGTATATAAATTGGATGTAGAGTATATAAAATGGATGTAGAGTGGATAAAAATGGATGTCGAGTGGATAAAATGGATGTAGAGTGGATAAAAATGGATGTAGATTGGATAAAATGGATGTAGAGTGGATAAAACGGATGTAGAGTGGATAAAAATGGATGTAGAGTGGATACAATGGATGTAGAGTGGATAAAAATGGATATAGGGTAGATAAAATGGATGTAGAGTTAATAAAAATGGATGTAGAGTGGATATAATGGATGTAGAGAGGATAAAATGGATGTGGAGTGGATAACAATGGATGTAGAGTGGATAAAATGGATGTAGAGTGGATAAAATGGATGTAGAGGGGATAAAATGGTTGTAGAGTGGATAAAATGGATGTAGAGTTGATAAAAATGGATGTAGAGTGGATAAAATGGTTGTAGAGTGGATAAAATGGATGTAGAGTTGATAAAAATGGAAGTAGAGTGGATAAAATGGATGTATAGTGGATAAAAATGGATGTAGAGTGGATAAAATGGATGTAGAGTGGATAAAAATGGATGTAGAGTGGATGAAATGGATGTAGAGTGGATAAAATGGATGTAGAGTGGATAAAAATGGATGTAGAGTTAATAAAAATGGATGTAGAGTGGATAAAATGGATGTAGAGTGGATAAAAATGGATGTAGAGTGGATAAAATGGATGTAGAGATGATAACAATGGATGTAGAGTGGATAAAATGGATGTAGAGTAGATAAAATGGATGTAGAGTGGATAAAATGGATGTAGAGTTCATAAAAATGGATGTAGAGTGGATAAAAATGGATGTAGATTCGATAAAATGGATGTAGAGTGGATAAAAATGGATGTAGAGTGGATAAAATGGATGTAG
Organism: Pemphredon lugubris; assembly: GCA_933228935.1. Taxonomy (NCBI): domain Eukaryota; kingdom Metazoa; phylum Arthropoda; class Insecta; order Hymenoptera; family Crabronidae; genus Pemphredon; species Pemphredon lugubris. The sequence continues at coordinate 49,547,727 of OW121816.1, forward strand.
AGTGGATAAAATGGTTGTAGAGTGGATAAAATGGATGTATAGTAGATAAAATAGATGTAGAGTGGATAAAAATGGATGTAGAGTGGATAAAATGGATGTAGAGTGGATAAAAATGGATGTAGAGTGGATAAAATGGATGTAGAGTGGATAAAAATGGATGTAGAGTGGATAAAACGGATGTAGAGTGGATAAAAATGGATGTAGAGTATATAAATTGGATGTAGAGTATATAAAATGGATGTAGAGTGGATAAAAATGGATGTCGAGTGGATAAAATGGATGTAGAGTGGATAAAAATGGATGTAGATTGGATAAAATGGATGTAGAGTGGATAAAAATGGATGTAGAGTATATAAATTGGATGTAGAGTATATAAAATGGATGTAGAGTGGATAAAAATGGATGTAGATTGGATAAAATGGATGTGGAGTGGATAACAATGGATGTAGAGAGGATAAAAATGGATGTAGATTAGATAAAATGGATGTAGAGTTAATAAAAATGGATGTAGAGTGGATAAAATGGATGTAGAGTTGATAAAAATGGAAGTAGAGTGGATAAAATGGATGTATAGTGGATAAAAATGGATGTAGAGTGGATAAAATGGATGTAGAGTGGATAAAAATGGATGTAGAGTGGATAAAATGGATGTAGAGTGGATAAAAATGGATGTAGAGTGGATAAAACGGATGTAGAGTGGATAAAAATGGATGTAGAGTGGATACAATGGATGTAGAGTGGATAAAAATGGATATAGGGTAGATAAAATGGATGTAGAGTTAATAAAAATGGATGTAGAGTGGATATAATGGATGTAGAGAGGATAAAATGGATGTGGAGTGGATAACAATGGATGTAGAGTGGATAAAATGGATGTAGAGTGGATAAAATGGATGTAGAGGGGATAAAATGGTTGTAGAGTGGATAAAATGGATGTAGAGTTGATAAAAATGGATGTAGAGTGGATAAAATGGTTGTAGAGTGGATAAAATGGATGTAGAGTTGATAAAAATGGATGTAGAGTGGATAAAAATGGATGTAGAGTATATAAATTGGATGTAGAGTATATAAAATGGATGTAGAGTGGATAAAAATGGATGTAGATTGGATAAAATGGTTGTAGAGTGGATAAAATGGATGTAGAGTTGATAAAAATGGATGTAAAGTGGATAAAATGGATGTAGAGTTAATAAAATTGGATGTAGAGTGGATAAAATGGATGTAGAGTTGATAAAAATGGATGTAGATTGGATAAAATGGATGTGGAGTGGATAACAATGGATGTAGAGAGGATAAAATGGATGTAGAGTGGATAAAAATGGATGTAGAGTGGATAAAAATGGATGTAGAGTATATAAATTGGATGTAGAGTATATAAAATGGATGTAGAGTGGATAAAAATGGATGTCGAGTTGATAAAATGGATGTAGAGTGGATAAAAATGGATGTAGATTGGATAAAATGGATGTAGAGTGGATAAAAATGGATGTAGAGTATATAAATTGGATGTAGAGTATATAAAATGGATGTAGAGTGGATAAAAATGGATGTAGATTGGATAAAATGGATGTGGAGTGGATAACAATGGATGTAGAGAGGATAAAATGGATGTAGAGTGGATAAAAATGGATGTAGAGTGGATAAAATGGATGTAGAGTGTATAAAATGGATGTAGAGTGAATAAAATGGATGTAGAGTGGATAAAATTGATGTAGAGTGTATAAAATGGATGTAGAGTGGATAAAAATGGATGTAGAGTGGATAAAAATGGATGTAGAGTATATAAATTGGATGTAGAGTATATAAAATGGATGTAGAGTGGATAAAAATGGATGTAGATTGGATAAAATGGTTGTAGAGTGGATAAAATGGATGTAGAGTTGATAAAAATGGATGTAAAGTGGATAAAATGGATGTAGAGTTAATAAAATTGGATGTAGAGTGGATAAAATGGATGTAGAGTTGATAAAAATGGATGTAGAGTGGATAAAAATGGATGTAGATTGGATAAAATGGATGTAGAGTGGATAAAAATGGATGTAGAGTATATAAATTGGATGTAGAGTATATAAAATGGATGTAGAGTGGATAAAAATGGATGTCGAGTGGATAAAATGGATGTAGAGTGGATAAAAATGGATGTAGATTGGATAAAATGGATGTAGAGTTAATAAAAATGGATGTAGAGTGGATAAAATGGATGTAGAGTTGATAAAAATGGATGTAGAGTGGATAAAAATGGATGTAGATTGGATAAAATGGATGTAGAGTGGATAAAAATGGATGTAGAGTATATAAATTGGATGTAGAGTATATAAAATGGATGTAGAGTGGATAAAAATGGATGTCGAGTGGATAAAATGGATGTAGAGTGGATAAAAATGGATGTAGATTGGATAAAATGGATGTAGAGTGGATAAAAAGGATGTAGAGTGGATAAAAATGGATGTAGAGTGGATACAATGGATGTAGAGTGGATAAAAATGGATATAGGGTAGATAAAATGGATGTAGAGTTAATAAAAATGGATGTAGAGTGGATATAATGGATGTAGAGAGGATAAAATGGATGTGGAGTGGATAACAATGGATGTAGAGTGGATAAAATGGATGTAGAGTGGATAAAATGGATGTAGAGCGGATAAAATGGTTGTAGAGTGGATAAAATGGATGTAGAGTTGATAAAAATGGATGTAGAGTGGATAAAATGGTTGTAGAGTGGATAAAATGGATGTAGAGTTGATAAAAATGGAAGTAGAGTGGATAAAATGGATGTATAGTGGATAAAAATGGATGTAGAGTGGATAAAATGGATGTAGAGTGGATAAAAATGGATGTAGAGTGGATGAAATAGATGTAGAGTGGTTAAAATGGATGTAGAGTGGATAAAAATGGATGTAGAGTGGATAAAATGGATGTAGAACGGATAAAATGGTTGTAGAGTGGATAAAATGGATGTAGAGTTGATAAAAATGGATGTAGAGTGGATAAAATGGTTGTAGAGTGGATAAAATGGATGTGGAGTTGATAAAAATGGAAGTAGAGTGGATAAAATGGATGTATAGTGGATAAAAATGGATGTAGAGTGGATAAAATGGATGTAGAGTGGATAAAAATGGATGTAGAGTGGATGAAATGGATGTAGAGTGGATAAAATGGATGTAGAGTGGATAAAAATGGATGTAGAGTGGATAAAATGGATGTATAGTGGATAAAAATGGATGTAGAGTGGATAAAATGGATGTAGAGTGGATAAAAATGGATGTAGAGTGGATGAAATGGATGTAGAGTGGATAAAATGGATGTAGAGTGGATAAAAATGGATGTCGAGTGGATAAAATGGATGTAGAGTGGATAAAAATGGATGTAGATTGGATAAAATGGATGTAGAGTGGATAAAAATGGATGTAGAGTATATAAATTGGATGTAGAGTATATAAAATGGATGTAGAGTGGATAAAAATGGATGTCGAGTTGATAAAATGGATGTAGAGTGGATAAAAATGGATGTAGATTGGATAAAATGGATGTAGAGTGGATAAAAATGGATGTAGAGTATATAAATTGGATGTAGAGTATATAAAATGGATGTAGAGTGGATAAAAATGGATGTAGATTGGATAAAATGGATGTGGAGTGGATAACAATGGATGTAGAGAGGATAAAATGGATGTGGAGTGGATAAAAATGGATGTAGAGTGGATAAAATGGATGTAGAGTGTATAAAATGGATGTAGAGTGAATAAAATGGATGTAGAGTGGATAAAATTGATGTAGAGTGTATAAAATGGATGTAGAGTGGATAAAAATGGATGTAGAGTGGATAAAAATGGATGTAGAGTATATAAATTGGATGTAGAGTATATAAAATGGATGTAGAGTGGATAAAAATGGATGTAGATTGGATAAAATGGTTGTAGAGTGGATAAAATGGATGTAGAGTTGATAAAAATGGATGTAAAGTGGATAAAATGGATGTAGAGTTAATAAAATTGGATGTAGAGTGGATAAAATGGATGTAGAGTTGATAAAAATGGATGTAGAGTGGATAAAAATGGATGTAGATTGGATAAAATGGATGTAGAGTGGATAAAAATGGATGTAGAGTATATAAATTGGATGTAGAGTATATAAAATGGATGTAGAGTGGATAAAAATGGATGTCGAGTGGATAAAATGGATGTAGAGTGGATAAAAATGGATGTAGATTGGATAAAATGGATGTAGAGTTAATAAAAATGGATGTAGAGTGGATAAAATGGATGTAGAGTTGATAAAAATGGATGTAGAGTGGATAAAAATGGATGTAGATTGGATAAAATGGATGTAGAGTGGATAAAAATGGATGTAGAGTATATAAATTGGATGTAGAGTATATAAAATGGATGTAGAGTGGATAAAAATGGATGTCGAGTGGATAAAATGGATGTAGAGTGGATAAAAATGGATGTAGATTGGATAAAATGGATGTAGAGTGGATAAAACGGATGTAGAGTGGATAAAAATGGATGTAGAGTGGATACAATGGATGTAGAGTGGATAAAAATGGATATAGGGTAGATAAAATGGATGTAGAGTTAATAAAAATGGATGTAGAGTGGATATAATGGATGTAGAGAGGATAAAATGGATGTGGAGTGGATAACAATGGATGTAGAGTGGATAAAATGGATGTAGAGTGGATAAAATGGATGTAGAGCGGATAAAATGGTTGTAGAGTGGATAAAATGGATGTAGAGTTGATAAAAATGGATGTAGAGTGGATAAAATGGTTGTAGAGTGGATAAAATGGATGTAGAGTTGATAAAAATGGAAGTAGAGTGGATAAAATGGATGTATAGTGGATAAAAATGGATGTAGAGTGGATAAAATGGATGTAGAGTGGATAAAAATGGATGTAGAGTGGATAAAATGGATGTAGAGTGGATAAAATGGATGTAGAGTGGATAAAAATGGATGTAGAGTGGATAAAAATGGATGTAGATTGGATAAAATGGATGTAGAGTGGATAAAATGGATGTAGAGTTGATAAAATGGATGTAAAGTGGATAAAATGGATGTAGAGTTAATAAAAATGGATGTAGAGTGGATAAAATGGATGTAGAGTGGATAAAAATGGATGTAGAGTGGATAAAATGGATGTAGAGATGATAACAATGGATGTAGAGTGGATAAAATGGATGTAGAGTAGATAAAATGGATGTAGAGTGGATAAAATGGATGTAGAGTTCATAAAAATGGATGTAGATTAGATAAAATGGATGTAGAGTGGATAAAATGGATGTAGAGTTGATAAAATGGATGTAAAGTGGATAAAATGGATGTAGAGTTAATAAAAATGGATGTAGAGTGGATAAAATGGATGTAGAGTGGATAAAAATGGATGTAGAGTGGATAAAATGGATGTAGAGATGATAACAATGGATGTAGAGTGGATAAAATGGATGTAGAGTAGATAAAATGGATGTAGAGTGGATAAAAATAGATGTAGAGTGGATAAAAATGGATGTAGAGTGGATACAATGGATGTAGAGTGGATAAAAATGGATGTAGAGTGGATAAAATGGATGTAGAGTGGATAAAAATGGATGTAGAGTGGATAAAATGGATGTAGAGTGCATAAAAATGGATGTTGAGTGGATAAAATGGATGTAGAGTGGATAAAATGGATGTAGAGTGGATAAAAATGGATGTAGAGTGGATAAAAATGGATGTAGGGTGGATAAAAATGGATGTAGATTGGATAAAATGGATGTAGAGTTAATAAAAGTGGATGTAGAGTGGATAAAATGGATGTAGAGTTGATAAAAATGGATGTAGAGTGGATAAAAATGGATGTAGATTGGATAAAATGGATGTAGAGTGGATAAAAATGGATGTAGAGTATATAAATTGGATGTAGAGTATATAAAATGGATGTAGAGTGGATAAAAATGGATGTCGAGTGGATAAAATGGATGTAGAGTGGATAAAAATGGATGTAGATTGGATAAAATGGATGTAGAGTGGATGAAAATGGATGTAGAGTGGATAAAATGGATGTAGAGTAGATAAAATGGATGTAGAGTGGATAAAATGGATGTAGAGTTGATAAAATGGATGTAAAGTGGATAAAATGGATGTAGAGTAAATAAAAATGGATGTAGAGTGGAAATAATGGATGTAGAGAGGATAAAATGGATGTAGAGTGGATAAAATGGATGTGGAGTGGATAACAATGGATGTAGAGTGGATAAAATGGATGTAGAGTGGATAAAATGGATGAAGAGTGGATAAAATGGTTGTAGAGTGGATAAAATGGATGTAGAGTGGATAAAAATGGATGTAGAGTGGATAAAATGGATGTAGAGTAGATAAAAATGGATGTAGAGTGGATAAAATGGATGTAGAATGGATAAAATGGATGTAAAGTGGATAAAAATGGATGTCGAGTGGATAAAATGGATGTAGAGTGGATAAAAATAGATGCAGAGAGGATAAAATGGAAGTAGAGTGGATAAAAATGGATGTAGAGTGGATAAAAATGGATGTAGAGTGGATAAAATGGATGTAGAGTGGATAAAAATGGATGTAGAGAGGATAAAATGGATGTAGAGTGGATAAAATGGATGTACAGTTAATAAAAATGGATGTAGAGTGGAAATAATGGATGTAGAGAGGATAAAATGGATGTAGAGTGGATAAAATGGATGTAGAGTTCATAAAAATGGATGTAGAGTGGATAAAAATGGATGTAGATTGGATAAAATGGATGTAGAGTTGATAAAATGGATGTAAAGTGGATAAAATGGATGTAGAGTTAATAAAAATGGATGTAGAGTGGAAATAATGGATGTAGAGAGGATAAAATGGATGTAGAGCGGATAAAATGGATGTAGAGTTCATAAAAATGGATGTAGAGTGGATAAAAATGGATGTAGATTGGATAAAATGGATGTGGAGTGGATAAAAATGGATGTTGAGTGGATAAAATGGATGTAGAGTGGATAAAATTAATGTACATTTAATAAAAATGGATGTAGAGTGGATAAAAATGGATGTAGATTGGGTAAAATGGTTGTAGAGTTAATAGAAGTGGATGTAGAGTTAATAGAAGTGGATGTAGAGTGGATAAAATGGATGTAGAGTGGATAAAAATGGATGTCGAGTGGATAAAATGGATGTAGAGTGGATAAAAATGGATGTAGATTGGATAAAATGGATGTAGAGTGGATAAAAATGGATGTAGAGTATATAAATTGGATGTAGAGTATATAAAATGGATGTAGAGTGGATAAAAATGGATGTCGAGTTGATAAAATGGATGTAGAGTGGATAAAAATGGATGTAGATTGGATAAAATGGATGTAGAGTGGATAAAAATGGATGTAGAGTATATAAATTGGATGTAGAGTATATAAAATGGATGTAGAGTGGATAAAAATGGATGTAGATTGGATAAAATGGATGTGGAGTGGATAACAATGGATGTAGAGAGGATAAAATGGATGTAGGGTGGATAAAAATGGATGTAGAGTGGATAAAATGGATGTAGAGTGTATAAAATGGATGTAGAGTGAATAAAATGGATGTAGAGTGGATAAAATTGATGTAGAGTGTATAAAATGGATGTAGAGTGGATAAAATTGATGTAGAGTGTATAAAATGGATGTAGAGTGGATAAAAATGGATGTAGAGTGGATAAAAATGGATGTAGAGTATATAAATTGGATGTAGAGTATATAAAATGGATGTAGAGTGGATAAAAATGGATGTAGATTGGATAAAATGGTTGTAGAGTGGATAAAATGGATGTAGAGTTGATAAAAATGGATGTAAAGTGGATAAAATGGATGTAGAGTTAATAAAATTGGATGTAGAGTGGATAAAATGGATGTAGAGTTGATAAAAATGGATGTAGAGTGGATAAAAATGGATGTAGATTGGATAAAATGGATGTAGAGTGGATAAAAATGGATGTAGAGTATATAAATTGGATGTAGAGTATATAAAATGGATGTAGAGTGGATAAAAATGGATGTCGAGTGGATAAAATGGATGTAGAGTGGATAAAAATGGATGTAGATTGGATAAAATGGATGTAGAGTTAATAAAAATGGATGTAGAGTGGATAAAATGGATGTAGAGTTGATAAAAATGGATGTAGAGTGGATAAAAATGGATGTAGATTGGATAAAATGGATGTAGAGTGGATAAAAATGGATGTAGAGTATATAAATTGGATGTAGAGTATATAAAATGGATGTAGAGTGGATAAAAATGGATGTCGAGTGGATAAAATGGATGTAGAGTGGATAAAAATGGATGTAGATTGGATAAAATGGATGTAGAGTGGATAAAACGGATGTAGAGTGGATAAAAATGGATGTAGAGTGGATACAATGGATGTAGAGTGGATAAAAATGGATATAGGGTAGATAAAATGGATGTAGAGTTAATAAAAATGGATGTAGAGTGGATATAATGGATGTAGAGAGGATAAAATGGATGTGGAGTGGATAACAATGGATGTAGAGTGGATAAAATGGATGTAGAGTGGATAAAATGGATGTAGAGCGGATAAAATGGTTGTAGAGTGGATAAAATGGATGTAGAGTTGATAAAAATGGATGTAGAGTGGATAAAATGGTTGTAGAGTGGATAAAATGGATGTAGAGTTGATAAAAATGGAAGTAGAGTGGATAAAATGGATGTATAGTGGATAAAAATGGATGTAGAGTGGATAAAATGGATGTAGAGTGGATAAAAATGGATGTAGAGTGGATAAAATGGATGTAGAGTGGATAAAATGGATGTAGAGTGGATAAAAATGGATGTAGAGTGGATAAAAATGGATGTAGATTGGATAAAATGGATGTAGAGTGGATAAAATGGATGTAGAGTTGATAAAATGGATGTAAAGTGGATAAAATGGATGTAGAGTTAATAAAAATGGATGTAGAGTGGATAAAATGGATGTAGAGTGGATAAAAATGGATGTAGAGTGGATAAAATGGATGTAGAGATGATAACAATGGATGTAGAGTGGATAAAATGGATGTAGAGTAGATAAAATGGATGTAGAGTGGATAAAATGGATGTAGAGTTCATAAAAATGGATGTAGATTAGATAAAATGGATGTAGAGTGGATAAAATGGATGTAGAGTTGATAAAATGGATGTAAAGTGGATAAAATGGATGTAGAGTTAATAAAAATGGATGTAGAGTGGATAAAATGGATGTAGAGTGGATAAAAATGGATGTAGAGTGGATAAAATGGATGTAGAGATGATAACAATGGATGTAGAGTGGATAAAATGGATGTAGAGTAGATAAAATGGATGTAGAGTGGATAAAAATAGATGTAGAGTGGATAAAAATGGATGTAGAGTGGATACAATGGATGTAGAGTGGATAAAAATGGATGTAGAGTGGATAAAATGGATGTAGAGTGGATAAAAATGGATGTAGAGTGGATAAAATGGATGTAGAGTGCATAAAAATGGATGTTGAGTGGATAAAATGGATGTAGAGTGGATAAAATGGATGTAGAGTGGATAAAAATGGATGTAGAGTGGATAAAAATGGATGTAGGGTGGATAAAAATGGATGTAGATTGGATAAAATGGATGTAGAGTTAATAAAAGTGGATGTAGAGTGGATAAAATGGATGTAGAGTTGATAAAAATGGATGTAGAGTGGATAAAATGGATGTAGAGTGGATAAAAATGGATGTAGATTGGATAAAATGGATGTAGAGTGGATAAAAATGGATGTAGAGTATATAAATTGGATGTAGAGTATATAAAATGGATGTAGAGTGGATAAAAATGGATGTAGATTGGATAAAATGGATGTGGAGTGGATAACAATGGATGTAGAGAGGATAAAAATGGATGTAGATTGGATAAAATGGATGTAGAGTGGATAAAAATGGATGTAGAGTGGATAAAATGGATGTAGAGTGGATAAAAATGCATGTAGAGTGGATAAAAATGGATGTAGAATGGATAAAATGGATGTAGAGTGGATAAAAATGGATGTAGAGTATATAAATTGGATGTAGAGTATATAAAATGGATGTAGAGTGGATAAAAATGGATGTCGAGTGGATAAAATGGATGTAGAGTGGATAAAAATGGATGTAGATTGGATAAAATGGATGTAGAGTGGATAAAAATGGATGTAGAGTATATAAATTGGATGTAGAGTATATAAAATGGATGTAGAGTGGATAAAAATGGATGTAGATTGGATAAAATGGATGTAGAGTGGATAAAAATGGATGTAGAGTGGATAAAATGGATGTAGAGTGGATAAAAATGCATGTAGAGTGGATAAAAATGGATGTAGAATGGATAAAATGGATGTAAAGTGGATAAAAATGGATGTCGAGTGGATAAAATGGATGTAGAGTGGATAAAAATGGATGTAGATTGGATAAAATGGATGTAGAGTGGATAAAAATGGATGTAGAGTATATAAATTGGATGTAGAGTATATAAAATGGATGTGGAGTGGATAACAATGGATGTAGAGAGGATAAAAATGGATGTAGATTGGATAAAATGGATGTAGAGTGGATAAAAATGGATGTAGAGTGGATAAAATGGATGTAGAGTGGATAAAAATGCATGTAGAGTGGATAAAAATGGATGTAGAATGGATAAAATGGATGTAAAGTGGATAAAAATGGATGTCGAGTGGATAAAATGGATGTAGAGTGGATAAAATGGATGTACAGTTAATAAAAATGGATGTAGAGTGGATATAATGGATGTAGAGTTGATAAAATGGATGTAAAGTGGATAAAATGGATGTAGAGTTAATAAAAATGGATGTAGTGTGGAAATACTGGATGTAGAGAGGATAAAATGGATGTAGAGTGAATAAAATGGATGTAGAGTGGATAAAATTGATGTAGAGTGTATAAAATGGATGTAGAGTGGATAAAAATGGATGTAGAGTGGATAAAAATGGATGTAGAGTGGATAAAATGGATGTAGGGTGGATAAAAAAGGATGTAGAGTGGATAAAATGGATGTAGAGTGTATAAAATGGATGTAGAGTGGATAAAATGGATGTAGAGTGGATAAAAATGGATGTAGAGTATATAAATTGGATGTAGAGTATATAAAATGGATGTAGAGTGGATAAAAATGGATGTCGAGTGGATAAAATGGATGTAGAGTGGATAAAAATGGATGTAGATTGGATAAAATGGATGTAGAGTGGATAAAACGGATGTAGAGTGGATAAAAATGGATGTAGAGTGGATACAATGGATGTAGAGTGGATAAAAATGGATATAGGGTAGATAAAATGGATGTAGAGTTAATAAAAATGGATGTAGAGTGGATATAATGGATGTAGAGAGGATAAAATGGATGTGGAGTGGATAACAATGGATGTAGAGTGGATAAAATGGATGTAGAGTGGATAAAATGGATGTAGAGGGGATAAAATGGTTGTAGAGTGGATAAAATGGATGTAGAGTTGATAAAAATGGATGTAGAGTGGATAAAATGGTTGTAGAGTGGATAAAATGGATGTAGAGTTGATAAAAATGGAAGTAGAGTGGATAAAATGGATGTATAGTGGATAAAAATGGATGTAGAGTGGATAAAATGGATGTAGAGTGGATAAAAATGGATGTAGAGTGGATAAAATGGATGTAGAGTGGATAAAATGGATGTAGAGTGGATAAAAATGGATGTAGAGTTAATAAAAATGGATGTAGAGTGGATAAAATGGATGTAGAGTGGATAAAAATGGATGTAGAGTGGATAAAATGGATGTAGAGATGATAACAATGGATGTAGAGTGGATAAAATGGATGTAGAGTAGATAAAATGGATGTAGAGTGGATAAAATGGATGTAGAGTTCATAAAAATGGATGTAGAGTGGATAAAAATGGATGTAGATTCGATAAAATGGATGTAGAGTGGATAAAAATGGATGTAGAGTGGATAAAATGGATGTAGAGTGGATAAAATGGTTGTAGAGTGGATAAAATGGATGTATAGTAGATAAAATAGATGTAGAGTGGATAAAAATGGATGTAGAGTGGATAAAATGGATGTAGAGTGGATAAAAATGGATGTAGAGTGGATAAAATGGATGTAGAGTGGATAAAAATGGATGTAGAGTGGATAAAACGGATGTAGAGTGGATAAAAATGGATGTAGAGTATATAAATTGGATGTAGAGTATATAAAATGGATGTAGAGTGGATAAAAATGGATGTCGAGTGGATAAAATGGATGTAGAGTGGATAAAAATGGATGTAGATTGGATAAAATGGATGTAGAGTGGATAAAAATGGATGTAGAGTATATAAATTGGATGTAGAGTATATAAAATGGATGTAGAGTGGATAAAAATGGATGTAGATTGGATAAAATGGATGTGGAGTGGATAACAATGGATGTAGAGAGGATAAAAATGGATGTAGATTAGATAAAATGGATGTAGAGTTAATAAAAATGGATGTAGAGTGGATAAAATGGATGTAGAGTTGATAAAAATGGAAGTAGAGTGGATAAAATGGATGTATAGTGGATAAAAATGGATGTAGAGTGGATAAAATGGATGTAGAGTGGATAAAAATGGATGTAGAGTGGATAAAATGGATGTAGAGTGGATAAAAATGGATGTAGAGTGGATAAAACGGATGTAGAGTGGATAAAAATGGATGTAGAGTGGATACAATGGATGTAGAGTGGATAAAAATGGATATAGGGTAGATAAAATGGATGTAGAGTTAATAAAAATGGATGTAGAGTGGATATAATGGATGTAGAGAGGATAAAATGGATGTGGAGTGGATAACAATGGATGTAGAGTGGATAAAATGGATGTAGAGTGGATAAAATGGATGTAGAGGGGATAAAATGGTTGTAGAGTGGATAAAATGGATGTAGAGTTGATAAAAATGGATGTAGAGTGGATAAAATGGTTGTAGAGTGGATAAAATGGATGTAGAGTTGATAAAAATGGATGTAGAGTGGATAAAAATGGATGTAGAGTATATAAATTGGATGTAGAGTATATAAAATGGATGTAGAGTGGATAAAAATGGATGTAGATTGGATAAAATGGTTGTAGAGTGGATAAAATGGATGTAGAGTTGATAAAAATGGATGTAAAGTGGATAAAATGGATGTAGAGTTAATAAAATTGGATGTAGAGTGGATAAAATGGATGTAGAGTTGATAAAAATGGATGTAGATTGGATAAAATGGATGTGGAGTGGATAACAATGGATGTAGAGAGGATAAAATGGATGTAGGGTGGATAAAAATGGATGTAGAGTGGATAAAAATGGATGTAGAGTATATAAATTGGATGTAGAGTATATAAAATGGATGTAGAGTGGATAAAAATGGATGTCGAGTTGATAAAATGGATGTAGAGTGGATAAAAATGGATGTAGATTGGATAAAATGGATGTAGAGTGGATAAAAATGGATGTAGAGTATATAAATTGGATGTAGAGTATATAAAATGGATGTAGAGTGGATAAAAATGGATGTAGATTGGATAAAATGGATGTGGAGTGGATAACAATGGATGTAGAGAGGATAAAATGGATGTAGAGTGGATAAAAATGGATGTAGAGTGGATAAAATGGATGTAGAGTGTATAAAATGGATGTAGAGTGAATAAAATGGATGTAGAGTGGATAAAATTGATGTAGAGTGTATAAAATGGATGTAGAGTGGATAAAAATGGATGTAGAGTGGATAAAAATGGATGTAGAGTATATAAATTGGATGTAGAGTATATAAAATGGATGTAGAGTGGATAAAAATGGATGTAGATTGGATAAAATGGTTGTAGAGTGGATAAAATGGATGTAGAGTTGATAAAAATGGATGTAAAGTGGATAAAATGGATGTAGAGTTAATAAAATTGGATGTAGAGTGGATAAAATGGATGTAGAGTTGATAAAAATGGATGTAGAGTGGATAAAAATGGATGTAGATTGGATAAAATGGATGTAGAGTGGATAAAAATGGATGTAGAGTATATAAATTGGATGTAGAGTATATAAAATGGATGTAGAGTGGATAAAAATGGATGTCGAGTGGATAAAATGGATGTAGAGTGGATAAAAATGGATGTAGATTGGATAAAATGGATGTAGAGTTAATAAAAATGGATGTAGAGTGGATAAAATGGATGTAGAGTTGATAAAAATGGATGTAGAGTGGATAAAAATGGATGTAGATTGGATAAAATGGATGTAGAGTGGATAAAAATGGATGTAGAGTATATAAATTGGATGTAGAGTATATAAAATGGATGTAGAGTGGATAAAAATGGATGTCGAGTGGATAAAATGGATGTAGAGTGGATAAAAATGGATGTAGATTGGATAAAATGGATGTAGAGTGGATAAAAAGGATGTAGAGTGGATAAAAATGGATGTAGAGTGGATACAATGGATGTAGAGTGGATAAAAATGGATATAGGGTAGATAAAATGGATGTAGAGTTAATAAAAATGGATGTAGAGTGGATATAATGGATGTAGAGAGGATAAAATGGATGTGGAGTGGATAACAATGGATGTAGAGTGGATAAAATGGATGTAGAGTGGATAAAATGGATGTAGAGCGGATAAAATGGTTGTAGAGTGGATAAAATGGATGTAGAGTTGATAAAAATGGATGTAGAGTGGATAAAATGGTTGTAGAGTGGATAAAATGGATGTAGAGTTGATAAAAATGGAAGTAGAGTGGATAAAATGGATGTATAGTGGATAAAAATGGATGTAGAGTGGATAAAATGGATGTAGAGTGGATAAAAATGGATGTAGAGTGGATGAAATAGATGTAGAGTGGATAAAATGGATGTAGAGTGGATAAAAATGGATGTAGAGTGGATAAAATGGATGTAGAACGGATAAAATGGTTGTAGAGTGGATAAAATGGATGTAGAGTTGATAAAAATGGATGTAGAGTGGATAAAATGGTTGTAGAGTGGATAAAATGGATGTGGAGTTGATAAAAATGGAAGTAGAGTGGATAAAATGGATGTATAGTGGATAAAAATGGATGTAGAGTGGATAAAATGGATGTAGAGTGGATAAAAATGGATGTAGAGTGGATGAAATGGATGTAGAGTGGATAAAATGGATGTAGAGTGGATAAAAATGGATGTAGAGTGGATAAAATGGATGTATAGTGGATAAAAATGGATGTAGAGTGGATAAAATGGATGTAGAGTGGATAAAAATGGATGTAGAGTGGATGAAATGGATGTAGAGTGGATAAAATGGATGTAGAGTGGATAAAAATGGATGTCGAGTGGATAAAATGGATGTAGAGTGGATAAAAATGGATGTAGATTGGATAAAATGGATGTAGAGTGGATAAAAATGGATGTAGAGTATATAAATTGGATGTAGAGTATATAAAATGGATGTAGAGTGGATAAAAATGGATGTCGAGTTGATAAAATGGATGTAGAGTGGATAAAAATGGATGTAGATTGGATAAAATGGATGTAGAGTGGATAAAAATGGATGTAGAGTATATAAATTGGATGTAGAGTATATAAAATGGATGTAGAGTGGATAAAAATGGATGTAGATTGGATAAAATGGATGTGGAGTGGATAACAATGGATGTAGAGAGGATAAAATGGATGTAGGGTGGATAAAAATGGATGTAGAGTGGATAAAATGGATGTAGAGTGTATAAAATGGATGTAGAGTGAATAAAATGGATGTAGAGTGGATAAAATTGATGTAGAGTGTATAAAATGGATGTAGAGTGGATAAAAATGGATGTAGAGTGGATAAAAATGGATGTAGAGTATATAAATTGGATGTAGAGTATATAAAATGGATGTAGAGTGGATAAAAATGGATGTAGATTGGATAAAATGGTTGTAGAGTGGATAAAATGGATGTAGAGTTGATAAAAATGGATGTAAAGTGGATAAAATGGATGTAGAGTTAATAAAATTGGATGTAGAGTGGATAAAATGGATGTAGAGTTGATAAAAATGGATGTAGAGTGGATAAAAATGGATGTAGATTGGATAAAATGGATGTAGAGTGGATAAAAATGGATGTAGAGTATATAAATTGGATGTAGAGTATATAAAATGGATGTAGAGTGGATAAAAATGGATGTCGAGTGGATAAAATGGATGTAGAGTGGATAAAAATGGATGTAGATTGGATAAAATGGATGTAGAGTTAATAAAAATGGATGTAGAGTGGATAAAATGGATGTAGAGTTGATAAAAATGGATGTAGAGTGGATAAAAATGGATGTAGATTGGATAAAATGGATGTAGAGTGGATAAAAATGGATGTAGAGTATATAAATTGGATGTAGAGTATATAAAATGGATGTAGAGTGGATAAAAATGGATGTCGAGTGGATAAAATGGATGTAGAGTGGATAAAAATGGATGTAGATTGGATAAAATGGATGTAGAGTGGATAAAACGGATGTAGAGTGGATAAAAATGGATGTAGAGTGGATACAATGGATGTAGAGTGGATAAAAATGGATATAGGGTAGATAAAATGGATGTAGAGTTAATAAAAATGGATGTAGAGTGGATATAATGGATGTAGAGAGGATAAAATGGATGTGGAGTGGATAACAATGGATGTAGAGTGGATAAAATGGATGTAGAGTGGATAAAATGGATGTAGAGCGGATAAAATGGTTGTAGAGTGGATAAAATGGATGTAGAGTTGATAAAAATGGATGTAGAGTGGATAAAATGGTTGTAGAGTGGATAAAATGGATGTAGAGTTGATAAAAATGGAAGTAGAGTGGATAAAATGGATGTATAGTGGATAAAAATGGATGTAGAGTGGATAAAATGGATGTAGAGTGGATAAAAATGGATGTAGAGTGGATAAAATGGATGTAGAGTGGATAAAATGGATGTAGAGTGGATAAAAATGGATGTAGAGTGGATAAAAATGGATGTAGATTGGATAAAATGGATGTAGAGTGGATAAAATGGATGTAGAGTTGATAAAATGGATGTAAAGTGGATAAAATGGATGTAGAGTTAATAAAAATGGATGTAGAGTGGATAAAATGGATGTAGAGTGGATAAAAATGGATGTAGAGTGGATAAAATGGATGTAGAGATGATAACAATGGATGTAGAGTGGATAAAATGGATGTAGAGTAGATAAAATGGATGTAGAGTGGATAAAATGGATGTAGAGTTCATAAAAATGGATGTAGATTAGATAAAATGGATGTAGAGTGGATAAAATGGATGTAGAGTTGATAAAATGGATGTAAAGTGGATAAAATGGATGTAGAGTTAATAAAAATGGATGTAGAGTGGATAAAATGGATGTAGAGTGGATAAAAATGGATGTAGAGTGGATAAAATGGATGTAGAGATGATAACAATGGATGTAGAGTGGATAAAATGGATGTAGAGTAGATAAAATGGATGTAGAGTGGATAAAAATAGATGTAGAGTGGATAAAAATGGATGTAGAGTGGATACAATGGATGTAGAGTGGATAAAAATGGATGTAGAGTGGATAAAATGGATGTAGAGTGGATAAAAATGGATGTAGAGTGGATAAAATGGATGTAGAGTGCATAAAAATGGATGTTGAGTGGATAAAATGGATGTAGAGTGGATAAAATGGATGTAGAGTGGATAAAAATGGATGTAGAGTGGATAAAAATGGATGTAGGGTGGATAAAAATGGATGTAGATTGGATAAAATGGATGTAGAGTTAATAAAAGTGGATGTAGAGTGGATAAAATGGATGTAGAGTTGATAAAAATGGATGTAGAGTGGATAAAAATGGATGTAGATTGGATAAAATGGATGTAGAGTGGATAAAAATGGATGTAGAGTATATAAATTGGATGTAGAGTATATAAAATGGATGTAGAGTGGATAAAAATGGATGTCGAGTGGATAAAATGGATGTAGAGTGGATAAAAATGGATGTAGATTGGATAAAATGGATGTAGAGTGGATGAAAATGGATGTAGAGTGGATAAAATGGATGTAGAGTAGATAAAATGGATGTAGAGTGGATAAAATGGATGTAGAGTTGATAAAATGGATGTAAAGTGGATAAAATGGATGTAGAGTAAATAAAAATGGATGTAGAGTGGAAATAATGGATGTAGAGAGGATAAAATGGATGTAGAGTGGATAAAATGGATGTGGAGTGGATAACAATGGATGTAGAGTGGATAAAATGGATGTAGAGTGGATAAAATGGATGAAGAGTGGATAAAATGGTTGTAGAGTGGATAAAATGGATGTAGAGTGGATAAAAATGGATGTAGAGTGGATAAAATGGATGTAGAGTAGATAAAAATGGATGTAGAGTGGATAAAATGGATGTAGAATGGATAAAATGGATGTAAAGTGGATAAAAATGGATGTCGAGTGGATAAAATGGATGTAGAGTGGATAAAAATAGATGCAGAGAGGATAAAATGGAAGTAGAGTGGATAAAAATGGATGTAGAGTGGATAAAAATGGATGTAGAGTGGATAAAATGGATGTAGAGTGGATAAAAATGGATGTAGAGAGGATAAAATGGATGTAGAGTGGATAAAATGGATGTAGAGTTCATAAAAATGGATGTAGAGTGGATAAAAATGGATGTAGATTGGATAAAATGGATGTAGAGTTGATAAAATGGATGTAAAGTGGATAAAATGGATGTAGAGTTAATAAAAATGGATGTAGAGTGGAAATAATGGATGTAGAGAGGATAAAATGGATGTAGAGCGGATAAAATGGATGTAGAGTTCATAAAAATGGATGTAGAGTGGATAAAAATGGATGTAGATTGGATAAAATGGATGTGGAGTGGATAAAAATGGATGTTGAGTGGATAAAATGGATGTAGAGTGGATAAAATTAATGTACATTTAATAAAAATGGATGTAGAGTGGATAAAAATGGATGTAGATTGGGTAAAATGGTTGTAGAGTTAATAGAAGTGGATGTAGAGTTAATAGAAGTGGATGTAGAGTGGATAAAATGGATGTAGAGTGGATAAAAATGGATGTCGAGTGGATAAAATGGATGTAGAGTGGATAAAAATGGATGTAGATTGGATAAAATGGATGTAGAGTGGATAAAAATGGATGTAGAGTATATAAATTGGATGTAGAGTATATAAAATGGATGTAGAGTGGATAAAAATGGATGTCGAGTTGATAAAATGGATGTAGAGTGGATAAAAATGGATGTAGATTGGATAAAATGGATGTAGAGTGGATAAAAATGGATGTAGAGTATATAAATTGGATGTAGAGTATATAAAATGGATGTAGAGTGGATAAAAATGGATGTAGATTGGATAAAATGGATGTGGAGTGGATAACAATGGATGTAGAGAGGATAAAATGGATGTAGGGTGGATAAAAATGGATGTAGAGTGGATAAAATGGATGTAGAGTGTATAAAATGGATGTAGAGTGAATAAAATGGATGTAGAGTGGATAAAATTGATGTAGAGTGTATAAAATGGATGTAGAGTGGATAAAATTGATGTAGAGTGTATAAAATGGATGTAGAGTGGATAAAAATGGATGTAGAGTGGATAAAAATGGATGTAGAGTATATAAATTGGATGTAGAGTATATAAAATGGATGTAGAGTGGATAAAAATGGATGTAGATTGGATAAAATGGTTGTAGAGTGGATAAAATGGATGTAGAGTTGATAAAAATGGATGTAAAGTGGATAAAATGGATGTAGAGTTAATAAAATTGGATGTAGAGTGGATAAAATGGATGTAGAGTTGATAAAAATGGATGTAGAGTGGATAAAAATGGATGTAGATTGGATAAAATGGATGTAGAGTGGATAAAAATGGATGTAGAGTATATAAATTGGATGTAGAGTATATAAAATGGATGTAGAGTGGATAAAAATGGATGTCGAGTGGATAAAATGGATGTAGAGTGGATAAAAATGGATGTAGATTGGATAAAATGGATGTAGAGTTAATAAAAATGGATGTAGAGTGGATAAAATGGATGTAGAGTTGATAAAAATGGATGTAGAGTGGATAAAAATGGATGTAGATTGGATAAAATGGATGTAGAGTGGATAAAAATGGATGTAGAGTATATAAATTGGATGTAGAGTATATAAAATGGATGTAGAGTGGATAAAAATGGATGTCGAGTGGATAAAATGGATGTAGAGTGGATAAAAATGGATGTAGATTGGATAAAATGGATGTAGAGTGGATAAAACGGATGTAGAGTGGATAAAAATGGATGTAGAGTGGATACAATGGATGTAGAGTGGATAAAAATGGATATAGGGTAGATAAAATGGATGTAGAGTTAATAAAAATGGATGTAGAGTGGATATAATGGATGTAGAGAGGATAAAATGGATGTGGAGTGGATAACAATGGATGTAGAGTGGATAAAATGGATGTAGAGTGGATAAAATGGATGTAGAGCGGATAAAATGGTTGTAGAGTGGATAAAATGGATGTAGAGTTGATAAAAATGGATGTAGAGTGGATAAAATGGTTGTAGAGTGGATAAAATGGATGTAGAGTTGATAAAAATGGAAGTAGAGTGGATAAAATGGATGTATAGTGGATAAAAATGGATGTAGAGTGGATAAAATGGATGTAGAGTGGATAAAAATGGATGTAGAGTGGATGAAATGGATGTAGAGTGGATAAAATGGATGTAGAGTGGATAAAAATGGATGTAGAGTGGATAAAAATGGATGTAGATTGGATAAAATGGATGTAGAGTGGATAAAATGGATGTAGAGTTGATAAAATGGATGTAAAGTGGATAAAATGGATGTAGAGTTAATAAAAATGGATGTAGAGTGGATAAAATGGATGTAGAGTGGATAAAAATGGATGTAGAGTGGATAAAATGGATGTAGAGATGATAACAATGGATGTAGAGTGGATAAAATGGATGTAGAGTAGATAAAATGGATGTAGAGTGGATAAAATGGATGTAGAGTTCATAAAAATGGATGTAGATTAGATAAAATGGATGTAGAGTGGATAAAATGGATGTAGAGTTGATAAAATGGATGTAAAGTGGATAAAATGGATGTAGAGTTAATAAAAATGGATGTAGAGTGGATAAAATGGATGTAGAGTGGATAAAAATGGATGTAGAGTGGATAAAATGGATGTAGAGATGATAACAATGGATGTAGAGTGGATAAAATGGATGTAGAGTAGATAAAATGGATGTAGAGTGGATAAAAATAGATGTAGAGTGGATAAAAATGGATGTAGAGTGGATACAATGGATGTAGAGTGGATAAAAATGGATATAGAGTGGATAAAATGGATGTAGAGTGGATAAAAATGGATGTAGAGTGGATAAAATGGATGTAGAGTGCATAAAAATGGATGTTGAGTGGATAAAATGGATGTAGAGTGGATAAAATGGATGTAGAGTGGATAAAAATGGATGTAGAGTGGATAAAAATGGATGTAGGGTGGATAAAAATGGATGTAGATTGGATAAAATGGATGTAGAGTTAATAAAAGTGGATGTAGAGTGGATAAAATGGATGTAGAGTTGATAAAAATGGATGTAGAGTGGATAAAAATGGATGTAGATTGGATAAAATGGATGTAGAGTGGATAAAAATGGATGTAGAGTATATAAATTGGATGTAGAGTATATAAAATGGATGTAGAGTGGATAAAAATGGATGTCGAGTGGATAAAATGGATGTAGAGTGGATAAAAATGGATGTAGATTGGATAAAATGGATGTAGAGTGGATGAAAATGGATGTAGAGTGGATAAAATGGATGTAGAGTAGATAAAATGGATGTAGAGTGGATAAAATGGATGTAGAGTTGATAAAATGGATGTAAAGTGGATAAAATGGATGTAGAGTAAATAAAAATGGATGTAGAGTGGAAATAATGGATGTAGAGAGGATAAAATGGATGTAGAGTGGATAAAATGGATGTGGAGTGGATAACAATGGATGTAGAGTGGATAAAATGGATGTAGAGTGGATAAAATGGATGAAGAGTGGATAAAATGGTTGTAGAGTGGATAAAATGGATGTAGAGTGGATAAAAATGGATGTAGAGTGGATAAAATGGATGTAGAGTGGATAAAAATGGATGTAGAGTGGATAAAATGGATGTAGAATGGATAAAATGGATGTAAAGTGGATAAAAATGGATGTCGAGTGGATAAAATGGATGTAGAGTGGATAAAAATAGATGCAGAGAGGATAAAATGGAAGTAGAGTGGATAAAAATGGATGTAGAGTGGATAAAAATGGATGTAGAGTGGATAAAATGGATGTAGAGTGGATAAAAATGGATGTAGAGAGGATAAAATGGATGTAGAGTGGATAAAATGGATGTACAGTTAATAAAAATGGATGTAGAGTGGAAATAATGGATGTAGAGAGGATAAAATGGATGTAGAGTGGATAAAATGGATGTAGAGTTCATAAAAATGGATGTAGAGTGGATAAAAATGGATGTAGATTGGATAAAATGGATGTAGAGTTGATAAAATGGATGTAAAGTGGATAAAATGGATGTAGAGTTAATAAAAATGGATGTAGAGTGGAAATAATGGATGTAGAGAGGATAAAATGGATGTAGAGCGGATAAAATGGATGTAGAGTTCATAAAAATGGATGTAGAGTGGATAAAAATGGATGTAGATTGGATAAAATGGATGTGGAGTGGATAAAAATGGATGTTGAGTGGATAAAATGGATGTAGAGTGGATAAAATTAATGTACATTTAATAAAAATGGATGTAGAGTGGATAAAAATGGATGTAGATTGGGTAAAATGGTTGTAGAGTTAATAGAAGTGGATGTAGAGTTAATAGAAGTGGATGTAGAGTGGATAAAATGGATGTAGAGTTGATAAAAATGGATGTAGAGTGGATAAAAATGGATGTAGATTGGTTAAAATGGATGTAGAGTGGATAAAAATGGATGTAGATTATATAAATTGGATGTAGAGTATATAAAATGGATGTAGAGTGGATAAAAATGGATGTCGAGTGGATAAAATGGATGTAGAGGGGATAAAATGGATGTAGATTGGATAAAATGGATGTAGAGTTAATAAAAATGGATGTAGAGTGGATAAAATGGATGTAGAGTGGATAAAAATGGATGTAGAGTATATAAATTGGATGTAGAGTATATAAAATGGATGTAGAGTGGATAAAAATGGATGTCGAGTGGATAAAATGGATGTAGAGTGGATAAAAATGGATGTAGATTGGATAAAATGGATGTAGAGTGGATGAAAATGGATGTAGAGTGGATAAAATGGATGTAGAGTAGATAAAATGGATGTAGAGTGGATAAAATGGATGTAGAGTTGATAAAATGGATGTAAAGTGGATAAAATGGATGTAGAGTTAATAAAAATGGATGTAGAGTGGAAATAATGGATGTAGAGAGGATAAAATGGATGTAGAGTGGATAAAATGGATGTGGAGTGGATAACAATGGATGTAGAGTGGATAAAATGGATGTAGAGTGGATAAAATGGATGAAGAGTGGATAAAATGGTTGTAGAGTGGATAAAATGGATGTAGAGTGGATAAAAATGGATGTAGAGTGGATAAAATGGATGTAGAGTGGATAAAAATGGATGTAGAGTGGATAAAATGGATGTAGAGTGGATAAAATGGATGTAAAGTGGATAAAAATGGATGTCGAGTGGATAAAATGGATGTAGAGTGGATAAAAATAGATGCAGAGAGGATAAAATGGAAGTAGAGTGGATAAAAATGGATGTAGAGTGGATAAAAATGGATGTAGAGTGGATAAAATGGATGTAGAGTGGATAAAAATGGATGTAGAGAGGATAAAATGGATGTAGAGTGGATAAAATGGATGTACAGTTAATAAAAATGGATGTAGAGTGGAAATAATGGATGTAGAGAGGATAAAATGGATGTAGAGTGGATAAAATGGATGTAGAGTTCATAAAAATGGATGTAGAGTGGATAAAAATGGATGTAGATTGGATAAAATGGATGTAGAGTTGATAAAATGGATGTAAAGTGGATAAAATGGATGTAGAGTTAATAAAAATGGATGTAGAGTGGAAATAATGGATGTAGAGAGGATAAAATGGATGTAGAGCGGATAAAATGGATGTAGAGTTCATAAAAATGGATGTAGAGTGGATAAAAATGGATGTAGATTGGATAAAATGGATGTGGAGTGGATAACAATGGATGTAGAGAGGATAAAAATGGATATAGGGTAGATAAAATGGATGTAGAGTTAATAAAAATGGATGTAGAGTGGATATAATGGATGTAGAGAGGATAAAATGGATGTGGAGTGGATAACAATGGATGTAGAGTGGATAAAATGGATGTAGAGTGGATAAAATGGATGTAAAGTGGATAAAATGGTTGTAGAGTGGATAAAATGGATGTAGAGTTGATAAAAATGGATGTAGAGTGGATAAAACGGATGTAGAGTGGATAAAAATGGATGTAGAGTGGATACAATGGTTGTAGAGTGGATAAAAATGGATATAGGGTAGATAAAATGGATGTAGAGTTAATAAAAATGGATGTAGAGTGGATATAATGGATGTAGAGAGGATAAAATGGATGTGGAGTGGATAACAATGGATGTAGAGTGGATAAAATGGATGTAGAGTGGATAAAATGGATGTAGAGAGGATAAAATGGATGTAGAGTGGATAAAATGGATGTAGAGTTCATAAAAATGGATGTAGAGTGGATAAAAATGGATGTAGATTGGATAAAATGGATGTGGAGTGGATAACAATGGATGTAGAGAGGATAAAAATGGATATAGGGTAGATAAAATGGATGTAGAGTTAATAAAAATGGATGTAGAGTGGATATAATGGATGTAGAGAGGATAAAATGGATGTGGAGTGGATAACAATGGATGTAGAGTTGATAAAATGGATGTAGAGTGGATAAAATGGATGAAGAGTGGATAAAATGGTTGTAGAGTGGATAAAATGGATGTAGAGTAGATAAAAATGGATGTAGAGTGGATAAAATGGATGTAGAGTGGATAAAATGGTTGTAGAGTGCATAAAAATGGATGTTGAGTGGATAAAATGGATGTAGAGTGGATAAAATGGATGTACATTTAATAAAAATGGATGTAGAGTGGATAAAAATGGATGTAGAGTGGATAAAATGGATGTAAAGTGGATAAAAATGGATGTCGAGTGGATAAAATGGATGTAGAGTGGAGAAAAATAGATGTAGAGAGGATAAAATGGAAGTAGAGTGGATAAAAATGGATGTAGAGTGGATAAAAATGGATGTAGAGTGGATAAAATGGATGTAGAGTGGATAAAAATGGATGTAGATTGGATAAAATGGATGTGGAGTGGATAACAATGGATGTAGAGAGGATAAAAATGGATATAGGGTAGATAAAATGGATGTAGAGTTAATAAAAATGGATGTAGAGTGGATATAATGGATGTAGAGAGGATAAAATGGATGTGGAGTGGATAACAATGGATGTAGAGTGGATAAAATGGATGTAGAGTGGATAAAATGGATGAAGAGTGGATAAAATGGTTGTAGAGTGGATAAAATGGATGTAGAGTGGATAAAAATGGATGTAGAGTGGATAAAATGGATGTAGAGTGCATAAAAATGGATGTTGAGTGGATAAAGTGGATGTAGAGTGGATAAAATGGATGTACATTTAATAAAAATGGATGTAGAGTGGATAAAAATGGATGTAGAGTGGATAAAAATGGATGTAGATTGGATAAAATGGATGTAGAGTTAATAAAAGTGGATGTAGAGTGGATAAAATGGATGTAGAGTTGATAAAAATTGATGTAGAGTGGATAAAAATGGATGTAGATTGGATAAAATGGATGTAGAGTGGATAAAAATGGATGTAGATTATATAAATTGGATGTAGAGTATATAAAATGGATGTAGAGTGGATAAAAATGGATGTAGATTGGATAAAATGGATGTAGAGTGGATAAAAATGGATGTAGATTATATAAATTGGATGTAGAGTATATAAAATGGATGTAGAGTGGATAAAAATGGATGTCGAGTGGATAAAATGGATGTATAGTGGATAAAAATGGATGTAGAGTAGATAAAATAGATGTAGAGTGGATAAAAATGGATGTAGAGTGGATAAAAATGGATGTAGATTGGATAAAATGGATGTAGAGTTAATAAAAGTGGATGTAGAGTGGATAAAATGGATGTAGAGTTGATAAAAATGGATGTAGAGTGGATAAAAATGGATGTAGATTGGATAAAATGGATGTAGAGTGGATAAAAATGGATGTAGATTATATAAATTGGATGTAGAGTATATAAAATGGATGTAGAGTGGATAAAAATGGATGTCGAGTGGATAAAATGGATGTAGAGTGGATAAAAATGGATGTAGAGTGGATAAAAATGGATGTAGAGTGGATAAAATGGATGTAGAGTGGATAAAAATGGATGTAGATTGGATAAAATGGATGTGGAGTGGATAACAATGGATGTAGAGAGGATAAAAATGGATATAGGGTAGATAAAATGGATGTAGAGTTAATAAAAATGGATGTAGAGTGGATATAATGGATGTAGAGAGGATAAAATGGATGTGGAGTGGATAACAATGGATGTAGAGTGGATAAAATGGATGTAGAGTGGATAAAATGGATGAAGAGTGGATAAAATGGTTGTAGAGTGGATAAAATGGATGTAGAGTGGATAAAAATGGATGTAGAGTGCATAAAAATGGATGTTGAGTGGATAAAGTGGATGTAGAGTGGATAAAATGGATGTACATTTAATAAAAATGGATGTAGAGTGGATAAAAATGGATGTAGAGTGGATAAAAATGGATGTAGAT
The DNA here is from genome assembly GCA_933228935.1 of Pemphredon lugubris. Classification (NCBI taxonomy): domain Eukaryota; kingdom Metazoa; phylum Arthropoda; class Insecta; order Hymenoptera; family Crabronidae; genus Pemphredon; species Pemphredon lugubris. The sequence continues at coordinate 49,574,577 of OW121816.1, forward strand.
TGGATAAAATGGATGTAGAGTTAATAAAACTGGATGTAGAGTGGATAAAATGGATGTAGAGTTGATAAAAATGGATGTAGATTGGATAAAATGGATGTAGAGTGGACAAAAATGGATGTAGATTATATAAATTGGATGTAGAGTATATAAAATGGATGTAGAGTGGATAAAAATGGATGTAGATTGGATAAAATGGATGTAGAGTGGATAAAAATGGATGTAGATTATATAAATTGGATGTAGAGTATATAAAATGGATGTAGAGTGGATAAAAATGGATGTCGAGTGGATAAAATGGATGTATAGTGGATAAAAATGGATGTAGAGTAGATAAAATAGATGTAGAGTGGATAAAAATGGATGTAGAGTGGATAAAAATGGATGTAGATTGGATAAAATGGATGTAGAGTTAATAAAAGTGGATGTAGAGTGGATAAAATGGATGTAGAGTTGATAAAAATGGATGTAGAGTGGATAAAAATGGATGTAGATTGGATAAAATGGATGTAGAGTGGATAAAAATGGATGTAGATTATATCAATTGGATGTAGAGTATATAAAATGGATGTAGAGTGGATAAAAATGGATGTCGAGTGGATAAAATGGATGTAGAGTGGATAAAAATGGATGTAGATTGGACAAAATGGATGTAGAGTTAATAAAAATGGATGTAGAGTGGATAAAATGGATGTACAGTGGATAAAAATGGATGTAGAGTAGATAAAATAGATGTAGAGTGGATAAAAATGGATGTAGAGTGGATAAAATGGATGTCGAGTGGATAAAATGGATGTAGAGTGGATAAAAATAGATGTAGAGTGGATAAAAATGGATGTAGAGTGGATACAATGGATGTAGAGTGGATAAAAATGGATGTAGAGTGGATAAAATGGATGTAGAGTGGATAAAAATGGATGTAGAGTGGATAAAATGGATGTAGAGTGCATAAAAATGGATGTTGAGTGGATAAAATAGATGTAGAGTGGATAAAAATGGATGTAGAGTGGATAAAATGGATGTAGAGTGCATAAAAACGGATGTTGAGTGGATAAAATGGATGTAGAGTGGATAAAATGGATGTACATTTAATAAAAATGGATGTAGAGTGGATAAAAATGGATGTAGAGTGGATAAAAATGGATGTAGATTGGATAAAATGGATGTAGAGTTAATAAAAGTGGATGTAGAGTGGATAAAATGGATGTAGAGTTGATAAAAATGGATGTAGAGTGGATAAAAATGGATGTAGATTGGATAAAAATGGATGTAGAGTAGATAAAATGGATGTAGAGTGGATAAAAATGGATGTAGAGTGGATAAAATGGATGTAGATTGGATAAAATGGATGTAGAGTTAATAAAAATGGATGTAGAGTGGATAAAATGGATGTATAGTGGATAAAAATGGATGTAGAGTAGATAAAATAGATGTAGAGTGGATAAAAATGGATGTAGAGTGGATAAAATGGATGTCGAGTGGATAAAATGGATGTAGAGTGGATAAAAATAGATGTAGAGTGGATAAAAATGGATGTAGAGTGGATACAATGGATGTAGAGTGGATAAAAATGGATGTAGAGTAGATAAAATGGATGTAGAGTGGATAAAAATGGATGTAGAGTGGATAAAATGGATGTAGAGTGCATAAAAATGGATGTTGAGTGGATAAAATGGATGTAGAGTGGATAAAATGGATGTACATTTAATAAAAATGGATGTAGAGTGGATAAAAATGGATGTAGAGTGGATGAAATGGATGTAGAGTGGATAAAATGGATGTAGAGTGGATAAAAATGGATGTAGAGTGGATAAAAATGGATATAGGGTAGATAAAATGGATGTAGAGTTAATAAAAATGGATGTAGAGTGGGTATAATGGATGTAGAGAGGATAAAATGGATGTGGAGTGGATAACAATGGATGTAGAGTGGATAAAATGGATGTAGAGTGGATAAAATGGATGAAGAGTGGATAAAATGGTTGTAGAGTGGATAAAATGGATGTAGAGTAGATAAAAATGGATGTAGAGTGGATAAAATGGATGTAGAGTGGATAAAAATGGATGTAGAGTGGATAAAATGGATGTAGAGTGCATAAAAATGGATGTTGAGTGGATAAAATGGATGTAGAGTGGATAAAATTAATGTACATTTAATAAAAATGGATGTAGAGTGGATAAAAATGGATGTAGAGTGGATAAAAATGGATGTAGAGTGGATAAAAATGGATGTAGATTGGATAAAATGGTTGTAGAGTTAATAAAAGTGGATGTAGAGTGGATAAAATGGATGTAGAGTTGATAAAAATGGATGTAGAGTGGATAAAAATGGATGTAGATTGGATAAAATGGATGTAGAGTGGATAAAAATGGATGTAGAGTATATAAATTGGATGTAGAGTATATAAAATGGATGTAGAGTGGATAAAAATGGATGTCGAGTGGATAAAATGGATGTAGAGTGGATAAAAATGGATGTAGATTGGATAAAATGGATGTAGAGTGGATGAAAATGGATGTAGAGTATATAAATTGGATGTAGAGTATATAAAATGGATGTAGAGTGGATAAAAATGGATGTCGAGTGGATAAAATGGATGTAGAGTGGATAAAAATGGATGTAGAGTGGATAAAATGGATGTAGAGTTGATAAAAATGGATGTAGAGTGGATAAAATGGATGTAGAATAGATAAAATGGATGTAGAGTGGATAAAATGGATGTAGAGTTGATAAAATGGATGTAAAGTGGATAAAATGGATGTAGAGTTAATAAAAATGGATGTAGAGTGGAAATAATGGATGTAGAGAGGATAAAATGGATGTAGAGTGGATAAAATGGATGTAGAGTTCATAAAAATGGATGTAGAGTGGATAAAAATGGATGTAGATTGGATAAAATGGATGTAGAGTGGATAAAAATGGATGTAGAGTGGATAAAATGGATGTAGAGTTAATAAAAATGGATGTAGAGTGGAAATAATGGATGTAGAGACGATAAAATGGATGTAGAGTGGATAAAATGGATGTAGAGTTCATAAAAATGGATGTAGAGTGGATAAAATGGATGTAGAGTGGATAAAATGATTGTAGAGTGGATAAAATGGATGTAGAGTGGATAAAAATGGATGTAGAGTGGATAAAATGGTTGTAGAGTGGATAAAATGGATGTAGAGTAGATAAAAATGGATGTAGAGTGGATAAAATGGATGTAGAGTGGATAAAAATGGATGTAGAGTGGATAAAATGGATGTAGAGTAGATAAAATAGATGTAGAGTGGATAAAAATGGATGTAGAGTGGATAAAATGGATGTCGAGTGGATAAAATGGATGTAGAGTGGATAAAAATAGATGTAGAGTGGATAAAAATGGATGTAGAGTGGATACAATGGATGTAGAGTGGATAAAAATGGATGTAGATTGGATAAAATGGATGTAGAGTTGATAAAATGGATGTAAAGTGGATAAAATGGATGTAGAGTTAATAAAAATGGATGTAGAGTGGAAATAATGGATGTAGAGAGGATAAAATGGATGTAGAGTGCATAAAAATGGATGTTGAGTGGATAAAGTGGATGTAGAGTGGATAAAATGGATGTACATTTAATAAAAATGGATGTAGAGTGGATAAAAATGGATGTAGAGTGGATAAAAATGGATGTAGATTGGATAAAATGGATGTAGAGTTAATAAAAGTGGATGTAGAGTGGATAAAATGGATGTAGAGTTGATAAAAATTGATGTAGAGTGGATAAAAATGGATGTAGATTGGATAAAATGGATGTAGAGTGGATAAAAATGGATGTAGATTATATAAATTGGATGTAGAGTATATAAAATGGATGTAGAGTGGATAAAAATGGATGTAGATTGGATAAAATGGATGTAGAGTGGATAAAAATGGATGTAGATTATATAAATTGGATGTAGAGTATATAAAATGGATGTAGAGTGGATAAAAATGGATGTCGAGTGGATAAAATGGATGTATAGTGGATAAAAATGGATGTAGAGTAGATAAAATAGATGTAGAGTGGATAAAAATGGATGTAGAGTGGATAAAAATGGATGTAGATTGGATAAAATGGATGTAGAGTTAATAAAAGTGGATGTAGAGTGGATAAAATGGATGTAGAGTTGATAAAAATGGATGTAGAGTGGATAAAAATGGATGTAGATTGGATAAAATGGATGTAGAGTGGATAAAAATGGATGTAGATTATATAAATTGGATGTAGAGTATATAAAATGGATGTAGAGTGGATAAAAATGGATGTCGAGTGGATAAAATGGATGTAGAGTGGATAAAAATGGATGTAGAGTGGATAAAAATGGATGTAGAGTGGATAAAATGGATGTAGAGTGGATAAAAATGGATGTAGATTGGATAAAATGGATGTGGAGTGGATAACAATGGATGTAGAGAGGATAAAAATGGATATAGGGTAGATAAAATGGATGTAGAGTTAATAAAAATGGATGTAGAGTGGATATAATGGATGTAGAGAGGATAAAATGGATGTGGAGTGGATAACAATGGATGTAGAGTGGATAAAATGGATGTAGAGTGGATAAAATGGATGAAGAGTGGATAAAATGGTTGTAGAGTGGATAAAATGGATGTAGAGTGGATAAAAATGGATGTAGAGTGCATAAAAATGGATGTTGAGTGGATAAAGTGGATGTAGAGTGGATAAAATGGATGTACATTTAATAAAAATGGATGTAGAGTGGATAAAAATGGATGTAGAGTGGATAAAAATGGATGTAGATTGGATAAAATGGATGTAGAGTTAATAAAACTGGATGTAGAGTGGATAAAATGGATGTAGAGTTGATAAAAATGGATGTAGATTGGATAAAATGGATGTAGAGTGGACAAAAATGGATGTAGATTATATAAATTGGATGTAGAGTATATAAAATGGATGTAGAGTGGATAAAAATGGATGTAGATTGGATAAAATGGATGTAGAGTGGATAAAAATGGATGTAGATTATATAAATTGGATGTAGAGTATATAAAATGGATGTAGAGTGGATAAAAATGGATGTCGAGTGGATAAAATGGATGTATAGTGGATAAAAATGGATGTAGAGTAGATAAAATAGATGTAGAGTGGATAAAAATGGATGTAGAGTGGATAAAAATGGATGTAGATTGGATAAAATGGATGTAGAGTTAATAAAAGTGGATGTAGAGTGGATAAAATGGATGTAGAGTTGATAAAAATGGATGTAGAGTGGATAAAAATGGATGTAGATTGGATAAAATGGATGTAGAGTGGATAAAAATGGATGTAGATTATATCAATTGGATGTAGAGTATATAAAATGGATGTAGAGTGGATAAAAATGGATGTCGAGTGGATAAAATGGATGTAGAGTGGATAAAAATGGATGTAGATTGGACAAAATGGATGTAGAGTTAATAAAAATGGATGTAGAGTGGATAAAATGGATGTACAGTGGATAAAAATGGATGTAGAGTAGATAAAATAGATGTAGAGTGGATAAAAATGGATGTAGAGTGGATAAAATGGATGTCGAGTGGATAAAATGGATGTAGAGTGGATAAAAATAGATGTAGAGTGGATAAAAATGGATGTAGAGTGGATACAATGGATGTAGAGTGGATAAAAATGGATGTAGAGTGGATAAAATGGATGTAGAGTGGATAAAAATGGATGTAGAGTGGATAAAATGGATGTAGAGTGCATAAAAATGGATGTTGAGTGGATAAAATAGATGTAGAGTGGATAAAAATGGATGTAGAGTGGATAAAATGGATGTAGAGTGCATAAAAACGGATGTTGAGTGGATAAAATGGATGTAGAGTGGATAAAATGGATGTACATTTAATAAAAATGGATGTAGAGTGGATAAAAATGGATGTAGAGTGGATAAAAATGGATGTAGATTGGATAAAATGGATGTAGAGTTAATAAAAGTGGATGTAGAGTGGATAAAATGGATGTAGAGTTGATAAAAATGGATGTAGAGTGGATAAAAATGGATGTAGATTGGATAAAAATGGATGTAGAGTAGATAAAATGGATGTAGAGTGGATAAAAATGGATGTAGAGTGGATAAAATGGATGTAGATTGGATAAAATGGATGTAGAGTTAATAAAAATGGATGTAGAGTGGATAAAATGGATGTATAGTGGATAAAAATGGATGTAGAGTAGATAAAATAGATGTAGAGTGGATAAAAATGGATGTAGAGTGGATAAAATGGATGTCGAGTGGATAAAATGGATGTAGAGTGGATAAAAATAGATGTAGAGTGGATAAAAATGGATGTAGAGTGGATACAATGGATGTAGAGTGGATAAAAATGGATGTAGAGTAGATAAAATGGATGTAGAGTGGATAAAAATGGATGTAGAGTGGATAAAATGGATGTAGAGTGCATAAAAATGGATGTTGAGTGGATAAAATGGATGTAGAGTGGATAAAATGGATGTACATTTAATAAAAATGGATGTAGAGTGGATAAAAATGGATGTAGAGTGGATAAAATGGATGTAGAGTGGATAAAATGGATGTAGAGTGGATAAAAATGGATGTAGAGTGGATAAAAATGGATATAGGGTAGATAAAATGGATGTAGAGTTAATAAAAATGGATGTAGAGTGGGTATAATGGATGTAGAGAGGATAAAATGGATGTGGAGTGGATAACAATGGATGTAGAGTGGATAAAATGGATGTAGAGTGGATAAAATGGATGAAGAGTGGATAAAATGGTTGTAGAGTGGATAAAATGGATGTAGAGTAGATAAAAATGGATGTAGAGTGGATAAAATGGATGTAGAGTGGATAAAAATGGATGTAGAGTGGATAAAATGGATGTAGAGTGCATAAAAATGGATGTTGAGTGGATAAAATGGATGTAGAGTGGATAAAATTGATGTACATTTAATAAAAATGGATGTAGAGTGGATAAAAATGGATGTAGAGTGGATAAAAATGGATGTAGAGTGGATAAAAATGGATGTAGATTGGATAAAATGGTTGTAGAGTTAATAAAAGTGGATGTAGAGTGGATAAAATGGATGTAGAGTTGATAAAAATGGATGTAGAGTGGATAAAAATGGATGTAGATTGGATAAAATGGATGTAGAGTGGATAAAAATGGATGTAGAGTATATAAATTGGATGTAGAGTATATAAAATGGATGTAGAGTGGATAAAAATGGATGTCGAGTGGATAAAATGGATGTAGAGTGGATAAAAATGGATGTAGATTGGATAAAATGGATGTAGAGTGGATGAAAATGGATGTAGAGTATATAAATTGGATGTAGAGTATATAAAATGGATGTAGAGTGGATAAAAATGGATGTCGAGTGGATAAAATGGATGTAGAGTGGATAAAAATGGATGTAGAGTGGATAAAATGGATGTAGAGTTGATAAAAATGGATGTAGAGTGGATAAAATGGATGTAGAATAGATAAAATGGATGTAGAGTGGATAAAATGGATGTAGAGTTGATAAAATGGATGTAAAGTGGATAAAATGGATGTAGAGTTAATAAAAATGGATGTAGAGTGGAAATAATGGATGTAGAGAGGATAAAATGGATGTAGAGTGGATAAAATGGATGTAGAGTTCATAAAAATGGATGTAGAGTGGATAAAAATGGATGTAGATTGGATAAAATGGATGTAGAGTGGATAAAAATGGATGTAGAGTGGATAAAATGGATGTAGAGTTAATAAAAATGGATGTAGAGTGGAAATAATGGATGTAGAGACGATAAAATGGATGTAGAGTGGATAAAATGGATGTAGAGTTCATAAAAATGGATGTAGAGTGGATAAAATGGATGTAGAGTGGATAAAATGATTGTAGAGTGGATAAAATGGATGTAGAGTGGATAAAAATGGATGTAGAGTGGATAAAATGGTTGTAGAGTGGATAAAATGGATGTAGAGTAGATAAAAATGGATGTAGAGTGGATAAAATGGATGTAGAGTGGATAAAAATGGATGTAGAGTGGATAAAATGGATGTAGAGTAGATAAAATAGATGTAGAGTGGATAAAAATGGATGTAGAGTGGATAAAATGGATGTCGAGTGGATAAAATGGATGTAGAGTGGATAAAAATAGATGTAGAGTGGATAAAAATGGATGTAGAGTGGATACAATGGATGTAGAGTGGATAAAAATGGATGTAGATTGGATAAAATGGATGTAGAGTTGATAAAATGGATGTAAAGTGGATAAAATGGATGTAGAGTTAATAAAAATGGATGTAGAGTGGAAATAATGGATGTAGAGAGGATAAAATGGATGTAGAGCGGATAAAATGGATGTAGAGTTCATAAAAATGGATGTAGAGTGGATAAAAATGGATGTAGATTGGATAAAATGGATGTGGAGTGGATAACAATGGATGTAGAGAGGATAAAAATGGATATAGGGTAGATAAAATGGATGTAGAGTTAATAAAAATGGATGTAGAGTGGATATAATGGATGTAGAGAAGATAAAATGGATGTGGAGTGGATAACAATGGATGTAGAGTGGATAAAATGGATGTAGAGTGGATAAAATGGATGAAGAGTGGATAAAATGGTTGTAGAGTGGATAAAATGGATGTAGAGTAGATAAAAATGGATGTAGAGTGGATAAAATGGATGTAGAGTGGATAAAATGGATGTAGAGTGGATAAAAATGGATGTAGAGTGGATAAAATGGATGTAGAGTGCATAAAAATGGATGTTGAGTGGATAAAGTGGATGTAGAGTGGATAAAATGGATGTACATTTAATAAAAATGGATGTAGAGTGGATAAAAATGGATGTAGAGTGGATAAAAATGGATGTAGATTGGATAAAATGGATGTAGAGTTAATAAAAGTGGATGTAGAGTGGATAAAATGGATGTAGAGTTGATAAAAATGGATGTAGAGTGGATAAAAATGGATGTAGATTGGATAAAATGGATGTAGAGTGGATAAAAATGGATGTAGATTATATAAATTGGATGTAGAGTATATAAAATGGATGTAGAGTGGATAAAAATGGATGTAGATTGGATAAAATGGATGTAGAGTGGATAAAAATGGATGTAGATTGGATAAAATGGATGCAGAGTGGATAAAAATGGATGTAGATTATATAAATTGGATGTAGAGTATATAAAATGGATGTAGAGTGGATAAAAATGGATGTAGATTGGATAAAATAGATGTAGAGTGGATAAAAATGGATGTAGATTATATAAATTGGATGTAGAGTATATAAAATGGATGTAGAGTGGATAAAAATGGATGTCGAGTGGATAAAATGGATGTATAGTGGATAAAAATGGATGTAGAGTAGATAAAATAGATGTAGAGTGGATAAAAATGGATGTAGAGTGGATAAAAATGGATGTAGATTGGATAAAATGGATGTAGAGTTAATAAAAGTGGATGTAGAGTGGATAAAATGGATGTAGAGTTGATAAAAATGGATGTAGAGTGGATAAAAATGGATGTAGATTGGATAAAATGGATGTAGAGTGGATAAAAATTGATGTAGATTATATAAATTGGATGTAGAGTATATAAAATGGATGTAGAGTGGATAAAAATGGATGTCGAGTGGATAAAATGGATGTAGAGTGGATAAAAATGGATGTAGATTGGACAAAATGGATGTAGAGTTAATAAAAATGGATGTAGAGTGGATAAAATGGATGTATAGTGGATAAAAATGGATGTAGAGTAGATAAAATAGATGTAGAGTGGATAAAAATGGATGTAGAGTGGATAAAATGGATGTCGAGTGGATAAAATGGATGTAGAGTGGATAAAAATAGATGCAGAGAGGATAAAATGGAAGTAGAGTGGATAAAAATGGATGTAGAGTGGATAAAAATGGATGTAGAGTGGATAAAAATAGATGCAGAGAGGATAAAATGGAAGTAGAGTGGATAAAAATGGATGTAGAGTGGATAAAAATGGATGTAGAGTGGATAAAATGGATGTAGAGTGGATAAAAATGGATGTAGAGAGGATAAAATGGATGTAGAGTGGATAAAATGGATGTAGAGAGGATAAAATGGATGTAGAGTGGATAAAATGGATGTAGAGTTCATAAAAATGGATGTAGAGTGGATAAAAATGGATGTAGATTGGATAAAATGGATGTGGAGTGGATAACAATGGATGTAGAGAGGATAAAAATGGATATAGGGTAGATAAAATGGATGTAGAGTTAATAAAAATGGATGTAGAGTGGATATAATGGATGTAGAGAGGATAAAATGGATGTGGAGTGGATAACAATGGATGTAGAGTTGATAAAATGGATGTAGAGTGGATAAAATGGATGAAGAGTGGATAAAATGGTTGTAGAGTGGATAAAATGGATGTAGAGTAGATAAAAATGGATGTAGAGTGGATAAAATGGATGTAGAGTGGATAAAATGGTTGTAGAGTGCATAAAAATGGATGTTGAGTGGATAAAATGGATGTAGAGTGGATAAAATGGATGTACATTTAATAAAAATGGATGTAGAGTGGATAAAAATGGATGTAGAGTGGATAAAATGGATGTAGAGTGGATAAAAATGGATGTAGAGTGGATAAAATGGATGTAGAGTGGAGAAAAATAGATGTAGAGAGGATAAAATGGAAGTAGACTGGATAAAAATGGATGTAGAGTGGATAAAAATGGATGTAGAGTGGATAAAATGGATGTAGAGTGGATAAAAATGGATGTAGATTGGATAAAATGGATGTGGAGTGGATAACAATGGATGTAGAGAGGATAAAAATGGATATAGGGTAGATAAAATGGATGTAGAGTTAATAAAAATGGATGTAGAGTGGATATAATGGATGTAGAGAGGATAAAATGGATGTGGAGTGGATAACAATGGATGTAGAGTGGATAAAATGGATGTAGAGTGGATAAAATGGATGAAGAGTGGATAAAATGGTTGTAGAGTGGATAAAATGGATGTAGAGTGGATAAAAATGGATGTAGAGTGGATAAAATGGATGTAGAGTGCATAAAAATGGATGTTGAGTGGATAAAGTGGATGTAGAGTGGATAAAATGGATGTACATTTAATAAAAATGGATGTAGAGTGGATAAAAATGGATGTAGAGTGGATAAAAATGGATGTAGATTGGATAAAATGGATGTAGAGTTAATAAAAGTGGATGTAGAGTGGATAAAATGGATGTAGAGTTGATAAAAATGGATGTAGAGTGGATAAAAATGGATGTAGATTGGATAAAATGGATGTAGAGTGGATAAAAATGGATGTAGATTATATAAATTGGATGTAGAGTATATAAAATGGATGTAGAGTGGATAAAAATGGATGTAGATTGGATAAAATGGATGTAGAGTGGATAAAAATGGATGTAGATTATATAAATTGGATGTAGAGTATATAAAATGGATGTAGAGTGGATAAAAATGGATGTCGAGTGGATAAAATGGATGTATAGTGGATAAAAATGGATGTAGAGTAGATAAAATAGATGTAGAGTGGATAAAAATGGATGTAGAGTGGATAAAAATGGATGTAGATTGGATAAAATGGATGTAGAGTTAATAAAAGTGGATGTAGAGTGGATAAAATGGATGTAGAGTTGATAAAAATGGATGTAGAGTGGATAAAAATGGATGTAGATTGGATAAAATGGATGTAGAGTGGATAAAAATGGATGTAGATTATATAAATTGGATGTAGAGTATATAAAATGGATGTAGAGTGGATAAAAATGGATGTCGAGTGGATAAAATGGATGTAGAGTGGATAAAAATGGATGTAGAGTGGATAAAAATGGATGTAGAGTGGATAAAATGGATGTAGAGTGGATAAAAATGGATGTAGATTGGATTAAATGGATGTGGAGTGGATAACAATGGATGTAGAGAGGATAAAAATGGATATAGGGTAGATAAAATGGATGTAGAGTTAATAAAAATGGATGTAGAGTGGATATAATGGATGTAGAGAGGATAAAATGGATGTGGAGTGGATAACAATGGATGTAGAGTGGATAAAATGGATGTAGAGTGGATAAAATGGATGTAGAGTGGATAAAATGGTTGTAGAGTGGATAAAATGGATGTAGAGTGGATAAAAATGGATGTAGAGTGGATAAAATGGATGTAGAGTGCATAAAAATGGATGTTGAGTGGATAAAGTGGATGTAGAGTGGATAAAATGGATGTACATTTAATAAAAATGGATGTAGAGTGGATAAAAATGGATGTAGAGTGGATAAAAATGGATGTAGATTGGATAAAATGGATGTAGAGTTAATAAAAGTGGATGTAGAGTGGATAAAATGGATGTAGAGTTGATAAAAATGGATGTAGATTGGATAAAATGGATGTAGAGTGGATAAAAATGGATGTAGATTATATAAATTGGATGTAGAGTATATAAAATGGATGTAGAGTGGATAAAAATGGATGTAGATTGGATAAAATGGATGTAGAGTGGATAAAAATGGATGTAGATTATATAAATTGGATGTAGAGTATATAAAATGGATGTAGAGTGGATAAAAATGGATGTCGAGTGGATAAAATGGATGTATAGTGGATAAAAATGGATGTAGAGTAGATAAAATAGATGTAGAGTGGATAAAAATGGATGTAGAGTGGATAAAAATGGATGTAGATTGGATAAAATGGATGTAGAGTTAATAAAAGTGGATGTAGAGTGGATAAAATGGATGTAGAGTTGATAAAAATGGATGTAGAGTGGATAAAAATGGATGTAGATTGGATAAAATGGATGTAGAGTGGATAAAAATGGATGTAGATTATATCAATTGGATGTAGAGTATATAAAATGGATGTAGAGTGGATAAAAATGGATGTCGAGTGGATAAAATGGATGTAGAGTGGATAAAAATGGATGTAGATTGGACAAAATGGATGTAGAGTTAATAAAAATGGATGTAGAGTGGATAAAATGGATGTACAGTGGATAAAAATGGATGTAGAGTAGATAAAATAGATGTAGAGTGGATAAAAATGGATGTAGAGTGGATAAAATGGATGTCGAGTGGATAAAATGGATGTAGAGTGGATAAAAATAGATGTAGAGTGGATAAAAATGGATGTAGATTGGATACAATGGATGTAGAGTGGATAAAAATGGATGTAGAGTGGATAAAATGGATGTAGAGTGGATAAAAATGGATGTAGAGTGGATAAAATGGATGTAGAGTGCATAAAAATGGATGTTGAGTGGATAAAATAGATGTAGAGTGGATAAAAATGGATGTAGAGTGGATAAAATGGATGTAGAGTGCATAAAAATGGATGTTGAGTGGATAAAATGGATGTAGAGTGGATAAAATGGATGTACATTTAATAAAAATGGATGTAGAGTGGATAAAAATGGATGTAGAGTGGATAAAAATGGATGTAGATTGGATAAAATGGATGTAGAGTTAATAAAAGTGGATGTAGAGTGGATAAAATGGATGTAGAGTTGATAAAAATGGATGTAGAGTGGATAAAAATGGATGTAGATTGGATAAAATGGATGTAGAGTGGATAAAAATGGATGTAGATTATATAAATTGGATGTAGAGTATATAAAATGGATGTAGAGTGGATAAAAATGGATGTCGAGTGGATAAAATGGATGTAGAGTGGATAAAATGGATGTAGATTGGATAAAATGGATGTAGAGTTAATAAAAATGGATGTAGAGTGGATAAAATGGATGTATAGTGGATAAAAATGGATGTAGAGTAAATAAAATAGATGTAGAGTGGATAAAAATGGATGTAGAGTGGATAAAATGGATGTCGAGTGGATAAAATGGATGTAGAGTGGATAAAAATAGATGTAGAGTGGATAAAAATGGATGTAGAGTGGATACAATGGATGTAGAGTGGATAAAAATGGATGTAGAGTGGATAAAATGGATGTACATTTAATAAAAATGGATGTAGAGTGGATAAAAATGGATGTAGAGTGGATAAAAATGGATGTAGATTGGATAAAATGGATGTAGAGTTAATAAAACTGGATGTAGAGTGGATAAAATGGATGTAGAGTTGATAAAAATGGATGTAGATTGGATAAAATGGATGTAGAGTGGACAAAAATGGATGTAGATTATATAAATTGGATGTAGAGTATATAAAATGGATGTAGAGTGGATAAAAATGGATGTAGATTGGATAAAATGGATGTAGAGTGGATAAAAATGGATGTAGATTATATAAATTGGATGTAGAGTATATAAAATGGATGTAGAGTGGATAAAAATGGATGTCGAGTGGATAAAATGGATGTATAGTGGATAAAAATGGATGTAGAGTAGATAAAATAGATGTAGAGTGGATAAAAATGGATGTAGAGTGGATAAAAATGGATGTAGATTGGATAAAATGGATGTAGAGTTAATAAAAGTGGATGTAGAGTGGATAAAATGGATGTAGAGTTGATAAAAATGGATGTAGAGTGGATAAAAATGGATGTAGATTGGATAAAATGGATGTAGAGTGGATAAAAATGGATGTAGATTATATCAATTGGATGTAGAGTATATAAAATGGATGTAGAGTGGATAAAAATGGATGTCGAGTGGATAAAATGGATGTAGAGTGGATAAAAATGGATGTAGATTGGACAAAATGGATGTAGAGTTAATAAAAATGGATGTAGAGTGGATAAAATGGATGTACAGTGGATAAAAATGGATGTAGAGTAGATAAAATAGATGTAGAGTGGATAAAAATGGATGTAGAGTGGATAAAATGGATGTCGAGTGGATAAAATGGATGTAGAGTGGATAAAAATAGATGTAGAGTGGATAAAAATGGATGTAGAGTGGATACAATGGATGTAGAGTGGATAAAAATGGATGTAGAGTGGATAAAATGGATGTAGAGTGGATAAAAATGGATGTAGAGTGGATAAAATGGATGTAGAGTGCATAAAAATGGATGTTGAGTGGATAAAATAGATGTAGAGTGGATAAAAATGGATGTAGAGTGGATAAAATGGATGTAGAGTGCATAAAAACGGATGTTGAGTGGATAAAATGGATGTAGAGTGGATAAAATGGATGTACATTTAATAAAAATGGATGTAGAGTGGATAAAAATGGATGTAGAGTGGATAAAAATGGATGTAGATTGGATAAAATGGATGTAGAGTTAATAAAAGTGGATGTAGAGTGGATAAAATGGATGTAGAGTTGATAAAAATGGATGTAGAGTGGATAAAAATGGATGTAGATTGGATAAAAATGGATGTAGAGTAGATAAAATGGATGTAGAGTGGATAAAAATGGATGTAGAGTGGATAAAATGGATGTAGATTGGATAAAATGGATGTAGAGTTAATAAAAATGGATGTAGAGTGGATAAAATGGATGTATAGTGGATAAAAATGGATGTAGAGTAGATAAAATAGATGTAGAGTGGATAAAAATGGATGTAGAGTGGATAAAATGGATGTCGAGTGGATAAAATGGATGTAGAGTGGATAAAAATAGATGTAGAGTGGATAAAAATGGATGTAGAGTGGATACAATGGATGTAGAGTGGATAAAAATGGATGTAGAGTAGATAAAATGGATGTAGAGTGGATAAAAATGGATGTAGAGTGGATAAAATGGATGTAGAGTGCATAAAAATGGATGTTGAGTGGATAAAATGGATGTAGAGTGGATAAAATGGATGTACATTTAATAAAAATGGATGTAGAGTGGATAAAAATGGATGTAGAGTGGATAAAATGGATGTAGAGTGGATAAAATGGATGTAGAGTGGATAAAAATGGATGTAGAGTGGATAAAAATGGATATAGGGTAGATAAAATGGATGTAGAGTTAATAAAAATGGATGTAGAGTGGGTATAATGGATGTAGAGAGGATAAAATGGATGTGGAGTGGATAACAATGGATGTAGAGTGGATAAAATGGATGTAGAGTGGATAAAATGGATGAAGAGTGGATAAAATGGTTGTAGAGTGGATAAAATGGATGTAGAGTAGATAAAAATGGATGTAGAGTGGATAAAATGGATGTAGAGTGGATAAAAATGGATGTAGAGTGGATAAAATGGATGTAGAGTGCATAAAAATGGATGTTGAGTGGATAAAATGGATGTAGAGTGGATAAAATTAATGTACATTTAATAAAAATGGATGTAGAGTGGATAAAAATGGATGTAGAGTGGATAAAAATGGATGTAGAGTGGATAAAAATGGATGTAGATTGGATAAAATGGTTGTAGAGTTAATAAAAGTGGATGTAGAGTGGATAAAATGGATGTAGAGTTGATAAAAATGGATGTAGAGTGGATAAAAATGGATGTAGATTGGATAAAATGGATGTAGAGTGGATAAAAATGGATGTAGAGTATATAAATTGGATGTAGAGTATATAAAATGGATGTAGAGTGGATAAAAATGGATGTCGAGTGGATAAAATGGATGTAGAGTGGATAAAAATGGATGTAGATTGGATAAAATGGATGTAGAGTGGATGAAAATGGATGTAGAGTATATAAATTGGATGTAGAGTATATAAAATGGATGTAGAGTGGATAAAAATGGATGTCGAGTGGATAAAATGGATGTAGAGTGGATAAAAATGGATGTAGAGTGGATAAAATGGATGTAGAGTTGATAAAAATGGATGTAGAGTGGATAAAATGGATGTAGAATAGATAAAATGGATGTAGAGTGGATAAAATGGATGTAGAGTTGATAAAATGGATGTAAAGTGGATAAAATGGATGTAGAGTTAATAAAAATGGATGTAGAGTGGAAATAATGGATGTAGAGAGGATAAAATGGATGTAGAGTGGATAAAATGGATGTAGAGTTCATAAAAATGGATGTAGAGTGGATAAAAATGGATGTAGATTGGATAAAATGGATGTAGAGTGGATAAAAATGGATGTAGAGTGGATAAAATGGATGTAGAGTTAATAAAAATGGATGTAGAGTGGAAATAATGGATGTAGAGACGATAAAATGGATGTAGAGTGGATAAAATGGATGTAGAGTTCATAAAAATGGATGTAGAGTGGATAAAATGGATGTAGAGTGGATAAAATGATTGTAGAGTGGATAAAATGGATGTAGAGTGGATAAAAATGGATGTAGAGTGGATAAAATGGTTGTAGAGTGGATAAAATGGATGTAGAGTAGATAAAAATGGATGTAGAGTGGATAAAATGGATGTAGAGTGGATAAAAATGGATGTAGAGTGGATAAAATGGATGTAGAGTAGATAAAATAGATGTAGAGTGGATAAAAATGGATGTAGAGTGGATAAAATGGATGTCGAGTGGATAAAATGGATGTAGAGTGGATAAAAATAGATGTAGAGTGGATAAAAATGGATGTAGAGTGGATACAATGGATGTAGAGTGGATAAAAATGGATGTAGATTGGATAAAATGGATGTAGAGTTGATAAAATGGATGTAAAGTGGATAAAATGGATGTAGAGTTAATAAAAATGGATGTAGAGTGGAAATAATGGATGTAGAGAGGATAAAATGGATGTAGAGCGGATAAAATGGATGTAGAGTTCATAAAAATGGATGTAGAGTGGATAAAAATGGATGTAGATTGGATAAAATGGATGTGGAGTGGATAACAATGGATGTAGAGAGGATAAAAATGGATATAGGGTAGATAAAATGGATGTAGAGTTAATAAAAATGGATGTAGAGTGGATATAATGGATGTAGAGTAGATAAAATGGATGTGGAGTGGATAACAATGGATGTAGAGTGGATAAAATGGATGTAGAGTGGATAAAATGGATGAAGAGTGGATAAAATGGTTGTAGAGTGGATAAAATGGATGTAGAGTAGATAAAAATGGATGTAGAGTGGATAAAATGGATGTAGAGTGGATAAAATGGATGTAGAGTGGATAAAAATGGATGTAGAGTGGATAAAATGGATGTAGAGTGCATAAAAATGGATGTTGAGTGGATAAAGTGGATGTAGAGTGGATAAAATGGATGTACATTTAATAAAAATGGATGTAGAGTGGATAAAAATGGATGTAGAGTGGATAAAAATGGATGTAGATTGGATAAAATGGATGTAGAGTTAATAAAAGTGGATGTAGAGTGGATAAAATGGATGTAGAGTTGATAAAAATGGATGTAGAGTGGATAAAAATGGATGTAGATTGGATAAAATGGATGTAGAGTGGATAAAAATGGATGTAGATTATATAAATTGGATGTAGAGTATATAAAATGGATGTAGAGTGGATAAAAATGGATGTAGATTGGATAAAATGGATGTAGAGTGGATAAAAATGGATGTAGATTGGATAAAATGGATGTAGAGTGGATAAAAATGGATGTAGATTATATAAATTGGATGTAGAGTATATAAAATGGATGTAGAGTGGATAAAAATGGATGTAGATTGGATAAAATAGATGTAGAGTGGATAAAAATGGATGTAGATTATATAAATTGGATGTAGAGTATATAAAATGGATGTAGAGTGGATAAAAATGGATGTCGAGTGGATAAAATGGATGTATAGTGGATAAAAATGGATGTAGAGTAGATAAAATAGATGTAGAGTGGATAAAAATGGATGTAGAGTGGATAAAAATGGATGTAGATTGGATAAAATGGATGTAGAGTTAATAAAAGTGGATGTAGAGTGGATAAAATGGATGTAGAGTTGATAAAAATGGATGTAGAGTGGATAAAAATGGATGTAGATTGGATAAAATGGATGTAGAGTGGATAAAAATTGATGTAGATTATATAAATTGGATGTAGAGTATATAAAATGGATGTAGAGTGGATAAAAATGGATGTCGAGTGGATAAAATGGATGTAGAGTGGATAAAAATGGATGTAGATTGGACAAAATGGATGTAGAGTTAATAAAAATGGATGTAGAGTGGATAAAATGGATGTATAGTGGATAAAAATGGATGTAGAGTAGATAAAATAGATGTAGAGTGGATAAAAATGGATGTAGAGTGGATAAAATGGATGTCGAGTGGATAAAATGGATGTAGAGTGGATAAAAATAGATGCAGAGAGGATAAAATGGAAGTAGAGTGGATAAAAATGGATGTAGAGTGGATAAAAATGGATGTAGAGTGGATAAAAATAGATGCAGAGAGGATAAAATGGAAGTAGAGTGGATAAAAATGGATGTAGAGTGGATAAAAATGGATGTAGAGTGGATAAAATGGATGTAGAGTGGATAAAAATGGATGTAGAGAGGATAAAATGGATGTAGAGTGGATAAAATGGATGTAGAGAGGATAAAATGGATGTAGAGTGGATAAAATGGATGTAGAGTTCATAAAAATGGATGTAGAGTGGATAAAAATGGATGTAGATTGGATAAAATGGATGTGGAGTGGATAACAATGGATGTAGAGAGGATAAAAATGGATATAGGGTAGATAAAATGGATGTAGAGTTAATAAAAATGGATGTAGAGTGGATATAATGGATGTAGAGAGGATAAAATGGATGTGGAGTGGATAACAATGGATGTAGAGTTGATAAAATGGATGTAGAGTGGATAAAATGGATGAAGAGTGGATAAAATGGTTGTAGAGTGGATAAAATGGATGTAGAGTAGATAAAAATGGATGTAGAGTGGATAAAATGGATGTAGAGTGGATAAAATGGTTGTAGAGTGCATAAAAATGGATGTTGAGTGGATAAAATGGATGTAGAGTGGATAAAATGGATGTACATTTAATAAAAATGGATGTAGAGTGGATAAAAATGGATGTAGAGTGGATAAAATGGATGTAGAGTGGATAAAAATGGATGTAGAGTGGATAAAATGGATGTAGAGTGGAGAAAAATAGATGTAGAGAGGATAAAATGGAAGTAGACTGGATAAAAATGGATGTAGAGTGGATAAAAATGGATGTAGAGTGGATAAAATGGATGTAGAGTGGATAAAAATGGATGTAGATTGGATAAAATGGATGTGGAGTGGATAACAATGGATGTAGAGAGGATAAAAATGGATATAGGGTAGATAAAATGGATGTAGAGTTAATAAAAATGGATGTAGAGTGGATATAATGGATGTAGAGAGGATAAAATGGATGTGGAGTGGATAACAATGGATGTAGAGTGGATAAAATGGATGTAGAGTGGATAAAATGGATGAAGAGTGGATAAAATGGTTGTAGAGTGGATAAAATGGATGTAGAGTGGATAAAAATGGATGTAGAGTGGATAAAATGGATGTAGAGTGCATAAAAATGGATGTTGAGTGGATAAAGTGGATGTAGAGTGGATAAAATGGATGTACATTTAATAAAAATGGATGTAGAGTGGATAAAAATGGATGTAGAGTGGATAAAAATGGATGTAGATTGGATAAAATGGATGTAGAGTTAATAAAAGTGGATGTAGAGTGGATAAAATGGATGTAGAGTTGATAAAAATGGATGTAGAGTGGATAAAAATGGATGTAGATTGGATAAAATGGATGTAGAGTGGATAAAAATGGATGTAGATTATATAAATTGGATGTAGAGTATATAAAATGGATGTAGAGTGGATAAAAATGGATGTAGATTGGATAAAATGGATGTAGAGTGGATAAAAATGGATGTAGATTATATAAATTGGATGTAGAGTATATAAAATGGATGTAGAGTGGATAAAAATGGATGTCGAGTGGATAAAATGGATGTATAGTGGATAAAAATGGATGTAGAGTAGATAAAATAGATGTAGAGTGGATAAAAATGGATGTAGAGTGGATAAAAATGGATGTAGATTGGATAAAATGGATGTAGAGTTAATAAAAGTGGATGTAGAGTGGATAAAATGGATGTAGAGTTGATAAAAATGGATGTAGAGTGGATAAAAATGGATGTAGATTGGATAAAATGGATGTAGAGTGGATAAAAATGGATGTAGATTATATAAATTGGATGTAGAGTATATAAAATGGATGTAGAGTGGATAAAAATGGATGTCGAGTGGATAAAATGGATGTAGAGTGGATAAAAATGGATGTAGAGTGGATAAAAATGGATGTAGAGTGGATAAAATGGATGTAGAGTGGATAAAAATGGATGTAGATTGGATTAAATGGATGTGGAGTGGATAACAATGGATGTAGAGAGGATAAAAATGGATATAGGGTAGATAAAATGGATGTAGAGTTAATAAAAATGGATGTAGAGTGGATATAATGGATGTAGAGAGGATAAAATGGATGTGGAGTGGATAACAATGGATGTAGAGTGGATAAAATGGATGTAGAGTGGATAAAATGGATGTAGAGTGGATAAAATGGTTGTAGAGTGGATAAAATGGATGTAGAGTGGATAAAAATGGATGTAGAGTGGATAAAATGGATGTAGAGTGCATAAAAATGGATGTTGAGTGGATAAAGTGGATGTAGAGTGGATAAAATGGATGTACATTTAATAAAAATGGATGTAGAGTGGATAAAAATGGATGTAGAGTGGATAAAAATGGATGTAGATTGGATAAAATGGATGTAGAGTTAATAAAAGTGGATGTAGAGTGGATAAAATGGATGTAGAGTTGATAAAAATGGATGTAGATTGGATAAAATGGATGTAGAGTGGATAAAAATGGATGTAGATTATATAAATTGGATGTAGAGTATATAAAATGGATGTAGAGTGGATAAAAATGGATGTAGATTGGATAAAATGGATGTAGAGTCGATAAAAATGGATGTAGATTATATAAATTGGATGTAGAGTATATAAAATGGATGTAGAGTGGATAAAAATGGATGTCGAGTGGATAAAATGGATGTATAGTGGATAAAAATGGATGTAGAGTAGATAAAATAGATGTAGAGTGGATAAAAATGGATGTAGAGTGGATAAAAATGGATGTAGATTGGATAAAATGGATGTAGAGTTAATAAAAGTGGATGTAGAGTGGATAAAATGGATGTAGAGTTGATAAAAATGGATGTAGAGTGGATAAAAATGGATGTAGATTGGATAAAATGGATGTAGAGTGGATAAAAATGGATGTAGATTATATCAATTGGATGTAGAGTATATAAAATGGATGTAGAGTGGATAAAAATGGATGTCGAGTGGATAAAATGGATGTAGAGTGGATAAAAATGGATGTAGATTGGACAAAATGGATGTAGAGTTAATAAAAATGGATGTAGAGTGGATAAAATGGATGTACAGTGGATAAAAATGGATGTAGAGTAGATAAAATAGATGTAGAGTGGATAAAAATGGATGTAGAGTGGATAAAATGGATGTCGAGTGGATAAAATGGATGTAGAGTGGATAAAAATAGATGTAGAGTGGATAAAAATGGATGTAGATTGGATACAATGGATGTAGAGTGGATAAAAATGGATGTAGAGTGGATAAAATGGATGTAGAGTGGATAAAAATGGATGTAGAGTGGATAAAATGGATGTAGAGTGCATAAAAATGGATGTTGAGTGGATAAAATAGATGTAGAGTGGATAAAAATGGATGTAGAGTGGATAAAATGGATGTAGAGTGCATAAAAATGGATGTTGAGTGGATAAAATGGATGTAGAGTGGATAAAATGGATGTACATTTAATAAAAATGGATGTAGAGTGGATAAAAATGGATGTAGAGTGGATAAAAATGGATGTAGATTGGATAAAATGGATGTAGAGTTAATAAAAGTGGATGTAGAGTGGATAAAATGGATGTAGAGTTGATAAAAATGGATGTAGAGTGGATAAAAATGGATGTAGATTGGATAAAATGGATGTAGAGTGGATAAAAATGGATGTAGATTATATAAATTGGATGTAGAGTATATAAAATGGATGTAGAGTGGATAAAAATGGATGTCGAGTGGATAAAATGGATGTAGAGTGGATAAAATGGATGTAGATTGGATAAAATGGATGTAGAGTTAATAAAAATGGATGTAGAGTGGATAAAATGGATGTATAGTGGATAAAAATGGATGTAGAGTAAATAAAATAGATGTAGAGTGGATAAAAATGGATGTAGAGTGGATAAAATGGATGTCGAGTGGATAAAATGGATGTAGAGTGGATAAAAATAGATGTAGAGTGGATAAAAATGGATGTAGAGTGGATACAATGGATGTAGAGTGGATAAAAATGGATGTAGAGTGGATAAAATGGATGTAGAGTGGATAAAAATGGATGTAGAGTGGATAAAATGGATGTAGAGTGCATAAAAATGGATGTTGAGTGGATAAAAATGGATGTAGAGTGGATAAAAATGGATGTAGATTGGATAAATTGGATGTAGAGTTAATAAAAGTGGATGTAGAGTGGATAAAATGGATGTAGAGTTGATAAAAATGGATGTAGAGTGGATAAAAATGGATGTAGATTGGATAAAATGGATGTAGAGTGGATAAAAATGGATGTAGATTATATAAATTGGATGTAGAGTATATAAAATGGATGTAGAGTGGATAAAAATGGATGTCGAGTGGATAAAATGGATGTAGAGTGGATAAAATGGATGTAGATTGGATAAAATGGATGTAGAGTTAATAAAAATGGATGTAGAGTGGATAAAATGGATGTATAGTGGATAAAAATGGATGTAGAGTAGATAAAATAGATGTAGAGTGGATAAAAATGGATGTAGAGTGGATAAAATGGATGTCGAGTGGATAAAATGGATGTAGAGTGGATAAAAATAGATGTAGAGTGGATAAAAATGGATGTAGAGTGGATACAATGGATGTAGAGTGGATAAAAATAGATGTAGAGTGGATAAAATGGATGTAGAGTGGATAAAAATGGATGTAGAGTGGATAAAATGGATGTAGAGTGCATAAAAATGGATGTTGAGTGGATAAAATGGATGTAGAGTGGATAAAATGGATGTACATTTAATAAAAATGGATGTAGAGTGGATAAAAATGGATGTAGAGTGGATAAAATGGATGTAGAGTGGATAAAATGGATGTAGAGTGGATAAAAATGGATGTAGAGTGGATAAAAATGGATATAGGGTAGATAAAATGGATGTAGAGTTAATAAAAATGGATGTAGAGTGGGTATAATGGATGTAGAGAGGATAAAATGGATGTGGAGTGGATAACAATGGATGTAGAGTGGATAAAATGGATGTAGAGTGGATAAAATGGATGAAGAGTGGATAAAATGGTTGTAGAGTGGATAAAATGGATGTAGAGTAGATAAAAATGGATGTAGAGTGGATAAAATGGATGTAGAGTGGATAAAAATGGATGTAGAGTGGATAAAATGGATGTAGAGTGCATAAAAATGGATGTTGAGTGGATAAAATGGATGTAGAGTGGATAAAATTAATGTACATTTAATAAAAATGGATGTAGAGTGGATAAAAATGGATGTAGAGTGGATAAAAATGGATGTAGAGTGGATAAAAATGGATGTAGATTGGATAAAATGGTTGTAGAGTTAATAAAAGTGGATGTAGAGTGGATAAAATGGATGTAGAGTTGATAAAAATGGATGTAGAGTGGATAAAAATGGATGTAGATTGGATAAAATGGATGTAGAGTGGATAAAAATGGATGTAGAGTATATAAATTGGATGTAGAGTATATAAAATGGATGTAGAGTGGATAAAAATGGATGTCGAGTGGATAAAATGGATGTAGAGTGGATAAAAATGGATGTAGATTGGATAAAATGGATGTAGAGTGGATGAAAATGGATGTAGAGTATATAAATTGGATGTAGAGTATATAAAATGGATGTAGAGTGGATAAAAATGGATGTCGAGTGGATAAAATGGATGTAGAGTGGATAAAAATGGATGTAGAGTGGATAAAATGGATGTAGAGTTGATAAAAATGGATGTAGAGTGGATAAAATGGATGTAGAGTAGATAAAATGGATGTAGAGTGGATAAAATGGATGTAGAGTTGATAAAATGGATGTAAAGTGGATAAAATGGATGTAGAGTTAATAAAAATGGATGTAGAGTGGAAATAATGGATGTAGAGAGGATAAAATGGATGTAGAGTGGATAAAATGGATGTAGAGTTCATAAAAATGGATGTAGAGTGGATAAAAATGGATGTAGATTGGATAAAATGGATGTAGAGTGGATAAAAATGGATGTAGAGTGGATAAAATGGATGTAGAGTTAATAAAAATGGATGTAGAGTGGAAATAATGGATGTAGAGACGATAAAATGGATGTAGAGTGGATAAAATGGATGTAGAGTTCATAAAAATGGATGTAGAGTGAATAAAATGGATGTAGAGTGGATAAAATGATTGTAGAGTGGATAAAATGGATGTAGAGTGGATAAAAATGGATGTAGAGTGGATAAAATGGTTGTAGAGTGGATAAAATGGATGTAGAGTAGATAAAAATGGATGTAGAGTGGATAAAATGGATGTAGAGTGCATAAAAATGGATGTTGAGTGGATAAAATGGATGTAGAGTGGATAAAATGGATGTACATTTAATAAAAATGGATGTAGAGTGGATAAAAATGGATGTAGAGTGGATGAAATGGATGTAGAGTGGATAAAATGGATGTAGAGTGGATAAAAATGGATATAGGGTAGATAAAATGGATGTAGAGTTAATAAAAATGGATGTAGAGTGGGTATAATGGATGTAGAGAGGATAAAATGGATGTGGAGTGGATAACAATGGATGTAGAGTGGATAAAATGGATGTAGAGTGGATAAAATGGATGAAGAGTGGATAAAATGGTTGTAGAGTGGATAAAATGGATGTAGAGTAGATAAAAATGGATGTAGAGTGGATAAAATGGATGTAGAGTGGATAAAAATGGATGTAGAGTGGATAAAATGGATGTAGAGTGCATAAAAATGGATGTTGAGTGGATAAAATGGATGTAGAGTGGATAAAATTAATGTACATTTAATAAAAATGGATGTAGAGTGGATAAAAATGGATGTAGAGTGGATAAAAATGGATGTAGAGTGGATAAAAATGGATGTAGATTGGATAAAATGGTTGTAGAGTTAATAAAAGTGGATGTAGAGTGGATAAAATGGATGTAGAGTTGATAAAAATGGATGTAGAGTGGATAAAAATGGATGTAGATTGGATAAAATGGATGTAGAGTGGATAAAAATGGATGTAGAGTATATAAATTGGATGTAGAGTATATAAAATGGATGTAGAGTGGATAAAAATGGATGTCGAGTGGATAAAATGGATGTAGAGTGGATAAAAATGGATGTAGATTGGATAAAATGGATGTAGAGTGGATGAAAATGGATGTAGAGTATATAAATTGGATGTAGAGTATATAAAATGGATGTAGAGTGGATAAAAATGGATGTCGAGTGGATAAAATGGATGTAGAGTGGATAAAAATGGATGTAGAGTGGATAAAATGGATGTAGAGTTGATAAAAATGGATGTAGAGTGGATAAAATGGATGTAGAGTAGATAAAATGGATGTAGAGTGGATAAAATGGATGTAGAGTTGATAAAATGGATGTAAAGTGGATAAAATGGATGTAGAGTTAATAAAAATGGATGTAGAGTGGAAATAATGGATGTAGAGAGGATAAAATGGATGTAGAGTGGATAAAATGGATGTAGAGTTCATAAAAATGGATGTAGAGTGGATAAAAATGGATGTAGATTGGATAAAATGGATGTAGAGTGGATAAAAATGGATGTAGAG
This sequence comes from Pemphredon lugubris, assembly GCA_933228935.1. Lineage (NCBI taxonomy): Eukaryota > Metazoa > Arthropoda > Insecta > Hymenoptera > Crabronidae > Pemphredon > Pemphredon lugubris. The sequence goes on from OW121816.1 coordinate 49,601,202, forward strand.
TGGATAAAATGGATGTAGAGTTAATAAAAATGGATGTAGAGTGGAAATAATGGATGTAGAGACGATAAAATGGATGTAGAGTGGATAAAATGGATGTAGAGTTCATAAAAATGGATGTAGAGTGGATAAAATGGATGTAGAGTGGATAAAATGATTGTAGAGTGGATAAAATGGATGTAGAGTGGATAAAAATGGATGTAGAGTGGATAAAATGGTTGTAGAGTGGATAAAATGGATGTAGAGTAGATAAAAATGGATGTAGAGTGGATAAAATGGATGTAGAGTGGATAAAAATGGATGTAGAGTGGATAAAAATGGATGTAGATTGGATAAAATGGATGTAGAGTGGATAAAAATGGATGTAGAGTATATAAATTGGATGTAGAGTATATAAAATTGATGTAGAGTGGATAAAAATGGATGTCGAGTGGATAAAATGGATGTAGAGTGGATAAAAATGGATGTAGATTGGATAAAATGGATGTAGAGTGGATAAAAATGGATGTAGAGTATATAAATTGGATGTAGAGTATATAAAATGGATGTAGAGTGGATAAAAATGGATGTAGATTGGATAAAATGGATGTGGAGTGGATAACAATGGATGTAGAGAGGATAAAAATGGAAGTAGAGTGGATAAAATGGATGTATAGTGGATAAAAATGGATGTAGAGTGGATAAAATGGATGTAGAGTGGATAAAAATGGATGTAGAGTGGATAAAATGGATGTAGAGTGGATAAAAATGGATGTAGAGTGGATAAAAATGGATGTAGAGTGGATGAAATGGATGTAGAGTGGATAAAATGGATGTAGAGTGGATAAAAATGGATGTAGAGTGGATAAAATGGATGTAGAGTGGATAAAATGGATGTAGGGTGGATAAAAATGGATGTAGAGTGGATAAAATGGATGTAGAGTGTATAAAATGGATGTAGAGTGAATAAAATGGATGTAGAGTGGATAAAATTGATGTAGAGTGTATAAAATGGATGTAGAGTGGATAAAAATGGATGTAGAGTGGATAAAAATGGATGTAGATTGGATAAAATGGATGTAGAGTGGATAAAAATGGATGTAGAGTGGATAAAATGGATGTAGAGTGGATAAAAATGGATGTAGAGTGGATAAAATGGATGTAGAGTGGATAAAAATGGATGTAGAGTGGATAAAAATGGATGTAGAGTGGATGAAATGGATGTAGAGTGGATAAAATGGATGTAGAGTGGATAAAAATGGATGTAGAGTGGATAAAATGGATGTAGAGTGGATAAAATGGATGTAGAGTGAATAAAATGGATGTAGAGTGGATAAAATTGATGTAGAGTGTATAAAATGGATGTAGAGTGGATAAAAATGGATGTAGAGTGGATAAAAATGGATGTAGATTGGATAAAATGGATGTAGAGTGGATAAAAATGGATGTAGAGTGGATAAAATGGATGTAGAGTGGATAAAATGGTTGTAGAGTGGATAAAATGGATGTAGAGTGGATAAAATGGATGTAGAATGGATAAAATGGATGTAAAGTGGATAAAAATGGATGTCGAGTGGATAAAATGGATGTAGAGTGGATAAAATGGATGTACAGTTAATAAAAATGGATGTAGAGTGGATATAATGGATGTAGAGTTGATAAAATGGATGTAAAGTGGATAAAATGGATGTAGAGTTAATAAAAATGGATGTAGTGTGGAAATACTGGATGTAGAGAGGATAAAATGGATGTAGAGTGGATAAAATGGATGTAGAGTTAATAAAATTGGATGGAGAGTGGATGAAATGGATGTAGAGTGGATAAAATGGATGTAGGGTGGATAAAAAAGGATGTAGAGTGGATAAAAATGGATGTAGAGTGGATAAAATGGATGTAGAGTGGATAAAAATGGATGTAGAGTGGATAAAATGGATGTAGAGTGGATAAAATGGATGTAGGGTGGATAAAAAAGGATGTAGAGTGGATAAAATGGATGTAGAGTGTATAAAATGGATGTAGAGTGAATAAAATGGATGTAGAGTGGATAAAATTGATGTAGAGTGTATAAAATGGATGTAGAGTGGATAAAAATGGATGTAGAGTGGATAAAAATGGATGTAGAGTGGATAAAATGGATGTAGGGTGGATAAAAAAGGATGTAGAGTGGATAAAATGGATGTAGAGTGTATAAAATGGATGTAGAGTGGATAAAATGGATGTAGAGTTGATAAAAATGGATGTAGAGTGGATAAAAATGGATGTAGATTGGATAAAATGGATGTAGAGTGGATAAAAATGGATGTAGAGTATATAAATTGGATGTAGAGTATATAAAATGGATGTAGAGTGGATAAAAATGGATGTCGAGTGGATAAAATGGATGTAGAGTGGATAAAAATGGATGTAGATTGGATAAAATGGATGTAGAGTGGATAAAAATGGATGTAGAGTATATAAATTGGATGTAGAGTATATAAAATGGATGTAGAGTGGATAAAAATGGATGTAGATTGGATAAAATGGATGTGGAGTGGATAACAATGGATGTAGAGAGGATAAAAATGGATGTAGATTGGATAAAATGGATGTAGAGTGGATAAAAATGGATGTAGAGTGGATAAAATGGATGTAGAGTGGATAAAAATGGATGTAGAGTGGATAAAAATGGATGTAGAATGGATAAAATGGATGTAAAGTGGATAAAAATGGATGTCGAGTGGATAAAATGGATGTAGAGTGGATAAAATGGATGTACAGTTAATAAAAATGGATGTAGAGTGGATATAATGGATGTAGAGTTGATAAAATGGATGTAAAGTGGATAAAATGGATGTAGAGTTAATAAAAATGGATGTAGTGTGGAAATACTGGATGTAGAGAGGATAAAATGGATGTAGAGTGAATAAAATGGATGTAGAGTGGATAAAATTGATGTAGAGTGTATAAAATGGATGTAGAGTGGATAAAAATGGATGTAGAGTGGATAAAAATGGATGTAGAGTGGATAAAATGGATGTAGGGTGGATAAAAAAGGATGTAGAGTGGATAAAATGGATGTAGAGTGTATAAAATGGATGTAGAGTGGATAAAATGGATGTAGAGTGGATAAAAATGGATGTAGAGTATATAAATTGGATGTAGAGTATATAAAATGGATGTAGAGTGGATAAAAATGGATGTCGAGTGGATAAAATGGATGTAGAGTGGATAAAAATGGATGTAGATTGGATAAAATGGATGTAGAGTGGATAAAACGGATGTAGAGTGGATAAAAATGGATGTAGAGTGGATACAATGGATGTAGAGTGGATAAAAATGGATATAGGGTAGATAAAATGGATGTAGAGTTAATAAAAATGGATGTAGAGTGGATATAATGGATGTAGAGAGGATAAAATGGATGTGGAGTGGATAACAATGGATGTAGAGTGGATAAAATGGATGTAGAGTGGATAAAATGGATGTAGAGGGGATAAAATGGTTGTAGAGTGGATAAAATGGATGTAGAGTTGATAAAAATGGATGTAGAGTGGATAAAATGGTTGTAGAGTGGATAAAATGGATGTAGAGTTGATAAAAATGGAAGTAGAGTGGATAAAATGGATGTATAGTGGATAAAAATGGATGTAGAGTGGATAAAATGGATGTAGAGTGGATAAAAATGGATGTAGAGTGGATGAAATGGATGTAGAGTGGATAAAATGGATGTAGAGTGGATAAAAATGGATGTAGAGTTAATAAAAATGGATGTAGAGTGGATAAAATGGATGTAGAGTGGATAAAAATGGATGTAGAGTGGATAAAATGGATGTAGAGATGATAACAATGGATGTAGAGTGGATAAAATGGATGTAGAGTAGATAAAATGGATGTACAGTGGATAAAATGGATGTAGAGTTCATAAAAATGGATGTAGAGTGGATAAAAATGGATGTAGATTCGATAAAATGGATGTAGAGTGGATAAAAATGGATGTAGAGTGGATAAAATGGATGTAGAGTGGATAAAATGGTTGTAGAGTGGATAAAATGGATGTAGAGTGGATAAAAATGGATGTAGAGTGGATAAAATGGATGTAGAGTGGATAAAAATGGATGTAGAGTGGATAAAACGGATGTAGAGTGGATAAAAATGGATGTAGAGTATATAAATTGGATGTAGAGTATATAAAATGGATGTAGAGTGGATAAAAATGGATGTCGAGTGGATAAAATGGATGTAGAGTGGATAAAAATGGATGTAGATTGGATAAAATTGGATGTAGAGTATATAAATTGGATGTAGAGTATATAAAATGGATGTAGAGTGGATAAAAATGGATGTAGATTGGATAAAATGGATGTGGAGTGGATAACAATGGATGTAGAGAGGATAAAAATGGATGTAGATTAGATAAAATGGATGTAGAGTTAATAAAAATGGATGTAGAGTGGATAAAATGGATGTAGAGTTGATAAAAATGGAAGTAGAGTGGATAAAATGGATGTATAGTGGATAAAAATGGATGTAGAGTGGATAAAATGGATGTAGAGTGGATAAAAATGGATGTAGAGTGGATAAAATGGATGTAGAGTGGATAAAAATGGATGTAGAGTGGATAAAACGGATGTAGAGTGGATAAAAATGGATGTAGAGTGGATACAATGGATGTAGAGTGGATAAAAATGGATATAGGGTAGATAAAATGGATGTAGAGTTAATAAAAATGGATGTAGAGTGGATATAATGGATGTAGAGAGGATAAAATGGATGTGGAGTGGATAACAATGGATGTAGAGTGGATAAAATGGATGTAGAGTGGATAAAATGGATGTAGAGGGGATAAAATGGTTGTAGAGTGGATAAAATGGATGTAGAGTTGATAAAAATGGATGTAGAGTGGATAAAATGGTTGTAGAGTGGATAAAATGGATGTAGAGTTGATAAAAATGGATGTAGAGTGGATAAAAATGGATGTAGAGTATATAAATTGGATGTAGAGTATATAAAATGGATGTAGAGTGGATAAAAATGGATGTCGAGTGGATAAAATGGATGTAGAGTGGATAAAAATGGATGTAGATTGGATAAAATGGATGTAGAGTGGATAAAAATGGATGTAGAGTATATAAATTGGATGTAGAGTATATAAAATGGATGTAGAGTGGATAAAAATGGATGTCGAGTTGATAAAATGGATGTAGAGTGGATAAAAATGGATGTAGATTGGATAAAATGGATGTAGAGTGGATAAAAATGGATGTAGAGTATATAAATTGGATGTAGAGTATATAAAATGGATGTAGAGTGGATAAAAATGGATGTAGATTGGATAAAATGGATGTGGAGTGGATAACAATGGATGTAGAGAGGATAAAATGGATGTAGGGTGGATAAAAATGGATGTAGAGTGGATAAAATGGATGTAGAGTGTATAAAATGGATGTAGAGTGAATAAAATGGATGTAGAGTGGATAAAATTGATGTAGAGTGTATAAAATGGATGTAGAGTGGATAAAAATGGATGTAGAGTGGATAAAAATGGATGTAGAGTATATAAATTGGATGTAGAGTATATAAAATGGATGTAGAGTGGATAAAAATGGATGTAGATTGGATAAAATGGTTGTAGAGTGGATAAAATGGATGTAGAGTTGATAAAAATGGATGTAAAGTGGATAAAATGGATGTAGAGTTAATAAAATTGGATGTAGAGTGGATAAAATGGATGTAGAGTTGATAAAAATGGATGTAGAGTGGATAAAAATGGATGTAGATTGGATAAAATGGATGTAGAGTGGATAAAAATGGATGTAGAGTATATAAATTGGATGTAGAGTATATAAAATGGATGTAGAGTGGATAAAAATGGATGTCGAGTTGATAAAATGGATGTAGAGTGGATAAAAATGGATGTAGATTGGATAAAATGGATGTAGAGTGGATAAAAATGGATGTAGAGTATATAAATTGGATGTAGAGTATATAAAATGGATGTAGAGTGGATAAAAATGGATGTAGATTGGATAAAATGGATGTGGAGTGGATAACAATGGATGTAGAGAGGATAAAATGGATGTAGGGTGGATAAAAATGGATGTAGAGTGGATAAAATGGATGTAGAGTGTATAAAATGGATGTAGAGTGAATAAAATGGATGTAGAGTGGATAAAATTGATGTAGAGTGTATAAAATGGATGTAGAGTGGATAAAAATGGATGTAGAGTGGATAAAAATGGATGTAGAGTATATAAATTGGATGTAGAGTATATAAAATGGATGTAGAGTGGATAAAAATGGATGTAGATTGGATAAAATGGTTGTAGAGTGGATAAAATGGATGTAGAGTTGATAAAAATGGATGTAAAGTGGATAAAATGGATGTAGAGTTAATAAAATTGGATGTAGAGTGGATAAAATGGATGTAGAGTTGATAAAAATGGATGTAGAGTGGATAAAAATGGATGTAGATTGGATAAAATGGATGTAGAGTGGATAAAAATGGATGTAGAGTATATAAATTGGATGTAGAGTATATAAAATGGATGTAGAGTGGATAAAAATGGATGTCGAGTGGATAAAATGGATGTAGAGTGGATAAAAATGGATGTAGATTGGATAAAATGGATGTAGAGTTGATAAAAATGGATGTAGAGTGGATAAAATGGATGTAGAGTTGATAAAAATGGATGTAGAGTGGATAAAAATGGATGTAGATTGGATAAAATGGATGTAGAGTGGATAAAAATGGATGTAGAGTATATAAATTGGATGTAGAGTATATAAAATGGATGTAGAGTGGATAAAAATGGATGTCGAGTGGATAAAATGGATGTAGAGTGGATAAAAATGGATGTAGATTGGATAAAATGGATGTAGAGTGGATAAAACGGATGTAGAGTGGATAAAAATGGATGTAGAGTGGATACAATGGATGTAGAGTGGATAAAAATGGATATAGGGTAGATAAAATGGATGTAGAGTTAATAAAAATGGATGTAGAGTGGATATAATGGATGTAGAGAGGATAAAATGGATGTGGAGTGGATAACAATGGATGTAGAGTGGATAAAATGGATGTAGAGTGGATAAAATGGATGTAGGGTGGATAAAAAAGGATGTAGAGTGGATAAAATGGATGTAGAGTGTATAAAATGGATGTAGAGTGAATAAAATGGATGTAGAGTGGATAAAATTGATGTAGAGTGTATAAAATGGATGTAGAGTGGATAAAAATGGATGTAGAGTGGATAAAAATGGATGTAGAGTGGATAAAATGGATGTAGGGTGGATAAAAAAGGATGTAGAGTGGATAAAATGGATGTAGAGTGTATAAAATGGATGTAGAGTGGATAAAATGGATGTAGAGTTGATAAAAATGGATGTAAGGTGGATAAAAATGGATGTAGATTGGATAAAATGGATGTAGAGTGGATAAAAATGGATGTAGAGTATATAAATTGGATGTAGAGTATATAAAATGGATGTAGAGTGGATAAAAATGGATGTCGAGTGGATAAAATGGATGTAGAGTGGATAAAAATGGATGTAGATTGGATAAAATGGATGTAGAGTGGATAAAAATGGATGTAGAGTATATAAATTGGATGTAGAGTATATAAAATGGATGTAGAGTGGATAAAAATGGATGTAGATTGGATAAAATGGATGTGGAGTGGATAACAATGGATGTAGAGAGGATAAAAATGGATGTAGATTGGATAAAATGGATGTAGAGTGGATAAAAATGGATGTAGAGTGGATAAAATGGATGTAGAGTGGATAAAAATGCATGTAGAGTGGATAAAAATGGATGTAGAATGGATAAAATGGATGTAAAGTGGATAAAAATGGATGTCGAGTGGATAAAATGGATGTAGAGTGGATAAAATGGATGTACAGTTAATAAAAATGGATGTAGAGTGGATATAATGGATGTAGAGTTGATAAAATGGATGTAAAGTGGATAAAATGGATGTAGAGTTAATAAAAATGGATGTAGTGTGGAAATACTGGATGTAGAGAGGATAAAATGGATGTAGAGTGAATAAAATGGATGTAGAGTGGATAAAATTGATGTAGAGTGTATAAAATGGATGTAGAGTGGATAAAAATGGATGTAGAGTGGATAAAAATGGATGTAGAGTGGATAAAATGGATGTAGGGTGGATAAAAAAGGATGTAGAGTGGATAAAATGGATGTAGAGTGTATAAAATGGATGTAGAGTGGATAAAATGGATGTAGAGTGGATAAAAATGGATGTAGAGTATATAAATTGGATGTAGAGTATATAAAATGGATGTAGAGTGGATAAAAATGGATGTCGAGTGGATAAAATGGATGTAGAGTGGATAAAAATGGATGTAGATTGGATAAAATGGATGTAGAGTGGATAAAACGGATGTAGAGTGGATAAAAATGGATGTAGAGTGGATACAATGGATGTAGAGTGGATAAAAATGGATATAGGGTAGATAAAATGGATGTAGAGTTAATAAAAATGGATGTAGAGTGGATATAATGGATGTAGAGAGGATAAAATGGATGTGGAGTGGATAACAATGGATGTAGAGTGGATAAAATGGATGTAGAGTGGATAAAATGGATGTAGAGGGGATAAAATGGTTGTAGAGTGGATAAAATGGATGTAGAGTTGATAAAAATGGATGTAGAGTGGATAAAATGGTTGTAGAGTGGATAAAATGGATGTAGAGTTGATAAAAATGGAAGTAGAGTGGATAAAATGGATGTATAGTGGATAAAAATGGATGTAGAGTGGATAAAATGGATGTAGAGTGGATAAAAATGGATGTAGAGTGGATAAAATGGATGTAGAGTGGATAAAATGGATGTAGAGTGGATAAAAATGGATGTAGAGTTAATAAAAATGGATGTAGAGTGGATAAAATGGATGTAGAGTGGATAAAAATGGATGTAGAGTGGATAAAATGGATGTAGAGATGATAACAATGGATGTAGAGTGGATAAAATGGATGTAGAGTTGATAAAATGGATGTAGAGTGGATAAAATGGATGTAGAGTTCATAAAAATGGATGTAGAGTGGATAAAAATGGATGTAGATTCGATAAAATGGATGTAGAGTGGATAAAAATGGATGTAGAGTGGATAAAATGGATGTAGAGTGGATAAAATGGTTGTAGAGTGGATAAAATGGATGTATAGTAGATAAAATAGATGTAGAGTGGATAAAAATGGATGTAGAGTGGATAAAATGGATGTAGAGTGGATAAAAATGGATGTAGAGTGGATAAAATGGATGTAGAGTGGATAAAAATGGATGTAGAGTGGATAAAACGGATGTAGAGTGGATAAAAATGGATGTAGAGTATATAAATTGGATGTAGAGTATATAAAATGGATGTAGAGTGGATAAAAATGGATGTCGAGTGGATAAAATGGATGTAGAGTGGATAAAAATGGATGTAGATTGGATAAAATGGATGTAGAGTGGATAAAAATGGATGTAGAGTATATAAATTGGATGTAGAGTATATAAAATGGATGTAGAGTGGATAAAAATGGATGTAGATTGGATAAAATGGATGTGGAGTGGATAACAATGGATGTAGAGAGGATAAAAATGGATGTAGATTAGATAAAATGGATGTAGAGTTAATAAAAATGGATGTAGAGTGGATAAAATGGATGTAGAGTTGATAAAAATGGAAGTAGAGTGGATAAAATGGATGTATAGTGGATAAAAATGGATGTAGAGTGGATAAAATGGATGTAGAGTGGATAAAAATGGATGTAGAGTGGATAAAATGGATGTAGAGTGGATAAAAATGGATGTAGGGTGGATAAAACGGATGTAGAGTGGATAAAAATGGATGTAGAGTGGATAAAAATGGATGTAGATTGGATAAAATGGATGTAGAGTGGATAAAAATGGATGTAGAGTATATAAATTGGATGTAGAGTATATAAAATGGATGTAGAGTGGATAAAAATGGATGTAGATTGGATAAAATGGATGTGGAGTGGATAACAATGGATGTAGAGAGGATAAAAATGGATGTAGATTAGATAAAATGGATGTAGAGTTAATAAAAATGGATGTAGAGTGGATAAAATGGATGTAGAGTTGATAAAAATGGATGTAGAGTGGATAAAATGGATGTAGAGTGTATAAAATGGATGTAGAGTGAATAAAATGGATGTAGAGTGGATAAAATTGATGTAGAGTGTATAAAATGGATGTAGAGTGGATAAAAATGGATGTAGAGTGGATAAAAATGGATGTAGAGTATATAAATTGGATGTAGAGTATATAAAATGGATGTAGAGTGGATAAAAATGGATGTAGATTGGATAAAATGGTTGTAGAGTGGATAAAATGGATGTAGAGTTGATAAAAATGGATGTAAAGTGGATAAAATGGATGTAGAGTTAATAAAATTGGATGTAGAGTGGATAAAATGGATGTAGAGTTGATAAAAATGGATGTAGAGTGGATAAAAATGGATGTAGATTGGATAAAATGGATGTAGAGTGGATAAAAATGGATGTAGAGTATATAAATTGGATGTAGAGTATATAAAATGGATGTAGAGTGGATAAAAATGGATGTCGAGTGGATAAAATGGATGTAGAGTGGATAAAAATGGATGTAGATTGGATAAAATGGATGTAGAGTTAATAAAAATGGATGTAGAGTGGATAAAATGGATGTAGAGTTGATAAAAATGGATGTAGAGTGGATAAAAATGGATGTAGATTGGATAAAATGGATGTAGAGTGGATAAAAATGGATGTAGAGTATATAAATTGGATGTAGAGTATATAAAATGGATGTAGAGTGGATAAAAATGGATGTCGAGTGGATAAAATGGATGTAGAGTGGATAAAAATGGATGTAGATTGGATAAAATGGATGTAGAGTGGATAAAACGGATGTAGAGTGGATAAAAATGGATGTAGAGTGGATACAATGGATGTAGAGTGGATAAAAATGGATATAGGGTAGATAAAATGGATGTAGAGTTAATAAAAATGGATGTAGAGTGGATATAATGGATGTAGAGAGGATAAAATGGATGTGGAGTGGATAACAATGGATGTAGAGTGGATAAAATGGATGTAGAGTGGATAAAATGGATGTAGGGTGGATAAAAAAGGATGTAGAGTGGATAAAATGGATGTAGAGTGTATAAAATGGATGTAGAGTGAATAAAATGGATGTAGAGTGGATAAAATTGATGTAGAGTGTATAAAATGGATGTAGAGTGGATAAAAATGGATGTAGAGTGGATAAAAATGGATGTAGAGTGGATAAAATGGATGTAGGGTGGATAAAAAAGGATGTAGAGTGGATAAAATGGATGTAGAGTGTATAAAATGGATGTAGAGTGGATAAAATGGATGTAGAGTTGATAAAAATGGATGTAGAGTGGATAAAAATGGATGTAGATTGGATAAAATGGATGTAGAGTGGATAAAAATGGATGTAGAGTATATAAATTGGATGTAGAGTATATAAAATGGATGTAGAGTGGATAAAAATGGATGTCGAGTGGATAAAATGGATGTAGAGTGGATAAAAATGGATGTAGATTGGATAAAATGGATGTAGAGTGGATAAAAATGGATGTAGAGTATATAAATTGGATGTAGAGTATATAAAATGGATGTAGAGTGGATAAAAATGGATGTAGATTGGATAAAATGGATGTGGAGTGGATAACAATGGATGTAGAGAGGATAAAAATGGATGTAGATTGGATAAAATGGATGTAGAGTGGATAAAAATGGATGTAGAGTGGATAAAATGGATGTAGAGTGGATAAAAATGCATGTAGAGTGGATAAAAATGGATGTAGAATGGATAAAATGGATGTAAAGTGGATAAAAATGGATGTCGAGTGGATAAAATGGATGTAGAGTGGATAAAATGGATGTACAGTTAATAAAAATGGATGTAGAGTGGATATAATGGATGTAGAGTTGATAAAATGGATGTAAAGTGGATAAAATGGATGTAGAGTTAATAAAAATGGATGTAGTGTGGAAATACTGGATGTAGAGAGGATAAAATGGATGTAGAGTGAATAAAATGGATGTAGAGTGGATAAAATTGATGTAGAGTGTATAAAATGGATGTAGAGTGGATAAAAATGGATGTAGAGTGGATAAAAATGGATGTAGAGTGGATAAAATGGATGTAGGGTGGATAAAAAAGGATGTAGAGTGGATAAAATGGATGTAGAGTGTATAAAATGGATGTAGAGTGGATAAAATGGATGTAGAGTGGATAAAAATGGATGTAGAGTATATAAATTGGATGTAGAGTATATAAAATGGATGTAGAGTGGATAAAAATGGATGTCGAGTGGATAAAATGGATGTAGAGTGGATAAAAATGGATGTAGATTGGATAAAATGGATGTAGAGTGGATAAAACGGATGTAGAGTGGATAAAAATGGATGTAGAGTGGATACAATGGATGTAGAGTGGATAAAAATGGATATAGGGTAGATAAAATGGATGTAGAGTTAATAAAAATGGATGTAGAGTGGATATAATGGATGTAGAGAGGATAAAATGGATGTGGAGTGGATAACAATGGATGTAGAGTGGATAAAATGGATGTAGAGTGGATAAAATGGATGTAGAGGGGATAAAATGGTTGTAGAGTGGATAAAATGGATGTAGAGTTGATAAAAATGGATGTAGAGTGGATAAAATGGTTGTAGAGTGGATAAAATGGATGTAGAGTTGATAAAAATGGAAGTAGAGTGGATAAAATGGATGTATAGTGGATAAAAATGGATGTAGAGTGGATAAAATGGATGTAGAGTGGATAAAAATGGATGTAGAGTGGATAAAATGGATGTAGAGTGGATAAAATGGATGTAGAGTGGATAAAAATGGATGTAGAGTTAATAAAAATGGATGTAGAGTGGATAAAATGGATGTAGAGTGGATAAAAATGGATGTAGAGTGGATAAAATGGATGTAGAGATGATAACAATGGATGTAGAGTGGATAAAATGGATGTAGAGTAGATAAAATGGATGTAGAGTGGATAAAATGGATGTAGAGTTCATAAAAATGGATGTAGAGTGGATAAAAATGGATGTAGATTCGATAAAATGGATGTAGAGTGGATAAAAATGGATGTAGAGTGGATAAAATGGATGTAGAGTGGATAAAATGGTTGTAGAGTGGATAAAATGGATGTATAGTAGATAAAATAGATGTAGAGTGGATAAAAATGGATGTAGAGTGGATAAAATGGATGTAGAGTGGATAAAAATGGATGTAGAGTGGATAAAATGGATGTAGAGTGGATAAAAATGGATGTAGAGTGGATAAAACGGATGTAGAGTGGATAAAAATGGATGTAGAGTATATAAATTGGATGTAGAGTATATAAAATGGATGTAGAGTGGATAAAAATGGATGTCGAGTGGATAAAATGGATGTAGAGTGGATAAAAATGGATGTAGATTGGATAAAATGGATGTAGAGTGGATAAAAATGGATGTAGAGTATATAAATTGGATGTAGAGTATATAAAATGGATGTAGAGTGGATAAAAATGGATGTAGATTGGATAAAATGGATGTGGAGTGGATAACAATGGATGTAGAGAGGATAAAAATGGATGTAGATTAGATAAAATGGATGTAGAGTTAATAAAAATGGATGTAGAGTGGATAAAATGGATGTAGAGTTGATAAAAATGGAAGTAGAGTGGATAAAATGGATGTATAGTGGATAAAAATGGATGTAGAGTGGATAAAATGGATGTAGAGTGGATAAAAATGGATGTAGAGTGGATAAAATGGATGTAGAGTGGATAAAAATGGATGTAGAGTGGATAAAACGGATGTAGAGTGGATAAAAATGGATGTAGAGTGGATACAATGGATGTAGAGTGGATAAAAATGGATATAGGGTAGATAAAATGGATGTAGAGTTAATAAAAATGGATGTAGAGTGGATATAATGGATGTAGAGAGGATAAAATGGATGTGGAGTGGATAACAATGGATGTAGAGTGGATAAAATGGATGTAGAGTGGATAAAATGGATGTAGAGGGGATAAAATGGTTGTAGAGTGGATAAAATGGATGTAGAGTTGATAAAAATGGATGTAGAGTGGATAAAATGGTTGTAGAGTGGATAAAATGGATGTAGAGTTGATAAAAATGGATGTAGAGTGGATAAAAATGGATGTAGAGTATATAAATTGGATGTAGAGTATATAAAATGGATGTAGAGTGGATAAAAATGTATGTCGAGTGGATAAAATGGATGTAGAGTGGATAAAAATGGATGTAGATTGGATAAAATGGATGTAGAGTGGATAAAAATGGATGTAGAGTATATAAATTGGATGTAGAGTATATAAAATGGATGTAGAGTGGATAAAAATGGATGTCGAGTTGATAAAATGGATGTAGAGTGGATAAAAATGGATGTAGATTGGATAAAATGGATGTAGAGTGGATAAAAATGGATGTAGAGTATATAAATTGGATGTAGAGTATATAAAATGGATGTAGAGTGGATAAAAATGGATGTAGAGTGGATAAAATGGATGTGGAGTGGATAACAATGGATGTAGAGAGGATAAAATGGATGTAGGGTGGATAAAAATGGATGTAGAGTGGATAAAATGGATGTAGAGTGTATAAAATGGATGTAGAGTGAATAAAATGGATGTAGAGTGGATAAAATTGATGTAGAGTGTATAAAATGGATGTAGAGTGGATAAAAATGGATGTAGAGTGGATAAAAATGGATGTAGAGTATATAAATTGGATGTAGAGTATATAAAATGGATGTAGAGTGGATAAAAATGGATGTAGATTGGATAAAATGGTTGTAGAGTGGATAAAATGGATGTAGAGTTGATAAAAATGGATGTAAAGTGGATAAAATGGATGTAGAGTTAATAAAATTGGATGTAGAGTGGATAAAATGGATGTAGAGTTGATAAAAATGGATGTAGAGTGGATAAAAATGGATGTAGATTGGATAAAATGGATGTAGAGTGGATAAAAATGGATGTAGAGTATATAAATTGGATGTAGAGTATATAAAATGGATGTAGAGTGGATAAAAATGGATGTCGAGTGGATAAAATGGATGTAGAGTGGATAAAAATGGATGTAGATTGGATAAAATGGATGTAGAGTTAATAAAAATGGATGTAGAGTGGATAAAATGGATGTAGAGTTGATAAAAATGGATGTAGAGTGGATAAAAATGGATGTAGATTGGATAAAATGGATGTAGAGTGGATAAAAATGGATGTAGAGTATATAAATTGGATGTAGAGTATATAAAATGGATGTAGAGTGGATAAAAATGGATGTCGAGTGGATAAAATGGATGTAGAGTGGATAAAAATGGATGTAGATTGGATAAAATGGATGTAGAGTGGATAAAAAGGATGTAGAGTGGATAAAAATGGATGTAGAGTGGATACAATGGATGTAGAGTGGATAAAAATGGATATAGGGTAGATAAAATGGATGTAGAGTTAATAAAAATGGATGTAGAGTGGATATAATGGATGTAGAGAGGATAAAATGGATGTGGAGTGGATAACAATGGATGTAGAGTGGATAAAATGGATGTAGAGTGGATAAAATGGATGTAGAGCGGATAAAATGGTTGTAGAGTGGATAAAATGGATGTAGAGTTGATAAAAATGGATGTAGAGTGGATAAAATGGATGTAGAGTGGATAAAATGGATGTAGAGTTGATAAAAATGGAAGTAGAGTGGATAAAATGGATGTATAGTGGATAAAAATGGATGTAGAGTGGATAAAATGGATGTAGAGTGGATAAAAATGGATGTAGAGTGGATGAAATAGATGTAGAGTGGATAAAATGGATGTAGAGTGGATAAAAATGGATGTAGAGTGGATAAAATGGATGTAGAGCGGATAAAATGGTTGTAGAGTGGATAAAATGGATGTAGAGTTGATAAAAATGGATGTAGAGTGGATAAAATGGTTGTAGAGTGGATAAAATGGATGTAGAGTTGATAAAAATGGAAGTAGAGTGGATAAAATGGATGTATAGTGGATAAAAATGGATGTAGAGTGGATAAAATGGATGTAGAGTGGATAAAAATGGATGTAGAGTGGATGAAATGGATGTAGAGTGGATAAAATGGATGTAGAGTGGATAAAAATGGATGTAGAGTGGATAAAATGGATGTATAGTGGATAAAAATGGATGTAGAGTGGATAAAATGGATGTAGAGTGGATAAAAATGGATGTAGAGTGGATGAAATGGATGTAGAGTGGATAAAATGGATGTAGAGTGGATAAAAATGGATGTCGAGTGGATAAAATGGATGTAGAGTGGATAAAAATGGATGTAGATTGGATAAAATGGATGTAGAGTGGATAAAAATGGATGTAGAGTATATAAATTGGATGTAGAGTATATAAAATGGATGTAGAGTGGATAAAAATGGATGTCGAGTTGATAAAATGGATGTAGAGTGGATAAAAATGGATGTAGATTGGATAAAATGGATGTAGAGTGGATAAAATGGATGTACAGTTAATAAAAATGGATGTAGAGTGGATATAATGGATGTAGAGTTGATAAAATGGATGTAAAGTGGATAAAATGGATGTAGAGTTAATAAAAATGGATGTAGTGTGGAAATACTGGATGTAGAGAGGATAAAATGGATGTAGAGTGAATAAAATGGATGTAGAGTGGATAAAATTGATGTAGAGTGTATAAAATGGATGTAGAGTGGATAAAAATGGATGTAGAGTGGATAAAAATGGATGTAGAGTGGATAAAATGGATGTAGGGTGGATAAAAAAGGATGTAGAGTGGATAAAATGGATGTAGAGTGTATAAAATGGATGTAGAGTGGATAAAATGGATGTAGATTGGATAAAATGGATGTAGAGTGGATAAAACGGATGTAGAGTGGATAAAAATGGATGTAGAGTGGATACAATGGATGTAGAGTGGATAAAAATGGATATAGGGTAGATAAAATGGATGTAGAGTTAATAAAAATGGATGTAGAGTGGATATAATGGATGTAGAGAGGATAAAATGGATGTGGAGTGGATAACAATGGATGTAGAGTGGATAAAATGGATGTAGAGTGGATAAAATGGATGTAGAGGGGATAAAATGGTTGTAGAGTGGATAAAATGGATGTAGAGTTGATAAAAATGGATGTAGAGTGGATAAAATGGTTGTAGAGTGGATAAAATGGATGTAGAGTTGATAAAAATGGAAGTAGAGTGGATAAAATGGATGTATAGTGGATAAAAATGGATGTAGAGTGGATAAAATGGATGTAGAGTGGATAAAAATGGATGTAGAGTGGATAAAATGGATGTAGAGTGGATAAAATGGATGTAGAGTGGATAAAAATGGATGTAGAGTTAATAAAAATGGATGTAGAGTGGATAAAATGGATGTAGAGTGGATAAAAATGGATGTAGAGTGGATAAAATGGATGTAGAGATGATAACAATGGATGTAGAGTGGATAAAATGGATGTAGAGTAGATAAAATGGATGTAGAGTGGATAAAATGGATGTAGAGTTCATAAAAATGGATGTAGAGTGGATAAAAATGGATGTAGATTCGATAAAATGGATGTAGAGTGGATAAAAATGGATGTAGAGTGGATAAAATGGATGTAGAGTGGATAAAATGGTTGTAGAGTGGATAAAATGGATGTATAGTAGATAAAATAGATGTAGAGTGGATAAAAATGGATGTAGAGTGGATAAAATGGATGTAGAGTGGATAAAAATGGATGTAGAGTGGATAAAATGGATGTAGAGTGGATAAAAATGGATGTAGAGTGGATAAAACGGATGTAGAGTGGATAAAAATGGATGTAGAGTATATAAATTGGATGTAGAGTATATAAAATGGATGTAGAGTGGATAAAAATGGATGTCGAGTGGATAAAATGGATGTAGAGTGGATAAAAATGGATGTAGATTGGATAAAATGGATGTAGAGTGGATAAAAATGGATGTAGAGTATATAAATTGGATGTAGAGTATATAAAATGGATGTAGAGTGGATAAAAATGGATGTAGATTGGATAAAATGGATGTGGAGTGGATAACAATGGATGTAGAGAGGATAAAAATGGATGTAGATTAGATAAAATGGATGTAGAGTTAATAAAAATGGATGTAGAGTGGATAAAATGGATGTAGAGTTGATAAAAATGGAAGTAGAGTGGATAAAATGGATGTATAGTGGATAAAAATGGATGTAGAGTGGATAAAATGGATGTAGAGTGGATAAAAATGGATGTAGAGTGGATAAAATGGATGTAGAGTGGATAAAAATGGATGTAGAGTGGATAAAACGGATGTAGAGTGGATAAAAATGGATGTAGAGTGGATACAATGGATGTAGAGTGGATAAAAATGGATATAGGGTAGATAAAATGGATGTAGAGTTAATAAAAATGGATGTAGAGTGGATATAATGGATGTAGAGAGGATAAAATGGATGTGGAGTGGATAACAATGGATGTAGAGTGGATAAAATGGATGTAGAGTGGATAAAATGGATGTAGAGGGGATAAAATGGTTGTAGAGTGGATAAAATGGATGTAGAGTTGATAAAAATGGATGTAGAGTGGATAAAATGGTTGTAGAGTGGATAAAATGGATGTAGAGTTGATAAAAATGGATGTAGAGTGGATAAAAATGGATGTAGAGTATATAAATTGGATGTAGAGTATATAAAATGGATGTAGAGTGGATAAAAATGTATGTCGAGTGGATAAAATGGATGTAGAGTGGATAAAAATGGATGTAGATTGGATAAAATGGATGTAGAGTGGATAAAAATGGATGTAGAGTATATAAATTGGATGTAGAGTATATAAAATGGATGTAGAGTGGATAAAAATGGATGTCGAGTTGATAAAATGGATGTAGAGTGGATAAAAATGGATGTAGATTGGATAAAATGGATGTAGAGTGGATAAAAATGGATGTAGAGTATATAAATTGGATGTAGAGTATATAAAATGGATGTAGAGTGGATAAAAATGGATGTAGATTGGATAAAATGGATGTGGAGTGGATAACAATGGATGTAGAGAGGATAAAATGGATGTAGGGTGGATAAAAATGGATGTAGAGTGGATAAAATGGATGTAGAGTGTATAAAATGGATGTAGAGTGAATAAAATGGATGTAGAGTGGATAAAATTGATGTAGAGTGTATAAAATGGATGTAGAGTGGATAAAAATGGATGTAGAGTGGATAAAAATGGATGTAGAGTATATAAATTGGATGTAGAGTATATAAAATGGATGTAGAGTGGATAAAAATGGATGTAGATTGGATAAAATGGTTGTAGAGTGGATAAAATGGATGTAGAGTTGATAAAAATGGATGTAAAGTGGATAAAATGGATGTAGAGTTAATAAAATTGGATGTAGAGTGGATAAAATGGATGTAGAGTTGATAAAAATGGATGTAGAGTGGATAAAAATGGATGTAGATTGGATAAAATGGATGTAGAGTGGATAAAAATGGATGTAGAGTATATAAATTGGATGTAGAGTATATAAAATGGATGTAGAGTGGATAAAAATGGATGTCGAGTGGATAAAATGGATGTAGAGTGGATAAAAATGGATGTAGATTGGATAAAATGGATGTAGAGTTAATAAAAATGGATGTAGAGTGGATAAAATGGATGTAGAGTTGATAAAAATGGATGTAGAGTGGATAAAAATGGATGTAGATTGGATAAAATGGATGTAGAGTGGATAAAAATGGATGTAGAGTATATAAATTGGATGTAGAGTATATAAAATGGATGTAGAGTGGATAAAAATGGATGTCGAGTGGATAAAATGGATGTAGAGTGGATAAAAATGGATGTAGATTGGATAAAATGGATGTAGAGTGGATAAAAAGGATGTAGAGTGGATAAAAATGGATGTAGAGTGGATACAATGGATGTAGAGTGGATAAAAATGGATATAGGGTAGATAAAATGGATGTAGAGTTAATAAAAATGGATGTAGAGTGGATATAATGGATGTAGAGAGGATAAAATGGATGTGGAGTGGATAACAATGGATGTAGAGTGGATAAAATGGATGTAGAGTGGATAAAATGGATGTAGAGCGGATAAAATGGTTGTAGAGTGGATAAAATGGATGTAGAGTTGATAAAAATGGATGTAGAGTGGATAAAATGGTTGTAGAGTGGATAAAATGGATGTAGAGTTGATAAAAATGGATGTAGAGTGTATAAAATGGATGTATAGTGGATAAAAATGGATGTAGAGTGGATAAAATGGATGTAGAGTGGATAAAAATGGATGTAGAGTGGATGAAATAGATGTAGAGTGGATAAAATGGATGTAGAGTGGATAAAAATGGATGTAGAGTGGATAAAATGGATGTAGAGCGGATAAAATGGTTGTAGAGTGGATAAAATGGATGTAGAGTTGATAAAAATGGATGTAGAGTGGATAAAATGGTTGTAGAGTGGATAAAATGGATGTAGAGTTGATAAAAATGGAAGTAGAGTGGATAAAATGGATGTATAGTGGATAAAAATGGATGTAGAGTGGATAAAATGGATGTAGAGTGGATAAAAATGGATGTAGAGTGGATGAAATGGATGTAGAGTGGATAAAATGGATGTAGAGTGGATAAAAATGGATGTAGAGTGGATAAAATGGATGTATAGTGGATAAAAATGGATGTAGAGTGGATAAAATGGATGTAGAGTGGATAAAAATGGATGTAGAGTGGATGAAATGGATGTAGAGTGGATAAAATGGATGTAGAGTGGATAAAAATGGATGTCGAGTGGATAAAATGGATGTAGAGTGGATAAAAATGGATGTAGATTGGATAAAATGGATGTAGAGTGGATAAAAATGGATGTAGAGTATATAAATTGGATGTAGAGTATATAAAATGGATGTAGAGTGG
Source organism: Pemphredon lugubris (assembly GCA_933228935.1). Taxonomy (NCBI): domain Eukaryota; kingdom Metazoa; phylum Arthropoda; class Insecta; order Hymenoptera; family Crabronidae; genus Pemphredon; species Pemphredon lugubris. The sequence goes on from OW121816.1 coordinate 49,622,122, forward strand.
ATAAAAATGGATGTCGAGTTGATAAAATGGATGTAGAGTGGATAAAAATGGATGTAGATTGGATAAAATGGATGTAGAGTGGATAAAAATGGATGTAGAGTATATAAATTGGATGTAGAGTATATAAAATGGATGTAGAGTGGATAAAAATGGATGTAGATTGGATAAAATGGATGTGGAGTGGATAACAATGGATGTAGAGAGGATAAAATGGATGTAGAGTGGATAAAAATGGATGTAGAGTGGATAAAATGGATGTAGAGTGTATAAAATGGATGTAGAGTGAATAAAATGGATGTAGAGTGGATAAAATTGATGTAGAGTGTATAAAATGGATGTAGAGTGGATAAAAATGGATGTAGAGTGGATAAAAATGGATGTAGAGTATATAAATTGGATGTAGAGTATATAAAATGGATGTAGAGTGGATAAAAATGGATGTAGATTGGATAAAATGGTTGTAGAGTGGATAAAATGGATGTAGAGTTGATAAAAATGGATGTAAAGTGGATAAAATGGATGTAGAGTTAATAAAATTGGATGTAGAGTGGATAAAATGGATGTAGAGTTGATAAAAATGGATGTAGAGTGGATAAAAATGGATGTAGATTGGATAAAATGGATGTAGAGTGGATAAAAATGGATGTAGAGTATATAAATTGGATGTAGAGTATATAAAATGGATGTAGAGTGGATAAAAATGGATGTCGAGTGGATAAAATGGATGTAGAGTGGATAAAAATGGATGTAGATTGGATAAAATGGATGTAGAGTTAATAAAAATGGATGTAGAGTGGATAAAATGGATGTAGAGTTGATAAAAATGGATGTAGAGTGGATAAAAATGGATGTAGATTGGATAAAATGGATGTAGAGTGGATAAAAATGGATGTAGAGTATATAAATTGGATGTAGAGTATATAAAATGGATGTAGAGTGGATAAAAATGGATGTCGAGTGGATAAAATGGATGTAGAGTGGATAAAAATGGATGTAGATTGGATAAAATGGATGTAGAGTGGATAAAACGGATGTAGAGTGGATAAAAATGGATGTAGAGTGGATACAATGGATGTAGAGTGGATAAAAATGGATATAGGGTAGATAAAATGGATGTAGAGTTAATAAAAATGGATGTAGAGTGGATATAATGGATGTAGAGAGGATAAAATGGATGTGGAGTGGATAACAATGGATGTAGAGTGGATAAAATGGATGTAGAGTGGATAAAATGGATGTAGAGCGGATAAAATGGATGTAGAGTGGATAAAATGGATGTAGAGTTGATAAAAATGGATGTAGAGTGGATAAAATGGTTGTAGAGTGGATAAAATGGATGTAGAGTTGATAAAAATGGAAGTAGAGTGGATAAAATGGATGTATAGTGGATAAAAATGGATGTAGAGTGGATAAAATGGATGTAGAGTGGATAAAAATGGATGTAGAGTGGATGAAATGGATGTAGAGTGAATAAAATGGATGTAGAGTGGATAAAAATGGATGTAGAGTGGATAAAAATGGATGTAGATTGGATAAAATGGATGTAGAGTGGATAAAATGGATGTAGAGTTGATAAAATGGATGTAAAGTGGATAAAATGGATGTAGAGTTAATAAAAATGGATGTAGAGTGGATAAAATGGATGTAGAGTGGATAAAAATGGATGTAGAGTGGATAAAATGGATGTAGAGATGATAACAATGGATGTAGAGTGGATAAAATGGATGTAGAGTAGATAAAATGGATGTAGAGTGGATAAAATGGATGTAGAGTTCATAAAAATGGATGTAGATTAGATAAAATGGATGTAGAGTGGATAAAATGGATGTAGAGTTGATAAAATGGATGTAAAGTGGATAAAATGGATGTAGAGTTAATAAAAATGGATGTAGAGTGGATAAAATGGATGTAGAGTGGATAAAAATGGATGTAGAGTGGATAAAATGGATGTAGAGATGATAACAATGGATGTAGAGTGGATAAAATGGATGTAGAGTAGATAAAATGGATGTAGAGTGGATAAAAATAGATGTAGAGTGGATAAAAATGGATGTAGAGTGGATACAATGGATGTAGAGTGGATAAAAATGGATGTAGAGTGGATAAAATGGATGTAGAGTGGATAAAAATGGATGTAGAGTGGATAAAATGGATGTAGAGTGCATAAAAATGGATGTTGAGTGGATAAAATGGATGTAGAGTGGATAAAATGGATGTAGAGTGGATAAAAATGGATGTAGAGTGGATAAAAATGGATGTAGGGTGGATAAAAATGGATGTAGATTGGATAAAATGGATGTAGAGTTAATAAAAGTGGATGTAGAGTGGATAAAATGGATGTAGAGTTGATAAAAATGGATGTAGAGTGGATAAAAATGGATGTAGATTGGATAAAATGGATGTAGAGTGGATAAAAATGGATGTAGAGTATATAAATTGGATGTAGAGTATATAAAATGGATGTAGAGTGGATAAAAATGGATGTCGAGTGGATAAAATGGATGTAGAGTGGATAAAAATGGATGTAGATTGGATAAAATGGATGTAGAGTGGATGAAAATGGATGTAGAGTGGATAAAATGGATGTAGAGTAGATAAAATGGATGTAGAGTGGATAAAATGGATGTAGAGTTGATAAAATGGATGTAAAGTGGATAAAATGGATGTAGAGTAAATAAAAATGGATGTAGAGTGGAAATAATGGATGTAGAGAGGATAAAATGGATGTAGAGTGGATAAAATGGATGTGGAGTGGATAACAATGGATGTAGAGTGGATAAAATGGATGTAGAGTGGATAAAATGGATGTAGAGTGGATAAAATGGTTGTAGAGTGGATAAAATGGATGTAGAGTGGATAAAAATGGATGTAGAGTGGATAAAATGGATGTAGAGTGGATAAAAATGGATGTAGAGTGGATAAAATGGATGTAGAATGGATAAAATGGATGTAAAGTGGATAAAAATGGATGTCGAGTGGATAAAATGGATGTAGAGTGGATAAAAATAGATGCAGAGAGGATAAAATGGAAGTAGAGTGGATAAAAATGGATGTAGAGTGGATAAAAATGGATGTAGAGTGGATAAAATGGATGTAGAGTGGATAAAAATGGATGTAGAGTGGATAAAATGGATGTAGAGTGGATAAAATGGATGTACAGTTAATAAAAATGGATGTAGAGTGGAAATAATGGATGTAGAGAGGATAAAATGGATGTAGAGTGGATAAAATGGATGTAGAGTTCATAAAAATGGATGTAGAGTGGATAAAAATGGATGTAGATTGGATAAAATGGATGTAGAGTTGATAAAATGGATGTAAAGTGGATAAAATGGATGTAGAGTTAATAAAAATGGATGTAGAGTGGAAATAATGGATGTAGAGAGGATAAAATGGATGTAGAGCGGATAAAATGGATGTAGAGTTCATAAAAATGGATGTAGAGTGGATAAAAATGGATGTAGATTGGATAAAATGGATGTGGAGTGGATAAAAATGGATGTTGAGTGGATAAAATGGATGTAGAGTGGATAAAATTAATGTACATTTAATAAAAATGGATGTAGAGTGGATAAAAATGGATGTAGATTGGGTAAAATGGTTGTAGAGTTAATAGAAGTGGATGTAGAGTTAATAGAAGTGGATGTAGAGTGGATAAAATGGATGTAGAGTTGATAAAAATGGATGTAGAGTGGATAAAAATGGATGTAGATTGGTTAAAATGGATGTAGAGTGGATAAAAATGGATGTAGATTATATAAATTGGATGTAGAGTATATAAAATGGATGTAGAGTGGATAAAAATGGATGTCGAGTGGATAAAATGGATGTAGAGGGGATAAAATGGATGTAGATTGGATAAAATGGATGTAGAGTTAATAAAAATGGATGTAGAGTGGATAAAATGGATGTAGAGTGGATAAAAATGGATGTAGAGTATATAAATTGGATGTAGAGTATATAAAATGGATGTAGAGTGGATAAAAATGGATGTCGAGTGGATAAAATGGATGTAGAGTTGATAAAAATGGATGTAGAGTGGATAAAATGGTTGTAGAGTGGATAAAATGGATGTAGAGTTGATAAAAATGGAAGTAGAGTGGATAAAATGGATGTATAGTGGATAAAAATGGATGTAGAGTGGATAAAATGGATGTAGAGTGGATAAAAATGGATGTAGAGTGGATGAAATGGATGTAGAGTGAATAAAATGGATGTAGAGTGGATAAAAATGGATGTAGAGTGGATAAAAATGGATGTAGATTGGATAAAATGGATGTAGAGTGGATAAAATGGATGTAGAGTTGATAAAATGGATGTAAAGTGGATAAAATGGATGTAGAGTTAATAAAAATGGATGTAGAGTGGATAAAATGGATGTAGAGTGGATAAAAATGGATGTAGAGTGGATAAAATGGATGTAGAGATGATAACAATGGATGTAGAGTGGATAAAATGGATGTAGAGTAGATAAAATGGATGTAGAGTGGATAAAATGGATGTAGAGTTCATAAAAATGGATGTAGATTAGATAAAATGGATGTAGAGTTGATAAAATGGATGTAAAGTGGATAAAATGGATGTAGAGTTAATAAAAATGGATGTAGAGTGGATAAAATGGATGTAGAGTGGATAAAAATGGATGTAGAGTGGATAAAATGGATGTAGAGATGATAACAATGGATGTAGAGTGGATAAAATGGATGTAGAGTAGATAAAATGGATGTAGAGTGGATAAAAATAGATGTAGAGTGGATAAAAATGGATGTAGAGTGGATACAATGGATGTAGAGTGGATAAAAATGGATGTAGAGTGGATAAAATGGATGTAGAGTGGATAAAAATGGATGTAGAGTGGATAAAATGGATGTAGAGTGCATAAAAATGGATGTTGAGTGGATAAAATGGATGTAGAGTGGATAAAATGGATGTAGAGTGGATAAAAATGGATGTAGAGTGGATAAAAATGGATGTAGGGTGGATAAAAATGGATGTAGATTGGATAAAATGGATGTAGAGTTAATAAAAGTGGATGTAGAGTGGATAAAATGGATGTAGAGTTGATAAAAATGGATGTAGAGTGGATAAAAATGGATGTAGATTGGATAAAATGGATGTAGAGTGGATAAAAATGGATGTAGAGTATATAAATTGGATGTAGAGTATATAAAATGGATGTAGAGTGGATAAAAATGGATGTCGAGTGGATAAAATGGATGTAGAGTGGATAAAAATGGATGTAGATTGGATAAAATGGATGTAGAGTGGATGAAAATGGATGTAGAGTGGATAAAATGGATGTAGAGTAGATAAAATGGATGTAGAGTGGATAAAATGGATGTAGAGTTGATAAAATGGATGTAAAGTGGATAAAATGGATGTAGAGTAAATAAAAATGGATGTAGAGTGGAAATAATGGATGTAGAGAGGATAAAATGGATGTAGAGTGGATAAAATGGATGTGGAGTGGATAACAATGGATGTAGAGTGGATAAAATGGATGTAGAGTGGATAAAATGGATGAAGAGTGGATAAAATGGTTGTAGAGTGGATAAAATGGATGTAGAGTGGATAAAAATGGATGTAGAGTGGATAAAATGGATGTAGAGTGGATAAAAATGGATGTAGAGTGGATAAAATGGATGTAGAATGGATAAAATGGATGTAAAGTGGATAAAAATGGATGTCGAGTGGATAAAATGGATGTAGAGTGGATAAAAATAGATGCAGAGAGGATAAAATGGAAGTAGAGTGGATAAAAATGGATGTAGAGTGGATAAAAATGGATGTAGAGTGGATAAAATGGATGTAGAGTGGATAAAAATGGATGTAGAGAGGATAAAATGGATGTAGAGTGGATAAAATGGATGTACAGTTAATAAAAATGGATGTAGAGTGGAAATAATGGATGTAGAGAGGATAAAATGGATGTAGAGTGGATAAAATGGATGTAGAGTTCATAAAAATGGATGTAGAGTGGATAAAAATGGATGTAGATTGGATAAAATGGATGTAGAGTTGATAAAATGGATGTAAAGTGGATAAAATGGATGTAGAGTTAATAAAAATGGATGTAGAGTGGAAATAATGGATGTAGAGAGGATAAAATGGATGTAGAGCGGATAAAATGGATGTAGAGTTCATAAAAATGGATGTAGAGTGGATAAAAATGGATGTAGATTGGATAAAATGGATGTGGAGTGGATAAAAATGGATGTTGAGTGGATAAAATGGATGTAGAGTGGATAAAATTTATGTACATTTAATAAAAATGGATGTAGAGTGGATAAAAATGGATGTAGATTGGGTAAAATGGTTGTAGAGTTAATAGAAGTGGATGTAGAGTTAATAGAAGTGGATGTAGAGTGGATAAAATGGATGTAGAGTTGATAAAAATGGATGTAGAGTGGATAAAAATGGATGTAGATTGGTTAAAATGGATGTAGAGTGGATAAAAATGGATGTAGATTATATAAATTGGATGTAGAGTATATAAAATGGATGTAGAGTGGATAAAAATGGATGTCGAGTGGATAAAATGGATGTAGAGGGGATAAAATGGATGTAGATTGGATAAAATGGATGTAGAGTTAATAAAAATGGATGTAGAGTGGATAAAATGGATGTAGAGTGGATAAAAATGGATGTAGAGTATATAAATTGGATGTAGAGTATATAAAATGGATGTAGAGTGGATAAAAATGGATGTCGAGTGGATAAAATGGATGTAGAGTGGATAAAAATGGATGTAGATTGGATAAAATGGATGTAGAGTGGATGAAAATGGATGTAGAGTGGATAAAATGGATGTAGAGTAGATAAAATGGATGTAGAGTGGATAAAATGGATGTAGAGTTGATAAAATGGATGTAAAGTGGATAAAATGGATGTAGAGTTAATAAAAATGGATGTAGAGTGGAAATAATGGATGTAGAGAGGATAAAATGGATGTAGAGTGGATAAAATGGATGTGGAGTGGATAACAATGGATGTAGAGTGGATAAAATGGATGTAGAGTGGATAAAATGGATGAAGAGTGGATAAAATGGTTGTAGAGTGGATAAAATGGATGTAGAGTGGATAAAAATGGATGTAGAGTGGATAAAATGGATGTAGAGTGGATAAAAATGGATGTAGAGTGGATAAAATGGATGTAGAATGGATAAAATGGATGTAAAGTGGATAAAAATGGATGTCGAGTGGATAAAATGGATGTAGAGTGGATAAAAATAGATGCAGAGAGGATAAAATGGAAGTAGAGTGGATAAAAATGGATGTAGAGTGGATAAAAATGGATGTAGAGTGGATAAAATGGATGTAGAGTGGATAAAAATGGATGTAGAGAGGATAAAATGGATGTAGAGCGGATAAAATGGATGTAGAGTTCATAAAAATGGATGTAGAGTGGATAAAAATGGATGTAGATTGGATAAAATGGATGTGGAGTGGATAACAATGGATGTAGAGAGGATAAAAATGGATATAGGGTAGATAAAATGGATGTAGAGTTAATAAAAATGGATGTAGAGTGGATAAAAATGGATGTAGATTGGATAAAATGGATGTGGAGTGGATAAAAATGGATGTTGAGTGGATAAAATGGATGTAGAGTGGATAAAATTAATGTACATTTAATAAAAATGGATGTAGAGTGGATAAAAATGGATGTAGATTGGGTAAAATGGTTGTAGAGTTAATAGAAGTGGATGTAGAGTTAATAGAAGTGGATGTAGAGTGGATAAAATGGATGTAGAGTTGATAAAAATGGATGTAGAGTGGATAAAAATGGATGTAGATTGGTTAAAATGGATGTAGAGTGGATAAAAATGGATGTAGATTATATAAATTGGATGTAGAGTATATAAAATGGATGTAGAGTGGATAAAAATGGATGTCGAGTGGATAAAATGGATGTAGAGGGGATAAAATGGATGTAGATTGGATAAAATGGATGTAGAGTTAATAAAAATGGATGTAGAGTGGATAAAATGGATGTAGAGTGGATAAAAATGGATGTAGAGTATATAAATTGGATGTAGAGTATATAAAATGGATGTAGAGTGGATAAAAATGGATGTCGAGTGGATAAAATGGATGTAGAGTGGATAAAAATGGATGTAGATTGGATAAAATGGATGTAGAGTGGATGAAAATGGATGTAGAGTGGATAAAATGGATGTAGAGTAGATAAAATGGATGTAGAGTGGATAAAATGGATGTAGAGTTGATAAAATGGATGTAAAGTGGATAAAATGGATGTAGAGTTAATAAAAATGGATGTAGAGTGGAAATAATGGATGTAGAGAGGATAAAATGGATGTAGAGTGGATAAAATGGATGTGGAGTGGATAACAATGGATGTAGAGTGGATAAAATGGATGTAGAGTGGATAAAATGGATGAAGAGTGGATAAAATGGTTGTAGAGTGGATAAAATGGATGTAGAGTGGATAAAAATGGATGTAGAGTGGATAAAATGGATGTAGAGTGGATAAAAATGGATGTAGAGTGGATAAAATGGATGTAGAGTGGATAAAATGGATGTAAAGTGGATAAAAATGGATGTCGAGTGGATAAAATGGATGTAGAGTGGATAAAAATAGATGCAGAGAGGATAAAATGGAAGTAGAGTGGATAAAAATGGATGTAGAGTGGATAAAAATGGATGTAGAGTGGATAAAATGGATGTAGAGTGGATAAAAATGGATGTAGAGAGGATAAAATGGATGTAGAGCGGATAAAATGGATGTAGAGTTCATAAAAATGGATGTAGAGTGGATAAAAATGGATGTAGATTGGATAAAATGGATGTGGAGTGGATAACAATGGATGTAGAGAGGATAAAAATGGATATAGGGTAGATAAAATGGATGTAGAGTTAATAAAAATGGATGTAGAGTGGATATAATGGATGTAGAGAGGATAAAATGGATGTGGAGTGGATAACAATGGATGTAGAGTGGATAAAATGGATGTAGAGTGGATAAAATGGATGTAAAGTGGATAAAATGGTTGTAGAGTGGATAAAATGGATGTAGAGTTGATAAAAATGGATGTAGAGTGGATAAAACGGATGTAGAGTGGATAAAAATGGATGTAGAGTGGATACAATGGTTGTAGAGTGGATAAAAATGGATATAGGGTAGATAAAATGGATGTAGAGTTAATAAAAATGGATGTAGAGTGGATATAATGGATGTAGAGAGGATAAAATGGATGTGGAGTGGATAACAATGGATGTAGAGTGGATAAAATGGATGTAGAGTGGATAAAATGGATGTAGAGAGGATAAAATGGATGTAGAGTGGATAAAATGGATGTAGAGTTCATAAAAATGGATGTAGAGTGGATAAAAATGGATGTAGATTGGATAAAATGGATGTGGAGTGGATAACAATGGATGTAGAGAGGATAAAAATGGATATAGGGTAGATAAAATGGATGTAGAGTTAATAAAAATGGATGTAGAGTGGATATAATGGATGTAGAGAGGATAAAATGGATGTGGAGTGGATAACAATGGATGTAGAGTTGATAAAATGGATGTAGAGTGGATAAAATGGATGAAGAGTGGATAAAATGGTTGTAGAGTGGATAAAATGGATGTAGAGTAGATAAAAATGGATGTAGAGTGGATAAAATGGATGTAGAGTGGATAAAATGGTTGTAGAGTGCATAAAAATGGATGTTGAGTGGATAAAATGGATGTAGAGTGGATAAAATGGATGTACATTTAATAAAAATGGATGTAGAGTGGATAAAAATGGATGTAGAGTGGATAAAATGGATGTAGAGTGGATAAAAATGGATGTCGAGTGGATAAAATGGATGTAGAGTGGAGAAAAATAGATGTAGAGAGGATAAAATGGAAGTAGAGTGGATAAAAATGGATGTAGAGTGGATAAAAATGGATGTAGAGTGGATAAAATGGATGTAGAGTGGATAAAAATGGATGTAGATTGGATAAAATGGATGTGGAGTGGATAACAATGGATGTAGAGAGGATAAAAATGGATATAGGGTAGATAAAATGGATGTAGAGTTAATAAAAATGGATGTAGAGTGGATATAATGGATGTAGAGAGGATAAAATGGATGTGGAGTGGATAACAATGGATGTAGAGTGGATAAAATGGATGTAGAGTGGATAAAATGGATGAAGAGTGGATAAAATGGTTGTAGAGTGGATAAAATGGATGTAGAGTGGATAAAAATGGATGTAGAGTGGATAAAATGGATGTAGAGTGCATAAAAATGGATGTTGAGTGGATAAAGTGGATGTAGAGTGGATAAAATGGATGTACATTTAATAAAAATGGATGTAGAGTGGATAAAAATGGATGTAGAGTGGATAAAAATGGATGTAGATTGGATAAAATGGATGTAGAGTTAATAAAAGTGGATGTAGAGTGGATAAAATGGATGTAGAGTTGATAAAAATTGATGTAGAGTGGATAAAAATGGATGTAGATTGGATAAAATGGATGTAGAGTGGATAAAAATGGATGTAGATTATATAAATTGGATGTAGAGTATATAAAATGGATGTAGAGTGGATAAAAATGGATGTAGATTGGATAAAATGGATGTAGAGTGGATAAAAATGGATGTAGATTATATAAATTGGATGTAGAGTATATAAAATGGATGTAGAGTGGATAAAAATGGATGTCGAGTGGATAAAATGGATGTATAGTGGATAAAAATGGATGTAGAGTAGATAAAATAGATGTAGAGTGGATAAAAATGGATGTAGAGTGGATAAAAATGGATGTAGATTGGATAAAATGGATGTAGAGTTAATAAAAGTGGATGTAGAGTGGATAAAATGGATGTAGAGTTGATAAAAATGGATGTAGAGTGGATAAAAATGGATGTAGATTGGATAAAATGGATGTAGAGTGGATGAAAATGGATGTAGAGTGGATAAAATGGATGTAGAGTAGATAAAATGGATGTAGAGTGGATAAAATGGATGTAGAGTTGATAAAATGGATGTAAAGTGGATAAAATGGATGTAGAGTTAATAAAAATGGATGTAGAGTGGAAATAATGGATGTAGAGAGGATAAAATGGATGTAGAGTGGATAAAATGGATGTGGAGTGGATAACAATGGATGTAGAGTGGATAAAATGGATGTAGAGTGGATAAAATGGATGAAGAGTGGATAAAATGGTTGTAGAGTGGATAAAATGGATGTAGAGTGGATAAAAATGGATGTAGAGTGGATAAAATGGATGTAGAGTGGATAAAAATGGATGTAGAGTGGATAAAATGGATGTAGAATGGATAAAATGGATGTAAAGTGGATAAAAATGGATGTCGAGTGGATAAAATGGATGTAGAGTGGATAAAAATAGATGCAGAGTGGATAAAATGGAAGTAGAGTGGATAAAAATGGATGTAGAGTGGATAAAAATGGATGTAGAGTGGATAAAATGGATGTAGAGTGGATAAAAATGGATGTAGAGAGGATAAAATGGATGTAGAGCGGATAAAATGGATGTAGAGTTCATAAAAATGGATGTAGAGTGGATAAAAATGGATGTAGATTGGATAAAATGGATGTGGAGTGGATAACAATGGATGTAGAGAGGATAAAAATGGATATAGGGTAGATAAAATGGATGTAGAGTTAATAAAAATGGATGTAGAGTGGATATAATGGATGTAGAGAGGATAAAATGGATGTGGAGTGGATAACAATGGATGTAGAGTGGATAAAATGGATGTAGAGTGGATAAAATGGATGTAAAGTGGATAAAATGGTTGTAGAGTGGATAAAATGGATGTAGAGTTGATAAAAATGGATGTAGAGTGGATAAAACGGATGTAGAGTGGATAAAAATGGATGTAGAGTGGATACAATGGTTGTAGAGTGGATAAAAATGGATATAGGGTAGATAAAATGGATGTAGAGTTAATAAAAATGGATGTAGAGTGGATATAATGGATGTAGAGAGGATAAAATGGATGTGGAGTGGATAACAATGGATGTAGAGTGGATAAAATGGATGTAGAGTGGATAAAATGGATGTAGAGAGGATAAAATGGATGTAGAGTGGATAAAATGGATGTAGAGTTCATAAAAATGGATGTAGAGTGGATAAAAATGGATGTAGATTGGATAAAATGGATGTGGAGTGGATAACAATGGATGTAGAGAGGATAAAAATGGATATAGGGTAGATAAAATGGATGTAGAGTTAATAAAAATGGATGTAGAGTGGATATAATGGATGTAGAGAGGATAAAATGGATGTGGAGTGGATAACAATGGATGTAGAGTTGATAAAATGGATGTAGAGTGGATAAAATGGATGAAGAGTGGATAAAATGGTTGTAGAGTGGATAAAATGGATGTAGAGTAGATAAAAATGGATGTAGAGTGGATAAAATGGTTGTAGAGTGCATAAAAATGGATGTTGAGTGGATAAAATGGATGTAGAGTGGATAAAATGGATGTACATTTAATAAAAATGGATGTAGAGTGGATAAAAATGGATGTAGAGTGGATAAAATGGATGTAAAGTGGATAAAAATGGATGTCGAGTGGATAAAATGGATGTAGAGTGGAGAAAAATAGATGTAGAGAGGATAAAATGGAAGTAGAGTGGATAAAAATGGATGTAGAGTGGATAAAAATGGATGTAGAGTGGATAAAATGGATGTAGAGTGGATAAAAATGGATGTAGATTGGATAAAATGGATGTGGAGTGGATAACAATGGATGTAGAGAGGATAAAAATGGATATAGGGTAGATAAAATGGATGTAGAGTTAATAAAAATGGATGTAGAGTGGATATAATGGATGTAGAGAGGATAAAATGGATGTGGAGTGGATAACAATGGATGTAGAGTGGATAAAATGGATGTAGAGTGGATAAAATGGATGAAGAGTGGATAAAATGGTTGTAGAGTGGATAAAATGGATGTAGAGTGGATAAAAATGGATGTAGAGTGGATAAAATGGATGTAGAGTGCATAAAAATGGATGTTGAGTGGATAAAGTGGATGTAGAGTGGATAAAATGGATGTACATTTAATAAAAATGGATGTAGAGTGGATAAAAATGGATGTAGAGTGGATAAAAATGGATGTAGATTGGATAAAATGGATGTAGAGTTAATAAAAGTGGATGTAGAGTGGATAAAATGGATGTAGAGTTGATAAAAATTGATGTAGAGTGGATAAAAATGGATGTAGATTGGATAAAATGGATGTAGAGTGGATAAAAATGGATGTAGATTATATAAATTGGATGTAGAGTATATAAAATGGATGTAGAGTGGATAAAAATGGATGTAGATTGGATAAAATGGATGTAGAGTGGATAAAAATGGATGTAGAGTATATAAATTGGATGTAGAGTATATAAAATGGATGTAGAGTGGATAAAAATGGATGTCGAGTGGATAAAATGGATGTATAGTGGATAAAAATGGATGTAGAGTAGATAAAATAGATGTAGAGTGGATAAAAATGGATGTAGAGTGGATAAAAATGGATGTAGATTGGATAAAATGGATGTAGAGTTAATAAAAGTGGATGTAGAGTGGATAAAATGGATGTAGAGTTGATAAAAATGGATGTAGAGTGGATAAAAATGGATGTAGATTGGATAAAATGGATGTAGAGTGGATGAAAATGGATGTAGAGTGGATAAAATGGATGTAGAGTAGATAAAATGGATGTAGAGTGGATAAAATGGATGTAGAGTTGATAAAATGGATGTAAAGTGGATAAAATGGATGTAGAGTTAATAAAAATGGATGTAGAGTGGAAATAATGGATGTAGAGAGGATAAAATGGATGTAGAGTGGATAAAATGGATGTGGAGTGGATAACAATGGATGTAGAGTGGATAAAATGGATGTAGAGTGGATAAAATGGATGAAGAGTGGATAAAATGGTTGTAGAGTGGATAAAATGGATGTAGAGTGGATAAAAATGGATGTAGAGTGGATAAAATGGATGTAGAGTGGATAAAAATGGATGTAGAGTGGATAAAATGGATGTAGAATGGATAAAATGGATGTAAAGTGGATAAAAATGGATGTCGAGTGGATAAAATGGATGTAGAGTGGATAAAAATAGATGCAGAGAGGATAAAATGGATGTAGAGTGGATAAAAATGGATGTAGAGTGGATAAAAATGGATGTAGAGTGGATAAAATGGATGTAGAGTGGATAAAAATGGATGTAGAGAGGATAAAATGGATGTAGAGCGGATAAAATGGATGTAGAGTTCATAAAAATGGATGTAGAGTGGATAAAAATGGATGTAGATTGGATAAAATGGATGTGGAGTGGATAACAATGGATGTAGAGAGGATAAAAATGGATATAGGGTAGATAAAATGGATGTAGAGTTAATAAAAATGGATGTAGAGTGGATATAATGGATGTAGAGAGGATAAAATGGATGTGGAGTGGATAACAATGGATGTAGAGTGGATAAAATGGATGTAGAGTGGATAAAATGGATGTAAAGTGGATAAAATGGTTGTAGAGTGGATAAAATGGATGTAGAGTTGATAAAAATGGATGTAGAGTGGATAAAACGGATGTAGAGTGGATAAAAATGGATGTAGAGTGGATACAATGGTTGTAGAGTGGATAAAAATGGATATAGGGTAGATAAAATGGATGTAGAGTTAATAAAAATGGATGTAGAGTGGATATAATGGATGTAGAGAGGATAAAATGGATGTGGAGTGGATAACAATGGATGTAGAGTGGATAAAATGGATGTAGAGTGGATAAAATGGATGTAGAGAGGATAAAATGGATGTAGAGTGGATAAAATGGATGTAGAGTTCATAAAAATGGATGTAGAGTGGATAAAAATGGATGTAGATTGGATAAAATGGATGTGGAGTGGATAACAATGGATGTAGAGAGGATAAAAATGGATATAGGGTAGATAAAATGGATGTAGAGTTAATAAAAATGGATGTAGAGTGGATATACTGGATGTAGAGTTGATAAAATGGATGTGGAGTGGATAACAATGGATGTAGAGTTGATAAAATGGATGTAGAGTGGATAAAATGGATGAAGAGTGGATAAAATGGTTGTAGAGTGGATAAAATGGATGTAGAGTAGATAAAAATGGATGTAGAGTGGATAAAATGGATGTAGAGTGGATAAAATGGTTGTAGAGTGCATAAAAATGGATGTTGAGTGGATAAAATGGATGTAGAGTGGATAAAATGGATGTACATTTAATAAAAATGGATGTAGAGTGGATAAAAATGGATGTAGAGTGGATAAAATGGATGTAAAGTGGATAAAAATGGATGTCGAGTGGATAAAATGGATGTAGAGTGGAGAAAAATAGATGTAGAGAGGATAAAATGGAAGTAGAGTGGATAAAAATGGATGTAGAGTGGATAAAAATGGATGTAGAGTGGATAAAATGGATGTAGAGTGGATAAAAATGGATGTAGATTGGATAAAATGGATGTGGAGTGGATAACAATGGATGTAGAGAGGATAAAAATGGATATAGGGTAGATAAAATGGATGTAGAGTTAATAAAAATGGATGTAGAGTGGATATAATGGATGTAGAGAGGATAAAATGGATGTGGAGTGGATAACAATGGATGTAGAGTGGATAAAATGGATGTAGAGTGGATAAAATGGATGAAGAGTGGATAAAATGGTTGTAGAGTGGATAAAATGGATGTAGAGTGGATAAAAATGGATGTAGAGTGGATAAAATGGATGTAGAGTGCATAAAAATGGATGTTGAGTGGATAAAGTGGATGTAGAGTGGATAAAATGGATGTACATTTAATAAAAATGGATGTAGAGTGGATAAAAATGGATGTAGAGTGGATAAAAATGGATGTAGATTGGATAAAATGGATGTAGAGTTAATAAAATTGGATGTAGAGTGGATAAAATGGATGTAGAGTTGATAAAAATTGATGTAGAGTGGATAAAAATGGATGTAGATTGGATAAAATGGATGTAGAGTGGATAAAAATGGATGTAGATTATATAAATTGGATGTAGAGTATATAAAATGGATGTAGAGTGGATAAAAATGGATGTAGATTGGATAAAATGGATGTAGAGTGGATAAAAATGGATGTAGATTATATAAATTGGATGTAGAGTATATAAAATGGATGTAGAGTGGATAAAAATGGATGTCGAGTGGATAAAATGGATGTATAGTGGATAAAAATGGATGTAGAGTAGATAAAATAGATGTAGAGTGGATAAAAATGGATGTAGAGTGGATAAAAATGGATGTAGATTGGATAAAATGGATGTAGAGTTAATAAAAGTGGATGTAGAGTGGATAAAATGGATGTAGAGTTGATAAAAATGAATGTAGAGTGGATAAAAATGGATGTAGATTGGATAAAATGGATGTAGAGTGGATAAAAATGGATGTAGATTATATAAATTGGATGTAGAGTATATAAAATGGATGTAGAGTGGATAAAAATGGATGTCGAGTGGATAAAATGGATGTAGAGTGGATAAAAATGGATGTAGAGTGGATAAAAATGGATGTAGAGTGGATAAAATGGATGTAGAGTGGATAAAAATGGATGTAGATTGGATAAAATGGATGTGGAGTGGATAACAATGGATGTAGAGAGGATAAAAATGGATATAGGGTAGATAAAATGGATGTAGAGTTAATAAAAATGGATGTAGAGTGGATATAATGGATGTAGAGAGGATAAAATGGATGTGGAGTGGATAACAATGGATGTAGAGTGGATAAAATGGATGTAGAGTGGATAAAATGGATGAAGAGTGGATAAAATGGTTGTAGAGTGGATAAAATGGATGTAGAGTGGATAAAAATGGATGTAGAGTGGATAAAATGGATGTAGAGTGCATAAAAATGGATGTTGAGTGGATAAAATGGATGTAGAGTGGATAAAATGGATGTACATTTTATAAAAATGGATGTAGAGTGGATAAAAATGGATGTAGAGTGGATAAAAATGGATGTAGATTGGATAAAATGGATGTAGAGTTAATAAAAGTGGATGTAGAGTGGATAAAATGGATGTAGAGTTGATAAAAATTGATGTAGAGTGGATAAAAATGGATGTAGATTGGATAAAATGGATGTAGAGTGGATAAAAATGGATGTAGATTATATAAATTGGATGTAGAGTATATAAAATGGATGTAGAGTGGATAAAAATGGATGTAGATTGGATAAAATGGATGTAGAGTGGATAAAAATGGATGTAGATTATATAAATTGGATGTAGAGTATATAAAATGGATGTAGAGTGGATAAAAATGGATGTCGAGTGGATAAAATGGATGTATAGTGGATAAAAATGGATGTAGAGTAGATAAAATAGATGTAGAGTGGATAAAAATGGATGTAGAGTGGATAAAAATGGATGTAGATTGGATAAAATGGATGTAGAGTTAATAAAAGTGGATGTAGAGTGGATAAAATGGATGTAGAGTTGATAAAAATGAATGTAGAGTGGATAAAAATGGATGTAGATTGGATAAAATGGATGTAGAGTGGATAAAAATGGATGTAGATTATATAAATTGGATGTAGAGTATATAAAATGGATGTAGAGTGGATAAAAATGGATGTCGAGTGGATAAAATGGATGTAGAGTGGATAAAAATGGATGTAGAGTGGATAAAAATGGATGTAGAGTGGATAAAATGGATGTAGAGTGGATAAAAATGGATGTAGATTGGATAAAATGGATGTGGAGTGGATAACAATGGATGTAGAGAGGATAAAAATGGATATAGGGTAGATAAAATGGATGTAGAGTTAATAAAAATGGATGTAGAGTGGATATAATGGATGTAGAGAGGATAAAATGGATGTGGAGTGGATAACAATGGATGTAGAGTGGATAAAATGGATGTAGAGTGGATAAAATGGATGAAGAGTGGATAAAATGGTTGTAGAGTGGATAAAATGGATGTAGAGTGGATAAAAATGGATGTAGAGTGGATAAAATGGATGTAGAGTGCATAAAAATGGATGTTGAGTGGATAAAGTGGATGTAGAGTGGATAAAATGGATGTACATTTAATAAAAATGGATGTAGAGTGGATAAAAATGGATGTAGAGTGGATAAAAATGGATGTAGATTGGATAAAATGGATGTAGAGTTAATAAAAGTGGATGTAGAGTGGATAAAATGGATGTAGAGTTGATAAAAATGGATGTAGATTGGATAAAATGGATGTAGAGTGGATAAAAATGGATGTAGATTATATAAATTGGATGTAGAGTATATAAAATGGATGTAGAGTGGATAAAAATGGATGTAGATTGGATAAAATGGATGTAGAGTGGATAAAAATGGATGTAGATTATATAAATTGGATGTAGAGTATATAAAATGGATGTAGAGTGGATAAAAATGGATGTCGAGTGGATAAAATGGATGTATAGTGGATAAAAATGGATGTAGAGTAGATAAAATAGATGTAGAGTGGATAAAAATGGATGTAGAGTGGATAAAAATGGATGTAGATTGGATAAAATGGATGTAGAGTTAATAAAAGTGGATGTAGAGTGGATAAAATGGATGTAGAGTTGATAAAAATGGATGTAGAGTGGATAAAAATGGATGTAGATTGGATAAAATGGATGTAGAGTGGATAAAAATGGATGTAGATTATATCAATTGGATGTAGAGTATATAAAATGGATGTAGAGTGGATAAAAATGGATGTCGAGTGGATAAAATGGATGTAGAGTGGATAAAAATGGATGTAGATTGGACAAAATGGATGTAGAGTTAATAAAAATGGATGTAGAGTGGATAAAATGGATGTAGAGTGGATAAAAATGGATGTAGAGTAGATAAAATAGATGTAGAGTGGATAAAAATGGATGTAGAGTGGATAAAATGGATGTCGAGTGGATAAAATGGATGTAGAGTGGATAAAAATAGATGTAGAGTGGATAAAAATGGATGTAGAGTGGATACAATGGATGTAGAGTGGATAAAAATGGATGTAGAGTGGATAAAATGGATGTAGAGTGGATAAAAATGGATGTAGAGTGGATAAAATGGATGTAGAGTGCATAAAAATGGATGTTGAGTGGATAAAATAGATGTAGAGTGGATAAAACTGGATGTAGAGTGGATAAAATGGATGTAGAGTGCATAAAAATGGATGTTGAGTGGATAAAATGGATGTAGAGTGGATAAAATGGATGTACATTTAATAAAAATGGATGTAGAGTGGATAAAAATGGATGTAGAGTGGATAAAAATGGATGTAGATTGGATAAAATGGATGTAGAGTTAATAAAAGTGGATGTAGAGTGGATAAAATGGATGTAGAGTTGATAAAAATGGATGTAGAGTGGATAAAAATGGATGTAGATTGGATAAAATGGATGTAGAGTGGATAAAAATGGATGTAGATTATATAAATTGGATGTAGAGTATATAAAATGGATGTAGAGTGGATAAAAATGGATGTCGAGTGGATAAAATGGATGTAGAGTGGATAAAATGGATGTAGATTGGATAAAATGGATGTAGAGTTAATAAAAATGGATGTAGAGTGGATAAAATGGATGTATAGTGGATAAAAATGGATGTAGAGTAGATAAAATAGATGTAGAGTGGATAAAAATGGATGTAGAGTGGATAAAATGGATGTCGAGTGGATAAAATGGATGTAGAGTGGATAAAAATAGATGTAGAGTGGATAAAAATGGATGTAGAGTGGATACAATGGATGTAGAGTGGATAAAAATGGATGTAGAGTAGATAAAATGGATGTAGAGTGGATAAAAATGGATGTAGAGTGGATAAAATGGATGTAGAGTGCATAAAAATGGATGTTGAGTGGATAAAATGGATGTAGAGTGGATAAAATGGATGTACATTTAATAAAAATGGATGTAGAGTGGATAAAATGGATGTAGAATGGATAAAATGGATGTAAAGTGGATAAAAATGGATGTCGAGTGGATAAAATGGATGTAGAGTGGATAAAAATAGATGCAGAGAGGATAAAATGGAAGTAGAGTGGATAAAAATGGATGTAGAGTGGATAAAAATGGATGTAGAGTGGATAAAATGGATGTAGAGTGGATAAAAATGGATGTAGAGAGGATAAAATGGATGTAGAGCGGATAAAATGGATGTAGAGTTCATAAAAATGGATGTAGAGTGGATAAAAATGGATGTAGATTGGATAAAATGGATGTGGAGTGGATAACAATGGATGTAGAGAGGATAAAAATGGATATAGGGTAGATAAAATGGATGTAGAGTTAATAAAAATGGATGTAGAGTGGATATAATGGATGTAGAGAGGATAAAATGGTTGTAGAGTGCATAAAAATGGATGTTGAGTGGATAAAATGGATGTAGAGTGGATAAAATGGATGTACATTTAATAAAAATGGATGTAGAGTGGATAAAATGGATGTAAAGTGGATAAAAATGGATGTCGAGTGGATAAAATGGATGTAGAGTGGAGAAAAATAGATGTAGAGAGGATAAAATGGAAGTAGAGTGGATAAAAATGGATGTAGAGTGGATAAAAATGGATGTAGAGTGGATAAAATGGATGTAGAGTGGATAAAAATGGATGTAGATTGGATAAAATGGATGTGGAGTGGATAACAATGGATGTAGAGAGGATAAAAATGGATATAGGGTAGATAAAATGGATGTAGAGTTAATAAAAATGGATGTAGAGTGGATATAATGGATGTAGAGAGGATAAAATGGATGTGGAGTGGATAACAATGGATGTAGAGTGGATAAAATGGATGTAGAGTGGATAAAATGGATGAAGAGTGGATAAAATGGTTGTAGAGTGGATAAAATGGATGTAGAGTGGATAAAAATGGATGTAGAGTGGATAAAATGGATGTAGAGTGCATAAAAATGGATGTTGAGTGGATAAAGTGGATGTAGAGTGGATAAAATGGATGTACATTTAATAAAAATGGATGTAGAGTGGATAAAAATGGATGTAGAGTGGATAAAAATGGATGTAGATTGGATAAAATGGATGTAGAGTTAATAAAAGTGGATGTAGAGTGGATAAAATGGATGTAGAGTTGATAAAAATTGATGTAGAGTGGATAAAAATGGATGTAGATTGGATAAAATGGATGTAGAGTGGATAAAAATGGATGTAGATTATATAAATTGGATGTAGAGTATATAAAATGGATGTAGAGTGGATAAAAATGGATGTAGATTGGATAAAATGGATGTAGAGTGGATAAAAATGGATGTAGATTATATAAATTGGATGTAGAGTATATAAAATGGATGTAGAGTGGATAAAAATGGATGTAGAGTGGATAAAATGGATGTAGAGTGGATAAAAATGGATGTAGAGTAGATAAAATAGATGTAGAGTGGATAAAAATGGATGTAGAGTGGATAAAAATGGATGTAGATTGGATAAAATGGATGTAGAGTTAATAAAAGTGGATGTAGAGTGGATAAAATGGATGTAGAGTTGATAAAAATGAATGTAGAGTGGATAAAAATGGATGTAGATTGGATAAAATGGATGTAGAGTGGATAAAAATGGATGTAGATTATATAAATTGGATGTAGAGTATATAAAATGGATGTAGAGTGGATAAAAATGGATGTCGAGTGGATAAAATGGATGTAGAGTGGATAAAAATGGATGTAGAGTGGATAAAAATGGATGTAGAGTGGATAAAATGGATGTAGAGTGGATAAAAATGGATGTAGATTGGATAAAATGGATGTGGAGTGGATAACAATGGATGTAGAGAGGATAAAAATGGATATAGGGTAGATAAAATGGATGTAGAGTTAATAAAAATGGATGTAGAGTGGATATAATGGATGTAGAGAGGATAAAATGGATGTGGAGTGGATAACAATGGATGTAGAGTGGATAAAATGGATGTAGAGTGGATAAAATGGATGAAGAGTGGATAAAATGGTTGTAGAGTGGATAAAATGGATGTAGAGTGGATAAAAATGGATGTAGAGTGGATAAAATGGATGTAGAGTGCATAAAAATGGATGTTGAGTGGATAAAGTGGATGTAGAGTGGATAAAATGGATGTACATTTAATAAAAATGGATGTAGAGTGGATAAAAATGGATGTAGAGTGGATAAAAATGGATGTAGATTGGATAAAATGGATGTAGAGTTAATAAAAGTGGATGTAGAGTGGATAAAATGGATGTAGAGTTGATAAAAATGGATGTAGATTGGATAAAATGGATGTAGAGTGGATAAAAATGGATGTAGATTATATAAATTGGATGTAGAGTATATAAAATGGATGTAGAGTGGATAAAAATGGATGTAGATTGGATAAAATGGATGTAGAGTGGATAAAAATGGATGTAGATTATATAAATTGGATGTAGAGTATATAAAATGGATGTAGAGTGGATAAAAATGGATGTCGAGTGGATAAAATGGATGTATAGTGGATAAAAATGGATGTAGAGTAGATAAAATAGATGTAGAGTGGATAAAAATGGATGTAGAGTGGATAAAAATGGATGTAGATTGGATAAAATGGATGTAGAGTTAATAAAAGTGGATGTAGAGTGGATAAAATGGATGTAGAGTTGATAAAAATGGATGTAGAGTGGATAAAAATGGATGTAGATTGGATAAAATGGATGTAGAGTGGATAAAAATGGATGTAGATTATATCAATTGGATGTAGAGTATATAAAATGGATGTAGAGTGGATAAAAATGGATGTCGAGTGGATAAAATGGATGTAGAGTGGATAAAAATGGATGTAGATTGGACAAAATGGATGTAGAGTTAATAAAAATGGATGTAGAGTGGATAAAATGGATGTAGAGTGGATAAAAATGGATGTAGAGTAGATAAAATAGATGTAGAGTGGATAAAAATGGATGTAGAGTGGATAAAATGGATGTCGAGTGGATAAAATGGATGTAGAGTGGATAAAAATAGATGTAGAGTGGATAAAAATGGATGTAGAGTGGATACAATGGATGTAGAGTGGATAAAAATGGATGTAGAGTGGATAAAATGGATGTAGAGTGGATAAAAATGGATGTAGAGTGGATAAAATGGATGTAGAGTGCATAAAAATGGATGTTGAGTGGATAAAATAGATGTAGAGTGGATAAAACTGGATGTAGAGTGGATAAAATGGATGTAGAGTGCATAAAAATGGATGTTGAGTGGATAAAATGGATGTAGAGTGGATAAAATGGATGTACATTTAATAAAAATGGATGTAGAGTGGATAAAAATGGATGTAGAGTGGATAAAAATGGATGTAGATTGGATAAAATGGATGTAGAGTTAATAAAAGTGGATGTAGAGTGGATAAAATGGATGTAGAGTTGATAAAAATGGATGTAGAGTGGATAAAAATGGATGTAGATTGGATAAAATGGATGTAGAGTGGATAAAAATGGATGTAGATTATATAAATTGGATGTAGAGTATATAAAATGGATGTAGAGTGGATAAAAATGGATGTCGAGTGGATAAAATGGATGTAGAGTGGATAAAATGGATGTAGATTGGATAAAATGGATGTAGAGTTAATAAAAATGGATGTAGAGTGGATAAAATGGATGTATAGTGGATAAAAATGGATGTAGAGTAGATAAAATAGATGTAGAGTGGATAAAAATGGATGTAGAGTGGATAAAATGGATGTCGAGTGGATAAAATGGATGTAGAGTGGATAAAAATAGATGTAGAGTGGATAAAAATGGATGTAGAGTGGATACAATGGATGTAGAGTGGATAAAAATGGATGTAGAGTAGATAAAATGGATGTAGAGTGGATAAAAATGGATGTAGAGTGGATAAAATGGATGTAGAGTGCATAAAAATGGATGTTGAGTGGATAAAATGGATGTAGAGTGGATAAAATGGATGTACATTTAATAAAAATGGATGTAGAGTGGGTATAATGGATGTAGAGAGGATAAAATGGATGTGGAGTGGATAACAATGGATGTAGAGTGGATAAAATGGATGTAGAGTGGATAAAATGGATGAAGAGTGGATAAAATGGTTGTAGAGTGGATAAAATGGATGTAGAGTAGATAAAAATGGATGTAGAGTGGATAAAATGGATGTAGAGTGGATAAAAATGGATGTAGAGTGGATAAAATGGATGTAGAGTGCATAAAAATGGATGTTGAGTGGATAAAATGGATGTAGAGTGGATAAAATTAATGTACATTTAATAAAAATGGATGTAGAGTGGATAAAAATGGATGTAGAGTGGATAAAAATGGATGTAGAGTGGATAAAAATGGATGTAGATTGGATAAAATGGTTGTAGAGTTAATAAAAGTGGATGTAGAGTGGATAAAATGGATGTAGAGTTGATAAAAATGGATGTAGAGTGGATAAAAATGGATGTAGATTGGATAAAATGGATGTAGAGTGGATAAAAATGGATGTAGAGTATATAAATTGGATGTAGAGTATATAAAATGGATGTAGAGTGGATAAAAATGGATGTCGAGTGGATAAAATGGATGTAGAGTGGATAAAAATGGATGTAGATTGGATAAAATGGATGTAGAGTGGATGAAAATGGATGTAGAGTATATAAATTGGATGTAGAGTATATAAAATGGATGTAGAGTGGATAAAAATGGATGTCGAGTGGATAAAATGGATGTAGAGTGGATAAAAATGGATGTAGAGTGGATAAAATGGATGTAGAGTTGATAAAAATGGATGTAGAGTGGATAAAATGGATGTAGAGTAGATAAAATGGATGTAGAGTGGATAAAATGGATGTAGAGTTGATAAAATGGATGTAAAGTGGATAAAATGGATGTAGAGTTAATAAAAATGGATGTAGAGTGGAAATAATGGATGTAGAGAGGATAAAATGGATGTAGAGTGGATAAAATGGATGTAGAGTTCATAAAAATGGATGTAGAGTGGATAAAAATGGATGTAGATTGGATAAAATGGATGTAGAGTGGATAAAAATGGATGTAGAGTGGATAAAATGGATGTAGAGTTAATAAAAATGGATGTAGAGTGGAAATAATGGATGTAGAGACGATAAAATGGATGTAGAGTGGATAAAATGGATGTAGAGTTCATAAAAATGGATGTAGAGTGGATAAAATGGATGTAGAGTGGATAAAATGATTGTAGAGTGGATAAAATGGATGTAGAGTGGATAAAAATGGATGTAGAGTGGATAAAATGGATGTAGAGTGGATAAAATGGATGTAGAGTAAATAAAAATGGATGTAGAGTGGATAAAATGGATGTAGAGTGGATAAAAATGGATGTAGAGTGGATAAAATGGATGTAGAGTAGATAAAATAGATGTAGAGTGGATAAAAATGGATGTAGAGTGGATAAAATGGATGTCGAGTGGATAAAATGGATGTAGAGTGGATAAAAATAGATGTAGAGTGGATAAAAATGGATGTAGAGTGGATACAATGGATGTAGAGTGGATAAAAATGGATGTAGATTGGATAAAATGGATGTAGAGTTGATAAAATGGATGTAAAGTGGATAAAATGGATGTAGAGTTAATAAAAATGGATGTAGAGTGGAAATAATGGATGTAGAGAGGATAAAATGGATGTAGAGCGGATAAAATGGATGTAGAGTTCATAAAAATGGATGTAGAGTGGATAAAAATGGATGTAGATTGGATAAAATGGATGTGGAGTGGATAACAATGGATGTAGAGAGGATAAAAATGGATATAGGGTAGATAAAATGGATGTAGAGTTAATAAAAATGGATGTAGAGAAGATAAAATGGATGTGGAGTGGATAACAATGGATGTAGAGTGGATAAAATGGATGTAGAGTGGATAAAATGGATGAAGAGTGGATAAAATGGTTGTAGAGTGGATAAAATGGATGTAGAGT
Organism: Pemphredon lugubris; assembly: GCA_933228935.1. Taxonomy (NCBI): domain Eukaryota; kingdom Metazoa; phylum Arthropoda; class Insecta; order Hymenoptera; family Crabronidae; genus Pemphredon; species Pemphredon lugubris. The sequence goes on from OW121816.1 coordinate 49,647,996, forward strand.
TGATAAAAATGGATGTAGAGTGGATAAAATGGATGTAGAGTGGATAAAATGGATGTAGAGTGGATAAAAATGGATGTAGAGTGGATAAAATGGATGTAGAGTGCATAAAAATGGATGTTGAGTGGATAAAGTGGATGTAGAGTGGATAAAATGGATGTACATTTAATAAAAATGGATGTAGAGTGGATAAAAATGGATGTAGAGTGGATAAAAATGGATGTAGATTGGATAAAATGGATGTAGAGTTAATAAAAGTGGATGTAGAGTGGATAAAATGGATGTAGAGTTGATAAAAATGGATGTAGAGTGGATAAAAATGGATGTAGATTGGATAAAATGGATGTAGAGTGGATAAAAATGGATGTAGATTATATAAATTGGATGTAGAGTATATAAAATGGATGTAGAGTGGATAAAAATGGATGTAGATTGGATAAAATGGATGTAGAGTGGATAAAAATGGATGTAGATTGGATAAAATGGATGCAGAGTGGATAAAAAGGGATGTAGATTATATAAATTGGATGTAGAGTATATAAAATGGATGTAGAGTGGATAAAAATGGATGTAGATTGGATAAAATAGATGTAGAGTGGATAAAAATGGATGTAGATTATATAAATTGGATGTAGAGTATATAAAATGGATGTAGAGTGGATAAAAATGGATGTCGAGTGGATAAAATGGATGTATAGTGGATAAAAATGGATGTAGAGTAGATAAAATAGATGTAGAGTGGATAAAAATGGATGTAGAGTGGATAAAAATGGATGTAGATTGGATAAAATGGATGTAGAGTTAATAAAAGTGGATGTAGAGTGGATAAAATGGATGTAGAGTTGATAAAAATGGATGTAGAGTGGATAAAAATGGATGTAGATTGGATAAAATGGATGTAGAGTGGATAAAAATTGATGTAGATTATATAAATTGGATGTAGAGTATATAAAATGGATGTAGAGTGGATAAAAATGGATGTCGAGTGGATAAAATGGATGTAGAGTGGATAAAAATGGATGTAGATTGGACAAAATGGATGTAGAGTTAATAAAAATGGATGTAGAGTGGATAAAATGGATGTATAGTGGATAAAAATGGATGTAGAGTAGATAAAATAGATGTAGAGTGGATAAAAATGGATGTAGAGTGGATAAAATGGATGTCGAGTGGATAAAATGGATGTAGAGTGGATAAAAATATATGCAGAGAGGATAAAATGGAAGTAGAGTGGATAAAAATGGATGTAGAGTGGATAAAAATGGATGTAGAGTGGATAAAATGGATGTAGAGTGGATAAAATGGATGTAGAGAGGATAAAATGGATGTAGAGTGGATAAAATGGATGTAGAGTTCATAAAAATGGATGTAGAGTGGATAAAAATGGATGTAGATTGGATAAAATGGATGTGGAGTGGATAACAATGGATGTAGAGAGGATAAAAATGGATATAGGGTAGATAAAATGGATGTAGAGTTAATAAAAATGGATGTAGAGTGGATATAATGGATGTAGAGAGGATAAAATGGATGTGGAGTGGATAACAATGGATGTAGAGTTGATAAAATGGATGTAGAGTGGATAAAATGGATGAAGAGTGGATAAAATGGTTGTAGAGTGGATAAAATGGATGTAGAGTGGATAAAAATGGATGTAGAGTGGATAAAATGGATGTAGAGTGGATAAAATGGTTGTAGAGTGCATAAAAATGGATGTTGAGTGGATAAAATGGATGTAGAGTGGATAAAATGGATGTACATTTAATAAAAATGGATGTAGAGTGGATAAAAATGGATGTAGAGTGGATAAAATGGATGTAAAGTGGATAAAAATGGATGTCGAGTGGATAAAATGGATGTAGAGTGGAGAAAAATAGATGTAGAGAGGATAAAATGGAAGTAGAGTGGATAAAAATGGATGTAGAGTGGATAAAAATGGATGTAGAGTGGATAAAATGGATGTAGAGTGGATAAAAATGGATGTAGATTGGATAAAATGGATGTGGAGTGGATAACAATGGATGTAGAGAGGATAAAAATGGATATAGGGTAGATAAAATGGATGTAGAGTTAATAAAAATGGATGTAGAGTGGATATAATGGATGTAGAGAGGATAAAATGGATGTGGAGTGGATAACAATGGATGTAGAGTGGATAAAATGGATGTAGAGTGGATAAAATGGATGAAGAGTGGATAAAATGGTTGTAGAGTGGATAAAATGGATGTAGAGTGGATAAAAATGGATGTAGAGTGGATAAAATGGATGTAGAGTGCATAAAAATGGATGTTGAGTGGATAAAGTGGATGTAGAGTGGATAAAATGGATGTACATTTAATAAAAATGGATGTAGAGTGGATAAAAATGGATGTAGAGTTGATAAAAATGGATGTAGATTGGATAAAATGGATGTAGAGTTAATAAAAGTGGATGTAGAGTGGATAAAATGGATGTAGAGTTGATAAAAATGGATGTAGAGTGGATAAAAATGGATGTAGATTGGATAAAATGGATGTAGAGTGGATAAAAATGGATGTAGATTATATAAATTGGATGTAGAGTATATAAAATGGATGTAGAGTGGATAAAAATGGATGTAGATTGGATAAAATGGATGTAGAGTGGATAAAAATGGATGTAGATTATATAAATTGGATGTAGAGTATATAAAATGGATGTAGAGTGGATAAAAATGGATGTCGAGTGGATAAAATGGATGTATAGTGGATAAAAATGGATGTAGAGTAGATAAAATAGATGTAGAGTGGATAAAAATGGATGTAGAGTGGATAAAAATGGATGTAGATTGGATAAAATGGATGTAGAGTTAATAAAAGTGGATGTAGAGTGGATAAAATGGATGTAGAGTTGATAAAAATGGATGTAGAGTGGATAAAAATGGATGTAGATTGGATAAAATGGATGTAGAGTGGATAAAAATGGATGTAGATTATATAAATTGGATGTAGAGTATATAAAATGGATGTAGAGTGGATAAAAATGGATGTCGAGTGGATAAAATGGATGTAGAGTGGATAAAAATGGATGTAGAGTGGATAAAAATGGATGTAGAGTGGATAAAATGGATGTAGAGTGGATAAAAATGGATGTAGATTGGATAAAATGGATGTGGAGTGGATAACAATGGATGTAGAGAGGATAAAAATGGATATAGGGTAGATAAAATGGATGTAGAGTTAATAAAAATGGATGTAGAGTGGATATAATGGATGTAGAGAGGATAAAATGGATGTGGAGTGGATAACAATGGATGTAGAGTGGATAAAATGGATGTAGAGTGGATAAAATGGATGAAGAGTGGATAAAATGGTTGTAGAGTGGATAAAATGGATGTAGAGTGGATAAAAATGGATGTAGAGTGGATAAAATGGATGTAGAGTGCATAAAAATGGATGTTGAGTGGATAAAGTGGATGTAGAGTGGATAAAATGGATGTACATTTAATAAAAATGGATGTAGAGTGGTTAAAAATGGATGTAGAGTGGATAAAAATGGATGTAGATTGGATAAAATGGATGTAGAGTTAATAAAAGTGGATGTAGAGTGGATAAAATGGATGTAGAGTTGATAAAAATGGATGTAGATTGGATAAAATGGATGTAGAGTGGATAAAAATGGATGTAGATTATATAAATTGGATGTAGAGTATATAAAATGGATGTAGAGTGGATAAAAATGGATGTAGATTGGATAAAATGGATGTAGAGTGGATAAAAATGGATGTAGATTATATAAATTGGATGTAGAGTATATAAAATGGATGTAGAGTGGATAAAAATGGATGTCGAGTGGATAAAATGGATGTATAGTGGATAAAAATGGATGTAGAGTAGATAAAATAGATGTAGAGTGGATAAAAATGGATGTAGAGTGGATAAAAATGGATGTAGATTGGATAAAATGGATGTAGAGTTAATAAAAGTGGATGTAGAGTGGATAAAATGGATGTAGAGTGGATAAAAATGGATGTAGAGTGGATAAAAATGGATGTAGATTGGATAAAATGGATGTAGAGTTAATAAAAGTGGATGTAGAGTGGATAAAATGGATGTAGAGTTGATAAAAATGGATGTAGAGTGGATAAAAATGGATGTAGATTGGATAAAATGGATGTAGAGTGGATAAAAATGGATGTAGATTATATAAATTGGATGTAGAGTATATAAAATGGATGTAGAGTGGATAAAAATGGATGTCGAGTGGATAAAATGGATGTAGAGTGGATAAAAATGGATGTAGATTGGACAAAATGGATGTAGAGTTAATAAAAATGGATGTAGAGTGGATAAAATGGATGTACAGTGGATAAAAATGGATGTAGAGTAGATAAAATAGATGTAGAGTGGATAAAAATGGATGTAGAGTGGATAAAATGGATGTCGAGTGGATAAAATGGATGTAGAGTCGATAAAAATAGATGTAGAGTGGATAAAAATGGATGTAGAGTGGATACAATGGATGTAGAGTGGATAAAAATGGATGTAGAGTGGATAAAATGGATGTAGAGTGGATAAAAATGGATGTAGAGTGGATAAAATGGATGTAGAGTGCATAAAAATGGATGTTGAGTGGATAAAATAGATGTAGAGTGGATAAAAATGGATGTAGAGTGGATAAAATGGATGTAGAGTGCATAAAAATGGATGTTGAGTGGATAAAGTGGATGTAGAGTGGATAAAATGGATGTACATTTAATAAAAATGGATGTAGAGTTGATAAAAATGGATGTAGAGTGGATAAAATGGTTGTAGAGTGGATAAAATGGATGTAGAGTTGATAAAAATGGAAGTAGAGTGGATAAAATGGATGTATAGTGGATAAAAATGGATGTAGAGTGGATAAAATGGATGTAGAGTGGATAAAAATGGATGTAGAGTGGATGAAATAGATGTAGAGTGGATAAAATGGATGTAGAGTGGATAAAAATGGATGTAGAGTGGATAAAATGGATGTAGAGCGGATAAAATGGTTGTAGAGTGGATAAAATGGATGTAGAGTTGATAAAAATGGATGTAGAGTGGATAAAATGGTTGTAGAGTGGATAAAATGGATGTAGAGTTGATAAAAATGGAAGTAGAGTGGATAAAATGGATGTATAGTGGATAAAAATGGATGTAGAGTGGATAAAATGGATGTAGAGTGGATAAAAATGGATGTAGAGTGGATGAAATGGATGTAGAGTGGATAAAATGGATGTAGAGTGGATAAAAATGGATGTAGAGTGGATAAAATGGATGTATAGTGGATAAAAATGGATGTAGAGTGGATAAAATGGATGTAGAGTGGATAAAAATGGATGTAGAGTGGATGAAATGGATGTAGAGTGGATAAAATGGATGTAGAGTGGATAAAAATGGATGTCGAGTGGATAAAATGGATGTAGAGTGGATAAAAATGGATGTAGATTGGATAAAATGGATGTAGAGTGGATAAAAATGGATGTAGAGTATATAAATTGGATGTAGAGTATATAAAATGGATGTAGAGTGGATAAAAATGGATGTCGAGTTGATAAAATGGATGTAGAGTGGATAAAAATGGATGTAGATTGGATAAAATGGATGTAGAGTGGATAAAATGGATGTACAGTTAATAAAAATGGATGTAGAGTGGATATAATGGATGTATAGTTGATAAAATGGATGTAAAGTGGATAAAATGGATGTAGAGTTAATAAAAATGGATGTAGTGTGGAAATACTGGATGTAGAGAGGATAAAATGGATGTAGAGTGAATAAAATGGATGTAGAGTGGATAAAATTGATGTAGAGTGTATAAAATGGATGTAGAGTGGATAAAAATGGATGTAGAGTGGATAAAAATGGATGTAGAGTGGATAAAATGGATGTAGGGTGGATAAAAAAGGATGTAGAGTGGATAAAATGGATGTAGAGTGTATAAAATGGATGTAGAGTGGATAAAATGGATGTAGATTGGATAAAATGGATGTAGAGTGGATAAAACGGATGTAGAGTGGATAAAAATGGATGTAGAGTGGATACAATGGATGTAGAGTGGATAAAAATGGATATAGGGTAGATAAAATGGATGTAGAGTTAATAAAAATGGATGTAGAGTGGATATAATGGATGTAGAGAGGATAAAATGGATGTGGAGTGGATAACAATGGATGTAGAGTGGATAAAATGGATGTAGAGTGGATAAAATGGATGTAGAGGGGATAAAATGGTTGTAGAGTGGATAAAATGGATGTAGAGTTGATAAAAATGGATGTAGAGTGGATAAAATGGTTGTAGAGTGGATAAAATGGATGTAGAGTTGATAAAAATGGAAGTAGAGTGGATAAAATGGATGTATAGTGGATAAAAATGGATGTAGAGTGGATAAAATGGATGTAGAGTGGATAAAAATGGATGTAGAGTGGATGAAATGGATGTAGAGTGGATAAAATGGATGTAGAGTGGATAAAAATGGATGTAGAGTTAATAAAAATGGATGTAGAGTGGATAAAATGGATGTAGAGTGGATAAAAATGGATGTAGAGTGGATAAAATGGATGTAGAGATGATAACAATGGATGTAGAGTGGATAAAATGGATGTAGAGTAGATAAAATGGATGTAGAGTGGATAAAATGGATGTAGAGTTCATAAAAATGGATGTAGAGTGGATAAAAATGGATGTAGATTCGATAAAATGGATGTAGAGTGGATAAAAATGGATGTAGAGTGGATAAAATGGATGTAGAGTGGATAAAATGGTTGTAGAGTGGATAAAATGGATGTAGAGTGGATAAAATGGATGTAGAGTGGATAAAAATGGATGTAGAGTGGATAAAACGGATGTAGAGTGGATAAAAATGGATGTAGAGTATATAAATTGGATGTAGAGTATATAAAATGGATGTAGAGTGGATAAAAATGGATGTCGAGTGGATAAAATGGATGTAGAGTGGATAAAAATGGATGTAGATTGGATAAAATGGATGTAGAGTGGATAAAAATGGATGTAGAGTATATAAATTGGATGTAGAGTATATAAAATGGATGTAGAGTGGATAAAAATGGATGTAGATTGGATAAAATGGATGTGGAGTGGATAACAATGGATGTAGAGAGGATAAAAATGGATGTAGATTAGATAAAATGGATGTAGAGTTAATAAAAATGGATGTAGAGTGGATAAAATGGATGTAGAGTTGATAAAAATGGAAGTAGAGTGGATAAAATGGATGTATAGTGGATAAAAATGGATGTAGAGTGGATAAAATGGATGTAGAGTGGATAAAAATGGATGTAGAGTGGATAAAATGGATGTAGAGTGGATAAAAATGGATGTAGAGTGGATAAAACGGATGTAGAGTGGATAAAAATGGATGTAGAGTGGATACAATGGATGTAGAGTGGATAAAAATGGATATAGGGTAGATAAAATGGATGTAGAGTTAATAAAAATGGATGTAGAGTGGATATAATGGATGTAGAGAGGATAAAATGGATGTGGAGTGGATAACAATGGATGTAGAGTGGATAAAATGGATGTAGAGTGGATAAAATGGATGTAGAGGGGATAAAATGGTTGTAGAGTGGATAAAATGGATGTAGAGTTGATAAAAATGGATGTAGAGTGGATAAAATGGTTGTAGAGTGGATAAAATGGATGTAGAGTTGATAAAAATGGATGTAGAGTGGATAAAAATGGATGTAGAGTATATAAATTGGATGTAGAGTATATAAAATGGATGTAGAGTGGATAAAAATGTATGTCGAGTGGATAAAATGGATGTAGAGTGGATAAAAATGGATGTAGATTGGATAAAATGGATGTAGAGTGGATAAAAATGGATGTAGAGTATATAAATTGGATGTAGAGTATATAAAATGGATGTAGAGTGGATAAAAATGGATGTCGAGTTGATAAAATGGATGTAGAGTGGATAAAAATGGATGTAGATTGGATAAAATGGATGTAGAGTGGATAAAAATGGATGTAGAGTATATAAATTGGATGTAGAGTATATAAAATGGATGTAGAGTGGATAAAAATGGATGTAGATTGGATAAAATGGATGTGGAGTGGATAACAATGGATGTAGAGAGGATAAAATGGATGTAGGGTGGATAAAAATGGATGTAGAGTGGATAAAATGGATGTAGAGTGTATAAAATGGATGTAGAGTGAATAAAATGGATGTAGAGTGGATAAAATTGATGTAGAGTGTATAAAATGGATGTAGAGTGGATAAAAATGGATGTAGAGTGGATAAAAATGGATGTAGAGTATATAAATTGGATGTAGAGTATATAAAATGGATGTAGAGTGGATAAAAATGGATGTAGATTGGATAAAATGGTTGTAGAGTGGATAAAATGGATGTAGAGTTGATAAAAATGGATGTAAAGTGGATAAAATGGATGTAGAGTTAATAAAATTGGATGTAGAGTGGATAAAATGGATGTAGAGTTGATAAAAATGGATGTAGAGTGGATAAAAATGGATGTAGATTGCATAAAATGGATGTAGAGTGGATAAAAATGGATGTAGAGTATATAAATTGGATGTAGAGTATATAAAATGGATGTAGAGTGGATAAAAATGGATGTCGAGTGGATAAAATGGATGTAGAGTGGATAAAAATGGATGTAGATTGGATAAAATGGATGTAGAGTTAATAAAAATGGATGTAGAGTGGATAAAATGGATGTAGAGTTGATAAAAATGGATGTAGAGTGGATAAAAATGGATGTAGATTGGATAAAATGGATGTAGAGTGGATAAAAATGGATGTAGAGTATATAAATTGGATGTAGAGTATATAAAATGGATGTAGAGTGGATAAAAATGGATGTCGAGTGGATAAAATGGATGTAGAGTGGATAAAAATGGATGTAGATTGGATAAAATGGATGTAGAGTGGATAAAAAGGATGTAGAGTGGATAAAAATGGATGTAGAGTGGATACAATGGATGTAGAGTGGATAAAAATGGATATAGGGTAGATAAAATGGATGTAGAGTTAATAAAAATGGATGTAGAGTGGATATAATGGATGTAGAGAGGATAAAATGGATGTGGAGTGGATAACAATGGATGTAGAGTGGATAAAATGGATGTAGAGTGGATAAAATGGATGTAGAGCGGATAAAATGGTTGTAGAGTGGATAAAATGGATGTAGAGTTGATAAAAATGGATGTAGAGTGGATAAAATGGTTGTAGAGTGGATAAAATGGATGTAGAGTTGATAAAAATGGAAGTAGAGTGGATAAAATGGATGTATAGTGGATAAAAATGGATGTAGAGTGGATAAAATGGATGTAGAGTGGATAAAAATGGATGTAGAGTGGATGAAATAGATGTAGAGTGGATAAAATGGATGTAGAGTGGATAAAAATGGATGTAGAGTGGATAAAATGGATGTAGAGCGGATAAAATGGTTGTAGAGTGGATAAAATGGATGTAGAGTTGATAAAAATGGATGTAGAGTGGATAAAATGGTTGTAGAGTGGATAAAATGGATGTAGAGTTGATAAAAATGGAAGTAGAGTGGATAAAATGGATGTATAGTGGATAAAAATGGATGTAGAGTGGATAAAATGGATGTAGAGTGGATAAAAATGGATGTAGAGTGGATGAAATGGATGTAGAGTGGATAAAATGGATGTAGAGTGGATAAAAATGGATGTAGAGTGGATAAAATGGATGTATAGTGGATAAAAATGGATGTAGAGTGGATAAAATGGATGTAGAGTGGATAAAAATGGATGTAGAGTGGATGAAATGGATGTAGAGTGGATAAAATGGATGTAGAGTGGATAAAAATGGATGTCGAGTGGATAAAATGGATGTAGAGTGGATAAAAATGGATGTAGATTGGATAAAATGGATGTAGAGTGGATAAAAATGGATGTAGAGTATATAAATTGGATGTAGAGTATATAAAATGGATGTAGAGTGGATAAAAATGGATGTCGAGTTGATAAAATGGATGTAGAGTGGATAAAAATGGATGTAGATTGGATAAAATGGATGTAGAGTGGATAAAAATGGATGTAGAGTATATAAATTGGATGTAGAGTATATAAAATGGATGTAGAGTGGATAAAAATGGATGTAGATTGGATAAAATGGATGTGGAGTGGATAACAATGGATGTAGAGAGGATAAAATGGATGTAGGGTGGATAAAAATGGATGTAGAGTGGATAAAATGGATGTAGAGTGTATAAAATGGATGTAGAGTGAATAAAATGGATGTAGAGTGGATAAAATTGATGTAGAGTGTATAAAATGGATGTAGAGTGGATAAAAATGGATGTAGAGTGGATAAAAATGGATGTAGAGTATATAAATTGGATGTAGAGTATATAAAATGGATGTAGAGTGGATAAAAATGGATGTAGATTGGATAAAATGGTTGTAGAGTGGATAAAATGGATGTAGAGTTGATAAAAATGGATGTAAAGTGGATAAAATGGATGTAGAGTTAATAAAATTGGATGTAGAGTGGATAAAATGGATGTAGAGTTGATAAAAATGGATGTAGAGTGGATAAAAATGGATGTAGATTGGATAAAATGGATGTAGAGTGGATAAAAATGGATGTAGAGTATATAAATTGGATGTAGAGTATATAAAATGGATGTAGAGTGGATAAAAATGGATGTCGAGTGGATAAAATGGATGTAGAGTGGATAAAAATGGATGTAGATTGGATAAAATGGATGTAGAGTTAATAAAAATGGATGTAGAGTGGATAAAATGGATGTAGAGTTGATAAAAATGGATGTAGAGTGGATAAAAATGGATGTAGATTGGATAAAATGGATGTAGAGTGGATAAAAATGGATGTAGAGTATATAAATTGGATGTAGAGTATATAAAATGGATGTAGAGTGGATAAAAATGGATGTCGAGTGGATAAAATGGATGTAGAGTTGATAAAAATGGATGTAGAGTGGATAAAAATGGATGTAGAGTATATAAATTGGATGTAGAGTATATAAAATGGATGTAGAGTGGATAAAAATGTATGTCGAGTGGATAAAATGGATGTAGAGTGGATAAAAATGGATGTAGATTGGATAAAATGGATGTAGAGTGGATAAAAATGGATGTAGAGTATATAAATTGGATGTAGAGTATATAAAATGGATGTAGAGTGGATAAAAATGGATGTCGAGTTGATAAAATGGATGTAGAGTGGATAAAAATGGATGTAGATTGGATAAAATGGATGTAGAGTGGATAAAAATGGATGTAGAGTATATAAATTGGATGTAGAGTATATAAAATGGATGTAGAGTGGATAAAAATGGATGTAGATTGGATAAAATGGATGTGGAGTGGATAACAATGGATGTAGAGAGGATAAAATGGATGTAGGGTGGATAAAAATGGATGTAGAGTGGATAAAATGGATGTAGAGTGTATAAAATGGATGTAGAGTGAATAAAATGGATGTAGAGTGGATAAAATTGATGTAGAGTGTATAAAATGGATGTAGAGTGGATAAAAATGGATGTAGAGTGGATAAAAATGGATGTAGAGTATATAAATTGGATGTAGAGTATATAAAATGGATGTAGAGTGGATAAAAATGGATGTAGATTGGATAAAATGGTTGTAGAGTGGATAAAATGGATGTAGAGTTGATAAAAATGGATGTAAAGTGGATAAAATGGATGTAGAGTTAATAAAATTGGATGTAGAGTGGATAAAATGGATGTAGAGTTGATAAAAATGGATGTAGAGTGGATAAAAATGGATGTAGATTGCATAAAATGGATGTAGAGTGGATAAAAATGGATGTAGAGTATATAAATTGGATGTAGAGTATATAAAATGGATGTAGAGTGGATAAAAATGGATGTCGAGTGGATAAAATGGATGTAGAGTGGATAAAAATGGATGTAGATTGGATAAAATGGATGTAGAGTTAATAAAAATGGATGTAGAGTGGATAAAATGGATGTAGAGTTGATAAAAATGGATGTAGAGTGGATAAAAATGGATGTAGATTGGATAAAATGGATGTAGAGTGGATAAAAATGGATGTAGAGTATATAAATTGGATGTAGAGTATATAAAATGGATGTAGAGTGGATAAAAATGGATGTCGAGTGGATAAAATGGATGTAGAGTGGATAAAAATGGATGTAGATTGGATAAAATGGATGTAGAGTGGATAAAAAGGATGTAGAGTGGATAAAAATGGATGTAGAGTGGATACAATGGATGTAGAGTGGATAAAAATGGATATAGGGTAGATAAAATGGATGTAGAGTTAATAAAAATGGATGTAGAGTGGATATAATGGATGTAGAGAGGATAAAATGGATGTGGAGTGGATAACAATGGATGTAGAGTGGATAAAATGGATGTAGAGTGGATAAAATGGATGTAGAGCGGATAAAATGGTTGTAGAGTGGATAAAATGGATGTAGAGTTGATAAAAATGGATGTAGAGTGGATAAAATGGTTGTAGAGTGGATAAAATGGATGTAGAGTTGATAAAAATGGAAGTAGAGTGGATAAAATGGATGTATAGTGGATAAAAATGGATGTAGAGTGGATAAAATGGATGTAGAGTGGATAAAAATGGATGTAGAGTGGATGAAATAGATGTAGAGTGGATAAAATGGATGTAGAGTGGATAAAAATGGATGTAGAGTGGATAAAATGGATGTAGAGCGGATAAAATGGTTGTAGAGTGGATAAAATGGATGTAGAGTTGATAAAAATGGATGTAGAGTGGATAAAATGGTTGTAGAGTGGATAAAATGGATGTAGAGTTGATAAAAATGGAAGTAGAGTGGATAAAATGGATGTATAGTGGATAAAAATGGATGTAGAGTGGATAAAATGGATGTAGAGTGGATAAAAATGGATGTAGAGTGGATGAAATGGATGTAGAGTGGATAAAATGGATGTAGAGTGGATAAAAATGGATGTAGAGTGGATAAAATGGATGTATAGTGGATAAAAATGGATGTAGAGTGGATAAAATGGATGTAGAGTGGATAAAAATGGATGTAGAGTGGATGAAATGGATGTAGAGTGGATAAAATGGATGTAGAGTGGATAAAAATGGATGTCGAGTGGATAAAATGGATGTAGAGTGGATAAAAATGGATGTAGATTGGATAAAATGGATGTAGAGTGGATAAAAATGGATGTAGAGTATATAAATTGGATGTAGAGTATATAAAATGGATGTAGAGTGGATAAAAATGGATGTCGAGTTGATAAAATGGATGTAGAGTGGATAAAAATGGATGTAGATTGGATAAAATGGATGTAGAGTGGATAAAAATGGATGTAGAGTATATAAATTGGATGTAGAGTATATAAAATGGATGTAGAGTGGATAAAAATGGATGTAGATTGGATAAAATGGATGTGGAGTGGATAACAATGGATGTAGAGAGGATAAAATGGATGTAGGGTGGATAAAAATGGATGTAGAGTGGATAAAATGGATGTAGAGTGTATAAAATGGATGTAGAGTGAATAAAATGGATGTTGAGTGGATAAAATTGATGTAGAGTGTATAAAATGGATGTAGAGTGGATAAAAATGGATGTAGAGTGGATAAAAATGGATGTAGAGTATATAAATTGGATGTAGAGTATATAAAATGGATGTAGAGTGGATAAAAATGGATGTAGATTGGATAAAATGGTTGTAGAGTGGATAAAATGGATGTAGAGTTGATAAAAATGGATGTAAAGTGGATAAAATGGATGTAGAGTTAATAAAATTGGATGTAGAGTGGATAAAATGGATGTAGAGTTGATAAAAATGGATGTAGAGTGGATAAAAATGGATGTAGATTGGATAAAATGGATGTAGAGTGGATAAAAATGGATGTAGAGTATATAAATTGGATGTAGAGTATATAAAATGGATGTAGAGTGGATAAAAATGGATGTCGAGTGGATAAAATGGATGTAGAGTGGATAAAAATGGATGTAGATTGGATAAAATGGATGTAGAGTTAATAAAAATGGATGTAGAGTGGATAAAATGGATGTAGAGTTGATAAAAATGGATGTAGAGTGGATAAAAATGGATGTAGATTGGATAAAATGGATGTAGAGTGGATAAAAATGGATGTAGAGTATATAAATTGGATGTAGAGTATATAAAATGGATGTAGAGTGGATAAAAATGGATGTCGAGTGGATAAAATGGATGTAGAGTGGATAAAAATGGATGTAGAGTGGATAAAATGGATGTAGAGCGGATAAAATGGTTGTAGAGTGGATAAAATGGATGTAGAGTTGATAAAAATGGATGTAGAGTGGATAAAATGGTTGTAGAGTGGATAAAATGGATGTAGAGTTGATAAAAATGGAAGTAGAGTGGATAAAATGGATGTATAGTGGATAAAAATGGATGTAGAGTGGATAAAATGGATGTAGAGTGGATAAAAATGGATGTAGAGTGGATGAAATGGATGTAGAGTGAATAAAATGGATGTAGAGTGGATAAAAATGGATGTAGAGTGGATAAAATGGATGTAGAGTGGATAAAAATGGATGTAGAGTGGATAAAATGGATGTAGAGATGATAACAATGGATGTAGAGTGGATAAAATGGATGTAGAGTAGATAAAATGGATGTAGAGTGGATAAAATGGATGTAGAGTTCATAAAAATGGATGTAGATTAGATAAAATGGATGTAGAGTGGATAAAATGGATGTAGAGTTGATAAAATGGATGTAAAGTGGATAAAATGGATGTAGAGTTAATAAAAATGGATGTAGAGTGGATAAAATGGATGTAGAGTGGATAAAAATGGATGTAGAGTGGATAAAATGGATGTAGAGATGATAACAATGGATGTAGAGTGGATAAAATGGATGTAGAGTAGATAAAATGGATGTAGAGTGGATAAAAATAGATGTAGAGTGGATAAAAATGGATGTAGAGTGGATACAATGGATGTAGAGTGGATAAAAATGGATGTAGAGTGGATAAAATGGATGTAGAGTGGATAAAAATGGATGTAGAGTGGATAAAATGGATGTAGAGTGCATAAAAATGGATGTTGAGTGGATAAAATGGATGTAGAGTGGATAAAATGGATGTAGAGTGGATAAAAATGGATGTAGAGTGGATAAAAATGGATGTAGGGTGGATAAAAATGGATGTAGATTGGATAAAATGGATGTAGAGTTAATAAAAGTGGATGTAGAGTGGATAAAATGGATGTAGAGTTGATAAAAATGGATGTAGAGTGGATAAAAATGGATGTAGATTGGATAAAATGGATGTAGAGTGGATAAAAATGGATGTAGAGTATATAAATTGGATGTAGAGTATATAAAATGGATGTAGAGTGGATAAAAATGGATGTCGAGTGGATAAAATGGATGTAGAGTGGATAAAAATGGATGTAGATTGGATAAAATGGATGTAGAGTGGATAAAAATGGATGTAGAGTGGATAAAATGGATGTAGAGTAGATAAAATGGATGTAGAGTGGATAAAATGGATGTAGAGTTGATAAAATGGATGTAAAGTGGATAAAATGGATGTAGAGTAAATAAAAATGGATGTAGAGTGGAAATAATGGATGTAGAGAGGATAAAATGGATGTAGAGTGGATAAAATGGATGTGGAGTGGATAACAATGGATGTAGAGTGGATAAAATGGATGTAGAGTGGATAAAATGGATGAAGAGTGGATAAAATGGTTGTAGAGTGGATAAAATGGATGTAGAGTGGATAAAAATGGATGTAGAGTGGATAAAATGGATGTAGAGTGGATAAAAATGGATGTAGAGTGGATAAAATGGATGTAGAATGGATAAAATGGATGTAAAGTGGATAAAAATGGATGTCGAGTGGATAAAATGGATGTAGAGTGGATAAAAATAGATGCAGAGAGGATAAAATGGAAGTAGAGTGGATAAAAATGGATGTAGAGTGGATAAAAATGGATGTAGAGTGGATAAAATGGATGTAGAGTGGATAAAAATGGATGTAGAGAGGATAAAATGGATGTAGAGTGGATAAAATGGATGTACAGTTAATAAAAATGGATGTAGAGTGGAAATAATGGATGTAGAGAGGATAAAATGGATGTAGAGTGGATAAAATGGATGTAGAGTTCATAAAAATGGATGTAGAGTGGATAAAAATGGATGTAGATTGGATAAAATGGATGTAGAGTGGATAAAATGGATGTAAAGTGGATAAAATGGATGTAGAGTTCATAAAAATGGATGTAGAGTGGAAATAATGGATGTAGAGAGGATAAAATGGATGTAGAGCGGATAAAATGGATGTAGAGTTCATAAAAATGGATGTAGAGTGGATAAAAATGGATGTAGATTGGATAAAATGGATGTGGAGTGGATAAAAATGGATGTTGAGTGGATAAAATGGATGTAGAGTGGATAAAATTAATGTACATTTAATAAAAATGGATGTAGAGTGGATAAAAATGGATGTAGATTGGGTAAAATGGTTGTAGAGTTAATAGAAGTGGATGTAGAGTTAATAGAAGTGGATGTAGAGTGGATAAAATGGATGTAGAGTTGATAAAAATGGATGTAGAGTGGATAAAAATGGATGTAGATTGGTTAAAATGGATGTAGAGTGGATAAAAATGGATGTAGATTATATAAATTGGATGTAGAGTATATAAAATGGATGTAGAGTGGATAAAAATGGATGTCGAGTGGATAAAATGGATGTAGAGGGGATAAAATGGATGTAGATTGGATAAAATGGATGTAGAGTTAATAAAAATGGATGTAGAGTGGATAAAATGGATGTAGAGTGGATAAAAATGGATGTAGAGTATATAAATTGGATGTAGAGTATATAAAATGGATGTAGAGTGGATAAAAATGGATGTCGAGTGGATAAAATGGATGTAGAGTGGATAAAAATGGATGTAGATTGGATAAAATGGATGTAGAGTGGATGAAAATGGATGTAGAGTGGATAAAATGGATGTAGAGTAGATAAAATGGATGTAGAGTGGATAAAATGGATGTAGAGTTGATAAAATGGATGTAAAGTGGATAAAATGGATGTAGAGTTAATAAAAATGGATGTAGAGTGGAAATAATGGATGTAGAGAGGATAAAATGGATGTAGAGTGGATAAAATGGATGTGGAGTGGATAACAATGGATGTAGAGTGGATAAAATGGATGTAGAGTGGATAAAATGGATGAAGAGTGGATAAAATGGTTGTAGAGTGGATAAAATGGATGTAGAGTGGATAAAAATGGATGTAGAGTGGATAAAATGGATGTAGAGTGGATAAAAATGGATGTAGAGTGGATAAAATGGATGTAGAATGGATAAAATGGATGTAAAGTGGATAAAAATGGATGTAGAGTGGATAAAATGGATGTAGAGTGGATAAAAATAGATGCAGAGAGGATAAAATGGAAGTAGAGTGGATAAAAATGGATGTAGAGTGGATAAAAATGGATGTAGAGTGGATAAAATGGATGTAGAGTGGATAAAAATGGATGTAGAGAGGATAAAATGGATGTAGAGCGGATAAAATGGATGTAGAGTTCATAAAAATGGATGTAGAGTGGATAAAAATGGATGTAGATTGGATAAAATGGATGTGGAGTGGATAACAATGGATGTAGAGAGGATAAAAATGGATATAGGGTAGATAAAATGGATGTAGAGTTAATAAAAATGGATGTAGAGTGGATATAATGGATGTAGAGAGGATAAAATGGATGTGGAGTGGATAACAATGGATGTAGAGTGGATAAAATGGATGTAGAGTGGATAAAATGGTTGTAGAGTGGATAAAATGGATGTAGAGTTGATAAAAATGGATGTAGAGTGGATAAAACGGATGTAGAGTGGATAAAAATGGATGTAGAGTGGATACAATGGTTGTAGAGTGGATAAAAATGGATATAGGGTAGATAAAATGGATGTAGAGTTAATAAAAATGGATGTAGAGTGGATATAATGGATGTAGAGAGGATAAAATGGATGTGGAGTGGATAACAATGGATGTAGAGTGGATAAAATGGATGTAGAGTGGATAAAATGGATGTAGAGAGGATAAAATGGATGTAGAGTGGATAAAATGGATGTAGAGTTCATAAAAATGGATGTAGAGTGGATAAAAATGGATGTAGATTGGATAAAATGGATGTGGAGTGGATAACAATGGATGTAGAGAGGATAAAAATGGATATAGGGTAGATAAAATGGATGTAGAGTTAATAAAAATGGATGTAGAGTGGATATAATGGATGTAGAGAGGATAAAATGGATGTGGAGTGGATAACAATGGATGTAGAGTTGATAAAATGGATGTAGAGTGGATAAAATGGATGAAGAGTGGATAAAATGGTTGTAGAGTGGATAAAATGGATGTAGAGTAGATAAAAATGGATGTAGAGTGGATAAAATGGATGTAGAGTGGATAAAATGGTTGTAGAGTGCATAAAAATGGATGTTGAGTGGATAAAATGGATGTAGAGTGGATAAAATGGATGTACATTTAATAAAAATGGATGTAGAGTGGATAAAAATGGATGTAGAGTGGATAAAATGGATGTAAAGTGGATAAAAATGGATGTCGAGTGGATAAAATGGATGTAGAGTGGAGAAAAATAGATGTAGAGAGGATAAAATGGAAGTAGAGTGGATAAAAATGGATGTAGAGTGGATAAAAATGGATGTAGAGTGGATAAAATGGATGTAGAGTGGATAAAAATGGATGTAGATTGGATAAAATGGATGTGGAGTGGATAACAATGGATGTAGAGAGGATAAAAATGGATATAGGGTAGATAAAATGGATGTAGAGTTAATAAAAATGGATGTAGAGTGGATATAATGGATGTAGAGAGGATAAAATGGATGTGGAGTGGATAACAATGGATGTAGAGTGGATAAAATGGATGTAGAGTGGATAAAATGGATGAAGAGTGGATAAAATGGTTGTAGAGTGGATAAAATGGATGTAGAGTGGATAAAAATGGATGTAGAGTGGATAAAATGGATGTAGAGTGCATAAAAATGGATGTTGAGTGGATAAAGTGGATGTAGAGTGGATAAAATGGATGTACATTTAATAAAAATGGATGTAGAGTGGATAAAAATGGATGTAGAGTGGATAAAAATGGATGTAGATTGGATAAAATGGATGTAGAGTTAATAAAAGTGGATGTAGAGTGGATAAAATGGATGTAGAGTTGATAAAAATTGATGTAGAGTGGATAAAAATGGATGTAGATTGGATAAAATGGATGTAGAGTGGATAAAAATGGATGTAGATTATATAAATTGGATGTAGAGTATATAAAATGGATGTAGAGTGGATAAAAATGGATGTAGATTGGATAAAATGGATGTAGAGTGGATAAAAATGGATGTAGATTATATAAATTGGATGTAGAGTATATAAAATGGATGTAGAGTGGATAAAAATGGATGTCGAGTGGATAAAATGGATGTATAGTGGATAAAAATGGATGTAGAGTAGATAAAATAGATGTAGAGTGGATAAAAATGGATGTAGAGTGGATAAAAATGGATGTAGATTGGATAAAATGGATGTAGAGTTAATAAAAGTGGATGTAGAGTGGATAAAATGGATGTAGAGTTGATAAAAATGGATGTAGAGTGGATAAAAATGGATGTAGATTGGATAAAATGGATGTAGAGTGGATGAAAATGGATGTAGAGTGGATAAAATGGATGTAGAGTAGATAAAATGGATGTAGAGTGGATAAAATGGATGTAGAGTTGATAAAATGGATGTAAAGTGGATAAAATGGATGTAGAGTTAATAAAAATGGATGTAGAGTGGAAATAATGGATGTAGAGAGGATAAAATGGATGTAGAGTGGATAAAATGGATGTGGAGTGGATAACAATGGATGTAGAGTGGATAAAATGGATGTAGAGTGGATAAAATGGATGAAGAGTGGATAAAATGGTTGTAGAGTGGATAAAATGGATGTAGAGTGGATAAAAATGGATGTAGAGTGGATAAAATGGATGTAGAGTGGATAAAAATGGATGTAGAGTGGATAAAATGGATGTAGAATGGATAAAATGGATGTAAAGTGGATAAAAATGGATGTCGAGTGGATAAAATGGATGTAGAGTGGATAAAAATAGATGCAGAGAGGATAAAATGGAAGTAGAGTGGATAAAAATGGATGTAGAGTGGATAAAAATGGATGTAGAGTGGATAAAATGGATGTAGAGTGGATAAAAATGGATGTAGAGAGGATAAAATGGATGTAGAGCGGATAAAATGGATGTAGAGTTCATAAAAATGGATGTAGAGTGGATAAAAATGGATGTAGATTGGATAAAATGGATGTGGAGTGGATAACAATGGATGTAGAGAGGATAAAAATGGATATAGGGTAGATAAAATGGATGTAGAGTTAATAAAAATGGATGTAGAGTGGATATAATGGATGTAGAGAGGATAAAATGGATGTGGAGTGGATAACAATGGATGTAGAGTGGATAAAATGGATGTAGAGTGGATAAAATGGATGTAAAGTGGATAAAATGGTTGTAGAGTGGATAAAATGGATGTAGAGTGGATAAAAATGGATGTAGAGTGGATAAAATGGATGTAGAGTGGATAAAATGGATGTAGAGTGCATAAAAATGGATGTTGAGTGGATAAAGTGGATGTAGAGTGGATAAAATGGATGTACATTTAATAAAAATGGATGTAGAGTGGATAAAAATGGATGTAGAGTGGATAAAAATGGATGTAGATTGGATAAAATGGATGTAGAGTTAATAAAAGTGGATGTAGAGTGGATAAAATGGATGTAGAGTTGATAAAAATTGATGTAGAGTGGATAAAAATGGATGTAGATTGGATAAAATGGATGTAGAGTGGATAAAAATGGATGTAGATTATATAAATTGGATGTAGAGTATATAAAATGGATGTAGAGTGGATAAAAATGGATGTAGATTGGATAAAATGGATGTAGAGTGGATAAAAATGGATGTAGATTATATAAATTGGATGTAGAGTATATAAAATGGATGTAGAGTGGATAAAAATGGATGTCGAGTGGATAAAATGGATGTATAGTGGATAAAAATGGATGTAGAGTAGATAAAATAGATGTAGAGTGGATAAAAATGGATGTAGAGTGGATAAAAATGGATGTAGATTGGATAAAATGGATGTAGAGTTAATAAAAGTGGATGTAGAGTGGATAAAATGGATGTAGAGTTGATAAAAATGGATGTAGAGTGGATAAAAATGGATGTAGATTGGATAAAATGGATGTAGAGTGGATGAAAATGGATGTAGAGTGGATAAAATGGATGTAGAGTAGATAAAATGGATGTAGAGTGGATAAAATGGATGTAGAGTTGATAAAATGGATGTAAAGTGGATAAAATGGATGTAGAGTTAATAAAAATGGATGTAGAGTGGAAATAATGGATGTAGAGAGGATAAAATGGATGTAGAGTGGATAAAATGGATGTGGAGTGGATAACAATGGATGTAGAGTGGATAAAATGGATGTAGAGTGGATAAAATGGATGAAGAGTGGATAAAATGGTTGTAGAGTGGATAAAATGGATGTAGAGTGGATAAAAATGGATGTAGAGTGGATAAAATGGATGTAGAGTGGATAAAAATGGATGTAGAGTGGATAAAATGGATGTAGAATGGATAAAATGGATGTAAAGTGGATAAAAATGGATGTCGAGTGGATAAAATGGATGTAGAGTGGATAAAAATAGATGCAGAGAGGATAAAATGGAAGTAGAGTGGATAAAAATGGATGTAGAGTGGATAAAAATGGATGTAGAGTGGATAAAATGGATGTAGAGTGGATAAAAATGGATGTAGAGAGGATAAAATGGATGTAGAGCGGATAAAATGGATGTAGAGTTCATAAAAATGGATGTAGAGTGGATAAAAATGGATGTAGATTGGATAAAATGGATGTGGAGTGGATAACAATGGATGTAGAGAGGATAAAAATGGATATAGGGTAGATAAAATGGATGTAGAGTTAATAAAAATGGATGTAGAGTGGATATAATGGATGTAGAGAGGATAAAATGGATGTGGAGTGGATAACAATGGATGTAGAGTGGATAAAATGGATGTAGAGTGGATAAAATGGATGTAAAGTGGATAAAATGGTTGTAGAGTGGATAAAATGGATGTAGAGTTGATAAAAATGGATGTAGAGTGGATAAAACGGATGTAGAGTGGATAAAAATGGATGTAGAGTGGATACAATGGTTGTAGAGTGGATAAAAATGGATATAGGGTAGATAAAATGGATGTAGAGTTAATAAAAATGGATGTAGAGTGGATATAATGGATGTAGAGAGGATAAAATGGATGTGGAGTGGATAACAATGGATGTAGAGTGGATAAAATGGATGTAGAGTGGATAAAATGGATGTAGAGAGGATAAAATGGATGTAGAGTGGATAAAATGGATGTAGAGTTCATAAAAATGGATGTAGAGTGGATAAAAATGGATGTAGATTGGATAAAATGGATGTGGAGTGGATAACAATGGATGTAGAGAGGATAAAAATGGATATAGGGTAGATAAAATGGATGTAGAGTTAATAAAAATGGATGTAGAGTGGATATAATGGATGTAGAGAGGATAAAATGGATGTGGAGTGGATAACAATGGATGTAGAGTGGATAAAATGGATGTAGAGTGGATAAAATGGATGTAGAGAGGATAAAATGGATGTAGAGTGGATAAAATGGATGTAGAGTTCATAAAAATGGATGTAGAGTGGATAAAAATGGATGTAGATTGGATAACAATGGATGTAGAGTTGATAAAATGGATGTAGAGTGGATAAAATGGATGAAGAGTGGATAAAATGGTTGTAGAGTGGATAAAATGGATGTAGAGTAGATAAAAATGGATGTAGAGTGGATAAAATGGATGTAGAGTGGATAAAATGGTTGTAGAGTGCATAAAAATGGATGTTGAGTGGATAAAATGGATGTAGAGTGGATAAAATGGATGTACATTTAATAAAAATGGATGTAGAGTGGATAAAAATGGATGTAGAGTGGATAAAATGGATGTAAAGTGGATAAAAATGGATGTCGAGTGGATAAAATGGATGTAGAGTGGAGAAAAATAGATGTAGAGAGGATAAAATGGAAGTAGAGTGGATAAAAATGGATGTAGAGTGGATAAAAATGGATGTAGAGTGGATAAAATGGATGTAGAGTGGATAAAAATGGATGTAGATTGGATAAAATGGATGTGGAGTGGATAACAATGGATGTAGAGAGGATAAAAATGGATATAGGGTAGATAAAATGGATGTAGAGTTAATAAAAATGGATGTAGAGTGGATATAATGGATGTAGAGAGGATAAAATGGATGTGGAGTGGATAACAATGGATGTAGAGTGGATAAAATGGATGTAGAGTGGATAAAATGGATGAAGAGTGGATAAAATGGTTGTAGAGTGGATATAATGGATGTAGAGTGGATAAAAATGGATGTAGAGTGGATAAAATGGATGTAGAGTGCATAAAAATGGATGTTGAGTGGATAAAGTGGATGTAGAGTGGATAAAATGGATGTACATTTAATAAAAATGGATGTAGAGTGGATAAAAATGGATGTAGAGTGGATAAAAATGGATGTAGATTGGATAAAATGGATGTAGAGTTAATAAAAGTGGATGTAGAGTGGATAAAATGGATGTAGAGTTGATAAAAATTGATGTAGAGTGGATAAAAATGGATGTAGATTGGATAAAATGGATGTAGAGTGGATAAAAATGGATGTAGATTATATAAATTGGATGTAGAGTATATAAAATGGATGTAGAGTGGATAAAAATGGATGTAGATTGGATAAAATGGATGTAGAGTGGATAAAAATGGATGTAGATTATATAAATTGGATGTAGAGTATATAAAATGGATGTAGAGTGGATAAAAATGGATGTCGAGTGGATAAAATGGATGTATAGTGGATAAAAATGGATGTAGAGTAGATAAAATAGATGTAGAGTGGATAAAAATGGATGTAGAGTGGATAAAAATGGATGTAGATTGGATAAAATGGATGTAGAGTTAATAAAAGTGGATGTAGAGTGGATAAAATGGATGTAGAGTTGATAAAAATGAATGTAGAGTGGATAAAAATGGATGTAGATTGGATAAAATGGATGTAGAGTGGATAAAAATGGATGTAGATTATATAAATTGGATGTAGAGTATATAAAATGGATGTAGAGTGGATAAAAATGGATGTCGAGTGGATAAAATGGATGTAGAGTGGATAAAAATGGATGTAGAGTGGATAAAAATGGATGTAGAGTGGATAAAATGGATGTAGAGTGGATAAAAATGGATGTAGATTGGATAAAATGGATGTGGAGTGGATAACAATGGATGTAGAGAGGATAAAAATGGATATAGGGTAGATAAAATGGATGTAGAGTTAATAAAAATGGATGTAGAGTGGATATAATGGATGTAGAGAGGATAAAATGGATGTGGAGTGGATAACAATGGATGTAGAGTGGATAAAATGGATGTAGAGTGGATAAAATGGATGAAGAGTGGATAAAATGGTTGTAGAGTGGATAAAATGGATGTAGAGTGGATAAAAATGGATGTAGAGTGGATAAAATGGATGTAGAGTGCATAAAAATGGATGTTGAGTGGATAAAATGGATGTAGAGTGGATAAAATGGATGTACATTTAATAAAAATGGATGTAGAGTGGATAAAAATGGATGTAGAGTGGATAAAAATGGATGTAGATTGGATAAAATGGATGTAGAGTTAATAAAAGTGGATGTAGAGTGGATAAAATGGATGTAGAGTTGATAAAAATGGATGTAGATTGGATAAAATGGATGTAGAGTGGATAAAAATGGATGTAGATTATATAAATTGGATGTAGAGTATATAAAATGGATGTAGAGTGGATAAAAATGGATGTAGATTGGATAAAATGGATGTAGAGTGGATAAAAATGGATGTAGATTATATAAATTGGATGTAGAGTATATAAAATGGATGTAGAGTGGATAAAAATGGATGTCGAGTGGATAAAATGGATGTATAGTGGATAAAAATGGATGTAGAGTAGATAAAATAGATGTAGAGTGGATAAAAATGGATGTAGAGTGGATAAAAATGGATGTAGATTGGATAAAATGGATGTAGAGTTAATAAAAGTGGATGTAGAGTGGATAAAATGGATGTAGAGTTGATAAAAATGGATGTAGAGTGGATAAAAATGGATGTAGATTGGATAAAATGGATGTAGAGTGGATAAAAATGGATGTAGATTATATCAATTGGATGTAGAGTATATAAAATGGATGTAGAGTGGATAAAAATGGATGTCGAGTGGATAAAATGGATGTAGAGTGGATAAAAATGGATGTAGATTGGACAAAATGGATGTAGAGTTAATAAAAATGGATGTAGAGTGGATAAAATGGATGTACAGTGGATAAAAATGGATGTAGAGTAGATAAAATAGATGTAGAGTGGATAAAAATGGATGTAGAGTGGATAAAATGGATGTCGAGTGGATAAAATGGATGTAGAGTGGATAAAAATAGATGTAGAGTGGATAAAAATGGATGTAGAGTGGATACAATGGATGTAGAGTGGATAAAAATGGATGTAGAGTGGATAAAATGGATGTAGAGTGGATAAAAATGGATGTAGAGTGGATAAAATGGATGTAGAGTGCATAAAAATGGATGTTGAGTGGATAAAATAGATGTAGAGTGGATAAAAATGGATGTAGAGTGGATAAAATGGATGTAGAGTGCATAAAAATGGATGTTGAGTGGATAAAATGGATGTAGAGTGGATAAAATGGATGTACATTTAATAAAAATGGATGTAGAGTGGATAAAAATGGATGTAGAGTGGATAAAAATGGATGTAGATTGGATAAAATGGATGTAGAGTTAATAAAAGTGGATGTAGAGTGGATAAAATGGATGTAGAGTTGATAAAAATGGATGTAGAGTGGATAAAAATGGATGTAGATTGGATAAAATGGATGTAGAGTGGATAAAAATGGATGTAGATTATATAAATTGGATGTAGAGTATATAAAATGGATGTAGAGTGGATAAAAATGGATGTCGAGTGGATAAAATGGATGTAGAGTGGATAAAATGGATGTAGATTGGATAAAATGGATGTAGAGTTAATAAAAATGGATGTAGAGTGGATAAAATGGATGTATAGTGGATAAAAATGGATGTAGAGTAGATAAAATAGATGTAGAGTGGATAAAAATGGATGTAGAGTGGATAAAATGGATGTCGAGTGGATAAAATGGATGTAGAGTGGATAAAAATAGATGTAGAGTGGATAAAAATGGATGTAGAGTGGATACAATGGATGTAGAGTGGATAAAAATGGATGTAGAGTAGATAAAATGGATGTAGAGTGGATAAAAATGGATGTAGAGTGGATAAAATGGATGTAGAGTGCATAAAAATGGATGTTGAGTGGATAAAATGGATGTAGAGTGGATAAAATGGATGTACATTTAATAAAAATGGATGTAGAGTGGATAAAAATGGATGTAGAGTGGATAAAATGGATGTAGAGTGGATAAAATGGATGTAGAGTGGATAAAAATGGATGTAGAGTGGATAAAAATGGATATAGGGTAGATAAAATGGATGTAGAGTTAATAAAAATGGATGTAGAGTGGGTATAATGGATGTAGAGTGGATAAAATGGATGTGGAGTGGATAACAATGGATGTAGAGTGGATAAAATGGATGTAGAGTGGATAAAATGGATGAAGAGTGGATAAAATGGTTGTAGAGTGGATAAAATGGATGTAGAGTAGATAAAAATGGATGTAGAGTGGATAAAATGGATGTAGAGTGGATAAAAATGGATGTAGAGTGGATAAAATGGATGTAGAGTGCATAAAAATGGATGTTGAGTGGATAAAATGGATGTAGAGTGGATAAAATTAATGTACATTTAATAAAAATGGATGTAGAGTGGATAAAAATGGATGTAGAGTGGATAAAAATGGATGTAGAGTGGATAAAAATGGATGTAGATTGGATAAAATGGTTGTAGAGTTAATAAAAGTGGATGTAGAGTGGATAAAATGGATGTAGAGTTGATAAAAATGGATGTAGAGTGGATAAAAATGGATGTAGATTGGATAAAATGGATGTAGAGTGGATAAAAATGGATGTAGAGTATATAAATTGGATGTAGAGTATATAAAATGGATGTAGAGTGGATAAAAATGGATGTCGAGTGGATAAAATGGATGTAGAGTGGATAAAAATGGATGTAGATTGGATAAAATGGATGTAGAGTGGATGAAAATGGATGTAGAGTATATAAATTGGATGTAGAGTATATAAAATGGATGTAGAGTGGATAAAAATGGATGTCGAGTGGATAAAATGGATGTAGAGTGGATAAAAATGGATGTAGAGTGGATAAAATGGATGTAGAGTTGATAAAAATGGATGTAGAGTGGATAAAATGGATGTAGAGTAGATAAAATGGATGTAGAGTGGATAAAATGGATGTAGAGTTGATAAAATGGATGTAAAGTGGATAAAATGGATGTAGAGTTAATAAAAATGGATGTAGAGTGGAAATAATGGATGTAGAGAGGATAAAATGGATGTAGAGTGGATAAAATGGATGTAGAGTTCATAAAAATGGATGTAGAGTGGATAAAAATGGATGTAGAGTGGATAAAATGGATGTAGAGTTAATAAAAATGGATGTAGAGTGGAAATAATGGATGTAGAGACGATAAAATGGATGTAGAGTGGATAAAATGGATGTAGAGTTCATAAAAATGGATGTAGAGTGGATAAAATGGATGTAGAGTGGATAAAATGATTGTAGAGTGGATAAAATGGATGTAGAGTGGATAAAAATGGATGTAGAGTGGATAAAATGGTTGTAGAGTGGATAAAATGGATGTAGAGTAAATAAAAATGGATGTAGAGTGGATAAAATGGATGTAGAGTGGATAAAAATGGATGTAGAGTGGATAAAATGGATGTAGAGTAGATAAAATAGATGTAGAGTGGATAAAAATGGATGTAGAGTGGATAAAATGGATGTCGAGTGGATAAAATGGATGTAGAGTGGATAAAAATAGATGTAGAGTGGATAAAAATGGATGTAGAGTGGATACAATGGATGTAGAGTGGATAAAAATGGATGTAGATTGGATAAAATGGATGTAGAGTTGATAAAATGGATGTAAAGTGGATAAAATGGATGTAGAGTTAATAAAAATGGATGTAGAGTGGAAATAATGGATGTAGAGAGGATAAAATGGATGTAGAGCGGATAAAATGGATGTAGAGTTCATAAAAATGGATGTAGAGTGGATAAAAATGGATGTAGATTGGATAAAATGGATGTGGAGTGGATAACAATGGATGTAGAGAGGATAAAAATGGATATAGGGTAGATAAAATGGATGTAGAGTTAATAAAATTGGATGTAGAGTGGATATAATGGATGTAGAGTAGATAAAATGGATGTGGAGTGGATAAAAATGGATGTAGAGTGGATAAAATGGATGTAGAGTGGATAAAATGGATGAAGAGTGGATAAAATGGTTGTAGAGTGGATAAAATGGATGTAGAGTAGATAAAAATGGATGTAGAGTGGATAAAATGGATGTAGAGTGGATAAAATGGATGTAGAGTGGATAAAAATGGATGTAGAGTGGATAAAATGGATGTAGAGTGCATAAAAATGGATGTTGAGTGGATAAAGTGGATGTAGAGTGGATAAAATGGATGTACATTTAATAAAAATGGATGTAGAGTGGATAAAAATGGATGTAGAGTGGATAAAAATGGATGTAGATTGGATAAAATGGATGTAGAGTTAATAAAAGTGGATGTAGAGTGGATAAAATGGATGTAGAGTTGATAAAAATGGATGTAGAGTGGATAAAAATGGATGTAGATTGGATAAAATGGATGTAGAGTGGATAAAAATGGATGTAGATTATATAAATTGGATGTAGAGTATATAAAATGGATGTAGAGTGGATAAAAATGGATGTAGATTGGATAAAATGGATGTAGAGTGGATAAAAATGGATGTAGATTGGATAAAATGGATGTAGAGTGGATAAAAATGGATGTAGATTATATAAATTGGATGTAGAGTATATAAAATGGATGTAGAGTGGATAAAAATGGATGTAGATTGGATAAAATAGATGTAGAGTGGATAAAAATGGATGTAGATTATATAAATTGGATGTAGAGTATATAAAATGGATGTAGAGTGGATAAAAATGGATGTCGAGTGGATAAAATGGATGTATAGTGGATAAAAATGGATGTAGAGTAGATAAAATAGATGTAGAGTGGATAAAAATGGATGTAGAGTGGATAAAAATGGATGTAGATTGGATAAAATGGATGTAGAGTTAATAAAAGTGGATGTAGAGTGGATAAAATGGATGTAGAGTTGATAAAAATGGATGTAGAGTGGATAAAAATGGATGTAGATTGGATAAAATGGATGTAGAGTGGATAAAAATTGATGTAGATTATATAAATTGGATGTAGAGTATATAAAATGGATGTAGAGTGGATAAAAATGGATGTCGAGTGGATAAAATGGATGTAGAGTGGATAAAAATGGATGTAGATTGGACAAAATGGATGTAGAGTTAATAAAAATGGATGTAGAGTGGATAAAATGGATGTATAGTGGATAAAAATGGATGTAGAGTAGATAAAATAGATGTAGAGTGGATAAAAATGGATGTAGAGTGGATAAAATGGATGTCGAGTGGATAAAATGGATGAAGAGTGGATAAAATGGTTGTAGAGTGGATAAAATGGATGTAGAGTAGATAAAAATGGATGTAGAGTGGATAAAATGGATGTAGAGTGGATAAAAATGGATGTAGAGTGGATAAAATGGATGTAGAGTGCATAAAAATGGATGTTGAGTGGATAAAATGGATGTAGAGTGGATAAAATTAATGTACATTTAATAAAAATGGATGTAGAGTGGATAAAAATGGATGTAGAGTGGATAAAAATGGATGTAGAGTGGATAAAAATGGATGTAGATTGGATAAAATGGTTGTAGAGTTAATAAAAGTGGATGTAGAGTGGATAAAATGGATGTAGAGTTGATAAAAATGGATGTAGAGTGGATAAAAATGGATGTAGATTGGATAAAATGGATGTAGAGTGGATAAAAATGGATGTAGAGTATATAAATTGGATGTAGAGTATATAAAATGGATGTAGAGTGGATAAAAATGGATGTCGAGTGGATAAAATGGATGTAGAGTGGATAAAAATGGATGTAGATTGGATAAAATGGATGTAGAGTGGATGAAAATGGATGTAGAGTATATAAATTGGATGTAGAGTATATAAAATGGATGTAGAGTGGATAAAAATGGATGTCGAGTGGATAAAATGGATGTAGAGTGGATAAAAATGGATGTAGAGTGGATAAAATGGATGTAGAGTTGATAAAAATGGATGTAGAGTGGATAAAATGGATGTAGAGTAGATAAAATGGATGTAGAGTGGATAAAATGGATGTAGAGTTGATAAAATGGATGTAAAGTGGATAAAATGGATGTAGAGTTAATAAAAATGGATGTAGAGTGGAAATAATGGATGTAGAGAGGATAAAATGGATGTAGAGTGGATAAAATGGATGTAGAGTTCATAAAAATGGATGTAGAGTGGATAAAAATGGATGTAGATTGGATAAAATGGATGTAGAGTGGATAAAAATGGATGTAGAGTGGATAAAATGGATGTAGAGTTAATA
Organism: Pemphredon lugubris; assembly: GCA_933228935.1. NCBI lineage: Eukaryota > Metazoa > Arthropoda > Insecta > Hymenoptera > Crabronidae > Pemphredon > Pemphredon lugubris. The sequence continues at coordinate 49,678,795 of OW121816.1, forward strand.
AAAATGGATGTAGAGTGGAAATAATGGATGTAGAGACGATAAAATGGATGTAGAGTGGATAAAATGGATGTAGAGTTCATAAAAATGGATGTAGAGTGGATAAAATGGATGTAGAGTGGATAAAATGATTGTAGAGTGGATAAAATGGATGTAGAGTGGATAAAAATGGATGTAGAGTGGATAAAATGGTTGTAGAGTGGATAAAATGGATGTAGAGTAAATAAAAATGGATGTAGAGTGGATAAAATGGATGTAGAGTGGATAAAAATGGATGTAGAGTGGATAAAATGGATGTAGAGTAGATAAAATAGATGTAGAGTGGATAAAAATGGATGTAGAGTGGATAAAATGGATGTCGAGTGGATAAAATGGATGTAGAGTGGATAAAAATAGATGTAGAGTGGATAAAAATGGATGTAGAGTGGATACAATGGATGTAGAGTGGATAAAAATGGATGTAGATTGGATAAAATGGATGTAGAGTTGATAAAATGGATGTAAAGTGGATAAAATGGATGTAGAGTTAATAAAAATGGATGTAGAGTGGAAATAATGGATGTAGAGAGGATAAAATGGATGTAGAGCGGATAAAATGGATGTAGAGTTCATAAAAATGGATGTAGAGTGGATAAAAATGGATGTAGATTGGATAAAATGGATGTGGAGTGGATAACAATGGATGTAGAGAGGATAAAAATGGATATAGGGTAGATAAAATGGATGTAGAGTTAATAAAAATGGATGTAGAGTGGATATAATGGATGTAGAGAAGATAAAATGGATGTGGAGTGGATAACAATGGATGTAGAGTGGATAAAATGGATGTAGAGTGGATAAAATGGATGAAGAGTGGATAAAATGGTTGTAGAGTGGATAAAATGGATGTAGAGTAGATAAAAATGGATGTAGAGTGGATAAAATGGATGTAGAGTGGATAAAATGGATGTAGAGTGGATAAAAATGGATGTAGAGTGGATAAAATGGATGTAGAGTGCATAAAAATGGATGTAGAGTGGATAAAGTGGATGTAGAGTGGATAAAATGGATGTACATTTAATAAAAATGGATGTAGAGTGGATAAAAATGGATGTAGAGTGGATAAAAATGGATGTAGATTGGATAAAATGGATGTAGAGTTAATAAAAGTGGATGTAGAGTGGATAAAATGGATGTAGAGTTGATAAAAATGGATGTAGAGTGGATAAAAATGGATGTAGATTGGATAAAATGGATGTAGAGTGGATAAAAATGGATGTAGATTATATAAATTGGATGTAGAGTATATAAAATGGATGTAGAGTGGATAAAAATGGATGTAGATTGGATAAAATGGATGTAGAGTGGATAAAAATGGATGTAGATTGGATAAAATGGATGTAGAGTGGATAAAAATGGATGTAGATTATATAAATTGGATGTAGAGTATATAAAATGGATGTAGAGTGGATAAAAATGGATGTAGATTGGATAAAATAGATGTAGAGTGGATAAAAATGGATGTAGATTATATAAATTGGATGTAGAGTATATAAAATGGATGTAGAGTGGATAAAAATGGATGTCGAGTGGATAAAATGGATGTATAGTGGATAAAAATGGATGTAGAGTAGATAAAATAGATGTAGAGTGGATAAAAATGGATGTAGAGTGGATAAAAATGGATGTAGATTGGATAAAATGGATGTAGAGTTAATAAAAGTGGATGTAGAGTGGATAAAATGGATGTAGAGTTGATAAAAATGGATGTAGAGTGGATAAAAATGGATGTAGATTGGATAAAATGGATGTAGAGTGGATAAAAATTGATGTAGATTATATAAATTGGATGTAGAGTATATAAAATGGATGTAGAGTGGATAAAAATGGATGTCGAGTGGATAAAATGGATGTAGAGTGGATAAAAATGGATGTAGATTGGACAAAATGGATGTAGAGTTAATAAAAATGGATGTAGAGTGGATAAAATGGATGTATAGTGGATAAAAATGGATGTAGAGTAGATAAAATAGATGTAGAGTGGATAAAAATGGATGTAGAGTGGATAAAATGGATGTCGAGTGGATAAAATGGATGTAGAGTGGATAAAAATAGATGCAGAGAGGATAAAATGGAAGTAGAGTGGATAAAAATGGATGTAGAGTGGATAAAAATGGATGTAGAGTGGATAAAATGGATGTAGAGTGGATAAAAATGGATGTAGAGAGGATAAAATGGATGTAGAGTGGATAAAATGGATGTACAGTTAATAAAAATGGATGTAGAGTGGAAATAATGGATGTAGAGAGGATAAAATGGATGTAGAGTGGATAAAATGGATGTAGAGTTCATAAAAATGGATGTAGAGTGGATAAAAATGGATGTAGATTGGATAAAATGGATGTAGAGTTGATAAAATGGATGTAAAGTGGATAAAATGGATGTAGAGTTAATAAAAATGGATGTAGAGTGGAAATAATGGATGTAGAGAGGATAAAATGGATGTAGAGCGGATAAAATGGATGTAGAGTTCATAAAAATGGATGTAGAGTGGATAAAAATGGATGTAGATTGGATAAAATGGATGTGGAGTGGATAACAATGGATGTAGAGAGGATAAACATGGATATAGGGTAGATAAAATGGATGTAGAGTTAATAAAAATGGATGTAGAGTGGATATAATGGATGTAGAGAGGATAAAATGGATGTGGAGTGGATAACAATGGATGTAGAGTGGATAAAATGGATGTAGAGTGGATAAAATGGATGTAGAGTGGATAAAATGGTTGTAGAGTGGATAAAATGGATGTAGAGTTGATAAAAATGGATGTAGAGTGGATAAAACGGATGTAGAGTGGATAAAAATGGATGTAGAGTGGATACAATGGTTGTAGAGTGGATAAAAATGGATATAGGGTAGATAAAATGGATGTAGAGTTAATAAAAATGGATGTAGAGTGGATATAATGGATGTAGAGAGGATAAAATGGATGTGGAGTGGATAACAATGGATGTAGAGTGGATAAAATGGATGTAGAGTGGATAAAATGGATGTAGAGAGGATAAAATGGATGTAGAGTGGATAAAATGGATGTAGAGTTCATAAAAATGGATGTAGAGTGGATAAAAATGGATGTAGATTGGATAAAATGGATGTGGAGTGGATAACAATGGATGTAGAGAGGATAAAAATGGATATAGGGTAGATAAAATGGATGTAGAGTTAATAAAAATGGATGTAGAGTGGATATAATGGATGTAGAGAGGATAAAATGGATGTGGAGTGGATAACAATGGATGTAGAGTTGATAAAATGGATGTAGAGTGGATAAAATGGATGAAGAGTGGATAAAATGGTTGTAGAGTGGATAAAATGGATGTAGAGTAGATAAAAATGGATGTAGAGTGGATAAAATGGATGTAGAGTGGATAAAATGGTTGTAGAGTGCATAAAAATGGATGTTGAGTGGATAAAATGGATGTAGAGTGGATAAAATGGATGTACATTTAATAAAAATGGATGTAGAGTGGATAAAAATGGATGTAGAGTGGATAAAATGGATGTAAAGTGGATAAAAATGGATGTAGAGTGGATAAAATGGATGTAGAGTGGAGAAAAATAGATGTAGAGAGGATAAAATGGAAGTAGAGTGGATAAAAATGGATGTAGAGTGGATAAAAATGGATGTAGAGTGGATAAAATGGATGTAGAGTGGATAAAAATGGATGTAGATTGGATAAAATGGATGTGGAGTGGATAACAATGGATGTAGAGAGGATAAAAATGGATATAGGGTAGATAAAATGGATGTAGAGTTAATAAAAATGGATGTAGAGTGGATATAATGGATGTAGAGAGGATAAAATGGATGTGGAGTGGATAACAATGGATGTAGAGTGGATAAAATGGATGTAGAGTGGATAAAATGGATGAAGAGTGGATAAAATGGTTGTAGAGTGGATAAAATGGATGTAGAGTGGATAAAAATGGATGTAGAGTGGATAAAATGGATGTAGAGTGCATAAAAATGGATGTTGAGTGGATAAAGTGGATGTAGAGTGGATAAAATGGATGTACATTTAATAAAAATGGATGTAGAGTGGATAAAAATGGATGTAGAGTGGATAAAAATGGATGTAGATTGGATAAAATGGATGTAGAGTTAATAAAAGTGGATGTAGAGTGGATAAAATGGATGTAGAGTTGATAAAAATGGATGTAGAGTGGATAAAAATGGATGTAGATTGGATAAAATGGATGTAGAGTGGATAAAAATGGATGTAGATTATATAAATTGGATGTAGAGTATATAAAATGGATGTAGAGTGGATAAAAATGGATGTAGATTGGATAAAATGGATGTAGAGTGGATAAAAATGGATGTAGATTATATAAATTGGATGTAGAGTATATAAAATGGATGTAGAGTGGATAAAAATGGATGTCGAGTGGATAAAATGGATGTAGAGAGGATAAAAATGGATATAGGGTAGATAAAATGGATGTAGAGTTAATAAAAATGGATGTAGAGTGGATATAATGGATGTAGAGAGGATAAAATGGATGTGGAGTGGATAACAATGGATGTAGAGTGGATAAAATGGATGTAGAGTGGATAAAATGGATGAAGAGTGGATAAAATGGTTGTAGAGTGGATAAAATGGATGTAGAGTGGATAAAAATGGATGTAGAGTGGATAAAATGGATGTAGAGTGCATAAAAATGGATGTTGAGTGGATAAAGTGGATGTAGAGTGGATAAAATGGATGTACATTTAATAAAAATGGATGTAGAGTGGATAAAAATGGATGTAGAGTGGATAAAAATGGATGTAGATTGGATAAAATGGATGTAGAGTTAATAAAAGTGGATGTAGAGTGGATAAAATGGATGTAGAGTTGATAAAAATGGATGTAGATTGGATAAAATGGATGTAGAGTGGATAAAAATGGATGTAGATTATATAAATTGGATGTAGAGTATATAAAATGGATGTAGAGTGGATAAAAATGGATGTAGATTGGATAAAATGGATGTAGAGTGGATAAAAATGGATGTAGATTATATAAATTGGATGTAGAGTATATAAAATGGATGTAGAGTGGATAAAAATGGATGTCGAGTGGATAAAATGGATGTATAGTGGATAAAAATGGATGTAGAGTAGATAAAATAGATGTAGAGTGGATAAAAATGGATGTAGAGTGGATAAAAATGGATGTAGATTGGATAAAATGGATGTAGAGTTAATAAAAGTGGATGTAGAGTGGATAAAATGGATGTAGAGTGGATAAAAATGGATGTAGAGTGGATAAAAATGGATGTAGATTGGATAAAATGGATGTAGAGTTAATAAAAGTGGATGTAGAGTGGATAAAATGGATGTAGAGTTGATAAAAATGGATGTAGAGTGGATAAAAATGGATGTAGATTGGATAAAATGGATGTAGAGTGGATAAAAATGGATGTAGATTATATCAATTGGATGTAGAGTATATAAAATGGATGTAGAGTGGATAAAAATGGATGTCGAGTGGATAAAATGGATGTAGAGTGGATAAAAATGGATGTAGATTGGACAAAATGGATGTAGAGTTAATAAAAATGGATGTAGAGTGGATAAAATGGATGTATAGTGGATAAAAATGGATGTAGAGTAGATAAAATAGATGTAGAGTGGATAAAAATGGATGTAGAGTGGATAAAATGGATGTCGAGTGGATAAAATGGATGTAGAGTCGATAAAAATAGATGTAGAGTGGATAAAAATGGATGTAGAGTGGATACAATGGATGTAGAGTGGATAAAAATGGATGTAGAGTGGATAAAATGGATGTAGAGTGGATAAAAATGGATGTAGAGTGGATAAAATGGATGTAGAGTGCATAAAAATGGATGTTGAGTGGATAAAATAGATGTAGAGTGGATAAAAATGGATGTAGAGTGGATAAAATGGATGTAGAGTGCATAAAAATGGATGTTGAGTGGATAAAATGGATGTAGAGTGGATAAAATGGATGTACATTTAATAAAAATGGATGTAGAGTGGATAAAAATGGATGTAGAGTGGATAAAAATGGATGTAGATTGGATAAAATGGATGTAGAGTTAATAAAAGTGGATGTAGAGTGGATAAAATGGATGTAGAGTTGATAAAAATGGATGTAGAGTGGATAAAAATGGATGTAGATTGGATAAAATGGATGTAGAGTGGATAAAAATGGATGTAGATTATATAAATTGGATGTAGAGTATATAAAATGGATGTAGAGTGGATAAAAATGGATGTCGAGTGGATAAAATGGATGTAGAGTGGATAAAATGGATGTAGATTGGATAAAATGGATGTAGAGTTAATAAAAATGGATGTAGAGTGGATAAAATGGATGTATAGTGGATAAAAATGGATGTAGAGTAGATAAAATAGATGTAGAGTGGATAAAAATGGATGTAGAGTGGATAAAATGGATGTCGAGTGGATAAAATGGATGTAGAGTGGATAAAAATAGATGTAGAGTGGATAAAAATGGATGTAGAGTGGATACAATGGATGTAGAGTGGATAAAAATGGATGTAGAGTGGATAAAATGGATGTAGAGTGGATAAAAATGGATGTAGAGTGGATAAAATGGATGTAGAGTGCATAAAAATGGATGTTGAGTGGATAAAAATGGATGTAGAGTGGATAAAAATGGATGTAGATTGGATAAAATGGATGTAGAGTTAATAAAAGTGGATGTAGAGTGGATAAAATGGATGTAGAGTTGATAAAAATGGATGTAGAGTGGATAAAAATGGATGTAGATTGGATAAAATGGATGTAGAGTGGATAAAAATGGATGTAGATTATATAAATTGGATGTAGAGTATATAAAATGGATGTAGAGTGGATAAAAATGGATGTCGAGTGGATAAAATGGATGTAGAGTGGATAAAATGGATGTAGATTGGATAAAATGGATGTAGAGTTAATAAAAATGGATGTAGAGTGGATAAAATGGATGTATAGTGGATAAAAATGGATGTAGAGTAGATAAAATAGATGTAGAGTGGATAAAAATGGATGTAGAGTGGATAAAATGGATGTCGAGTGGATAAAATGGATGTAGAGTGGATAAAAATAGATGTAGAGTGGATAAAAATGGATGTAGAGTGGATACAATGGATGTAGAGTGGATAAAAATGGATGTAGAGTGGATAAAATGGATGTAGAGTGGATAAAAATGGATGTAGAGTGGATAAAATGGATGTAGAGTGCATAAAAATGGATGTTGAGTGGATAAAATGGATGTAGAGTGGATAAAATGGATGTACATTTAATAAAAATGGATGTAGAGTGGATAAAAATGGATGTAGAGTGGATGAAATGGATGTAGAGTGGATAAAATGGATGTAGAGTGGATAAAAATGGATGTAGAGTGGATAAAAATGGATATAGGGTAGATAAAATGGATGTAGAGTTAATAAAAATGGATGTAGAGTGGGTATAATGGATGTAGAGTGGATAAAAATGGATATAGGGTAGATAAAATGGATGTAGAGTTAATAAAAATGGATGTAGAGTGGGTATAATGGATGTAGAGAGGATAAAATGGATGTGGAGTGGATAACAATGGATGTAGAGTGGATAAAATGGATGTAGAGTGGATAAAATGGATGAAGAGTGGATAAAATGGTTGTAGAGTGGATAAAATGGATGTAGAGTAGATAAAAATGGATGTAGAGTGGATAAAATGGATGTAGAGTGGATAAAAATGGATGTAGAGTGGATAAAATGGATGTAGAGTGCATAAAAATGGATGTTGAGTGGATAAAATGGATGTAGAGTGGATAAAATTAATGTACATTTAATAAAAATGGATGTAGAGTGGATAAAAATGGATGTAGAGTGGATAAAAATGGATGTAGAGTGGATAAAAATGGATGTAGATTGGATAAAATGGTTGTAGAGTTAATAAAAGTGGATGTAGAGTGGATAAAATGGATGTAGAGTTGATAAAAATGGATGTAGAGTGGATAAAAATGGATGTAGATTGGATAAAATGGATGTAGAGTGGATAAAAATGGATGTAGAGTATATAAATTGGATGTAGAGTATATAAAATGGATGTAGAGTGGATAAAAATGGATGTCGAGTGGATAAAATGGATGTAGAGTGGATAAAAATGGATGTAGATTGGATAAAATGGATGTAGAGTGGATGAAAATGGATGTAGAGTATATAAATTGGATGTAGAGTATATAAAATGGATGTAGAGTGGATAAAAATGGATGTCGAGTGGATAAAATGGATGTAGAGTGGATAAAAATGGATGTAGAGTGGATAAAATGGATGTAGAGTTGATAAAAATGGATGTAGAGTGGATAAAATGGATGTAGAGTAGATAAAATGGATGTAGAGTGGATAAAATGGATGTAGAGTTGATAAAATGGATGTAAAGTGGATAAAATGGATGTAGAGTTAATAAAAATGGATGTAGAGTGGAAATAATGGATGTAGAGAGGATAAAATGGATGTAGAGTGGATAAAATGGATGTAGAGTTCATAAAAATGGATGTAGAGTGGATAAAAATGGATGTAGATTGGATAAAATGGATGTAGAGTGGATAAAAATGGATGTAGAGTGGATAAAATGGATGTAGAGTTAATAAAAATGGATGTAGAGTGGAAATAATGGATGTAGAGACGATAAAATGGATGTAGAGTGGATAAAATGGATGTAGAGTTCATAAAAATGGATGTAGAGTGGATAAAATGGATGTAGAGTGGATAAAATGATTGTAGAGTGGATAAAATGGATGTAGAGTGGATAAAAATGGATGTAGAGTGGATAAAATGGTTGTAGAGTGGATAAAATGGATGTAGAGTAGATAAAAATGGATGTAGAGTGGATAAAATGGATGTAGAGTGGATAAAAATGGATGTAGAGTGGATAAAATGGATGTAGAGTAGATAAAATAGATGTAGAGTGGATAAAAATGGATGTAGAGTGGATAAAATGGATGTCGAGTGGATAAAATGGATGTAGAGTGGATAAAAATAGATGTAGAGTGGATAAAAATGGATGTAGAGTGGATACAATGGATGTAGAGTGGATAAAAATGGATGTAGATTGGATAAAATGGATGTAGAGTTGATAAAATGGATGTAAAGTGGATAAAATGGATGTAGAGTTAATAAAAATGGATGTAGAGTGGAAATAATGGATGTAGATTGGATAAAATGGATGTAGAGTGGATAAAAATGGATGTAGATTGGATAAAATGGATGCAGAGTGGATAAAAATGGATGTAGATTATATAAATTGGATGTAGAGTATATAAAATGGATGTAGAGTGGATAAAAATGGATGTAGATTGGATAAAATAGATGTAGAGTGGATAAAAATGGATGTAGATTATATAAATTGGATGTAGAGTATATAAAATGGATGTAGAGTGGATAAAAATGGATGTCGAGTGGATAAAATGGATGTATAGTGGATAAAAATGGATGTAGAGTAGATAAAATAGATGTAGAGTGGATAAAAATGGATGTAGAGTGGATAAAAATGGATGTAGATTGGATAAAATGGATGTAGAGTTAATAAAAGTGGATGTAGAGTGGATAAAATGGATGTAGAGTTGATAAAAATGGATGTAGAGTGGATAAAAATGGATGTAGATTGGATAAAATGGATGTAGAGTGGATAAAAATTGATGTAGATTATATAAATTGGATGTAGAGTATATAAAATGGATGTAGAGTGGATAAAAATGGATGTCGAGTGGATAAAATGGATGTAGAGTGGATAAAAATGGATGTAGATTGGACAAAATGGATGTAGAGTTAATAAAAATGGATGTAGAGTGGATAAAATGGATGTATAGTGGATAAAAATGGATGTAGAGTAGATAAAATAGATGTAGAGTGGATAAAAATGGATGTAGAGTGGATAAAATGGATGTCGAGTGGATAAAATGGATGTAGAGTGGATAAAAATAGATGTAGAGTGGATAAAAATGGATGTAGAGTGGATACAATGGATGTAGAGTGGATAAAAATGGATGTAGAGTGGATAAAATGGATGTAGAGTGGATAAAAATGGATGTAGAGTGGATAAAATGGATGTAGAGTGCATAAAAATGGATGTTGAGTGGATAAAATGGATGTAGAGTGGATAAAATGGATGTACATTTAATAAAAATGGATGTAGAGTGGATAAAAATGGATGTAGAGTGGATAAAAATGGATGTAGATTGGATAAAATGGATGTAGAGTTAATAAAAGTGGATGTAGAGTGGATAAAATGGATGTAGAGTTGATAAAAATGGATGTAGAGTGGATAAAAATGGATGTAGATTGGATAAAATGGATGTAGAGTGGATAAAAATGGATGTAGATTATATAAATTGGATGTAGAGTATATAAAATGGATGTAGAGTGGATAAAAATGGATGTCGAGTGGATAAAATGGATGTAGAGTGGATAAAATGGATGTAGATTGGATAAAATGGATGTAGAGTTAATAAAAATGGATGTAGAGTGGATAAAATGGATGTATAGTGGATAAAAATGGATGGAGAGTAGATAAAATAGATGTAGAGTGGATAAAAATGGATGTAGAGTGGATAAAATGGATGTCGAGTGGATAAAATGGATGTAGAGTGGATAAAAATAGATGTAGAGTGGATAAAAATGGATGTAGAGTGGATACAATGGATGTAGAGTGGATAAAAATGGATGTAGAGTGGATAAAATGGATGTAGAGTGGATAAAAATGGATGTAGAGTGGATAAAATGGATGTAGAGTGCATAAAAATGGATGTTGAGTGGATAAAATGGATGTAGAGTGGATAAAATGGATGTACATTTAATAAAAATGGATGTAGAGTGGATAAAAATGGATGTAGAGTGGATGAAATGGATGTAGAGTGGATAAAATGGATGTAGAGTGGATAAAAATGGATGTAGAGTGGATAAAAATGGATATAGGGTAGATAAAATGGATGTAGAGTTAATAAAAATGGATGTAGAGTGGGTATAATGGATGTAGAGAGGATAAAATGGATGTGGAGTGGATAACAATGGATGTAGAGTGGATAAAATGGATGTAGAGTGGATAAAATGGATGAAGAGTGGATTAAATGGTTGTAGAGTGGATAAAATGGATGTAGAGTAGATAAAAATGGATGTAGAGTGGATAAAATGGATGTAGAGTGGATAAAAATGGATGTAGAGTGGATAAAATGGATGTAGAGTGCATAAAAATGGATGTTGAGTGGATAAAATGGATGTAGAGTGGATAAAATTAATGTACATTTAATAAAAATGGATGTAGAGTGGATAAAAATGGATGTAGATTGGATAAAATGGTTGTAGATTGGATAAAATGGTTGTAGAGTTAATAAAAGTGGATGTAGAGTGGATAAAATGGATGTAGAGTTGATAAAAATGGATGTAGAGTGGATAAAAATGGATGTAGATTGGATAAAATGGATGTAGAGTGGATAAAATGGATGTAGAGTGCATAAAAATGGATGTTGAGTGGATAAAGTGGATGTAGAGTGGATAAAATGGATGTACATTTAATAAAAATGGATGTAGAGTGGATAAAAATGGATGTAGAGTGGATAAAAATGGATGTAGATTGGATAAAATGGATGTAGAGTTAATAAAAGTGGATGTAGAGTGGATAAAATGGATGTAGAGTTGATAAAAATGGATGTAGAGTGGATAAAAATGGATGTCGAGTGGATAAAATGGATGTAGAGTGGATAAAATGGATGTAGATTGGATAAAATGGATGTAGAGTTAATAAAAATGGATGTAGAGTGGATAAAATGGATGTATAGTGGATAAAAATGGATGGAGAGTAGATAAAATAGATGTAGAGTGGATAAAAATGGATGTAGAGTGGATAAAATGGATGTCGAGTGGATAAAATGGATGTAGAGTGGATAAAAATAGATGTAGAGTGGATAAAAATGGATGTAGAGTGGATACAATGGATGTAGAGTGGATAAAAATGGATGTAGAGTGGATAAAATGGATGTAGAGTGGATAAAAATGGATGTAGAGTGGATAAAATGGATGTAGAGTGCATAAAAATGGATGTTGAGTGGATAAAATGGATGTAGAGTGGATAAAATGGATGTACATTTAATAAAAATGGATGTAGAGTGGATAAAAATGGATGTAGAGTGGATAAAATGGATGTAGAGTGGATAAAATGGATGTAGAGTGGATAAAAATGGATGTAGAGTGGATAAAAATGGATATAGGGTAGATAAAATGGATGTAGAGTTAATAAAAATGGATGTAGAGTGGGTATAATGGATGTAGAGTATATAAATTGGATGTAGAGTATATAAAATGGATGTAGAGTGGATAAAAATGGATGTCGAGTGGATAAAATGGATGTAGAGTGGATAAAAATGGATGTAGATTGGATAAAATGGATGTAGAGTGGATGAAAATGGATGTAGAGTATATAAATTGGATGTAGAGTATATAAAATGGATGTAGAGTGGATAAAAATGGATGTCGAGTGGATAAAATGGATGTAGAGTGGATAAAAATGGATGTAGAGTGGATAAAATGGATGTAGAGTTGATAAAAATAGATGTAGAGTGGATAAAATGGATGTAGAGTAGATAAAATGGATGTAGAGTGGATAAAATGGATGTAGAGTTGATAAAATGGATGTAAAGTGGATAAAATGGATGTAGAGTTAATAAAAATGGATGTAGAGTGGAAATAATGGATGTAGAGAGGATAAAATGGATGTAGAGTGGATAAAATGGATGTAGAGTTCATAAAAATGGATGTAGAGTGGATAAAAATGGATGTAGATTGGATAAAATGGATGTAGAGTGGATAAAAATGGATGTAGAGTGGATAAAATGGATGTAGAGTTAATAAAAATGGATGTAGAGTGGAAATAATGGATGTAGAGAGGATAAAATGGATGTAGAGTGGATAAAATGGATGTAGAGTTCATAAAAATGGATGTAGAGTGGATAAAATGGATGTAGAGTGGATAAAATGATTGTAGAGTGGATAAAATGGATGTAGAGTGGATAAAAATGGATGTAGAGTGGATAAAATGGTTGTAGAGTGGATAAAATGGATGTAGAGTAGATAAAAATGGATGTAGAGTGGATAAAATGGATGTAGAGTGGATAAAAATGGATGTAGAGTGGATAAAATGGATGTAGAGTAGATAAAATAGATGTAGAGTGGATAAAAATGGATGTAGAGTGGATAAAATGGATGTCGAGTGGATAAAATGGATGTAGAGTGGATAAAAATAGATTTAGAGTGGATAAAATGGATGTAGAGTGGATAAAAATGGATGTAGAGTGGATAAAATGGATGTAGAGTGCATACAAATGGATGTTGAGTGGATAAAATGGATGTAGAGTGGATAAAATGGATGTACATTTAATAAAAATGGATGTAGAGTGGATAAAAATGGATGTAGATTGGATAAAATGGATGTAGAGTTAATAAAAGTGGATGTAGAGTGGATAAAATGGATGTAGAGTTGATAAAAATGGATGTAGAGTGGATAAAAATGGATGTAGATTGGATAAAATGGATGTAGAGTGCATAAAAATGGATGTAGAGTATATAAATTGGATGTAGAGTGCATAAAAATGGATGTAGAGTATATAAATTGGATGTAGAGTATATAAAATGGATGTAGAGTGGATAAAAATGGATGTCGAGTGGATAAAATGGATGTAGAGTGGATAAAAATGGATGTAGATTGGATAAAATGGATGTAGAGTGGATGAAAATGGATGTAGAGTATATAAATTGGATGTAGAGTATATAAAATGGATGTAGAGTGGATAAAAATGGATGTCGAGTGGATAAAATGGATGTAGAGTGGATAAAAATGGATGTAGAGTGGATAAAATGGATGTAGAGTTGATAAAAATGGATGTAGAGTGGATAAAATGGATGTAGAGTAGATAAAATGGATGTAGAGTGGATAAAAATGGATATAGGGTAGATAAAATGGATGTAGAGTTAATAAAAATGGATGTAGAGTGGGTATAATGGATGTAGAGTATATAAATTGGATGTAGAGTATATAAAATGGATGTAGAGTGGATAAAAATGGATGTCGAGTGGATAAAATGGATGTAGAGTGGATAAAAATGGATGTAGATTGGATAAAATGGATGTAGAGTGGATGAAAATGGATGTAGAGTATATAAATTGGATGTAGAGTATATAAAATGGATGTAGAGTGGATAAAAATGGATGTCGAGTGGATAAAATGGATGTAGAGTGGATAAAAATGGATGTAGAGTGGATAAAATGGATGTAGAGTTGATAAAAATGGATGTAGAGTGGATAAAATGGATGTAGAGTAGATAAAATGGATGTAGAGTGGATAAAATGGATGTAGAGTTGATAAAATGGATGTAAAGTGGATAAAATGGATGTAGAGTTAATAAAAATGGATGTAGAGTGGAAATAATGGATGTAGAGAGGATAAAATGGATGTAGAGTGGATAAAATGGATGTAGAGTTCATAAAAATGGATGTAGAGTGGATAAAAATGGATGTAGATTGGATAAAATGGATGTAGAGTGGATAAAAATGGATGTAGAGTGGATAAAATGGATGTAGAGTTAATAAAAATGGATGTAGAGTGGAAATAATGGATGTAGAGAAGATAAAATGGATGTAGAGTGGATAAAATGGATGTAGAGTTCATAAAAATGGATGTAGAGTGGATAAAATGGATGTAGAGTGGATAAAATGATTGTAGAGTGGATAAAATGGATGTAGAGTGGATAAAAATGGATGTGGAGTGGATAAAATGGTTGTAGAGTGGATAAAATGGATGTAGAGTAGATAAAAATGGATGTAGAGTGGATAAAATAGATGTAGAGTGGATAAAAATGGATGTAGAGTGGACAAAATGGATGTAGAGTAGATAAAATAGATGTAGAGTGGATAAAAATGGATGTAGAGTGGATAAAATGGATGTCGAGTGGATAAAATGGATGTAGAGTGGATAAAAATAGATTTAGAGTGGATAAAATGGATGTAGAGTGGATAAAAATGGATGTAGAGTGGATAAAATGGATGTAGAGTGCATAAAAATGGATGTTGAGTGGATAAAATGGATGTAGAGTGGATAAAATGGATGTACATTTAATAAAAATGGATGTAGAGTGGATAAAAATGTATGTAGAGTGGATAAAAATGGATGTAGATTGGATAAAATGGATGTAGAGTTAATAAAAGTGGATGTAGAGTGGATAAAATGGATGTAGAGTTGATAAAAATGGATGTAGAGTGGATAAAAATGGATGTAGATTGGATAAAATGGATGTAGAGTGCATAAAAATGGATGTAGAGTATATAAATTGGATGTAGAGTATATAAAATGGATGTAGAGTGGATAAAAATGGATGTCGAGTGGATAAAATGGATGTAGAGTGGATAAAAATGGATGTAGATTGGATAAAATGGATGTAGAGTGGATGAAAATGGATGTAGAGTATATAAATTGGATGTAGAGTATATAAAATGGATGTAGAGTGGATAAAAATGGATGTCGAGTGGATAAAAATGGATGTAGAGTGGATAAAATGGATGTAGAGTTGATAAAAATGGATGTAGAGTGGATAAAATGGATGTAGAGTAGATAAAATGGATGTAGAGTGGATAAAATGGATGTAGAGTTGATAAAATGGATGTAAAGTGGATAAAATGGATGTAGAGTTAATAAAAATGGATGTAGAGTGGAAATAATGGATGTAGAGAGGATAAAATGGATGTAGAGTGGATAAAATGGATGTAGAGTTCATAAAAATGGATGTAGAGTGGATAAAAATGGATGTAGATTGGATAAAATGGATGTGGAGTGGATAACAATGGATGTAGAGAGGATAAAATGGATGTAGAGTGGATAAAATGGATGAAGAGTGGATAAAATGGTTGTAGAGTGGATAAAGTGGATGTAGAGTAGATAAAAATGGATGTAGAGTGGATAAAATGGATGTAGAGTGGATAAAATGGATGTAGAGTGGATAAAATGGATGTAGAGTGCATAAAAATGGATGTTGAGTGGATAAAATGGATGTAGAGTGGATAAAATTAATGTACATTTAATAAAAATGGATGTAGAGTGGATAAAAATGGATGTAGATTGGATAAAATGGTTGTAGATTGGATAAAATGGTTGTAGAGTTAATAAAAGTGGATGTAGAGTGGATAAAATGGATGTAGAGTTGATAAAAATGGATGTAGAGTGGATAAAAATGGATGTAGATTGGATAAAATGGATGTAGAGTGGATAAAATGGATGTAGAGTGCATAAAAATGGATGTTGAGTGGATAAAGTGGATGTAGAGTGGATAAAATGGATGTACATTTAATAAAAATGGATGTAGAGTGGATAAAAATGGATGTAGAGTATATAAATTGGATGTAGAGTATATAAAATGGATGTAGAGTGGATAAAAATGGATGTCGAGTGGATAAAATGGATGTAGAGTGGATAAAAATGGATGTAGAGTGGATAAAATGGATGTAGAGTTGATAAAAATAGATGTAGAGTGGATAAAATGGATGTAGAGTAGATAAAATGGATGTAGAGTGGATAAAATGGATGTAGAGTTGATAAAATGGATGTAAAGTGGATAAAATGGATGTAGAGTTAATAAAAATGGATGTAGAGTGGAAATAATGGATGTAGAAAGGATAAAATGGATGTAGAGTGGATAAAATGGATGTAGAGTTCATAAAAATGGATGTAGAGTGGATAAAAATGGATGTAGATTGGATAAAATGGATGTAGAGTGGATAAAAATGGATGTAGAGTGGATAAAATGGATGTAGAGTTAATAAAAATGGATGTAGAGTGGAAATAATGGATGTAGAGAGGATAAAATGGATGTAGAGTGGATAAAATGGATGTAGAGTTCATAAAAATGGATGTAGAGTGGATAAAATGGATGTAGAGTGGATAAAATGATTGTAGAGTGGATAAAATGGATGTAGAGTGGATAAAAATGGATGTAGAGTGGATAAAATGGTTGTAGAGTGGATAAAATGGATGTAGAGTAGATAAAAATGGATGTAGAGTGGATAAAATGGATGTAGAGTGGATAAAAATGGATGTAGAGTGGATAAAATGGATGTAGAGTAGATAAAATAGATGTAGAGTGGATAAAAATGGATGTAGAGTGGATAAAATGGATGTCGAGTGGATAAAATGGATGTAGAGTGGATAAAAATAGATTTAGAGTGGATAAAATGGATGTAGAGTGGATAAAAATGGATGTAGAGTGGATAAAATGGATGTAGAGTGCATACAAATGGATGTTGAGTGGATAAAATGGATGTAGAGTGGATAAAATGGATGTACATTTAATAAAAATGGATGTAGAGTGGATAAAAATGTATGTAGAGTGGATAAAAATGGATGTAGATTGGATAAAATGGATGTAGAGTTAATAAAAGTGGATGTAGAGTGGATAAAATGGATGTAGAGTTGATAAAAATGGATGTAGAGTGGATAAAAATGGACGTAGATTGGATAAAATGGATGTAGAGTGCATAAAAATGGATGTAGAGTATATAAATTGGATGTAGAGTGCATAAAAATGGATGTAGAGTATATAAATTGGATGTAGAGTATATAAAATGGATGTAGAGTGGATAAAAATGGATGTCGAGTGGATAAAATGGATGTAGAGTGGATAAAAATGGATGTAGATTGGATAAAATGGATGTAGAGTGGATGAAAATGGATGTAGAGTATATAAATTGGTTGTAGAGTATATAAAATGGATGTAGAGTGGATAAAAATGGATGTCGAGTGGATAAAATGGATGTAGAGTGGATAAAAATGGATGTAGAGTGGATAAAATGGATGTAGAGTTGATAAAAATGGATGTAGAGTGGATAAAATGGATGTAGAGTAGATAAAATGGATGTAGAGTGGATAAAAATGGATATAGGGTAGATAAAATGGATGTAGAGTTAATAAAAATGGATGTAGAGTGGGTATAATGGATGTAGAGTATATAAATTGGATGTAGAGTATATAAAATGGATGTAGAGTGGATAAAAATGGATGTCGAGTGGATAAAATGGATGTAGAGTGGATAAAAATGGATGTAGATTGGATAAAATGGATGTAGAGTGGATGAAAATGGATGTAGAGTATATAAATTGGATGTAGAGTATATAAAATGGATGTAGAGTGGATAAAAATGGATGTCGAGTGGATAAAATGGATGTAGAGTGGATAAAAATGGATGTAGAGTGGATAAAATGGATGTAGAGTTGATAAAAATGGATGTAGAGTGGATAAAATGGATGTAGAGTAGATAAAATGGATGTAGAGTGGATAAAAATGGATATAGGGTAGATAAAATGGATGTAGAGTTAATAAAAATGGATGTAGAGTGGGTATAATGGATGTAGAGTATATAAATTGGATGTAGAGTATATAAAATGGATGTAGAGTGGATAAAAATGGATGTCGAGTGGATAAAATGGATGTAGAGTGGATAAAAATGGATGTAGATTGGATAAAATGGATGTAGAGTGGATGAAAATGGATGTAGAGTATATAAATTGGATGTAGAGTATATAAAATGGATGTAGAGTGGATAAAAATGGATGTCGAGTGGATAAAATGGATGTAGAGTGGATAAAAATGGATGTAGAGTTGATAAAATGGATGTAAAGTGGATAAAATGGATGTAGAGTTAATAAAAATGGATGTAGAGTGGAAATAATGGATGTAGAGAGGATAAAATGGATGTAGAGTGGATAAAATGGATGTAGAGTTCATAAAAATGGATGTAGAGTGGATAAAAATGGATGTAGATTGGATAAAATGGATGTAGAGTGGATAAAAATGGATGTAGAGTGGATAAAATGGATGTAGAGTTAATAAAAATGGATGTAGAGTGGAAATAATGGATGTAGAGAAGATAAAATGGATGTAGAGTGGATAAAATGGATGTAGAGTTCATAAAAATGGATGTAGAGTGGATAAAATGGATGTAGAGTGGATAAAATGATTGTAGAGTGGATAAAATGGATGTAGAGTGGATAAAAATGGATGTGGAGTGGATAAAATGGTTGTAGAGTGGATAAAATGGATGTAGAGTAGATAAAAATGGATGTAGAGTGGATAAAATGGATGTAGAGTGGATAAAAATGGATGTAGAGTGGACAAAATGGATGTAGAGTAGATAAAATAGATGTAGAGTGGATAAAAATGGATGTAGAGTGGATAAAATGGATGTCGAGTGGATAAAATGGATGTAGAGTGGATAAAAATAGATTTAGAGTGGATAAAATGGATGTAGAGTGGATAAAAATGGATGTAGAGTGGATAAAATGGATGTAGAGTGCATAAAAATGGATGTTGAGTGGATAAAATGGATGTAGAGTGGATAAAATGGATGTACATTTAATAAAAATGGATGTAGAGTGGATAAAAATGTATGTAGAGTGGATAAAAATGGATGTAGATTGGATAAAATGGATGTAGAGTTAATAAAAGTGGATGTAGAGTGGATAAAATGGATGTAGAGTTGATAAAAATGGATGTAGAGTGGATAAAAATGGATGTAGATTGGATAAAATGGATGTAGAGTGCATAAAAATGGATGTAGAGTATATAAATTGGATGTAGAGTATATAAAATGGATGTAGAGTGGATAAAAATGGATGTCGAGTGGATAAAATGGATGTAGAGTGGATAAAAATGGATGTAGATTGGATAAAATGGATGTAGAGTGGATGAAAATGGATGTAGAGTATATAAATTGGATGTAGAGTATATAAAATGGATGTAGAGTGGATAAAAATGGATGTCGAGTGGATAAAATGGATGTAGAGTGGATAAAAATGGATGTAGAGTGGATAAAATGGATGTAGAGTTGATAAAAATGGATGTAGAGTGGATAAAATGGATGTAGAGTAGATAAAATGGATGTAGAGTGGATAAAATGGATGTAGAGTTGATAAAATGGATGTAAAGTGGATAAAATGGATGTAGAGTTAATAAAAATGGATGTAGAGTGGAAATAATGGATGTAGAGAGGATAAAATGGATGTAGAGTGGATAAAATGGATGTAGAGTTCATAAAAATGGATGTAGAGTGGATAAAAATGGATGTAGATTGGATAAAATGGATGTGGAGTGGATAACAATGGATGTAGAGAGGATAAAATGGATGTAGAGTGGATAAAATGGATGTAGAGTGGATAAAATGGTTGTAGAGTGGATAAAGTGGATGTAGAGTAGATAAAAATGGATGTAGAGTGGATAAAATGGATGTAGAGTGGATAAAATGGATGTAGAGTGCATAAAAATGGATGTTGAGTGGATAAAGTGGATGTAGAGTGGATAAAATGGATGTACATTTAATAAAAATGGATGTAGAGTGGATAAAAATGGATGTAGAGTGGATAAAAATGGATGTAGATTGGATAAAATGGATGTAGAGTTAATAAAAGTGGATGTAGAGTGGATAAAATGGATGTAGAGTTGATAAAAATGGATGTAGAGTGGATAAAAATGGATGTAGATTGGATAAAATGGATGTAGAGTGGATAAAAATGGATGTAGATTATATAAATTGGATGTAGAGTATATAAAATAGGTGTAGAGTGGATAAAAATGGATGTAGATTGGATAAAATGGATGTAGAGTGGATAAAAATGGATGTAGATTATATAAATTGGATGTAGAGTATATAAAATGGATGTAGAGTGGATAAAAATGGATGTCGAGTGGATAAAATGGATGTATAGTGGATAAAAATGGATGTAGAGTAGATAAAATAGATGTAGAGTGGATAAAAATGGATGTAGAGTGGATAAAAATGGATGTAGATTGGATAAAATGGATGTAGAGTTAATAAAAGTGGATGTAGAGTGGATAAAATGGATGTAGAGTTGATAAAAATGGATGTAGAGTGGATAAAAATGGATGTAGATTGGATAAAATGGATGTAGAGTGGATAAAAATGGATGTAGATTATATAAATTGGATGTAGAGTATATAAAATGGATGTAGAGTGGATAAAAATGGATGTCGAGTGGATAAAATGGATGTAGAGTGGATAAAAATGGATGTAGATTGGACAAAATGGATGTAGAGTTAATAAAAATGGATGTAGAGTGGATAAAAATAGATGTAGAGTGGATAAAAATGGATGTAGAGTGGATACAATGGATGTAGAGTGGATAAAAATGGATGTAGAGTGGATAAAATGGATGTAGAGTGGATAAAAATGGATGTAGAGTGGATAAAATGGATGTAGAGTGCATAAAAATGGATGTTGAGTGGATAAAATGGATGTAGAGTGGATAAAATGGATGTACATTTAATAAAAATGGATGTAGAGTGGATAAAAATGGATGTAGAGTGGATAAAAATGGATGTAGATTGGATAAAATGGATGTAGAGTTAATAAAAGTGGATGTAGAGTGGATAAAATGGATGTAGAGTTGATAAAAATGGATGTAGAGTGGATAAAAATGGATGTAGATTGGATAAAATGGATGTAGAGTGGATAAAAATGGATGTAGATTATATAAATTGGATGTAGAGTATATAAAATGGATGTAGAGTGGATAAAAATGGATGTCGAGTGGATAAAATGGATGTCGAGTGGATAAAATGGATGTAGAGTGGATAAAATGGATGTAGATTGGATAAAATGGATGTAGAGTTAATAAAAATGGATGTAGAGTGGATAAAATGGATGTATAGTGGATAAAAATGGATGTAGAGTAGATAAAATAGATGTAGAGTGGATAAAAATGGATGTAGAGTGGATAAAATGGATGTCGAGTGGATAAAATGGATGTAGAGTGGATAAAAATAGATGTAGAGTGGATAAAAATGGATGTAGAGTGGATACAATGGATGTAGAGTGGATAAAAATGGATGTAGAGTGGATAAAATGGATGTAGAGTGGATAAAAATGGATGTAGAGTGGATAAAATGGATGTAGAGTGCATAAATATGGATGTTGAGTGGATAAAATGGATGTAGAGTGGATAAAATGGATGTACATTTAATAAAAATGGATGTAGAGTGGATAAAAATGGATGTAGAGTGGATAAAAATGGATGTAGATTGGATAAAATGGATGTAGAGTTAATAAAAGTGGATGTAGAGTGGATAAAATGGATGTAGAGTGCATAAAAATGGATGTTGAGTGGATAAAGTGGATGTAGAGTGGATAAAATGGATGTACATTTAATAAAAATGGATGTAGAGTGGATAAAAATGGATGTAGAGTGGATAAAAATGGATGTAGATTGGATAAAATGGATGTAGAGTTAATAAAAGTGGATGTAGAGTGGATAAAATGGATGTAGAGTTGATAAAAATGGATGTAGAGTGGATAAAAATGGATGTAGAGTGGATAAAATGGTTGTAGAGTGGATAAAATGGATGTAGAGTGGATAAAAATGGATGTAGAGTGGATAAAATGGATGTAGAGTGGATAAAATGGATGTAGAGTGCATAAAAATGGATGTTGAGTGGATAAAGTGGATGTAGAGTGGATAAAATGGATGTACATTTAATAAAAATGGATGTAGAGTGGATAAAAATGGATGTAGAGTGGATAAAAATGGATGTAGATTGGATAAAATGGATGTAGAGTTAATAAAAGTGGATGTAGAGTGGATAAAATGGATGTAGAGTTGATAAAAATGGATGTAGAGTGGATAAAAATGGATGTAGATTGGATAAAATGGATGTAGAGTGGATAAAAATGGATGTAGATTATATAAATTGGATGTAGAGTATATAAAATGGATGTAGAGTGGATAAAAATGGATGTAGATTGGATAAAATGGATGTAGAGTGGATAAAAATGGATGTAGATTATATAAATTGGATGTAGAGTATATAAAATGGATGTAGAGTGGATAAAAATGGATGTCGAGTGGATAAAATGGATGTATAGTGGATAAAAATGGATGTAGAGTAGATAAAATAGATGTAGAGTGGATAAAAATGGATGTAGAGTGGATAAAAATGGATGTAGATTGGATAAAATGGATGTAGAGTTAATAAAAGTGGATGTAGAGTGGATAAAATGGATGTAGAGTTGATAAAAATGGATGTAGAGTGGATAAAAATGGATGTAGATTGGATAAAATGGATGTAGAGTGGATAAAAATGGATGTAGATTATATAAATTGGATGTAGAGTATATAAAATGGATGTAGAGTGGATAAAAATGGATGTCGAGTGGATAAAATGGATGTAGAGTGGATAAAAATGGATGTAGATTGGACAAAATGGATGTAGAGTTAATAAAAATGGATGTAGAGTGGATAAAAATAGATGTAGAGTGGATAAAAATGGATGTAGAGTGGATACAATGGATGTAGAGTGGATAAAAATGGATGTAGAGTGGATAAAATGGATGTAGAGTGGATAAAAATGGATGTAGAGTGGATAAAATGGATGTAGAGTGCATAAAAATGGATGTTGAGTGGATAAAATGGATGTAGAGTGGATAAAATGGATGTACATTTAATAAAAATGGATGTAGAGTGGATAAAAATGGATGTAGATTGGATAAAATGGATGTAGAGTTAATAAAAGTGGATGTAGAGTGGATAAAATGGATGTAGAGTTGATAAAAATGGATGTAGAGTGGATAAAAATGGATGTAGATTGGATAAAATGGATGTAGAGTGGATAAAAATGGATGTAGATTATATAAATTGGATGTAGAGTATATAAAATGGATGTAGAGTGGATAAAAATGGATGTCGAGTGGATAAAATGGATGTCGAGTGGATAAAATGGATGTAGAGTGGATAAAATGGATGTAGATTGGATAAAATGGATGTAGAGTTAATAAAAATGGATGTAGAGTGGATAAAATGGATGTATAGTGGATAAAAATGGATGTAGAGTAGATAAAATAGATGTAGAGTGGATAAAAATGGATGTAGAGTGGATAAAATGGATGTCGAGTGGATAAAATGGATGCAGAGTGGATAAAAATAGATGTAGAGTGGATAAAAATGGATGTAGAGTGGATACAATGGATGTAGAGTGGATAAAAATGGATGTAGAGTGGATAAAATGGATGTACATTTAATAAAAATGGATGTAGAGTGGATAAAAATGGATGTAGAGTGGATAAAAATGGATGTAGATTGGATAAAATGGATGTAGAGTTAATAAAAGTGGATGTAGAGTGGATAAAATGGATGTAGAGTGCATAAAAATGGATGTTGAGTGGATAAAGTGGATGTAGAGTGGATAAAATGGATGTACATTTAATAAAAATGGATGTAGAGTGGATAAAAATGGATGTAGAGTGGATAAAAATGGATGTAGATTGGATAAAATGGATGTAGAGTTAATAAAAGTGGATGTAGAGTGGATAAAATGGATGTGGAGTGGATAAAATGGTTGTAGAGTGGATAAAATGGATGTAGAGTAGATAAAAATGGATGTAGAGTGGATAAAATGGATGTAGAGTGGATAAAAATGGATGTAGAGTGGATAAAATGGTTGTAGAGTGGATAAAATGGATGTAGAGTAGATAAAAATGGATGTAGAGTGGATAAAATGGATGTAGAGTGGATAAAAATGGATGTAGAGTGGACAAAATGGATGTAGAGTAGATAAAATAGATGTAGAGTGGATAAAAATGGATGTAGAGTGGATAAAATGGATGTCGAGTGGATAAAATGGATGTAGAGTGGATAAAAATAGATTTAGAGTGGATAAAATGGATGTAGAGTGGATAAAAATGGATGTAGAGTGGATAAAATGGATGTAGAGTGCATAAAAATGGATGTTGAGTGGATAAAATGGATGTAGAGTGGATAAAATGGATGTACATTTAATAAAAATGGATGTAGAGTGGATAAAAATGTATGTAGAGTGGATAAAAATGGATGTAGATTGGATAAAATGGATGTAGAGTTAATAAAAGTGGATGTAGAGTGGATAAAATGGATGTAGAGTTGATAAAAATGGATGTAGAGTGGATAAAAATGGATGTAGATTGGATAAAATGGATGTAGAGTGCATAAAAATGGATGTAGAGTATATAAATTGGATGTAGAGTATATAAAATGGATGTAGAGTGGATAAAAATGGATGTCGAGTGGATAAAATGGATGTAGAGTGGATAAAAATGGATGTAGATTGGATAAAATGGATGTAGAGTGGATGAAAATGGATGTAGAGTATATAAATTGGATGTAGAGTATATAAAATGGATGTAGAGTGGATAAAAATGGATGTCGAGTGGATAAAATGGATGTAGAGTGGATAAAAATGGATGTAGAGTGGATAAAATGGATGTAGAGTTGATAAAAATGGATGTAGAGTGGATAAAATGGATGTAGAGTAGATAAAATGGATGTAGAGTGGATAAAATGGATGTAGAGTTGATAAAATGGATGTAAAGTGGATAAAATGGATGTAGAGTTAATAAAAATGGATGTAGAGTGGAAATAATGGATGTAGAGAGGATAAAATGGATGTAGAGTGGATAAAATGGATGTAGAGTTCATAAAAATGGATGTAGAGTGGATAAAAATGGATGTAGATTGGATAAAATGGATGTGGAGTGGATAACAATGGATGTAGAGAGGATAAAATGGATGTAGAGTGGATAAAATGGATGAAGAGTGGATAAAATGGTTGTAGAGTGGATAAAGTGGATGTAGAGTAGATAAAAATGGATGTAGAGTGGATAAAATGGATGTAGAGTGGATAAAATGGATGTAGAGTGCATAAAAATGGATGTTGAGTGGATAAAGTGGATGTAGAGTGGATAAAATGGATGTACATTTAATAAAAATGGATGTAGAGTGGATAAAAATGGATGTAGAGTGGATAAAAATGGATGTAGATTGGATAAAATGGATGTAGAGTTAATAAAAGTGGATGTAGAGTGGATAAAATGGATGTAGAGTTGATAAAAATGGATGTAGAGTGGATAAAAATGGATGTAGATTGGATAAAATGGATGTAGAGTGGATAAAAATGGATGTAGATTATATAAATTGGATGTAGAGTATATAAAATAGGTGTAGAGTGGATAAAAATGGATGTAGATTGGATAAAATGGATGTAGAGTGGATAAAAATGGATGTAGATTATATAAATTGGATGTAGAGTATATAAAATGGATGTAGAGTGGATAAAAATGGATGTCGAGTGGATAAAATGGATGTATAGTGGATAAAAATGGATGTAGAGTAGATAAAATAGATGTAGAGTGGATAAAAATGGATGTAGAGTGGATAAAAATGGATGTAGATTGGATAAAATGGATGTAGAGTTAATAAAAGTGGATGTAGAGTGGATAAAATGGATGTAGAGTTGATAAAAATGGATGTAGAGTGGATAAAAATGGATGTAGATTGGATAAAATGGATGTAGAGTGGATAAAAATGGATGTAGATTATATAAATTGGATGTAGAGTATATAAAATGGATGTAGAGTGGATAAAAATGGATGTCGAGTGGATAAAATGGATGTAGAGTGGATAAAAATGGATGTAGATTGGACAAAATGGATGTAGAGTTAATAAAAATGGATGTAGAGTGGATAAAAATAGATGTAGAGTGGATAAAAATGGATGTAGAGTGGATACAATGGATGTAGAGTGGATAAAAATGGATGTAGAGTGGATAAAATGGATGTAGAGTGGATAAAAATGGATGTAGAGTGGATAAAATGGATGTAGAGTGCATAAAAATGGATGTTGAGTGGATAAAATGGATGTAGAGTGGATAAAATGGATGTACATTTAATAAAAATGGATGTAGAGTGGATAAAAATGGATGTAGAGTGGATAAAAATGGATGTAGATTGGATAAAATGGATGTAGAGTTAATAAAAGTGGATGTAGAGTGGATAAAATGGATGTAGAGTTGATAAAAATGGATGTAGAGTGGATAAAAATGGATGTAGATTGGATAAAATGGATGTAGAGTGGATAAAAATGGATGTA
Organism: Pemphredon lugubris; assembly: GCA_933228935.1. Lineage (NCBI taxonomy): Eukaryota > Metazoa > Arthropoda > Insecta > Hymenoptera > Crabronidae > Pemphredon > Pemphredon lugubris. Next base: position 49,705,775 of record OW121816.1, read on the forward strand.
GATTATATAAATTGGATGTAGAGTATATAAAATGGATGTAGAGTGGATAAAAATGGATGTCGAGTGGATAAAATGGATGTCGAGTGGATAAAATGGATGTAGAGTGGATAAAATGGATGTAGATTGGATAAAATGGATGTAGAGTTAATAAAAATGGATGTAGAGTGGATAAAATGGATGTATAGTGGATAAAAATGGATGTAGAGTAGATAAAATAGATGTAGAGTGGATAAAAATGGATGTAGAGTGGATAAAATGGATGTCGAGTGGATAAAATGGATGTAGAGTGGATAAAAATAGATGTAGAGTGGATAAAAATGGATGTAGAGTGGATACAATGGATGTAGAGTGGATAAAAATGGATGTAGAGTGGATAAAATGGATGTAGAGTGGATAAAAATGGATGTAGAGTGGATAAAATGGATGTAGAGTGCATAAATATGGATGTTGAGTGGATAAAATGGATGTAGAGTGGATAAAATGGATGTACATTTAATAAAAATGGATGTAGAGTGGATAAAAATGGATGTAGAGTGGATAAAAATGGATGTAGATTGGATAAAATGGATGTAGAGTTAATAAAAGTGGATGTAGAGTGGATAAAATGGATGTAGAGTGCATAAAAATGGATGTTGAGTGGATAAAGTGGATGTAGAGTGGATAAAATGGATGTACATTTAATAAAAATGGATGTAGAGTGGATAAAAATGGATGTAGAGTGGATAAAAATGGATGTAGATTGGATAAAATGGATGTAGAGTTAATAAAAGTGGATGTAGAGTGGATAAAATGGATGTAGAGTTGATAAAAATGGATGTAGAGTGGATAAAAATGGATGTAGAGTGGATAAAATGGTTGTAGAGTGGATAAAGTGGATGTAGAGTAGATAAAAATGGATGTAGAGTGGATAAAATGGATGTAGAGTGGATAAAATGGATGTAGAGTGCATAAAAATGGATGTTGAGTGGATAAAGTGGATGTAGAGTGGATAAAATGGATGTACATTTAATAAAAATGGATGTAGAGTGGATAAAAATGGATGTAGAGTGGATAAAAATGGATGTAGATTGGATAAAATGGATGTAGAGTTAATAAAAGTGGATGTAGAGTGGATAAAATGGATGTAGAGTTGATAAAAATGGATGTAGAGTGGATAAAAATGGATGTAGATTGGATAAAATGGATGTAGAGTGGATAAAAATGGATGTAGATTATATAAATTGGATGTAGAGTATATAAAATGGATGTAGAGTGGATAAAAATGGATGTAGATTGGATAAAATGGATGTAGAGTGGATAAAAATGGATGTAGATTATATAAATTGGATGTAGAGTATATAAAATGGATGTAGAGTGGATAAAAATGGATGTCGAGTGGATAAAATGGATGTATAGTGGATAAAAATGGATGTAGAGTAGATAAAATTGATGTAGAGTGGATAAAAATGGATGTAGAGTGGATAAAAATGGATGTAGATTGGATAAAATGGATGTAGAGTTAATAAAAGTGGATGTAGAGTGGATAAAATGGATGTAGAGTTGATAAAAATGGATGTAGAGTGGATAAAAATGGATGTAGATTGGATAAAATGGATGTAGAGTGGATAAAAATGGATGTAGATTATATAAATTGGATGTAGAGTATATAAAATGGATGTAGAGTGGATAAAAATGGATGTCGAGTGGATAAAATGGATGTAGAGTGGATAAAAATGGATGTAGATTGGACAAAATGGATGTAGAGTTAATAAAAATGGATGTAGAGTGGATAAAAATAGATGTAGAGTGGATAAAAATGGATGTAGAGTGGATACAATGGATGTAGAGTGGATAAAAATGGATGTAGAGTGGATAAAATGGATGTAGAGTGGATAAAAATGGATGTAGAGTGGATAAAATGGATGTAGAGTGCATAAAAATGGATGTTGAGTGGATAAAATGGATGTAGAGTGGATAAAATGGATGTACATTTAATAAAAATGGATGTAGAGTGGATAAAAATGGATGTAGATTGGATAAAATGGATGTAGAGTTAATAAAAGTGGATGTAGAGTGGATAAAATGGATGTAGAGTTGATAAAAATGGATGTAGAGTGGATAAAAATGGATGTAGATTGGATAAAATGGATGTAGAGTGGATAAAAATGGATGTAGATTATATAAATTGGATGTAGAGTATATAAAATGGATGTAGAGTGGATAAAAATGGATGTCGAGTGGATAAAATGGATGTCGAGTGGATAAAATGGATGTAGAGTGGATAAAATGGATGTAGATTGGATAAAATGGATGTAGAGTTAATAAAAATGGATGTAGAGTGGATAAAATGGATGTATAGTGGATAAAAATGGATGTAGAGTAGATAAAATAGATGTAGAGTGGATAAAAATGGATGTAGAGTGGATAAAATGGATGTCGAGTGGATAAAATGGATGTAGAGTGGATAAAAATAGATGTAGAGTGGATAAAAATGGATGTAGAGTGGATACAATGGATGTAGAGTGGATAAAAATGGATGTAGAGTGGATAAAATGGATGTACATTTAATAAAAATGGATGTAGAGTGGATAAAAATGGATGTAGAGTGGATAAAAATGGATGTAGATTGGATAAAATGGATGTAGAGTTAATAAAAGTGGATGTAGAGTGGATAAAATGGATGTAGAGTGCATAAAAATGGATGTTGAGTGGATAAAGTGGATGTAGAGTGGATAAAATGGATGTACATTTAATAAAAATGGATGTAGAGTGGATAAAAATGGATGTAGAGTGGATAAAAATGGATGTAGATTGGATAAAATGGATGTAGAGTTAATAAAAGTGGATGTAGAGTGGATAAAATGGATGTAGAGTTGATAAAAATGGATGTAGAGTGGATAAAAATGGATGTAGATTGGATAAAATGGATGTAGAGTGGATAAAAATGGATGTAGATTATATAAATTGGATGTAGAGTATATAAAATGGATGTAGAGTGGATAAAAATGGATGTCGAGTGGATAAAATGGATGTAGAGTGGATAAAAATGGATGTAGATTGGATAAAATGGATGTAGAGTGGATAAAAATGGATGTAGATTATATAAATTGGATGTAGAGTATATAAAATGGATGTAGAGTGGATAAAAATGGATGTAGATTGGATAAAATAGATGTAGAGTGGATAAAAATGGATGTAGATTATATAAATTGGATGTAGAGTATATAAAATGGATGTAGAGTGGATAAAAATGGATGTCGAGTGGATAAAATGGATGTATAGTGGATAAAAATGGATGTAGAGTAGATAAAATAGATGTAGAGTGGATAAAAATGGATGTAGAGTGGATAAAAATGGATGTAGATTGGATAAAATGGATGTAGAGTGGATAAAAATGGATGTAGAGTGGATAAAATGGATGTAGAGTTAATAAAAATGGATGTAGAGTGGAAATAATGGATGTAGAGAGGATAAAATGGATGTAGAGTGGATAAAATGGATGTAGAGTTCATAAAAATGGATGTAGAGTGGATAAAATGGATGTAGAGTGGATAAAATGATTGTAGAGTGGATAAAATGGATGTAGAGTGGATAAAAATGGATGTAGAGTGGATAAAATGGTTGTAGAGTGGATAAAATAGGATGTAGAGTAGATAAAAATGGATGTAGAGTGGATAAAATGGATGTAGAGTGGATAAAAATGGATGTAGAGTGGATAAAATGGATGTAGAGTTGATAAAATAGATGTAGAGTGGATAAAAATGGATGTAGAGTGGATAAAATGGATGTCGAGTGGATAAAATGGATGTAGAGTGGATAAAAATGGATGTAGAGTGGATAAAATGGATGTAGAGTGGATAAAAATGGATGTAGAGTGGATAAAATGGATGTAGAGTGCATAAAAATGGATGTTGAGTGGATAAAATGGATGTAGAGTGGATAAAATGGATGTACATTTAATAAAAATGGATGTAGAGTGGATAAAAATGTATGTAGAGTGGATAAAAATGGATGTAGATTGGATAAAATGGATGTAGAGTTAATAAAAGTGGATGTAGAGTGGATAAAATGGATGTAGAGTTGATAAAAATGGATGTAGAGTGGATAAAAATGGATGTAGATTGGATAAAATGGATGTAGAGTGCATAAAAATGGATGTAGAGTATATAAATTGGATGTAGAGTGGATAAAAATGGATGTAGAGTATATAAATTGGATGTAGAGTATATAAAATGGATGTAGAGTGGATAAAAATGGATGTCGAGTGGATAAAATGGATGTAGAGTGGATAAAAATGGATGTAGATTGGATAAAATGGATGTAGAGTGGATGAAAATGGATGTAGAGTATATAAATTGGATGTAGAGTATATAAAATGGATGTAGAGTGGATAAAAATGGATGTCGAGTGGATAAAATGGATGTAGAGTGGATAAAAATGGATGTAGAGTGGATAAAATGGATGTAGAGTTGATAAAAATGGATGTAGAGTGGATAAAATGGATGTAGAGTAGATAAAATGGATGTAGAGTGGATAAAAATGGATATAGGGTAGATAAAATGGATGTAGAGTTAATAAAAATGGATGTAGAGTGGATATAATGGATGTAGAGTATATAAATTGGATGTAGAGTATATAAAATGGATGTAGAGTGGATAAAAATGGATGTCGAGTGGATAAAATGGATGTAGAGTGGATAAAAATGGATGTAGATTGGATAAAATGGATGTAGAGTGGATGAAAATGGATGTAGAGTATATAAATTGGATGTAGAGTATATAAAATGGATGTAGAGTGGATAAAAATGGATGTCGAGTGGATAAAATGGATGTAGAGTGGATAAAAATGGATGTAGAGTGGATAAAATGGATGTAGAGTTGATAAAAATGGATGTAGAGTGGATAAAATGGATGTAGAGTAGATAAAATGGATGTAGAGTGGATAAAATGGATGTAGAGTTGATAAAATGGATGTAAAGTGGATAAAATGGATGTAGAGTTAATAAAAATGGATGTAGAGTGGAAATAATGGATGTAGAGAGGATAAAATGGATGTAGAGTGGATAAAATGGATGTAGAGTTCATAAAAATGGATGTAGAGTGGATAAAAATGGATGTAGATTGGATAAAATGGATGTAGAGTGGATAAAAATGGATGTAGAGTGGATAAAATGGATGTAGAGTTAATAAAAATGGATGTAGAGTGGAAATAATGGATGTAGAGAGGATAAAATGGATGTAGAGTGGATAAAATGGATGTAGAGTTCATAAAAATGGATGTAGAGTGGATAAAATGGATGTAGAGTGGATAAAATGATTGTAGAGTGGATAAAATGGATGTAGAGTGGATAAAAATGGATGTAGAGTGGATAAAATGGTTGTAGAGTGGATAAAATGGATGTAGAGTAGATAAAAATGGATGTAGAGTGGATAAAATGGATGTAGAGTGGATAAAAATGGATGTAGAGTGGATAAAATGGATGTAGAGTAGATAAAATAGATGTAGAGTGGATAAAAATGGATGTAGAGTGGATAAAATGGATGTCGAGTGGATAAAATGGATGTAGAGTGGATAAAAATAGATTTAGAGTGGATAAAATGGATGTAGAGTGGATAAAAATGGATGTAGAGTGGATAAAATGGATGTAGAGTGCATAAAAATGGATGTTGAGTGGATAAAATGGATGTAGAGTGGATAAAATGGATGTACATTTAATAAAAATGGATGTAGAGTGGATAAAAATGTATGTAGAGTGGATAAAAATGGATGTAGATTGGATAAAATGGATGTAGAGTTAATAAAAGTGGATGTAGAGTGGATAAAATGGATGTAGAGTTGATAAAAATGGATGTAGAGTGGATAAAAATGGATGTAGATTGGATAAAATGGATGTAGAGTGCATAAAAATGGATGTAGAGTATATAAATTGGATGTAGAGTATATAAAATGGATGTAGAGTGGATAAAAATGGATGTCGAGTGGATAAAATGGATGTAGAGTGGATAAAAATGGATGTAGATTGGATAAAATGGATGTAGAGTGGATGAAAATGGATGTAGAGTATATAAATTGGATGTAGAGTATATAAAATGGATGTAGAGTGGATAAAAATGGATGTCAAGTGGATAAAATGGATGTCGAGTGGATAAAATGGATGTAGAGTGGATAAAATGGATGTAGATTGGATAAAATGGATGTAGAGTTAATAAAAATGGATGTAGAGTGGATAAAATGGATGTATAGTGGATAAAAATGGATGTAGAGTAGATAAAATAGATGTAGAGTGGATAAAAATGGATGTAGAGTGGATAAAATGGATGTCGAGTGGATAAAATGGATGTAGAGTGGATAAAAATAGATGTAGAGTGGATAAAAATGGATGTAGAGTGGATACAATGGATGTAGAGTGGATAAAAATGGATGTAGAGTGGATAAAATGGATGTAGAGTGCATAAAAATGGATGTTGAGTGGATAAAATGGATGTAGAGTGGATAAAATGGATGTACATTTAATAAAAATGGATGTAGAGTGGATAAAAATGGATGTAGATTGGATAAAATGGATGTAGAGTTAATAAAAGTGGATGTAGAGTGGATAAAATGGATGTAGAGTTGATAAAAATGGATGTAGAGTGGATAAAAATGGATGTAGATTGGATAAAATGGATGTAGAGTGGATAAAAATGGATGTAGATTATATAAATTGGATGTAGAGTATATAAAATGGATGTAGAGTGGATAAAAATGGATGTCGAGTGGATAAAATGGATGTCGAGTGGATAAAATGGATGTAGAGTGGATAAAATGGATGTAGATTGGATAAAATGGATGTAGAGTTAATAAAAATGGATGTAGAGTGGATAAAATGGATGTATAGTGGATAAAAATGGATGTAGAGTAGATAAAATAGATGTAGAGTGGATAAAAATGGATGTAGAGTGGATAAAATGGATGTCGAGTGGATAAAATGGATGTAGAGTGGATAAAAATAGATGTAGAGTGGATAAAAATGGATGTAGAGTGGATACAATGGATGTAGAGTGGATAAAAATGGATGTAGAGTGGATAAAATGGATGTACATTTAATAAAAATGGATGTAGAGTGGATAAAAATGGATGTAGAGTGGATAAAAATGGATGTAGATTGGATAAAATGGATGTAGAGTTAATAAAAGTGGATGTAGAGTGGATAAAATGGATGTAGAGTGCATAAAAATGGATGTTGAGTGGATAAAGTGGATGTAGAGTGGATAAAATGGATGTACATTTAATAAAAATGGATGTAGAGTGGATAAAAATGGATGTAGAGTGGATAAAAATGGATGTAGATTGGATAAAATGGATGTAGAGTTAATAAAAGTGGATGTAGAGTGGATAAAATGGATGTAGAGTTGATAAAAATGGATGTAGAGTGGATAAAAATGGATGTAGATTGGATAAAATGGATGTAGAGTGGATAAAAATGGATGTAGATTATATAAATTGGATGTAGAGTATATAAAATGGATGTAGAGTGGATAAAAATGGATGTCGAGTGGATAAAATGGATGTAGAGTGGATAAAAATGGATGTAGATTGGATAAAATGGATGTAGAGTGGATAAAAATGGATGTAGATTATATAAATTGGATGTAGAGTATATAAAATGGATGTAGAGTGGATAAAAATGGATGTAGATTGGATAAAATAGATGTAGAGTGGATAAAAATGGATGTAGATTATATAAATTGGATGTAGAGTATATAAAATGGATGTAGAGTGGATAAAAATGGATGTCGAGTGGATAAAATGGATGTATAGTGGATAAAAATGGATGTAGAGTAGATAAAATAGATGTAGAGTGGATAAAAATGGATGTAGAGTGGATAAAAATGGATGTAGATTGGATAAAATGGATGTAGAGTGGATAAAAATGGATGTAGAGTGGATAAAATGGATGTAGAGTTAATAAAAATGGATGTAGAGTGGAAATAATGGATGTAGAGAGGATAAAATGGATGTAGAGTGGATAAAATGGATGTAGAGTTCATAAAAATGGATGTAGAGTGGATAAAATGGATGTAGAGTGGATAAAATGATTGTAGAGTGGATAAAATGGATGTAGAGTGGATAAAAATGGATGTAGAGTGGATAAAATGGTTGTAGAGTGGATAAAATAGGATGTAGAGTAGATAAAAATGGATGTAGAGTGGATAAAATGGATGTAGAGTGGATAAAAATGGATGTAGAGTGGATAAAATGGATGTAGAGTTGATAAAATAGATGTAGAGTGGATAAAAATGGATGTAGAGTGGATAAAATGGATGTCGAGTGGATAAAATGGATGTAGAGTGGATAAAAATAGATTTAGAGTGGATAAAATGGATGTAGAGTGGATAAAAATGGATGTAGAGTGGATAAAATGGATGTAGAGTGCATAAAAATGGATGTTGAGTGGATAAAATGGATGTAGAGTGGATAAAATGGATGTACATTTAATAAAAATGGATGTAGAGTGGATAAAAATGTATGTAGAGTGGATAAAAATGGATGTAGATTGGATAAAATGGATGTAGAGTTAATAAAAGTGGATGTAGAGTGGATAAAATGGATGTAGAGTTGATAAAAATGGATGTAGAGTGGATAAAAATGGATGTAGATTGGATAAAATGGATGTAGAGTGCATAAAAATGGATGTAGAGTATATAAAATGGATGTAGAGTGCATAAAAATGGATGTAGAGTATATAAATTGGATGTAGAGTATATAAAATGGATGTAGAGTGGATAAAAATGGATGTCGAGTGGATAAAATGGATGTAGAGTGGATAAAAATGGATGTAGATTGGATAAAATGGATGTAGAGTGGATGAAAATGGATGTAGAGTATATAAATTGGATGTAGAGTATATAAAATGGATGTAGAGTGGATAAAAATGGATGTCGAGTGGATAAAATGGATGTAGAGTGGATAAAAATGGATGTAGAGTGGATAAAATGGATGTAGAGTTGATAAAAATGGATGTAGAGTGGATAAAATGGATGTAGAGTAGATAAAATGGATGTAGAGTGGATAAAAATGGATATAGGGTAGATAAAATGGATGTAGAGTTAATAAAAATGGATGTAGAGTGGGTATAATGGATGTAGAGTATATAAATTGGATGTAGAGTATATAAAATGGATGTAGAGTGGATAAAAATGGATGTCGAGTGGATAAAATGGATGTAGAGTGGATAAAAATGGATGTAGATTGGATAAAATGGATGTAGAGTGGATGAAAATGGATGTAGAGTATATAAATTGGATGTAGAGTATATAAAATGGATGTAGAGTGGATAAAAATGGATGTCGAATGGATAAAATGGATGTAGAGTGGATAAAAATGGATGTAGAGTGGATAAAATGGATGTAGAGTTGATAAAAATGGATGTAGAGTGGATAAAATGGATGTAGAGTAGATAAAATGGATGTAGAGTGGATAAAATGGATGTAGAGTTGATAAAATGGATGTAAAGTGGATAAAATGGATGTAGAGTTAATAAAAATGGATGTAGAGTGGAAATAATGGATGTAGAGAGGATAAAATGGATGTAGAGTGGATAAAATGGATGTAGAGTTCATAAAAATGGATGTAGAGTGGATAAAAATGGATGTAGATTGGATAAAATGGATGTAGAGTGGATAAAAATGGATGTAGAGTGGATAAAATGGATGTAGAGTTAATAAAAATGGATGTAGAGTGGAAATAATGGATGTAGAGAGGATAAAATGGATGTAGAGTGGATAAAATGGATGTAGAGTTCATAAAAATGGATGTAGAGTGGATAAAATGGATGTAGAGTGGATAAAATGATTGTAGAGTGGATAAAATGGATGTAGAGTGGATAAAAATGGATGTAGAGTGGATAAAATGGTTGTAGAGTGGATAAAATGGATGTAGAGTAGATAAAAATGGATGTAGAGTGGATAAAATGGATGTAGAGTGGATAAAAATGGATGTAGAGTGGATAAAATGGATGTAGAGTAGATAAAATAGATGTAGAGTGGATAAAAATGGATGTAGAGTGGATAAAATGGATGTCGAGTGGATAAAATGGATGTAGAGTGGATAAAAATAGATTTAGAGTGGATAAAATGGATGTAGAGTGGATAAAAATGGATGTAGAGTGGATAAAATGGATGTAGAGTGCATAAAAATGGATGTTGAGTGGATAAAATGGATGTAGAGTGGATAAAATGGATGTACATTTAATAAAAATGGATGTAGAGTGGATAAAAATGTATGTAGAGTGGATAAAAATGGATGTAGATTGGATAAAATGGATGTAGAGTTAATAAAAGTGGATGTAGAGTGGATAAAATGGATGTAGAGTTGATAAAAATGGATGTAGAGTGGATAAAAATGGATGTAGATTGGATAAAATGGATGTAGAGTGCATAAAAATGGATGTAGAGTATATAAATTGGATGTAGAGTATATAAAATGGATGTAGAGTGGATAAAAATGGATGTCGAGTGGATAAAATGGATGTAGAGTGGATAAAAATGGATGTAGATTGGATAAAATGGATGTAGAGTGGATGAAAATGGATGTAGAGTATATAAATTGGATGTAGAGTATATAAAATGGATGTAGAGTGGATAAAAATGGATGTCAAGTGGATAAAATGGATGTAGAGTGGATAAAAATGGATGTAGAGTGGATAAAATGGATGTAGAGTTGATAAAAATGGATGTAGAGTGGATAAAATGGATGTAGAGTAGATAAAATGGATGTAGAGTGGATAAAATGGATGTAGAGTTGATAAAATGGATGTAAAGTGGATAAAATGGATGTAGAGTTAATAAAAATGGATGTAGAGTGGAAATAATGGATGTAGAGAGGATAAAATGGATGTAGAGTGGATAAAATGGATGTAGAGTTCATAAAAATGGATGTAGAGTGGATAAAAATGGATGTAGATTGGATAAAATGGATGTGGAGTGGATAACAATGGATGTAGAGAGGATAAAATGGATGTAGAGTGGATAAAATGGATGTAGAGTGGATAAAATGGTTGTAGAGTGGATAAAATGGATGTAGAGTAGATAAAAATGGATGTAGAGTGGATAAAATGGATGTAGAGTGGATAAAATGGATGTAGAGTGCATAAAAATGGATGTTGAGTGGATAAAGTGGATGTAGAGTGGATAAAATGGATGTACATTTAATAAAAATGGATGTAGAGTGGATAAAAATGGATGTAGAGTGGATAAAAATGGATGTAGATTGGATAAAATGGATGTAGAGTTAATAAAAGTGGATGTAGAGTGGATAAAATGGATGTAGAGTTGATAAAAATGGATGTAGAGTGGATAAAAATGGATGTAGATTGGATAAAATGGATGTAGAGTGGATAAAAATGGATGTAGATTATATAAATTGGATGTAGAGTATATAAAATGGATGTAGAGTGGATAAAAATGGATGTAGATTGGATAAAATGGATGTAGAGTGGATAAAAATGGATGTAGATTATATAAATTGGATGTAGAGTATATAAAATGGATGTAGAGTGGATAAAAATGGATGTCGAGTGGATAAAATGGATGTATAGTGGATAAAAATGGATGTAGAGTAGATAAAATAGATGTAGAGTGGATAAAAATGGATGTAGAGTGGATAAAAATGGATGTAGATTGGATAAAATGGATGTAGAGTTAATAAAAGTGGATGTAGAGTGGATAAAATGGATGTAGAGTTGATAAAAATGGATGTAGAGTGGATAAAAATGGATGTAGATTGGATAAAATGGATGTAGAGTGGATAAAAATGGATGTAGATTATATAAATTGGATGTAGAGTATATAAAATGGATGTAGAGTGGATAAAATGGATGTAGAGTTGATAAAATGGATGTAGAGTGGATAAAAATGGATGTAGATTGGACAAAATGGATGTAGAGTTAATAAAAATGGATGTAGAGTGGATAAAAATAGATGTAGAGTGGATAAAAATGGATGTAGAGTGGATAAAATGGATGTAGAGTGGATAAAAATGGATGTAGAGTGGATAAAATGGATGTAGTGTGCATAAAAATGGATGTTGAGTGGATAAAATGGATGTAGAGTGGATAAAATGGATGTACATTTAATAAAAATGGATGTAGAGTGGATAAAAATGGATGTAGAGTGGATAAAAATGGATGTAGATTGGATAAAATGGATGTAGAGTTAATAAAAGTGGATGTGGAGTGGATAAAATGGATGTAGAGTTGATAAAAATGGATGTAGAGTGGATAAAAATGGATGTAGATTGGATAAAATGGATGTAGAGTGGATAAAAATGGATGTAGATTATATAAATTGGATGTAGAGTATATAAAATGGATGTAGAGTGGATAAAAATGGATGTCGAGTGGATAAAATGGATGTCGAGTGGATAAAATGGATGTAGAGTGGATAAAATGGATGTAGATTGGATAAAATGGATGTAGAGTTAATAAAAATGGATGTAGAGTGGATAAAATGGATGTATAGTGGATAAAAATGGATGTAGAGTAGATAAAATAGATGTAGAGTGGATAAAAATGGATGTAGAGTGGATAAAATGGATGTCGAGTGGATAAAATGGATGTAGAGTGGATAAAAATGGATGTAGAGTGGATAAAAATGGATGTAGAGTGGATACAATGGATGTAGAGTGGATAAAAATGGATGTAGAGTGGATAAAATGGATGTAGAGTGGATAAAAATGGATGTAGAGTGGATAAAATGGATGTAGAGTGCATAAATATGGATGTTGAGTGGATAAAATGGATGTAGAGTGGATAAAATGGATGTACATTTAATAAAAATGGATGTAGAGTGGATAAAAATGGATGTAGAGTGGATAAAAATGGATGTAGATTATATAAAATGGATGTAGAGTTAATAAAAATGGATGTAGAGTGGATAAAATGGATGTAGAGTGCATAAAAATGGATGTTGAGTGGATAAAGTGGATGTAGAGTGGATAAAATGGATGTACATTTAATAAAAATGGATGTAGAGTGGATAAAAATGGATGTAGAGTGGATAAAAATGGATGTAGATTGGATAAAATGGATGTAGAGTTAATAAAAGTGGATGTAGAGTGGATAAAATGGATGTAGAGTTGATAAAAATGGATGTAGAGTGGATAAAAATGGATGTAGATTGGATAAAATGGATGTAGAGTGGATAAAAATGGATGTAGATTATATAAATTGGATGTAGAGTATATAAAATGGATGTAGAGTGGATACAAATGGATGTCGAGTGGATAAAATGGATGTAGAGTGGATAAAAATGGATGTAGATTGGATAAAATGGATGTAGAGTGGATAAAAATGGATGTAGATTATATAAATTGGATGTAGAGTATATAAAATGGATGTAGAGTGGATAATAATGGATGTAGATTGGATAAAATAGATGTAGAGTGGATAAAAATGGATGTAGATTATATAAATTGGATGTAGAGTATATAAAATGGATGTAGAGTGGATAAAAATGGATGTCGAGTGGATAAAATGGATGTATAGTGGATAAAAATGGATGTAGAGTAGATAAAATAGATGTAGAGTGGATAAAAATGGATGTAGAGTGGATAAAAATGGATGTAGATTGGATAAAATGGATGTAGAGTTAATAAAAGTGGATGTAGAGTGGATAAAATGGATGTAGAGTGGATAAAAATGGATGTAGAGTGGATAAAATGGATGTCGAGTGGATAAAATGGATGTAGAGTGGATAAAAATAGATGTAGATTGGATAAAAATGGATGTAGAGTGGATACAATGGATGTAGAGTGGATAAAAATGGATGTAGAGTGGATAAAATGGATGTAGAGTGGATAAAAATGGATGTAGAGTGGATAAAATGGATGTAGAGTGCATAAAAATGGATGTTGAGTGGATAAAATGGATGTAGAGTGGATAAAATGGATGTACATTTAATAAAAATGGATGTAGAGTGGATAAAAATGGATGTAGAGTGGATAAAAATGGATGTAGATTGGATAAAATGGATGTAGAGTTAATAAAAGTGGATGTAGAGTGGATAAAATGGATGTAGAGTTGATAAAAATGGATGTAGAGTGGATAAAAATGGATGTAGATTGGATAAAATGGATGTAGAGTGGATAAAAATGAATGTAGATTATATAAATTGGATGTAGAGTATATAAAATGGATGTAGAGTGGATAAAAATGGATGTCGAGTGGATAAAATGGATGTAGAGTGGATAAAATGGATGTAGATTGGATAAAATGGATGTAGAGTTAATAAAAATGGATGTAGAGTGGATAAAATGGATGTATAGTGGATAAAAATGGATGGAGAGTAGATAAAATAGATGTAGAGTGGATAAAAATGGATGTAGAGTGGATAAAATGGATGTCGAGTGGATAAAATGGATGTAGAGTGGATAAAAATAGATGTAGAGTGGATAAAAATGGATGTAGAGTGGATAAAATGGATGTAGAGTGGATAAAAATGGATGTAGAGTGGATAAAATGGATATAGAGTGGATAAAAATGGATGTAGAGTGGATAAAATGGATGTAGAGTGCATAAAAATGGATGTTGAGTGGATAAAATGGATGTAGAGTGGATAAAATGGATGTACATTTAATAAAAATGGATGTAGAGTGGATAAAAATGGATGTAGAGTGGATAAAATGGATGTAGAGTGGATAAAATGGATGTAGAGTGGATAAAAAAGGATGTAGAGTGGATAAAAATGGATATAGGGTAGATAAAATGGATGTAGAGTTAATAAAAATGGATGTAGAGTGGGTATAATGGATGTAGAGAGGATAAAATGGATGTGGAGTGGATAACAATGGATGTAGAGTGGATAAAATGGATGTAGAGTGGATAAAATGGATGTAGAGTGGATAAAAATGGATGTAGATTATATAAATTGGATGTAGAGTATATAAAATGGATGTAGAGTGGATAAAAATGGATGTCGAGTGGATAAAATGGATGTAGAGTGGATAAAAATGGATGTAGATTGGATAAAATGGATGTAGAGTGGATAAAAATGGATGTAGATTATATAAATTGGATGTAGAGTATATAAAATGGATGTAGAGTGGATAAAAATGGATGTAGATTGGATAAAATGGATGTAGAGTGGATAAAAATGGATGTCGAGTGGATAAAATGGATGTAGAGTGGATAAAAATGGATGTAGATTGGATAAAATGGATGTAGAGTGGATAAAAATGGATGTAGATTATATAAATTGGATGTAGAGTATATAAAATGGATGTAGAGTGGATAAAAATGGATGTCGAGTGGATAAAATGGATGTATAGTGGATAAAAATGGATGTAGAGTAGATAAAATAGATGTAGAGTGGATAAAAATGGATGTAGAGTGGATAAAAATGGATGTAGATTGGATAAAATGGATGTAGAGTTAATAAAAGTGGATGTAGAGTGGATAAAATGGATGTAGAGTTGATAAAAATGGATGTAGAGTGGATAAAAATGGATGTAGATTGGATAAAATGGATGTAGAGTGGATAAAAATTGATGTAGATTATATAAATTGGATGTAGAGTATATAAAATGGATGTAGAGTGGATAAAAATGGATGTCGAGTGGATAAAATGGATGTAGAGTGGATAAAAATGGATGTAGATTGGACAAAATGGATGTAGAGTTAATAAAAATGGATGTAGAGTGGATAAAATGGATGTATAGTGGATAAAAATGGATGTAGAGTAGATAAAATAGATGTAGAGTGGATAAAAATGGATGTAGAGTGGATAAAATGGATGTAGAGTTAATAAAAGTGGATGTAGAGTGGATAAAATGGATGTAGAGTTGATAAAAATGGATGTAGAGTGGATAAAAATGGATGTCGAGTGGATAAAATGGATGTAGAGTGGATAAAAATGGATGTAGATTGGATAAAATGGATGTAGAGTGGATGAAAATGGATGTAGAGTATATAAATTGGATGTAGAGTATATAAAATGGATGTAGAGTGGATAAAAATGGATGTCGAGTGGATAAAATGGATGTAGAGTGGATAAAAATGGATGTAGAGTGGATAAAATGGATGTAGAGTTGATAAAAATGGATGTAGAGTGGATAAAATGGATGTAGAGTAGATAAAATGGATGTAGAGTGGATAAAATGGATGTAGAGTTGATAAAATGGATGTAAAGTGGATAAAATGGATGTAGAGTTAATAAAAATGGATGTAGAGTGGAAATAATGGATGTAGAGAGGATAAAATGGATGTAGAGTGGATAAAATGGATGTAGAGTTCATAAAAATGGATGTAGAGTGGATAAAAATGGATGTAGATTGGATAAAATGGATGTAGAGTGGATAAAAATGGATGTAGATTATATAAATTGGATGTAGAGTATATAAAATGGATGTAGAGTGGATAAAAATGGATGTCGAGTGGATAAAATGGATGTAGAGTGGATAAAAATGGATGTAGATTGGATAAAATGGATGTAGAGTGGATAAAAATGGATGTAGATTATATAAATTGGATGTAGAGTATATAAAATGGATGTAGAGTGGATAAAAATGGATGTAGATTGGATAAAATAGATGTAGAGTGGATAAAAATGGATGTAGATTATATAAATTGGATGTAGAGTATATAAAATGGATGTAGAGTGGATAAAAATGGATGTCGAGTGGATAAAATGGATGTATAGTGGATAAAAATGGATGTAGAGTAGATAAAATAGATGTAGAGTGGATAAAAATGGATGTAGAGTGGATAAAAATGGATGTAGATTGGATAAAATGGATGTAGAGTGGATAAAAATGGATGTAGAGTGGATAAAATGGATGTAGAGTTAATAAAAATGGATGTAGAGTGGAAATAATGGATGTAGAGAGGATAAAATGGATGTAGAGTGGATAAAATGGATGTAGAGTTCATAAAAATGGATGTAGAGTGGATAAAATGGATGTAGAGTGGATAAAATGATTGTAGAGTGGATAAAATGGATGTAGAGTGGATAAAAATGGATGTAGAGTGGATAAAATGGTTGTAGAGTGGATAAAATAGGATGTAGAGTAGATAAAAATGGATGTAGAGTGGATAAAATGGATGTAGAGTGGATAAAAATGGATGTAGAGTGGATAAAATGGATGTAGAGTTGATAAAATAGATGTAGAGTGGATAAAAATGGATGTAGAGTGGATAAAATGGATGTCGAGTGGATAAAATGGATGTAGAGTGGATAAAAATAGATTTAGAGTGGATAAAATGGATGTAGAGTGGATAAAAATGGATGTAGAGTGGATAAAATGGATGTAGAGTGCATAAAAATGGATGTTGAGTGGATAAAATGGATGTAGAGTGGATAAAATGGATGTACATTTAATAAAAATGGATGTAGAGTGGATAAAAATGTATGTAGAGTGGATAAAAATGGATGTAGATTGGATAAAATGGATGTAGAGTTAATAAAAGTGGATGTAGAGTGGATAAAATGGATGTAGAGTTGATAAAAATGGATGTAGAGTGGATAAAAATGGATGTAGATTGGATAAAATGGATGTAGAGTGCATAAAAATGGATGTAGAGTATATAAATTGGATGTAGAGTGCATAAAAATGGATGTAGAGTATATAAATTGGATGTAGAGTATATAAAATGGATGTAGAGTGGATAAAAATGGATGTCGAGTGGATAAAATGGATGTAGAGTGGATAAAAATGGATGTAGAGTGGATAAAATGGATGTAGAGTTGATAAAAATGGATGTAGAGTGGATAAAATGGATGTAGAGTAGATAAAATGGATGTAGAGTGGATAAAAATGGATATAGGGTAGATAAAATGGATGTAGAGTGGGTATAATGGATGTAGAGTATATAAATTGGATGTAGAGTATATAAAATGGATGTAGAGTGGATAAAAATGGATGTCGAGTGGATAAAATGGATGTAGAGTGGATAAAAATGGATGTAGATTGGATAAAATGGATGTAGAGTGGATGAAAATGGATGTAGAGTATATAAATTGGATGTAGAGTATATAAAATGGATGTAGAGTGGATAAAAATGGATGTCGAGTGGATAAAATGGATGTAGAGTGGATAAAAATGGATGTAGAGTGGATAAAATGGATGTAGAGTTGATAAAAATGGATGTAGAGTGGATAAAATGGATGTAGAGTAGATAAAATGGATGTAGAGTGGATAAAATGGATGTAGAGTTGATAAAATGGATGTAAAGTGGATAAAATGGATGTAGAGTTAATAAAAATGGATGTAGAGTGGAAATAATGGATGTAGAGAGGATAAAATGGATGTAGAGTGGATAAAATGGATGTAGAGTTCATAAAAATGGATGTAGAGTGGATAAAAATGGATGTAGATTGGATAAAATGGATGTAGAGTGGATAAAAATGGATGTAGAGTGGATAAAATGGATGTAGAGTTAATAAAAATGGATGTAGAGTGGAAATAATGGATGTAGAGAGGATAAAATGGATGTAGAGTGGATAAAATGGATGTAGAGTTCATAAAAATGGATGTAGAGTGGATAAAATGGATGTAGAGTGGATAAAATGATTGTAGAGTGGATAAAATGGATGTAGAGTGGATAAAAATGGATGTAGAGTGGATAAAATGGTTGTAGAGTGGATAAAATGGATGTAGAGTAGATAAAAATGGATGTAGAGTGGATAAAATGGATGTAGAGTGGATAAAAATGGATGTAGAGTGGATAAAATGGATGTAGAGTAGATAAAATAGATGTAGAGTGGATAAAAATGGATGTAGAGTGGATAAAATGGATGTCGAGTGGATAAAATGGATGTAGAGTGGATAAAAATAGATTTAGAGTGGATAAAATGGATGTAGAGTGGATAAAAATGGATGTAGAGTGGATAAAATGGATGTAGAGTGCATAAAAATGGATGTTGAGTGGATAAAATGGATGTACATTTAATAAAAATGGATGTAGAGTGGATAAAAATGTATGTAGAGTGGATAAAAATGGATGTAGATTGGATAAAATGGATGTAGAGTTAATAAAAGTGGATGTAGAGTGGATAAAATGGATGTAGAGTTGATAAAAATGGATGTAGAGTGGATAAAAATGGATGTAGATTGGATAAAATGGATGTAGAGTGCATAAAAATGGATGTAGAGTATATAAATTGGATGTAGAGTATATAAAATGGATGTAGAGTGGATAAAAATGGATGTCGAGTGGATAAAATGGATGTAGAGTGGATAAAAATGGATGTAGATTGGATAAAATGGATGTAGAGTGGATGAAAATGGATGTAGAGTATATAAATTGGATGTAGAGTATATAAAATGGATGTAGAGTGGATAAAAATGGATGTCAAGTGGATAAAATGGATGTAGAGTGGATAAAAATGGATGTAGAGTGGATAAAATGGATGTAGAGTTGATAAAAATGGATGTAGAGTGGATAAAATGGATGTAGAGTAGATAAAATGGATGTAGAGTGGATAAAATGGATGTAGAGTTGATAAAATGGATGTAAAGTGGATAAAATGGATGTAGAGTTAATAAAAATGGATGTAGAGTGGAAATAATGGATGTAGAGAGGATAAAATGGATGTAGAGTGGATAAAATGGATGTAGAGTTCATAAAAATGGATGTAGAGTGGATAAAAATGGATGTAGATTGGATAAAATGGATGTGGAGTGGATAACAATGGATGTAGAGAGGATAAAATGGATGTAGAGTGGATAAAATGGATGAAGAGTGGATAAAATGGTTGTAGAGTGGATAAAGTGGATGTAGAGTAGATAAAAATGGATGTAGAGTGGATAAAATGGATGTAGAGTGGATAAAATGGATGTAGAGTGCATAAAAATGGATGTTGAGTGGATAAAGTGGATGTAGAGTGGATAAAATGGATGTACATTTAATAAAAATGGATGTAGAGTGGATAAAAATGGATGTAGAGTGGATAAAAATGGATGTAGATTGGATAAAATGGATGTAGAGTTAATAAAAGTGGATGTAGAGTGGATAAAATGGATGTAGAGTTGATAAAAATGGATGTAGAGTGGATAAAAATGGATGTAGATTGGATAAAATGGATGTAGAGTGGATAAAAATGGATGTAGATTATATAAATTGGATGTAGAGTATATAAAATGGATGTAGAGTGGATAAAAATGGATGTAGATTGGATAAAATGGATGTAGAGTGGATAAAAATGGATGTAGATTATATAAATTGGATGTAGAGTATATAAAATGGATGTAGAGTGGATAAAAATGGATGTCGAGTGGATAAAATGGATGTATAGTGGATAAAAATGGATGTAGAGTAGATAAAATAGATGTAGAGTGGATAAAAATGGATGTAGAGTGGATAAAAATGGATGTAGATTGGATAAAATGGATGTAGAGTTAATAAAAGTGGATGTAGAGTGGATAAAATGGATGTAGAGTTGATAAAAATGGATGTAGAGTGGATAAAAATGGATGTAGATTGGATAAAATGGATGTAGAGTGGATAAAAATGGATGTAGATTATATAAATTGGATGTAGAGTATATAAAATGGATGTAGAGTGGATAAAATGGATGTAGAGTTGATAAAATGGATGTAGAGTGGATAAAAATGGATGTAGATTGGACAAAATGGATGTAGAGTTAATAAAAATGGATGTAGAGTGGATAAAAATAGATGTAGAGTGGATAAAAATGGATGTAGAGTGGATAAAATGGATGTAGAGTGGATAAAAATGGATGTAGAGTGGATAAAATGGATGTAGTGTGCATAAAAATGGATGTTGAGTGGATAAAATGGATGTAGAGTGGATAAAATGGATGTACATTTAATAAAAATGGATGTAGAGTGGATAAAAATGGATGTAGAGTGGATAAAAATGGATGTAGATTGGATAAAATGGATGTAGAGTTAATAAAAGTGGATGTGGAGTGGATAAAATGGATGTAGAGTTGATAAAAATGGATGTAGAGTGGATAAAAATGGATGTAGATTGGATAAAATGGATGTAGAGTGGATAAAAATGGATGTAGATTATATAAATTGGATGTAGAGTATATAAAATGGATGTAGAGTGGATAAAAATGGATGTCGAGTGGATAAAATGGATGTCGAGTGGATAAAATGGATGTAGAGTGGATAAAATGGATGTAGATTGGATAAAATGGATGTAGAGTTAATAAAAATGGATGTAGAGTGGATAAAATGGATGTATAGTGGATAAAAATGGATGTAGAGTAGATAAAATAGATGTAGAGTGGATAAAAATGGATGTAGAGTGGATAAAATGGATGTCGAGTGGATAAAATGGATGTAGAGTGGATAAAAATAGATGTAGAGTGGATAAAAATGGATGTAGAGTGGATACAATGGATGTAGAGTGGATAAAAATGGATGTAGAGTGGATAAAATGGATGTAGAGTGGATAAAAATGGATGTAGAGTGGATAAAATGGATGTAGAGTGCATAAATATGGATGTTGAGTGGATAAAATGGATGTAGAGTGGATAAAATGGATGTACATTTAATAAAAATGGATGTAGAGTGGATAAAAATGGATGTAGAGTGGATAAAAATGGATGTAGATTATATAAAATGGATGTAGAGTTAATAAAAATGGATGTAGAGTGGATAAAATGGATGTAGAGTGCATAAAAATGGATGTTGAGTGGATAAAGTGGATGTAGAGTGGATAAAATGGATGTACATTTAATAAAAATGGATGTAGAGTGGATAAAAATGGATGTAGAGTGGATAAAAATGGATGTAGATTGGATAAAATGGATGTAGAGTTAATAAAAGTGGATGTAGAGTGGATAAAATGGATGTAGAGTTGATAAAAATGGATGTAGAGTGGATAAAAATGGATGTAGATTGGATAAAATGGATGTAGAGTGGATAAAAATGGATGTAGATTATATAAATTGGATGTAGAGTATATAAAATGGATGTAGAGTGGATACAAATGGATGTCGAGTGGATAAAATGGATGTAGAGTGGATAAAAATGGATGTAGATTGGATAAAATGGATGTAGAGTGGATAAAAATGGATGTAGATTATATAAATTGGATGTAGAGTATATAAAATGGATGTAGAGTGGATAAAAATGGATGTAGATTGGATAAAATAGATGTAGAGTGGATAAAAATGGATGTAGATTATATAAATTGGATGTAGAGTATATAAAATGGATGTAGAGTGGATAAAAATGGATGTCGAGTGGATAAAATGGATGTATAGTGGATAAAAATGGATGTAGAGTAGATAAAATAGATGTAGAGTGGATAAAAATGGATGTAGAGTGGATAAAAATGGATGTAGATTGGATAAAATGGATGTAGAGTTAATAAAAGTGGATGTAGAGTGGATAAAATGGATGTAGAGTGGATAAAAATGGATGTAGAGTGGATAAAATGGATGTCGAGTGGATAAAATGGATGTAGAGTGGATAAAAATAGATGTAGATTGGATAAAAATGGATGTAGAGTGGATACAATGGATGTAGAGTGGATAAAAATGGATGTAGAGTGGATAAAATGGATGTAGAGTGGATAAAAATGGATGTAGAGTGGATAAAATGGATGTAGAGTGCATAAAAATGGATGTTGAGTGGATAAAATGGATGTAGAGTGGATAAAATGGATGTACATTTAATAAAAATGGATGTAGAGTGGATAAAAATGGATGTAGAGTGGATAAAAATGGATGTAGATTGGATAAAATGGATGTAGAGTTAATAAAAGTGGATGTAGAGTGGATAAAATGGATGTAGAGTTGATAAAAATGGATGTAGAGTGGATAAAAATGGATGTAGATTGGATAAAATGGATGTAGAGTGGATAAAAATGAATGTAGATTATATAAATTGGATGTAGAGTATATAAAATGGATGTAGAGTGGATAAAAATGGATGTCGAGTGGATAAAATGGATGTAGAGTGGATAAAATGGATGTAGATTGGATAAAATGGATGTAGAGTTAATAAAAATGGATGTAGAGTGGATAAAATGGATGTATAGTGGATAAAAATGGATGGAGAGTAGATAAAATAGATGTAGAGTGGATAAAAATGGATGTAGAGTGGATAAAATGGATGTCGAGTGGATAAAATGGATGTAGAGTGGATAAAAATAGATGTAGAGTGGATAAAAATGGATGTAGAGTGGATACAATGGATGTAGAGTGGATAAAAATGGATGTAGAGTGGATAAAATGGATATAGAGTGGATAAAAATGGATGTAGAGTGGATAAAATGGATGTAGAGTGCATAAAAATGGATGTTGAGTGGATAAAATGGATGTAGAGTGGATAAAATGGATGTACATTTAATAAAAATGGATGTAGAGTGGATAAAAATGGATGTAGAGTGGATAAAATGGATGTAGAGTGGATAAAATGGATGTAGAGTGGATAAAAAAGGATGTAGAGTGGATAAAAATGGATATAGGGTAGATAAAATGGATGTAGAGTTAATAAAAATGGATGTAGAGTGGGTATAATGGATGTAGAGAGGATAAAATGGATGTGGAGTGGATAACAATGGATGTAGAGTGGATAAAATGGATGTAGAGTGGATAAAATGGATGTAGAGTGGATAAAAATGGATGTAGATTATATAAATTGGATGTAGAGTATATAAAATGGATGTAGAGTGGATAAAAATGGATGTCGAGTGGATAAAATGGATGTAGAGTGGATAAAAATGGATGTAGATTGGATAAAATGGATGTAGAGTGGATAAAAATGGATGTAGATTATATAAATTGGATGTAGAGTATATAAAATGGATGTAGAGTGGATAAAAATGGATGTAGATTGGATAAAATAGATGTAGAGTGGATAAAAATGGATGTAGATTATATAAATTGGATGTAGAGTATATAAAATGGATGTAGAGTGGATAAAAATGGATGTCGAGTGGATAAAATGGATGTATAGTGGATAAAAATGGATGTAGAGTAGATAAAATAGATGTAGAGTGGATAAAAATGGATGTAGAGTGGATAAAAATGGATGTAGATTGGATAAAATGGATGTAGAGTTAATAAAAGTGGATGTAGAGTGGATAAAATGGATGTAGAGTTGATAAAAATGGATGTAGAGTGGATAAAAATGGATGTAGATTGGATAAAATGGATGTAGAGTGGATAAAAATTGATGTAGATTATATAAATTGGATGTAGAGTATATAAAATGGATGTAGAGTGGATAAAAATGGATGTCGAGTGGATAAAATGGATGTAGAGTGGATAAAAATGGATGTAGATTGGACAAAATGGATGTAGAGTTAATAAAAATGGATGTAGAGTGGATAAAATGGATGTATAGTGGATAAAAATGGATGTAGAGTAGATAAAATAGATGTAGAGTGGATAAAAATGGATGTAGAGTGGATAAAATGGATGTAGAGTTAATAAAAGTGGATGTAGAGTGGATAAAATGGATGTAGAGTTGATAAAAATGGATGTAGAGTGGATAAAAATGGATGTCGAGTGGATAAAATGGATGTAGAGTGGATAAAAATGGATGTAGATTGGATAAAATGGATGTAGAGTGGATGAAAATGGATGTAGAGTATATAAATTGGATGTAGAGTATATAAAATGGATGTAGAGTGGATAAAAATGGATGTCGAGTGGATAAAATGGATGTAGAGTGGATAAAAATGGATGTAGAGTGGATAAAATGGATGTAGAGTTGATAAAAATGGATGTAGAGTGGATAAAATGGATGTAGAGTAGATAAAATGGATGTAGAGTGGATAAAATGGATGTAGAGTTGATAAAATGGATGTAAAGTGGATAAAATGGATGTAGAGTTAATAAAAATGGATGTAGAGTGGAAATAATGGATGTAGAGAGGATAAAATGGATGTAGAGTGGATAAAATGGATGTAGAGTTCATAAAAATGGATGTAGAGTGGATAAAAATGGATGTAGATTGGATAAAATGGATGTAGAGTGGATAAAAATGGATGTAGAGTGGATAAAATGGATGTAGAGTTAATAAAAATGGATGTAGAGTGGAAATAATGGATGTAGAGAGGATAAAATGGATGTAGAGTGGATAAAATGGATGTAGAGTTCATAAAAATGGATGTAGAGTGGATAAAATGGATGTAGAGTGGATAAAATGATTGTAGAGTGGATAAAATGGATGTAGAGTGGATAAAAATGGATGTAGAGTGGATAAAATGGTTGTAGAGTGGATAAAATGGATGTAGAGTGGATAAAAATGGATGTAGAGTGGATAAAATGGATGTAGAGTGGATAAAAATGGATGTAGAGTGGATAAAATGGATGTAGAGTAGATAAAATAGATGTAGAGTGGATAAAAATGGATGTAGAGTGGATAAAATGGATGTCGAGTGGATAAAATGGATGTAGAGTGGATAAAAATAGATTTAGAGTGGATAAAATGGATGTAGAGTGGATAAAAATGGATGTAGAGTGGATAAAATGGATGTAGAGTGCATAAAAATGGATGTTGAGTGGATAAAATGGATGTAGAGTGGATAAAATGGATGTACATTTAATAAAAATGGATGTAGAGTGGATAAAAATGTATGTAGAGTGGATAAAAATGGATGTAGATTGGATAAAATGGATGTAGAGTTAATAAAAGTGGATGTAGAGTGGATAAAATGGATGTAGAGTTGATAAAAATGGATGTAGAGTGGATAAAAATGGATGTAGATTGGATAAAATGGATGTAGAGTGCATAAAAATGGATGTAGAGTATATAAATTGGATGTAGAGTATATAAAATGGATGTAGAGTGGATAAAAATGGATGTCGAGTGGATAAAATGGATGTAGAGTGGATAAAAATGGATGTAGATTGGATAAAATGGATGTAGAGTGAATGAAAATGGATGTAGAGTATATAAATTGGATGTAGAGTATATAAAATGGATGTAGAGTGGATAAAAATGGATGTCGAGTGGATAAAATGGATGTAGAGTGGATAAAAATGGATGTAGAGTGGATAAAATGGATGTAGAGTTGATAAAAATGGATGTAGAGTGGATAAAATGGATGTAGAGTAGATAAAATGGATGTAGAGTGGATAAAATGGATGTAGAGTTGATAAAATGGATGTAAAGTGGATAAAATGGATGTAGAGTTAATAAAAATGGATGTAGAGTGGAAATAATGAATGTAGAGAGGATAAAATGGATGTAGAGTGGATAAAATGGATGTAGAGTTCATAAAAATGGATGTAGAGTGGATAAAAATGGATGTAGATTGGATAAAATGGATGTGGAGTGGATAAAAATGGATGTAGATTATATAAATTGGATGTAGAGTATATAAAATGGATGTAGAGTGGATAAAAATGGATGTCGAGTGGATAAAATGGATGTCGAGTGGATAAAATGGATGTAGAGTGGATAAAATGGATGTAGATTGGATAAAATGGATGTAGAGTGGATAAAAATGGATGTAGATTATATAAATTGGATGTAGAGTATATAAAATGGATGTAGAGTGGATAAAAATGGATGTCGAGTGGATAAAATGGATGTATAGTGGATAAAAATGGATGTAGAGTAGATAAAATAGATGTAGAGTGGATAAAAATGGATGTAGAGTGGATAAAAATGGATGTAGATTGGATAAAATGGATGTAGAGTTAATAAAAGTGGATGTAGAGTGGATAAAATGGATGTAGAGTTGATAAAAATGGATGTAGAGTGGATAAAAATGGATGTAGATTGGATAAAATGGATGTAGAGTGGATAAAAATGGATGTAGATTATATAAATTGGATGTAGAGTATATAAAATGGATGTAGAGTGGATAAAAATGGATGTCGAGTGGATAAAATGGATGTAGAGTGGATAAAAATGGATGTAGATTGGACAAAATGGATGTAGAGTTAATAAAAATGGATGTAGAGTGGATAAAAATAGATGTAGAGTGGATAAAAATGGATGTAGAGTGGATACAATGGATGTAGAGTGGATAAAAATGGATGTAGAGTGGATAAAATGGATGTAGAGTGGATAAAAATGGATGTAGAGTGGATAAAATGGATGTAGAGTGCATAAAAATGGATGTTGAGTGGATAAAATGGATGTAGAGTGGATAAAATGGATGTACATTTAATAAAAATGGATGTAGAGTGGATAAAAATGGATGTAGATTGGATAAAATGGATGTAGAGTTAATAAAAGTGGATGCAGAGTGGATAAAATGGATGTAGAGTTGATAAAAATGGATGTAGAGTGGATAAAAATGGATGTAGATTGGATAAAATGGATGTAGAGTGGATAAAAATGGATGTAGATTATATAAATTGGATGTAGAGTATATAAAATGGATGTAGAGTGGATAAAAATGGATGTCGAGTGGATAAAATGGATGTCGAGTGGATAAAATGGATGTAGAGTGGATAAAATGGATGTAGATTGGATAAAATGGATGTAGAGTTAATAAAAATGGATGTAGAGTGGATAAAATGGATGTATAGTGGATAAAAATGGATGTAGAGTAGATAAAATAGATGTAGAGTGGATAAAAATGGATGTAGAGTGGATAAAATGGATGTCGAGTGGATAAAATGGATGTAGAGTGGATAAAAATAGATGTAGAGTGGATAAAAATGGATGTAGAGTGGATACAATGGATGTAGAGTGGATAAAAATGGATGTAGAGTGGATAAAATGGATGTACATTTAATAAAAATGGATGTAGAGTGGATAAAAATGGATGTAGAGTGGATAAAAATGGATGTAGATTGGATAAAATGGATGTAGAGTTAATAAAAGTGGATGTAGAGTGGATAAAATGGATGTAGAGTGCATAAAAATGGATGTTGAGTGGATAAAATGGATGTAGAGTGGATAAAATGGATGTACATTTAATAAAAATGGATGTAGAGTGGATAAAAATGGATGTAGAGTGGATAAAAATGGATGTAGATTGGATAAAATGGATGTAGAGTTAATAAAAGTGGATGTAGAGTGGATAAAATGGATGTAGAGTTGATAAAAATGGATGTAGAGTGGATAAAAATGGATGTAGATTGGATAAAATGGATGTAGAGTGGATAAAAATGGATGTAGATTATATAAATTGGATGTAGAGTATATAAAATGGATGTAGAGTGGATAAAAATGGATGTCGAGTGGATAAAATGGATGTAGAGTGGATAAAAATGGATGTAGATTGGATAAAATGGATGTAGAGTGGATAAAAATGGATGTAGATTATATAAATTGGATGTAGAGTATATAAAATGGATGTAGAGTGGATAAAAATGGATGTAGATTGGATAAAATAGATGTAGAGTGGATAAAAATGGATGTAGATTATATAAATTGGATGTAGAGTATATAAAATGGATGTAGAGTGGATAAAAATGGATGTCGAGTGGATAAAATGGATGTATAGTGGATAAAAATGGATGTAGAGTAGATAAAATAGATGTAGAGTGGATAAAAATGGATGTAGAGTGGATAAAAATGGATGTAGATTGGATAAAATGGATGTAGAGTGGATAAAAATGGATGTAGAGTGGATAAAATGGATGTAGAGTTAATAAAAATGGATGTAGAGTGGAAATAATGGATGTAGAGAGGATAAAATGGATGTAGAGTGGATAAAATGGATGTAGAGTTCATAAAAATGGATGTAGAGTGGATAAAATGGATGTAGAGTGGATAAAATGATTGTAGAGTGGATAAAATGGATGTAGAGTGGATAAAAATGGATGTAGAGTGGATAAAATGGTTGTAGAGTGGATAAAATAGGATGTAGAGTAGATAAAAATGGATGTAGAGTGGATAAAATGGATGTAGAGTGGATAAAAATGGATGTAGAGTGGATAAAATGGATGTAGAGTTGATAAAATAGATGTAGAGTGGATAAAAATGGATGTAGAGTGGATAAAATGGATGTCGAGTGGATAAAATGGATGTAGAGTGGATAAAAATAGATTTAGAGTGGATAAAATGGATGTCGAGTGGATAAAATGGATGTAGAGTGGATAAAAATAGATGTAGAGTGGATAAAAATGGATGTAGAGTGGATACAATGGATGTAGAGTGGATAAAAATGGATGTAGAGTGGATAAAATGGATGTAGAGTGGATAAAAATGGATGTAGAGTGGATAAAATGGATGTAGAGTGCATAAATATGGATGTTGAGTGGATAAAATGGATGTAGAGTGGATAAAATGGATGTACATTTAATAAAAATGGATGTAGAGTGGATAAAAATGGATGTAGAGTGGATAAAAATGGATGTAGATTAGATAAAATGGATGTAGAGTTAATAAAAGTGGATGTAGAGTGGATAAAATGGATGTAGAGTGCATAAAAATGGATGTTGAGTGGATAAAGTGGATGTAGAGTGGATAAAATGGATGTACATTTAATAAAAATGGATGTAGAGTGGATAAAAATGGATGTAGAGTGGATAAAAATGGATGTAGATTGGATAAAATGGATGTAGAGTTAATAAAAGTGGATGTAGAGTGGATAAAATGGATGTAGAGTTGATAAAAATGGATGTAGAGTGGATAAAAATGGATGTAGATTGGATAAAATGGATGTAGAGTGGATAAAAATGGATGTAGATTATATAAATTGGATGTAGAGTATATAAAATGGATGTAGAGTGGATACAAATGGATGTCGAGTGGATAAAATGGATGTAGAGTGGATAAAAATGGATGTAGATTGGATAAAATGGATGTAGAGTGGATAAAAATGGATGTAGATTATATAAATTGGATGTAGAGTATATAAAATGGATGTAGAGTGGATAAAAATGGATGTAGATTGGATAAAATAGATGTAGAGTGGATAAAAATGGATGTAGATTATATAAATTGGATGTAGAGTATATAAAATGGATGTAGAGTGGATAAAAATGGATGTCGAGTGGATAAAATGGATGTATAGTGGATAAAAATGGATGTAGAGTAGATAAAATAGATGTAGAGTGGATAAAAATGGATGTAGAGTGGATAAAAATGGATGTAGATTGGATAAAATGGATGTAGAGTTAATAAAAGTGGATGTAGAGTGGATAAAATGGATGTAGAGTGGATAAAAATGGATGTAGAGTGGATAAAATGGATGTCGAGTGGATAAAATGGATGTAGAGTGGATAAAAATAGATGTAGATTGGATAAAAATGGATGTAGAGTGGATACAATGGATGTAGAGTGGATAAAAATGGATGTAGAGTGGATAAAATGGATGTAGAGTGGATAAAAATGGATGTAGAGTGGATAAAATGGATGTAGAGTGCATAAAAATGGATGTTGAGTGGATAAAATGGATGTAGAGTGGATAAAATGGATGTACATTTAATAAAAATGGATGTAGAGTGGATAAAAATGGATGTAGAGTGGATAAAAATGGATGTAGATTGGATAAAATGGATGTAGAGTTAATAAAAGTGGATGTAGAGTGGATAAAATGGATGTAGAGTTGATAAAAATGGATGTAGAGTGGATAAAAATGGATGTAGATTGGATAAAATGGATGTAGAGTGGATAAAAATGAATGTAGATTATATAAATTGGATGTAGAGTATATAAAATGGATGTAGAGTGGATAAAAATGGATGTCGAGTGGATAAAATGGATGTAGAGTGGATAAAATGGATGTAGATTGGATAAAATGGATGTAGAGTTAATAAAAATGGATGTAGAGTGGATAAAATGGATGTATAGTGGATAAAAATGGATGGAGAGTAGATAAAATAGATGTAGAGTGGATAAAAATGGATGTAGAGTGGATAAAATGGATGTCGAGTGGATAAAATGGATGTAGAGTGGATAAAAATAGATGTAGAGTGGATAAAAATGGATGTAGAGTGGATACAATGGATGTAGAGTGGATAAAAATGGATGTAGAGTGGATAAAATGGATATAGAGTGGATAAAAATGGATGTAGAGTGGATAAAATGGATGTAGAGTGCATAAAAATGGATGTTGAGTGGATAAAATGGATGTAGAGTGGATAAAATGGATGTACATTTAATAAAAATGGATGTAGAGTGGATAAAAATGGATGTAGAGTGGATAAAATGGATGTAGAGTGGATAAAATGGATGTAGAGTGGATAAAAAAGGATGTAGAGTGGATAAAAATGGATATAGGGTAGATAAAATGGATGTAGAGTTAATAAAAATGGATGTAGAGTGGATATAATGGATGTAGAGAGGATAAAATGGATGTGGAGTGGATAACAATGGATGTAGAGTGGATAAAATGGATGTAGAGTGGATAAAATGGATGTAGAGTGGATAAAAATGGATGTAGATTATATAAATTGGATGTAGAGTATATAAAATGGATGTAGAGTGGATAAAAATGGATGTCGAGTGGATAAAATGGATGTAGAGTGGATAAAAATGGATGTAGATTGGATAAAATGGATGTAGAGTGGATAAAAATGGATGTAGATTATATAAATTGGATGTAGAGTATATAAAATGGATGTAGAGTGGATAAAAATGGATGTAGATTGGATAAAATAGATGTAGAGTGGATAAAAATGGATGTAGATTATATAAATTGGATGTAGAGTATATAAAATGGATGTAGAGTGGATAAAAATGGATGTCGAGTGGATAAAATGGATGTATAGTGGATAAAAATGGATGTAGAGTAGATAAAATAGATGTAGAGTGGATAAAAATGGATGTAGAGTGGATAAAAATGGATGTAGATTGGATAAAATGGATGTAGAGTTAATAAAAGTGGATGTAGAGTGGATAAAATGGATGTAGAGTTGATAAAAATGGATGTAGAGTGGATAAAAATGGATGTAGATTGGATAAAATGGATGTAGAGTGGATAAAAATTGATGTAGATTATATAAATTGGATGTAGAGTATATAAAATGGATGTAGAGTGGATAAAAATGGATGTCGAGTGGATAAAATGGATGTAGAGTGGATAAAAATGGATGTAGATTGGACAAAATGGATGTAGAGTTAATAAAAATGGATGTAGAGTGGATAAAATGGATGTATAGTGGATAAAAATGGATGTAGAGTGGATAAAATAGATGTAGAGTGGATAAAAATGGATGTAGAGTGGATAAAATGGATGTAGAGTTAATAAAAGTGGATGTAGAGTGGATAAAATGGATGTAGAGTTGATAAAAATGGATGTAGAGTGGATAAAAATGGATGTCGAGTGGATAAAATGGATGTAGAGTGGATAAAAATGGATGTAGATTGGATAAAATGGATGTAGAGTGGATGAAAATGGATGTAGAGTATATAAATTGGATGTAGAGTATATAAAATGGATGTAGAGTGGATAAAAATGGATGTCGAGTGGATAAAATGGATGTAGAGTGGATAAAAATGGATGTAGAGTGGATAAAATGGATGTAGAGTTGATAAAAATGGATGTAGAGTGGATAAAATGGATGTAGAGTAGATAAAATGGATGTAGAGTGGATAAAATGGATGTAGAGTTGATAAAATGGATGTAAAGTGGATAAAATGGATGTAGAGTTAATAAAAATGGATGTAGAGTGGAAATAATGGATGTAGAGAGGATAAAATGGATGTAGAGTGGATAAAATGGATGTAGAGTTCATAAAAATGGATGTAGAGTGGATAAAAATGGATGTAGATTGGATAAAATGGATGTAGAGTGGATAAAAATGGATGTAGAGTGGATAAAATGGATGTAGAGTTAATAAAAATGGATGTAGAGTGGAAATAATGGATGTAGAGAGGATAAAATGGATGTAGAGTGGATAAAATGGATGTAGAGTTCATAAAAATGGATGTAGAGTGGATAAAATGGATGTAGAGTGGATAAAATGATTGTAGAGTGGATAAAATGGATGTAGAGTGGATAAAAATGGATGTAGAGTGGATAAAATGGTTGTAGAGTGGATAAAATGGATGTAGAGTAGATAAAAATGGATGTAGAGTGGATAAAATGGATGTAGAGTGGATAAAAATGGATGTAGAGTGGATAAAATGGATGTAGAGTAGATAAAATAGATGTAGAGTGGATAAAAATGGATGTAGAGTGGATAAAATGGATGTCGAGTGGATAAAATGGATGTAGAGTGGATAAAAATAGATTTAGAGTGGATAAAATGGATGTAGAGTGGATAAAAATGGATGTAGAGTGGATAAAATGGATGTAGAGTGCATAAAAATGGATGTTGAGTGGATAAAATGGATGTAGAGTGGATAAAATGGATGTACATTTAATAAAAATGGATGTAGAGTGGATAAAAATGTATGTAGAGTGGATAAAAATGGATGTAGATTGGATAAAATGGATGTAGAGTTAATAAAAGTGGATGTAGAGTGGATAAAATGGATGTAGAGTTGATAAAAATGGATGTAGAGTGGATAAAAATGGATGTAGATTGGATAAAATGGATGTAGAGTGCATAAAAATGGATGTAGAGTATATAAATTGGATGTAGAGTATATAAAATGGATGTAGAGTGGATAAAAATGGATGTCGAGTGGATAAAATGGATGTAGAGTGGATAAAAATGGATGTAGATTGGATAAAATGGATGTAGAGTGAATGAAAATGGATGAAGAGTGGATAAAATGGTTGTAGAGTGGATAAAGTGGATGTAGAGTAGATAAAAATGGATGTAGAGTGGATAAAATGGATGTAGAGTGGATAAAATGGATGTAGAGTGCATAAAAATGGATGTTGAGTGGATAAAGTGGATGTAGAGTGGATAAAATGGATGTACATTTAATAAAAATGGATGTAGAGTGGATAAAAATGGATGTAGAGTGGATAAAAATGGATGTATATTGGATAAAATGGATGTAGAGTTAATAAAAGTGGATGTAGAGTGGATAAAATGGATGTAGAGTTGATAAAAATGGATGTAGAGTGGATAAAAATGGATGTAGATTGGATAAAATGGATGTAGAGTGGATAAAAATGGATGTAGATTATATAAATTGGATGTAGAGTATATAAAATGGATGTAGAGTGGATAAAAATGGATGTAGATTGGATAAAATGGATGTAGAGTGGATAAAAATGGATGTAGATTATATAAATTGGATGTAGAGTATATAAAATGGATGTAGAGTGGATAAAAATGGATGTCGAGTGGATAAAATGGATGTATAGTGGATAAAAATGGATGTAGAGTAGATAAAATAGATGTAGAGTGGATAAAAATGGATGTAGAGTGGATAAAAATGGATGTAGATTGGATAAAATGGATGTAGAGTTAATAAAAGTGGATGTAGAGTGGATAAAATGGATGTAGAGTTGATAAAAATGGATGTAGAGTGGATAAAAATGGATGTAGATTGGATAAAATGGATGTAGAGTGGATAAAAATGGATGTAGATTATATAAATTGGATGTAGAGTATATAAAATGGATGTAGAGTGGATAAAAATGGATGTCGAGTGGATAAAATGGATGTAGAGTGGATAAAAATGGATGTAGATTGGACAAAATGGATGTAGAGTTAATAAAAATGGATGTAGAGTGGATAAAAATGGATGTAGAGTGGATAAAAATGGATGTAGAGTGGATAAAATGGATGTAGAGTGGATAAAAATGGATGTAGAGTGGATAAAATGGATGT
The DNA here is from genome assembly GCA_933228935.1 of Pemphredon lugubris. NCBI lineage: Eukaryota > Metazoa > Arthropoda > Insecta > Hymenoptera > Crabronidae > Pemphredon > Pemphredon lugubris. The sequence goes on from OW121816.1 coordinate 49,740,307, forward strand.
AGAGTGGATAAAAATGGATGTAGAGTGGATAAAATGGATGTAGAGTGCATAAAAATGGATGTTGAGTGGATAAAATGGATGTAGAGTGGATAAAATGGATGTACATTTAATAAAAATGGATGTAGAGTGGATAAAAATGGATGTAGAGTGGATAAAAATGGATGTAGATTGGATAAAATGGATGTAGAGTTAATAAAAGTGGATGTAGAGTGGATAAAATGGATGTAGAGTTGATAAAAATGGATGTAGAGTGGATAAAAATGGATGTAGATTGGATAAAATGGATGTAGAGTGGATAAAAATGGATGTAGATTATATAAATTGGATGTAGAGTATATAAAATGGATGTAGAGTGGATAAAAATGGATGTCGAGTGGATAAAATGGATGTCGAGTGGATAAAATGGATGTAGAGTGGATAAAATGGATGTAGATTGGATAAAATGGATGTAGAGTTAATAAAAATGGATGTAGAGTGGATAAAATGGATGTATAGTGGATAAAAATGGATGTAGAGTAGATAAAATAGATGTAGAGTGGATAAAAATGGATGTAGAGTGGATAAAATGGATGTCGAGTGGATAAAATGGATGTAGAGTGGATAAAATGGATGTACATTTAATAAAAATGGATGTAGAGTGGATAAAAATGGATGTAGAGTGGATAAAAATGGATGTAGATTGGATAAAATGGATGTAGAGTTAATAAAAGTGGATGTAGAGTGGATAAAATGGATGTAGAGTTGATAAAAATGGATGTAGAGTGGATAAAAATGGATGTAGATTGGATAAAATGGATGTAGAGTGGATAAAAATGGATGTAGATTATATAAATTGGATGTAGAGTATATAAAATGGATGTAGAGTGGATAAAAATGGATGTCGAGTGGATAAAATGGATGTAGAGTGGATAAAAATGGATGTAGATTGGATAAAATGGATGTAGAGTGGATAAAAATGGATGTAGATTATATAAATTGGATGTAGAGTATATAAAATGGATGTAGAGTGGATAAAAATGGATGTAGATTGGATAAAATAGATGTAGAGTGGATAAAAATGGATGTAGATTATATAAATTGGATGTAGAGTATATAAAATGGATGTAGAGTGGATAAAAATGGATGTCGAGTGGATAAAATGGATGTATAGTGGATAAAAATGGATGTAGAGTAGATAAAATAGATGTAGAGTGGATAAAAATGGATGTAGAGTGGATAAAAATGGATGTAGATTGGATAAAATGGATGTAGAGTTAATAAAAGTGGATGTAGAGTGGATAAAATGGATGTAGAGTTGATAAAAATGGATGTAGAGTGGATAAAAATGGATGTAGAATGGATAAAATGGATGTAGAGTGGATAAAAATTGATGTAGATTATATAAATTGGATGTAGAGTATATAAAATGGATGTAGAGTGGATAAAAATGGATGTCGAGTGGATAAAATGGATGTAGAGTGGATAAAAATGGATGTAGATTGGACAAAATGGATGTAGAGTTAATAAAAATGGATGTAGAGTGGATAAAATGGATGTATAGTGGATAAAAATGGATGTAGAGTAGATAAAATAGATGTAGAGTGGATAAAAATGGATGTAGAGTGGATAAAATGGATGTCGAGTGGATAAAATGGATGTAGAGTGGATAAAAATAGATGTAGATTGGATAAAAATGTATGTAGAGTGGATACAATGGATGTAGAGTGGATAAAAATGGATGTAGAGTGGATAAAATGGATGTAGAGTGGATAAAAATGGATGTAGAGTGGATAAAATGGATGTAGAGTGCATAAAAATGGATGTTGAGTGGATAAAATGGATGTAGAGTGGATAAAATGGATGTACATTTAATAAAAATGGATGTAGAGTGGATAAAAATGGATGTAGAGTGGATAAAAATGGATGTAGATTGGATAAAATGGATGTAGAGTTAATAAAAGTGGATGTAGAGTGGATAAAATGGATGTAGAGTTGATAAAAATGGATGTAGAGTGGATAAAAATGGATGTAGATTGGATAAAATGGATGTAGAGTGGATAAAAATGAATGTAGATTATATAAATTGGATGTAGAGTATATAAAATGGATGTAGAGTGGATAAAAATGGATGTCGAGTGGATAAAATGGATGTAGAGTGGATAAAATGGATGTAGATTGGATAAAATGGATGTAGAGTTAATAAAAATGGATGTAGAGTGGATAAAATGGATGTATAGTGGATAAAAATGGATGAAGAGTAGATAAAATAGATGTAGAGTGGATAAAAATGGATGTAGAGTGGATAAAATGGATGTCGAGTGGATAAAATGGATGTAGAGTGGATAAAAATAGATGTAGAGTGGATAAAAATGGATGTAGAGTGGATACAATGGATGTAGAGTGGATAAAAATGGATGTAGAGTGGATAAAATGGATATAGAGTGGATAAAAATGGATGTAGAGTGGATAAAATGGATGTAGAGTGCATAAAAATGGATGTTGAGTGGATAAAATGGATGTAGAGTGGATAAAATGGATGTACATTTAATAAAAATGGATGTAGAGTGGATAAAAATGGATGTAGAGTGGATGAAATGGATGTAGAGTGGATAAAATGGATGTAGAGTGGATAAAAATGGATGTAGAGTGGATAAAAATGGATATAGGGTAGATAAAATGGATGTAGAGTTAATAAAAATGGATGTAGAGTGGGTATAATGGATGTAGAGAGGATAAAATGGATGTGGAGTGGATAACAATGGATGTAGAGTGGATAAAATGGATGTAGAGTGGATAAAATGGATGTAGAGTGGATAAAAATGGATGTAGATTATATAAATTGGATGTAGAGTATATAAAATGGATGTAGAGTGGATAAAAATGGATGTCGAGTGGATAAAATGGATGTAGAGTGGATAAAAATGGATGTAGATTGGATAAAATGGATGTAGAGTGGATAAAAATGGATGTAGATTATATAAATTGGATGTAGAGTATATAAAATGGATGTAGAGTGGATAAAAATGGATGTAGATTGGATAAAATAGATGTAGAGTGGATAAAAATGGATGTAGATTATATAAATTGGATGTAGAGTATATAAAATGGATGTAGAGTGGATAAAAATGGATGTCGAGTGGATAAAATGGATGTATAGTGGATAAAAATGGATGTAGAGTAGATAAAATAGATGTAGAGTGGATAAAAATGGATGTAGAGTGGATAAAAATGGATGTAGATTGGATAAAATGGATGTAGAGTTAATAAAAGTGGATGTAGAGTGGATAAAATGGATGTAGAGTTGATAAAAATGGATGTAGAGTGGATAAAAATGGATGTAGATTGGATAAAATGGATGTAGAGTGGATAAAAATTGATGTAGATTATATAAATTGGATGTAGAGTATATAAAATGGATGTAGAGTGGATAAAAATGGATGTCGAGTGGATAAAATGGATGTAGAGTGGATAAAAATGGATGTAGATTGGACAAAATGGATGTAGAGTTAATAAAAATGGATGTAGAGTGGATAAAATGGATGTATAGTGGATAAAAATGGATGTAGAGTAGATAAAATAGATGTAGAGTGGATAAAAATGGATGTAGAGTGGATAAAATGGATGTCGAGTGGATAAAATGGATGTAGAGTGGATAAAAATAGATGTAGATTGGATAAAAATGGATGTAGAGTGGATACAATGGATGTAGAGTGGATAAAAATGGATGTAGAGTGGATAAAATGGATGTAGAGTGGATAAAAATGGATGTAGAGTGGATAAAATGGATGTAGAGTGCATAAAAATGGATGTTGAGTGGATAAAATGGATGTAGAGTGGATAAAATGGATGTACATTTAATAAAAATGGATGTAGAGTGGATAAAAATGGATGTAGAGTGGATAAAAATGGATGTAGATTGGATAAAATGGATGTAGAGTTGATAAAAGTGGATGTAGAGTGGATAAAATGGATGTAGAGTTGATAAAAATGGATGTAGAGTGGATAAAAATGGATGTAGATTGGATAAAATGGATGTAGAGTGGATAAAAATGGATGTAGATTATATAAATTGGATGTAGAGTATATAAAATGGATGTAGAGTGGATAAAAATGGATGTCGAGTGGATAAAATGGATGTAGAGTGGATAAAATGGATGTAGATTGGATAAAATGGATGTAGAGTTAATAAAAATGGATGTAGAGTGGATAAAATGGATGTATAGTGGATAAAAATGGATGGAGAGTAGATAAAATAGATGTAGAGTGGATAAAAATGGATGTAGAGTGGATAAAATGGATGTCGAGTGGATAAAATGGATGTAGAGTGGATAAAAATAGATGTAGAGTGGATAAAAATGGATGTAGAGTGGATACAATGGATGTAGAGTGGATAAAAATGGATGTAGAGTGGATAAAATGGATGTAGAGTGGATAAAAATGGATGTAGAGTGGATAAAATGGATGTAGAGTGCATAAAAATGGATGTTGAGTGGATAAAATGGATGTAGAGTGGATAAAATGGATGTACATTTAATAAAAATGGATGTAGAGTGGATAAAAATGGATGTAGAGTGGATAAAAATGGATGTAGAGTGGATAAAAATGGATATAGGGTAGATAAAATGGATGTAGAGTTAATAAAAATGGATGTAGAGTGGGTATAATGGATGTAGAGAGGATAAAATGGATGCGGAGTGGATAACAATGGATGTAGAGTGGATAAAATGGATGTAGATTGGATAAAATGGATGAAGAGTGGATAAAATGGTTGTAGAGTGGATAAAATGGATGTAGAGTAGATAAAAATGGATGTAGAGTGGATAAAATGGATGTAGAGTGGATAAAAATGGATGTAGAGTGGATAAAATGGATGTAGAGTGCATAAAAATGGATGTTGAGTGGATAAAATGGATGTAGAGTGGATAAAATTAATGTACATTTAATAAAAATGGATGTAGAGTGGATAAAAATGGATGTAGATTGGATAAAATGGTTGTAGAGTTAATAAAAGTGGATGTAGAGTGGATAAAATGGATGTAGAGTTGATAAAAATGGATGTAGAGTGGATAAAAATGGATGTAGATTGGATAAAATGGATGTAGAGTGGATAAAATGGATGTAGAGTGCATAAAAATGGATGTTGAGTGGATAAAGTGGATGTAGAGTGGATAAAATGGATGTACATTTAATAAAAATGGATGTAGAGTGGATAAAAATGGATGTAGAGTGGATAAAAATGGATGTAGATTGGATAAAATGGATGTAGAGTTAATAAAAGTGGATGTAGAGTGGATAAAATGGATGTAGAGTTGATAAAAATGGATGTAGAGTCGATAAAAATGGATGTCGAGTGGATAAAATGGATGTAGAGTGGATAAAATGGATGTAGATTGGATAAAATGGATGTAGAGTTAATAAAAATGGATGTAGAGTGGATAAAATGGATGTATAGTGGATAAAAATGGATGGAGAGTAGATAAAATAGATGTAGAGTGGATAAAAATGGATGTAGAGTGGATAAAATGGATGTCGAGTGGATAAAATGGATGTAGAGTGGATAAAAATAGATGTAGAGTGGATAAAAATGGATGTAGAGTGGATACAATGGATGTAGAGTGGATAAAAATGGATGTAGAGTGGATAAAATGGATGTAGAGTGGATAAAAATGGATGTAGAGTGGATAAAATGGATGTAGAGTGCATAAAAATGGATGTTGAGTGGATAAAATGGATGTAGAGTGGATAAAATGGATGTACATTTAATAAAAATGGATGTAGAGTGGATAAAAATGGATGTAGAGTGGATGAAATGGATGTAGAGTGGATAAAATGGATGTAGAGTGGATAAAAATGGATGTAGAGTGGATAAAAATGGATATAGGGTAGATAAAATGGATGTAGAGTTAATAAAAATGGATGTAGAGTGGGTATAATGGATGTAGAGTATATAAATTGGATGTAGAGTATATAAAATGGATGTAGAGTGGATAAAAATGGATGTCGAGTGGATAAAATGGATGTAGAGTGGATAAAAATGGATGTAGATTGGATAAAATGGATGTAGAGTGGATGAAAATGGATGTAGAGTATATAAATTGGATGTAGAGTATATAAAATGGATGTAGAGTGGATAAAAATGGATGTCGAGTGGATAAAATGGATGTAGAGTGGATAAAAATGGATGTAGAGTGGATAAAATGGATGTAGAGTTGATAAAAATGGATGTAGAGTGGATAAAATGGATGTAGAGTAGATAAAATGGATGTAGAGTGGATAAAATGGATGTAGAGTTGATAAAATGGATGTAAAGTGGATAAAATGGATGTAGAGTTAATAAAAATGGATGTAGAGTGGAAATAATGGATGTAGAGAGGATAAAATGGATGTAGAGTGGATAAAATGGATGTAGAGTTCATAAAAATGGATGTAGAGTGGATAAAAATGGATGTAGATTGGATAAAATGGATGTAGAGTGGATAAAAATGGATGTAGAGTGGATAAAATGGATGTAGAGTTAATAAAAATGGATGTAGAGTGGAAATAATGGATGTAGAGAGGATAAAATGGATGTAGAGTGGATAAAATGGATGTAGAGTTCATAAAAATGGATGTAGAGTGGATAAAATGGATGTAGAGTGGATAAAATGATTGTAGAGTGGATAAAATGGATGTAGAGTGGATAAAAATGGATGTAGAGTGGATAAAATGGTTGTAGAGTGGATAAAATGGATGTAGAGTAGATAAAAATGGATGTAGAGTGGATAAAATGGATGTAGAGTGGATAAAAATGGATGTAGAGTGGATAAAATGGATGTATAGTAGATAAAATAGATGTAGAGTGGATAAAAATGGATGTAGAGTGGATAAAATGGATGTCGAGTGGATAAAATGGATGTAGAGTGGATAAAAATAGATTTAGAGTGGATAAAATGGATGTAGAGTGGATAAAAATGGATGTAGAGTGGATAAAATGGATGTAGAGTGCATAAAAATGGATGTTGAGTGGATAAAATGGATGTAGAGTGGATAAAATGGATGTACATTTAATAAAAATGGATGTAGAGTGGATAAAAATGTATGTAGAGTGGATAAAAATGGATGTAGATTGGATAAAATGGATGTAGAGTTAATAAAAGTGGATGTAGAGTGGATAAAATGGATGTAGAGTTGATAAAAATGGATGTAGAGTGGATAAAAATGGATGTAGATTGGATAAAATGGATGTAGAGTGCATAAAAATGGATGTAGAGTATATAAATTGGATGTAGAGTATATAAAATGGATGTAGAGTGGATAAAAATGGATGTCGAGTGGATAAAATGGATGTAGAGTGGATAAAAATGGATGTAGATTGGATAAAATGGATGTAGAGTGGATGAAAATGGATGTAGAGTATATAAATTGGATGTAGAGTATATAAAATGGATGTAGAGTGGATAAAAATGGATGTCGAGTGGATAAAATGGATGTAGAGTGGATAAAAATGGATGTAGAGTGGATAAAATGGATGTAGAGTTGATAAAAATGGATGTAGAGTGGATAAAATGGATGTAGAGTAGATAAAATGGATGTAGAGTGGATAAAAATGGATATAGGGTAGATAAAATGGATGTAGAGTTAATAAAAATGGATGTAGAGTGGGTATAATGGATGTAGAGTATATAAATTGGATGTAGAGTATATAAAATGGATGTAGAGTGGATAAAAATGGATGTCGAGTGGATAAAATGGATGTAGAGTGGATAAAAATGGATGTAGATTGGATAAAATGGATGTAGAGTGGATGAAAATGGATGTAGAGTATATAAATTGGATGTAGAGTATATAAAATGGATGTAGAGTGGATAAAAATGGATGTCGAGTGGATAAAATGGATGTAGAGTGGATAAAAATGGATGTAGAGTGGATAAAATGGATGTAGAGTTGATAAAAATGGATGTAGAGTGGATAAAATGGATGTAGAGTAGATAAAATGGATGTAGAGTGGATAAAATGGATGTAGAGTTGATAAAATGGATGTAAAGTGGATAAAATGGATGTAGAGTTAATAAAAATGGATGTAGAGTGGAAATAATGGATGTAGAGAGGATAAAATGGATGTAGAGTGGATAAAATGGATGTAGAGTTCATAAAAATGGATGTAGAGTGGATAAAAATGGATGTAGATTGGATAAAATGGATGTAGAGTGGATAAAAATGGATGTAGAGTGGATAAAATGGATGTAGAGTTAATAAAAATGGATGTAGAGTGGAAATAATGGATGTAGAGAGGATAAAATGGATGTAGAGTGGATAAAATGGATGTAGAGTTCATAAAAATGGATGTAGAGTGGATAAAATGGATGTAGAGTGGATAAAATGATTGTAGAGTGGATAAAATGGATGTAGAGTGGATAAAAATGGATGTAGAGTGGATAAAATGGTTGTAGAGTGGATAAAATGGATGTAGAGTAGATAAAAATGGATGTAGAGTGGATAAAATGGATGTAGAGTGGATAAAAATGGATGTAGAGTGGATAAAATGGATGTAGAGTAGATAAAATAGATGTAGAGTGGATAAAAATGGATGTAGAGTGGATAAAATGGATGTCGAGTGGATAAAATGGATGTAGAGTGGATAAAAATAGATTTAGAGTGGATAAAATGGATGTAGAGTGGATAAAAATGGATGTAGAGTGGATAAAATGGATGTAGAGTGCATAAAAATGGATGTTGAGTGGATAAAATGGATGTAGAGTGCATAAAAATGGATGTTGAGTGGATAAAATGGATGTAGAGTGGATAAAATGGATGTACATTTAATAAAAATGGATGTAGAGTGGATAAAAATGGATGTAGAGTGGATAAAAATGGATGTAGATTGGATAAAATGGATGTAGAGTTAATAAAAGTGGATGTAGAGTGGATAAAATGGATGTAGAGTTGATAAAAATGGATGTAGAGTGGATAAAAATGGATGTAGATTGGATAAAATGGATGTAGAGTGGATAAAAATGAATGTAGATTATATAAATTGGATGTAGAGTATATAAAATGGATGTAGAGTGGATAAAAATGGATGTCGAGTGGATAAAATGGATGTAGAGTGGATAAAATGGATGTAGATTGGATAAAATGGATGTAGAGTTAATAAAAATGGATGTAGAGTGGATAAAATGGATGTATAGTGGATAAAAATGGATGTAGAGTAGATAAAATGGATGTAGAGTGGATAAAATGGATGTAGAGTTGATAAAATGGATGTAAAGTGGATAAAATGGATGTAGAGTTAATAAAAATGGATGTAGAGTGGAAATAATGGATGTAGAGAGGATAAAATGGATGTAGAGTGGATAAAATGGATGTAGAGTTCATAAAAATGGATGTAGAGTGGATAAAAATGGATGTAGATTGGATAAAATGGATGTGGAGTGGATAACAATGGATGTAGAGAGGATAAAATGGATGTAGAGTGGATAAAATGGATGAAGAGTGGATAAAATGGTTGTAGAGTGGATAAAATGGATGTAGAGTAGATAAAAATGGATGTAGAGTGGATAAAATGGATGTAGAGTGGATAAAATGGATGTAGAGTGCATAAAAATGGATGTTGAGTGGATAAAGTGGATGTAGAGTGGATAAAATGGATGTACATTTAATAAAAATGGATGTAGAGTGGATAAAAATGGATGTAGAGTGGATAAAAATGGATGTAGATTGGATAAAATGGATGTAGAGTTAATAAAAGTGGATGTAGAGTGGATAAAATGGATGTCGAGTTGATAAAAATGGATGTAGAGTGGATAAAAATGGATGTAGATTGGATAAAATGGATGTAGAGTGGATAAAAATGGATGTAGATTATATAAATTGGATGTAGAGTATATAAAATGGATGTAGAGTGGATAAAAATGGATGTAGATTGGATAAAATGGATGTAGAGTGGATAAAAATGGATGTAGATTATATAAATTGGATGTAGAGTATATAAAATGGATGTAGAGTGGATAAAAATGGATGTCGAGTGGATAAAATGGATGTATAGTGGATAAAAATGGATGTAGAGTAGATAAAATAGATGTAGAGTGGATAAAAATGGATGTAGAGTGGATAAAAATGGATGTAGATTGGATAAAATGGATGTAGAGTTAATAAAAGTGGATGTAGAGTGGATAAAATGGATGTAGAGTTGATAAAAATGGATGTAGAGTGGATAAAAATGGATGTAGATTGGATAAAATGGATGTAGAGTGGATAAAAATGGATGTAGATTATATAAATTGGATGTAGAGTATATAAAATGGATGTAGAGTGGATAAAAATGGATGTCGAGTGGATAAAATGGATGTAGAGTGGATAAAAATGGATGTAGATTGGACAAAATGGATGTAGAGTTAATAAAAATGGATGTAGAGTGGATAAAAATAGATGTAGAGTGGATAAAAATGGATGTAGAGTGGATACAATGGATGTAGAGTGGATAAAAATGGATGTAGAGTGGATAAAATGGATGTAGAGTGGATAAAAATGGATGTAGAGTGGATAAAATGGATGTAGAGTGCATAAAAATGGATGTTGAGTGGATAAAATGGATGTAGAGTGGATAAAATGGATGTACATTTAATAAAAATGGATGTAGAGTGGATAAAAATGGATGTAGAGTGGATAAAAATGGATGTAGATTGGATAAAATGGATGTAGAGTTAATAAAAGTGGATGTAGAGTGGATAAAATGGATGTAGAGTTGATAAAAATGGATGTAGAGTGGATAAAAATGGATGTAGATTGGATAAAATGGATGTAGAGTGGATAAAAATGGATGTAGATTATATAAATTGGATGTAGAGTATATAAAATGGATGTAGAGTGGATAAAAATGGATGTCGAGTGGATAAAATGGATGTCGAGTGGATAAAATGGATGTAGAGTGGATAAAATGGATGTAGATTGGATAAAATGGATGTAGAGTTAATAAAAATGGATGTAGAGTGGATAAAATGGATGTATAGTGGATAAAAATGGATGTAGAGTAGATAAAATAGATGTAGAGTGGATAAAAATGGATGTAGAGTGGATAAAATGGATGTCGAGTGGATAAAATGGATGTAGAGTGGATAAAAATAGATGTAGAGTGGATAAAAATGGATGTAGAGTGGATACAATGGATGTAGAGTGGATAAAAATGGATGTAGAGTGGATAAAATGGATGTAGAGTGGATAAAAATGGATGTAGAGTGGATAAAATGGATGTAGAGTGCATAAATATGGATGTTGAGTGGATAAAATGGATGTAGAGTGGATAAAATGGATGTACATTTAATAAAAATGGATGTAGAGTGGATAAAAATGGATGTAGAGTGGATAAAAATGGATGTAGATTGGATAAAATGGATGTAGAGTTAATAAAAGTGGATGTAGAGTGGATAAAATGGATGTAGAGTGCATAAAAATGGATGTTGAGTGGATAAAGTGGATGTAGAGTGGATAAAATGGATGTACATTTAATAAAAATGGATGTAGAGTGGATAAAAATGGATGTAGAGTGGATAAAAATGGATGTAGATTGGATAAAATGGATGTAGAGTTAATAAAAGTGGATGTAGAGTGGACAAAATGGATGTAGAGTTGATAAAAATGGATGTAGAGTGGATAAAAATGGATGTAGATTGGATAAAATGGATGTAGAGTGGATAAAAATGGATGTAGATTATATAAATTGGATGTAGAGTATATAAAATGGATGTAGAGTGGATAAAAATGGATGTCGAGTGGATAAAATGGATGTAGAGTGGATAAAAATGGATGTAGATTGGATAAAATGGATGTAGAGTTAATAAAAATGGATGTAGAGTGGATAAAATGGATGTATAGTGGATAAAAATGGATGTAGAGTAGATAAAATAGATGTAGAGTGGATAAAAATGGATGTAAAGTGGATAAAAATGGATGTAGATTGGATAAAATGGATGTAGAGTGGATAAAAATGGATGTAGATTATATAAATTGGATGTAGAGTATATAAAATGGATGTAGAGTGGATAAAAATGGATGTAGATTGGACAAAATGGATGTAGAGTGGATAAAATTGATGTATAGTGGATAAAAATGGATGTAGAGTAGATAAAATAGATGTAGAGTGGATAAAAATGGATGTAGAGTGGATAAAATGTATGTCGAGTGGATAAAATGGATGTAGAGTGGATAAAAATGGATGTAGATTATATAAATTGGATGTAGAGTATATAAAATGGATGTAGAGTGGATAAAAATGGATGTCGAGTGGATAAAATGGATGTAGAGTGGATAAAAATGGATGTAGATTGGACAAAATGGATGTAGAGTTAATAAAAATGGATGTAGAGTGGATAAAATGGATGTATAGTGGATAAAAATGGATGTAGAGTAGATAAAATAGATGTAGAGTGGATAAAAATGGATGTAGAGTGGATAAAATGGATGTAGATTGGACAAAATGGATGTAGAGTTAATAAAAATGGATGTAGAGTGGATAAAATGGATGTATAGTGGATAAAAATGGATGTAGAGTAGATAAAATAGATGTAGAGTGGATAAAATGGATGTAGAGTAGATAAAAATAGATGTAGAGTGGATAAAAATGGATGTAGAGTGGATACAATGGATGTAGAGTGGATAAAAATGGATGTAGAGTGGATAAAATGGATGTAGAGTGGATAAAAATGGATGTAGAGTGGATAAAATGGATGTACATTTAATAAAAATGGATGTAGAGTGGATAAAAATGGATGTAGAGTGGATAAAAATGGATGTAGATTGGATAAAATGGATGTAGAGTTAATAAAAGTGGATGTAGAGTGGATAAAATGGATGTAGAGTGGATAAAAATGGATGTAGATTGGATAAAATGGATGTAGAGTGCATAAAAATGGATGTAGAGTATATAAATTGGATGTACAGTATATAAAATGGATGTAGAGTGGATAAAAATGGATGTCGAGTGGATAAAATGGATGTAGAGTGGATAAAAATGGATGTAGATTGGATAAAATGGATGTAGAGTGGATGAAAATGGATGTAGAGTATATAAATTGGATGTAGAGTATATAAAATGGATGTAGAGTGGATAAAAATGGATGTCGAGTGGATAAAATGGATGTAGAGTGGATAAAAATGGATGTAGAGTGGATAAAATGGATGTAGAGTTGATAAAAATGGATGTAGAGTGGATAAAATGGATGTAGAGTAGATAAAATGGATTTAGAGTGGATAAAATGGATGTAGAGTTGATAAAATGGATGTAGAGTGGATAAAAATGGATGTCGAGTGGATAAAATGGATGTAGAGTGGATAAAAATGGATGTAGATTGGATAAAATGGATGTAGAGTTAATAAAAGTGGATGTAGAGTGGATAAAATGGATGTAGATTATATAAATTGGATGTAGAGTATATAAAATGGATGTAGAGTGGATAAAAATGGATGTCGAGTGGATAAAATGGATGTAGAGTGGATAAAAATGGATGTAGATTGGATAAAATGGATGTAGAGTTAATAAAAATGGATGTAGAGTGGATAAAATGGATGTATAGTGGATAAAAATGGATGTAGAGTAGATAAAATAGATGTAGAGTGGATAAAAATGGATGTAGAGTGGATAAAAATGGATGTAGATTGGATAAAATGGATGTAGAGTGGATAAAAATGGATGTAGATTATATAAATTGGATGTAGAGTATATAAAATGGATGTAGAGTGGATAAAAATGGATGTCGAGTGGATAAAATGGATGTAGAGTGGATAAAAATGGATGTAGATTGGATAAAATGGATGTAGAGTTAATAAAAATGGATGTAGAGTGGATAAAATGGATGTATAGTGGATAAAAATGGATGTAGAGTAGATAAAATAGATGTAGAGTGGATAAAAATGGATGTAAAGTGGATAAAAATGGATGTAGAGTGGATAAAATGGATGTAGAGTTAAAAAAGTGGATGTAGAGTGGATAAAATGGATGTAGAGTTGATAAAAATGGATGTGGAGTGGATAAAAATGGATGTAGATTGGATAAAATGGATGTAGAGTGGATAAAAATGGATGTAGATTATATAAATTGGATGTAGAGTATATAAAATGGATGTAGAGTGGATAAAAATGGATGTCGAGTGGATAAAATGGATGTAGAGTGGATAAAAATGGATGTAGATTGGACAAAATGGATGTAGAGTTAATAAAAATGGATGTAGAGTGGATAAAATGGATGTATAGTGGATAAAAATGGATGTAGAGTAGATAAAATAGATGTAGAGTGGATAAAAATGGATGTAGAGTGGATAAAATGGATGTAGAATGGATAAAATGGATGTAAAGTGGATAAAAATGGATGTCGAGTGGATAAAATGGATGTAGAGTGGATAAAAATAGATGCAGAAAGGATAAAATGGAAGTAGAGTGGATAAAAATGGATGTAGAGTGGATAAAAATGGATGTAGAGTGGATAAAATGGATGTAGAGTGGATAAAAATGGATGTAGAGAGGATCAAATGGATGTAGAGTGGATAAAATGGATGTACAGTTAATAAAAATGGATGTAGAGTGGAAATAATGGATGTAGAGAGGATAAAATGGATGTAGAGTGGATAAAATGGATGTAGAGTTCATAAAAATGGATGTAGAGTGGATAAAAATGGATGTAGATTGGATAAAATGGATGTAGAGTTGATAAAATGGATGTAAAGTGGATAAAATGGATGTAGAGTATATAAATTGGATGTAGAGTATATAAAATGGATGTAGAGTGGATAAAAATGGATGTCGAGTGGATAAAATGGATGTAGAATGAATAAAATGGATGTAAAGTGAATAAAAATGGATGTAGAGTAGATAAAATGGATGTAGAGAGGATAAAATGCATGTAGAGTGGATAAAATGGATGTAGAGTGGATAAAAATGGATTTAGAGTGGATATAATGGATGTAGAATAGATAAAAATGGATGTAGAGTGGATAAAAATGGATGTAGAGTGGATAAAATGGATGTAGAGTGGATAAAAATGGATGTAGAGTGGATAAAAATGGATGTAGATTGGATAAAATGGATGTAGAGTGGATAAAAATGGATGTAGAGTATATAAATTGGATGTAGAGTATATAAAATGGATGTAGAGTGGATAAAAATGGATGTCGAGCGGATAAAATGGATGTAGAGTGGATAAAAATGGATGTAGATTGGATAAAATGGATGTAGAGTTAATAAAAATGGATGTAGAGTGGATAAAAATGGATGTAGAGTATATAAATTGGATGTAGAGTATATAAAATGGATGTAGAGTGGATAAAAATGGATGTCGAGTGGATAAAATGGATGTAGAGTGGATAAAAATGGATGTAGATTGGATAAAATGGATGTAGAGTGGATAAAAATGGATGTAGAGTATATAAATTGGATGTAGAGTATATAAAATGGATGTAGAGTGGATAAAAATGGATGTCGAGTGGATAAAATGGATGTAGATTGGATAAAATGGATGTAGAGTGGATAAAAAAGGATGTAGAGTGGATAAAAATGGATGTAGATTGGATAAAATGGATGTAGAGTGCATAAAAATGGATGTAGAGTATATAAATTGGATGTACAGTATATAAAATGGATGTAGAGTGGATAAAAATGGATGTCGAGTGGATAAAATGGATGTAGAGTGGATAAAAATGGATGTAGATTGGATAAAATGGATGTAGAGTGGATAAAATGGATGTAGAGTGGATAAAAATGGATGTAGATTATATAAATTGGATGTAGAGTATATAAAATGGATGTAGAGTGGATAAAAATGGATGTAGATTGGACAAAATGGATGTAGAGTTAATAAAAATGGATGTAGAGTGGATAAAATTGATGTATAGTGGATAAAAATGGATGTAGAGTAGATAAAATAGATGTAGAGTGGATAAAAATGGATGTAGAGTGGATAAAATGTATGTCGAGTGGATAAAATGGATGTAGAGTGGATAAAAATGGATGTAGATTATATAAATTGGATGTAGAGTATATAAAATGGATGTAGAGTGGATAAAAATGGATGTCGAGTGGATAAAATGGATGTAGAGTGGATAAAAATGGATGTAGATTGGACAAAATGGATGTAGAGTTAATAAAAATGGATGTAGAGTGGATAAAATGGATGTATAGTGGATAAAAATGGATGTAGAGTAGATAAAATAGATGTAGAGTGGATAAAAATGGATGTAGAGTGGATAAAATGGATGTAGATTGGACAAAATGGATGTAGAGTTAATAAAAATGGATGTAGAGTGGATAAAATGGATGTATAGTGGATAAAAATGGATGTAGAGTAGATAAAATAGATGTAGAGTGGATAAAATGGATGTAGAGTGGATAAAAATAGATGTAGAGTGGATAAAAATGGATGTAGAGTGGATACAATGGATGTAGAGTGGATAAAAATGGATGTAGAGTGGATAAAATGGATGTAGAGTGGATAAAAATGGATGTAGAGTGGATAAAATGGATGTACATTTAATAAAAATGGATGTAGAGTGGATAAAAATGGATGTAGAGTGGATAAAAATGGATGTAGATTGGATAAAATGGATGTAGAGTTAATAAAAGTGGATGTAGAGTGGATAAAATGGATGTAGAGTGGATAAAAATGGATGTAGATTGGACAAAATGGATGTAGAGTGGATAAAATTGATGTATAGTGGATAAAAATGGATGTAGAGTAGATAAAATAGATGTAGAGTGGATAAAAATGGATGTAGAGTGGATAAAATGTATGTCGAGTGGATAAAATGGATGTAGAGTGGATAAAAATGGATGTAGATTATATAAATTGGATGTAGAGTATATAAAATGGATGTAGAGTGGATAAAAATGGATGTCGAGTGGATAAAATGGATGTAGAGTGGATAAAAATGGATGTAGATTGGACAAAATGGATGTAGAGTTAATAAAAATGGATGTAGAGTGGATAAAATGGATGTATAGTGGATAAAAATGGATGTAGAGTAGATAAAATAGATGTAGAGTGGATAAAAATGGATGTAGAGTGGATAAAATGGATGTAGATTGGACAAAATGGATGTAGAGTTAATAAAAATGGATGTAGAGTGGATAAAATGGATGTATAGTGGATAAAAATGGATGTAGAGTAGATAAAATAGATGTAGAGTGGATAAAATGGATGTAGAGTAGATAAAAATAGATGTAGAGTGGATAAAAATGGATGTAGAGTGGATACAATGGATGTAGAGTGGATAAAAATGGATGTAGAGTGGATAAAATGGATGTAGAGTGGATAAAAATGGATGTAGAGTGGATAAAATGGATGTACATTTAATAAAAATGGATGTAGAGTGGATAAAAATGGATGTAGAGTGGATAAAAATGGATGTAGATTGGATAAAATGGATGTAGAGTTAATAAAAGTGGATGTAGAGTGGATAAAATGGATGTAGAGTGGATAAAAATGGATGTAGATTGGATAAAATGGATGTAGAGTGCATAAAAATGGATGTAGAGTATATAAATTGGATGTACAGTATATAAAATGGATGTAGAGTGGATAAAAATGGATGTAGAGTGGATAAAATGGATGTAGAGTGGATAAAAATGGATGTAGATTGGATAAAATGGATGTAGAGTGGATGAAAATGGATGTAGAGTATATAAATTGGATGTAGAGTATATAAAATGGATGTAGAGTGGATAAAAATGGATGTCGAGTGGATAAAATGGATGTAGAGTGGATAAAAATGGATGTAGAGTGGATAAAATGGATGTAGAGTTGATAAAAATGGATGTAGAGTGGATAAAATGGATGTAGAGTAGATAAAATGGATTTAGAGTGGATAAAATGGATGTAGAGTTGATAAAATGGATGTAGAGTGGATAAAAATGGATGTCGAGTGGATAAAATGGATGTAGAGTGGATAAAAATGGATGTAGATTGGATAAAATGGATGTAGAGTTAATAAAAGTGGATGTAGAGTGGATAAAATGGATGTAGATTATATAAATTGGATGTAGAGTATATAAAATGGATGTAGAGTGGATAAAAATGGATGTCGAGTGGATAAAATGGATGTAGAGTGGATAAAAATGGATGTAGATTGGATAAAATGGATGTAGAGTTAATAAAAATGGATGTAGAGTGGATAAAATGGATGTATAGTGGATAAAAATGGATGTAGAGTAGATAAAATAGATGTAGAGTGGATAAAAATGGATGTAGAGTGGATAAAAATGGATGTAGATTGGATAAAATGGATGTAGAGTGGATAAAAATGGATGTAGATTATATAAATTGGATGTAGAGTATATAAAATGGATGTAGAGTGGATAAAAATGGATGTCGAGTGGATAAAATGGATGTAGAGTGGATAAAAATGGATGTAGATTGGATAAAATGGATGTAGAGTTAATAAAAATGGATGTAGAGTGGATAAAATGGATGTATAGTGGATAAAAATGGATGTAGAGTAGATAAAATAGATGTAGAGTGGATAAAAATGGATGTAAAGTGGATAAAAATGGATGTAGAGTGGATAAAATGGATGTAGAGTTAAAAAAGTGGATGTAGAGTGGATAAAATGGATGTAGAGTTGATAAAAATGGATGTGGAGTGGATAAAAATGGATGTAGATTGGATAAAATGGATGTAGAGTGGATAAAAATGGATGTAGATTATATAAATTGGATGTAGAGTATATAAAATGGATGTAGAGTGGATAAAAATGGATGTCGAGTGGATAAAATGGATGTAGAGTGGATAAAAATGGATGTAGATTGGACAAAATGGATGTAGAGTTAATAAAAATGGATGTAGAGTGGATAAAATGGATGTATAGTGGATAAAAATGGATGTAGAGTAGATAAAATAGATGTAGAGTGGATAAAAATGGATGTAGAGTGGATAAAATGGATGTAGAATGGATAAAATGGATGTAAAGTGGATAAAAATGGATGTCGAGTGGATAAAATGGATGTAGAGTGGATAAAAATAGATGCAGAGAGGATAAAATGGAAGTAGAGTGGATAAAAATGGATGTAGAGTGGATAAAAATGGATGTAGAGTGGATAAAATGGATGTAGAGTGGATAAAAATGGATGTAGAGAGGATCAAATGGATGTAGAGTGGATAAAATGGATGTACAGTTAATAAAAATGGATGTAGAGTGGAAATAATGGATGTAGAGAGGATAAAATGGATGTAGAGTGGATAAAATGGATGTAGAGTTCATAAAAATGGATGTAGAGTGGATAAAAATGGATGTAGATTGGATAAAATGGATGTAGAGTTGATAAAATGGATGTAAAGTGGATAAAATGGATGTAGAGTATATAAATTGGATGTAGAGTATATAAAATGGATGTAGAGTGGATAAAAATGGATGTCGAGTGGATAAAATGGATGTAGAATGAATAAAATGGATGTAAAGTGAATAAAAATGGATGTAGAGTAGATAAAATGGATGTAGAGAGGATAAAATGCATGTAGAGTGGATAAAATGGATGTAGAGTGGATAAAAATGGATTTAGAGTGGATATAATGGATGTAGAATAGATAAAAATGGATGTAGAGTGGATAAAAATGGATGTAGAGTGGATAAAATGGATGTAGAGTGGATAAAAATGGATGTAGAGTGGATAAAAATGGATGTAGATTGGATAAAATGGATGTAGAGTGGATAAAAATGGATGTAGAGTATATAAATTGGATGTAGAGTATATAAAATGGATGTAGAGTGGATAAAAATGGATGTCGAGCGGATAAAATGGATGTAGAGTGGATAAAAATGGATGTAGATTGGATAAAATGGATGTAGAGTTAATAAAAATGGATGTAGAGTGGATAAAAATGGATGTAGAGTATATAAATTGGATGTAGAGTATATAAAATGGATGTAGAGTGGATAAAAATGGATGTCGAGTGGATAAAATGGATGTAGAGTGGATAAAAATGGATGTAGATTGGATAAAATGGATGTAGAGTGGATAAAAATGGATGTAGAGTATATAAATTGGATGTAGAGTATATAAAATGGATGTAGAGTGGATAAAAATGGATGTCGAGTGGATAAAATGGATGTAGATTGGATAAAATGGATGTAGAGTGGATAAAAAAGGATGTAGAGTGGATAAAAATGGATGTAGATTGGATAAAATGGATGTAGAGTGCATAAAAATGGATGTAGAGTATATAAATTGGATGTACAGTATATAAAATGGATGTAGAGTGGATAAAAATGGATGTCGAGTGGATAAAATGGATGTAGAGTGGATAAAAATGGATGTAGATTGGATAAAATGGATGTAGAGTGGATAAAATGGATGTAGAGTGGATAAAAATGGATGTAGATTATATAAATTGGATGTAGAGTATATAAAATGGATGTAGAGTGGATAAAAATGGATGTAGATTGGACAAAATGGATGTAGAGTTAATAAAAATGGATGTAGAGTGGATAAAATTGATGTATAGTGGATAAAAATGGATGTAGAGTAGATAAAATAGATGTAGAGTGGATAAAAATGGATGTAGAGTGGATAAAATGTATGTCGAGTGGATAAAATGGATGTAGAGTGGATAAAAATGGATGTAGATTATATAAATTGGATGTAGAGTATATAAAATGGATGTAGAGTGGATAAAAATGGATGTCGAGTGGATAAAATGGATGTAGAGTGGATAAAAATGGATGTAGATTGGACAAAATGGATGTAGAGTTAATAAAAATGGATGTAGAGTGGATAAAATGGATGTATAGTGGATAAAAATGGATGTAGAGTAGATAAAATAGATGTAGAGTGGATAAAAATGGATGTAGAGTGGATAAAATGGATGTAGATTGGACAAAATGGATGTAGAGTTAATAAAAATGGATGTAGAGTGGATAAAATGGATGTATAGTGGATAAAAATGGATGTAGAGTAGATAAAATGGATGTAGAGTGGATAAAATGGATGTAGAGTGGATAAAAATAGATGTAGAGTGGATAAAAATGGATGTAGAGTGGATACAATGGATGTAGAGTGGATAAAAATGGATGTAGAGTGGATAAAATGGATGTAGAGTGGATAAAAATGGATGTAGAGTGGATAAAATGGATGTACATTTAATAAAAATGGATGTAGAGTGGATAAAAATGGATGTAGAGTGGATAAAAATGGATGTAGATTGGATAAAATGGATGTAGAGTTAATAAAAGTGGATGTAGAGTGGATAAAATGGATGTAGAGTGGATAAAAATGGATGTAGATTGGATAAAATGGATGTAGAGTGCATAAAAATGGATGTAGAGTATATAAATTGGATGTACAGTATATAAAATGGATGTAGAGTGGATAAAAATGGATGTCGAGTGGATAAAATGGATGTAGAGTGGATAAAAATGGATGTAGATTGGATAAAATGGATGTAGAGTGGATGAAAATGGATGTAGAGTATATAAATTGGATGTAGAGTATATAAAATGGATGTAGAGTGGATAAAAATGGATGTCGAGTGGATAAAATGGATGTAGAGTGGATAAAAATGGATGTAGAGTGGATAAAATGGATGTAGAGTTGATAAAAATGGATGTAGAGTGGATAAAATGGATGTAGAGTAGATAAAATGGATTTAGAGTGGATAAAATGGATGTAGAGTTGATAAAATGGATGTAGAGTGGATAAAAATGGATGTCGAGTGGATAAAATGGATGTAGAGTGGATAAAAATGGATGTAGATTGGATAAAATGGATGTAGAGTTAATAAAAGTGGATGTAGAGTGGATAAAATGGATGTAGATTATATAAATTGGATGTAGAGTATATAAAATGGATGTAGAGTGGATAAAAATGGATGTCGAGTGGATAAAATGGATGTAGAGTGGATAAAAATGGATGTAGATTGGATAAAATGGATGTAGAGTTAATAAAAATGGATGTAGAGTGGATAAAATGGATGTATAGTGGATAAAAATGGATGTAGAGTAGATAAAATAGATGTAGAGTGGATAAAAATGGATGTAGAGTGGATAAAAATGGATGTAGATTGGATAAAATGGATGTAGAGTGGATAAAAATGGATGTAGATTATATAAATTGGATGTAGAGTATATAAAATGGATGTAGAGTGGATAAAAATGGATGTCGAGTGGATAAAATGGATGTAGAGTGGATAAAAATGGATGTAGATTGGATAAAATGGATGTAGAGTTAATAAAAATGGATGTAGAGTGGATAAAATGGATGTATAGTGGATAAAAATGGATGTAGAGTAGATAAAATAGATGTAGAGTGGATAAAAATGGATGTAAAGTGGATAAAAATGGATGTAGAGTGGATAAAATGGATGTAGAGTTAAAAAAGTGGATGTAGAGTGGATAAAATGGATGTAGAGTTGATAAAAATGGATGTGGAGTGGATAAAAATGGATGTAGATTGGATAAAATGGATGTAGAGTGGATAAAAATGGATGTAGATTATATAAATTGGATGTAGAGTATATAAAATGGATGTAGAGTGGATAAAAATGGATGTCGAGTGGATAAAATGGATGTAGAGTGGATAAAAATGGATGTAGATTGGACAAAATGGATGTAGAGTTAATAAAAATGGATGTAGAGTGGATAAAATGGATGTATAGTGGATAAAAATGGATGTAGAGTAGATAAAATAGATGTAGAGTGGATAAAAATGGATGTAGAGTGGATAAAATGGATGTAGAATGGATAAAATGGATGTAAAGTGGATAAAAATGGATGTCGAGTGGATAAAATGGATGTAGAGTGGATAAAAATAGATGCAGAAAGGATAAAATGGAAGTAGAGTGGATAAAAATGGATGTAGAGTGGATAAAAATGGATGTAGAGTGGATAAAATGGATGTAGAGTGGATAAAAATGGATGTAGAGAGGATCAAATGGATGTAGAGTGGATAAAATGGATGTACAGTTAATAAAAATGGATGTAGAGTGGAAATAATGGATGTAGAGAGGATAAAATGGATGTAGAGTGGATAAAATGGATGTAGAGTTCATAAAAATGGATGTAGAGTGGATAAAAATGGATGTAGATTGGATAAAATGGATGTAGAGTTGATAAAATGGATGTAAAGTGGATAAAATGGATGTAGAGTATATAAATTGGATGTAGAGTATATAAAATGGATGTAGAGTGGATAAAAATGGATGTCGAGTGGATAAAATGGATGTAGAATGAATAAAATGGATGTAAAGTGAATAAAAATGGATGTAGAGTAGATAAAATGGATGTAGAGAGGATAAAATGCATGTAGAGTGGATAAAATGGATGTAGAGTGGATAAAAATGGATTTAGAGTGGATATAATGGATGTAGAATAGATAAAAATGGATGTAGAGTGGATAAAAATGGATGTAGAGTGGATAAAATGGATGTAGAGTGGATAAAAATGGATGTAGAGTGGATAAAAATGGATGTAGATTGGATAAAATGGATGTAGAGTGGATAAAAATGGATGTAGAGTATATAAATTGGATGTAGAGTATATAAAATGGATGTAGAGTGGATAAAAATGGATGTCGAGCGGATAAAATGGATGTAGAGTGGATAAAAATGGATGTAGATTGGATAAAATGGATGTAGAGTTAATAAAAATGGATGTAGAGTGGATAAAAATGGATGTAGAGTATATAAATTGGATGTAGAGTATATAAAATGGATGTAGAGTGGATAAAAATGGATGTCGAGTGGATAAAATGGATGTAGAGTGGATAAAAATGGATGTAGATTGGATAAAATGGATGTAGAGTGGATAAAAATGGATGTAGAGTATATAAATTGGATGTAGAGTATATAAAATGGATGTAGAGTGGATAAAAATGGATGTCGAGTGGATAAAATGGATGTAGATTGGATAAAATGGATGTAGAGTGGATAAAAAAGGATGTAGAGTGGATAAAATGGATGTAAAGTGAATAAAAATGGATGTAGAGTAGATAAAATGGATGTAGAGAGGATAAAATGCATGTAGAGTGGATAAAATGGATGTAGAGTGGATAAAAATGGATGTAGATTGGATAAAATGGATGTAGAGTGGATAAAAATGGATGTAGAGTATATAAATTGGATGTAGAGTATATAAAATGGATGTAGAGTGGATAAAAATGGATGTCGAGTGGATAAAATGGATGTAGATTGGATAAAATGGATGTAGAGTGGATAAAAAAGGATGTAGAGTGGATAAAAATGGATGTAGAGTGGATAAAAATGGATGTAGATTGGATAAAATGGATGTAGAGTTAATAAAAGTGGATGTAGAGTGGATAAAATGGATGTAGAGTGGATAAAAATGGATGTAGATTGGATAAAATGGATGTAGAGTGCATAAAAATGGATGTAGAGTATATAAATTGGATGTACAGTATATAAAATGGATGTAGAGTGGATAAAAATGGATGTCGAGTGGATAAAATGGATGTAGAGTGGATAAAAATGGATGTAGATTGGATAAAATGGATGTAGAGTGGATGAAAATGGATGTAGAGTATATAAATTGGATGTAGAGTATATAAAATGGATGTAGAGTGGATAAAAATGGATGTCGAGTGGATAAAATGGATGTAGAGTGGATAAAAATGGATGTAGAGTGGATAAAATGGATGTAGAGTTGATAAAAATGGATGTAGAGTGGATAAAATGGATGTAGAGTAGATAAAATGGATTTAGAGTGGATAAAATGGATGTAGAGTTGATAAAATGGATGTAGAGTGGATAAAAATGGATGTCGAGTGGATAAAATGGATGTAGAGTGGATAAAAATGGATGTAGATTGGATAAAATGGATGTAGAGTTAATAAAAGTGGATGTAGAGTGGATAAAATGGATGTAGAGTTGATAAAAATGGATGTAGAGTGGATAAAAATGGATGTAGATTGGATAAAATGGATGTAGAGTGGATAAAAATGGATGTAGATTATATAAATTGGATGTAGAGTATATAAAATGGATGTAGAGTGGATAAAAATGGATGTCGAGTGGATAAAATGGATGTAGAGTGGATAAAAATGGATGTAGATTGGATAAAATGGATGTAGAGTTAATAAAAATGGATGTAGAGTGGATAAAATGGATGTATAATGGATAAAAATGGATGTAGAGTAGATAAAATAGATGTAGAGTGGATAAAAATGGATGTAAAGTGGATAAAAATGGATGTAGAGTGGATAAAATGGATGTAGAGTTAAAAAAGTGGATGTAGAGTGGATAAAATGGATGTAGAGTTGATAAAAATGGATGTGGAGTGGATAAAAATGGATGTAGATTGGATAAAATGGATGTAGAGTGGATAAAAATGGATGTAGATTATATAAATTGGATGTAGAGTATATAAAATGGATGTAGAGTGGATAAAAATGGATGTCGAGTGGATAAAATGGATGTAGAGTGGATAAAAATGGATGTAGATTGGACAAAATGGATGTAGAGTTAATAAAAATGGATGTAGAGTGGATAAAATGGATGTAGAGTGGATAAAAATGGATGTCGAGTGGATAAAATGGATGTCGAGTGGATAAAATGGATGTAGAGTGGATAAAATGGATGTAGATTGGATAAAATGGATGTAGAGTTAATAAAAATGGATGTAGAGTGGATAAAATGGATGTAGAGTAGATAAAAATGGATGTAGAGTGGATAAAATGGATGTAGAGTGGATAAAAATGGATGTAGAGTGGTTAAAATGGATGTAGAGTAGATAAAATAGATGTAGAGTGGATAAAAATGGATGTAGAGTGGATAAAATGGATGTCGAGTGGATAAAATGGATGTAGAGTGGATAAAAATAGATTTAGAGTGGATAAAATGGATGTAGAGTGGATAAAATGGATGTAGAGTGGATAAAAATGGATGTAGAGAGGATCAAATGGATGTAGAGTGGATAAAATGGATGTACAGTTAATAAAAATGGATGTAGAGTGGAAATAATGGATGTAGAGAGGATAAAATGGATGTAGAGTGGATAAAATGGATGTAGAGTTCATAAAAATGGATGTAGAGTGGATAAAAATGGATGTAGATTGGATAAAATGGATGTAGAGTTGATAAAATGGATGTAAAGTGGATAAAATGGATGTAGAGTATATAAATTGGATGTAGAGTATATAAAATGGATGTAGAGTGGATAAAAATGGATGTCGAGTGGATAAAATGGATGTAGAATGAATAAAATGGATGTAAAGTGAATAAAAATGGATGTAGAGTAGATAAAATGGATGTAGAGAGGATAAAATGCATGTAGAGTGGATAAAATGGATGTAGAGTGGATAAAAATGGATTTAGAGTGGATATAATGGATGTAGAATAGATAAAAATGGATGTAGAGTGGATAAAAATGGATGTAGAGTGGATAAAATGGATGTAGAGTGGATAAAAATGGATGTAGAGTGGATAAAAATGGATGTAGATTGGATAAAATGGATGTAGAGTGGATAAAAATGGATGTAGAGTATATAAATTGGATGTAGAGTATATAAAATGGATGTAGAGTGGATAAAAATGGATGTCGAGTGGATAAAATGGATGTAGAGTGGATAAAAATGGATGTAGATTGGATAAAATGGATGTAGAGTTAATAAAAATGGATGTAGAGTGGATAAAAATGGATGTAGAGTATATAAATTGGATGTAGAGTATATAAAATGGATGTAGAGTGGATAAAAATGGATGTCGAGTGGATAAAATGGATGTAGAGTGGATAAAAATGGATGTAGATTGGATAAAATGGATGTAGAGTGGATAAAAATGGATGTAGAGTATATAAATTGGATGTAGAGTATATAAAATGGATGTAGAGTGGATAAAAATGGATGTCGAGTGGATAAAATGGATGTAGATTGGATAAAATGGATGTAGAGTGGATAAAAAAGGATGTAGAGTGGATAAAATGGATGTAAAGTGAATAAAAATGGATGTAGAGTAGATAAAATGGATGTAGAGAGGATAAAATGCATGTAGAGTGGATAAAATGGATGTAGAGTGGATAAAAATGGATGTAGATTGGATAAAATGGATGTAGAGTGGATAAAAATGGATGTAGAGTATATAAATTGGATGTAGAGTATATAAAATGGATGTAGAGTGGATAAAAATGGATGTCGAGTGGATAAAATGGATGTAGATTGGATAAAATGGATGTAGAGTGGATAAAAAAGGATGTAGAGTGGATAAAAATGGATGTAGAGTGGATAAAAATGGATGTAGATTGGATAAAATGGATGTAGAGTTAATAAAAGTGGATGTAGAGTGGATAAAATGGATGTAGAGTGGATAAAAATGGATGTAGATTGGATAAAATGGATGTAGAGTGCATAAAAATGGATGTAGAGTATATAAATTGGATGTACAGTATATAAAATGGATGTAGAGTGGATAAAAATGGATGTCGAGTGGATAAAATGGATGTAGAGTGGATAAAAATGGATGTAGATTGGATAAAATGGATGTAGAGTGGATGAAAATGGATGTAGAGTATATAAATTGGATGTAGAGTATATAAAATGGATGTAGAGTGGATAAAAATGGATGTCGAGTGGATAAAATGGATGTAGAGTGGATAAAAATGGATGTAGAGTGGATAAAATGGATGTAGAGTTAAAAAAGTGGATGTAGAGTGGATAAAATGGATGTAGAGTTGATAAAAATGGATGTGGAGTGGATAAAAATGGATGTAGATTGGATAAAATGGATGTAGAGTGGATAAAAATGGATGTAGATTATATAAATTGGATGTAGAGTATATAAAATGGATGTAGAGTGGATAAAAATGGATGTCGAGTGGATAAAATGGATGTAGAGTGGATAAAAATGGATGTAGATTGGACAAAATGGATGTAGAGTTAATAAAAATGGATGTAGAGTGGATAAAATGGATGTAGAGTGGATAAAAATGGATGTCGAGTGGATAAAATGGATGTCGAGTGGATAAAATGGATGTAGAGTGGATAAAATGGATGTAGATTGGATAAAATGGATGTAGAGTTAATAAAAATGGATGTCGAGTGGATAAAATGGATGTAGAGTGGATAAAAATGGATGTAGATTGGATAAAATGGATGTAGAGTTAATAAAAGTGGATGTAGAGTGGATAAAATGGATGTAGAGTTGATAAAAATGGATGTAGAGTGGATAAAAATGGATGTAGATTGGATAAAATGGATGTAGAGTGGATAAAAATGGATGTAGATTATATAAATTGGATGTAGAGTATATAAAATGGATGTAGAGTGGATAAAAATGGATGTCGAGTGGATAAAATGGATGTAGAGTGGATAAAAATGGATGTAGATTGGATAAAATGGATGTAGAGTTAATAAAAATGGATGTAGAGTGGATAAAATGGATGTATAGTGGATAAAAATGGATGTAGAGTAGATAAAATAGATGTAGAGTGGATAAAAATGGATGTAAAGTGGATAAAAATGGATGTAGAGTGGATAAAATGGATGTAGAGTTAAAAAAGTGGATGTAGAGTGGATAAAATGGATGTAGAGTTGATAAAAATGGATGTGGAGTGGATAAAAATGGATGTAGATTGGATAAAATGGATGTAGAGTGGATAAAAATGGATGTAGATTATATAAATTGGATGTAGAGTATATAAAATGGATGTAGAGTGGATAAAAATGGATGTAGATTGGATAAAATGGATGTAGAGTGGATAAAAATGGATGTAGATTATATAAATTGGATGTAGAGTATATAAAATGGATGTAGAGTGGATAAAAATGGATGTCGAGTGGATAAAATGGATGTATAGTGGATAAAAATGGATGTAGAGTAGATAAAATAGATGTAGAGTGGATAAAAATGGATGTAGAGTGGATAAAAATGGATGTAGATTGGATAAAATGGATGTGGAGTGGATAACAATGGATGTAGAGAGGATAAAATGGATGTAGAGTGGATAAAATGGATGAAGAGTGGATAAAATGGTTGTAGAGTGGATAAAATGGATGTAGAGTAGATAAAATGGATGTAGAGTTCATAAAAATGGATGTAGAGTGGATAAAAATGGATGTAGATTGGATAAAATGGATGTGGAGTGGATAACAATGGATGTAGAGAGGATAAAATGGATGTAGAGTGGATAAAATGGATGAAGAGTGGATAAAATGGTTGTAGAGTGGATAAAATGGATGTAGAGTAGATAAAAATGGATGTAGAGTGGATAAAATGGATGTAGAGTGGATAAAATGGATGTAGAGTGCATAAAAATGGATGTTGAGTGGATAAAGTGGATGTAGAGTGGATAAAATGGATGTACATTTAATAAAAATGGATGTAGAGTGGATAAAAATGGATGTAGAGTGGATAAAAATGGATGTAGATTGGATAAAATGGATGTAGAGTTAATAAAAGTGGATGTAGAGTGGATAAAATGGATGTAGAGTTGATAAAAATGGATGTAGAGTGGATAAAAATGGATGTAGATTGGATAAAATGGATGTAGAGTGGATAAAAATGGATGTAGATTATATAAATTGGATGTAGAGTATATAAAATGGATGTAGAGTGGATAAAAATGGATGTAGATTGGATAAAATGGATGTAGAGTGGATAAAAATGGATGTAGATTATATAAATTGGATGTAGAGTATATAAAATGGATGTAGAGTGGATAAAAATGGATGTCGAGTGGATAAAATGGATGTATAGTGGATAAAAATGGATGTAGAGTAGATAAAATAGATGTAGAGTGGATAAAAATGGATGTAGAGTGGATAAAAATGGATGTAGATTGGATAAAATGGATGTAGAGTTAATAAAAGTGGATGTAGAGTGGATAAAATGGATGTAGAGTTGATAAAAATGGATGTAGAGTGGATAAAAATGGATGTAGATTGGATAAAATGGATGTAGAGTGGATAAAAATGGATGTAGATTATATAAATTGGATGTAGAGTATATAAAATGGATGTAGAGTGGATAAAAATGGATGTCGAGTGGATAAAATGGATGTAGAGTGGATAAAAATGGATGTAGATTGGACAAAATGGATGTAGAGTTGATAAAAATGGATGTGGAGTGGATAAAAATGGATGTAGATTGGATAAAATGGATGTAGAGTGGATAAAAATGGATGTAGATTATATAAATTGGATGTAGAGTATATAAAATGGATGTAGAGTGGATAAAAATGGATGTCGAGTGGATAAAATGGATGTAGAGTGGATAAAAATGGATGTAGATTGGACAAAATGGATGTAGAGTTAATAAAAATGGATGTAGAGTGGATAAAATGGATGTAGAGTGGATAAAAATGGATGTCGAGTGGATAAAATGGATGTCGAGTGGATAAAATGGATGTAGAGTGGATAAAATGGATGTAGATTGGATAAAATGGATGTAGAGTTAATAAAAATGGATGTAGAGTGGATAAAATGGATGTAGAGTAGATAAAAATGGATGTAGAGTGGATAAAATGGATGTAGAGTGGATAAAAATGGATGTAGAGTGGATAAAATGGATGTAGAGTAGATAAAATAGATGTAGAGTGGATAAAAATGGATGTAGAGTGGATAAAATGGATGTCGAGTGGATAAAATGGATGTAGAGTGGATAAAAATAGATTTAGAGTGGATAAAATGGATGTAGAGTGGATCAAAATGGATGTAGAGTGGATAAAATGGATGTAGAGTGCATAAAAATGGATGTTGAGTGGATAAAATGGATGTAGAGTGGATAAAATGGATGTACATTTAATAAAAATGGATGTAGAGTGGATAAAAATGTATGTAGAGTGGATAAAAATGGATGTAGATTGGATAAAATGGATGTAGAGTTAATAAAAGTGGATGTAGAGTGGATAAAATGGATGTAGAGTTGATAAAAATGGATGTAGGGTGGATAAAAATGGATGTAGATTGGATAAAATGGATGTAGAGTGCATAAAAATGGATGTAGAGTATATAAATTGGATGTAGAGTATATAAAATGGATGTAGAGTGGATAAAAATGGATGTCGAGTGGATAAAATGGATGTAGAGTGGATAAAAATGGATGTAGATTGGATAAAATGGATGTAGAGTGGATGAAAATGGATGTAGAGTATATAAATTGGATGTAGAGTATATAAAATGGATGTAGAGTGGATAAAAATGGATGTCGAGTGGATAAAATGGATGTAGAGTGGATAAAAATGGATGTAGAGTGGATAAAATGGATGTAGAGTTGATAAAAATGGATGTA
This sequence comes from Pemphredon lugubris, assembly GCA_933228935.1. Classification (NCBI taxonomy): domain Eukaryota; kingdom Metazoa; phylum Arthropoda; class Insecta; order Hymenoptera; family Crabronidae; genus Pemphredon; species Pemphredon lugubris. The sequence continues at coordinate 49,771,472 of OW121816.1, forward strand.
GAGTGGATAAAATGGATGTAGAGTAGATAAAATGGATGTAGAGTGGATAAAATGGATGTAGAGTTGATAAAATGGATGTAAAGTGGATAAAATGGATGTAGAGTTAATAAAAATGGATGTAGAGTGGAAATAATGGATGTAGAGAGGATAAAATGGATGTAGAGTGGATAAAATGGATGTAGAGTTCATAAAAATGGATGTAGAGTGGATAAAAATGGATGTAGATTGGATAAAATGGATGTGGAGTGGATAACAATGGATGTAGAGAGGATAAAATGGATGTAGAGTGGATAAAATGGATGAAGAGTGGATAAAATGGTTGTAGAGTGGATAAAATGGATGTAGAGTAGATAAAAATGGATGTAGAGTGGATAAAATGGATGTAGAGTGGATAAAATGGATGTAGAGTGCATAAAAATGGATGTTGAGTGGATAAAGTGGATGTAGAGTGGATAAAATGGATGTACATTTAATAAAAATGGATGTAGAGTGGATAAAAATGGATGTAGAGTGGATAAAAATGGATGTAGATTGGATAAAATGGATGTAGAGTTAATAAAAGTGGATGTAGAGTGGATAAAATGGATGTAGAGTTGATAAAAATGGATGTAGAGTGGATAAAAATGGATGTAGATTGGATAAAATGGATGTAGAGTGGATAAAAATGGATGTAGATTATATAAATTGGATGTAGAGTATATAAAATGGATGTAGAGTGGATAAAAATGGATGTAGATTGGATAAAATGGATGTAGAGTGGATAAAAATGGATGTAGATTATATAAATTGGATGTAGAGTATATAAAATGGATGTAGAGTGGATAAAAATGGATGTCGAGTGGATAAAATGGATGTATAGTGGATAAAAATGGATGTAGAGTAGATAAAATAGATGTAGAGTGGATAAAAATGGATGTAGAGTGGATAAAAATGGATGTAGATTGGATAAAATGGATGTAGAGTTAATAAAAGTGGATGTAGAGTGGATAAAATGGATGTAGAGTTGATAAAAATGGATGTAGAGTGGATAAAAATGGATGTAGATTGGATAAAATGGATGTAGAGTGGATAAAAATGGATGTAGATTATATAAATTGGATGTAGAGTATATAAAATGGATGTAGAGTGGATAAAAATGGATGTCGAGTGGATAAAATGGATGTAGAGTGGATAAAAATGGATGTAGATTGGACAAAATGGATGTAGAGTTAATAAAAATGGATGTAGAGTGGATAAAAATAGATGTAGAGTGGATAAAAATGGATGTAGAGTGGATACAATGGATGTAGAGTGGATAAAAATGGATGTAGAGTGGATAAAATGGATGTAGAGTGGATAAAAATGGATGTAGAGTGGATAAAATGGATGTAGAGTGCATAAAAATGGATGTTGAGTGGATAAAATGGATGTAGAGTGGATAAAATGGATGTACATTTAATAAAAATGGATGTAGAGTGGATAAAAATGGATGTAGAGTGGATAAAAATGGATGTAGATTGGATAAAATGGATGTAGAGTTAATAAAAGTGGATGTAGAGTGGATAAAATGGATGTAGAGTTGATAAAAATGGATGTAGAGTGGATAAAAATGGATGTAGATTGGATAAAATGGATGTAGAGTGGATAAAAATTGATGTAGATTATATAAATTGGATGTAGAGTATATAAAATGGATGTAGAGTGGATAAAAATGGATGTCGAGTGGATAAAATGGATGTCGAGTGGATAAAATGGATGTAGAGTGGATAAAATGGATGTAGATTGGATAAAATGGATGTAGAGTTAATAAAAATGGATGTAGAGTGGATAAAATGGATGTATAGTGGATAAAAATGGATGTAGAGTAGATAAAATAGATGTAGAGTGGATAAAAATGGATGTAGAGTGGATAAAATGGATGTCGAGTGGATAAAATGGATGTAGAGTGGATAAAAATAGATGTAGAGTGGATAAAAATGGATGTAGAGTGGATACAATGGATGTAGAGTGGATAAAAATGGATGTAGAGTGGATAAAATGGATGTAGAGTGGATAAAAATGGATGTAGAGTGGATAAAATGGATGTAGAGTGCATAAATATGGATGTTGAGTGGATAAAATGGATGTAGAGTGGATAAAATGGATGTACATTTAATAAAAATGGATGTAGAGTGGATAAAAATGGATGTAGAGTGGATAAAAATGGATGTAGATTGGATAAAAGGGATGTAGAGTTAATAAAAGTGGATGTAGAGTGGATAAAATGGATGTAGAGTGCATAAAAATGGATGTTGAGTGGATAAAGTGGATGTAGAGTGGATAAAATGGATGTACATTTAATAAAAATGGATGTAGAGTGGATAAAAATGGATGTAGAGTGGATAAAAATGGATGTAGATTGGATAAAATGGATGTAGAGTTAATAAAAGTGGATGTAGAGTGGATAAAATGGATGTAGAGTTGATAAAAATGGATGTAGAGTGGATAAAAATGGATGTAGATTGGATAAAATGGATGTAGAGTGGATAAAAATGGATGTAGATTATATAAATTGGATGTAGAGTATATAAAATGGATGTAGAGTGGATAAAATGGATGTAGATTGGACAAAATGGATGTAGAGTTAATAAAAATGGATGTAGAGTGGATAAAATGGATGTATAGTGGATAAAAATGGATGTAGAGTAGATAAAATAGATGTAGAGTGGATAAAATGGATGTAGAGTGGATAAAAATAGATGTAGAGTGGATAAAAATGGATGTAGAGTTGATAAAAATGGATGTAGAGTGGATAAAATGGATGTAGAGTAGATAAAATGGATTTAGAGTGGATAAAATGGATGTAGAGTTGATAAAATGGATGTAGAGTGGATAAAAATGGATGTCGAGTGGATAAAATGGATGTAGAGTGGATAAAAATGGATGTAGATTGGATAAAATGGATGTAGAGTTAATAAAAGTGGATGTAGAGTGGATAAAATGGATGTAGATTATATAAATTGGATGTAGAGTATATAAAATGGATGTAGAGTGGATAAAAATGGATGTCGAGTGGATAAAATGGATGTAGAGTGGATAAAAATGGATGTAGATTGGATAAAATGGATGTAGAGTTAATAAAAATGGATGTAGAGTGGATAAAATGGATGTATAGTGGATAAAAATGGATGTAGAGTAGATAAAATAGATGTAGAGTGGATAAAAATGGATGTAGAGTGGATAAAAATGGATGTAGATTGGATAAAATGGATGTAGAGTGGATAAAAATGGATGTAGATTATATAAATTGGATGTAGAGTATATAAAATGGATGTAGAGTGGATAAAAATGGATGTCGAGTTGATAAAATGGATGTAGAGTGGATAAAAATGGATGTAGATTGGATAAAATGGATGTAGAGTTAATAAAAATGGATGTAGAGTGGATAAAATGGATGTATAGTGGATAAAAATGGATGTAGAGTAGATAAAATAGATGTAGAGTGGATAAAAATGGATGTAAAGTGGATAAAAATGGATGTAGAGTGGATAAAATGGATGTAGAGTTAAAAAAGTGGATGTAGAGTGGATAAAATGGATGTAGAGTTGATAAAAATGGATGTGGAGTGGATAAAAATGGATGTAGATTGGATAAAATGGATGTAGAGTGGATAAAAATGGATGTAGATTATATAAATTGGATGTAGAGTATATAAAATGGATGTAGAGTGGATAAAAATGGATGTCGAGTGGATAAAATGGATGTAGAGTGGATAAAAATGGATGTAGATTGGACAAAATGGATGTAGAGTTAATAAAAATGGATGTAGAGTGGATAAAATGGCTGTATAGTGGATAAAAATGGATGTAGAGTAGATAAAATAGATGTAGAGTGGATAAAAATGGATGTAGAGTGGATAAAATGGATGTAGAATGGATAAAATGGATGTAAAGTGGATAAAAATGGATGTCGAGTGGATAAAATGGATGTAGAGTGGATAAAAATAGATGCAGAAAGGATAAAATGGAAGTAGAGTGGATAAAAATGGATGTAGAGTGGATAAAAATGGATGTAGAGTGGATAAAATGGATGTAGAGTGGATAAAAATGGATGTAGAGAGGATCAAATGGATGTAGAGTGGATAAAATGGATGTACAGTTAATAAAAATGGATGTAGAGTGGAAATAATGGATGTAGAGAGGATAAAATGGATGTAGAGTGGATAAAATGGATGTAGAGTTCATAAAAATGGATGTAGAGTGGATAAAAATGGATGTAGATTGGATAAAATGGATGTAGAGTTGATAAAATGGATGTAAAGTGGATAAAATGGATGTAGAGTATATAAATTGGATGTAGAGTATATAAAATGGATGTAGAGTGGATAAAAATGGATGTCGAGTGGATAAAATGGATGTAGAATGAATAAAATGGATGTAAAGTGAATAAAAATGGATGTAGAGTAGATAAAATGGATGTAGAGAGGATAAAATGCATGTAGAGTGGATAAAATGGATGTAGAGTGGATAAAAATGGATTTAGAGTGGATATAATGGATGTAGAATAGATAAAAATGGATGTAGAGTGGATAAAAATGGATGTAGAGTGGATAAAATGGATGTAGAGTGGATAAAAATGGATGTAGAGTGGATAAAAATGGATGTAGATTGGATAAAATGGATGTAGAGTGGATAAAAATGGATGTAGAGTATATAAATTGGATGTAGAGTATATAAAATGGATGTAGAGTGGATAAAAATGGATGTCGAGCGGATAAAATGGATGTAGAGTGGATAAAAATGGATGTAGATTGGATAAAATGGATGTAGATTTAATAAAAATGGATGTAGAGTGGATAAAAATGGATGTAGAGTATATAAATTGGATGTAGAGTATATAAAATGGATGTAGAGTGGATAAAAATGGATGTCGAGTGGATAAAATGGATGTAGAGTGGATAAAAATGGATGTAGATTGGATAAAATGGATGTAGAGTGGATAAAAATGGATGTAGAGTATATAAATTGGATGTAGAGTATATAAAATGGATGTAGAGTGGATAAAAATGGATGTCGAGTGGATAAAATGGATGTAGATTGGATAAAATGGATGTAGAGTGGATAAAAAAGGATGTAGAGTGGATAAAATGGATGTAAAGTGAATAAAAATGGATGTAGAGTAGATAAAATGGATGTAGAGAGGATAAAATGCATGTAGAGTGGATAAAATGGATGTAGAGTGGATAAAAATGGATGTAGATTGGATAAAATGGATGTAGAGTGGATAAAAATGGATGTAGAGTATATAAATTGGATGTAGAGTATATAAAATGGATGTAGAGTGGATAAAAATGGATGTCGAGTGGATAAAATGGATGTAGATTGGATAAAATGGATGTAGAGTGGATAAAAAAGGATGTAGAGTGGATAAAAATGGATGTAGAGTGGATAAAAATGGATGTAGATTGGATAAAATGGATGTAGAGTTAATAAAAGTGGATGTAGAGTGGATAAAATGGATGTAGAGTGGATAAAAATGGATGTAGATTGGATAAAATGGATGTAGAGTGCATAAAAATGGATGTAGAGTATATAAATTGGATGTACAGTATATAAAATGGATGTAGAGTGGATAAAAATGGATGTCGAGTGGATAAAATGGATGTAGAGTGGATAAAAATGGATGTAGATTGGATAAAATGGATGTAGAGTGGATGAAAATGGATGTAGAGTATATAAATTGGATGTAGAGTATATAAAATGGATGTAGAGTGGATAAAAATGGATGTCGAGTGGATAAAATGGATGTAGAGTGGATAAAAATGGATGTAGAGTGGATAAAATGGATGTAGAGTTGATAAAAATGGATGTAGAGTGGATAAAATGGATGTAGAGTAGATAAAATGGATTTAGAGTGGATAAAATGGATGTAGAGTTGATAAAATGGATGTAGAGTGGATAAAAATGGATGTCGAGTGGATAAAATGGATGTAGAGTGGATAAAAATGGATGTAGATTGGATAAAATGGATGTAGAGTTAATAAAAGTGGATGTAGAGTGGATAAAATGGATGTAGAGTTGATAAAAATGGATGTAGAGTGGATAAAAATGGATGTAGATTGGATAAAATGGATGTAGAGTGGATAAAAATGGATGTAGATTATATAAATTGGATGTAGAGTATATAAAATGGATGTAGAGTGGATAAAAATGGATGTCGAGTGGATAAAATGGATGTAGAGTGGATAAAAATGGATGTAGATTGGATAAAATGGATGTAGAGTTAATAAAAATGGATGTAGAGTGGATAAAATGGATGTATAGTGGATAAAAATGGATGTAGAGTAGATAAAATAGATGTAGAGTGGATAAAAATGGATGTAAAGTGGATAAAAATGGATGTAGAGTGGATAAAATGGATGTAGAGTTAAAAAAGTGGATGTAGAGTGGATAAAATGGATGTAGAGTTGATAAAAATGGATGTGGAGTGGATAAAAATGGATGTAGATTGGATAAAATGGATGTAGAGTGGATAAAAATGGATGTAGATTATATAAATTGGATGTAGAGTATATAAAATGGATGTAGAGTGGATAAAAATGGATGTCGAGTGGATAAAATGGATGTAGAGTGGATAAAAATGGATGTAGATTGGACAAAATGGATGTAGAGTTAATAAAAATGGATGTAGAGTGGATAAAATGGATGTAGAGTGGATAAAAATGGATGTCGAGTGGATAAAATGGATGTCGAGTGGATAAAATGGATGTAGAGTTCATAAAAATGGATGTAGAGTGGATAAAAATGGATGTAGATTGGATAAAATGGATGTAGAGTTGATAAAATGGATGTAAAGTGGATAAAATGGATGTAGAGTATATAAATTGGATGTAGAGTATATAAAATGGATGTAGAGTGGATAAAAATGGATGTCGAGTGGATAAAATGGATGTAGAATGAATAAAATGGATGTAAAGTGAATAAAAATGGATGTAGAGTAGATAAAATGGATGTAGAGAGGATAAAATGCATGTAGAGTGGATAAAATGGATGTAGAGTGGATAAAAATGGATTTAGAGTGGATATAATGGATGTAGAATAGATAAAAATGGATGTAGAGTGGATAAAAATGGATGTAGAGTGGATAAAATGGATGTAGAGTGGATAAAAATGGATGTAGAGTGGATAAAAATGGATGTAGATTGGATAAAATGGATGTAGAGTGGATAAAAATGGATGTAGAGTATATAAATTGGATGTAGAGTATATAAAATGGATGTAGAGTGGATAAAAATGGATGTCGAGCGGATAAAATGGATGTAGAGTGGATAAAAATGGATGTAGATTGGATAAAATGGATGTAGATTTAATAAAAATGGATGTAGAGTGGATAAAAATGGATGTAGAGTATATAAATTGGATGTAGAGTATATAAAATGGATGTAGAGTGGATAAAAATGGATGTCGAGTGGATAAAATGGATGTAGAGTGGATAAAAATGGATGTAGATTGGATAAAATGGATGTAGAGTGGATAAAAATGGATGTAGAGTATATAAATTGGATGTAGAGTATATAAAATGGATGTAGAGTGGATAAAAATGGATGTCGAGTGGATAAAATGGATGTAGATTGGATAAAATGGATGTAGAGTGGATAAAAAAGGATGTAGAGTGGATAAAATGGATGTAAAGTGAATAAAAATGGATGTAGAGTGGATAAAATGGATGTAGAGAGGATAAAATGCATGTAGAGTGGATAAAATGGATGTAGAGTGGATAAAAATGGATGTAGATTGGATAAAATGGATGTAGAGTGGATAAAAATGGATGTAGAGTATATAAATTGGATGTAGAGTATATAAAATGGATGTAGAGTGGATAAAAATGGATGTCGAGTGGATAAAATGGATGTAGATTGGATAAAATGGATGTAGAGTGGATAAAAAAGGATGTAGAGTGGATAAAAATGGATGTAGAGTGGATAAAAATGGATGTAGATTGGATAAAATGGATGTAGAGTTAATAAAAGTGGATGTAGAGTGGATAAAATGGATGTAGAGTGGATAAAAATGGATGTAGATTGGATAAAATGGATGTAGAGTGCATAAAAATGGATGTAGAGTATATAAATTGGATGTACAGTATATAAAATGGATGTAGAGTGGATAAAAATGGATGTCGAGTGGATAAAATGGATGTAGAGTGGATAAAAATGGATGTAGATTGGATAAAATGGATGTAGAGTGGATGAAAATGGATGTAGAGTATATAAATTGGATGTAGAGTATATAAAATGGATGTAGAGTGGATAAAAATGGATGTCGAGTGGATAAAATGGATGTAGAGTGGATAAAAATGGATGTAGAGTGGATAAAATGGATGTAGAGTTGATAAAAATGGATGTAGAGTGGATAAAATGGATGTAGAGTAGATAAAATGGATTTAGAGTGGATAAAATGGATGTAGAGTTGATAAAATGGATGTAGAGTGGATAAAAATGGATGTCGAGTGGATAAAATGGATGTAGAGTGGATAAAAATGGATGTAGATTGGATAAAATGGATGTAGAGTTAATAAAAGTGGATGTAGAGTGGATAAAATGGATGTAGAGTTGATAAAAATGGATGTAGAGTGGATAAAAATGGATGTAGATTGGATAAAATGGATGTAGAGTGGATAAAAATGGATGTAGATTATATAAATTGGATGTAGAGTATATAAAATGGATGTAGAGTGGATAAAAATGGATGTCGAGTGGATAAAATGGATGTAGAGTGGATAAAAATGGATGTAGATTGGATAAAATGGATGTAGAGTTAATAAAAATGGATGTAGAGTGGATAAAATGGATGTATAGTGGATAAAAATGGATGTAGAGTAGATAAAATAGATGTAGAGTGGATAAAAATGGATGTGGAGTGGATAAAAATGGATGTAGATTGGATAAAATGGATGTAGAGTGGATAAAAATGGATGTAGATTATATAAATTGGATGTAGAGTATATAAAATGGATGTAGAGTGGATAAAAATGGATGTCGAGTGGATAAAATGGATGTAGAGTGGATAAAAATGGATGTAGATTGGACAAAATGGATGTAGAGTTAATAAAAATGGATGTAGAGTGGATAAAATGGATGTAGAGTTAAAAAAGTGGATGTAGAGTGGATAAAATGGATGTAGAGTTGATAAAAATGGATGTGGAGTGGATAAAAATGGATGTAGATTGGATAAAATGGATGTAGAGTGGATAAAAATGGATGTAGATTATATAAATTGGATGTAGAGTATATAAAATGGATGTAGAGTGGATAAAAATGGATGTCGAGTGGATAAAATGGATGTAGAGTGGATAAAAATGGATGTAGATTGGACAAAATGGATGTAGAGTTAATAAAAATGGATGTAGAGTGGATAAAATGGATGTAGAGTGGATAAAAATGGATGTCGAGTGGATAAAATGGATGTCGAGTGGATAAAATGGATGTAGAGTGGATAAAATGGATGTAGATTGGATAAAATGGATGTAGAGTTAATAAAAATGGATGTAGAGTGGATAAAATGGATGTAGAGTAGATAAAAATGGATGTAGAGTGGATAAAATGGATGTAGAGTGGATAAAAATGGATGTAGAGTGGATAAAATGGATGTAGAGTAGATAAAATAGATGTAGAGTGGATAAAAATGGATGTAGAGTGGATAAAATGGATGTCGAGTGGATAAAATGGATGTAGAGTGGATAAAAATAGATTTAGAGTGGATAAAATGGATGTAGAGTGGATAAAATGGATGTAGAGTGGATAAAAATGGATGTAGAGAGGATCAAATGGATGTAGAGTGGATAAAATGGATGTACAGTTAATAAAAATGGATGTAGAGTGGAAATAATGGATGTAGAGAGGATAAAATGGATGTAGAGTGGATAAAATGGATGTAGAGTTCATAAAAATGGATGTAGAGTGGATAAAAATGGATGTACATTGGATAAAATGGATGTAGAGTTGATAAAATGGATGTAAAGTGGATAAAATGGATGTAGAGTATATAAATTGGATGTAGAGTATATAAAATGGATGTAGAGTGGATAAAAATGGATGTCGAGTGGATAAAATGGATGTAGAATGAATAAAATGGATGTAAAGTGAATAAAAATGGATGTAGAGTAGATAAAATGGATGTAGAGAAGATAAAATGCATGTAGAGTGGATAAAATGGATGTAGAGTGGATAAAAATGGATTTAGAGTGGATATAATGGATGTAGAATAGATAAAAATGGATGTAGAGTGGATAAAAATGGATGTAGAGTGGATAAAATGGATGTAGAGTGGATAAAAATGGATGTAGAGTGGATAAAAATGGATGTAGATTGGATAAAATGGATGTAGAGTGGATAAAAATGGATGTAGAGTATATAAATTGGATGTAGAGTATATAAAATGGATGTAGAGTGGATAAAAATGGATGTCGAGCGGATAAAATGGATGTAGAGTGGATAAAAATGGATGTAGATTGGATAAAATGGATGTAGAGTTAATAAAAATGGATGTAGAGTGGATAAAAATGGATGTAGAGTATATAAATTGGATGTAGAGTATATAAAATGGATGTAGAGTGGATAAAAATGGATGTCGAGTGGATAAAATGGATGTAGAGTGGATAAAAATGGATGTAGATTGGATAAAATGGATGTAGAGTGGATAAAAATGGATGTAGAGTATATAAATTGGATGTAGAGTATATAAAATGGATGTAGAGTGGATAAAAATGGATGTCGAGTGGATAAAATGGATGTAGATTGGATAAAATGGATGTAGAGTGGATAAAAAAGGATGTAGAGTGGATAAAATGGATGTAAAGTGAATAAAAATGGATGTAGAGTAGATAAAATGGATGTAGAGAGGATAAAATGCATGTAGAGTGGATAAAATGGATGTAGAGTGGATAAAAATGGATGTAGATTGGATAAAATGAATGTAGAGTGGATAAAAATGGATGTAGAGTATATAAATTGGATGTAGAGTATATAAAATGGATGTAGAGTGGATAAAAATGGATGTCGAGTGGATAAAATGGATGTAGATTGGATAAAATGGATGTAGAGTGGATAAAAAAGGATGTAGAGTGGATAAAAATGGATGTAGAGTGGATAAAAATGGATGTAGATTGGATAAAATGGATGTAGAGTTAATAAAAGTGGATGTAGAGTGGATAAAATGGATGTAGAGTGGATAAAAATGGATGTAGATTGGATAAAATGGATGTAGAGTGCATAAAAATGGATGTAGAGTATATAAATTGGATGTACAGTATATAAAATGGATGTAGAGTGGATAAAAATGGATGTCGAGCGGATAAAATGGATGTAGAGTGGATAAAAATGGATGTAGATTGGATAAAATGGATGTAGAGTGGATGAAAATGGATGTAGAGTATATAAATTGGATGTAGAGTATATAAAATGGATGTAGAGTGGATAAAAATGGATGTCGAGTGGATAAAATGGATGTAGAGTGGATAAAATGGATGTAGAGTAGATAAAATAGATGTAGAGTGGATAAAAATGGATGTAGAGTGGATAAAATGGATGTCGAGTGGATAAAATGGATGTAGAGTGGATAAAAATAGATTTAGAGTGGATAAAATGGATGTAGAGTGGATAAAATGGATGTAGAGTGGATAAAAATGGATGTAGAGAGGATCAAATGGATGTAGAGTGGATAAAATGGATGTACAGTTAATAAAAATGGATGTAGAGTGGAAATAATGGATGTAGAGAGGATAAAATGGATGTAGAGTGGATAAAATGGATGTAGAGTTCATAAAAATGGATGTAGAGTGGATAAAAATGGATGTAGATTGGATAAAATGGATGTAGAGTTGATAAAATGGATGTAAAGTGGATAAAATGGATGTAGAGTATATAAATTGGATGTAGAGTATATAAAATGGATGTAGAGTGGATAAAAATGGATGTCGAGTGGATAAAATGGATGTAGAATGAATAAAATGGATGTAAAGTGAATAAAAATGGATGTAGAGTAGATAAAATGGATGTAGAGAGGATAAAATGCATGTAGAGTGGATAAAATGGATGTAGAGTGGATAAAAATGGATTTAGAGTGGATATAATGGATGTAGAATAGATAAAAATGGATGTAGAGTGGATAAAAATGGATGTAGAGTGGATAAAATGGATGTAGAGTGGATAAAAATGGATGTAGAGTGGATAAAAATGGATGTAGATTGGATAAAATGGATGTAGAGTGGATAAAAATGGATGTAGAGTATATAAATTGGATGTAGAGTATATAAAATGGATGTAGATTGGATAAAATGGATGTAGAGTGGATAAAAAAGGATGTAGAGTGGATAAAAATGGATGTAGATTGGATAAAATGGATGTAGAGTTAATAAAAGTGGATGTAGAGTGGATAAAATGGATGTAGAGTTGATAAAAATGGATGTAGAGTGGATAAAAATGGATGTAGATTGGATAAAATGGATGTAGAGTGGATAAAAATGGATGTAGATTATATAAATTGGATGTAGAGTATATAAAATGGATGTAGAGTGGATAAAAATGGATGTCGAGTGGATAAAATGGATGTAGAGTGGATAAAAATGGATGTAGATTGGATAAAATGGATGTAGAGTTAATAAAAATGGATGTAGAGTGGATAAAATGGATGTATAGTGGATAAAAATGGATGTAGAGTAGATAAAATAGATGTAGAGTGGATAAAAATGGATGTAAAGTGGATAAAAATGGATGTAGAGTGGATAAAATGGATGTAGAGTTAAAAAAGTGGATGTAGAGTGGATAAAATGGATGTAGAGTTGATAAAAATGGATGTGGAGTGGATAAAAATGGATGTAGATTGGATAAAATGGATGTAGAGTGGATAAAAATGGATGTAGATTATATAAATTGGATGTAGAGTATATAAAATGGATGTAGAGTGGATAAAAATGGATGTCGAGTGGATAAAATGGATGTAGAGTGGATAAAAATGGATGTAGATTGGACAAAATGGATGTAGAGTTAATAAAAATGGATGTAGAGTGGATAAAATGGATGTAGAGTGGATAAAAATGGATGTCGAGTGGATAAAATGGATGTCGAGTGGATAAAATGGATGTAGAGTGGATAAAATGGATGTAGATTGGATAAAATGGATGTAGAGTTAATAAAAATGGATGTAGAGTGGATAAAATGGATGTAGAGTAGATAAAAATGGATGTAGAGTGGATAAAATGGATGTAGAGTGGATAAAAATGGATGTAGAGTAGATAAAATAGATGTAGAGTGGATAAAAATGGATGTAGAGTGGATAAAATGGATGTAGATTGGACAAAATGGATGTAGAGTTAATAAAAATGGATGTAGAGTGGATAAAATGGATGTATAGTGGATAAAAATGGATGTAGAGTAGATAAAATAGATGTAGAGTGGATAAAATGGATGTAGAGTGGATAAAAATAGATGTAGAGTGGATAAAAATGGATGTAGAGTGGATACAATGGATGTAGAGTGGATAAAAATGGATGTAGAGTGGATAAAATGGATGTAGAGTGGATAAAAATGGATGTAGAGTGGATAAAATGGATGTACATTTAATAAAAATGGATGTAGAGTGGATAAAAATGGATGTAGAGTGGATAAAATGGATGTAGATTGGACAAAATGGATGTAGAGTTAATAAAAATGGATGTAGAGTGGATAAAATGGATGTATAGTGGATAAAAATGGATGTAGAGTAGATAAAATAGATGTAGAGTGGATAAAATGGATGTAGAGTGGATAAAAATAGATGTAGAGTGGATAAAAATGGATGTAGAGTGGATACAATGGATGTAGAGTGGATAAAAATGGATGTAGAGTGGATAAAATGGATGTAGAGTGGATAAAAATGGATGTAGAGTGGATAAAATGGATGTACATTTAATAAAAATGGATGTAGAGTGGATAAAAATGGATGTAGAGTGGATAAAAATGGATGTAGATTGGATAAAATGGATGTAGAGTTAATAAAAGTGGATGTAGAGTGGATAAAATGGATGTAGAGTGGATAAAAATGGATGTAGATTGGATAAAATGGATGTAGAGTGCATAAAAATGGATGTAGAGTATATAAATTGGATGTACAGTTTATAAAATGGATGTAGAGTGGATAAAAATGGATGTAGAGTGGATAAAATGGATGTAGAGTGGATAAAAATGGATGTAGATTGGATAAAATGGATGTAGAGTGGATAAAAATGGATGTAGAGTATATAAATTGGATGTAGAGTATATAAAATGGATGTAGAGTTGATAAAAATGGATGTCGAGTGGATAAAATGGATGTAGAGTGGATAAAAATGGATGTAGAGTGGATAAAATGGATGTAGAGTTGATAAAAATGGATGTAGAGTGGATAAAATGGATGTAGAGTAGATAAAATGGATTTAGAGTGGATAAAATGGATGTAGAGTTGATAAAATGGATGTAGAGTGGATAAAAATGGATGTCGAGTGGATAAAATGGATGTAGAGTGGATAAAAATGGATGTAGATTGGATAAAATGGATGTAGAGTTAATAAAAGTGGATGTAGAGTGGATAAAATGGATGTAGAGTTGATAAAAATGGATGTAGAGTGGATAAAAATGGATGTAGATTGGATAAAATGGATGTAGAGTGGATAAAAATGGATGTAGATTATATAAATTGGATGTAGAGTATATAAAATGGATGTAGAGTGGATAAAAATGGATGTCGAGTGGATAAAATGGATGTAGAGTGGATAAAAATGGATGTAGATTGGATAAAATGGATGTAGAGTTAATAAAAATGGATGTAGAGTGGATAAAATGGATGTATAGTGGATAAAAATGGATGTAGAGTAGATAAAATAGATGTAGAGTGGATAAAAATGGATGTAAAGTGGATAAAAATGGATGTAGAGTGGATAAAATGGATGTAGAGTTAAAAAAGTGGATGTAGAGTGGATAAAATGGATGTAGAGTTGATAAAAATGGATGTGGAGTGGATAAAAATGGATGTAGATTGGATAAAATGGATGTAGAGTGGATAAAAATGGATGTAGATTATATAAATTGGATGTAGAGTATATAAAATGGATGTAGAGTGGATAAAAATGGATGTAGAGTGGATAAAATGGATGTAGAGTGGATAAAAATGGATGTAGATTGGACAAAATGGATGTAGAGTTAATAAAAATGGATGTAGAGTGGATAAAATGGATGTATAGTGGATAAAAATGGATGTAGAGTAGATAAAATAGATGTAGAGTGGATAAAAATGGATGTAGAGTGGATAAAATGGATGTAGAATGGATAAAATGGATGTAAAGTGGATAAAAATGGATGTCGAGTGGATAAAATGGATGTAGAGTGGATAAAAATAGATGCAGAAAGGATAAAATGGAAGTAGAGTGGATAAAAATGGATGTAGAGTGGATAAAAATGGATGTAGAGTGGATAAAATGGATGTAGAGTGGATAAAAATGGATGTAGAGAGGATCAAATGGATGTAGAGTGGATAAAATGGATGTACAGTTAATAAAAATGGATGTAGAGTGGAAATAATGGATGTAGAGAGGATAAAATGGATGTAGAGTGGATAAAATGGATGTAGAGTTCATAAAAATGGATGTAGAGTGGATAAAAATGGATGTAGATTGGATAAAATGGATGTAGAGTTAATAAAATGGATGTAAAGTGGATAAAATGGATGTAGAGTTAATAAAAATGGATGTAGAGTGGAAATAATGGATGTAGAGAGGATAAAATGGATGTAGAGCGGATAAAATGGATGTAGAGTTCATAAAAATGGATGTAGAGTGGATAAAAATGGATGTAGATTGGATAAAATGGATGTGGAGTGGATAACAATGGATGTAGAGAGGATAAAAATGGATATAGGGTAGATAAAATGGATGTAGAGTTAATAAAAATGGATGTAGAGTGGTTATAATGGATGTAGAGAGGATAAAATGGATGTGGAGTGGATAACAATGGATGTAGAGTGGATAAAATGGATGTAGAGTGGATAAAATGGATGTAGAGTGGATAAAATGGTTGTAGAGTGGATAAAATGGATGTAGAGTTGATAAAAATGGATGTAGAGTGGATAAAACGGATGTAGAGTGGATAAAAATGGATGTAGAGTGGATACAATGGTTGTAGAGTGGATAAAATGGATGTAGAGTTGATAAAAATGGATGTAGAGTGGATAAAACGGATGTAGAGTGGATAAAAATGGATGTAGAGTGGATAAAATGGATGTAGAGTGCATAAAAATGGATGTTCAGTGGATAAAATGGATGTAGAGTGGATAAAATTAATGTACATTTAATAAAAATGGATGTAGAGTGGATAAAAATGAATGTAGATTGGATAAAATGGATGTAGAGTTAATAGAAGTGGATGTAGAGTGGATAAAATGGATGTAGAGTTGATAAAAATGGATGTAGAGTGGATAAAAATGGATGTAGATTGGATAAAATGGATGTAGAGTGGATAAAAATGGATGTAGATTATATAAATTGGATGTAGAGTATATAAAATGGATGTAGAGTGGATAAAAATGGATGTCGAGTGGATAAAATGGATGTAGAGTGGATAAAATGGATGTAGATTGGATAAAATGGATGTAGAGTTAATAAAAATGGATGTAGAGTGGATAAAATGGATGTATAGTGGATAAAAATGGATGTAGAGTAGATAAAATAGATGTAGAGAGGATAAAAATGGATGTAGAGTGGATAAAATGGATGTAGAGTGGATGAAAATGGATGTAGAGTGGATAAAATGGATGTAGAGTAGATAAAATGGATGTAGAGTGGATAAAATGGATGTAGAGTTGATAAAATGGATGTAAAGTGGATAAAATGGATGTAGAGTTAATAAAAATGGATGTAGAGTGGAAATAATGGATGTAGAGAGGATAAAATGGATGTAGAGTGGATAAAATGGATGTAGAGTTCATAAAAATGGATGTAGAGTGAATAAAAATGGATGTAGATTGGATAAAATGGATGTAGAGTGGATAAAAATGGATGTAGAGTGGATAAAATGGATGTAGAGTTAATAAAAATGGATGTAGAGTGGAAATAATGGATGTAGAGAGGATAAAATGGATGTAGAGTGGATAAAATGGATGTAGAGTTCATAAAAATGGATGTAGAGTGGATAAAATGGATGTAGAGTGGATAAAATGATTGTAGAGTGGATAAAATGGATGTAGAGTGGATAAAAATGGATGTAGAGTGGATAAAATGGATGTAGAGTGGATAAAATGGTTCTAGAGTGGATAAAAATGGATGTAGAGTGGATAAAATGGATGTAGAATGGATAAAATGGATGTAAAGTGGATAAAAATGGATGTCGAGTGGATAAAATGGATGTAGAGTGGATAAAAATAGATGTAGAGAGGATAAAATGGAAGTAGAGTGGATAAAAATGGATGTAGAGTGGATAAAAATGGATGTAGAGTGGATAAAATGGATGTAGAGTGGATAAAAATGGATGTAGAGAGGATAAAATGGATGTAGAGTGGATAAAATGGATGTACAGTTAATAAAAATGGTTGTAGAGTGGAAATAATGGATGTAGAGAGGATAAAATGGATGTAGAATGGATAAAATGGATTTAGAGTTCATAAAAATGGATGTAGAGTGGATAAAAATGGATGTAGATTGGATAAAATGGATGTAGAGTTGATAAAATGGATGTAAAGTGGATAAAATGGATGTAGAGTTAATAAAAATGGATGTAGAGTGGATATAATGGATGTAGAGAGGATAAAATGGATGTGGAGTGGATAACAATGGATGTAGAGTGGATAAAATGGATGTAGAGTGGATAAAATGGATGAAGAGTGGATAAAATGGTTGTAGAGTGGATAAAATGGATGTAGAGTGGATAAAAATGGATGTAGAGTGGATAAAATGGATGTAGAGTGGATAAAAATGGATGTAGAGTATATAAATTGGATGTAGAGTATATAAAATGGATGTAGAGTGGATAAAAATGGATGTCGAGTGGATAAAATGGATGTAGAGTGGATAAAAATGGATGTAGAGTGGATAAAATGGATGTAGAGTTGATAAAAATGGATGTAGAGTGGATAAAATGGATGTAGAGTAGATAAAATGGATGTAGAGTGGATAAAATGGATGTAGAGTTGATAAAATGGATGTAGAGTGGATAAAAATGCATGTCGAGTGGATAAAATGGATGTAGAGTGGATAAAAATGGATGTAGATTGGATAAAATGGATGTAGAGTTAATAAAAGTGGATGTAGAGTGGATAAAATGGATGTAGAGTTGATAAAAATGGATGTAGAGTGGATAAAAATGGATGTAGATTGGATAAAATGGATGTAGAGTGGATAAAAATGGATGTAGATTATATAAATTGGATGTAGAGTATATAAAATGGATGTAGAGTTAATAAAAATGGATGTGGAGTGGAAATAATGGATGTAGAGAGGATAAAATGGATGTGGAGTGGATAACAATGGATGTAGAGTGGATAAAATGGATGTAGAGTGGATAAAATGGATGTAGAGTGCATAAAAATGGATGTTGAGTGGATAAAATGGATGTAGAGTGGATAAAATTAATGTACATTTAATAAAAATGGATGTAGAGTGGATAAAAATGGATGTAGAATGGATAAAATGGATGTAGAGTTAATAGAAGTGGATGTAGAGTGGATAAAATGGATGTAGAGTGCATAAAAATGGATGTTGAGTGGATAAAATGGATGTAGAGTGGATAAAATTAATGTACATTTAATAAAAATGGATGTAGAGTGGATAAAATGGATGTAGAGTTGATAAAAATGGATGTAGATTGGATAAAAATGGATGTAGAGAGGATAAAATGGATGTAGAGTGGATAAAATGGATGTAGAGTTAATAAAAATGGATGTAGAGTGGATATAATGGATGTAGAGAGGATAAAATGGATGTGGAGTGGATAACAATGGATGTAGAGTGGATAAAATGGATGTAGAGTGGATAAAATGGATGTAGAGTGCATAAAAATGGATGTTGAGTGGATAAAATGGATGTAGAGTGGATAAAATTAATGTACATTTAATAAAAATGGATGTAGAGTGGATAAAAATGGATGTAGAATGGATAAAATGGATGTAGAGTTAATAGAAGTGGATGTAGAGTGGATAAAATGGATGTAGAGTTGATAAAAATGGATGTAGAGTGGATAAAAATGGATGTAGATTGGATAAAATGGATGTAGAGTGGATAAAAATGGATGTAGATTATATAAATTGGATGTAGAGTATATAAAATGGATGTAGAGTGGATAAAAATGGATGTCGAGTGGATAAAATGGATGTAGAGTGGATAAAATGGATGTAGATTGGATAAAATGGATGTAGAGTTAATAAAAATGGATGTAGAGTGGATAAAATGGATGTATAGTGGATAAAAATGGATGTAGAGTAGATAAAATAGATGTAGAGTGGATAAAAATGGATGTAGAGTGGATAAAATGGATGTCGAGTGGATAAAATGGATGTAGAGTGGATAAAAATAGATGTAGAGTGGATAAAAATGGATGTAGAGTGGATACAATGGATGTAGAGTGGATAAAAATGGATGTAGAGTGGATAAAATGGATGTAGAGTGGATAAAAATGGATGTAGAGTGGATAAAATGGATGTAGAGTGCATAAAAATGGATGTTGAGTGGATAAAATGGATGTAGAGTGGATAAAATGGATGTACATTTAATAAAAATGGATGTAGAGTGGATAAAAATGGATGTAGAGTGGATAGAAATGGATGTAGATTGGATAAAATGGATGTAGAGTTAATAAAAGTGGATGTAGAGTGGATAAAATGGATGTAGAGAGGATAAAATGGATGTAGAGTGGATAAAATGGATGTAGAGTTCATAAAAATGGATGTAGAGTGGATAAAAATGGATGTAGATTGGATAAAATGGATGTAGAGTGGATAAAAATGGATGTAGAGTGGATAAAATGGATGTAGAGTTAATAAAAATGGATGTAGAGTGGAAATAATGGATGTAGAGAGGATAAAATGGATGTAGAGTGGATAAAATGGATGTAGAGTTCATAAAAATGGATGTAGAGTGGATAAAATGGATGTAGAGTGTATAAAATGATTGTAGAGTGGATAAAATGGATGTAGAGTGGATAAAATGGATGTAGAGTGGATAAAATGGATGTACAGTTAATAAAAATGGATGTAGAGTGGAAATAATGGATGTAGAGAGGATAAAATGGATGTGGAGTGGATAACAATGGATGTAGAGTGGATAAAATGGATGTAGAGTGGATAAAATGGATGTAAAGTGGATAAAATGGATGTAGAGTTAATAAAAATGGATGTAGAGTGGAATTAATGGATGTAGAGAGGATAAAATGGATGTAGAGTGGATAAAATGGATGTAGAGTTCATAAAAATGGATGTAGAGTGGATAAAAATGGATGTAGATTGGATAAAATGGATGTAGAGTGGATAAAAATAGATGCAGAAAGGATAAAATGGAAGTAGAGTGGATAAAAATGGATGTAGAGTGGATAAAAATGGATGTAGAGTGGATAAAATGGATGTAGAGTGGATAAAAATGGATGTAGAGAGGATCAAATGGATGTAGAGTGGATAAAATGGATGTACAGTTAATAAAAATGGATGTAGAGTGGAAATAATGGATGTAGAGAGGATAAAATGGATGTAGAGCGGATAAAATGGATGTAGAGTTCATAAAAATGGATGTAGAGTGGATAAAAATGGATGTAGATTGGATAAAATGGATGTAGAGTTGATAAAATGGATGTAAAGTGGATAAAATGGATGTAGAGTTAATAAAAATGGATGTAGAGTGGAAATAATGGATGTAGAGAGGATAAAATGGATGTAGAGCGGATAAAATGGATGTAGAGTTCATAAAAATGGATGTAGAGTGGATAAAAATGGATGTAGATTGGATAAAATGGATGTGGAGTGAATAACAATGGATGTAGAGAGGATAAAAATGGATATAGGGTAGATAAAATGGATGTAGAGTTAATAAAAATGGATGTAGAGTGGTTATAATGGATGTAGAGAGGATAAAATGGATGTGGAGTGGATAACAATGGATGTAGAGTGGATAAAATGGATGTAGAGTGGATAAAATGGATGTAGAGTGGATAAAATGGTTGTAGAGTGGATAAAATGGATGTAGAGTTGATAAAAATGGATGTAGAGTGGATAAAACGGATGTAGAGTGGATAAAAATGGATGTAGAGTGGATACAATGGTTGTAGAGTGGATAAAATGGATGTAGAGTTGATAAAAATGGATGTAGAGTGGATAAAACGGATGTAGAGTGGATAAAAATGGATGTAGAGTGGATAAAATGGATGTAGAGTGCATAAAAATGGATGTTGAGTGGATAAAATGGATGTAGAGTGGATAAAATTAATGTACATTTAATAAAAATGGATGTAGAGTGGATAAAAATGGATGTAGATTGGATAAAATGGATGTAGAGTTAATAGAAGTGGATGTAGAGTGGATAAAATGGATGTAGAGTTGATAAAAATGGATGTAGAGTGGATAAAAATGGATGTAGATTGGATAAAATGGATGTAGAGTGGATAAAAATGGATGTAGATTATATAAATTGGATGTAGAGTATATAAAAAGGATGTAGAGTGGATAAAAATGGATGTCGAGTGGATAAAATGGATGTAGAGTGGATAAAATGGATGTAGATTGGATAAAATGGATGTAGAGTTAATAAAAATGGATGTAGAGTGGATAAAATGGATGTATAGTGGATAAAAATGGATGTAGAGTAGATAAAATAGATGTAGAGAGGATAAAAATGGATGTAGAGTGGATAAAATGGATGTAGAGTGGATGAAAATGGATGTAGAGTGGATAAAATGGATGTAGAGTAGATAAAATGGATGTAGAGTGGATAAAATGGATGTAGAGTTGATAAAATGGATGTAAAGTGGATAAAATGGATGTAGAGTTAATAAAAATGGATGTAGAGTGGAAATAATGGATGTAGAGAGGATAAAATGGATGTAGAGTGGATAAAATGGATGTAGAGTGGATAAAATGGATGTAGAGTTCATAAAAATGGATGTAGAGTGGATAAAATGGATGTAGAGTGGATAAAATGATTGTAGAGTGGATAAAATGGATGTAGAGTGGATAAAAATGGATGTAGAGTGGATAAAATGGATGTAGAGTGGATAAAATGGTTGTAGAGTGGATAAAAATGGATGTAGAGTGGATAAAATGGATGTAGAATGGATAAAATGGATGTAAAGTGGATAAAAATGGATGTCGAGTGGATAAAATGGATGTAGAGTGGATAAAAATAGATGTAGAGAGGATAAAATGGAAGTAGAGTGGATAAAAATGGATGTAGAGTGGATAAAAATGGATGTAGAGTGGATAAAATGGATGTAGAGTGGATAAAAATGGATGTAGAGAGGATAAAATGGATGTAGAGTGGATAAAATGGATGTACAGTTAATAAAAATGGATGTAGAGTGGAAATAATGGATGTAGAGAGGATAAAATGGATGTAGAATGGATAAAATGGATTTAGAGTTCATAAAAATGGATGTAGAGTGGATAAAAATGGATGTAGATTGGATAAAATGGATGTAGAGTTGATAAAATGGATGTAAAGTGGATAAAATGGATGTAGAGTTAATAAAAATGGATGTAGAGTGGAATTAATGGATGTAGAGAGGATAAAATGGATGTAGAGTGGATAAAATGGATGTAGAGTTCATAAAAATGGATGTAGAGTGGATAAAAATGGATGTAGATTGGATAAAATGGATGTGGAGTGGATAACAATGGATGTAGAGAGGATAAAAATGGATATAGGGTAGATAAAATGGATGTAGAGTTCATAAAAATGGATGTAGAGTGGATAAAAATGGATGTAGATTGGATAAAATGGATGTGGAGTGGATAACAATGGATGTAGAGAGGATAAAAATGGATATAGGGTAGATAAAATGGATGTAGAGTTAATAAAAATGGATGTAGAGTGGATATAATGGATGTAGAGAGGATAAAATGGATGTGGAGTGGATAAAATGGTTGTAGAGTGGATAAAATGGATGTAGAGTTGATAAAAATGGATGTAGAGTGGATAAAACGGATGTAGAGTGGATAAAAATGGATGTAGAGTGGATACAATGGTTGTAGAGTGGATAAAAATGGATGTAGAGTGGATAAAATGGATGTAGAGTGCATAAAAATGGATGTTGAGTGGATAAAATGGATGTAGAGTGGATAAAATTAATGTACATTTAATAAAAATGGATGTAGAGTGGATAAAAATGGATGTAGATTGGGTAAAATGGTTGTAGAGTTAATAGAAGTGGATGTAGAGTGGATAAAATGGATGTAGAGTTGATAAAAATGGATGTAGAGTGGATAAAAATGGATGTAGATTGGATAAAATGGATGTAGAGTGGATAAAAATGGATGTAGATTATATAAATTGGATGTAGAGTATATAAAATGGATGTAGAGTGGATAAAAATGGATGTCGAGTGGATAAAATGGATGTAGAGTGGATAAAAATGGATGTAGAGTGGATAAAATGGATGTAGAGTTGATAAAAATGGATGTAGAGTGGATAAAATGGATGTAGAGTAGATAAAATGGATGTAGAGTGGATAAAATGGATGTAGAGTTGATAAAATGGATGTAGAGTGGATAAAAATGGATGTCGAGTGGATAAAATGGATGTAGAGTGGATAAAAATGGATGTAGATTGGATAAAATGGATGTAGAGTTAATAAAAGTGGATGTAGAGTGGATAAAATGGATGTAGAGTTGATAAAAATGGATGTAGAGTGGATAAAAATGGATGTAGATTGGATAAAATGGATGTAGAGTGGATAAAAATGGATGTAGATTATATAAATTGGATGTAGAGTATATAAAATGGATGTAGAGTGGATAAAAATGGATGTCGAGTGGATAAAATGGATGTAGAGTGGATAAAAATGGATGTAGATTGGATAAAATGGATGTAGAGTTAATAAAAATGGATGTAGAGTGGATAAAATGGATGTATAGTGGATAAAAATGGATGTAGAGTAGATAAAATAGATGTAGAGTGGATAAAAATGGATGTAAAGTGGATAAAAATGGATGTAGATTGGATAAAATGGATGTAGAGTTAAAAAAGTGGATGTAGAGTGGATAAAATGGATGTAGAGTTGATAAAAATGGATGTGGAGTGGATAAAAATGGATGTAGATTGGATAAAATGGATGTAGAGTGGATAAAAATAGATGTAGATTATATAAATTGGATGTTGAGTATATAAAATGGATGTAGAGTGGATAAAAATGGATGTCGAGTGGATAAAATGGATGTAGAGTGGATAAAAATGGATCTAGATTGGACAAAATGGATGTAAAGTAGATAAAATGGATGTAGAGTGGATAAAATGGATGTAGAGTTGATAAAATGGATGTAAAGTGGATAAAATGGATGTAGAGTTAATAAAAATGGATGTAGATTATATAAATTGGATGTAGAGTATATAAAATGGATGTAGAGTGGATAAAAATGGATGTAGAGTGGATACAATGGATGTAGAGTGGATAAAAATGGATGTAGAGTGGATAAAAATGGATGTAGAGTGGATAAAATGGATGTAGAGTTGATAAAAATGGATGTAGAGTGGATAAAATGGATGTAGAGTAGATAAAATGGATTTAGAGTGGATAAAATGGATGTAGAGTTGATAAAATGGATGTAGAGTGGATAAAAATGGATGTCGAGTGGATAAAATGGATGTAGAGTGGATAAAAATGGATGTAGATTGGATAAAATGGATGTAGAGTTAATAAAAGTGGATGTAGAGTGGATAAAATGGATGTAGAGTTGATAAAAATGGATGTAGAGTGGATAAAAATGGATGTAGATTGGATAAAATGGATGTAGAGTGGATAAAAATGGATGTAGATTATATAAATTGGATGTAGAGTATATAAAATGGATGTAGAGTGGATAAAAATGGATGTCGAGTGGATAAAATGGATGTAGAGTGGATAAAAATGGATGTAGATTGGATAAAATGGATGTAGAGTTAATAAAAATGGATGTAGAGTGGATAAAATGGATGTACAGTTAATAAAAATGGATGTAGAGTGGAAATAATGGATGTAGAGAGGATAAAATGGATGTAGAGTGGATAAAATGGATGTAGAGTTCATAAAAATGGATGTAGAGTGGATAAAAATGGATGTAGATTGGATAAAATGGATGTAGAGTTAATAAAATGGATGTAAAGTGGATAAAATGGATGTAGAGTTAATAAAAATGGATGTAGAGTGGAAATAATGGATGTAGAGAGGATAAAATGGATGTAGAGCGGATAAAATGGATGTAGAGTTCATAAAAATGGATGTAGAGTGGATAAAAATGGATGTAGATTGGATAAAATGGATGTGGAGTGGATAACAATGGATGTAGAGAGGATAAAAATGGATATAGGGTAGATAAAATGGATGTAGAGTTAATAAAAATGGATGTAGAGTGGTTATAATGGATGTAGAGAGGATAAAATGGATGTGGAGTGGATAACAATGGATGTAGAGTGGATAAAATGGATGTAGAGTGGATAAAATGGATGTAGAGTGGATAAAATGGTTGTAGAGTGGATAAAATGGATGTAGAGTTGATAAAAATGGATGTAGAGTGGATAAAACGGATGTAGAGTGGATAAAAATGGATGTAGAGTGGATACAATGGTTGTAGAGTGGATAAAATGGATGTAGAGTTGATAAAAATGGATGTAGAGTGGATAAAACGGATGTAGAGTGGATAAAAATGGATGTAGAGTGGATAAAATGGATGTAGAGTGCATAAAAATGGATGTTCAGTGGATAAAATGGATGTAGAGTGGATAAAATTAATGTACATTTAATAAAAATGGATGTAGAGTGGATAAAAATGAATGTAGATTGGATAAAATGGATGTAGAGTTAATAGAAGTGGATGTAGAGTGGATAAAATGGATGTAGAGTTGATAAAAATGGATGTAGAGTGGATAAAAATGGATGTAGATTGGATAAAATGGATGTAGAGTGGATAAAAATGGATGTAGATTATATAAATTGGATGTAGAGTATATAAAATGGATGTAGAGTGGATAAAAATGGATGTCGAGTGGATAAAATGGATGTAGAGTGGATAAAATGGATGTAGATTGGATAAAATGGATGTAGAGTTAATAAAAATGGATGTAGAGTGGATAAAATGGATGTATAGTGGATAAAAATGGATGTAGAGTAGATAAAATAGATGTAGAGAGGATAAAAATGGATGTAGAGTGGATAAAATGGATGTAGAGTGGATGAAAATGGATGTAGAGTGGATAAAATGGATGTAGAGTAGATAAAATGGATGTAGAGTGGATAAAATGGATGTAGAGTTGATAAAATGGATGTAAAGTGGATAAAATGGATGTAGAGTTAATAAAAATGGATGTAGAGTGGAAATAATGGATGTAGAGAGGATAAAATGGATGTAGAGTGGATAAAATGGATGTAGAGTTCATAAAAATGGATGTAGAGTGAATAAAAATGGATGTAGATTGGATAAAATGGATGTAGAGTGGATAAAAATGGATGTAGAGTGGATAAAATGGATGTAGAGTTAATAAAAATGGATGTAGAGTGGAAATAATGGATGTAGAGAGGATAAAATGGATGTAGAGTGGATAAAATGGATGTAGAGTTCATAAAAATGGATGTAGAGTGGATAAAATGGATGTAGAGTGGATAAAATGATTGTAGAGTGGATAAAATGGATGTAGAGTGGATAAAATGGATGTAGAGTGGATAAAATGGATGTACAGTTAATAAAAATGGATGTAGAGTGGAAATAATGGATGTAGAGAGGATAAAATGGATGTGGAGTGGATAACAATGGATGTAGAGTGGATAAAATGGATGTAGAGTGGATAAAATGGATGTAAAGTGGATAAAATGGATGTAGAGTTAATAAAAATGGATGTAGAGTGGAATTAATGGATGTAGAGAGGATAAAATGGATGTAGAGTGGATAAAATGGATGTAGAGTTCATAAAAATGGATGTAGAGTGGATAAAAATGGATGTAGATTGGATAAAATGGATGTAGAGTGGATAAAAATAGATGCAGAAAGGATAAAATGGAAGTAGAGTGGATAAAAATGGATGTAGAGTGGATAAAAATGGATGTAGAGTGGATAAAATGGATGTAGAGTGGATAAAAATGGATGTAGAGAGGATCAAATGGATGTAGAGTGGATAAAATGGATGTACAGTTAATAAAAATGGATGTAGAGTGGAAATAATGGATGTAGAGAGGATAAAATGGATGTAGAGCGGATAAAATGGATGTAGAGTTCATAAAAATGGATGTAGAGTGGATAAAAATGGATGTAGATTGGATAAAATGGATGTAGAGTTGATAAAATGGATGTAAAGTGGATAAAATGGATGTAGAGTTAATAAAAATGGATGTAGAGTGGAAATAATGGATGTAGAGAGGATAAAATGGATGTAGAGCGGATAAAATGGATGTAGAGTTCATAAAAATGGATGTAGAGTGGATAAAAATGGATGTAGATTGGATAAAATGGATGTGGAGTGAATAACAATGGATGTAGAGAGGATAAAAATGGATATAGGGTAGATAAAATGGATGTAGAGTTAATAAAAATGGATGTAGAGTGGTTATAATGGATGTAGAGAGGATAAAATGGATGTGGAGTGGATAACAATGGATGTAGAGTGGATAAAATGGATGTAGAGTGGATAAAATGGATGTAGAGTGGATAAAATGGATGTAGAGTGGATAAAATGGATGTAGAGTTGATAAAAATGGATGTAGAGTGGATAAAACGGATGTAGAGTGGATAAAAATGGATGTAGAGTGGATACAATGGTTGTAGAGTGGATAAAATGGATGTAGAGTTGATAAAAATGGATGTAGAGTGGATAAAACGGATGTAGAGTGGATAAAAATGGATGTAGAGTGGATAAAATGGATGTAGAGTGGATAAAAATGGATGTAGAGTGGATAAAATGGATGTAGAGTGGATAAAATTAATGTACATTTAATAAAAATGGATGTAGAGTGGATAAAAATGGATGTAGATTGGATAAAATGGATGTAGAGTTAATAGAAGTGGATGTAGAGTGGATAAAATGGATGTAGAGTTGATAAAAATGGATGTAGAGTGGATAAAAATGGATGTAGATTGGATAAAATGGATGTAGAGTGGATAAAAATGGATGTAGATTATATAAATTGGATGTAGAGTATATAAAAAGGATGTAGAGTGGATAAAAATGGATGTCGAGTGGATAAAATGGATGTAGAGTGGATAAAATGGATGTAGATTGGATAAAATGGATGTAGAGTTAATAAAAATGGATGTAGAGTGGATAAAATGGATGTATAGTGGATAAAAATGGATGTAGAGTAGATAAAATAGATGTAGAGAGGATAAAAATGGATGTAGAGTGGATAAAATGGATGTAGAGTGGATGAAAATGGATGTAGAGTGGATAAAATGGATGTAGAGTAGATAAAATGGATGTAGAGTGGATAAAATGGATGTAGAGTTGATAAAATGGATGTAAAGTGGATAAAATGGATGTAGAGTTAATAAAAATGGATGTAGAGTGGAAATAATGGATGTAGAGAGGATAAAATGGATGTAGAGTGGATAAAATGGATGTAGAGTGGATAAAATGGATGTAGAGTTCATAAAAATGGATGTAGAGTGGATAAAATGGATGTAGAGTGGATAAAATGATTGTAGAGTGGATAAAATGGATGTAGAGTGGATAAAAATGGATGTAGAGTGGATAAAATGGATGTAGAGTGGATAAAATGGTTGTAGAGTGGATAAAAATGGATGTAGAGTGGATAAAATGGATGTAGAATGGATAAAATGGATGTAAAGTGGATAAAAATGGATGTCGAGTGGATAAAATGGATGTAGAGTGGATAAAAATAGATGTAGAGAGGATAAAATGGAAGTAGAGTGGATAAAAATGGATGTAGAGTGGATAAAAATGGATGTAGAGTGGATAAAATGGATGTAGAGTGGATAAAAATGGATGTAGAGAGGATAAAATGGATGTAGAGTGGATAAAATGGATGTACAGTTAATAAAAATGGATGTAGAGTGGAAATAATGGATGTAGAGAGGATAAAATGGATGTAGAATGGATAAAATGGATTTAGAGTTCATAAAAATGGATGTAGAGTGGATAAAAATGGATGTAGATTGGATAAAATGGATGTAGAGTTGATAAAATGGATGTAAAGTGGATAAAATGGATGTAGAGTTAATAAAAATGGATGTAGAGTGGAATTAATGGATGTAGAGAGGATAAAATGGATGTAGAGTGGATAAAATGGATGTAGAGTTCATAAAAATGGATGTAGAGTGGATAAAAATGGATGTAGATTGGATAAAATGGATGTGGAGTGGATAACAATGGATGTAGAGAGGATAAAAATGGATATAGGGTAGATAAAATGGATGTAGAGTTCATAAAAATGGATGTAGAGTGGATAAAAATGGATGTAGATTGGATAAAATGGATGTGGAGTGGATAACAATGGATGTAGAGAGGATAAAAATGGATATAGGGTAGATAAAATGGATGTAGAGTTAATAAAAATGGATGTAGAGTGGATATAATGGATGTAGAGAGGATAAAATGGATGTGGAGTGGATAAAATGGTTGTAGAGTGGATAAAATGGATGTAGAGTTGATAAAAATGGATGTAGAGTGGATAAAACGGATGTAGAGTGGATAAAAATGGATGTAGAGTGGATACAATGGTTGTAGAGTGGATAAAAATGGATGTAGAGTGGATAAAATGGATGTAGAGTGCATAAAAATGGATGTTGAGTGGATAAAATGGATGTAGAGTGGATAAAATTAATGTACATTTAATAAAAATGGATGTAGAGTGGATAAAAATGGATGTAGATTGGGTAAAATGGTTGTAGAGTTAATAGAAGTGGATGTAGAGTGGATAAAATGGATGTAGAGTTGATAAAAATGGATGTAGAGTGGATAAAAATGGATGTAGATTGGATAAAATGGATGTAGAGTGGATAAAAATGGATGTAGATTATATAAATTGGATGTAGAGTATATAAAATGGATGTAGAGTGGATAAAAATGGATGTCGAGTGGATAAAATGGATGTAGAGTGGATAAAAATGGATGTAGAGTGGATAAAATGGATGTAGAGTTGATAAAAATGGATGTAGAGTGGATAAAATGGATGTAGAGTAGATAAAATGGATGTAGAGTGGATAAAATGGATGTAGAGTTGATAAAATGGATGTAGAGTGGATAAAAATG
Organism: Pemphredon lugubris; assembly: GCA_933228935.1. Taxonomy (NCBI): domain Eukaryota; kingdom Metazoa; phylum Arthropoda; class Insecta; order Hymenoptera; family Crabronidae; genus Pemphredon; species Pemphredon lugubris. The sequence goes on from OW121816.1 coordinate 49,801,856, forward strand.
GATGTCGAGTGGATAAAATGGATGTAGAGTGGATAAAAATGGATGTAGATTGGATAAAATGGATGTAGAGTTAATAAAAGTGGATGTAGAGTGGATAAAATGGATGTAGAGTTGATAAAAATGGATGTAGAGTGGATAAAAATGGATGTAGATTGGATAAAATGGATGTAGAGTGGATAAAAATGGATGTAGATTATATAAATTGGATGTAGAGTATATAAAATGGATGTAGAGTGGATAAAAATGGATGTCGAGTGGATAAAATGGATGTAGAGTGGATAAAAATGGATGTAGATTGGATAAAATGGATGTAGAGTTAATAAAAATGGATGTAGAGTGGATAAAATGGATGTATAGTGGATAAAAATGGATGTAGAGTAGATAAAATAGATGTAGAGTGGATAAAAATGGATGTAAAGTGGATAAAAATGGATGTAGATTGGATAAAATGGATGTAGAGTTAAAAAAGTGGATGTAGAGTGGATAAAATGGATGTAGAGTTGATAAAAATGGATGTGGAGTGGATAAAAATGGATGTAGATTGGATAAAATGGATGTAGAGTGGATAAAAATAGATGTAGATTATATAAATTGGATGTTGAGTATATAAAATGGATGTAGAGTGGATAAAAATGGATGTCGAGTGGATAAAATGGATGTAGAGTGGATAAAAATGGATCTAGATTGGACAAAATGGATGTAGAGTAGATAAAATGGATGTAGAGTGGATAAAATGGATGTAGAGTTGATAAAATGGATGTAAAGTGGATAAAATGGATGTAGAGTTAATAAAAATGGATGTAGATTATATAAATTGGATGTAGAGTATATAAAATGGATGTAGAGTGGATAAAAATGGATGTAGAGTGGATACAATGGATGTAGAGTGGATAAAAATGGATGTAGAGTGGATAAAATGGATGTAGAGTGGATAAAAATGGATGTAGAGTGGATAAAATGGATGTACATTTAATAAAAATGGATGTAGAGTGGATAAAAATGGATGTAGAGTGGATAAAAATGGATGTAGATTGGATAAAATGGATGTAGAGTTAATAAAAGTGGATGTAGAGTGGATAAAATGGATGTAGAGTGGATAAAAATGGATGTAGATTGGATAAAATGGATGTAGAGTGCATAAAAATGGATGTAGAGTATATAAATTGGATGTACAGTATATAAAATGGATGTAGAGTGGATAAAAATGGATGTCGAGTGGATAAAATGGATGTAGAGTGGATAAAAATGGATGTAGATTGGATAAAATGGATGTAGAGTGGATGAAAATGGATGTAGAGTATATAAATTGGATGTAGAGTATATAAAATGGATGTAGAGTGGATAAAAATGGATGTCGAGTGGATAAAATGGATGTAGAGTGGATAAAAATGGATGTAGAGTGGATAAAATGGATGTAGAGTTGATAAAAATGGATGTAGAGTGGATAAAATGGATGTAGAGTAGATAAAATGGATGTAGAGTGGATAAAATGGATGTAGAGTTGATAAAATGGATGTAGAGTGGATAAAAATGGATGTCGAGTGGATAAAATGGATGTAGAGTGGATAAAAATGGATGTAGATTGGATAAAATGGATGTAGAGTTAATAAAAGTGGATGTAGAGTGGATAAAATGGATGTAGAGTTGATAAAAATGGATGTAGAGTGGATAAAAATGGATGTAGATTGGATAAAATGGATGTAGAGTGGATAAAAATGGATGTAGATTATATAAATTGGATGTAGAGTATATAAAATGGATGTAGAGTTAATAAAAATGGATGTAGAGTGGAAATAATGGATGTAGAGAGGATAAAATGGATGTGGAGTGGATAACAATGGATGTAGAGTGGATAAAATGGATGTAGAGTGGATAAAATGGATGTAGAGTGCATAAAAATGGATGTTGAGTGGATAAAATGGATGTAGAGTGGATAAAATTAATGTACATTTAATAAAAATGGATGTAGAGTGGATAAAAATGGATGTAGAATGGATAAAATGGATGTAGACTTAATAGAAGTGGATGTAGAGTGGATAAAATGGATGTAGAGTGCATAAAAATGGATGTTGAGTGGATAAAATGGATGTAGAGTGGATAAAATTAATGTACATTTAATAAAAATGGATGTAGAGTGGATAAAAATGGATGTAGAATGGATAAAATGGATGTAGAGTTAATAGAAGTGGATGTAGAGTGGATAAAATGGATGTAGAGTTGATAAAAATGGATGTAGAGTGGATAAAAATGGATGTAGAGAGGATAAAATGGATGTAGAGTGGATAAAATGGATGTAGAGTTAATAAAAATGGATGTAGAGTGGATATAATGGATGTAGAGAGGATAAAATGGATGTGGAGTGGATAACAATGGATGTAGAGTGGATAAAATGGATGTAGAGTGGATAAAATGGATGTAGAGTGCATAAAAATGGATGTTGAGTGGATAAAATGGATGTAGAGTGGATAAAATTAATGTACATTTAATAAAAATGGATGTAGAGTGGATAAAAATGGATGTAGAATGGATAAAATGGATGTAGAGTTAATAGAAGTGGATGTAGAGTGGATAAAATGGATGTAGAGTTGATAAAAATGGATGTAGAGTGGATAAAAATGGATGTAGATTGGATAAAATGGATGTAGAGTGGATAAAAATGGATGTAGATTATATAAATTGGATGTAGAGTATATAAAATGGATGTAGAGTGGATAAAAATGGATGTCGAGTGGATAAAATGGATGTAGAGTGGATAAAATGGATGTAGATTGGATAAAATGGATGTCGAGTGGATAAAATGGATGTAGAGTGGATAAAAATAGATGCAGAAAGGATAAAATGGAAGTAGAGTGGATAAAAATGGATGTAGAGTGGATAAAAATGGATGTAGAGTGGATAAAATGGATGTAGAGTGGATAAAAATGGATGTAGAGAGGATCAAATGGATGTAGAGTGGATAAAATGGATGTACAGTTAATAAAAATGGATGTAGAGTGGAAATAATGGATGTAGAGAGGATAAAATGGATGTAGAGTGGATAAAATGGATGTAGAGTGGATAAAATGGATGTAGAGTGGATAAAATGGTTGTAGAGTGGATAAAATGGATGTAGAGTTGATAAAAATGGATGTAGAGTGGATAAAACGGATGTAGAGTGGATAAAAATGGATGTAGAGTGGATACAATGGTTGTAGAGTGGATAAAATGGATGTAGAGTTGATAAAAATGGATGTAGAGTGGATAAAACGGATGTAGAGTGGATAAAAATGGATGTAGAGTGGATAAAATGGATGTAGAGTGCATAAAAATGGATGTTCAGTGGATAAAATGGATGTAGAGTGGATAAAATTAATGTACATTTAATAAAAATGGATGTAGAGTGGATAAAAATGAATGTAGATTGGATAAAATGGATGTAGAGTTAATAGAAGTGGATGTAGAGTGGATAAAATGGATGTAGAGTTGATAAAAATGGATGTAGAGTGGATAAAAATGGATGTAGATTGGATAAAATGGATGTAGAGTGGATAAAAATGGATGTAGATTATATAAATTGGATGTAGAGTATATAAAATGGATGTAGAGTGGATAAAAATGGATGTCGAGTGGATAAAATGGATGTAGAGTGGATAAAATGGATGTAGATTGGATAAAATGGATGTAGAGTTAATAAAAATGGATGTAGAGTGGATAAAATGGATGTATAGTGGATAAAAATGGATGTAGAGTAGATAAAATAGATGTAGAGAGGATAAAAATGGATGTAGAGTGGATAAAATGGATGTAGAGTGGATGAAAATGGATGTAGAGTGGATAAAATGGATGTAGAGTAGATAAAATGGATGTAGAGTGGATAAAATGGATGTAGAGTTGATAAAATGGATGTAAAGTGGATAAAATGGATGTAGAGTTAATAAAAATGGATGTAGAGTGGAAATAATGGATGTAGAGAGGATAAAATGGATGTAGAGTGGATAAAATGGATGTAGAGTTCATAAAAATGGATGTAGAGTGAATAAAAATGGATGTAGATTGGATAAAATGGATGTAGAGTGGATAAAAATGGATGTAGAGTGGATAAAATGGATGTAGAGTTAATAAAAATGGATGTAGAGTGGAAATAATGGATGTAGAGAGGATAAAATGGATGTAGAGTGGATAAAATGGATGTAGAGTTCATAAAAATGGATGTAGAGTGGATAAAATGGATGTAGAGTGGATAAAATGATTGTAGAGTGGATAAAATGGATGTAGAGTGGATAAAAATGGATGTAGAGTGGATAAAATGGATGTAGAGTGGATAAAATGGTTGTAGAGTGGATAAAAATGGATGTAGAGTGGATAAAATGGATGTAGAATGGATAAAATGGATGTAAAGTGGATAAAAATGGATGTAGATTATATAAATTGGATGTAGAGTATATAAAATGGATGTAGAGTGGATAAAAATGGATGTCGAGTGGATAAAATGGATGTAGAGTGGATAAAAATGGATGTAGATTGGATAAAATGGATGTAGAGTTAATAAAAATGGATGTAGAGTGGATAAAATGGATGTATAGTGGATAAAAATGGATGTAGAGTAGATAAAATAGATGTAGAGTGGATAAAAATGGATGTAAAGTGGATAAAAATGGATGTAGAGTGGATAAAATGGATGTAGAGTTAAAAAAGTGGATGTAGAGTGGATAAAATGGATGTAGAGTTGATAAAAATGGATGTGGAGTGGATAAAAATGGATGTAGATTGGATAAAATGGATGTAGAGTGGATAAAAATGGATGTAGATTATATAAATTGGATGTAGAGTATATAAAATGGATGTAGAGTGGATAAAAATGGATGTCGAGTGGATAAAATGGATGTAGAGTGGATAAAAATGGATGTAGATTGGACAAAATGGATGTAGAGTTAATAAAAATGGATGTAGAGTGGATAAAATGGATGTATAGTGGATAAAAATGGATGTAGAGTAGATAAAATAGATGTAGAGTGGATAAAAATGGATGTAGAGTGGATAAAATGGATGTAGAGTGGATAAAAATGGATGTAGATTGGATAAAATGGATGTAGAGTTAATAAAAGTGGATGTAGAGTGGATAAAATGGATGTAGAGTTGATAAAAATGGATGTAGAGTGGATAAAAATGGATGTAGATTGGATAAAATGGATGTAGAGTGGATAAAAATGGATGTAGATTATATAAATTGGATGTAGAGTATATAAAATGGATGTAGAGTGGATAAAAATGGATGTCGAGTGGATAAAATGGATGTAGAGTGGATAAAAATGGATGTAGATTGGATAAAATGGATGTAGAGTTAATAAAAGTGGATGTAGAGTGGATAAAATGGATGTAGAGTGGATAAAAATGGATGTAGATTGGATAAAATGGATGTAGAGTGCATAAAAATGGATGTAGAGTATATAAATTGGATGTACAGTATATAAAATGGATGTAGAGTGGATAAAAATGGATGTCGAGTGGATAAAATGGATGTAGAGTGGATAAAAATGGATGTAGATTGGATAAAATGGATGTAGAGTGGATGAAAATGGATGTAGAGTATATAAATTGGATGTAGAGTATATAAAATGGATGTAGAGTGGATAAAAATGGATGTCGAGTGGATAAAATGGATGTAGAGTGGATAAAAATGGATGTAGAGTGGATAAAATGGATGTAGAGTTGATAAAAATGGATGTAGAGTGGATAAAATGGATGTAGAGTAGATAAAATGGATGTAGAGTGGATAAAATGGATGTAGAGTTGATAAAATGGATGTAGAGTGGATAAAAATGGATGTCGAGTGGATAAAATGGATGTAGAGTGGATAAAACGGATGTAGAGTGGATAAAAATGGATGTAGAGTGGATAAAATGGATGTAGAGTGCATAAAAATGGATGTTGAGTGGATAAAATGGATGTAGAGTGGATAAAATTAATGTACATTTAATAAAAATGGATGTAGAGTGGATAAAAATGAATGTAGATTGGATAAAATGGATGTAGAGTTAATAGAAGTGGATGTAGAGTGGATAAAATGGATGTAGAGTTGATAAAAATGGATGTAGAGTGGATAAAAATGGATGTAGATTGGATAAAATGGATGTAGAGTGGATAAAAATGGATGTAGATTATATAAATTGGATGTAGAGTATATAAAATGGATGTAGAGTGGATAAAAATGGATGTCGAGTGGATAAAATGGATGTAGAGTGGATAAAATGGATGTAGATTGGATAAAATGGATGTAGAGTTAATAAAAATGGATGTAGAGTGGATAAAATGGATGTATAGTGGATAAAAATGGATGTAGAGTAGATAAAATAGATGTAGAGAGGATAAAAATGGATGTAGAGTGGATAAAATGGATGTAGAGTGGATAAAAATGGATGTAGAGTGGATAAAATGGATGTAGAGTAGATAAAATGGATGTAGAGTGGATAAAATGGATGTAGAGTTGATAAAATGGATGTAAAGTGGATAAAATGGATGTAGAGTTAATAAAAATGGATGTAGAGTGGAAATAATGGATGTAGAGAGGATAAAATGGATGTAGAGTGGATAAAATGGATGTAGAGTTCATAAAAATGGATGTAGAGTGAATAAAAATGGATGTAGATTGGATAAAATGGATGTAGAGTGGATAAAAATGGATGTAGAGTGGATAAAATGGATGTAGAGTTAATAAAAATGGATGTAGAGTGGAAATAATGGATGTAGAGAGGATAAAATGGATGTAGAGCGGATAAAATGGATGTAGAGTTCATAAAAATGGATGTAGAGTGGATAAAAATGGATGTAGATTGGATAAAATGGATGTGGAGTGGATAACAATGGATGTAGAGAGGATAAAAATGGATATAGGGTAGATAAAATGGATGTAGAGTTAATAAAAATGGATGTAGAGTGGTTATAATGGATGTAGAGAGGATAAAATGGATGTGGAGTGGATAACAATGGATGTAGAGTGGATAAAATGGATGTAGAGTGGATAAAATGGATGTAGAGTGGATAAAATGGTTGTAGAGTGGATAAAATGGATGTAGAGTTGATAAAAATGGATGTAGAGTGGATAAAACGGATGTAGAGTGGATAAAAATGGATGTAGAGTGGATACAATGGTTGTAGAGTGGATAAAATGGATGTAGAGTTGATAAAAATGGATGTAGAGTGGATAAAATGGATGTAGAGTGGATAAAAATGGATGTAGAGTGGATAAAATGGATGTAGAGTGCATAAAAATGGATGTTCAGTGGATAAAATGGATGTAGAGTGGATAAAATTAATGTACATTTAATAAAAATGGATGTAGAGTGGATAAAAATGAATGTAGATTGGATAAAATGGATGTAGAGTTAATAGAAGTGGATGTAGAGTGGATAAAATGGATGTAGAGTTGATAAAATGGATGTAGAGTGGATAAAATGGATGTAGATTGGATAAAATGGATGTAGAGTGGATAAAAATGGATGTAGATTATATAAATTGGATGTAGAGTATATAAAATGGATGTAGAGTGGATAAAAATGGATGTCGAGTGGATAAAATGGATGTAGAGTGGATAAAATGGATGTAGATTGGATAAAATGGATGTAGAGTTAATAAAAATGGATGTAGAGTGGATAAAATGGATGTATAGTGGATAAAAATGGATGTAGAGTAGATAAAATAGATGTAGAGAGGATAAAAATGGATGTAGGGTGGATAAAATGGATGTAGAGTGGATGAAAATGGATGTAGAGTGGATAAAATGGATGTAGAGTAGATAAAATGGATGTAGAGTGGATAAAATGGATGTAGAGTTGATAAAATGGATGTAAAGTGGATAAAATGGATGTAGAGTTAATAAAAATGGATGTAGAGTGGAAATAATGGATGTAGAGAGGATAAAATGGATGTAGAGTGGATAAAATGGATGTAGAGTTCATAAAAATGGATGTAGAGTGAATAAAAATGGATGTAGATTGGATAAAATGGATGTAGAGTGGATAAAAATGGATGTAGAGTGGATAAAATGGATGTAGAGTTAATAAAAATGGATGTAGAGTGGAAATAATGGATGTAGAGAGGATAAAATGGATGTAGAGTGGATAAAATGGATGTAGAGTTCATAAAAATGGATGTAGAGTGGATAAAATGGATGTAGAGTGGATAAAATGATTGTAGAGTGGATAAAATGGATGTAGAGTGGATAAAAATGGATGTAGAGTGGATAAAATGGATGTAGAGTGGATAAAATGGTTGTAGAGTGGATAAAAATGGATGTAGAGTGGATAAAATGGATGTAGAATGGATAAAATGGATGTAAAGTGGATAAAAATGGATGTAGATTATATAAATTGGATGTAGAGTATATAAAATGGATGTAGAGTGGATAAAAATGGATGTCGAGTGGATAAAATGGATGTAGAGTGGATAAAAATGGATGTAGATTGGATAAAATGGATGTAGAGTTAATAAAAATGGATGTAGAGTGGATAAAATGGATGTAGAGTGGATGAAAATGGATGTAGAGTATATAAATTGGATGTAGAGTATATAAAATGGATGTAGAGTGGATAAAAATGGATGTCGAGTGGATAAAATGGATGTAGAGTGGATAAAAATGGATGTAGAGTGGATAAAATGGATGTAGAGTTGATAAAAATGGATGTAGAGTGGATAAAATGGATGTAGAGTAGATAAAATGGATGTAGAGTGGATAAAATGGATGTAGAGTTGATAAAATGGATGTAGAGTGGATAAAAATGGATGTCGAGTGGATAAAATGGATGTAGAGTGGATAAAACGGATGTAGAGTGGATAAAAATGGATGTAGAGTGGATAAAATGGATGTAGAGTGCATAAAAATGGATGTTGAGTGGATAAAATGGATGTAGAGTGGATAAAATTAATGTACATTTAATAAAAATGGATGTAGAGTGGATAAAAATGAATGTAGATTGGATAAAATGGATGTAGAGTTAATAGAAGTGGATGTAGAGTGGATAAAATGGATGTAGAGTTGATAAAAATGGATGTAGAGTGGATAAAAATGGATGTAGATTGGATAAAATGGATGTAGAGTGGATAAAAATGGATGTAGATTATATAAATTGGATGTAGAGTATATAAAATGGATGTAGAGTGGATAAAAATGGATGTCGAGTGGATAAAATGGATGTAGAGTGGATAAAATGGATGTAGATTGGATAAAATGGATGTAGAGTTAATAAAAATGGATGTAGAGTGGATAAAATGGATGTATAGTGGATAAAAATGGATGTAGAGTAGATAAAATAGATGTAGAGAGGATAAAAATGGATGTAGAGTGGATAAAATGGATGTAGAGTGGATGAAAATGGATGTAGAGTGGATAAAATGGATGTAGAGTAGATAAAATGGATGTAGAGTGGATAAAATGGATGTAGAGTTGATAAAATGGATGTAAAGTGGATAAAATGGATGTAGAGTTAATAAAAATGGATGTAGAGTGGAAATAATGGATGTAGAGAGGATAAAATGGATGTAGAGTGGATAAAATGGATGTAGAGTTCATAAAAATGGATGTAGAGTGAATAAAAATGGATGTAGATTGGATAAAATGGATGTAGAGTGGATAAAAATGGATGTAGAGTGGATAAAATGGATGTAGAGTTAATAAAAATGGATGTAGAGTGGAAATAATGGATGTAGAGAGGATAAAATGGATGTAGAGCGGATAAAATGGATGTAGAGTTCATAAAAATGGATGTAGAGTGGATAAAAATGGATGTAGATTGGATAAAATGGATGTGGAGTGGATAACAATGGATGTAGAGAGGATAAAAATGGATATAGGGTAGATAAAATGGATGTAGAGTTAATAAAAATGGATGTAGAGTGGTTATAATGGATGTAGAGAGGATAAAATGGATGTGGAGTGGATAACAATGGATGTAGAGTGGATAAAATGGATGTAGAGTGGATAAAATGGATGTAGAGTGGATAAAATGGTTGTAGAGTGGATAAAATGGATGTAGAGTTGATAAAAATGGATGTAGAGTGGATAAAACGGATGTAGAGTGGATAAAAATGGATGTAGAGTGGATACAATGGTTGTAGAGTGGATAAAATGGATGTAGAGTTGATAAAAATGGATGTAGAGTGGATAAAACGGATGTAGAGTGGATAAAAATGGATGTAGAGTGGATAAAATGGATGTAGAGTGGATAAAAATGGATGTTCAGTGGATAAAATGGATGTAGAGTGGATAAAATTAATGTACATTTAATAAAAATGGATGTAGAGTGGATAAAAATGAATGTAGATTGGATAAAATGGATGTAGAGTTAATAGAAGTGGATGTAGAGTGGATAAAATGGCTGTAGAGTTGATAAAAATGGATGTAGAGTGGATAAAAATGGATGTAGATTGGATAAAATGGATGTAGAGTGGATAAAAATGGATGTAGATTATATAAATTGGATGTAGAGTATATAAAATGGATGTAGAGTGGATAAAAATGGATGTCGAGTGGATAAAATGGATGTAGAGTGGATAAAATGGATGTAGATTGGATAAAATGGATGTAGAGTTAATAAAAATGGATGTAGAGTGGATAAAATGGATGTATAGTGGATAAAAATGGATGTAGAGTAGATAAAATAGATGTAGAGAGGATAAAAATGGATGTAGAGTGGATAAAATGGATGTAGAGTGGATGAAAATGGATGTAGAGTGGATAAAATGGATGTAGAGTAGATAAAATGGATGTAGAGTGGATAAAATGGATGTAGAGTTGATAAAATGGATGTAAAGTGGATAAAATGGATGTAGAGTTAATAAAAATGGATGTAGAGTGGAAATAATGGATGTAGAGAGGATAAAATGGATGTAGAGTGGATAAAATGGATGTAGAGTTCATAAAAATGGATGTAGAGTGAATAAAAATGGATGTAGATTGGATAAAATGGATGTAGAGTGGATAAAAATGGATGTAGAGTGGATAAAATGGATGTAGAGTTAATAAAAATGGATGTAGAGTGGAAATAATGGATGTAGAGAGGATAAAATGGATGTAGAGTGGATAAAATGGATGTAGAGTTCATAAAAATGGATGTAGAGTGGATAAAATGGATGTAGAGTGGATAAAATGATTGTAGAGTGGATAAAATGGATGTAGAGTGGATAAAATGGATGTAGAGTGGATAAAATGGTTGTAGAGTGGATAAAAATGGATGTAGAGTGGATAAAATGGATGTAGAATGGATAAAATGGATGTAAAGTGGATAAAAATGGATGTAGATTATATAAATTGGATGTAGAGTATATAAAATGGATGTAGAGTGGATAAAAATGGATGTCGAGTGGATAAAATGGATGTAGAGTGGATAAAAATGGATGTAGATTGGATAAAATGGATGTAGAGTTAATAAAAATGGATGTAGAGTGGATAAAATGGATGTATAGTGGATAAAAATGGATGTAGAGTAGATAAAATAGATGTAGAGTGGATAAAAATGGATGTAAAGTGGATAAAAACGGATGTAGAGTGGATAAAATGGATGTAGAGTTAAAAAAGTGGATGTAGAGTGGATAAAATGGATGTAGAGTTGATAAAAATGGATGTGGAGTGGATAAAAATGGATGTAGATTGGATAAAATGGATGTAGAGTGGATAAAAATGGATGTAGATTATATAAATTGGATGTAGAGTATATAAAATGGATGTAGAGTGGATAAAAATGGATGTCGAGTGGATAAAATGGATGTAGAGTGGATAAAAATGGATGTAGATTGGACAAAATGGATGTAGAGTTAATAAAAATGGATGTAGAGTGGATAAAATGGATGTATAGTGGATAAAAATGGATGTAGAGTAGATAAAATAGATGTAGAGTGGATAAAAATGGATGTAGAGTGGATAAAATGGATGTAGAGTGGATAAAAATGGATGTAGATTGGATAAAATGGATGTAGAGTTAATAAAAGTGGATGTAGAGTGGATAAAATGGATGTAGAGTTGATAAAAATGGATGTAGAGTGGATAAAAATGGATGTAGATTGGATAAAATGGATGTAGAGTGGATAAAAATGGATGTAGATTATATAAATTGGATGTAGAGTATATAAAATGGATGTAGAGTGGATAAAAATGGATGTCGAGTGGATAAAATGGATGTAGAGTGGATAAAAATGGATGTAGATTGGATAAAATGGATGTAGAGTTAATAAAAGTGGATGTAGAGTGGATAAAATGGATGTAGAGTGGATAAAAATGGATGTAGATTGGATAAAATGGATGTAGAGTGCATAAAAATGGATGTAGAGTATATAAATTGGATGTACAGTATATAAAATGGATGTAGAGTGGATAAAAATGGATGTCGAGTGGATAAAATGGATGTAGAGTGGATAAAAATGGATGTAGATTGGATAAAATGGATGTAGAGTGGATGAAAATGGATGTAGAGTATATAAATTGGATGTAGAGTATATAAAATGGATGTAGAGTGGATAAAAATGGATGTCGAGTGGATAAAATGGATGTAGAGTGGATAAAAATGGATGTAGAGTGGATAAAATGGATGTAGAGTTGATAAAAATGGATGTAGAGTGGATAAAATGGATGTAGAGTAGATAAAATGGATGTAGAGTGGATAAAATGGATGTAGAGTTGATAAAATGGATGTAGAGTGGATAAAAATGGATGTCGAGTGGATAAAATGGATGTAGAGTGGATAAAAATGGATGTAGATTGGATAAAATGGATGTAGAGTTAATAAAAGTGGATGTAGAGTGGATAAAATGGATGTAGAGTTGATAAAAATGGATGTAGAGTGGATAAAAATGGATGTAGATTGGATAAAATGGATGTAGAGTGGATAAAAATGGATGTAGATTATATAAATTGGATGTAGAGTATATAAAATGGATGTAGAGTTAATAAAAATGGATGTAGAGTGGAAATAATGGATGTAGAGAGGATAAAATGGATGTGGAGTGGATAACAATGGATGTAGAGTGGATAAAATGGATGTAGAGTGGATAAAATGGATGTAGAGTGCATAAAAATGGATGTTGAGTGGATAAAATGGATGTAGAGTGGATAAAATTAATGTACATTTAATAAAAATGGATGTAGAGTGGATAAAAATGGATGTAGAATGGATAAAATGGATGTAGAGTTAATAGAAGTGGATGTAGAGTGGATAAAATGGATGTAGAGTGCATAAAAATGGATGTTGAGTGGATAAAATGGATGTAGAGTGGATAAAATTAATGTACATTTAATAAAAATGGATGTAGAGTGGATAAAAATGGATGTAGAATGGATAAAATGGATGTAGAGTTAATAGAAGTGGATGTAGAGTGGATAAAATGGATGTAGAGTTGATAAAAATGGATGTAGAGTGGATAAAAATGGATGTAGAGAGGATAAAATGGATGTAGAGTGGATAAAATGGATGTAGAGTTAATAAAAATGGATGTAGAGTGGATATAATGGATGTAGAGAGGATAAAATGGATGTGGAGTGGATAACAATGGATGTAGAGTGGATAAAATGGATGTAGAGTGGATAAAATGGATGTAGAGTGCATAAAAATGGATGTTGAGTGGATAAAATGGATGTAGAGTGGATAAAATTAATGTACATTTAATAAAAATGGATGTAGAGTGGATAAAAATGGATGTAGAATGGATAAAATGGATGTAGAGTTAATAGAAGTGGATGTAGAGTGGATAAAATGGATGTAGAGTTGATAAAAATGGATGTAGAGTGGATAAAAATGGATGTAGATTGGATAAAATGGATGTAGAGTGGATAAAAATGGATGTAGATTATATAAATTGGATGTAGAGTATATAAAATGGATGTAGAGTGGATAAAAATGGATGTCGAGTGGATAAAATGGATGTAGAGTGGATAAAATGGATGTAGATTGGATAAAATGGATGTCGAGTGGATAAAATGGATGTAGAGTGGATAAAAATAGATGCAGAAAGGATAAAATGGAAGTAGAGTGGATAAAAATGGATGTAGAGTGGATAAAAATGGATGTAGAGTGGATAAAATGGATGTAGAGTGGATAAAAATGGATGTAGAGAGGATCAAATGGATGTAGAGTGGATAAAATGGATGTACAGTTAATAAAAATGGATGTAGAGTGGAAATAATGGATGTAGAGAGGATAAAATGGATGTAGAGTGGATAAAATGGATGTAGAGTTCATAAAAATGGATGTAGAGTGGATAAAAATGGATGTAGATTGGATAAAATGGATGTAGAGTTGATAAAATGGATGTAAAGTGGATAAAATGGATGTAGAGTTAATAAAAATGGATGTAGAGTGGAAATAATGGATGTAGAGAGGATAAAATGGATGTAGAGCGGATAAAATGGATGTAGAGTTCATAAAAATGGATGTAGAGTTAATAAAAGTGGATGTAGATTGGATAAAATGGATGTGGAGTGGATAACAATGGATGTAGAGAGGATAAAAATGGATATAGGGTAGATAAAATGGATGTAGAGTTAATAAAAATGGATGTAGAGTGGTTATAATGGATGTAGAGAGGATAAAATGGATGTGGAGTGGATAACAATGGATGTAGAGTGGATAAAATGGATGTAGAGTGGATAAAATGGATGTAGAGTGGATAAAATGGTTGTAGAGTGGATAAAATGGATGTAGAGTTGATAAAAATGGATGTAGAGTGGATAAAACGGATGTAGAGTGGATAAAAATGGATGTAGAGTGGATACAATGGTTGTAGAGTGGATAAAATGGATGTAGAGTTGATAAAAATGGATGTAGAGTGGATAAAACGGATGTAGAGTGGATAAAAATGGATGTAGAGTGGATAAAATGGATGTAGAGTGCATAAAAATGGATGTTCAGTGGATAAAATGGATGTAGAGTGGATAAAATTAATGTACATTTAATAAAAATGGATGTAGAGTGGATAAAAATGAATGTAGATTGGATAAAATGGATGTAGAGTTAATAGAAGTGGATGTAGAGTGGATAAAATGGATGTAGAGTTGATAAAAATGGATGTAGAGTGGATAAAAATGGATGTAGATTGGATAAAATGGATGTAGAGTGGATAAAAATGGATGTAGATTATATAAATTGGATGTAGAGTATATAAAATGGATGTAGAGTGGATAAAAATGGATGTCGAGTGGATAAAATGGATGTAGAGTGGATAAAATGGATGTAGATTGGATAAAATGGATGTAGAGTTAATAAAAATGGATGTAGAGTGGATAAAATGGATGTAGAGTGGATAAAAATGGATGTAGAGTAGATAAAATAGATGTAGAGAGGATAAAAATGGATGTAGAGTGGATAAAATGGATGTAGAGTGGATGAAAATGGATGTAGAGTGGATAAAATGGATGTAGAGTAGATAAAATGGATGTAGAGTGGATAAAATGGATGTAGAGTTGATAAAATGGATGTAAAGTGGATAAAATGGATGTAGAGTTAATAAAAATGGATGTAGAGTGGAAATAATGGATGTAGAGAGGATAAAATGGATGTAGAGTGGATAAAATGGATGTAGAGTTCATAAAAATGGATGTAGAGTGAATAAAAATGGATGTAGATTGGATAAAATGGATGTAGAGTGGATAAAAATGGATGTAGAGTGGATAAAATGGATGTAGAGTTAATAAAAATGGATGTAGAGTGGAAATAATGGATGTAGAGAGGATAAAATGGATGTAGAGTGGATAAAATGGATGTAGAGTTCATAAAAATGGATGTAGAGTGGATAAAATGGATGTAGAGTGGATAAAATGATTGTAGAGTGGATAAAATGGATGTAGAGTGGATAAAAATGGATGTAGAGTGGATAAAATGGATGTAGAGTGGATAAAATGGTTGTAGAGTGGATAAAAATGGATGTAGAGTGGATAAAATGGATGTAGAATGGATAAAATGGATGTAAAGTGGATAAAAATGGATGTAGATTATATAAATTGGATGTAGAGTATATAAAATGGATGTAGAGTGGATAAAAATGGATGTCGAGTGGATAAAATGGATGTAGAGTGGATAAAAATGGATGTAGATTGGATAAAATGGATGTAGAGTTAATAAAAATGGATGTAGAGTGGATAAAATGGATGTATAGTGGATAAAAATGGATGTAGAGTAGATAAAATAGATGTAGAGTGGATAAAAATGGATGTAAAGTGGATAAAAATGGATGTAGAGTGGATAAAATGGATGTAGAGTTAAAAAAATGGATGTAGAGTGGATAAAATGGATGTAGAGTTGATAAAAATGGATGTGGAGTGGATAAAAATGGATGTAGATTGGATAAAATGGATGTAGAGTGGATAAAAATGGATGTAGATTATATAAATTGGATGTAGAGTATATAAAATGGATGTAGAGTGGATAAAAATGGATGTCGAGTGGATAAAATGGATGTAGAGTGGATAAAAATGGATGTAGATTGGACAAAATGGATGTAGAGTTAATAAAAATGGATGTAGAGTGGATAAAATGGATGTATAGTGGATAAAAATGGATGTAGAGTAGATAAAATAGATGTAGAGTGGATAAAAATGGATGTAGAGTGGATAAAATGGATGTAGAGTGGATAAAAATGGATGTAGATTGGATAAAATGGATGTAGAGTTAATAAAAGTGGATGTAGAGTGGATAAAATGGATGTAGAGTTGATAAAAATGGATGTAGAGTGGATAAAAATGGATGTAGATTGGATAAAATGGATGTAGAGTGGATAAAATGGATGTAGAGTAGATAAAATGGATGTAGAGTGGATAAAATGGATGTAGAGTTGTTAAAATGGATGTAAAGTGGATAAAATGGATGTAGAGTTAATAAAAATGGATGTAGAGTGGAAATAATGGATGTAGAGAGGATAAAATGGATGTAGAGTGGATAAAATGGATGTAGAGTTCATAAAAATGGATGTAGAGTGGATAAAAATGGATGTAGATTGGATAAAATGGATGTAGAGTGGATAAAAATGGATGTAGAGTGGATAAAATGGATGTAGAGTTAATAAAAATGGATGTAGAGTGGAAATAATGGATGTAGAGAGGATAAAATGGATGTAGAGTGGATAAAATGGATGTAGAGTTCATAAAAATGGATGTAGAGTGGATAAAATGGATGTAGAGTGTATAAAATGATTGTAGAGTGGATAAAATGGATGTAGAGTGGATAAAATGGATGTAGAGTGGATAAAATGGATGTACAGTTAATAAAAATGGATGTAGAGTGGAAATAATGGATGTAGAGAGGATAAAATGGATGTGGAGTGGATAACAATGGATGTAGAGTGGATAAAATGGATGTAGAGTGGATAAAATGGATGTAAAGTGGATAAAATGGATGTAGAGTTAATAAAAATGGATGTAGAGTGGAATTAATGGATGTAGAGAGGATAAAATGGATGTAGAGTGGATAAAATGGATGTAGAGTTCATAAAAATGGATGTAGAGTGGATAAAAATGGATGTAGATTGGATAAAATGGATGTAGAGTGGATAAAAATAGATGCAGAAAGGATAAAATGGAAGTAGAGTGGATAAAAATGGATGTAGAGTGGATAAAAATGGATGTAGAGTGGATAAAATGGATGTAGAGTGGATAAAAATGGATGTAGAGAGGATCAAATGGATGTAGAGTGGATAAAATGGATGTACAGTTAATAAAAATGGATGTAGAGTGGAAATAATGGATGTAGAGAGGATAAAATGGATGTAGAGCGGATAAAATGGATGTAGAGTTCATAAAAATGGATGTAGAGTGGATAAAAATGGATGTAGATTGGATAAAATGGATGTAGAGTTGATAAAATGGATGTAAAGTGGATAAAATGGATGTAGAGTTAATAAAAATGGATGTAGAGTGGAAATAATGGATGTAGAGAGGATAAAATGGATGTAGAGCGGATAAAATGGATGTAGAGTTCATAAAAATGGATGTAGAGTGGATAAAAATGGATGTAGATTGGATAAAATGGATGTGGAGTGGATAACAATGGATGTAGAGAGGATAAAAATGGATATAGGGTAGATAAAATGGATGTAGAGTTAATAAAAATGGATGTAGAGTGGTTATAATGGATGTAGAGAGGATAAAATGGATGTGGAGTGGATAACAATGGATGTAGAGTGGATAAAATGGATGTAGAGTGGATAAAATGGATGTAGAGTGGATAAAATGGTTGTAGAGTGGATAAAATGGATGTAGAGTTGATAAAAATGGATGTAGAGTGGATAAAACGGATGTAGAGTGGATAAAAATGGATGTAGAGTGGATACAATGGTTGTAGAGTGGATAAAATGGATGTAGAGTTGATAAAAATGGATGTAGAGTGGATAAAACGGATGTAGAGTGGATAAAAATGGATGTAGAGTGGATAAAATGGATGTAGAGTGCATAAAAATGGATGTTGAGTGGATAAAATGGATGTAGAGTGGATAAAATTAATGTACATTTAATAAAAATGGATGTAGAGTGGATAAAAATGGATGTAGATTGGATAAAATGGATGTAGAGTTAATAGAAGTGGATGTAGAGTGGATAAAATGGATGTAGAGTTGATAAAAATGGATGTAGAGTGGATAAAAATGGATGTAGATTGGATAAAATGGATGTAGAGTGGATAAAAATGGATGTAGATTATATAAATTGGATGTAGAGTATATAAAATGGATGTAGAGTGGATAAAAATGGATGTCGAGTGGATAAAATGGATGTAGAGTGGATAAAATGGATGTAGATTGGATAAAATGGATGTAGAGTTAATAAAAATGGATGTAGAGTGGATAAAATGGATGTATAGTGGATAAAAATGGATGTAGAGTAGATAAAATAGATGTAGAGAGGATAAAAATGGATGTAGAGTGGATAAAATGGATGTAGAGTGGATGAAAATGGATGTAGAGTGGATAAAATGGATGTAGAGTGGATAAAATGGATGTAGAGTGGATAAAATGGATGTAGAGTTGATAAAATGGATGTAAAGTGGATAAAATGGATGTAGAGTTAATAAAAATGGATGTAGAGTGGAAATAATGGATGTAGAGAGGATAAAATGGATGTAGAGTGGATAAAATGGATGTAGAGTGGATAAAATGGATGTAGAGTTAATAAAAATGGATGTAGAGTGGAAATAATGGATGTAGAGAGGATAAAATGGATGTAGAGTGGATAAAATGGATGTAGAGTTCATAAAAATGGATGTAGAGTGGATAAAATGGATGTAGAGTGGATAAAATGATTGTAGAGTGGATAAAATGAATGTAGAGTGGATAAAAATGGATGTAGAGTGGATAAAATGGATGTAGAGTGGATAAAATGGTTGTAGAGTGGATAAAATGGATGTAGAATGGATAAAATGGATGTAAAGTGGATAAAAATGGATGTCGAGTGGATAAAATGGATGTAGAGTGGATAAAAATAGATGTAGAGAGGATAAAATGGAAGTAGAGTGGATAAAAATGGATGTAGAGTGGATAAAAATGGATGTAGAGTGGATAAAATGGATGTAGAGTGGATAAAAATGGATGTAGAGAGGATAAAATGGATGTAGAGTGGATAAAATGGATGTACAGTTAATAAAAATGGATGTAGAGTGGAAATAATGGATGTAGAGAGTATAAAATGGATGTAGAATGGATAAAATGGATTTAGAGTTCATAAAAATGGATGTAGAGTGGATAAAAATGGATGTAGATTGGATAAAATGGATGTAGAGTTGATAAAATGGATGTAAAGTGGATAAAATGGATGTAGAGTTAATAAAAATGGATGTAGAGTGGAATTAATGGATGTAGAGAGGATAAAATGGATGTAGAGTGGATAAAATGGATGTAGAGTTCATAAAAATGGATGTAGAGTGGATAAAAATGGATGTAGATTGGATAAAATGGATGTGGAGTGGATAACAATGGATGTAGAGAGGATAAAAATGGATATAGGGTAGATAAAATGGATGTAGAGTTCATAAAAATGGATGTAGAGTGGATAAAAATGGATGTAGATTGGATAAAATGGATGTGGAGTGGATAACAATGGATGTAGAGAGGATAAAAATGGATATAGGGTAGATAAAATGGATGTAGAGTTAATAAAAATGGATGTAGAGTGGATATAATGGATGTAGAGAGGATAAAATGGATGTGGAGTGGATAAAATGGTTGTAGAGTGGATAAAATGGATGTAGAGTTGATAAAAATGGATGTAGAGTGGATAAAACGGATGTAGAGTGGATAAAAATGGATGTAGAGTGGATACAATGGTTGTAGAGTGGATAAAAATGGATGTAGAGTGGATAAAATGGATGTAGAGTGCATAAAAATGGATGTTGAGTGGATAAAATGGATGTAGAGTGGATAAAATTAATGTACATTTAATAAAAATGGATGTAGAGTGGATAAAAATGGATGTAGATTGGGTAAAATGGTTGTAGAGTTAATAGAAGTGGATGTAGAGTGGATAAAATGGATGTAGAGTTGATAAAAATGGATGTAGAGTGGATAAAAATGGATGTAGATTGGATAAAATGGATGTAGAGTGGATAAAAATGGATGTAGATTATATAAATTGGATGTAGAGTATATAAAATGGATGTAGAGTGGATAAAAATGGATGTCGAGTGGATAAAATGGATGTAGAGTGGATAAAAATGGATGTAGAGTGGATAAAATGGATGTAGAGTTGATAAAAATGGATGTAGAGTGGATAAAATGGATGTAGAGTAGATAAAATGGATGTAGAGTGGATAAAATGGATGTAGAGTTGATAAAATGGATGTAGAGTGGATAAAAATGGATGTCGAGTGGATAAAATGGATGTAGAGTGGATAAAAATGGATGTAGATTGGATAAAATGGATGTAGAGTTAATAAAAGTGGATGTAGAGTGGATAAAATGGATGTAGAGTTGATAAAAATGGATGTAGAGTGGATAAAAATGGATGTAGATTGGATAAAATGGATGTAGAGTGGATAAAAATGGATGTAGATTATATAAATTGGATGTAGAGTATATAAAATGGATGTAGAGTGGATAAAAATGGATGTCGAGTGGATAAAATGGATGTAGAGTGGATAAAAATGGATGTAGATTGGATAAAATGGATGTAGAGTTAATAAAAATGGACGTAGAGTGGATAAAATGGATGTATAGTGGATAAAAATGGATGTAGAGTAGATAAAATAGATGTAGAGTGGATAAAAATGGATGTAAAGTGGATAAAAATGGATGTAGATTGGATAAAATGGATGTAGAGTTAAAAAAGTGGATGTAGAGTGGATAAAATGGATGTAGAGTTGATAAAAATGGATGTGGAGTGGATAAAAATGGATGTAGATTGGATAAAATGGATGTAGAGTGGATAAAAATAGATGTAGATTATATAAATTGGATGTAGAGTATATAAAATGGATGTAGAGTGGATAAAAATGGATGTCGAGTGGATAAAATGGATGTAGAGTGGATAAAAATGGATCTAGATTGGACAAAATGGATGTAGAGTAGATAAAATGGATGTAGAGTGGATAAAATGGATGTAGAGTTGATAAAATGGATGTAGAGTGGATAAAATGGATGTAGAGTTAATAAAAATGGATGTAGATTATATAAATTGGATGTAGAGTATATAAAATGGATGTAGAGTGGATAAAAATGGATGTAGAGTGGATACAATGGATGTAGAGTGGATAAAAATGGATGTAGAGTGGATAAAATGGATGTAGAGTGGATAAAAATGGATGTAGAGTGGATAAAATGGATGTACATTTAATAAAAATGGATGTAGAGTGGATAAAAATGGATGTAGAGTGGATAAAAATGGATGTAGATTGGATAAAATGGATGTAGAGTTAATAAAAGTGGATGTAGAGTGGATAAAATGGATGTAGAGTGGATAAAAATGGATGTAGATTGGATAAAATGGATGTAGAGTGCATAAAAATGGATGTAGAGTATATAAATTGGATGTACAGTATATAAAATGGATGTAGAGTGGATAAAAATGGATGTCGAGTGGATAAAATGGATGTAGAGTGGATAAAAATGGATGTAGATTGGATAAAATGGATGTAGAGTGGATGAAAATGGATGTAGAGTATATAAATTGGATGTAGAGTATATAAAATGGATGTAGAGTGGATAAAAATGGATGTCGAGTGGATAAAATGGATGTAGAGTGGATAAAAATGGATGTAGAGTGGATAAAATGGATGTAGAGTTGATAAAAATGGATGTAGAGTGGATAAAATGGATGTAGAGTAGATAAAATGGATGTAGAGTGGATAAAATGGATGTAGAGTTGATAAAATGGATGTAGAGTGGATAAAAATGGATGTCGAGTGGATAAAATGGATGTAGAGTGGATAAAAATGGATGTAGATTGGATAAAATGGATGTAGAGTTAATAAAAGTGGATGTAGAGTGGATAAAATGGATGTAGAGTTGATAAAAATGGATGTAGAGTGGATAAAAATGGATGTAGATTGGATAAAATGGATGTAGAGTGGATAAAAATGGATGTAGATTATATAAATTGGATGTAGAGTATATAAAATGGATGTAGAGTTAATAAAAATGGATGTGGAGTGGAAATAATGGATGTAGAGAGGATAAAATGGATGTGGAGTGGATAACAATGGATGTAGAGTGGATAAAATGGATGTAGAGTGGATAAAATGGATGTAGAGTGCATAAAAATGGATGTTGAGTGGATAAAATGGATGTAGAGTGGATAAAATTAATGTACATTTAATAAAAATGGATGTAGAGTGGATAAAAATGGATGTAGAATGGATAAAATGGATGTAGAGTTAATAGAAGTGGATGTAGAGTGGATAAAAATGGATGTCGAGTGGATAAAATGGATGTAGAGTGGATAAAAATGGATGTAGAGTGGATAAAATGGATGTAGAGTGGATAAAATGGATGTAGAGTTGATAAAATGGATGTAGAGTGGATAAAAATGGATGTCGAGTGGATAAAATGGATGTAGAGTGGATAAAAATGGATGTAGATTGGATAAAATGGATGTAGAGTTAATAAAAGTGGATGTAGAGTGGATAAAATGGATGTAGAGTTGATAAAAATGGATGTAGAGTGGATAAAAATGGATGTAGATTGGATAAAATGGATGTAGAGTGGATAAAAATGGATGTAGATTATATAAATTGGATGTAGAGTATATAAAATGGATGTAGAGTGGATAAAAATGGATGTCGAGTGGATAAAATGGATGTAGAGTGGATAAAAATGGATGTAGATTGGATAAAATGGATGTAGAGTTAATAAAAATGGATGTAGAGTGGATAAAATGGATGTATAGTGGATAAAAATGGATGTAGAGTAGATAAAATAGATGTAGAGTGGATAAAAATGGATGTAGAGTGGATAAAAATGGATGTAGATTGGATAAAATGGATGTAGAGTTAAAAAAGTGGATGTAGAGTGGATAAAATGGATGTAGAGTTGATAAAAATGGATGTGGAGTGGATAAAAATGGATGTAGATTGGATAAAATGGATGTAGAGTGGATAAAAATAGATGTAGATTATATAAATTGGATGTAGAGTATATAAAATGGATGTAGAGTGGATAAAAATGGATGTCGAGTGGATAAAATGGATGTAGAGTGGATAAAAATGGATCTAGATTGGACAAAATGGATGTAGAGTAGATAAAATGGATGTAGAGTGGATAAAATGGATGTAGAGTTGATAAAATGGATGTAAAGTGGATAAAATGGATGTAGAGTTAATAAAAATGGATGTAGATTATATAAATTGGATGTAGAGTATATAAAATGGATGTAGAGTGGATAAAAATGGATGTAGAGTGGATACAATGGATGTAGAGTGGATAAAAATGGATGTAGAGTGGATAAAATGGATGTAGAGTGGATAAAAATGGATGTAGAGTGGATAAAATGGATGTACATTTAATAAAAATGGATGTAGAGTGGATAAAAATGGATGTAGAGTGGATAAAAATGGATGTAGATTGGATAAAATGGATGTAGAGTTAATAAAAGTGGATGTAGAGTGGATAAAATGGATGTAGAGTGGATAAAAATGGATGTAGATTGGATAAAATGGATGTAGAGTGCATAAAAATGGATGTAGAGTATATAAATTGGATGTACAGTATATAAAATGGATGTAGAGTGGATAAAAATGGATGTCGAGTGGATAAAATGGATGTAGAGTGGATAAAAATGGATGTAGATTGGATAAAATGGATGTAGAGTGGATGAAAATGGATGTAGAGTATATAAATTGGATGTAGAGTATATAAAATGGATGTAGAGTGGATAAAAATGGATGTCGAGTGGATAAAATGGATGTAGAGTGGATAAAAATGGATGTAGAGTGGATAAAATGGATGTAGAGTTGATAAAAATGGATGTAGAGTGGATAAAATGGATGTAGAGTAGATAAAATGGATGTAGAGTGGATAAAATGGATGTAGAGTTGATAAAATGGATGTAGAGTGGATAAAAATGGATGTCGAGTGGATAAAATGGATGTAGAGTGGATAAAAATGGATGTAGATTGGATAAAATGGATGTAGAGTTAATAAAAGTGGATGTAGAGTGGATAAAATGGATGTAGAGTTGATAAAAATGGATGTAGAGTGGATAAAAATGGATGTAGATTGGATAAAATGGATGTAGAGTGGATAAAAATGGATGTAGATTATATAAATTGGATGTAGAGTATATAAAATGGATGTAGAGTTAATAAAAATGGATGTAGAGTGGAAATAATGGATGTAGAGAGGATAAAATGGATGTGGAGTGGATAACAATGGATGTAGAGTGGATAAAATGGATGTAGAGTGGATAAAATGGATGTAGAGTGCATAAAAATGGATGTTGAGTGGATAAAATGGATGTAGAGTGGATAAAATTAATGTACATTTAATAAAAATGGATGTAGAGGTGATAAAAATGGATGTAGAATGGATAAAATGGATGTAGAGTTAATAGAAGTGGATGTAGAGTGGATAAAATGGATGTAGAGTGCATAAAAATGGATGTTGAGTGGATAAAATGGATGTAGAGTGGATAAAATTAATGTACATTTAATAAAAATGGATGTAGAGTGGATAAAAATGGATGTAGAATGGATAAAATGGATGTAGAGTTAATAGAAGTGGATGTAGAGTGGATAAAATGGATGTAGAGTTGATAAAAATGGATGTAGAGTGGATAAAAATGGATGTAGAGAGGATAAAATGGATGTAGAGTGGATAAAATGGATGTAGAGTTAATAAAAATGGATGTAGAGTGGATATAATGGATGTAGAGAGGATAAAATGGATGTGGAGTGGATAACAATGGATGTAGAGTGGATAAAATGGATGTAGAGTGGATAAAATGGATGTAGAGTGCATAAAAATGGATGTTGAGTGGATAAAATGGATGTAGAGTGGATAAAATTAATGTACATTTAATAAAAATGGATGTAGAGTGGATAAAAATGGATGTAGAATGGATAAAATGGATGTAGAGTTAATAGAAGTGGATGTAGAGTGGATAAAATGGATGTAGAGTTGATAAAAATGGATGTAGAGTGGATAAAAATGGATGTAGATTGGATAAAATGGATGTAGAGTGGATAAAAATGGATGTAGATTATATAAATTGGATGTAGAGTATATAAAATGGATGTAGAGTGGATAAAAATGGATGTCGAGTGGATAAAATGGATGTAGAGTGGATAAAATGGATGTAGATTGGATAAAATGGATGTCGAGTGGATAAAATGGATGTAGAGTGGATAAAAATAGATGCAGAAAGGATAAAATGGAAGTAGAGTGGATAAAAATGGATGTAGAGTGGATAAAAATGGATGTAGAGTGGATAAAATGGATGTAGAGTGGATAAAAATGGATGTAGAGAGGATCAAATGGATGTAGAGTGGATAAAATGGATGTACAGTTAATAAAAATGGATGTAGAGTGGAAATAATGGATGTAGAGAGGATAAAATGGATGTAGAGTGGATAAAATGGATGTAGAGTTCATAAAAATGGATGTAGAGTGGATAAAATGGATGTAGAGTGGATAAAAATGGATGTAGATTGGATAAAATGGATGTAGAGTGCATAAAAATGGATGTAGAGTATATAAATTGGATGTACAGTATATAAAATGGATGTAGAGTGGATAAAAATGGATGTCGAGTGGATAAAATGGATGTAGAGTGGATAAAAATGGATGTAGATTGGATAAAATGGATGTAGAGTGGATGAAAATGGATGTAGAGTATATAAATTGGATGTAGAGTATATAAAATGGATGTAGAGTGGATAAAAATGGATGTCGAGTGGATAAAATGGATGTAGAGTGGATAAAAATGGATGTAGAGTGGATAAAATGGATGTAGAGTTGATAAAAATGGATGTAGAGTGGATAAAATGGATGTAGAGTAGATAAAATGGATGTAGAGTGGATAAAATGGATGTAGAGTTGATAAAATGGATGTAGAGTGGATAAAAATGGATGTCGAGTGGATAAAATGGATGTAGAGTGGATAAAAATGGATGTAGATTGGATAAAATGGATGTAGAGTTAATAAAAGTGGATGTAGAGTGGATAAAATGGATGTAGAGTTGATAAAAATGGATGTAGAGTGGATAAAAATGGATGTAGATTGGATAAAATGGATGTAGAGTGGATAAAAATGGATGTAGATTATATAAATTGGATGTAGAGTATATAAAATGGATGTAGAGTTAATAAAAATGGATGTAGAGTGGAAATAATGGATGTAGAGAGGATAAAATGGATGTGGAGTGGATAACAATGGATGTAGAGTGGATAAAATGGATGTAGAGTGGATAAAATGGATGTAGAGTGGATAAAAATGGATGTTGAGTGGATAAAATGGATGTAGAGTGGATAAAATTAATGTACATTTAATAAAAATGGATGTAGAGGTGATAAAAATGGATGTAGAATGGATAAAATGGATGTAGAGTTAATAGAAGTGGATGTAGAGTGGATAAAATGGATGTAGAGTTGATAAAAATGGATGTAGAGTGGATAAAATTAATGTACATTTAATAAAAATGGATGTAGAGTGGATAAAAATGGATGTAGAATGGATAAAATGGATGTAGAGTTAATAGAAGTGGATGTAGAGTGGATAAAATGGATGTAGAGTTGATAAAAATGGATGTAGAGTGGATAAAAATGGATGTAGAGAGGATAAAATGGATGTAGAGTGGATAAAATGGATGTAGAGTTAATAAAAATGGATGTAGAGTGGATATAATGGATGTAGAGAGGATAAAATGGATGTGGAGTGGATAACAATGGATGTAGAGTGGATAAAATGGATGTAGAGTGGATAAAATGGATGTAGAGTGCATAAAAATGGATGTTGAGTGGATAAAATGGATGTAGAGTGGATAAAATTAATGTACATTTAATAAAAATGGATGTAGAGTGGATAAAAATGGATGTAGAATGGATAAAATGGATGTAGAGTTAATAGAAGTGGATGTAGAGTGGATAAAATGGATGTAGAGTTGATAAAAATGGATGTAGAGTGGATAAAAATGGATGTAGATTGGATAAAATGGATGTAGAGTGGATAAAAATGGATGTAGATTATATAAATTGGATGTAGAGTATATAAAATGGATGTAGAGTGGATAAAAATGGATGTCGAGTGGATAAAATGGATGTAGAGTGGATAAAATGGATGTAGATTGGATAAAATGGATGTCGAGTGGATAAAATGGATGTAGAGTGGATAAAAATAGATGCAGAAAGGATAAAATGGAAGTAGAGTGGATAAAAATGGATGTAGAGTGGATAAAAATGGATGTAGAGTGGATAAAATGGATGTAGAGTGGATAAAAATGGATGTAGAGAGGATAAAATGGATGTAGAGTGGATAAAATGGATGTACAGTTAATAAAAATGGATGTAGAGTGGAAATAATGGATGTAGAGAGGATAAAATGGATGTAGAGTGGATAAAATGGATGTAGAGTTCATAAAAATGGATGTAGAGTGGATAAAAATGGATGTAGATTGGATAAAATGGATGTAGAGTTGATAAAATGGATGTAAAGTGGATAAAATGGATGTAGAGTTAATAAAAATGGATGTAGAGTGGAAATAATGGATGTAGAGAGGATAAAATGGATGTAGAGCGGATAAAATGGATGTAGAGTTCATAAAAATGGATGTAGAGTGGATAAAAATGGATGTAGATTGGATAAAATGGATGTGGAGTGGATAACAATGGATGTAGAGAGGATAAAAATGGATATAGGGTAGATAAAATGGATGTAGAGTTAATAAAAATGGATGTAGAGTGGTTATAATGGATGTAGAGAGGATAAAATGGATGTGGAGTGGATAACAATGGATGTAGAGTGGATAAAATGGATGTAGAGTGGATAAAATGGATGTAGAGTGGATAAAATGGTTGTAGAGTGGATAAAATGGATGTAGAGTTGATAAAAATGGATGTAGAGTGGATAAAACGGATGTAGAGTGGATAAAAATGGATGTAGAGTGGATACAATGGTTGTAGAGTGGATAAAATGGATGTAGAGTTGATAAAAATGGATGTAGAGTGGATAAAACGGATGTAGAGTGGATAAAAATGGATGTCGAGTGGATAAAATGAATGTAGAGTGGATAAAATGGATGTAGATTGGATAAAATGGATGTAGAGTTAATAAAAATGGATGTAGAGTGGATAAAATGGATGTATAGTGGATAAAAATGGATGTAGAGTAGATAAAATAGATGTAGAGAGGATAAAAATGGATGTAGAGTGGATAAAATGGATGTAGAGTGGATAAAAATGGATGTAGAGTGGATAAAATGGATGTAGAGTAGATAAAATGGATGTAGAGTGGATAAAATGGATGTAGAGTTGATAAAATGGATGTAAAGTGGATAAAATGGATGTAGAGTTAATAAAAATGGATGTAGAGTGGAAATAATGGATGTAGAGAGGATAAAATGGATGTAGAGTGGATAAAATGGATGTAGAGTTCATAAAAATGGATGTAGAGTGAATAAAAATGGATGTAGATTGGATAAAATGGATGTAGAGTGGATAAAAATGGATGTAGAGTGGATAAAATGGATGTAGAGTTAATAAAAATGGATGTAGAGTGGAAATAATGGATGTAGAGAGGATAAAATGGATGTAGAGTGGATAAAATGGATGTAGAGTTCATAAAAATGGATGTAGAGTGGATAAAATGGATGTAGAGTGGATAAAATGATTGTAGAGTGGATAAAATGGATGTAGAGTGGATAAAAATGGATGTAGAGTGGATAAAATGGATGTAGAGTGGATAAAATGGTTGTAGAGTGGATAAAAATGGATGTAGAGTGGATAAAATGGATGTAGAATGGATAAAATGGATGTAAAGTGGATAAAAATGGATGTAGATTATATAAATTGGATGTAGAGTATATAAAATGGATGTAGAGTGGATAAAAATGGATGTCGAGTGGATAAAATGGATGTAGAGTGGATAAAAATGGATGTAGATTGGATAAAATGGATGTAGAGTTAATAAAAATGGATGTAGAGTGGATAAAATGGATGTATAGTGGATAAAAATGGATGTAGAGTAGATAAAATAGATGTAGAGTGGATAAAAATGGATGTAAAGTGGATAAAAATGGATGTAGAGTGGATAAAATGGATGTAGAGTTAAAAAAGTGGATGTAGAGTGGATAAAATGGATGTAGAGTTGATAAAAATGGATGTGGAGTGGATAAAAATGGATGTAGATTGGATAAAATGGATGTAGAGTGGATAAAAATGGATGTAGATTATATAAATTGGATGTAGAGTATATAAAATGGATGTAGAGTGGATAAAAATGGATGTCGAGTGGATAAAATGGATGTAGAGTGGATAAAAATGGATGTAGATTGGACAAAATGGATGTAGAGTTAATAAAAATGGATGTAGAGTGGATAAAATGGATGTATAGTGGATAAAAATGGATGTAGAGTAGATAAAATAGATGTAGAGTGGATAAAAATGGATGTAGAGTGGATAAAATGGATGTAGAGTGGATAAAAATGGATGTAGATTGGATAAAATGGATGTAGAGTTAATAAAAGTGGATGTAGAGTGGATAAAATGGATGTAGAGTTGATAAAAATGGATGTAGAGTGGATAAAAATGGATGTAGATTGGATAAAATGGATGTAGAGTAGATAAAAATGGATGTAGATTATATAAATTGGATGTAGAGTATATAAAATGGATGTAGAGTGGATAAAAATGGATGTCGAGTGGATAAAATGGATGTAGAGTGGATAAAAATGGATGTAGATTGGATAAAATGGATGTAGAGTTAATAAAAATGGATGTAGAGTGGATAAAATGGATGTATAGTGGATAAAAATGGATGTAGAGTAGATAAAATAGATGTAGAGTGGATAAAAATGGATGTAAAGTGGATAAAAATGGATGTAGAGTGGATAAAATGGATGTAGAGTTAAAAAAGTGGATGTAGAGTGGATAAAATGGATGTAGAGTTGATAAAAATGGATGTGTAGTGGATAAAAATGGATGTAGATTGGATAAAATGGATGTAGAGTGGATAAAAATGGATGTAGATTATATAAATTGGATGTAGAGTATATAAAATGGATGTAGAGTGGATAAAAATGGATGTCGAGTGGATAAAATGGATGTAGAGTGGATAAAAATGGATGTAGATTGGACAAAATGGATGTAGAGTTAATAAAAATGGATGTAGAGTGGATAAAATGGATGTATAGTGGATAAAAATGGATGTAGAGTAGATAAAATAGATGTAGAGTGGATAAAAATGGATGTAGAGTGGATAAAGTGGATGTAGAATGGATAAAATGGATGTAAAGTGGATAAAAATGGATGTCGAGTGGATAAAATGGATGTAGAGTGGATAAAAATAGATGCAGAAAGGATAAAATGGAAGTAGAGTGGATAAAAATGGATGTAGAGTGGATAAAAATGGATGTAGAGTGGATAAAATGGATGTAGAGTGGATAAAAATGGATGTAGAGAGGATCAAATGGATGTAGAGTGGATAAAATGGATGTACAGTTAATAAAAATGGATGTAGAGTGGAAATAATGGATGTAGAGAGGATAAAATGGATGTAGAGTGGATAAAATGGATGTAGAGTTCATAAAAATGGATGTAGAGTGGATAAAAATGGATGTAGATTGGATAAAATGGATGTAGAGTTGATAAAATGGATGTAAAGTGGATAAAATGGATGTAGAGTGGAAATAATGGATGTAGAGAGGATAAAATGGATGTAGAGCGGATAAAATGGATGTAGAGTTCATAAAAATGGATGTAGAGTGGATAAAAATGGATGTAGATTGGATAAAATGGATGTGGAGTGGATAACAATGGATGTAGAGAGGATAAAAATGGATATAGGGTAGATAAAATGGATGTAGAGTTAATAAAAATGGATGTAGAGTGGTTATAATGGATGTAGAGAGGATAAAATGGATGTGGAGTGGATAACAATGGATGTAGAGTGGATAAAATGGATGTAGAGTGGATAAAATGGATGTAGAGTGGATAAAATGGTTGTAGAGTGGATAAAATGGATGTAGAGTTGATAAAAATGGATGTAGAGTGGATAAAACGGATGTAGAGTTAATAAAAATGGATGTAGAGTGGAAATAATGGATGTAGAGAGGATAAAATGGATGTAGAGTGGATAAAATGGATGTAGAGTTCATAAAAATGGATGTAGAGTGGATAAAATGGATGTAGAGTGGATAAAATGATTGTAGAGTGGATAAAATGGATGTAGAGTGGATAAAAATGGATGTAGAGTGGATAAAATGGATGTAGAGTGGATAAAATTAATGTACATTTAATAAAAATGGATGTAGAGTGGATAAAAATGAATGTAGATTGGATAAAATGGATGTAGAGTTAATAGAAGTGGATGTAGAGTGGATAAAATGGATGTAGAGTTGATAAAAATGGATGTAGAGTGGATAAAAATGGATGTAGATTGGATAAAATGGATGTAGAGTGGATAAAAATGGATGTAGATTATATAAATTGGATGTAGAGTATATAAAATGGATGTAGAGTGGATAAAAATGGATGTCGAGTGGATAAAATGGATGTAGAGTGGATAAAATGGATGTAGATTGGATAAAATGGATGTAGAGTTAATAAAAATGGATGTAGAGTGGATAAAATGGATGTATAGTGGATAAAAATGGATGTAGAGTAGATAAAATAGATGTAGAGAGGATAAAAATGGATGTAGAGTGGATAAAATGGATGTAGAGTGGATGAAAATGGATGTAGAGTGGATAAAATGGATGTAGAGTAGATAAAATGGATGTAGAGTGGATAAAATGGATGTAGAGTTGATAAAATGGATGTAAAGTGGATAAAATGGATGTAGAGTTAATAAAAATGGATGTAGAGTGGAAATAATGGATGTAGAGAGGATAAAATGGATGTACAGTGGATAAAATGGATGTAGAGTTCATAAAAATGGATGTAGAGTGAATAAAAATGGATGTAGATTGGATAAAATGGATGTAGAGTGGATAAAAATGGATGTAGAGTGGATAAAATGGATGTAGAGTTAATAAAAATGGATGTAGAGTGGAAATAATGGATGTAGAGAGGATAAAATGGATGTAGAGTGGATAAAATGGATGTAGAGTTCATAAAAATGGATGTAGAGTGGATAAAATGGATGTAGAGTGGATAAAATGATTGTAGAGTGGATAAAATGGATGTAGAGTGGATAAAAATGGATGTAGAGTGGATAAAATGGATGTACATTTAATAAAAATGGATGTAGAGTGGATAAAAATGGATGTAGAGTGGATAAAAATGGATGTAGATTGGATAAAATGGATGTAGAGTGGATAAAATGGTTGTAGAGTGGATAAAAATGGATGTAGAGTGGATAAAATGGATGTAGAGTTGATAAAATGGATGTAAAGTGGATAAAATGGATGTAGAGTTAATAAAAATGGATGTGGAGTGGAAATAATGGATGTAGAGAGGATAAAATGGAAGTAGAGTGGATAAAAATGGATGTAGAGTGGATAAAAATGGATGTAGAGTGGATAAAATGGATGTAGAGTGGATAAAAATGGATGTAGAGAGGATAAAATGGATGTAGAGTGGATAAAATGGATGTACAGTTAATAAAAATGGATGTAGAGTGGAAATAATGGATGTAGAGAGGATAAAATGGATGTAGAGTGGATAAAATGGATGTAGAGTTCATAAAAATGGATGTAGAGTGGATAAAAATGGATGTAGATTGGATAAAATGGATGTGGAGTGGATAAAATGGATGTAGAGTGCATAAAAATGGATGTTGAGTGGATAAAATGGATGTAGAGTGGATAAAATTAATGTACATTTAATAAAAATGGATGTAGAGTGGATAAAAATGGATGTAGAATGGATAAAATGGATGTAGAGTTAATAGAAGTGGATGTAGAGTGGATAAAATGGATGTAGAGTTGATAAAAATGGATGTAGAGTGGATAAAAATGGATGTAGATTGGATAAAATGGATGTAGAGTGGAT
The DNA here is from genome assembly GCA_933228935.1 of Pemphredon lugubris. Lineage (NCBI taxonomy): Eukaryota > Metazoa > Arthropoda > Insecta > Hymenoptera > Crabronidae > Pemphredon > Pemphredon lugubris. Next base: position 49,835,432 of record OW121816.1, read on the forward strand.
AAAAATGGATGTAGATTATATAAATTGGATGTAGAGTATATAAAATGGATGTAGAGTGGATAAAAATGGATGTAGAGTGGATACAATGGATGTAGAGTGGATAAAAATGGATGTAGAGTGGATAAAATGGATGTAGAGTGGATAAAAATGGATGTAGAGTGGATAAAATGGATGTACATTTAATAAAAATGGATGTAGAGTGGATAAAAATGGATGTAGAGTGGATAAAAATGGATGTAGATTGGATAAAATGGATGTAGAGTTAATAAAAATGGATGTAGAGTGGATAAAATGGATGTAGAGTGGATAAAAATGGATGTAGATTGGATAAAATGGATGTAGAGTGGATAAAAATGGATGTAGAGTATATAAATTGGATGTACAGTATATAAAATGGATGTAGAGTGGATAAAAATGGATGTCGAGTGGATAAAATGGATGTAGAGTGGATAAAAATGGATGTAGATTGGATAAAATGGATGTAGAGTGGATGAAAATGGATGTAGAGTATATAAATTGGATGTAGAGTATATAAAATGGATGTAGAGTGGATAAAAATGGATGTCGAGTGGATAAAATGGATGTAGAGTGGATAAAAATGGATGTAGAGTGGATAAAATGGATGTAGAGTTGATAAAAATGGATGTAGAGTGGATAAAATGGATGTAGAGTAGATAAAATGGATGTAGAGTGGATAAAATGGATGTAGAGTTGATAAAATGGATGTAGAGTGGATAAAAATGGATGTCGAGTGGATAAAATGGATGTAGAGTTGATAAAAATGGATGTAGAGTGGATAAAAATGGATGTAGATTGGATAAAATGGATGTAGAGTGGATAAAAATGGATGTAGATTATATAAATTGGATGTAGAGTATATAAAATGGATGTAGAGTGGATAAAAATGGATGTCGAGTGGATAAAATGGATGTAGAGTAGATAAAAATGGATGTAGATTGGATAAAATGGATGTAGAGTTAATAAAAATGGATGTAGAGTGGATAAAATGGATGTATAGTGGATAAAAATGGATGTAGAGTAGATAAAATAGATGTAGAGTGGATAAAAATGGATGTAAAGTGGATAAAAATGGATGTAGATTGGATAAAATGGATGTAGAGTTAAAAAAGTGGATGTAGAGTGGATAAAATGGATGTAGAGTTGATAAAAATGGATGTGGAGTGGATAAAAATGGATGTAGATTGGATAAAATGGATGTAGAGTGGATAAAATGGATGTAGAGTGGATAAAAATGGATGTAGATTGGACAAAATGGATGTAGAGTAGATAAAATGGATGTAGAGTGGATAAAATGGATGTAGAGTTGATAAAATGGATGTAAAGTGGATAAAATGGATGTAGAGTTAATAAAAATGGATGTAGATTATATAAATTGGATGTAGAGTATATAAAATGGATGTAGAGTGGATAAAAATGGATGTAGAGTGGATAAAATGGATGTAGAGTGGATAAAAATGGATGTAGAGTGGATAAAATGGATGTAGAGTGGATAAAAATGGATGTAGAGTGGATAAAATGGATGTACATTTAATAAAAATGGATGTAGAGTGGATAAAAATGGATGTAGAGTGGATAAAATGGATGTAGAGTGGATAAAAATGGATGTAGATTGGATAAAATGGATGTAGAGTGCATAAAAATGGATGTAGAGTATATAAATTGGATGTACAGTATATAAAATGGATGTAGAGTGGATAAAAATGGATGTCGAGTGGATAAAATGAATGTAGAGTGGATAAAAATGGATGTAGATTGGATAAAATGGATGTAGAGTGGATGAAAATGGATGTAGAGTATATAAATTGGATGTAGAGTATATAAAATGGATGTAGAGTGGATAAAAATGGATGTCGAGTGGATAAAATGGATGTAGAGTGGATAAAAATGGATGTAGAGTGGATAAAATGGATGTACATTTAATAAAAATGGATGTAGAGTGGATAAAAATGGATGTAGAGTGGATAAAATGGATGTAGAGTGGATAAAAATGGATGTAGATTGGATAAAATGGATGTAGAGTGCATAAAAATGGATGTAGAGTATATAAATTGGATGTACAGTATATAAAATGGATGTAGAGTGGATAAAAATGGATGTCGAGTGGATAAAATGAATGTAGAGTGGATAAAAATGGATGTAGATTGGATAAAATGGATGTAGAGTGGATAAAAATGGATGTAGATTATATAAATTGGATGTAGAGTATATAAAATGGATGTAGAGTGGATAAAAATGGATGTCGAGTGGATAAAATGGATGTAGAGTGGATAAAAATGGATGTAGAGTGGATAAAATGGATGTAGAGTTGATAAAAATGGATGTAGAGTGGATAAAATGGATGTAGAGTAGATAAAATGGATGTAGAGTGGATAAAATGGATGTAGAGTTGATAAAATGGATGTAGAGTGGATAAAAATGGATGTCGAGTGGATAAAATGGATGTAGAGTGGATAAAAATGGATGTAGATTGGATAAAACGGATGTAGAGTTAATAAAAGTGGATGTAGAGTGGATAAAATGGATGTAGAGTTGATAAAAATGGATGTAGAGTGGATAAAAATGGATGTAGATTGGATAAAATGGATGTAGAGTGGATAAAAATGGATGTAGATTATATAAATTGGATGTAGAGTATATAAAATGGATGTAGAGTTAATAAAAATGGATGTAGAGTGGAAATAATGGATGTAGAGAGGATAAAATGGATGTGGAGTGGATAACAATGGATGTAGAGTGGATAAAATGGATGTAGAGTGGATAAAATGGATGTAGAGTGCATAAAAATGGATGTAGAGTGGATAAAATGGATGTAGAGTGGATAAAATTAATGTACATTTAATAAAAATGGATGTAGAGTGTATAAAAATGGATGTAGAATGGATAAAATGGATGTAGAGTTAATAGAAGTGGATGTAGAGTGGATAAAATGGATGTAGAGTGCATAAAAATGGATGTAGAGTGGATAAAATGGATGTAGAGTGGATAAAATTAATGTACATTTAATAAAAATGGATGTAGAGTGGATAAAAATGGATGTAGAATGGATAAAATGGATGTAGAGTTAATAGAAGTGGATGTAGAGTGGATAAAATGGATGTAGAGTTGATAAAAATGGATGTAGAGTGGATAAAAATGGATGTAGAGAGGATAAAATGGATGTAGAGTGGATAAAATGGATGTAGAGTTAATAAAAATGGATGTAGAGTGGATATAATGGATGTAGAGAGGATAAAATGGATGTGGAGTGGATAACAATGGATGTAGAGTGGATAAAATGGATGTAGAGTGGATAAAATGGATGTAGAGTGCATAAAAATGGATGTTGAGTGGATAAAATGGATGTAGAGTGGATAAAATTAATGTACATTTAATAAAAATGGATGTAGAGTGGATAAAAATGGATGTAGAATGGATAAAATGGATGTAGAGTTAATAGAAGTGGATGTAGAGTGGATAAAATGGATGTAGAGTTGATAAAAATGGATGTAGAGTGGATAAAAATGGATGTAGATTGGATAAAATGGATGTAGAGTGGATAAAAATGGATGTAGATTATATAAATTGGATGTAGAGTATATAAAATGGATGTAGAGTGGATAAAAATGGATGTCGAGTGGATAAAATGGATGTAGAGTGGATAAAATGGATGTAGATTGGATAAAATGGATGTCGAGTGGATAAAATGGATGTAGAGTGGATAAAAATAGATGCAGAAAGGATAAAATGGAAGTAGAGTGGATAAAAATGGATGTAGAGTGGATAAAAATGGATGTAGAGTGGATAAAATGGATGTAGAGTGGATAAAAATGGATGTAGAGAGGATCAAATGGATGTAGAGTGGATAAAATGGATGTACAGTTAATAAAAATGGATGTAGAGTGGAAATAATGGATGTAGAGAGGATAAAATGGATGTAGAGTGGATAAAATGGATGTAGAGTTCATAAAAATGGATGTAGAGTGGATAAAAATGGATGTAGATTGGATAAAATGGATGTAGAGTTGATAAAATGGATGTAAAGTGGATAAAATGGATGTAGAGTTAATAAAAATGGATGTAGAGTGGAAATAATGGATGTAGAGAGGATAAAATGGATGTAGAGCGGATAAAATGGATGTAGAGTTCATAAAAATGGATGTAGAGTGGATAAAAATGGATGTAGATTGGATAAAATGGATGTGGAGTGGATAACAATGGATGTAGAGAGGATAAAAATGGATATAGGGTAGATAAAATGGATGTAGAGTTAATAAAAATGGATGTAGAGTGGTTATAATGGATGTAGAGAGGATAAAATGGATGTGGAGTGGATAACAATGGATGTAGAGTGGATAAAATGGATGTAGAGTGGATAAAATGGATGTAGAGTGGATAAAATGGTTGTAGAGTGGATAAAATGGATGTAGAGTTGATAAAAATGGATGTAGAGTGGATAAAACGGATGTAGAGTGGATAAAAATGGATGTAGAGTGGATACAATGGTTGTAGAGTGGATAAAATGGATGTAGAGTTGATAAAAATGGATGTAGAGTGGATAAAACGGATGTAGAGTGGATAAAAATGGATGTCGAGTGGATAAAATGAATGTAGAGTGGATAAAATGGATGTAGATTGGATAAAATGGATGTAGAGTTAATAAAAATGGATGTAGAGTGGATAAAATGGATGTATAGTGGATAAAAATGGATGTAGAGTAGATAAAATAGATGTAGAGTGGATAAAAATGGATGTAGAGTGGATAAAATGGATGTAGAGTGGATGAAAATGGATGTAGAGTGGATAAAATGGATGTAGAGTAGATAAAATGGATGTAGAGTGGATAAAATGGATGTAGAGTTGATAAAATGGATGTAAAGTGGATAAAATGGATGTAGAGTTAATAAAAATGGATGTAGAGTGGAAATAATGGATGTAGAGAGGATAAAATGGATGTAGAGTGGATAAAATGGATGTAGAGTTCATAAAAATGGATGTAGAGTGAATAAAAATGGATGTAGATTGGATAAAATGGATGTAGAGTGGATAAAAATGGATGTAGAGTGGATAAAATGGATGTAGAGTTAATAAAAATGGATGTAGAGTGGAAATAATGGATGTAGAGAGGATAAAATGGATGTAGAGTGGATAAAATGGATGTAGAGTTCATAAAAATGGATGTAGAGTGGATAAAATGGATGTAGAGTGGATAAAATGATTGTAGAGTGGATAAAATGGATGTAGAGTGGATAAAAATGGATGTAGAGTGGATAAAATGGATGTAGAGTGGATAAAATGGTTGTAGAGTGGATAAAAATGGATGTAGAGTGGATAAAATGGATGTAGAATGGATAAAATGGATGTAAAGTGGATAAAAATGGATGTAGATTATATAAATTGGATGTAGAGTATATAAAATGGATGTAGAGTGGATAAAAATGGATGTCGAGTGGATAAAATGGATGTAGAGTGGATAAAAATGGATGTAGATTGGATAAAATGGATGTAGAGTTAATAAAAATGGATGTAGAGTGGATAAAATGGATGTATAGTGGATAAAAATGGATGTAGAGTAGATAAAATAGATGTAGAGTGGATAAAAATGGATGTAAAGTGGATAAAAATGGATGTAGAGTGGATAAAATGGATGTAGAGTTAAAAAAGTGGATGTAGAGTGGATAAAATGGATGTAGAGTTGATAAAAATGGATGTGGAGTGGATAAAAATGGATGTAGATTGGATAAAATGGATGTAGAGTGGATAAAAATGGATGTAGATTATATAAATTGGATGTAGAGTATATAAAATGGATGTAGAGTGGATAAAAATGGATGTCGAGTGGATAAAATGGATGTAGAGTGGATAAAAATGGATGTAGATTGGACAAAATGGATGTAGAGTTAATAAAAATGGATGTAGAGTGGATAAAATGGATGTATAGTGGATAAAAATGGATGTAGAGTAGATAAAATAGATGTAGAGTGGATAAAAATGGATGTAGAGTGGATAAAATGGATGTAGAGTGGATAAAAATGGATGTAGATTGGATAAAATGGATGTAGAGTTAATAAAAGTGGATGTAGAGTGGATAAAATGGATGTAGAGTTGATAAAAATGGATGTAGAGTGGATAAAAATGGATGTAGATTGGATAAAATGGATGTAGAGTAGATAAAAATGGATGTAGATTATATAAATTGGATGTAGAGTATATAAAATGGATGTAGAGTGGATAAAAATGGATGTCGAGTGGATAAAATGGATGTAGAGTGGATAAAAATGGATGTAGATTGGATAAAATGGATGTAGAGTTAATAAAAATGGATGTAGAGTGGATAAAATGGATGTATAGTGGATAAAAATGGATGTAGAGTAGATAAAATAGATGTAGAGTGGATAAAAATGGATGTAAAGTGGATAAAAATGGATGTAGAGTGGATAAAATGGATGTAGAGTTAAAAAAGTGGATGTAGAGTGGATAAAATGGATGTAGAGTTGATAAAAATGGATGTGTAGTGGATAAAAATGGATGTAGATTGGATAAAATGGATGTAGAGTGGATAAAAATGGATGTAGATTATATAAATTGGATGTAGAGTATATAAAATGGATGTAGAGTGGATAAAAATGGATGTCGAGTGGATAAAATGGATGTAGAGTGGATAAAAATGGATGTAGATTGGACAAAATGGATGTAGAGTTAATAAAAATGGATGTAGAGTGGATAAAATGGATGTATAGTGGATAAAAATGGATGTAGAGTAGATAAAATAGATGTAGAGTGGATAAAAATGGATGTAGAGTGGATAAAGTGGATGTAGAATGGATAAAATGGATGTAAAGTGGATAAAAATGGATGTCGAGTGGATAAAATGGATGTAGAGTGGATAAAAATAGATGCAGAAAGGATAAAATGGAAGTAGAGTGGATAAAAATGGATGTAGAGTGGATAAAAATGGATGTAGAGTGGATAAAATGGATGTAGAGTGGATAAAAATGGATGTAGAGAGGATCAAATGGATGTAGAGTGGATAAAATGGATGTACAGTTAATAAAAATGGATGTAGAGTGGAAATAATGGATGTAGAGAGGATAAAATGGATGTAGAGTGGATAAAATGGATGTAGAGTTCATAAAAATGGATGTAGAGTGGATAAAAATGGATGTAGATTGGATAAAATGGATGTAGAGTTGATAAAATGGATGTAAAGTGGATAAAATGGATGTAGAGTTAATAAAAATGGATGTAGAGTGGAAATAATGGATGTAGAGAGGATAAAATGGATGTAGAGCGGATAAAATGGATGTAGAGTTCATAAAAATGGATGTAGAGTGGATAAAAATGGATGTAGATTGGATAAAATGGATGTGGAGTGGATAACAATGGATGTAGAGAGGATAAAAATGGATATAGGGTAGATAAAATGGATGTAGAGTTAATAAAAATGGATGTAGAGTGGTTATAATGGATGTAGAGAGGATAAAATGGATGTGGAGTGGATAACAATGGATGTAGAGTGGATAAAATGGATGTAGAGTGGATAAAATGGATGTAGAGTGGATAAAATGGTTGTAGAGTGGATAAAATGGATGTAGAGTTGATAAAAATGGATGTAGAGTGGATAAAACGGATGTAGAGTGGATAAAAATGGATGTAGAGTGGATACAATGGTTGTAGAGTGGATAAAATGGATGTAGAGTTGATAAAAATGGATGTAGAGTGGATAAAACGGATGTAGAGTGGATAAAAATGGATGTAGAGTGGATAAAATGGATGTAGAGTGCATAAAAATGGATGTTCAGTGGATAAAATGGATGTAGAGTGGATAAAATTAATGTACATTTAATAAAAATGGATGTAGAGTGGATAAAAATGAATGTAGATTGGATAAAATGGAGGTAGAGTTAATAGAAGTGGATGTAGAGTGGATAAAATGGATGTAGAGTTGATAAAAATGGATGTAGAGTGGATAAAAATGGATGTAGATTGGATAAAATGGATGTAGAGTGGATAAAAATGGATGTAGATTATATAAATTGGATGTAGAGTATATAAAATGGATGTAGAGTGGATAAAAATGGATGTCGAGTGGATAAAATGGATGTAGAGTGGATAAAATGGATGTAGATTGGATAAAATGGATGTAGAGTTAATAAAAATGGATGTAGAGTGGATAAAATGGATGTATAGTGGATAAAAATGGATGTAGAGTAGATAAAATAGATGTAGAGAGGATAAAAATGGATGTAGAGTGGATAAAATGGATGTAGAGTGGATGAAAATGGATGTAGAGTGGATAAAATGGATGTAGAGTAGATAAAATGGATGTAGAGTGGATAAAATGGATGTAGAGTTGATAAAATGGATGTAAAGTGGATAAAATGGATGTAGAGTTAATAAAAATGGATGTAGAGTGGAAATAATGGATGTAGAGAGGATAAAATGGATGTAGAGTGGATAAAATGGATGTAGAGTTCATAAAAATGGATGTAGAGTGAATAAAAATGGATGTAGATTGGATAAAATGGATGTAGAGTGGATAAAAATGGATGTAGAGTGGATAAAATGGATGTAGAGTTAATAAAAATGGATGTAGAGTGGAAATAATGGATGTAGAGAGGATAAAATGGATGTAGAGTGGATAAAATGGATGTAGAGTTCATAAAAATGGATGTAGAGTGGATAAAATGGATGTAGAGTGGATAAAATGATTGTAGAGTGGATAAAATGGATGTAGAGTGGATAAAAATGGATGTAGAGTGGATAAAATGGATGTACATTTAATAAAAATGGATGTAGAGTGGATAAAAATGGATGTAGAGTGGATAAAAATGGATGTAGATTGGATAAAATGGATGTAGAGTGGATAAAATGGTTGTAGAGTGGATAAAAATGGATGTAGAGTGGATAAAATGGATGTAGAGTTGATAAAATGGATGTAAAGTGGATAAAATGGATGTAGAGTTAATAAAAATGGATGTAGAGTGGAAATAATGGATGTAGAGAGGATAAAATGGAAGTAGAGTGGATAAAAATGGATGTAGAGTGGATAAAAATGGATGTAGAGTGGATAAAATGGATGTAGAGTGGATAAAAATGGATGTAGAGAGGATAAAATGGATGTAGAGTGGATAAAATGGATGTACAGTTAATAAAAATGGATGTAGAGTGGAAATAATGGATGTAGAGAGGATAAAATGGATGTAGAGTGGATAAAATGGATGTAGAGTTCATAAAAATGGATGTAGAGTGGATAAAAATGGATGTAGATTGGATAAAATGGATGTGGAGTGGATAAAATGGATGTAGAGTGCATAAAAATGGATGTTGAGTGGATAAAATGGATGTAGAGTGGATAAAATTAATGTACATTTAATAAAAATGGATGTAGAGTGGATAAAAATGGATGTAGAATGGATAAAATGGATGTAGAGTTAATAGAAGTGGATGTAGAGTGGATAAAATGGATGTAGAGTTGATAAAAATGGATGTAGAGTGGATAAAAATGGATGTAGATTGGATAAAATGGATGTAGAGTGGATAAAAATGGATGTAGATTATATAAATTGGATGTAGAGTATATAAAATGGATGTAGAGTGGATAAAAATGGATGTAGAGTGGATACAATGGATGTAGAGTGGATAAAAATGGATGTAGAGTGGATAAAATGGATGTAGAGTGGATAAAAATGGATGTAGAGTGGATAAAATGGATGTACATTTAATAAAAATGGATGTAGAGTGGATAAAAATGGATGTAGAGTGGATAAAAATGGATGTAGATTGGATAAAATGGATGTAGAGTTAATAAAAGTGGATGTAGAGTGGATAAAATGGATGTAGAGTGGATAAAAATGGATGTAGATTGGATAAAATGGATGTAGAGTGCATAAAAATGGATGTAGAGTATATAAATTGGATGTACAGTATATAAAATGGATGTAGAGTGGATAAAAATGGATGTCGAGTGGATAAAATGGATGTAGAGTGGATAAAAATGGATGTAGATTGGATAAAATGGATGTAGAGTGGATGAAAATGGATGTAGAGTATATAAATTGGATGTAGAGTATATAAAATGGATGTAGAGTGGATAAAAATGGATGTCGAGTGGATAAAATGGATGTAGAGTGGATAAAAATGGATGTAGAGTGGATAAAATGGATGTAGAGTTGATAAAAATGGATGTAGAGTGGATAAAATGGATGTAGAGTAGATAAAATGGATGTAGAGTGGATAAAATGGATGTAGAGTTGATAAAATGGATGTAGAGTGGATAAAAATGGATGTCGAGTGGATAAAATGGATGTAGAGTTGATAAAAATGGATGTAGAGTGGATAAAAATGGATGTAGATTGGATAAAATGGATGTAGAGTGGATAAAAATGGATGTAGATTATATAAATTGGATGTAGAGTATATAAAATGGATGTAGAGTGGATAAAAATGGATGTCGAGTGGATAAAATGGATGTAGAGTAGATAAAAATGGATGTAGATTGGATAAAATGGATGTAGAGTTAATAAAAATGGATGTAGAGTGGATAAAATGGATGTATAGTGGATAAAAATGGATGTAGAGTAGATAAAATAGATGTAGAGTGGATAAAAATGGATGTAAAGTGGATAAAAATGGATGTAGATTGGATAAAATGGATGTAGAGTTAAAAAAGTGGATGTAGAGTGGATAAAATGGATGTAGAGTTGATAAAAATGGATGTGGAGTGGATAAAAATGGATGTAGATTGGATAAAATGGATGTAGAGTGGATAAAATGGATGTAGAGTGGATAAAAATGGATGTAGATTGGACAAAATGGATGTAGAGTAGATAAAATGGATGTAGAGTGGATAAAATGGATGTAGAGTTGATAAAATGGATGTAAAGTGGATAAAATGGATGTAGAGTTAATAAAAATGGATGTAGATTATATAAATTGGATGTAGAGTATATAAAATGGATGTAGAGTGGATAAAAATGGATGTAGAGTGGATACAATGGATGTAGAGTGGATAAAAATGGATGTAGAGTGGATAAAATGGATGTAGAGTGGATAAAAATGGATGTAGAGTGGATAAAATGGATGTACATTTAATAAAAATGGATGTAGAGTGGATAAAAGTGGATGTAGAGTGGATAAAATGGATGTAGAGTGGATAAAAATGGATGTAGATTGGATAAAATGGATGTAGAGTGCATAAAAATGGATGTAGAGTATATAAATTGGATGTACAGTATATAAAATGGATGTAGAGTGGATAAAAATGGATGTCGAGTGGATAAAATGAATGTAGAGTGGATAAAAATGGATGTAGATTGGATAAAATGGATGTAGAGTGGATAAAAATGGATGTAGAGTATATAAATTGGATGTAGAGTATATAAAATGGATGTAGAGTGGATAAAAATGGATGTCGAGTGGATAAAATGGATGTAGAGTGGATAAAAATGGATGTAGAGTGGATAAAATGGATGTACATTTAATAAAAATGGATGTAGAGTGGATAAAAGTGGATGTAGAGTGGATAAAATGGATGTAGAGTGGATAAAAATGGATGTAGATTGGATAAAATGGATGTAGAGTGCATAAAAATGGATGTAGAGTATATAAATTGGATGTACAGTATATAAAATGGATGTAGAGTGGATAAAAATGGATGTCGAGTGGATAAAATGAATGTAGAGTGGATAAAAATGGATGTAGATTGGATAAAATGGATGTAGAGTGGATGAAAATGGATGTAGAGTATATAAATTGGATGTAGAGTATATAAAATGGATGTAGAGTGGATAAAAATGGATGTCGAGTGGATAAAATGGATGTAGAGTGGATAAAAATGGATGTAGAGTGGATAAAATGGATGTAGAGTTGATAAAAATGGATGTAGAGTGGATAAAATGGATGTAGAGTAGATAAAATGGATGTAGAGTGGATAAAATGGATGTAGAGTTGATAAAATGGATGTAGAGTGGATAAAAATGGATGTCGAGTGGATAAAATGGATGTAGAGTGGATAAAAATGGATGTAGATTGGATAAAACGGATGTAGAGTTAATAAAAGTGGATGTAGAGTGGATAAAATGGATGTAGAGTTGATAAAAATGGATGTAGAGTGGATAAAAATGGATGTAGATTGGATAAAATGGATGTAGAGTGGATAAAAATGGATGTAGATTATATAAATTGGATGTAGAGTATATAAAATGGATGTAGAGTTAATAAAAATGGATGTAGAGTGGAAATAATGGATGTAGAGAGGATAAAATGGATGTGGAGTGGATAACAATGGATGTAGAGTGGATAAAATGGATGTAGAGTGGATAAAATGGATGTAGAGTGCATAAAAATGGATGTTGAGTGGATAAAATGGATGTAGAGTGGATAAAATTAATGTACATTTAATAAAAATGGATGTAGAGTGTATAAAAATGGATGTAGAATGGATAAAATGGATGTAGAGTTAATAGAAGTGGATGTAGAGTGGATAAAATGGATGTAGAGTGCATAAAAATGGATGTAGAGTGGATAAAATGGATGTAGAGTGGATAAAATTAATGTACATTTAATAAAAATGGATGTAGAGTGGATAAAAATGGATGTAGAATGGATAAAATGGATGTAGAGTTAATAGAAGTGGATGTAGAGTGGATAAAATGGATGTAGAGTTGATAAAAATGGATGTAGAGTGGATAAAAATGGATGTAGAGAGGATAAAATGGATGTAGAGTGGATAAAATGGATGTAGAGTTAATAAAAATGGATGTAGAGTGGATATAATGGATGTAGAGAGGATAAAATGGATGTGGAGTGGATAACAATGGATGTAGAGTGGATAAAATGGATGTAGAGTGGATAAAATGGATGTAGAGTGCATAAAAATGGATGTTGAGTGGATAAAATGGATGTAGAGTGGATAAAATTAATGTACATTTAATAAAAATGGATGTAGAGTGGATAAAAATGGATGTAGAGTGGATAAAATGGATGTAGAGTTAATAAAAATGGATGTAGAGTGGATAAAATGGATGTAGAGTTGATAAAAATGGATGTAGAGTGGATAAAAATGGATGTAGATTGGATAAAATGGATGTAGAGTGGATAAAAATGGATGTAGATTATATAAATTGGATGTAGAGTATATAAAATGGATGTAGAGTGGATAAAAATGGATGTAGAGTGGATAAAATGGATGTAGAGTGGATAAAATGGATGTAGATTGGATAAAATGGATGTAGAGTTAATAAAAATGGATGTAGAGTGGATAAAATGGATGTATAGTGGATAAAAATGGATGTAGAGTAGATAAAATAGATGTAGAGTGGATAAAAATGGATGTAGAGTGGATAAAATGGATGTCGAGTGGATAAAATGGATGTAGAGTGGATAAAAATAGATGTAGAGTGGATAAAAATGGATGTAGAGTGGATACAATGGATGTAGAGTAGATAAAAATGGATGTAGAGTGGATAAAATGGATGTAGAGTGGATAAAAATGGATGTAGAGTGGATAAAATGGATGTAGAGTGCATAAAAATGGATGTTGAGTGGATAAAATGGATGTAGAGTGGATAAAATGGATGTACATTTAATAAAAATGGATGTAGAGTGGATAAAAATGGATGTAGAGTGGATAAAAATGGATGTAGATTGGATAAAATGGATGTAGAGTTAATAAAAGTGGATGTAGAGTGGATAAAATGGATGTAGAGTTGATAAAAATGGATGTAGAGTGGATAAAAATGGATGTAGATTGGATAAAATGGATGTAGAGTGGATAAAAATGGATGTAGAGTATATAAATTGGATGTAGAGTATATAAAATGGATGTAGAGTGGATAAAAATGGATGTCGAGTGGATAAAATGGATGTAGAGTGGATAAAAATGGATGTAGATTGGATAAAATGGATGTAGAGTGGATGAAAATGGATGTAGAGTGGATAAAATGGATGTAGAGTAGATAAAATGGATGTAGAGTGGATAAAATGGATGTAGAGTTGTTAAAATGGATGTAAAGTGGATAAAATGGATGTAGAGTTAATAAAAATGGATGTAGAGTGGAAATAATGGATGTAGAGAGGATAAAATGGATGTAGAGTGGATAAAATGGATGTAGAGTTCATAAAAATGGATGTAGAGTGGATAAAAATGGATGTAGATTGGATAAAATGGATGTAGAGTGGATAAAAATGGATGTAGAGTGGATAAAATGGATGTAGAGTTAATAAAAATGGATGTAGAGTGGAAATAATGGATGTAGAGAGGATAAAATGGATGTAGAGTGGATAAAATGGATGTAGAGTTCATAAAAATGGATGTAGAGTGGATAAAATGGATGTAGAGTGTATAAAATGATTGTAGAGTGGATAAAATGGATGTAGAGTGGATAAAATGGATGTAGAGTGGATAAAATGGATGTACAGTTAATAAAAATGGATGTAGAGTGGAAATAATGGATGTAGAGAGGATAAAATGGATGTGGAGTGGATAACAATGGATGTAGAGTGGATAAAATGGATGTAGAGTGGATAAAATGGATGTAAAGTGGATAAAATGGATGTAGAGTTAATAAAAATGGATGTAGAGTGGAATTAATGGATGTAGAGAGGATAAAATGGATGTAGAGTGGATAAAATGGATGTAGAGTTCATAAAAATGGATGTAGAGTGGATAAAAATGGATGTAGATTGGATAAAATGGATGTAGAGTGGATAAAAATAGATGCAGAAAGGATAAAATGGAAGTAGAGTGGATAAAAATGGATGTAGAGTGGATAAAAATGGATGTAGAGTGGATAAAATGGATGTAGAGTGGATAAAAATGGATGTAGAGAGGATAAAATGGATGTAGAGTGGATAAAATGGATGTACAGTTAATAAAAATGGATGTAGAGTGGAAATAATGGATGTAGAGAGGATAAAATGGATGTAGAGCGGATAAAATGGATGTAGAGTTCATAAAAATGGATGTAGAGTGGATAAAAATGGATGTAGATTGGATAAAATGGATGTAGAGTTGATAAAATGGATGTAAAGTGGATAAAATGGATGTAGAGTTAATAAAAATGGATGTAGAGTGGAAATAATGGATGTAGAGAGGATAAAATGGATGTAGAGCGGATAAAATGGATGTAGAGTTCATAAAAATGGATGTAGAGTGGATAAAAATGGATGTAGATTGGATAAAATGGATGTGGAGTGGATAACAATGGATGTAGAGAGGATAAAAATGGATATAGGGTAGATAAAATGGATGTAGAGTTAATAAAAATGGATGTAGAGTGGTTATAATGGATGTAGAGAGGATAAAATGGATGTGGAGTGGATAACAATGGATGTAGAGTGGATAAAATGGATGTAGAGTGGATAAAATGGATGTAGAGTGGATAAAATGGTTGTAGAGTGGATAAAATGGATGTAGAGTTGATAAAAATGGATGTAGAGTGGATAAAACGGATGTAGAGTGGATAAAAATGGATGTAGAGTGGATACAATGGTTGTAGAGTGGATAAAATGGATGTAGAGTTGATAAAAATGGATGTAGAGTGGATAAAACGGATGTAGAGTGGATAAAAATGGATGTAGAGTGGATAAAATGGATGTAGAGTGCATAAAAATGGATGTTGAGTGGATAAAATGGATGTAGAGTGGATAAAATTAATGTACATTTAATAAAAATGGATGTAGAGTGGATAAAAATGGATGTAGATTGGATAAAATGGATGTAGAGTGAATAAAAGTGGATGTAGAGTGGATAAAATGGATGTAGAGTTGATAAAAATGGATGTAGAGTGGATAAAAATGGATGTAGATTGGATAAAATGGATGTAGAGTGGATAAAAATGGATGTAGATTATATAAATTGGATGTAGAGTATATAAAATGGATGTAGAGTGGATAAAAATGGATGTCGAGTGGATAAAATGGATGTAGAGTGGATAAAATGGATGTAGATTGGATAAAATGGATGTAGAGTTAATAAAAATGGATGTAGAGTGGATAAAATGGATGTATAGTGGATAAAAATGGATGTAGAGTAGATAAAATAGATGTAGAGAGGATAAAAATGGATGTAGAGTGGATAAAATGGATGTAGAGTGGATGAAAATGGATGTAGAGTGGATAAAATGGATGTAGAGTAGATAAAATGGATGTAGAGTGGATAAAATGGATGTAGAGTTGATAAAATGGATGTAAAGTGGATAAAATGGATGTAGAGTTAATAAAAATGGATGTAGAGTGGAAATAATGGATGTAGAGAGGATAAAATGGATGTAGAGTGGATAAAATGGATGTAGAGTTCATAAAAATGGATGTAGAGTGGATAAAAATGGATGTAGATTGGATAAAATGGATGTAGAGTGGATAAAAATGGATGTAGAGTGGATAAAATGGATGTAGAGTTAATAAAAATGGATGTAGAGTGGAAATAATGGATGTAGAGAGGATAAAATGGATGTAGAGTGGATAAAAATGGATGTAGATTATATAAATTGGATGTAGAGTATATAAAATGGATGTAGAGTGGATAAAAATGGATGTCGAGTGGATAAAATGGATGTAGAGTGGATAAAATGGATGTAGATTGGATAAAATGGATGTAGAGTTAATAAAAATGGATGTAGAGTGGATAAAATGGATGTATAGTGGATAAAAATGGATGTAGAGTAGATAAAATAGATGTAGAGAGGATAAAAATGGATGTAGAGTGGATAAAATGGATGTAGAGTGGATGAAAATGGATGTAGAGTGGATAAAATGGATGTAGAGTAGATAAAATGGATGTAGAGTGGATAAAATGGATGTAGAGTTGATAAAATGGATGTAAAGTGGATAAAATGGATGTAGAGTTAATAAAAATGGATGTAGAGTGGAAATAATGGATGTAGAGAGGATAAAATGGATGTAGAGTGGATAAAATGGATGTAGAGTTCATAAAAATGGATGTAGAGTGAATAAAAATGGATGTAGATTGGATAAAATGGATGTAGAGTGGATAAAAATGGATGTAGAGTGGATAAAATGGATGTAGAGTTAATAAAAATGGATGTAGAGTGGAAATAATGGATGTAGAGAGGATAAAATGGATGTAGAGCGGATAAAATGGATGTAGAGTTCATAAAAATGGATGTAGAGTGGATAAAAATGGATGTAGATTGGATAAAATGGATGTGGAGTGGATAACAATGGATGTAGAGAGGATAAAAATGGATATAGGGTAGATAAAATGGATGTAGAGTTAATAAAAATGGATGTAGAGTGGTTATAATGGATGTAGAGAGGATAAAATGGATGTGGAGTGGATAACAATGGATGTAGAGTGGATAAAATGGATGTAGAGTGGATAAAATGGATGTAGAGTGGATAAAATGGTTGTAGAGTGGATAAAATGGATGTAGAGTTGATAAAAATGGATGTAGAGTGGATAAAACGGATGTAGAGTGGATAAAAATGGATGTAGAGTGGATACAATGGTTGTAGAGTGGATAAAATGGATGTAGAGTTGATAAAAATGGATGTAGAGTGGATAAAACGGATGTAGAGTGGATAAAAATGGATGTAGAGTGGATAAAATGGATGTAGAGTGCATAAAAATGGATGTTCAGTGGATAAAATGGATGTAGAGTGGATAAAATTAATGTACATTTAATAAAAATGGATGTAGAGTGGATAAAAATGAATGTAGATTGGATAAAATGGATGTAGAGTTGATAGAAATGGATGTAGAGTGGATAAAATGGATGTAGAGTTGATAAAAATGGATGTAGAGTGGATAAAAATGGATGTAGATTGGATAAAATGGATGTAGAGTGGATAAAAATGGATGTAGATTATATAAATTGGATGTAGAGTATATAAAATGGATGTAGAGTGGATAAAAATGGATGTCGAGTGGATAAAATGGATGTAGAGTGGATAAAATGGATGTAGATTGGATAAAATGGATGTAGAGTTAATAAAAATGGATGTAGAGTGGATAAAATGGATGTATAGTGGATAAAAATGGATGTAGAGTAGATAAAATAGATGTAGAGAGGATAAAAATGGATGTAGGGTGGATAAAATGGATGTAGAGTGGATGAAAATGGATGTAGAGTGGATAAAATGGATGTAGAGTAGATAAAATGGATGTAGAGTGGATAAAATGGATGTAGAGTTGATAAAATGGATGTAAAGTGGATAAAATGGATGTAGAGTTAATAAAAATGGATGTAGAGTGGAAATAATGGATGTAGAGAGGATAAAATGGATGTAGAGTGGATAAAATGGATGTAGAGTTCATAAAAATGGATGTAGAGTGAATAAAAATGGATGTAGATTGGATAAAATGGATGTAGAGTGGATAAAAATGGATGTAGAGTGGATAAAATGGATGTAGAGTTAATAAAAATGGATGTAGAGTGGAAATAATGGATGTAGAGAGGATAAAATGGATGTAGAGTGGATAAAATGGATGTAGAGTTCATAAAAATGGATGTAGAGTGGATAAAATGGATGTAGAGTGGATAAAATGATTGTAGAGTGGATAAAATGGATGTAGAGTGGATAAAAATGGATGTAGAGTGGATAAAATGGATGTAGAGTGGATAAAATGGTTGTAGAGTGGATAAAAATGGATGTAGAGTGGATAAAATGGATGTAGAATGGATAAAATGGATGTAAAGTGGATAAAAATGGATGTAGATTATATAAATTGGATGTAGAGTATATAAAATGGATGTAGAGTGGATAAAAATGGATGTCGAGTGGATAAAATGGATGTAGAGTGGATAAAAATGGATGTAGATTGGATAAAATGGATGTAGAGTTAATAAAAATGGATGTAGAGTGGATAAAATGGATGTAGAGTGGATGAAAATGGATGTAGAGTATATAAATTGGATGTAGAGTATATAAAATGGATGTAGAGTGGATAAAAATGGATGTCGAGTGGATAAAATGGATGTAGAGTGGATAAAAATGGATGTAGAGTGGATAAAATGGATGTAGAGTTGATAAAAATGGATGTAGAGTGGATAAAATGGATGTAGAGTAGATAAAATGGATGTAGAGTGGATAAAATGGATGTAGAGTTGATAAAATGGATGTAGAGTGGATAAAAATGGATGTCGAGTGGATAAAATGGATGTAGAGTGGATAAAACGGATGTAGAGTGGATAAAAATGGATGTAGAGTGGATAAAATGGATGTAGAGTGCATAAAAATGGATGTTCAGTGGATAAAATGGATGTAGAGTGGATAAAATTAATGTACATTTAATAAAAATGGATGTAGAGTGGATAAAAATGAATGTAGATTGGATAAAATGGATGTAGAGTTAATAGAAGTGGATGTAGAGTGGATAAAATGGATGTAGAGTTGATAAAAATGGATGTAGAGTGGATAAAAATGGATGTAGATTGGATAAAAT
The DNA here is from genome assembly GCA_933228935.1 of Pemphredon lugubris. Taxonomy (NCBI): domain Eukaryota; kingdom Metazoa; phylum Arthropoda; class Insecta; order Hymenoptera; family Crabronidae; genus Pemphredon; species Pemphredon lugubris. The sequence continues at coordinate 49,854,837 of OW121816.1, forward strand.
GGATGTAGAGTGGATAAAAATGGATGTAGATTATATAAATTGGATGTAGAGTATATAAAATGGATGTAGAGTGGATAAAAATGGATGTCGAGTGGATAAAATGGATGTAGAGTGGATAAAATGGATGTAGATTGGATAAAATGGATGTAGAGTTAATAAAAATGGATGTAGAGTGGATAAAATGGATGTATAGTGGATAAAAATGGATGTAGAGTAGATAAAATAGATGTAGAGAGGATAAAAATGGATGTAGAGTGGATAAAATGGATGTAGAGTGGATGAAAATGGATGTAGAGTGGATAAAATGGATGTAGAGTAGATAAAATGGATGTAGAGTGGATAAAATGGATGTAGAGTTGATAAAATGGATGTAAAGTGGATAAAATGGATGTAGAGTTAATAAAAATGGATGTAGAGTGGAAATAATGGATGTAGAGAGGATAAAATGGATGTAGAGTGGATAAAATGGATGTAGAGTTCATAAAAATGGATGTAGAGTGGATAAAAATGGATGTAGATTGGATAAAATGGATGTAGAGTGGATAAAAATGGATGTAGAGTGGATAAAATGGATGTAGAGTTAATAAAAATGGATGTAGAGTGGAAATAATGGATGTAGAGAGGATAAAATGGATGTAGAGCGGATAAAATGGATGTAGAGTTCATAAAAATGGATGTAGAGTGGATAAAAATGGATGTAGATTGGATAAAATGGATGTGGAGTGGATAACAATGGATGTAGAGAGGATAAAAATGGATATAGGGTAGATAAAATGGATGTAGAGTTAATAAAAATGGATGTAGAGTGGTTATAATGGATGTAGAGAGGATAAAATGGATGTAGAGTGGATAACAATGGATGTAGAGTGGATAAAATGGATGTAGAGTGGATAAAATGGATGTAGAGTGGATAAAATGGTTGTAGAGTGGATAAAATGGATGTAGAGTTGATAAAAATGGATGTAGAGTGGATAAAACGGATGTAGAGTGGATAAAAATGGATGTAGAGTGGATACAATGGTTGTAGAGTGGATAAAATGGATGTAGAGTTGATAAAAATGGATGTAGAGTGGATAAAACGGTTGTAGAGTGGATAAAAATGGATGTAGAGTGGATAAAATGGATGTAGAGTGCATAAAAATGGATGTTCAGTGGATAAAATGGATGTAGAGTGGATAAAATTTATGTACATTTATTAAAAATGGATGTAGAGTGGATAAAAATGAATGTAGATTGGATAAAATGGATGTAGAGTTAATAGAAGTGGATGTAGAGTGGATAAAATGGATGTAGAGTTGATAAAAATGGATGTAGAGTGGATAAAAATGGATGTAGATTGGATAAAATGGATGTAGAGTGGATAAAAATGGATGTAGATTATATAAATTGGATGTAGAGTATATAAAATGGATGTAGAGTGGATAAAAATGGATGTCGAGTGGATAAAATGGATGTAGAGTGGATAAAATGGATGTAGATTGGATAAAATGGATGTAGAGTTAATAAAAATGGATGTAGAGTGGATAAAATGGATGTATAGTGGATAAAAATGGATGTAGAGTAGATAAAATAGATGTAGAGAGGATAAAAATGGATGTAGAGTGGATAAAATGGATGTAGAGTGGATGAAAATGGATGTAGAGTGGATAAAATGGATGTAGAGTAGATAAAATGGATGTAGAGTGGATAAAATGGATGTAGAGTTGATAAAATGGATGTAAAGTGGATAAAATGGATGTAGAGTTAATAAAAATGGATGTAGAGTGGAAATAATGGATGTAGAGAGGATAAAATGGATGTAGAGTGGATAAAATGGATGTAGAGTTCATAAAAATGGATGTAGAGTGAATAAAAATGGATGTAGATTGGATAAAATGGATGTAGAGTGGATAAAAATGGATGTAGAGTGGATAAAATGGATGTAGAGTTAATAAAAATGGATGTAGAGTGGAAATAATGGATGTAGAGAGGATAAAATGGATGTAGAGTGGATAAAATGGATGTAGAGTTCATAAAAATGGATGTAGAGTGGATAAAATGGATGTAGAGTGGATAAAATGATTGTAGAGTGGATAAAATGGATGTAGAGTGGATAAAAATGGATGTAGAGTGGATAAAATGGATGTAGAGTGGATAAAATGGTTGTAGAGTGGATAAAAATGGATGTAGAGTGGATAAAATGGATGTAGAATGGATAAAATGGATGTAAAGTGGATAAAAATGGATGTAGATTATATAAATTGGATGTAGAGTATATAAAATGGATGTAGAGTGGATAAAAATGGATGTCGAGTGGATAAAATGGATGTAGAGTGGATAAAAATGGATGTAGAGTGGATAAAATGGATGTAGAGTTAATAAAAATGGATGTAGAGTGGATAAAATGGATGTATAGTGGATAAAAATGGATGTAGAGTAGATAAAATAGATGTAGAGTGGATAAAAATGGATGTAAAGTGGATAAAAACGGATGTAGAGTGGATAAAATGGATGTAGAGTTAAAAAAGTGGATGTAGAGTGGATAAAATGGATGTAGAGTTGATAAAAATGGATGTGGAGTGGATAAAAATGGATGTAGATTGGATAAAATGGATGTAGAGTGGATAAAAATGGATGTAGATTATATAAATTGGATGTAGAGTATATAAAATGGATGTAGAGTGGATAAAAATGGATGTCGAGTGGATAAAATGGATGTAGAGTGGATAAAAATGGATGTAGATTGGACAAAATGGATGTAGAGTTAATAAAAATGGATGTAGAGTGGATAAAATGGATGTATAGTGGATAAAAATGGATGTAGAGTAGATAAAATAGATGTAGAGTGGATAAAAATGGATGTAGAGTGGATAAAATGGATGTAGAGTGGATAAAAATGGATGTAGATTGGATAAAATGGATGTAGAGTTAATAAAAGTGGATGTAGAGTGGATAAAATGGATGTAGAGTTGATAAAAATGGATGTAGAGTGGATAAAAATGGATGTAGATTGGATAAAATGGATGTAGAGTGGATAAAAATGGATGTAGATTATATAAATTGGATGTAGAGTATATAAAATGGATGTAGAGTGGATAAAAATGGATGTCGAGTGGATAAAATGGATGTAGAGTGGATAAAAATGGATGTAGATTGGATAAAATGGATGTAGAGTTAATAAAAGTGGATGTAGAGTGGATAAAATGGATGTAGAGTGGATAAAAATGGATGTAGATTGGATAAAATGGATGTAGAGTGCATAAAAATGGATGTAGAGTATATAAATTGGATGTACAGTATATAAAATGGATGTAGAGTGGATAAAAATGGATGTCGAGTGGATAAAATGGATGTAGAGTGGATAAAAATGGATGTAGATTGGATAAAATGGATGTAGAGTGGATGAAAATGGATGTAGAGTATATAAATTGGATGTAGAGTATATAAAATGGATGTAGAGTGGATAAAAATGGATGTCGAGTGGATAAAATGGATGTAGAGTGGATAAAAATGGATGTAGAGTGGATAAAATGGATGTAGAGTTGATAAAAATGGATGTAGAGTGGATAAAATGGATGTAGAGTAGATAAAATGGATGTAGAGTGGATAAAATGGATGTAGAGTTGATAAAATGGATGTAGAGTGGATAAAAATGGATGTCGAGTGGATAAAATGGATGTAGAGTGGATAAAAATGGATGTAGATTGGATAAAATGGATGTAGAGTTAATAAAAGTGGATGTAGAGTGGATAAAATGGATGTAGAGTTGATAAAAATGGATGTAGAGTGGATAAAAATGGATGTAGATTGGATAAAATGGATGTAGAGTGGATAAAAATGGATGTAGATTATATAAATTGGATGTAGAGTATATAAAATGGATGTAGAGTTAATAAAAATGGATGTAGAGTGGAAATAATGGATGTAGAGAGGATAAAATGGATGTGGAGTGGATAACAATGGATGTAGAGTGGATAAAATGGATGTAGAGTGGATAAAATGGATGTAGAGTGCATAAAAATGGATGTTGAGTGGATAAAATGGATGTAGAGTGGATAAAATTAATGTACATTTAATAAAAATGGATGTAGAGTGGATAAAAATGGATGTAGAATGGATAAAATGGATGTAGAGTTAATAGAAGTGGATGTAGAGTGGATAAAATGGATGTAGAGTGGATAAAAATGGATGTTGAGTGGATAAAATGGATGTAGAGTGGATAAAATTAATGTACATTTAATAAAAATGGATGTAGAGTGGATAAAAATGGATGTAGAATGGATAAAATGGATGTAGAGTTAATAGAAGTGGATGTAGAGTGGATAAAATGGATGTAGAGTTGATAAAAATGGATGTAGAGTGGATAAAAATGGATGTAGAGAGGATAAAATGGATGTAGAGTGGATAAAATGGATGTAGAGTTAATAAAAATGGAAGTAGAGTGGATATAATGGATGTAGAGAGGATAAAATGGATGTGGAGTGGATAACAATGGATGTAGAGTGGATAAAATGGATGTAGAGTGGATAAAATGGATGTAGAGTGCATAAAAATGGATGTTGAGTGGATAAAATGGATGTAGAGTGGATAAAATTAATGTACATTTAATAAAAATGGATGTAGAGTGGATAAAAATGGATGTAGAATGGATAAAATGGATGTAGAGTTAATAGAAGTGGATGTAGAGTGGATAAAATGGATGTAGAGTTGATAAAAATGGATGTAGAGTGGATAAAAATGGATGTAGATTGGATAAAATGGATGTAGAGTGGATAAAAATGGATGTAGATTATATAAATTGGATGTAGAGTATATAAAATGGATGTAGAGTGGATAAAAATGGATGTCGAGTGGATAAAATGGATGTAGAGTGGATAAAATGGATGTAGATTGGATAAAATGGATGTCGAGTGGATAAAATGGATGTAGAGTGGATAAAAATAGATGCAGAAAGGATAAAATGGAAGTAGAGTGGATAAAAATGGATGTAGAGTGGATAAAAATGGATGTAGAGTGGATAAAATGGATGTAGAGTGGATAAAAATGGATGTAGAGAGGATCAAATGGATGTAGAGTGGATAAAATGGATGTACAGTTAATAAAAATGGATGTAGAGTGGAAATAATGGATGTAGAGAGGATAAAATGGATGTAGAGTGGATAAAATGGATGTAGAGTTCATAAAAATGGATGTAGAGTGGATAAAAATGGATGTAGATTGGATAAAATGGATGTAGAGTTGATAAAATGGATGTAAAGTGGATAAAATGGATGTAGAGTTAATAAAAATGGATGTAGAGTGGAAATAATGGATGTAGAGAGGATAAAATGGATGTAGAGCGGATAAAATGGATGTAGAGTTCATAAAAATGGATGTAGAGTGGATAAAAATGGATGTAGATTGGATAAAATGGATGTGGAGTGGATAACAATGGATGTAGAGAGGATAAAAATGGATATAGGGTAGATAAAATGGATGTAGAGTTAATAAAAATGGATGTAGAGTGGTTATAATGGATGTAGAGAGGATAAAATGGATGTGGAGTGGATAACAATGGATGTAGAGTGGATAAAATGGATGTAGAGTGGATAAAATGGATGTAGAGTGGATAAAATGGTTGTAGAGTGGATAAAATGGTGTAGAGTTGATAAAAATGGATGTAGAGTGGATAAAACGGATGTAGAGTGGATAAAAATGGATGTAGAGTGGATACAATGGTTGTAGAGTGGATAAAATGGATGTAGAGTTGATAAAAATGGATGTAGAGTGGATAAAACGGATGTAGAGTGGATAAAAATGGATGTAGAGTGGATAAAATGGATGTAGAGTGCATAAAAATGGATGTTCAGTGGATAAAATGGATGTAGAGTGGATAAAATTAATGTACATTTAATAAAAATGGATGTAGAGTGGATAAAAATGAATGTAGATTGGATAAAATGGATGTAGAGTTAATAGAAGTGGATGTAGAGTGGATAAAATGGATGTAGAGTTGATAAAAATGGATGTAGAGTGGATAAAAATGGATGTAGATTGGATAAAATGGATGTAGAGTGGATAAAAATGGATGTAGATTATATAAATTGGATGTAGAGTATATAAAATGGATGTAGAGTGGATAAAAATGGATGTCGAGTGGATAAAATGGATGTAGAGTGGATAAAATGGATGTAGATTGGATAAAATGGATGTAGAGTTAATAAAAATGGATGTAGAGTGGATAAAATGGATGTATAGTGGATAAAAATGGATGTAGAGTAGATAAAATAGATGTAGAGAGGATAAAAATGGATGTAGAGTGGATAAAATGGATGTAGAGTGGATGAAAATGGATGTAGAGTGGATAAAATGGATGTAGAGTAGATAAAATGGATGTAGAGTGGATAAAATGGATGTAGAGTTGATAAAATGGATGTAAAGTGGATAAAATGGATGTAGAGTTAATAAAAATGGATGTAGAGTGGAAATAATGGATGTAGAGAGGATAAAATGGATGTAGAGTGGATAAAATGGATGTAGAGTTCATAAAAATGGATGTAGAGTGAATAAAAATGGATGTAGATTGGATAAAATGGATGTAGAGTGGATAAAAATGGATGTAGAGTGGATAAAATGGATGTAGAGTTAATAAAAATGGATGTAGAGTGGAAATAATGGATGTAGAGAGGATAAAATGGATGTAGAGTGGATAAAATGGATGTAGAGTTCATAAAAATGGATGTAGAGTGGATAAAATGGATGTAGAGTGGATAAAATGATTGTAGAGTGGATAAAATGGATGTAGAGTGGATAAAAATGGATGTAGAGTGGATAAAATGGATGTAGAGTGGATAAAATGGTTGTAGAGTGGATAAAAATGGATGTAGAGTGGATAAAATGGATGTAGAATGGATAAAATGGATGTAAAGTGGATAAAAATGGATGTAGATTATATAAATTGGATGTAGAGTATATAAAATGGATGTAGAGTGGATAAAAATGGATGTCGAGTGGATAAAATGGATGTAGAGTGGATAAAAATGGATGTAGATTGGATAAAATGGATGTAGAGTTAATAAAAATGGATGTAGAGTGGATAAAATGGATGTATAGTGGATAAAAATGGATGTAGAGTAGATAAAATAGATGTAGAGTGGATAAAAATGGATGTAAAGTGGATAAAAATGGATGTAGAGTGGATAAAATGGATGTAGAGTTAAAAAAGTGGATGTAGAGTGGATAAAATGGATGTAGAGTTGATAAAAATGGATGTAGAGTGGATAAAAATGGATGTAGATTGGATAAAATGGATGTAGAGTGGATAAAAATGGATGTAGATTATATAAATTGGATGTAGAGTATATAAAATGGATGTAGAGTGGATAAAAATGGATGTCGAGTGGATAAAATGGATGTAGAGTGGATAAAAATGGATGTAGATTGGACAAAATGGATGTAGAGTTAATAAAAATGGATGTAGAGTGGATAAAATGGATGTATAGTGGATAAAAATGGATGTAGAGTAGATAAAATAGATGTAGAGTGGATAAAAATGGATGTAGAGTGGATAAAATGGATGTAGAGTGGATAAAAATGGATGTAGATTGGATAAAATGGATGTAGAGTTAATAAAAGTGGATGTAGAGTGGATAAAATGGATGTAGAGTTGATAAAAATGGATGTAGAGTGGATAAAAATGGATGTAGATTGGATAAAATGGATGTAGAGTGGATAAAATGGATGTAGAGTAGATAAAATGGATGTAGAGTGGATAAAATGGATGTAGAGTTGTTAAAATGGATGTAAAGTGGATAAAATGGATGTAGAGTTAATAAAAATGGATGTAGAGTGGAAATAATGGATGTAGAGAGGATAAAATGGATGTAGAGTGGATAAAATGGATGTAGAGTTCATAAAAATGGATGTAGAGTGGATAAAAATGGATGTAGATTGGATAAAATGGATGTAGAGTGGATAAAAATGGATGTAGAGTGGATAAAATGGATGTAGAGTTAATAAAAATGGATGTAGAGTGGAAATAATGGATGTAGAGAGGATAAAATGGATGTAGAGTGGATAAAATGGATGTAGAGTTCATAAAAATGGATGTAGAGTGGATAAAATGGATGTAGAGTGTATAAAATGATTGTAGAGTGGATAAAATGGATGTACAGTGGATAAAATGGATGTAGAGTGGATAAAATGGATGTACAGTTAATAAAAATGGATGTAGAGTGGAAATAATGGATGTAGAGAGGATAAAATGGATGTGGAGTGGATAACAATGGATGTAGAGTGGATAAAATGGATGTAGAGTGGATAAAATGGATGTAAAGTGGATAAAATGGATGTAGAGTTAATAAAAATGGATGTAGAGTGGAATTAATGGATGTAGAGAGGATAAAATGGATGTAGAGTGGATAAAATGGATGTAGAGTTCATAAAAATGGATGTAGAGTGGATAAAAATGGATGTAGATTGGATAAAATGGATGTAGAGTGGATAAAAATAGATGCAGAAAGGATAAAATGGAAGTAGAGTGGATAAAAATGGATGTAGAGTGGATAAAAATGGATGTAGAGTGGATAAAATGGATGTAGAGTGGATAAAAATGGATGTAGAGAGGATCAAATGGATGTAGAGTGGATAAAATGGATGTAGAGTTAATAAAAATGGATGTAGAGTGGAAATAATGGATGTAGAGAGGATAAAATGGATGTAGAGCGGATAAAATGGATGTAGAGTTCATAAAAATGGATGTAGAGTGGATAAAAATGGATGTAGATTGGATAAAATGGATGTGGAGTGGATAACAATGGATGTAGAGAGGATAAAAATGGATATAGGGTAGATAAAATGGATGTAGAGTTAATAAAAATGGATGTAGAGTGGTTATAATGGATGTAGAGAGGATAAAATGGATGTGGAGTGGATAACAATGGATGTAGAGTGGATAAAATGGATGTAGAGTGGATAAAATGGATGTAGAGTGGATAAAATGGTTGTAGAGTGGATAAAATGGATGTAGAGTTGATAAAAATGGATGTAGAGTGGATAAAACGGATGTAGAGTGGATAAAAATGGATGTAGAGTGGATACAATGGTTGTAGAGTGGATAAAATGGATGTAGAGTTGATAAAAATGGATGTAGAGTGGATAAAACGGATGTAGAGTGGATAAAAATGGATGTAGAGTGGATAAAATGGATGTAGAGTGCATAAAAATGGATGTTGAGTGGATAAAATGGATGTAGAGTGGATAAAATTAATGTACATTTAATAAAAATGGATGTAGAGTGGATAAAAATGGATGTAGATTGGATAAAATGGATGTAGAGTTAATAGAAGTGGATGTAGAGTGGATAAAATGGATGTAGAGTTGATAAAAATGGATGTAGAGTGGATAAAAATGGATGTAGATTGGATAAAATGGATGTAGAGTGGATAAAAATGGATGTAGATTATATAAATTGGATGTAGAGTATATAAAATGGATGTAGAGTGGATAAAAATGGATGTCGAGTGGATAAAATGGATGTAGAGTGGATAAAATGGATGTAGAGTGGATAAAATGGATGTAGAGTTAATAAAAATGGATGTAGAGTGGATAAAATGGATGTATAGTGGATAAAAATGGATGTAGAGTAGATAAAATAGATGTAGAGAGGATAAAAATGGATGTAGAGTGGATAAAATGGATGTAGAGTGGATGAAAATGGATGTAGAGTGGATAAAATGGATGTAGAGTAGATAAAATGGATGTAGAGTGGATAAAATGGATGTAGAGTTGATAAAATGGATGTAAAGTGGATAAAATGGATGTAGAGTTAATAAAAATGGATGTAGAGTGGAAATAATGGATGTAGAGAGGATAAAATGGATGTAGAGTGGATAAAATGGATGTAGAGTGGATAAAATGGATGTAGAGTTAATAAAAATGGATGTAGAGTGGAAATAATGGATGTAGAGAGGATAAAATGGATGTAGAGTGGATAAAATGGATGTAGAGTTCATAAAAATGGATGTAGAGTGGATAAAATGGATGTAGAGTGGATAAAATGATTGTAGAGTGGATAAAATGAATGTAGAGTGGATAAAAATGGATGTAGAGTGGATAAAATGGATGTAGAGTGGATAAAATGGTTGTAGAGTGGATAAAATGGATGTAGAATGGATAAAATGGATGTAAAGTGGATAAAAATGGATGTCGAGTGGATAAAATGGATGTAGAGTGGATAAAAATAGATGTAGAGAGGATAAAATGGAAGTAGAGTGGATAAAAATGGATGTAGAGTGGATAAAAATGGATGTAGAGTGGATAAAATGGATGTAGAGTGGATAAAATGGATGTAGATTGGATAAAATGGATGTAGAGTTAATAAAAATGGATGTAGAGTGGATAAAATGGATGTATAGTGGATAAAAATGGATGTAGAGTAGATAAAATAGATGTAGAGAGGATAAAAATGGATGTAGAGTGGATAAAATGGATGTAGAGTGGATGAAAATGGATGTAGAGTGGATAAAATGGATGTAGAGTAGATAAAATGGATGTAGAGTGGATAAAATGGATGTAGAGTTGATAAAATGGATGTAAAGTGGATAAAATGGATGTAGAGTTAATAAAAATGGATGTAGAGTGGAAATAATGGATGTAGAGAGGATAAAATGGATGTAGAGTGGATAAAATGGATGTAGAGTGGATAAAATGGATGTAGAGTTAATAAAAATGGATGTAGAGTGGAAATAATGGATGTAGAGAGGATAAAATGGATGTAGAGTGGATAAAATGGATGTAGAGTTCATAAAAATGGATGTAGAGTGGATAAAATGGATGTAGAGTGGATAAAATGGTTGTAGAGTGGATAAAATGAATGTAGAGTGGATAAAAATGGATGTAGAGTGGATAAAATGGATGTAGAGTGGATAAAATGGTTGTAGAGTGGATAAAATGGATGTAGAATGGATAAAATGGATGTAAAGTGGATAAAAATGGATGTCGAGTGGATAAAATGGATGTAGAGTGGATAAAAATAGATGTAGAGAGGATAAAATGGAAGTAGAGTGGATAAAAATGGATGTAGAGTGGATAAAAATGGATGTAGAGTGGATAAAATGGATGTAGAGTGGATAAAAATGGATGTAGAGAGGATAAAATGGATGTAGAGTGGATAAAATGGATGTACAGTTAATAAAAATGGATGTAGAGTGGAAATAATGGATGTAGAGAGGATAAAATGGATGTAGAATGGATAAAATGGATTTAGAGTTCATAAAAATGGATGTAGAGTGGATAAAAATGGATGTAGATTGGATAAAATGGATGTAGAGTTGATAAAATGGATGTAAAGTGGATAAAATGGATGTAGAGTTAATAAAAATGGATGTAGAGTGGAATTAATGGATGTAGAGAGGATAAAATGGATGTAGAGTGGATAAAATGGATGTAGAGTTCATAAAAATGGATGTAGAGTGGATAAAAATGGATGTAGATTGGATAAAATGGATGTGGAGTGGATAACAATGGATGTAGAGAGGATAAAAATGGATATAGGGTAGATAAAATGGATGTAGAGTTCATAAAAATGGATGTAGAGTGGATAAAAATGGATGTAGATTGGATAAAATGGATGTGGAGTGGATAACAATGGATGTAGAGAGGATAAAAATGGATATAGAGTAGATAAAATGGATGTAGAGTTAATAAAAATGGATGTAGAGTGGATATAATGGATGTAGAGAGGATAAAATGGATGTGGAGTGGATAAAATGGTTGTAGAGTGGATAAAATGGATGTAGAGTTGATAAAAATGGATGTAGAGTGGATAAAACGGATGTAGAGTGGATAAAAATGGATGTAGAGTGGATACAATGGTTGTAGAGTGGATAAAAATGGATGTAGAGTGGATAAAATGGATGTAGAGTGCATAAAAATGGATGTTGAGTGGATAAAATGGATGTAGAGTGGATAAAATTAATGTACATTTAATAAAAATGGATGTAGAGTGGATAAAAATGGATGTAGATTGGGTAAAATGGTTGTAGAGTTAATAGAAGTGGATGTAGAGTGGATAAAATGGATGTAGAGTTGATAAAAATGGATGTAGAGTGGATAAAAATGGATGTAGATTGGATAAAATGGATGTAGAGTGGATAAAAATGGATGTAGATTATATAAATTGGATGTAGAGTATATAAAATGGATGTAGAGTGGATAAAAATGGATGTCGAGTGGATAAAATGGATGTAGAGTGGATAAAAATGGATGTAGAGTGGATAAAATGGATGTAGAGTTGATAAAAATGGATGTAGAGTGGATAAAATGGATGTAGAGTAGATAAAATGGATGTAGAGTGGATAAAATGGATGTAGAGTTGATAAAATGGATGTAGAGTGGATAAAAATGGATGTCGAGTGGATAAAATGGATGTAGAGTGGATAAAAATGGATGTAGATTGGATAAAATGGATGTAGAGTTAATAAAAGTGGATGTAGAGTGGATAAAATGGATGTAGAGTTGATAAAAATGGATGTAGAGTGGATAAAAATGGATGTAGATTGGATAAAATGGATGTAGAGTGGATAAAAATGGATGTAGATTATATAAATTGGATGTAGAGTATATAAAATGGATGTAGAGTGGATAAAAATGGATGTCGAGTGGATAAAATGGATGTAGAGTGGATAAAAATGGATGTAGATTGGATAAAATGGATGTAGAGTTAATAAAAATGGACGTAGAGTGGATAAAATGGATGTATAGTGGATAAAAATGGATGTAGAGTAGATAAAATAGATGTAGAGTGGATAAAAATGGATGTAAAGTGGATAAAAATGGATGTAGATTGGATAAAATGGATGTAGAGTTAAAAAAGTGGATGTAGAGTGGATAAAATGGATGTAGAGTTGATAAAAATGGATGTGGAGTGGATAAAAATGGATGTAGATTGGATAAAATGGATGTAGAGTGGATAAAAATAGATGTAGATTATATAAATTGGATGTAGAGTATATAAAATGGATGTAGAGTGGATAAAAATGGATGTCGAGTGGATAAAATGGATGTAGAGTGGATAAAAATGGATCTAGATTGGACAAAATGGATGTAGAGTAGATAAAATGGATGTAGAGTGGATAAAATGGATGTAGAGTTGATAAAATGGATGTAAAGTGGATAAAATGGATGTAGAGTTAATAAAAATGGATGTAGATTATATAAATTGGATGTAGAGTATATAAAATGGATGTAGAGTGGATAAAAATGGATGTAGAGTGGATACAATGGATGTAGATTATATAAATTGGATGTAGAGTATATAAAATGGATGTAGAGTGGATAAAAATGGATGTAGAGTGGATACAATGGATGTAGAGTGGATAAAAATGGATGTAGAGTGGATAAAAATGGATGTAGAGTGGATAAAAATGGATGTAGATTGGATAAAATGGATGTAGAGTTAATAAAAGTGGATGTAGAGTGGATAAAATGGATGTAGAGTGGATAAAAATGGATGTAGATTGGATAAAATGGATGTAGAGTGCATAAAAATGGATGTAGAGTATATAAATTGGATGTACAGTATATAAAATGGATGTAGAGTGGATAAAAATGGATGTCGAGTGGATAAAATGGATGTAGAGTGGATAAAAATGGATGTAGATTGGATAAAATGGATGTAGAGTGGATGAAAATGGATGTAGAGTATATAAATTGGATGTAGAGTATATAAAATGGATGTAGAGTGGATAAAAATGGATGTCGAGTGGATAAAATGGATGTAGAGTGGATAAAAATGGATGTAGAGTGGATAAAATGGATGTAGAGTTGATAAAAATGGATGTAGAGTGGATAAAATGGATGTAGAGTAGATAAAATGGATGTAGAGTGGATAAAATGGATGTAGAGTTGATAAAATGGATGTAGAGTGGATAAAAATGGATGTCGAGTGGATAAAATGGATGTAGAGTGGATAAAAATGGATGTAGATTGGATAAAATGGATGTAGAGTTAATAAAAGTGGATGTAGAGTGGATAAAATGGATGTAGAGTTGATAAAAATGGATGTAGAGTGGATAAAAATGGATGTAGATTGGATAAAATGGATGTAGAGTGGATAAAAATGGATGTAGATTATATAAATTGGATGTAGAGTATATAAAATGGATGTAGAGTTAATAAAAATGGATGTGGAGTGGAAATAATGGATGTAGAGAGGATAAAATGGATGTGGAGTGGATAACAATGGATGTAGAGTGGATAAAATGGATGTAGAGTGGATAAAATGGATGTAGAGTGCATAAAAATGGATGTAGAGTGGATAAAATGGATGTAGAGTGGATAAAATTAATGTACATTTAATAAAAATGGATGTAGAGGTGATAAAAATGGATGTAGAATGGATAAAATGGATGTAGAGTTAATAGAAGTGGATGTAGAGTGGATAAAAATGGATGTCGAGTGGATAAAATGGATGTAGAGTGGATAAAAATGGATGTAGAGTGGATAAAATGGATGTAGAGTGGATAAAATGGATGTAGAGTTGATAAAATGGATGTAGAGTGGATAAAAATGGATGTCGAGTGGATAAAATGGATGTAGAGTGGATAAAAATGGATGTAGATTGGATAAAATGGATGTAGAGTTAATAAAAGTGGATGTAGAGTGGATAAAATGGATGTAGAGTTGATAAAAATGGATGTAGAGTGGATAAAAATGGATGTAGATTGGATAAAATGGATGTAGAGTGGATAAAAATGGATGTAGATTATATAAATTGGATGTAGAGTATATAAAATGGATGTAGAGTGGATAAAAATGGATGTCGAGTGGATAAAATGGATGTAGAGTGGATAAAAATGGATGTAGATTGGATAAAATGGATGTAGAGTTAATAAAAATGGATGTAGAGTGGATAAAATGGATGTATAGTGGATAAAAATGGATGTAGAGTAGATAAAATAGATGTAGAGTGGATAAAAATGGATGTAAAGTGGATAAAAATGGATGTAGATTGGATAAAATGGATGTAGAGTTAAAAAAGTGGATGTAGAGTGGATAAAATGGATGTAGAGTTGATAAAAATGGATGTGGAGTGGATAAAAATGGATGTAGATTGGATAAAATGGATGTAGAGTGGATAAAAATAGATGTAGATTATATAAATTGGATGTAGAGTATATAAAATGGATGTAGAGTGGATAAAAATGGATGTCGAGTGGATAAAATGGATGTAGAGTGGATAAAAAGGATGTAGAGTAGATAAAATGGATGTAGAGTGGATAAAATGGATGTAGAGTTGATAAAATGGATGTAAAGTGGATAAAATGGATGTAGAGTTAATAAAAATGGATGTAGATTATATAAATTGGATGTAGAGTATATAAAATGGATGTAGAGTGGATAAAAATGGATGTAGAGTGGATACAATGGATGTAGAGTGGATAAAAATGGATGTAGAGTGGATAAAATGGATGTAGAGTGGATAAAAATGGATGTAGAGTGGATAAAATGGATGTACATTTAATAAAAATGGATGTAGAGTGGATAAAAATGGATGTAGAGTGGATAAAAATGGATGTAGATTGGATAAAATGGATGTAGAGTTAATAAAAGTGGATGTAGAGTGGATAAAATGGATGTAGAGTGGATAAAAATGGATGTAGATTGGATAAAATGGATGTAGAGTGCATAAAAATGGATGTAGAGTATATAAATTGGATGTACAGTATATAAAATGGATGTAGAGTGGATAAAAATGGATGTCGAGTGGATAAAATGGATGTAGAGTGGATAAAAATGGATGTAGATTGGATAAAATGGATGTAGAGTGGATGAAAATGGATGTAGAGTATATAAATTGGATGTAGAGTATATAAAATGGATGTAGAGTGGATAAAAATGGATGTCGAGTGGATAAAATGGATGTAGAGTGGATAAAAATGGATGTAGAGTGGATAAAATGGATGTAGAGTTGATAAAAATGGATGTAGAGTGGATAAAATGGATGTAGAGTAGATAAAATGGATGTAGAGTGGATAAAATGGATGTAGAGTTGATAAAATGGATGTAGAGTGGATAAAAATGGATGTCGAGTGGATAAAATGGATGTAGAGTGGATAAAAATGGATGTAGATTGGATAAAATGGATGTAGAGTTAATAAAAGTGGATGTAGAGTGGATAAAATGGATGTAGAGTTGATAAAAATGGATGTAGAGTGGATAAAAATGGATGTAGATTGGATAAAATGGATGTAGAGTGGATAAAAATGGATGTAGATTATATAAATTGGATGTAGAGTATATAAAATGGATGTAGAGTTAATAAAAATGGATGTGGAGTGGAAATAATGGATGTAGAGAGGATAAAATGGATGTGGAGTGGATAACAATGGATGTAGAGTGGATAAAATGGATGTAGAGTGGATAAAATGGATGTAGAGTGCATAAAAATGGATGTTGAGTGGATAAAATGGATGTAGAGTGGATAAAATTAATGTACATTTAATAAAAATGGATGTAGAGGTGATAAAAATGGATGTAGAATGGATAAAATGGATGTAGAGTTAATAGAAGTGGATGTAGAGTGGATAAAATGGATGTAGAGTTGATAAAAATGGATGTAGAGTGGATAAAAATGGATGTAGAGAGGATAAAATGGATGTAGAGTGGATAAAATGGATGTAGAGTTAATAAAAATGGATGTAGAGTGGATATAATGGATGTAGAGAGGATAAAATGGATGTGGAGTGGATAACAATGGATGTAGAGTGGATAAAATGGATGTAGAGTGGATAAAATGGATGTAGAGTGCATAAAAATGGATGTTGAGTGGATAAAATGGATGTAGAGTGGATAAAATTAATGTACATTTAATAAAAATGGATGTAGAGTGGATAAAAATGGATGTAGAATGGATAAAATGGATGTAGAGTTAATAGAAGTGGATGTAGAGTGGATAAAATGGATGTAGAGTTGATAAAAATGGATGTAGAGTGGATAAAAATGGATGTAGATTGGATAAAATGGATGTAGAGTGGATAAAAATGGATGTAGATTATATAAATTGGATGTAGAGTATATAAAATGGATGTAGAGTGGATAAAAATGGATGTCGAGTGGATAAAATGGATGTAGAGTGGATAAAATGGATGTAGATTGGATAAAATGGATGTCGAGTGGATAAAATGGATGTAGAGTGGATAAAAATAGATGCAGAAAGGATAAAATGGAAGTAGAGTGGATAAAAATGGATGTAGAGTGGATAAAAATGGATGTAGAGTGGATAAAATGGATGTAGAGTGGATAAAAATGGATGTAGAGAGGATCAAATGGATGTAGAGTGGATAAAATGGATGTACAGTTAATAAAAATGGATGTAGAGTGGAAATAATGGATGTAGAGAGGATAAAATGGATGTAGAGTGGATAAAATGGATGTGGAGTGGATAACAATGGATGTAGAGTGGATAAAATGGATGTAGAGTGGATAAAATGGATGAAGAGTGGATAAAATGGTTGTAGAGTGGATAAAATGGATGTAGAGTGGATAAAAATGGATGTAGAGTGGATAAAATGGATGTAGAGTGGATAAAAATGGATGTAGAGTGGATAAAATGGATGTAGAATGGATAAAATGGATGTAAAGTGGATAAAAATGGATGTCGAGTGGATAAAATGGATGTAGAGTGGATAAAAATAGATGCAGAGAGGATAAAATGGAAGTAGAGTGGATAAAAATGGATGTAGAGTGGATAAAAATGGATGTAGAGTGGATAAAATGGATGTAGAGTGGATAAAAATGGATGTAGAGAGGATAAAATGGATGTAGAGTGGATAAAATGGATTTACAGTTAATAAAAATGGATGTAGAGTGGAAATAATGGATGTAGAGAGGATAAAATGGATGTAGAGTGGATAAAATGGATGTAGAGTTCATAAAAATGGATGTAGAGTGGATAAAAATGGATGCAGATTGGATAAAATGGATGTAGAGTTAATAAAAATGGATGTAGAGTGGAAATAATGGATGTAGAGAGGATAAAATGGATGTAGAGCGGATAAAATGGATGTAGAGTTCATAAAAATGGATGTAGAGTGGATAAAAATGGATGTAGATTGGATAAAATGGATGTGGAGTGGATAAAATGGATGTAGAGTAGATAAAATGGATGTAGAGTGGATAAAATGGATGTAGAGTTGATAAAATGGATGTAGAGTGGATAAAAATGGATGTCGAGTGGATAAAATGGATGTAGAGTGGATAAAAATGGATGTAGATTGGATAAAATGGATGTAGAGTTAATAAAAGTGGATGTAGAGTGGATAAAATGGATGTAGAGTTGATAAAAATGGATGTAGAGTGGATAAAAATGGATGTAGATTGGATAAAATGGATGTAGAGTGGATAAAAATGGATGTAGATTATATAAATTGGATGTAGAGTATATAAAATGGATGTAGAGTGGATAAAAATGGATGTCGAGTGGATAAAATGGATGTAGAGTGGATAAAAATGGATGTAGATTGGATAAAATGGATGTAGAGTTAATAAAAATGGATGTAGAGTGGATAAAATGGATGTATAGTGGATAAAAATGGATGTAGAGTAGATAAAATAGATGTAGAGTGGATAAAAATGGATGTAAAGTGGATAAAAATGGATGTAGATTGGATAAAATGGATGTAGAGTTAAAAAAGTGGATGTAGAGTGGATAAAATGGATGTAGAGTTGATAAAAATGGATGTGGAGCGGATAAAAATGGATGTAGATTGGATAAAATGGATGTAGAGTGGATAAAAATAGATGTAGATTATATAAATTGGATGTAGAGTATATAAAATGGATGTAGAGTGGATAAAAATGGATGTCGAGTGGATAAAATGGATGTAGAGTGGATAAAAATGGATCTAGATTGGACAAAATGGATGTAGAGTAGATAAAATGGATGTAGAGTGGATAAAATGGATGTAGAGTTGATAAAATGGATGTAAAGTGGATAAAATGGATGTAGAGTTAATAAAAATGGATGTAGATTATATAAATTGGATGTAGAGTATATAAAATGGATGTAGAGTGGATAAAAATGGATGTAGAGTGGATACAATGGATGTAGAGTGGATAAAAATGGATGTAGAGTGGATAAAATGGATGTAGAGTGGATAAAAATGGATGTAGAGTGGATAAAATGGATGTACATTTAATAAAAATGGATGTAGAGTGGATAAAAATGGATGTAGAGTGGATAAAAATGGATGTAGATTGGATAAAATGGATGTAGAGTTAATAAAAGTGGATGTAGAGTGGATAAAATGGATGTAGAGTGGATAAAAATGGATGTAGATTGGATAAAATGGATGTAGAGTGCATAAAAATGGATGTAGAGTATATAAATTGGATGTACAGTATATAAAATGGATGTAGAGTGGATAAAAATGGATGTCGAGTGGATAAAATGGATGTAGAGTGGATAAAAATGGATGTAGATTGGATAAAATGGATGTAGAGTGGATGAAAATGGATGTAGAGTATATAAATTGGATGTAGAGTATATAAAATGGATGTAGAGTGGATAAAAATGGATGTCGAGTGGATAAAATGGATGTAGAGTGGATAAAAATGGATGTAGAGTGGATAAAATGAATGTAGAGTTGATAAAAATGGATGTAGAGTGGATAAAATGGATGTAGAGTAGATAAAATGGATGTAGAGTGGATAAAATGGATGTAGAGTTGATAAAATGGATGTAGAGTGGATAAAAATGGATGTCGAGTGGATAAAATGGATGTAGAGTGGATAAAAATGGATGTAGATTGGATAAAATGGATGTAGAGTTAATAAAAGTGGATGTAGAGTGGATAAAATGGATGTAGAGTTGATAAAAATGGATGTAGAGTGGATAAAAATGGATGTAGATTGGATAAAATGGATGTAGAGTGGATAAAAATGGATGTAGATTATATAAATTGGATGTAGAGTATATAAAATGGATGTGGAGTGGAAATAATGGATGTAGAGAGGATAAAATGGATGTGGAGTGGATAACAATGGATGTAGAGTGGATAAAATGGATGTAGAGTGGATAAAATGGATGTAGAGTGCATAAAAATGGATGTTGAGTGGATAAAATGGATGTAGAGTGGATAAAATTAATGTACATTTAATAAAAATGGATGTAGAGTGGATAAAAATGGATGTAGAATGGATAAAATGGATGTAGAGTTAATAGAAGTGGATGTAGAGTGGATAAAATGGATGTAGAGTGCATAAAAATGGATGTTGAGTGGATAAAATGGATGTAGAGTGGATAAAATTAATGTACATTTAATAAAAATGGATGTAGAGTGGATAAAAATGGATGTAGAATGGATAAAATGGATGTAGAGTTAATAGAAGTGGATGTAGAGTGGATAAAATGGATGTAGAGTTGATAAAAATGGATGTAGAGTGGATAAAAATGGATGTAGAGAGGATAAAATGGATGTAGAGTGGATAAAATGGATGTAGAGTTAATAAAAATGAATGTAGAGTGGATATAATGGATGTAGAGAGGATAAAATGGATGTGGAGTGGATAACAATGGATGTAGAGTGGATAAAATGGATGTAGAGTGGATAAAATGGATGTAGAGTGCATAAAAATGGATGTTGAGTGGATAAAATGGATGTAGAGTGGATAAAATTAATGTACATTTAATAAAAATGGATGTAGAGTGGATAAAAATGGATGTAGAATGGATAAAATGGATGTAGAGTTAATAGAAGTGGATGTAGAGTGGATAAAATGGATGTAGAGTTGATAAAAATGGATGTAGAGTGGATAAAAATGGATGTAGATTGGATAAAATGGATGTAGAGTGGATAAAAATGGATGTAGATTATATAAATTGGATGTAGAGTATATAAAATGGATGTAGAGTGGATAAAAATGGATGTAGAGTGGATAAAATGGATGTAGAGTGGATAAAATGGATGTAGATTGGATAAAATGGATGTAGAGTTAATAAAAATGGATGTAGAGTGGATAAAATGGATGTATAGTGGATAAAAATGGATGTAGAGTAGATAAAATAGATGTAGAGTGGATAAAAATGGATGTAGAGTGGATAAAATGGATGTCGAGTGGATAAAATGGATGTAGAGTGGATAAAAATAGATGTAGAGTGGATAAAAATGGATGTAGAGTGGATACAATGGATGTAGAGTGGATAAAAATGGATGTAGAGTGGATAAAATGGATGTAGAGTGGATAAAAATGGATGTAGAGTGGATAAAATGGATGTAGAGTGCATAAAAATGGATGTTGAGTGGATAAAATGGATGTAGAGTGGATAAAATGGATGTACATTTAATAAAAATGGATGTAGAGTGGATAAAAATGGATGTAGAGTGGATAAAAATGGATGTAGATTGGATAAAATGGATGTAGAGTTAATAAAAGTGGATGTAGAGTGGATAAAATGGATGTAGAGTTGATAAAAATGGATGTAGAGTGGATAAAAATGGATGTAGATTGGATAAAATGGATGTAGAGTGGATAAAAATGGATGTAGAGTATATAAATTGGATGTAGAGTATATAAAATGGATGTAGAGTGGATAAAAATGGATGTCGAGTGGATAAAATGGATGTAGAGTGGATAAAAATGGATGTAGATTGGATAAAATGGATGTAGAGTGGATGAAAATGGATGTAGAGTGGATAAAATGGATGTAGAGTAGATAAAATGGATGTAGAGTGGATAAAATGGATGTAGAGTTGATAAAATGGATGTAAAGTGGATAAAATGGATGTAGAGTTAATAAAAATGGATGTAGAGTGGAAATAATGGATGTAGAGAGGATAAAATGGATGTAGAGTGGATAAAATGGATGTATAGTGGATAAAAATGGATGTAGAGTAGATAAAATAGATGTAGAGAGGATAAAAATGGATGTAGAGTGGATAAAATGGATGTAGAGTGGATGAAAATGGATGTAGAGTGGATAAAATGGATGTAGAGTAGATAAAATGGATGTAGAGTGGATAAAAATGGATGTAGATTGGATAAAATGGATGTAGAGTGGATAAAAATGGATGTAGATTATATAAATTGGATGTAGAGTATATAAAATGGATGTAGAGTTAATAAAAATGGATGTGGAGTGGAAATAATGGATGTAGAGAGGATAAAATGGATGTGGAGTGGATAACAATGGATGTAGAGTGGATAAAATGGATGTAGAGTGGATAAAATGGATGTAGAGTGCATAAAAATGGATGTTGAGTGGATAAAATGGATGTAGAGTGGATAAAATTAATGTACATTTAATAAAAATGGATGTAGAGTGTATAAAAATGGATGTAGAATGGATAAAATGGATGTAGAGTTAATAGAAGTGGATGTAGAGTGGATAAAATGGATGTAGAGTGCATAAAAATGGATGTTGAGTGGATAAAATGGATGTAGAGTGGATAAAATTAATGTACATTTAATAAAAATGGATGTAGAGTGGATAAAAATGGATGTAGAATGGATAAAATGGATGTAGAGTTAATAGAAGTGGATGTAGAGTGGATAAAATGGATGTAGAGTTGATAAAAATGGATGTAGAGTGGATAAAAATGGATGTAGAGAGGATAAAATGGATGTAGAGTGGATAAAATGGATGTAGAGTTAATAAAAATGGATGTAGAGTGGATATAATGGATGTAGAGAGGATAAAATGGATGTGGAGTGGATAACAATGGATGTAGAGTGGATAAAATGGATGTAGAGTGGATAAAATGGATGTAGAGTGCATAAAAATGGATGTTGAGTGGATAAAATGGATGTAGAGTGGATAAAATTAATGTACATTTAATAAAAATGGATGTAGAGTGGATAAAAATGGATGTAGAATGGATAAAATGGATGTAGAGTTAATAGAAGTGGATGTAGAGTGGATAAAATGGATGTAGAGTTGATAAAAATGGATGTAGAGTGGATAAAAATGGATGTAGATTGGATAAAATGGATGTAGAGTGGATAAAAATGGATGTAGATTATATAAATTGGATGTAGAGTATATAAAATGGATGTAGAGTGGATAAAAATGGATGTCGAGTGGATAAAATGGATGTAGAGTGGATAAAATGGATGTAGATTGGATAAAATGG
Source organism: Pemphredon lugubris (assembly GCA_933228935.1). Taxonomy (NCBI): domain Eukaryota; kingdom Metazoa; phylum Arthropoda; class Insecta; order Hymenoptera; family Crabronidae; genus Pemphredon; species Pemphredon lugubris. The sequence goes on from OW121816.1 coordinate 49,877,927, forward strand.
ATGTAGAGTTAATAAAAATGGATGTAGAGTGGATAAAATGGATGTATAGTGGATAAAAATGGATGTAGAGTAGATAAAATAGATGTAGAGTGGATAAAAATGGATGTAGAGTGGATAAAATGGATGTCGAGTGGATAAAATGGATGTAGAGTGGATAAAAATAGATGTAGAGTGGATAAAAATGGATGTAGAGTGGATACAATGGATGTAGAGTGGATAAAAATGGATGTAGAGTGGATAAAATGGATGTAGAGTGGATAAAAATGGATGTAGAGTGGATAAAATGGATGTAGAGTGCATAAAAATGGATGTTGAGTGGATAAAATGGATGTAGAGTGGATAAAATGGATGTACATTTAATAAAAATGGATGTAGAGTGGATAAAAATGGATGTAGAGTGGATAAAAATGGATGTAGATTGGATAAAATGGATGTAGAGTTAATAAAAGTGGATGTAGAGTGGATAAAATGGATGTAGAGTTGATAAAAATGGATGTAGAGTGGATAAAAATGGATGTAGATTGGATAAAATGGATGTAGAGTGGATAAAAATGGATGTAGAGTATATAAATTGGATGTAGAGTATATAAAATGGATGTAGAGTGGATAAAAATGGATGTCGAGTGGATAAAATGGATGTAGAGTGGATAAAAATGGATGTAGATTGGATAAAATGGATGTAGAGTGGATGAAAATGGATGTAGAGTGGATAAAATGGATGTAGAGTAGATAAAATGGATGTAGAGTGGATAAAATGGATGTAGAGTTGTTAAAATGGATGTAAAGTGGATAAAATGGATGTAGAGTTAATAAAAATGGATGTAGAGTGGAAATAATGGATGTAGAGAGGATAAAATGGATGTAGAGTGGATAAAATGGATGTAGAGTTCATAAAAATGGATGTAGAGTGGATAAAAATGGATGTAGATTGGATAAAATGGATGTAGAGTGGATAAAAATGGATGTAGAGTGGATAAAATGGATGTAGAGTTAATAAAAATGGATGTAGAGTGGAAATAATGGATGTAGAGAGGATAAAATGGATGTAGAGTGGATAAAATGGATGTAGAGTTCATAAAAATGGATGTAGAGTGGATAAAATGGATGTAGAGTGTATAAAATGATTGTAGAGTGGATAAAATGGATGTAGAGTGGATAAAATGGATGTAGAGTGGATAAAATGGATGTACAGTTAATAAAAATGGATGTAGAGTGGAAATAATGGATGTAGAGAGGATAAAATGGATGTGGAGTGGATAACAATGGATGTAGAGTGGATAAAATGGATGTAGAGTGGATAAAATGGATGTAAAGTGGATAAAATGGATGTAGAGTTAATAAAAATGGATGTAGAGTGGAATTAATGGATGTAGAGAGGATAAAATGGATGTAGAGTGGATAAAATGGATGTAGAGTTGATAAAAATGGATGTAGAGTGGATAAAAATGGATGTAGATTGGATAAAATGGATGTAGAGTGGATAAAAATAGATGCAGAAAGGATAAAATGGAAGTAGAGTGGATAAAAATGGATGTAGAGTGGATAAAAATGGATGTAGAGTGGATAAAATGGATGTAGAGTGGATAAAAATGGATGTAGAGAGGATCAAATGGATGTAGAGTGGATAAAATGGATGTACAGTTAATAAAAATGGATGTAGAGTGGAAATAATGGATGTAGAGAGGATAAAATGGATGTAGAGCGGATAAAATGGATGTAGAGTTCATAAAAATGGATGTAGAGTGGATAAAAATGGATGTAGATTGGATAAAATGGATGTAGAGTTGATAAAATGGATGTAAAGTGGATAAAATGGATGTAGAGTTAATAAAAATGGATGTAGAGTGGAAATAATGGATGTAGAGAGGATAAAATGGATGTAGAGCGGATAAAATGGATGTAGAGTTCATAAAAATGGATGTAGAGTGGATAAAAATGGATGTAGATTGGATAAAATGGATGTGGAGTGGATAACAATGGATGTAGAGAGGATAAAAATGGATATAGGGTAGATAAAATGGATGTAGAGTTAATAAAAATGGATGTAGAGTGGTTATAATGGATGTAGAGAGGATAAAATGGATGTGGAGTGGATAACAATGGATGTAGAGTGGATAAAATGGATGTAGAGTGGATAAAATGGATGTAGAGTGGATAAAATGGTTGTAGAGTGGATAAAATGGATGTAGAGTTGATAAAAATGGATGTAGAGTGGATAAAACGGATGTAGAGTGGATAAAAATGGATGTAGAGTGGATACAATGGTTGTAGAGTGGATAAAATGGATGTAGAGTTGATAAAAATGGATGTAGAGTGGATAAAACGGATGTAGAGTGGATAAAAATGGATGTAGAGTGGATAAAATGGATGTAGAGTGCATAAAAATGGATGTTGAGTGGATAAAATGGATGTAGAGTGGATAAAATTAATGTACATTTAATAAAAATGGATGTAGAGTGGATAAAAATGGATGTAGATTGGATAAAATGGATGTAGAGTTAATAGAAGTGGATGTAGAGTGGATAAAATGGATGTAGAGTTGATAAAAATGGATGTAGAGTTGATAAAAATGGATGTAGAGTGGATAAAACGGATGTAGAGTGGATAAAAATGGATGTAGAGTGGATAAAATGGATGTAGAGTGCATAAAAATGGATGTTGAGTGGATAAAATGGATGTAGAGTGGATAAAATTAATGTACATTTAATAAAAATGGATGTAGAGTGGATAAAAATGGATGTAGATTGGATAAAATGGATGTAGAGTTAATAGAAGTGGATGTAGAGTGGATAAAATGGATGTAGAGTTGATAAAAATGGATGTAGAGTGGATAAAAATGGATGTAGATTGGATAAAATGGATGTAGAGTGGATAAAAATGGATGTAGATTATATAAATTGGATGTAGAGTATATAAAATGGATGTAGAGTGGATAAAAATGGATGTCGAGTGGATAAAATGGATGTAGAGTGGATAAAATGGATGTAGATTGGATAAAATGGATGTAGAGTTAATAAAAATGGATGTAGAGTGGATAAAATGGATGTATAGTGGATAAAAATGGATGTAGAGTAGATAAAATAGATGTAGAGAGGATAAAAATGGATGTAGAGTGGATAAAATGGATGTAGAGTGGATGAAAATGGATGTAGAGTGGATAAAATGGATGTAGAGTAGATAAAATGGATGTAGAGTGGATAAAATGGATGTAGAGTTGATAAAATGGATGTAAAGTGGATAAAATGGATGTAGAGTTAATAAAAATGGATGTAGAGTGGAAATAATGGATGTAGAGAGGATAAAATGGATGTAGAGTGGATAAAATGGATGTAGAGTTCATAAAAATGGATGTAGAGTGGATAAAAATGGATGTAGATTGGATAAAATGGATGTAGAGTGGATAAAAATGGATGTAGAGTGGATAAAATGGATGTAGAGTTAATAAAAATGGATGTAGAGTGGAAATAATGGATGTAGAGAGGATAAAATGGATGTAGAGTGGATAAAATGGATGTAGAGTTCATAAAAATGGATGTAGAGTGGATAAAATGGATGTAGAGTGGATAAAATGATTGTAGAGTGGATAAAATGGATGTAGAGTGGATAAAAATGGATGTAGAGTGGATAAAATGGATGTAGAGTGGATAAAATGGTTGTAGAGTGGATAAAAATGGATGTAGAGTGGATAAAATGGATGTAGAATGGATAAAATGGATGTAAAGTGGATAAAAATGGATGTCGAGTGGATAAAATGGATGTAGAGTGGATAAAAATAGATGTAGAGAGGATAAAATGGAAGTAGAGTGGATAAAAATGGATGTAGAGTGGATAAAAATGGATGTAGAGTGGATAAAATGGATGTAGAGTGGATAAAAATGGATGTAGAGTGGATAAAATGGATGTAGAGTGGATAAAATGGATGTACAGTTAATAAAAATGGATGTAGAGTGGAAATAATGGATGTAGAGAGGATAAAATGGATGTAGAATGGATAAAATGGATTTAGAGTTCATAAAAATGGATGTAGAGTGGATAAAAATGGATGTAGATTGGATAAAATGGATGTAGAGTTGATAAAATGGATGTAAAGTGGATAAAATGGATGTAGAGTTAATAAAAATGGATGTAGAGTGGAATTAATGGATGTAGAGAGGATAAAATGGATGTAGAGTGGATAAAATGGATGTAGAGTTCATAAAAATGGATGTAGAGTGGATAAAAATGGATGTAGATTGGATAAAATGGATGTGGAGTGGATAACAATGAATGTAGAGAGGATAAAAATGGATATAGGGTAGATAAAATGGATGTAGAGTTCATAAAAATGGATGTAGAGTGGATAAAAATGGATGTAGATTGGATAAAATGGATGTGGAGTGGATAACAATGGATGTAGAGAGGATAAAAATGGATATAGGGTAGATAAAATGGATGTAGAGTTAATAAAAATGGATGTAGAGTGGATATAATGGATGTAGAGAGGATAAAATGGATGTGGAGTGGATAAAATGGTTGTAGAGTGGATAAAATGGATGTAGAGTTGATAAAAATGGATGTAGAGTGGATAAAACGGATGTAGAGTGGATAAAAATGGATGTAGAGTGGATACAATGGTTGTAGAGTGGATAAAAATGGATGTAGAGTGGATAAAATGGATGTAGAGTGCATAAAAATGGATGTTGAGTGGATAAAATGGATGTAGAGTGGATAAAATTAATGTACATTTAATAAAAATGGATGTAGAGTGGATAAAAATGGATGTAGATTGGGTAAAATGGTTGTAGAGTTAATAGAAGTGGATGTAGAGTGGATAAAATGGATGTAGAGTTGATAAAAATGGATGTAGAGTGGATAAAAATGGATGTAGATTGGATAAAATGGATGTAGAGTGGATAAAAATGGATGTAGATTATATAAATTGGATGTAGAGTATATAAAATGGATGTACAGTTAATAAAAATGGATGTAGAGTGGAAATAATGGATGTAGAGAGGATAAAATGGATGTAGAGCGGATAAAATGGATGTAGAGTTCATAAAAATGGATGTAGAGTGGATAAAAATGGATGTAGATTGGATAAAATGGATGTAGAGTTGATAAAATGGATGTAAAGTGGATAAAATGGATGTAGAGTTCATAAAAATGGATGTAGAGTGGATAAAAATGGATGTAGATTGGATAAAATGGATGTGGAGTGGATAACAATGGATGTAGAGAGGATAAAAATGGATATAGGGTAGATAAAATGGATGTAGAGTTAATAAAAATGGATGTAGAGTGGTTATAATGGATGTAGAGAGGATAAAATGGATGTGGAGTGGATAACAATGGATGTAGAGTGGATAAAATGGATGTAGAGTGGATAAAATGGATGTAGAGTGGATAAAATGGTTGTAGAGTGGATAAAATGGATGTAGAGTTGATAAAAATGGATGTAGAGTGGATAAAACGGATGTAGAGTGGATAAAAATGGATGTAGAGTGGATACAATGGTTGTAGAGTGGATAAAATGGATGTAGAGTTGATAAAAATGGATGTAGAGTGGATAAAACGGATGTAGAGTGGATAAAAATGGATGTAGAGTGGATAAAATGGATGTAGAGTGCATAAAAATGGATGTTGAGTGGATAAAATGGATGTAGAGTGGATAAAATTAATGTACATTTAATAAAAATGGATGTAGAGTGGATAAAAATGGATGTAGATTGGATAAAATGGATGTAGAGTTAATAGAAGTGGATGTAGAGTGGATAAAATGGATGTAGAGTTGATAAAAATGGATGTAGAGTGGATAAAAATGGATGTAGATTGGATAAAATGGATGTAGAGTGGATAAAAATGGATGTAGATTATATAAATTGGATGTAGAGTATATAAAATGGATGTAGAGTGGATAAAAATGGATGTCGAGTGGATAAAATGGATGTAGAGTGGATAAAATGGATGTAGATTGGATAAAATGGATGTAGAGTTAATAAAAATGGATGTAGAGTGGATAAAATGGATGTATAGTGGATAAAAATGGATGTAGAGTAGATAAAATAGATGTAGAGAGGATAAAAATGGATGTAGAGTGGATAAAATGGATGTAGAGTGGATGAAAATGGATGTAGAGTGGATAAAATGGATGTAGAGTAGATAAAATGGATGTAGAGTGGATAAAATGGATGTAGAGTTGATAAAATGGATGTAAAGTGGATAAAATGGATGTAGAGTTAATAAAAATGGATGTAGAGTGGAAATAATGGATGTAGAGAGGATAAAATGGATGTAGAGTGGATAAAATGGATGTAGAGTTCATAAAAATGGATGTAGAGTGGATAAAAATGGATGTAGATTGGATAAAATGGATGTAGAGTGGATAAAAATGGATGTAGAGTGGATAAAATGGATGTAGAGTTAATAAAAATGGATGTAGAGTGGAAATAATGGATGTAGAGAGGATAAAATGGATGTAGAGTGGATAAAATGGATGTAGAGTTCATAAAAATGGATGTAGAGTGGATAAAATGGATGTAGAGTGGATAAAATGATTGTAGAGTGGATAAAATGGATGTAGAGTGGATAAAAATGGATGTAGAGTGGATAAAATGGATGTAGAGTGGATAAAATGGTTGTAGAGTGGATAAAAATGGATGTAGAGTGGATAAAATGGATGTAGAATGGATAAAATGGATGTAAAGTGGATAAAAATGGATGTCGAGTGGATAAAATGGATGTAGAGTGGATAAAAATAGATGTAGAGAGGATAAAATGGAAGTAGAGTGGATAAAAATGGATGTAGAGTGGATAAAAATGGATGTAGAGTGGATAAAATGGATGTAGAGTGGATAAAAATGGATGTAGAGAGGATAAAATGGATGTAGAGTGGATAAAATGGATGTACAGTTAATAAAAATGGATGTAGAGTGGAAATAATGGTTGTAGAGAGGATAAAATGGATGTAGAATGGATAAAATGGATTTAGAGTTCATAAAAATGGATGTAGAGTGGATAAAAATGGATGTAGATTGGATAAAATGGATGTAGAGTTGATAAAATGGATGTAAAGTGGATAAAATGGATGTAGAGTTAATAAAAATGGATGTAGAGTGGAATTAATGGATGTAGAGAGGATAAAATGGATGTAGAGTGGATAAAATGGATGTAGAGTTCATAAAAATGGATGTAGAGTGGATAAAAATGGATGTAGATTGGATAAAATGGATGTGGAGTGGATAACAATGAATGTAGAGAGGATAAAAATGGATATAGGGTAGATAAAATGGATGTAGAGTTCATAAAAATGGATGTAGAGTGGATAAAAATGGATGTAGATTGGATAAAATGGATGTGGAGTGGATAACAATGGATGTAGAGAGGATAAAAATGGATATAGGGTAGATAAAATGGATGTAGAGTTAATAAAAATGGATGTAGAGTGGATATAATGGATGTAGAGAGGATAAAATGGATGTGGAGTGGATAAAATGGTTGTAGAGTGGATAAAATGGATGTAGAGTTGATAAAAATGGATGTAGAGTGGATAAAACGGATGTAGAGTGGATAAAAATGGATGTAGAGTGGATACAATGGTTGTAGAGTGGATAAAAATGGATGTAGAGTGGATAAAATGGATGTAGAGTGCATAAAAATGGATGTTGAGTGGATAAAATGGATGTAGAGTGGATAAAATTAATGTACATTTAATAAAAATGGATGTAGAGTGGATAAAAATGGATGTAGATTGGGTAAAATGGTTGTAGAGTTAATAGAAGTGGATGTAGAGTGGATAAAATGGATGTAGAGTTGATAAAAATGGATGTAGAGTGGATAAAAATGGATGTAGATTGGATAAAATGGATGTAGAGTGGATAAAAATGGATGTAGATTATATAAATTGGATGTAGAGTATATAAAATGGATGTAGAGTGGATAAAAATGGATGTCGAGTGGATAAAATGGATGTAGAGTGGATAAAAATGGATGTAGAGTGGATAAAATGGATGTAGAGTTGATAAAAATGGATGTAGAGTGGATAAAATGGATGTAGAGTAGATAAAATGGATGTAGAGTGGATAAAATGGATGTAGAGTTGATAAAATGGATGTAGAGTGGATAAAAATGGATGTAGATTGGATAAAATGGATGTAGAGTTAATAAAAGTGGATGTAGAGTGGATAAAATGGATGTAGAGTTGATAAAAATGGATGTAGAGTGGATAAAAATGGATGTAGATTGGATAAAATGGATGTAGAGTGGATAAAAATGGATGTAGATTATATAAATTGGATGTAGAGTATATAAAATGGATGTAGAGTGGATAAAAATGGATGTCGAGTGGATAAAATGGATGTAGAGTGGATAAAAATGGATGTAGATTGGATAAAATGGATGTAGAGTTAATAAAAATGGATGTAGAGTGGATAAAATGGATGTATAGTGGATAAAAATGGATGTAGAGTAGATAAAATAGATGTAGAGTGGATAAAAATGGATGTAAAGTGGATAAAAATGGATGTAGATTGGATAAAATGGATGTAGAGTTAAAAAAGTGGATGTAGAGTGGATAAAATGGATGTAGAGTTGATAAAAATGGATGTGGAGTGGATAAAAATGGATGTAGATTGGATAAAATGGATGTAGAGTGGATAAAAATAGATGTAGATTATATAAATTGGATGTAGAGTATATAAAATGGATGTAGAGTGGATAAAAATGGATGTCGAGTGGATAAAATGGATGTAGAGTGGATAAAAATGGATCTAGATTGGACAAAATGGATGTAGAGTAGATAAAATGGATGTAGAGTGGATAAAATGGATGTAGAGTTGATAAAATGGATGTAAAGTGGATAAAATGGATGTAGAGTTAATAAAAATGGATGTAGATTATATAAATTGGATGTAGAGTATATAAAATGGATGTAGAGTGGATAAAAATGGATGTAGAGTGGATACAATGGATGTAGAGTGGATAAAAATGGATGTAGAGTGGATAAAATGGATGTAGAGTGGATAAAAATGGATGTAGAGTGGATAAAATGGATGTAGATTGGATAAAATGGATGTAGAGTGGATAAAAATGGATGTAGAGTGGATAAAATGGATGTAGAGTTAATAAAAATGGATGTAGAGTGGAAATAATGGATGTAGAGAGGATAAAATGGATGTAGAGTGGATAAAATGGATGTAGAGTTCATAAAAATGGATGTAGAGTGGATAAAATGGATGTAGAGTGGATAAAATGATTGTAGAGTGGATAAAATGGATGTAGAGTGGATAAAAATGGATGTAGAGTGGATAAAATGGATGTAGAGTGGATAAAATGGTTGTAGAGTGGATAAAAATGGATGTAGAGTGGATAAAATGGATGTAGAATGGATAAAATGGATGTAAAGTGGATAAAAATGGATGTCGAGTGGATAAAATGGATGTAGAGTGGATAAAAATAGATGTAGAGAGGATAAAATGGAAGTAGAGTGGATAAAAATGGATGTAGAGTGGATAAAAATGGATGTAGAGTGGATAAAATGGATGTAGAGTGGATAAAAATGGATGTAGAGAGGATAAAATGGATGTAGAGTGGATAAAATGGATGTACAGTTAATAAAAATGGATGTAGAGTGGAAATAATGGATGTAGAGAGGATAAAATGGATGTAGAATGGATAAAATGGATTTAGAGTTCATAAAAATGGATGTAGAGTGGATAAAAATGGATGTAGATTGGATAAAATGGATGTAGAGTTGATAAAATGGATGTAAAGTGGATAAAATGGATGTAGAGTTAATAAAAATGGATGTAGAGTGGAATTAATGGATGTAGAGAGGATAAAATGGATGTAGAGTGGATAAAATGGATGTAGAGTTCATAAAAATGGATGTAGAGTGGATAAAAATGGATGTAGATTGGATAAAATGGATGTGGAGTGGATAACAATGAATGTAGAGAGGATAAAAATGGATATAGGGTAGATAAAATGGATGTAGAGTTCATAAAAATGGATGTAGAGTGGATAAAAATGGATGTAGATTGGATAAAATGGATGTGGAGTGGATAACAATGGATGTAGAGAGGATAAAAATGGATATAGGGTAGATAAAATGGATGTAGAGTTAATAAAAATGGATGTAGAGTGGATATAATGGATGTAGAGAGGATAAAATGGATGTGGAGTGGATAAAATGGTTGTAGAGTGGATAAAATGGATGTAGAGTTGATAAAAATGGATGTAGAGTGGATAAAACGGATGTAGAGTGGATAAAAATGGATGTAGAGTGGATACAATGGTTGTAGAGTGGATAAAAATGGATGTAGAGTGGATAAAATGGATGTAGAGTGCATAAAAATGGATGTTGAGTGGATAAAATGGATGTAGAGTGGATAAAATTAATGTACATTTAATAAAAATGGATGTAGAGTGGATAAAAATGGATGTAGATTGGGTAAAATGGTTGTAGAGTTAATAGAAGTGGATGTAGAGTGGATAAAATGGATGTAGAGTTGATAAAAATGGATGTAGAGTGGATAAAAATGGATGTAGATTGGATAAAATGGATGTAGAGTGGATAAAAATGGATGTAGATTATATAAATTGGATGTAGAGTATATAAAATGGATGTAGAGTGGATAAAAATGGATGTCGAGTGGATAAAATGGATGTAGAGTGGATAAAAATGGATGTAGAGTGGATAAAATGGATGTAGAGTTGATAAAAATGGATGTAGAGTGGATAAAATGGATGTAGAGTAGATAAAATGGATGTAGAGTGGATAAAATGGATGTAGAGTTGATAAAATGGATGTAGAGTGGATAAAAATGGATGTAGATTGGATAAAATGGATGTAGAGTTAATAAAAGTGGATGTAGAGTGGATAAAATGGATGTAGAGTTGATAAAAATGGATGTAGAGTGGATAAAAATGGATGTAGATTGGATAAAATGGATGTAGAGTGGATAAAAATGGATGTAGATTATATAAATTGGATGTAGAGTATATAAAATGGATGTAGAGTGGATAAAAATGGATGTCGAGTGGATAAAATGGATGTAGAGTGGATAAAAATGGATGTAGATTGGATAAAATGGATGTAGAGTTAATAAAAATGGATGTAGAGTGGATAAAATGGATGTATAGTGGATAAAAATGGATGTAGAGTAGATAAAATAGATGTAGAGTGGATAAAAATGGATGTAAAGTGGATAAAAATGGATGTAGATTGGATAAAATGGATGTAGAGTTAAAAAAGTGGATGTAGAGTGGATAAAATGGATGTAGAGTTGATAAAAATGGATGTGGAGTGGATAAAAATGGATGTAGATTGGATAAAATGGATGTAGAGTGGATAAAAATAGATGTAGATTATATAAATTGGATGTAGAGTATATAAAATGGATGTAGAGTGGATAAAAATGGATGTCGAGTGGATAAAATGGATGTAGAGTGGATAAAAATGGATCTAGATTGGACAAAATGGATGTAGAGTAGATAAAATGGATGTAGAGTGGATAAAATGGATGTAGAGTTGATAAAATGGATGTAAAGTGGATAAAATGGATGTAGAGTTAATAAAAATGGATGTAGATTATATAAATTGGATGTAGAGTATATAAAATGGATGTAGAGTGGATAAAAATGGATGTAGAGTGGATACAATGGATGTAGAGTGGATAAAAATGGATGTAGAGTGGATAAAATGGATGTAGAGTGGATAAAAATGGATGTAGAGTGGATAAAATGGATGTACATTTAATAAAAATGGATGTAGAGTGGATAAAAATGGATGTAGAGTGGATAAAAATGGATGTAGATTGGATAAAATGGATGTAGAGTTAATAAAAGTGGATGTAGAGTGGATAAAATGGATGTAGAGTGGATAAAAATGGATGTAGATTGGATAAAATGGATGTAGAGTGCATAAAAATGGATGTAGAGTATATAAATTGGATGTACAGTATATAAAATGGATGTAGAGTGGATAAAATGGATGTACATTTAATAAAAATGGATGTCGAGTGGATAAAATGGATGTAGAGTGGATAAAAATGGATGTAGATTGGATAAAATGGATGTAGAGTGGATGAAAATGGATGTAGAGTATATAGATTGGATGTAGAGTATATAAAATGGATGTAGAGTGGATAAAAATGGATGTCGAGTGGATAAAATGGATGTAGAGTGGATAAAAATGGATGTAGAGTGGATAAAATGGATGTAGAGTTGATAAAAATGGATGTAGAGTGGATAAAATGGATGTAGAGTAGATAAAATGGATGTAGAGTGGATAAAATGGATGTAGAGTTGATAAAATGGATGTAGAGTGGATAAAAATGGATGTCGAGTGGATAAAATGGATGTAGAGTGGATAAAAATGGATGTAGATTGGATAAAATGGATGTAGAGTGGATAAAAATGGATGTAGATTATATAAATTGGATGTAGAGAGGATAAAATGGATGTGGAGTGGATAACAATGGATGTAGAGTGGATAAAATGGATGTAGAGTGGATAAAATGGATGTAGAGTGCATAAAAATGGATGTTGAGTGGATAAAATGGATGTAGAGTGGATAAAATTAATGTACATTTAATAAAAATGGATGTAGAGTGGATAAAAATGGATGTAGAATGGATAAAATGGATGTAGAGTTAATAGAAGTGGATGTAGAGTGGATAAAATGGATGTAGAGTGCATAAAAATGGATGTTGAGTGGATAAAATGGATGTAGAGTGGATAAAATTAATGTACATTTAATAAAAATGGATGTAGAGTGGATAAAAATGGATGTAGAATGGATAAAATGGATGTAGAGTTAATAGAAGTGGATGTAGAGTGGATAAAATGGATGTAGAGTTGATAAAAATGGATGTAGAGTGGATAAAAATGGATGTAGAGAGGATAAAATGGATGTAGAGTGGATAAAATGGATGTAGAGTTAATAAAAATGGATGTAGAGTGGATATAATGGATGTAGAGAGGATAAAATGGATGTGGAGTGGATAACAATGGATGTAGAGTGGATAAAATGGATGTAGAGTGGATAAAATGGATGTAGAGTGCATAAAAATGGATGTTGAGTGGATAAAATGGATGTAGAGTGGATAAAATTAATGTACATTTAATAAAAATGGATGTAGAGTGGATAAAAATGGATGTAGAATGGATAAAATGGATGTAGAGTTAATAGAAGTGGATGTAGAGTGGATAAAATGGATGTAGAGTTGATAAAAATGGATGTAGAGTGGATAAAAATGGATGTAGATTGGATAAAATGGATGTAGAGTGGATAAAAATGGATGTAGATTATATAAATTGGATGTAGAGTATATAAAATGGATGTAGAGTGGATAAAAATGGATGTCGAGTGGATAAAATGGATGTAGAGTGGATAAAATGGATGTAGATTGGATAAAATGGATGTAGAGTTAATAAAAATGGATGTAGAGTGGATAAAATGGATGTATAGTGGATAAAAATGGATGTAGAGTAGATAAAATAGATGTAGAGTGGATAAAAATGGATGTAGAGTGGATAAAATGGATGTCGAGTGGATAAAATGGATGTAGAGTGGATAAAAATAGATGTAGAGTGGATAAAAATGGATGTAGAGTGGATACAATGGATGTAGAGTGGATAAAAATGGATGTAGAGTGGATAAAATGGATGTAGAGTGGATAAAAATGGATGTAGAGTGGATAAAATGGATGTAGAGTGCATAAAAATGGATGTTGAGTGGATAAAATGGATGTAGAGTGGATATAATGGATGTACATTTAATAAAAATGGATGTAGAGTGGATAAAAATGGATGTAGAGTGGATAAAAATGGATGTAGATTGGATAAAATGGATGTAGAGTTAATAAAAGTGGATGTAGAGTGGATAAAATGGATGTAGAGTTGATAAAAATGGATGTAGAGTGGATAAAAATGGATGTAGATTGGATAAAATGGATGTAGAGTGGATAAAAATGGATGTAGAGTATATAAATTGGATGTAGAGTATATAAAATGGATGTAGAGTGGATAAAAATGGATGTCGAGTGGATAAAATGGATGTAGAGTGGATAAAAATGGATGTAGATTGGATAAAATGGATGTAGAGTGGATGAAAATGGATGTAGAGTGGATAAAATGGATGTAGAGTAGATAAAATGGATGTAGAGTGGATAAAATGGATGTAGAGTTGATAAAATGGATGTAAAGTGGATAAAATGGATGTAGAGTTAATAAAAATGGATGTAGAGTGGAAATAATGGATGTAGAGAGGATAAAATGGATGTAGAGTGGATAAAATGGATGTAGAGTTCATAAAAATGGATGTAGAGTGGATAAAAATGGATGTAGATTGGATAAAATGGATGTAGAGTGGATAAAAATGGATGTAGAGTGGATAAAATGGATGTAGAGTTAATAAAAATGGATGTAGAGTGGAAATAATGGATGTAGAGAGGATAAAATGGATGTAGAGTGGATAAAATGGATGTAGAGTTCATAAAAATGGATGTAGAGTGGATAAAATGGATGTAGAGTGTATAAAATGATTGTAGAGTGGATAAAATGGATGTAGAGTGGATAAAATGGATGTAGAGTGGATAAAATGGATGTACAGTTAATAAAAATGGATGTAGAGTGGAAATAATGGATGTAGAGAGGATAAAATGGATGTGGAGTGGATAACAATGGATGTAGAGTGGATAAAATGGATGTAGAGTGGATAAAATGGATGTAAAGTGGATAAAATGGATGTAGAGTTAATAAAAATGGATGTAGAGTGGAATTAATGGATGTAGAGAGAATAAAATGGATGTAGAGTGGATAAAATGGATGTAGAGTTCATAAAAATGGATGTAGAGTGGATAAAAATGGATGTAGATTGGATAAAATGGATGTAGAGTGGATAAAAATAGATGCAGAAAGGATAAAATGGAAGTAGAGTGGATAAAAATGGATGTAGAGTGGATAAAAATGGATGTAGAGTGGATAAAATGGATGTAGAGTGGATAAAAATGGATGTAGAGAGGATCAAATGGATGTAGAGTGGATAAAATGGATGTACAGTTAATAAAAATGGATGTAGAGTGGAAATAATGGATGTAGAGAGGATAAAATGGATGTAGAGCGGATAAAATGGATGTAGAGTTCATAAAAATGGATGTAGAGTGGATAAAAATGGATGTAGATTGGATAAAATGGATGTAGAGTAGATAAAATGGATGTAAAGTGGATAAAATGGATGTAGAGTTAATAAAAATGGATGTAGAGTGGAAATAATGGATGTAGAGAGGATAAAATGGATGTAGAGCGGATAAAATGGATGTAGAGTTCATAAAAATGGATGTAGAGTGGATAAAAATGGATGTAGATTGGATAAAATGGATGTGGAGTGGATAACAATGGATGTAGAGAGGATAAAAATGGATATAGGGTAGATAAAATGGATGTAGAGTTAATAAAAATGGATGTAGAGTGGTTATAATGGATGTAGAGAGGATAAAATGGATGTGGAGTGGATAACAATGGATGTAGAGTGGATAAAATGGATGTAGAGTGGATAAAATGGATGTAGAGTGGATAAAATGGTTGTAGAGTGGATAAAATGGATGTAGAGTTGATAAAAATGGATGTAGAGTGGATAAAACGGATGTAGAGTGGATAAAAATGGATGTAGAGTGGATACAATGGTTGTAGAGTGGATAAAATGGATGTAGAGTTGATAAAAATGGATGTAGAGTGGATAAAACGGATGTAGAGTGGATAAAAATGGATGTAGAGTGGATAAAATGGATGTAGAGTGCATAAAAATGGATGTTGAGTGGATAAAATGGATGTAGAGTGGATAAAATTAATGTACATTTAATAAAAATGGATGTAGAGTGGATAAAAATGGATGTAGATTGGATAAAATGGATGTAGAGTTAATAGAAGTGGATGTAGAGTGGATAAAATGGATGTAGAGTTGATAAAAATGGATGTAGAGTGGATAAAAATGGATGTAGATTGGATAAAATGGATGTAGAGTGGATAAAAATGGATGTAGATTATATAAATTGGATGTAGAGTATATAAAATGGATGTAGAGTGGATAAAAATGGATGTCGAGTGGATAAAATGGATGTAGAGTGGATAAAATGGATGTAGATTGGATAAAATGGATGTAGAGTTAATAAAAATGGATGTAGAGTGGATAAAATGGATGTATAGTGGATAAAAATGGATGTAGAGTAGATAAAATAGATGTAGAGAGGATAAAAATGGATGTAGAGTGGATAAAATGGATGTAGAGTGGATGAAAATGGATGTAGAGTGGATAAAATGGATGTAGAGTAGATAAAATGGATGTAGAGTGGATAAAATGGATGTAGAGTTGATAAAATGGATGTAAAGTGGATAAAATGGATGTAGAGTTCATAAAAATGGATGTAGAGTGGATAAAAATGGATGTAGATTGGATAAAATGGATGTAGAGTGGATAAAAATGGATGTAGAGTGGATAAAATGGATGTAGAGTTAATAAAAATGGATGTAGAGTGGAAATAATGGATGTAGAGAGGATAAAATGGATGTAGAGTGGATAAAATGGTTGTAGAGTGGATAAAAATGGATGTAGAGTGGATAAAATGGATGTAGAATGGATAAAATGGATGTAAAGTGGATAAAAATGGATGTCGAGTGGATAAAATGGATGTAGAGTGGATAAAAATAGATGTAGAGAGGATAAAATGGAAGTAGAGTGGATAAAAATGGATGTAGAGTGGATAAAAATGGATGTAGAGTGGATAAAATGGATGTAGAGTGGATAAAAATGGATGTAGAGAGGATAAAATGGATGTAGAGTGGATAAAATGGATGTACAGTTAATAAAAATGGATGTAGAGTGGAAATAATGGATGTAGAGAGGATAAAATGGATGTAGAATGGATAAAATGGATTTAGAGTTCATAAAAATGGATGTAGAGTGGATAAAAATGGATGTAGATTGGATAAAATGGATGTAGAGTTGATAAAATGGATGTAAAGTGGATAAAATGGATGTAGAGTTAATAAAAATGGATGTAGAGTGGAATTAATGGATGTAGAGAGGATAAAATGGATGTAGAGTGGATAAAATGGATGTAGAGTTCATAAAAATGGATGTAGAGTGGATAAAAATGGATGTAGATTGGATAAAATGGATGTGGAGTGGATAACAATGGATGTAGAGAGGATAAAAATGGATATAGGGTAGATAAAATGGATGTAGAGTTCATAAAAATGGATGTAGAGTGGATAAAAATGGATGTAGATTGGATAAAATGGATGTGGAGTGGATAACAATGGATGTAGAGAGGATAAAAATGGATATAGGGTAGATAAAATGGATGTAGAGTTAATAAAAATGGATGTAGAGTGGATATAATGGATGTAGAGAGGATAAAATGGATGTGGAGTGGATAAAAATGGATGTAGATTGGATAAAATGGATGTAGAGTGGATAAAAATGGATGTAGATTATATAAATTGGATGTAGAGTATATAAAATGGATGTAGAGTGGATAAAAATGGATGTCGAGTGGATAAAATGGATGTAGAGTGGATAAAATGGATGTAGATTGGATAAAATGGATGTAGAGTTAATAAAAATGGATGTAGAGTGGATAAAATGGATGTATAGTGGATAAAAATGGATGTAGAGAAGATAAAATAGATGTAGAGAGGATAAAAATGGATGTAGAGTGGATAAAATGGATGTCGAGTGGATAAAATGGATGTAGAGTGGATAAAAATAGATGTAGAGTGGATAAAAATGGATGTAGAGTGGATACAATGGATGTAGAGTGGATAAAAATGGATGTAGAGTGGATAAAATGGATGTAGAGTGGATAAAAATGGATGTAGAGTGGATAAAATGGATGTAGAGTGCATAAAAATGGATGTTGAGTGGATAAAATGGATGTAGAGTTGATAAAAATGGATGTAGAGTGGATAAAAATGGATGTAGATTGGATAAAATGGATGTAGAGTGGATAAAAATGGATGTAGAGTATATAAATTGGATGTAGAGTATATAAAATGGATGTAGAGTGGATAAAAATGGATGTCGAGTGGATAAAATGGATGTAGAGTGGATAAAAATGGATGTAGATTGGATAAAATGGATGTAGAGTGGATGAAAATGGATGTAGAGTGGATAAAATGGATGTAGAGTAGATAAAATGGATGTAGAGTGGATAAAATGGATGTAGAGTTGATAAAATGGATGTAAAGTGGATAAAATGGATGTAGAGTTAATAAAAATGGATGTAGAGTGGAAATAATGGATGTAGAGAGGATAAAATGGATGTAGAGTGGATAAAATGGATGTGGAGTGGATAACAATGGATGTAGAGTGGATAAAATGGATGTAGAGTGGATAAAATGGATGAAGAGTGGATAAAATGGTTGTAGAGTGGATAAAATGGATGTAGAGTGGATAAAAATGGATGTAGAGTGGATAAAATGGATGTAGAGTGGATAAAAATGGATGTAGAGTGGATAAAATGGATGTAGAATGGATAAAATGGATGTAGAGTGGATAAAAATGGATGTAGAGAGGATAAAATGGATGTAGAGTGGATAAAATGGATGTACAGTTAATAAAAATGGATGTAGAGTGGAAATAATGGATGTAGAGAGGATAAAATGGATGTAGAGTGGATAAAATGGATGTAGAGTTCATAAAAATGGATGTAGAGTGGATAAAAATGGATGTAGATTGGATAAAATGGATGTAGAGTTGATAAAATGGATGTAAAGTGGATAAAATGGATGTAGAGTTAATAAAAATGGATGTAGAGTGGAAATAATGGATGTAGAGAGGATAAAATGGATGTAGAGCGGATAAAATGGATGTAGAGTTCATAAAAATGGATGTAGAGTGGATAAAAATGGATGTAGATTGGATAAAATGGATGTGGAGTGGATAAAAATGGATGTTGAGTGGATAAAATGGATGTAGAGTGGATAAAATTAATGTACATTTAATAAAAATGGATGTAGAGTGGATAAAAATGGATGTAGATTGGGTAAAATGGTTGTAGAGTTAATAGAAGTGGATGTAGAGTTAATAGAAGTGGATGTAGAGTGGATAAAATGGATGTAGAGTTGATAAAAATGGATGTAGAGTGGATAAAAATGGATGTAGATTGGTTAAAATGGATGTAGAGTGGATAAAAATGAATGTAGATTATATAAATTGGATGTAGAGTATATAAAATGGATGTAGAGTGGATAAAAATGGATGTCGAGTGGATAAAATGGATGTAGAGTGGATAAAATGGATGTAGATTGGATAAAATGGATGTAGAGTTAATAAAAATGGATGTAGAGTGGATAAAATGGATGTAGAGTGGATAAAAATGGATGTAGAGTATATAAATTGGATGTAGAGTATATAAATTGGATGTAGAGTGGATAAAAATGGATGTCGAGTGGATAAAATGGATGTAGAGTGGATAAAAATGGATGTAGATTGGATAAAATGGATGTAGAGTGGATGAAAATGGATGTAGAGTGGATAAAATGGATGTAGAGTAGATAAAATGGATGTAGAGTGGATAAAATGGATGTAGAGTTGATAAAATGGATGTAAAGTGGATAAAATGGATGTAGAGTTAATAAAAATGGATGTAGAGTGGAAATAATGAATGTAGAGAGGATAAAATGGATGTAGAGTGGATAAAATGGATGTGGAGTGGATAAAATGGATGTAGAGTGGATAAAATGGGCGTAGAGTGGATAAAAATGGATGTAGAGTGGATAAAATGGATGTAGAGTTGATAAAAATGGATGTAGAGTGGATAAAATGGATGTAGAGTGGATAAAAATGGATGTAGAGCGGATAAAAATGGTTGTAGAGTGGATAAAATGGGTGTAAAATGGATAAAAATGGATATAGAGTGGATAAAAATGGTTGTAGAGTGGATAAAATGGATGTAGAGTGGATAAAATGGGCGCAGAGTGGATAAAAATGGATGTAGAGTGGATAAAATGGATGTAGAGTTGATAAAATGGGCGTAGAGTGGATAAAAATGGATGTAGAGTGGATAAAATGGATGTAGAGTTGATAAAAATGGATGTAGAGTGGATAAAATGGATGTAGAGTGGATAAAAATGGATGTAGAGCGGATAAAAATGGATGTAGAGTGGATAAAATGGGTGTAAAATGGATAAAAATGGATGTAGAGTGGATAAAATGGATGTAGAGTTGATAAAAATGGATGTAGAGTGGATAAAATGGATGTAGAGTGGATAAAAATGGATGTAGAATGGATAAAATGGATGTAGAGTGGATAAAATGGACGTAGAGTGGATAAAAATGGATGTAGAGTGGATAAAATGGATGTAGAGTGGATAAAAATGGATGTAGAGTGGATAAAATGGATGTAGAGTGGAAAAAAATGGATGTAGAGCGGATAAAAATGGATGTAGAGTGGATAAAATGGACGTAGAGTGGATAAAAATGGATGTAGAGCGGATAAAAATGGATGTAGAGTGGATAAAATGGACGTAGAGTGGATAAAAATGGATGTAGAGTGGATAAAGTGGATGTAGAGTGGATAAAAATGGATGTAGAGTGGATAAAATGGATGTAGAGTTGATAAAAATGGATGTAGAGTGGATAAAATGGATGTAGAGGGGATAAAATGGATGTAGAGTGGATAAAATGGTTGTAGAGTGGATAAAAATGGATGTAGAGTGTATAAAATGGATGTAGAGTGGATAAAAATGGATGTAAAGTGGATAAAAATGGATGTAGTTTGGATAAAACGGATGTAGAGTGGATAAAATGGATGTAGAGTGGATAAAAATGGATGTAGAATGGATAAAATGGATGTAGAGTGGATAAAATGGACGTAGAGTGGATAAAAATGGATGTAGAGTGGATAAAATGGATGTAGAGTGGATAAAAATGGATGTAGAGTGGATAAAAATGGATGTAGAGTGGATAAAATGGATGTAGAGTGGATAAAAATGGATGTAGAGTGGATAAAATGGATGTAGAATGGATAAAATGGATGTAAAGTGGATAAAAATGGATGTCGAGTGGATAAAATGGATGTAGAGTGGATAAAAATAGATGCAGAGAGGATAAAATGGAAGTAGAGTGGATAAAAATGGATGTAGAGTGGATAAAAATGGATGTAGAGTGGATAAAATGGATGTAGAGTGGATAAAAATGGATGTAGAGAGGATAAAATGGATGTAGAGTGGATAAAATGGATTTACAGTTAATAAAAATGGATGTAGAGTGGAAATAATGGATGTAGAGAGGATAAAATGGATGTAGAGTGGATAAAATGGATGTAGAGTTCATAAAAATGGATGTAGAGTGGATAAAAATGGATGCAGATTGGATAAAATGGATGTAGAGTTAATAAAAATGGATGTAGAGTGGAAATAATGGATGTAGAGAGGATAAAATGGATGTAGAGCGGATAAAATGGATGTAGAGTTCATAAAAATGGATGTAGAGTGGATAAAAATGGATGTAGATTGGATAAAATGGATGTGGAGTGGATAAAATGGATGTAGAGTAGATAAAATGGATGTAGAGTGGATAAAATGGATGTAGAGTGGATAAAAATGGATGTAGAGTGGATAAAAATGGATGTCGAGTTAATAAAAGTGGATGTAGAGTGGATAAAATGGATGTAGAGTTGATAAAAATGGATGTAGAGTGGATAAAAATGGATGTAGATTGGATAAAATGGATGTAGAGTGGATAAAAATGGATGTAGATTATATAAATTGGATGTAGAGTATATAAAATGGATGTAGAGTGGATAAAAATGGATGTCGAGTGGATAAAATGGATGTAGAGTGGATAAAAATGGATGTAGATTGGATAAAATGGATGTAGAGTTAATAAAAATGGATGTAGAGTGGATAAAATGGATGTATAGTGGATAAAAATGGATGTAGAGTAGATAAAATAGATGTAGAGTGGATAAAAATGGATGTAGAGTGGATAAAAATGGATGTAGATTGGATAAAATGGATGTAGAGTTAAAAAAGTGGATGTAGAGTGGATAAAATGGATGTAGAGTTGATAAAAATGGATGTGGAGTGGATAAAAATGGATGTAGATTGGATAAAATGGATGTAGAGTGGATAAAAATAGATGTAGATTATATAAATTGGATGTAGAGTATATAAAATGGATGTAGAGTGGATAAAAATGGATGTCGAGTGGATAAAATGGATGTAGAGTGGATAAAAATGGATCTAGATTGGACAAAATGGATGTAGAGTAGATAAAATGGATGTAGAGTGGATAAAATGGATGTAGAGTTGATAAAATGGATGTAAAGTGGATAAAATGGATGTAGAGTTAATAAAAATGGATGTAGATTATATAAATTGGATGTAGAGTATATAAAATGGATGTAGAGTGGATAAAAATGGATGTAGAGTGGATACAATGGATGTAGAGTGGATAAAAATGGATGTAGAGTGGATAAAATGGATGTAGAGTGGATAAAAATGGATGTAGAGTGGATAAAATGGATGTACATTTAATAAAAATGGATGTAGAGTGGATAAAAATGGATGTAGAGTGGATAAAAATGGATGTAGATTGGATAAAATGGATGTAGAGTTAATAAAAGTGGATGTAGAGTGGATAAAATGGATGTAGAGTGGATAAAAATGGATGTAGATTGGATAAAATGGATGTAGAGTGCATAAAAATGGATGTAGAGTATATAAATTGGATGTACAGTATATAAAATGGATGTAGAGTGGATAAAAATGGATGTCGAGTGGATAAAATGGATGTAGAGTGGATAAAAATGGATGTAGATTGGATAAAATGGATGTAGAGTGGATGAAAATGGATGTAGAGTATATAAATTGGATGTAGAGTATATAAAATGGATGTAGAGTGGATAAAAATGGATGTCGAGTGGATAAAATGGATGTAGAGTGGATAAAAATGGATGTAGAGTGGATAAAATGGATGTAGAGTTGATAAAAATGGATGTAGAGTGGATAAAATGGATGTAGAGTAGATAAAATGGATGTAGAGTGGATAAAATGGATGTAGAGTTGATAAAATGGATGTAGAGTGGATAAAAATGGATGTCGAGTGGATAAAATGGATGTAGAGTGGATAAAAATGGATGTAGATTGGATAAAATGGATGTAGAGTTAATAAAAGTGGATGTAGAGTGGATAAAATGGATGTAGAGTTGATAAAAATGGATGTAGAGTGGATAAAAATGGATGTAGATTGGATAAAATGGATGTAGAGTGGATAAAAATGGATGTAGATTATATAAATTGGATGTAGAGTATATAAAATGGATGTAGAGTTAATAAAAATGGATGTGGAGTGGAAATAATGGATGTAGAGAGGATAAAATGGATGTGGAGTGGATAACAATGGATGTAGAGTGGATAAAATGGATGTAGAGTGGATAAAATGGATGTAGAGTGCATAAAAATGGATGTTGAGTGGATAAAATGGATGTAGAGTGGATAAAATTAATGTACATTTAATAAAAATGGATGTAGAGTGGATAAAAATGGATGTAGAATGGATAAAATGGATGTAGAGTTAATAGAAGTGGATGTAGAGTGGATAAAATGGATGTAGAGTGCATAAAAATGGATGTTGAGTGGATAAAATGGATGTAGAGTGGATAAAATTAATGTACATTTAATAAAAATGGATGTAGAGTGGATAAAAATGGATGTAGAATGGATAAAATGGATGTAGAGTTAATAGAAGTGGATGTAGAGTGGATAAAATGGATGTAGAGTTGATAAAAATGGATGTAGAGTGGATAAAAATGGATGTAGAGAGGATAAAATGGATGTAGAGTGGATAAAATGGATGTAGAGTTAATAAAAATGGATGTAGAGTGGATATAATGGATGTAGAGAGGATAAAATGGATGTGGAGTGGATAACAATGGATGTAGAGTGGATAAAATGGATGTAGAGTGGATAAAATGGATGTAGAGTGCATAAAAATGGATGTTGAGTGGATAAAATGGATGTAGAGTGGATAAAATTAATGTACATTTAATAAAAATGGATGTAGAGTGGATAAAAATGGATGTAGAATGGATAAAATGGATGTAGAGTTAATAGAAGTGGATGTAGAGTGGATAAAATGGATGTAGAGTTGATAAAAATGGATGTAGAGTGGATAAAAATGGATGTAGATTGGATAAAATGGATGTAGAGTGGATAAAAATGGATGTAGATTATATAAATTGGATGTAGAGTATATAAAATGGATGTAGAGTGGATAAAAATGGATGTCGAGTGGATAAAATGGATGTAGAGTGGATAAAATGGATGTAGATTGGATAAAATGGATGTAGAGTTAATAAAAATGGATGTAGAGTGGATAAAATGGATGTATAGTGGATAAAAATGGATGTAGAGTAGATAAAATAGATGTAGAGTGGATAAAAATGGATGTAGAGTGGATAAAATGGATGTCGAGTGGATAAAATGGATGTAGAGTGGATAAAAATAGATGTAGAGTGGATAAAAATGGATGTAGAGTGGATAAAATGGATGTAGAGTGGATAAAAATGGATGTAGAGTGGATAAAATGGATGTAGAGTGGATAAAAATGGATGTAGAGTGGATAAAATGGATGTAGAGTGCATAAAAATGGATGTTGAGTGGATAAAATGGATGTAGAGTGGATAAAATGGATGTACATTTAATAAAAATGGATGTAGAGTGGATAAAAATGGATGTAGAGTGGATAAAAATGGATGTAGATTGGATAAAATGGATGTAGAGTTAATAAAAGTGGATGTAGAGTGGATAAAATGGATGTAGAGTTGATAAAAATGGATGTAGAGTGGATAAAAATGGATGTAGATTGGATAAAATGGATGTAGAGTGGATAAAAATGGATGTAGAGTATATAAATTGGATGTAGAGTATATAAAATGGATGTAGAGTGGATAAAAATGGATGTCGAGTGGATAAAATGGATGTAGAGTGGATAAAAATGGATGTAGATTGGATAAAATGGATGTAGAGTGGATGAAAATGGATGTAGAGTGGATAAAATGGATGTAGAGTAGATAAAATGGATGTAGAGTGGATAAAATGGATGTAGAGTTGATAAAATGGATGTAAAGTGGATAAAATGGATGTAGAGTTAATAAAAATGGATGTAGAGTGGAAATAATGGATGTAGAGAGGATAAAATGGATGTAGAGTGGATAAAATGGATGTAGAGTTCATAAAAATGGATGTAGAGTGGATAAAAATGGATGTAGATTGGATAAAATGGATGTAGAGTGGATAAAAATGGATGTAGAGTGGATAAAATGGATGTAGAGTTAATAAAAATGGATGTAGAGTGGAAATAATGGATGTAGAGAGGATAAAATGGATGTAGAGTGGATAAAATGGATGTAGAGTTCATAAAAATGGATGTAGAGTGGATAAAATGGATGTAGAGTGTATAAAATGATTGTAGAGTGGATAAAATGGATGTAGAGTGGATAAAATGGATGTAGAGTGGATAAAATGGATGTACAGTTAATAAAAATGGATGTAGAGTGGAAATAATGGATGTAGAGAGGATAAAATGGATGTGGAGTGGATAACAATGGATGTAGAGTGGATAAAATGGATGTAGAGTGGATAAAATGGATGTAAAGTGGATAAAATGGATGTAGAGTTAATAAAAATGGATGTAGAGTGGAATTAATGGATGTAGAGAGGATAAAATGGATGTAGAGTGGATAAAATGGATGTAGAGTTCATAAAAATGGATGTAGAGTGGATAAAAATGGATGTAGATTGGATAAAATGGATGTAGAGTGGATAAAAATAGATGCAGAAAGGATAAAATGGAAGTAGAGTGGATAAAAATGGATGTAGAGTGGATAAAAATGGATGTAGAGTGGATAAAATGGATGTAGAGTGGATAAAAATGGATGTAGAGAGGATCAAATGGATGTAGAGTGGATAAAATGGATGTACAGTTAATAAAAATGGATGTAGAGTGGAAATAATGGATGTAGAGAGGATAAAATGGATGTAGAGCGGATAAAATGGATGTAGAGTTCATAAAAATGGATGTAGAGTGGATAAAAATGGATGTAGATTGGATAAAATGGATGTAGAGTTGATAAAATGGATGTAAAGTGGATAAAATGGATGTAGAGTTAATAAAAATGGATGTAGAGTGGAAATAATGGATGTAGAGAGGATAAAATGGATGTAGAGCGGATAAAATGGATGTAGAGTTCATAAAAATGGATGTAGAGTGGATAAAAATGGATGTAGATTGGATAAAATGGATGTGGAGTGGATAACAATGGATGTAGAGAGGATAAAAATGGATATAGGGTAGATAAAATGGATGTAGAGTTAATAAAAATGGATGTAGAGTGGTTATAATGGATGTAGAGAGGATAAAATGGATGTGGAGTGGATAACAATGGATGTAGAGTGGATAAAATGGATGTAGAGTGGATAAAATGGATGTAGAGTGGATAAAATGGTTGTAGAGTGGATAAAATGGATGTAGAGTTGATAAAAATGGATGTAGAGTGGATAAAACGGATGTAGAGTGGATAAAAATGGATGTAGAGTGGATACAATGGTTGTAGAGTGGATAAAATGGATGTAGAGTTGATAAAAATGGATGTAGAGTGGATAAAACGGATGTAGAGTGGATAAAAATGGATGTAGAGTGGATAAAATGGATGTAGAGTGCATAAAAATGGATGTTGAGTGGATAAAATGGATGTAGAGTGGATAAAATTAATGTACATTTAATAAAAATGGATGTAGAGTGGATAAAAATGGATGTAGATTGGATAAAATGGATGTAGAGTTAATAGAAGTGGATGTAGAGTGGATAAAATGGATGTAGAGTTGATAAAAATGGATGTAGAGTGGATAAAAATGGATGTAGATTGGATAAAATGGATGTAGAGTGGATAAAAATGGATGTAGATTATATAAATTGGATGTAGAGTATATAAAATGGATGTAGAGTGGATAAAAATGGATGTCGAGTGGATAAAATGGATGTAGAGTGGATAAAATGGATGTAGATTGGATAAAATGGATGTAGAGTTAATAAAAATGGATGTAGAGTGGATAAAATGGATGTATAGTGGATAAAAATGGATGTAGAGTGGATAAAATGGATGTAGAGTAGATAAAATGGATGTAGAGTGGATAAAATGGATGTAGAGTTGATAAAATGGATGTAAAGTGGATAAAATGGATGTAGAGTTAATAAAAATGGATGTAGAGTGGAAATAATGGATGTAGAGAGGATAAAATGGATGTAGAGTGGATAAAATGGATGTAGAGTTCATAAAAATGGATGTAGAGTGGATAAAAATGGATGTAGATTGGATAAAATGGATGTAGAGTGGATAAAAATGGATGTAGAGTGGATAAAATGGATGTAGAGTTAATAAAAATGGATGTAGAGTGGAAATAATGGATGTAGAGAGGATGAAAATGGATGTAGAGTGGATAAAATGGATGTAGAGTAGATAAAATGGATGTAGAGTGGATAAAATGGATGTAGAGTTGATAAAATGGATGTAAAGTGGATAAAATGGATGTAGAGTTAATAAAAATGGATGTAGAGTGGAAATAATGGATGTAGAGAGGATAAAATGGATGTAGAGTGGATAAAATGGATGTAGAGTTCATAAAAATGGATGTAGAGTGGATAAAAATGGATGTAGATTGGATAAAATGGATGTAGAGTGGATAAAAATGGATGTAGAGTGGATAAAATGGATGTAGAGTTAATAAAAATGGATGTAGAGTGGAAATAATGGATGTAGAGAGGATAAAATGGATGTAGAGTGGATAAAATGGATGTAGAGTTCATAAAAATGGATGTAGAGTGGATAAAATGGATGTAGAGTGTATAAAATGATTGTAGAGTGGATAAAATGGATGTAGAGTGGATAAAATGGATGTAGAGTGGATAAAATGGATGTACAGTTAATAAAAATGGATGTAGAGTGGAAATAATGGATGTAGAGAGGATAAAATGGATGTGGAGTGGATAACAATGGATGTAGAGTGGATAAAATGGATGTAGAGTGGATAAAATGGATGTAAAGTGGATAAAATGGATGTAGAGTTAATAAAAATGGATGTAGAGTGGAATTAATGGATGTAGAGAGGATAAAATGGATGTAGAGTGGATAAAATGGATGTAGAGTTCATAAAAATGGATGTAGAGTGGATAAAAATGGATGTAGATTGGATAAAATGGATGTAGAGTGGATAAAAATAGATGCAGAAAGGATAAAATGGAAGTAGAGTGGATAAAAATGGATGTAGAGTGGATAAAAATGGATGTAGAGTGGATAAAATGGATGTAGAGTGGATAAAAATGGATGTAGAGAGGATCAAATGGATGTAGAGTGGATAAAATGGATGTACAGTTAATAAAAATGGATGTAGAGTGTAAATAATGGATGTAGAGAGGATAAAATGGATGTAGAGCGGATAAAATGGATGTAGAGTTCATAAAAATGGATGTAGAGTGGATAAAAATGGATGTAGATTGGATAAAATGGATGTAGAGTTGATAAAATGGATGTAAAGTGGATAAAATGGATGTAGAGTTAATAAAAATGGATGTAGAGTGGAAATAATGGATGTAGAGAGGATAAAATGGATGTAGAGCGGATAAAATGGATGTAGAGTTCATAAAAATGGATGTAGAGTGGATAAAAATGGATGTAGATTGGATAAAATGGATGTGGAGTGGATAACAATGGATGTAGAGAGGATAAAAATGGATATAGGGTAGATAAAATGGATGTAGAGTTAATAAAAATGGATGTAGAGTGGTTATAATGGATGTAGAGAGGATAAAATGGATGTGGAGTGGATAACAATGGATGTAGAGTGGATAAAATGGATGTAGAGTGGATAAAATGGATGTAGAGTGGATAAAATGGTTGTAGAGTGGATAAAATGGATGTAGAGTTGATAAAAATGGATGTAGAGTGGATAAAACGGATGTAGAGTGGATAAAAATGGATGTAGAGTGGATACAATGGTTGTAGAGTGGATAAAATGGATGTAGAGTTGATAAAAATGGATGTAGAGTGGATAAAACGGATGTAGAGTGGATAAAAATGGATGTAGAGTGGATAAAATGGATGTAGAGTGCATAAAAATGGATGTTGAGTGGATAAAATGGATGTAGAGTGGATAAAATTAATGTACATTTAATAAAAATGGATGTAGAGTGGATAAAAATGGATGTAGATTGGATAAAATGGATGTAGAGTTAATAGAAGTGGATGTAGAGTGGATAAAATGGATGTAGAGTTGATAAAAATGGATGTAGAGTGGATAAAAATGGATGTAGATTGGATAAAATGGATGTAGAGTGGATAAAAATGGATGTAGATTATATAAATTGGATGTAGAGTATATAAAATGGATGTAGAGTGGATAAAAATGGATGTCGAGTGGATAAAATGGATGTAGAGTGGATAAAATGGATGTAGATTGGATAAAATGGATGTAGAGTTAATAAAAATGGATGTAGAGTGGATAAAATGGATGTATAGTGGATAAAAATGGATGTAGAGTGGATAAAATAGATGTAGAGAGGATAAAAATGGATGTAGAGTGGATAAAATGGATGTAGAGTGGATGAAAATGGATGTAGAGTGGATAAAATGGATGTAGAGTAGATAAAATGGATGTAGAGTGGATAAAATGGATGTAGAGTTGATAAAATGGATGTAAAGTGGATAAAATGGATGTAGAGTTAATAAAAATGGATGTAGAGTGGAAATAATGGATGTAGAGAGGATAAAATGGATGTAGAGTGGATAAAATGGATGTAGAGTTCATAAAAATGGATGTAGAGTGGATAAAAATGGATGTAGATTGGATAAAATGGATGTAGAGTGGATAAAAATGGATGTAGAGTGGATAAAATGGATGTAGAGTTAATAAAAATGGATGTAGAGTGGAAATAATGGATGTAGAGAGGATAAAATGGATGTAGAGTGGATAAAATGGATGTAGAGTTCATAAAAATGGATGTAGAGTGGATAAAATGGATGTAGAGTGGATAAAATGATTGTAGAGTGGATAAAATGGATGTAGAGTGGATAAAAATGGATGTAGAGTGGATAAAATGGATGTAGAGTGGATAAAATGGTTGTAGAGTGGATAAAAATGGATGTAGAGTGGATAAAATGGATGTAGATTGGGTAAAATGGTTGTAGAGTTAATAGAAGTGGATGTAGAGTTAATAGAAGTGGATGTAGAGTGGATAAAATGGATGTAGAGTTGATAAAAATGGATGTAGAGTGGATAAAAATGGATGTAGATTGGTTAAAATGGATGTAGAGTGGATAAAAATGGATGTAGATTATATAAATTGGATGTAGAGTATATAAAATGGATGTAGAGTGGATAAAAATGGATGTCGAGTGGATAAAATGGATGTAGAGTGGATAAAATGGATGTAGATTGGATAAAATGGATGTAGAGTTAATAAAAATGGATGTAGAGTGGATAAAATGGATGTAGAGTGGATAAAAATGGATGTAGAGTATATAAATTGGATGTAGAGTATATAAATTGGATGTAGAGTGGATAAAAATGGATGTCGAGTGGATAAAATGGATGTAGAGTGGATAAAAATGGATGTAGATTGGATAAAATGGATGTAGAGTGGATGAAAATGGATGTAGAGTGGATAAAATGGATGTAGAGTAGATAAAATGGATGTAGAGTGGATAAAATGGATGTAGAGTTGATAAAATGGATGTAAAGTGGATAAAATGGATGTAGAGTTAATAAAAATGGATGTAGAGTGGAAATAATGAATGTAGAGAGGATAAAATGGATGTAGAGTGGATAAAATGGATGTGGAGTGGATAACAATGGATGTAGAGTGGATAAAATGGATGTAGAGTGGATAAAATGGATGTAGAGTGGATAAAATGGTTGTAGAGTGGATAAAATGGATGTAGAGTGGATAAAAATGGATGTCGAGTGGATAAAATGGATGTAGAGTGGATAAAAATAGATGCAGAGAGGATAAAATGGAAGTAGAGTGGATAAAAATGGATGTAGAGTGGATAAAAATGGATGTAGAGTGGATAAAATGGATGTAGAGTGGATAAAAATGGATGTAGAGAGGATAAAATGGATGTAGAGTGGATAAAATGGATTTACAGTTAATAAAAATGGATGTAGAGTGGAAATAATGGATGTAGAGAGGATAAAATGGATGTAGAGTGGATAAAATGGATGTAGAGTTCATAAAAATGGATGTAGAGTGGATAAAAATGGATGTAGATTGGATAAAATGGATGTAGAGTTAATAAAAATGGATGTAGAGTGGAAATAATGGATGTAGAGAGGATAAAATGGATGTAGAGCGGATAAAATGGATGTAGAGTTCATAAAAATGGATGTAGAGTGGATAAAAATGGATGTAGATTGGATAAAATGGATGTGGAGTGGATAACAATGGATGTAGAGAGGATAAAAATGGATATAGGGTAGATAAAATGGATGTAGAGTTAATAAAAATGGATGTAGAGTGGATATAATGGATGTAGAGAGGATAAAATGGATGTGGAGTGGATAACAATGGATGTAGAGTGGATAAAATGGATGTAGAGTGGATAAAATGGATGTAGAGTGGATAAAATGGTTGTAGAGTGGATAAAATGGATGTAGAGTTGATAAAAATGGATGTAGAGTGGATAAAACGGATGTAGAGTGGATAAAAATGGATGTAGAGTGGATACAATGGTTGTAGAGTGGATAAAAATGGATATAGGGTAGATAAAATGGATGTAGAGTTAATAAAAATGGATGTAGAGTGGATATAATGGATGTAGAGAGGATAAAATGGATGTGGAGTGGATAACAATGGATGTAGAGTGGATAAAATGGATGTAGAGTGGATAAAATGGATGTACAGTTAATAAAAATGGATGTAGAGTGGAAATAATGGATGTAGAGAGGATAAAATGGATGTGGAGTGGATAACAATGGATGTAGAGTGGATAAAATGGATGTAGAGTGGATAAAATGGATGTAAAGTGGATAAAATGGATGTAGAGTTAATAAAAATGGATGTAGAGTGGAATTAATGGATGTAGAGAGGATAAAATGGATGTAGAGTGGATAAAATGGATGTAGAGTTCATAAAAATGGATGTAGAGTGGATAAAAATGGATGTAGATTGGATAAAATGGATGTAGAGTGGATAAAAATAGATGCAGAAAGGATAAAATGGAAGTAGAGTGGATAAAAATGGATGTAGAGTGGATAAAAATGGATGTAGAGTGGATAAAATGGATGTAGAGTGGATAAAAATGGATGTAGAGAGGATAAAATGGATGTAGAGTGGATAAAATGGATGTACAGTTAATAAAAATGGATGTAGAGTGGAAATAATGGATGTAGAGAGGATAAAATGGATGTAGAGCGGATAAAATGGATGTAGAGTTCATAAAAATGGATGTAGAGTGGATAAAAATGGATGTAGATTGGATAAAATGGATGTAGAGTTGATAAAATGGATGTAAAGTGGATAAAATGGATGTAGAGTTAATAAAAATGGATGTAGAGTGGAAATAATGGATGTAGAGAGGATAAAATGGATGTAGAGCGGATAAAATGGATGTAGAGTTCATAAAAATGGATGTAGAGTGGATAAAAATGGATGTAGATTGGATAAAATGGATGTGGAGTGGATAACAATGGATGTAGAGAGGATAAAAATGGATATAGGGTAGATAAAATGGATGTAGAGTTAATAAAAATGGATGTAGAGTGGTTATAATGGATGTAGAGAGGATAAAATGGATGTGGAGTGGATAACAATGGATGTAGAGTGGATAAAATGGATGTAGAGTGGATAAAATGGATGTAGAGTGGATAAAATGGTTGTAGAGTGGATAAAATGGATGTAGAGTTGATAAAAATGGATGTAGAGTGGATAAAACGGATGTAGAGTGGATAAAAATGGATGTAGAGTGGATACAATGGTTGTAGAGTGGATAAAATGGATGTAGAGTTGATAAAAATGGATGTAGAGTGGATAAAATGGATGTAGAGTGGATAAAAATGGATGTAGAGTGGATAAAATGGATGTAGAGTGCATAAAAATGGATGTTGAGTGGATAAAATGGATGTAGAGTGGATAAAATTAATGTACATTTAATAAAAATGGATGTAGAGTGGATAAAAATGGATGTAGATTGGATAAAATGGATGTAGAGTTAATAGAAGTGGATGTAGAGTGGATAAAATGGATGTAGAGTTGATAAAAATGGATGTAGAGTGGATAAAAATGGATGTAGATTGGATAAAATGGATGTAGAGTGGATAAAAATGGATGTAGATTATATAAATTGGATGTAGAGTATATAAAATGGATGTAGAGTGGATAAAAATGGATGTCGAGTGGATAAAATGGATGTAGAGTGGATAAAATGGATGTAGATTGGATAAAATGGATGTAGAGTTAATAAAAATGGATGTAGAGTGGATAAAATGGATGTATAGTGGATAAAAATGGATGTAGAGTAGATAAAATAGATGTAGAGAGGATAAAAATGGATGTAGAGTGGATAAAATGGATGTAGAGTGGATGAAAATGGATGTAGAGTGGATAAAATGGATGTAGAGTGGATAAAATGGATGTAGAGTGGATAAAATGGATGTAGAGTTGATAAAATGGATGTAAAGTGGATAAAATGGATGTAGAGTTAATAAAAATGGATGTAGAGTGGAAATAATGGATGTAGAGAGGATAAAATGGATGTAGAGTGGATAAAATGGATGTAGAGTTCATAAAAATGGATGTAGAGTGGATAAAAATGGATGTAGATTGGATAAAATGGATGTAGAGTGGATAAAAATGGATGTAGAGTGGATAAAATGGATGTAGAGTTAATAAAAATGGATGTAGAGTGGAAATAATGGATGTAGAGAGGATAAAATGGATGTAGAGTGGATAAAATGGATGTAGAGTTCATAAAAATGGATGTAGAGTGGATAAAATGGATGTAGAGTGGATAAAATGGATGTAGAGTGGATAAAATGGATGTAGAGTGGATAAAAATGGATGTAGAGTGGATAAAATGGATGTAGAGTGGATAAAATGGATGTAGAGTGGATAAAAATGGATGTAGAGTGGATAAAATGGATGTAGATTGGGTAAAATGGTTGTAGAGTTAATAGAAGTGGATGTAGAGTTAATAGAAGTGGATGTAGAGTGGATAAAATGGATGTAGAGTTGATAAAAATGGATGTAGAGTGGATAAAAATGGATGTAGATTGGTTAAAATGGATGTAGAGTGGATAAAAATGGATGTAGATTATATAAATTGGATGTAGAGTATATAAAATGGATGTAGAGTGGATAAAAATGGATGTCGAGTGGATAAAATGGATGTAGAGTGGATAAAATGGATGTAGATTGGATAAAATGGATGTAGAGTTAATAAAAATGGATGTAGAGTGGATAAAATGGATGTAGAGTGGATAAAAATGGATGTAGAGTATATAAATTGGATGTAGAGTATATAAATTGGATGTAGAGTGGATAAAAATGGATGTCGAGTGGATAAAATGGATGTAGAGTGGATAAAAATGGATGTAGATTGGATAAAATGGATGTAGAGTGGATGAAAATGGATGTAGAGTGGATAAAATGGATGTAGAGTAGATAAAATGGATGTAGAGTGGATAAAATGGATGTAGAGTTGATAAAATGGATGTAAAGTGGATAAAATGGATGTAGAGTTAATAAAAATGGATGTAGAGTGGAAATAATGAATGTAGAGAGGATAAAATGGATGTAGAGTGGATAAAATGGATGTGGAGTGGATAACAATGGATGTAGAGTGGATAAAATGGATGTAGAGTGGATAAAATGGATGAAGAGTGGATAAAATGGTTGTAGAGTGGATAAAATGGATGTAGAGTGGATAAAAATGGATGTCGAGTGGATAAAATGGATGTAGAGTGGATAAAAATAGATGCAGAGAGGATAAAATGGAAGTAGAGTGGATAAAAATGGATGTAGAGTGGATAAAAATGGATGTAGAGTGGATAAAATGGATGTAGAGTGGATAAAAATGGATGTAGAGAGGATAAAATGGATGTAGAGTGGATAAAATGGATTTACAGTTAATAAAAATGGATGTAGAGTGGAAATAATGGATGTAGAGAGGATAAAATGGATGTAGAGTGGATAAAATGGATGTAGAGTTCATAAAAATGGATGTAGAGTGGATAAAAATGGATGCAGATTGGATAAAATGGATGTAGAGTTAATAAAAATGGATGTAGAGTGGAAATAATGGATGTAGAGAGGATAAAATGGATGTAGAGCGGATAAAATGGATGTAGAGTTCATAAAAATGGATGTAGAGTGGATAAAAATGGATGTAGATTGGATAAAATGGATGTGGAGTGGATAACAATGGATGTAGAGAGGATAAAAATGGATATAGGGTAGATAAAATGGATGTAGAGTTAATAAAAATGGATGTAGAGTGGATATAATGGATGTAGAGAGGATAAAATGGATGTGGAGTGGATAACAATGGATGTAGAGTGGATAAAATGGATGTAGAGTGGATAAAATGGATGTAGAGTGGATAAAATGGTTGTAGAGTGGATAAAATGGATGTAGAGTTGATAAAAATGGATGTAGAGTGGATAAAACGGATGTAGAGTGGATAAAAATGGATGTAGAGTGGATACAATGGTTGTAGAGTGGATAAAAATGGATATAGGGTAGATAAAATGGATGTAGAGTTAATAAAAATGGATGTAGAGTGGATATAATGGATGTAGAGAGGATAAAATGGATGTAGAGTGGATAAAATGGATGTGGAGTGGATAACAATGGATGTAGAGTGGATAAAATGGATGTAGAGTGGATAAAATGGATGAAGAGTGGATAAAATGGTTGTAGAGTGGATAAAATGGATGTAGAGTGGATAAAAATGGATGTAGAGTGGATAAAATGGATGTAGAGTGGATAAAAATGGATGTAGAGTGGATAAAATGGATGTAGAATGGATAAAATGGATGTAAAGTGGATAAAAATGGATGTCGAGTGGATAAAATGGATGTAGAGTGGATAAAAATAGATGCAGAGAGGATAAAATGGAAGTAGAGTGGATAAAAATGGATGTAGAGTGGATAAAAATGGATGTAGAGTGGATAAAATGGATGTAGAGTGGATAAAAATGGATGTAGAGAGGATAAAATGGATGTAGAGTGGATAAAATGGATGTACAGTTAATAAAAATGGATGTAGAGTGGTTATAATGGATGTAGAGAGGATAAAATGGATGTGGAGTGGATAACAATGGATGTAGAGTGGATAAAATGGATGTAGAGTGGATAAAATGGATGTAGAGTGGATAAAATGGTTGTAGAGTGGATAAAATGGATGTAGAGTTGATAAAAATGGATGTAGAGTGGATAAAACGGATGTAGAGTGGATAAAAATGGATGTAGAGTGGATACAATGGTTGTAGAGTGGATAAAATGGATGTAGAGTTGATAAAAATGGATGTAGAGTGGATAAAACGGATGTAGAGTGGATAAAAATGGATGTAGAGTGGATAAAATGGATGTAGAGTGCATAAAAATGGATGTTGAGTGGATAAAATGGATGTAGAGTGGATAAAATTAATGTACATTTAATAAAAATGGATGTAGAGTGGATAAAAATGGATGTAGATTGGATAAAATGGATGTAGAGTTAATAGAAGTGGATGTAGAGTGGATAAAATGGATGTAGAGTTGATAAAAATGGATGTAGAGTGGATAAAAATGGATGTAGATTGGATAAAATGGATGTAGAGTGGATAAAAATGGATGTAGATTATATAAATTGGATGTAGAGTATATAAAATGGATGTAGAGTGGATAAAAATGGATGTCGAGTGGATAAAATGGATGTAGAGTGGATAAAATGGATGTAGATTGGATAAAATGGATGTAGAGTTAATAAAAATGGATGTAGAGTGGATAAAATGGATGTATAGTGGATAAAAATGGATGTAGAGTAGATAAAATAGATGTAGAGAGGATAAAAATGGATGTAGAGTGGATAAAATGGATGTAGAGTGGATGAAAATGGATGTAGAGTGGATAAAATGGATGTAGAGTAGATAAAATGGATGTAGAGTGGATAAAATGGATGTAGAGTTGATAAAATGGATGTAAAGTGGATAAAATGGATGTAGAGTTAATAAAAATGGATGTAGAGTGGAAATAATGGATGTAGAGAGGATAAAATGGATGTAGAGTGGATAAAATGGATGTAGAGTTCATAAAAATGGATGTAGAGTGGATAAAAATGGATGTAGATTGGATAAAATGGATGTAGAGTGGATAAAAATGGATGTAGAGTGGATAAAATGGATGTAGAGTTAATAAAAATGGATGTAGAGTGGAAATAATGGATGTAGAGAGGATAAAATGGATGTAGAGTGGATAAAATGGATGTAGAGTTCATAAAAATGGATGTAGAGTGGATAAAATGGATGTAGAGTGGATAAAATGATTGTAGAGTGGATAAAATGGATGTAGAGTGGATAAAAATGGATGTAGAGTGGATAAAATGGATGTAGAGTGGATAAAATGGTTGTAGAGTGGATAAAAATGGATGTAGAGTGGATAAAATGGATGTAGATTGGGTAAAATGGTTGTAGAGTTAATAGAAGTGGATGTAGAGTTAATAGAAGTGGATGTAGAGTGGATAAAATGGATGTAGAGTTGATAAAAATGGATGTAGAGTGGATAAAAATGGATGTAGATTGGTTAAAATGGATGTAGAGTGGATAAAAATGGATGTAGATTATATAAATTGGATGTAGAGTATATAAAATGGATGTAGAGTGGATAAAAATGGATGTCGAGTGGATAAAATGGATGTAGAGTGGATAAAATGGATGTAGATTGGATAAAATGGATGTAGAGTTAATAAAAATGGATGTAGATTGGATAAAATGGATGTAGAGTGGATGAAAATGGATGTAGAGTGGATAAAATGGATGTAGAGTAGATAAAATGGATGTAGAGTGGATAAAATGGATGTAGAGTTGATAAAATGGATGTAAAGTGGATAAAATGGATGTAGAGTTAATAAAAATGGATGTAGAGTGGAAATAATGAATGTAGAGAGGATAAAATGGATGTAGAGTGGATAAAATGGATGTGGAGTGGATAACAATGGATGTAGAGTGGATAAAATGGATGTAGAGTGGATAAAATGGATGAAGAGTGGATAAAATGGTTGTAGAGTGGATAAAATGGATGTAGAGTGGATAAAAATGGATGTCGAGTGGATAAAATGGATGTAGAGTGGATAAAAATAGATGCAGAGAGGATAAAATGGAAGTAGAGTGGATAAAAATGGATGTAGAGTGGATAAAAATGGATGTAGAGTGGATAAAATGGATGTAGAGTGGATAAAAATGGATGTAGAGAGGATAAAATGGATGTAGAGTGGATAAAATGGATTTACAGTTAATAAAAATGGATGTAGAGTGGAAATAATGGATGTAGAGAGGATAAAATGGATGTAGAGTGGATAAAATGGATGTAGAGTTCATAAAAATGGATGTAGAGTGGATAAAAATGGATGCAGATTGGATAAAATGGATGTAGAGTTAATAAAAATGGATGTAGAGTGGAAATAATGGATGTAGAGAGGATAAAATGGATGTAGAGCGGATAAAATGGATGTAGAGTTCATAAAAATGGATGTAGAGTGGATAAAAATGGATGTAGATTGGATAAAATGGATGTGGAGTGGATAACAATGGATGTAGAGAGGATAAAAATGGATATAGGGTAGATAAAATGGATGTAGAGTTAATAAAAATGGATGTAGAGTGGATATAATGGATGTAGAGAGGATAAAATGGATGTGGAGTGGATAACAATGGATGTAGAGTGGATAAAATGGATGTAGAGTGGATAAAATGGATGTAGAGTGGATAAAATGGTTGTAGAGTGGATAAAATGGATGTAGAGTTGATAAAAATGGATGTAGAGTGGATAAAACGGATGTAGAGTGGATAAAAATGGATGTAGAGTGGATACAATGGTTGTAGAGTGGATAAAAATGGATATAGGGTAGATAAAATGGATGTAGAGTTAATAAAAATGGATGTAGAGTGGATATAATGGATGTAGAGAGGATAAAATGGATGTGGAGTGGATAACAATGGATGTAGAGTGGATAAAATGGATGTAGAGTGGATAAAATGGATGTACAGTTAATAAAAATGGATGTAGAGTGGAAATAATGGATGTAGAGAGGATAAAATGGATGTGGAGTGGATAACAATGGATGTAGAGTGGATAAAATGGATGTAGAGTGGATAAAATGGATGTAAAGTGGATAAAATGGATGTAGAGTTAATAAAAATGGATGTAGAGTGGAATTAATGGATGTAGAGAGGATAAAATGGATGTAGAGTGGATAAAATGGATGTAGAGCTCATAAAAATGGATGTAGAGTGGATAAAAATGGATGTAGATTGGATAAAATGGATGTAGAGTGGATAAAAATAGATGCAGAAAGGATAAAATGGAAGTAGAGTGGATAAAAATGGATGTAGAGTGGATAAAAATGGATGTAGAGTGGATAAAATGGATGTAGAGTGGATAAAAATGGATGTAGAGAGGATCAAATGGATGTAGAGTGGATAAAATGGATGTACAGTTAATAAAAATGGATGTAGAGTGGAAATAATGGATGTAGAGAGGATAAAATGGATGTAGAGCGGATAAAATGGATGTAGAGTTCATAAAAATGGATGTAGAGTGGATAAAAATGGATGTAGATTGGATAAAATGGATGTAGAGTTGATAAAATGGATGTAAAGTGGATAAAATGGATGTAGAGTTAATAAAAATGGATGTAGAGTGGAAATAATGGATGTAGAGAGGATAAAATGGATGTAGAGCGGATAAAATGGATGTAGAGTTCATAAAAATGGATGTAGAGTGGATAAAAATGGATGTAGATTGGATAAAATGGATGTGGAGTGGATAACAATGGATGTAGAGAGGATAAAAATGGATATAGGGTAGATAAAATGGATGTAGAGTTGATAAAAATGGATGTAGAGTGGTTATAATGGATGTAGAGAGGATAAAATGGATGTGGAGTGGATAACAATGGATGTAGAGTGGATAAAATGGATGTAGAGTGGATAAAATGGATGTAGAGTGGATAAAATGGTTGTAGAGTGGATAAAATTGATGTAGAGTTGATAAAAATGGATGTAGAGTGGATAAAACGGATGTAGAGTGGATAAAAATGGATGTAGAGTGGATACAATGGTTGTAGAGTGGATAAAATGGATGTAGAGTTGATAAAAATGGATGTAGAGTGGATAAAACGGATGTAGAGTGGATAAAAATGGATGTAGAGTGGATAAAATGGATGTAGAGTGCATAAAAATGGATGTTGAGTGGATAAAATGGATGTAGAGTGGATAAAATTAATGTACATTTAATAAAAATGGATGTAGAGTGGATAAAAATGGATGTAGATTGGATAAAATGGATGTAGAGTTAATAGAAGTGGATGTAGAGTGGATAAAATGGATGTAGAGTTGATAAAAATGGATGTAGAGTGGATAAAAATGGATGTAGATTGGATAAAATGGATGTAGAGTGGATAAAAATGGATGTAGATTATATAAATTGGATGTAGAGTATATAAAATGGATGTAGAGTGGATAAAAATGGATGTCGAGTGGATAAAATGGATGTAGAGTGGATAAAATGGATGTAGATTGGATAAAATGGATGTAGAGTTAATAAAAATGGATGTAGAGTGGATAAAATGGATGTATAGTGGATAAAAATGGATGTAGAGTAGATAAAATAGATGTAGAGAGGATAAAAATGGATGTAGAGTGGATAAAATGGATGTAGAGTGGATGAAAATGGATGTAGAGTGGATAAAATGGATGTAGAGTAGATAAAATGGATGTAGAGTGGATAAAATGGATGTAGAGTTGATAAAATGGATGTAAAGTGGATAAAATGGATGTAGAGTTAATAAAAATGGATGTAGAGTGGAAATAATGGATGTAGAGAGGATAAAATGGATGTAGAGTGGATAAAATGGATGTAGAGTTCATAAAAATGGATGTAGAGTGGATAAAAATGGATGTAGATTGGATAAAATGGATGTAGAGTGGATAAAAATGGATGTAGAGTGGATAAAATGGATGTAGAGTTAATAAAAATGGATGTAGAGTGGAAATAATGGATGTAGAGAGGATAAAATGGATGTAGAGTGGATAAAATGGATGTAGAGTTCATAAAAATGGATGTAGAGTGGATAAAATGGATGTAGAGTGGATAAAATGATTGTAGAGTGGATAAAATGGATGTAGAGTGGATAAAAATGGATGTAGAGTGGATAAAATGGATGTAGAGTGGATAAAATGGTTGTAGAGTGGATAAAAATGGATGTAGAGTGGATAAAATGGATGTAGATTGGGTAAAATGGTTGTAGAGTTAATAGAAGTGGATGTAGAGTTAATAGAAGTGGATGTAGAGTGGATAAAATGGATGTAGAGTTGATAAAAATGGATGTAGAGTGGATAAAAATGGATGTAGATTGGTTAAAATGGATGTAGAGTGGATAAAAATGGATGTAGATTATATAAATTGGATGTAGAGTATATAAAATGGATGTAGAGTGGATAAAAATGGATGTCGAGTGGATAAAATGGATGTAGAGTGGATAAAATGGATGTAGATTGGATAAAATGGATGTAGAGTTAATAAAAATGGATGTAGAGTGGATAAAATGGATGTAGAGTGGATAAAAATGGATGTAGAGTATATAAATTGGATGTAGAGTATATAAATTGGATGTAGAGTGGATAAAAATGGATGTCGAGTGGATAAAATGGATGTAGAGTGGATAAAAATGGATGTAGATTGGATAAAATGGATGTAGAGTGGATGAAAATGGATGTAGAGTGGATAAAATGGATGTAGAGTAGATAAAATGGATGTAGAGTGGATAAAATGGATGTAGAGTTGATAAAATGGATGTAAAGTGGATAAAATGGATGTAGAGTTAATAAAAATGGATGTAGAGTGGAAATAATGAATGTAGAGAGGATAAAATGGATGTAGAGTGGATAAAATGGATGTGGAGTGGATAACAATGGATGTAGAGTGGATAAAATGGATGTAGAGTGGATAAAATGGATGAAGAGTGGATAAAATGGTTGTAGAGTGGATAAAATGGATGTAGAGTGGATAAAAATGGATGTCGAGTGGATAAAATGGATGTAGAGTGGATAAAAATAGATGCAGAGAGGATAAAATGGAAGTAGAGTGGATAAAAATGGATGTAGAGTGGATAAAAATGGATGTAGAGTGGATAAAATGGATGTAGAGTGGATAAAAATGGATGTAGAGAGGATAAAATGGATGTAGAGTGGATAAAATGGATTTACAGTTAATAAAAATGGATGTAGAGTGGAAATAATGGATGTAGAGAGGATAAAATGGATGTAGAGTGGATAAAATGGATGTAGAGTTCATAAAAATGGATGTAGAGTGGATAAAAATGGATGCAGATTGGATAAAATGGATGTAGAGTTAATAAAAATGGATGTAGAGTGGAAATAATGGATGTAGAGAGGATAAAATGGATGTAGAGCGGATAAAATGGATGTAGAGTTCATAAAAATGGATGTAGAGTGGATAAAAATGGATGTAGATTGGATAAAATGGATGTGGAGTGGATAACAATGGATGTAGAGAGGATAAAAATGGATATAGGGTAGATAAAATGGATGTAGAGTTAATAAAAATGGATGTAGAGTGGATATAATGGATGTAGAGAGGATAAAATGGATGTGGAGTGGATAACAATGGATGTAGAGTGGATAAAATGGATGTAGAGTGGATAAAATGGATGTAGAGTGGATAAAATGGTTGTAGAGTGGATAAAATGGATGTAGAGTTGATAAAAATGGATGTAGAGTGGATAAAACGGATGTAGAGTGGATAAAAATGGATGTAGAGTGGATACAATGGTTGTAGAGTGGATAAAAATGGATATAGGGTAGATAAAATGGATGTAGAGTTAATAAAAATGGATGTAGAGTGGATATAATGGATGTAGAGAGGATAAAATGGATGTAGAGTGGATAAAATGGATGTGGAGTGGATAACAATGGATGTAGAGTGGATAAAATGGATGTAGAGTGGATAAAATGGATGAAGAGTGGATAAAATGGTTGTAGAGTGGATAAAATGGATGTAGAGTGGATAAAAATGGATGTAGAGTGGATAAAATGGATGTAGAGTGGATAAAAATGGATGTAGAGTGGATAAAATGGATGTAGAATGGATAAAATGGATGTAAAGTGGATAAAAATGGATGTCGAGTGGATAAAATGGATGTAGAGTGGATAAAAATAGATGCAGAGAGGATAAAATGGAAGTAGAGTGGATAAAAATGGATGTAGAGTGGATAAAAATGGATGTAGAGTGGATAAAATGGATGTAGAGTGGATAAAAATGGATGTAGAGAGGATAAAATGGATGTAGAGTGGATAAAATGGATGTACAGTTAATAAAAATGGATGTAGAGTGGAAATAATGGATGTAGAGAGGATAAAATGGATGTAGAGTGGATAAAATGGATGTAGAGTTCATAAAAATGGATGTAGAGTGGATAAAAATGGATGTAGATTGGATAAAATGGATGTAGAGTTGATAAAATGGATGTAAAGTGGATAAAATGGATG
This sequence comes from Pemphredon lugubris, assembly GCA_933228935.1. NCBI lineage: Eukaryota > Metazoa > Arthropoda > Insecta > Hymenoptera > Crabronidae > Pemphredon > Pemphredon lugubris. The sequence continues at coordinate 49,921,726 of OW121816.1, forward strand.
TAGAGTTAATAAAAATGGATGTAGAGTGGAAATAATGGATGTAGAGAGGATAAAATGGATGTAGAGCGGATAAAATGGATGTAGAGTTCATAAAAATGGATGTAGAGTGGATAAAAATGGATGTAGATTGGATAAAATGGATGTGGAGTGGATAAAAATGGATGTTGAGTGGATAAAATGGATGTAGAGTGGATAAAATTAATGTACATTTAATAAAAATGGATGTAGAGTGGATAAAAATGGATGTAGATTGGGTAAAATGGTTGTAGAGTTAATAGAAGTGGATGTAGAGTTAATAGAAGTGGATGTAGAGTGGATAAAATGGATGTAGAGTTGATAAAAATGGATGTAGAGTGGATAAAAATGGATGTAGATTGGTTAAAATGGATGTAGAGTGGATAAAAATGGATGTAGATTATATAAATTGGATGTAGAGTATATAAAATGGATGTAGAGTGGATAAAAATGGATGTCGAGTGGATAAAATGGATGTAGAGTGGATAAAATGGATGTAGATTGGATAAAATGGATGTAGAGTTAATAAAAATGGATGTAGAGTGGATAAAATGGATGTAGAGTGGATAAAAATGGATGTAGAGTATATAAATTGGATGTAGAGTATATAAATTGGATGTAGAGTGGATAAAAATGGATGTCGAGTGGATAAAATGGATGTAGAGTGGATAAAAATGGATGTAGATTGGATAAAATGGATGTAGAGTGGATGAAAATGGATGTAGAGTGGATAAAATGGATGTAGAGTAGATAAAATGGATGTAGAGTGGATAAAATGGATGTAGAGTTGATAAAATGGATGTAAAGTGGATAAAATGGATGTAGAGTTAATAAAAATGGATGTAGAGTGGAAATAATGAATGTAGAGAGGATAAAATGGATGTAGAGTGGATAAAATGGATGTGGAGTGGATAACAATGGATGTAGAGTGGATAAAATGGATGTAGAGTGGATAAAATGGATGAAGAGTGGATAAAATGGTTGTAGAGTGGATAAAATGGATGTAGAGTGGATAAAAATGGATGTAGAGTGGATAAAATGGATGTAGAGTGGATAAAAATGGATGTAGAGTGGATAAAATGGATGTAGAATGGATAAAATGGATGTAAAGTGGATAAAAATGGATGTCGAGTGGATAAAATGGATGTAGAGTGGATAAAAATAGATGCAGAGAGGATAAAATGGAAGTAGAGTGGATAAAAATGGATGTAGAGTGGATAAAAATGGATGTAGAGTGGATAAAATGGATGTAGAGTGGATAAAAATGGATGTAGAGAGGATAAAATGGATGTAGAGTGGATAAAATGGATTTACAGTTAATAAAAATGGATGTAGAGTGGAAATAATGGATGTAGAGAGGATAAAATGGATGTAGAGTGGATAAAATGGATGTAGAGTTCATAAAAATGGATGTAGAGTGGATAAAAATGGATGCAGATTGGATAAAATGGATGTAGAGTTAATAAAAATGGATGTAGAGTGGAAATAATGGATGTAGAGAGGATAAAATGGATGTAGAGCGGATAAAATGGATGTAGAGTTCATAAAAATGGATGTAGAGTGGATAAAAATGGATGTAGATTGGATAAAATGGATGTGGAGTGGATAACAATGGATGTAGAGAGGATAAAAATGGATATAGGGTAGATAAAATGGATGTAGAGTTAATAAAAATGGATGTAGAGTGGATATAATGGATGTAGAGAGGATAAAATGGATGTGGAGTGGATAACAATGGATGTAGAGTGGATAAAATGGATGTAGAGTGGATAAAATGGATGTAGAGTGGATAAAATGGTTGTAGAGTGGATAAAATGGATGTAGAGTTGATAAAAATGGATGTAGAGTGGATAAAACGGATGTAGAGTGGATAAAAATGGATGTAGAGTGGATACAATGGTTGTAGAGTGGATAAAAATGGATATAGGGTAGATAAAATGGATGTAGAGTTAATAAAAATGGATGTAGAGTGGATATAATGGATGTAGAGAGGATAAAATGGATGTGGAGTGGATAACAATGGATGTAGAGTGGATAAAATGGATGTAGAGTGGATAAAATGGATGTAGAGAGGATAAAATGGATGTAGAGTGGATAAAATGGATGTAGAGTTCATAAAAATGGATGTAGAGTGGATAAAAATGGATGTAGATTGGATAAAATGGATGTGGAGTGGATAACAATGGATGTAGAGAGGATAAAAATGGATATAGGGTAGATAAAATGGATGTAGAGTTAATAAAAATGGATGTAGAGTGGATATAATGGATGTAGAGAGGATAAAATGGATGTGGAGTGGATAACAATGGATGTAGAGTGGATAAAATGGATGTAGAGTGGATAAAATGGATGAAGAGTGGATAAAATGGTTGTAGAGTGGATAAAATGGATGTAGAGTAGATAAAAATGGATGTAGAGTGGATAAAATGGATGTAGAGTGGATAAAATGGTTGTAGAGTGCATAAAAATGGATGTTGAGTGGATAAAATGGATGTAGAGTGGATAAAATGGATGTACATTTAATAAAAATGGATGTAGAGTGGATAAAAATGGATGTAGAGTGGATAAAATGGATGTAAAGTGGATAAAAATGGATGTCGAGTGGATAAAATGGATGTAGAGTGGAGAAAAATAGATGTAGAGAGGATAAAATGGAAGTAGAGTGGATAAAAATGGATGTAGAGTGGATAAAAATGGATGTAGAGTGGATAAAATGGATGTAGAGTGGATAAAAATGGATGTAGATTGGATAAAATGGATGTGGAGTGGATAACAATGGATGTAGAGAGGATAAAAATGGATATAGGGTAGATAAAATGGATGTAGAGTTAATAAAAATGGATGTAGAGTGGATATAATGGATGTAGAGAGGATAAAATGGATGTGGAGTGGATAACAATGGATGTAGAGTGGATAAAATGGATGTAGAGTGGATAAAATGGATGAAGAGTGGATAAAATGGTTGTAGAGTGGATAAAATGTATGTAGAGTGGATAAAAATGGATGTAGAGTGGATAAAATGGATGTAGAGTTAATAAAAGTGGATGTAGAGTGGATAAAATGGATGTAGAGTTGATAAAAATGGATGTAGAGTGGATAAAAATGGATGTAGATTGGATAAAATGGAAGTAGAGTGGATAAAAATGGATGTAGAGTGCATAAAAATGGATGTTGAGTGGATAAAGTGGATGTAGAGTGGATAAAATGGATGTACATTTAATAAAAATGGATGTAGAGTGGATAAAAATGGATGTAGAGTGGATAAAAATGGATGTAGATTGGATAAAATGGATGTAGAGTTAATAAAAGTGGATGTAGAGTGGATAAAATGGATGTAGAGTTGATAAAAATGGATGTAGAGTGGATAAAAATGGATGTAGATTGGATAAAATGGATGTAGAGTGGATAAAAATGGATGTAGATTATATAAATTGGATGTAGAGTATATAAAATGGATGTAGAGTGGATAAAAATGGATGTAGATTGGATAAAATGGATGTAGAGTGGATAAAAATGGATGTAGAGAGGATAAAATGGATGTAGAGTGGATAAAATGGATGTACAGTTAATAAAAATGGATGTAGAGTGGAAATAATGGATGTAGAGAGGATAAAATGGATGTAGAGTGGATAAAATGGATGTAGAGTTCATAAAAATGGATGTAGAGTGGATAAAAATGGATGTAGATTGGATAAAATGGATGTAGAGTTGATAAAATGGATGTAAAGTGGATAAAATGGATGTAGAGTTAATAAAAATGGATGTAGAGTGGAAATAATGGATGTAGAGAGGATAAAATGGATGTAGAGCGGATAAAATGGATGTAGAGTTCATAAAAATGGATGTAGAGTGGATAAAAATGGATGTAGATTGGATAAAATGGATGTAGAGTGGATAAAAATGGATGTAGATTGGGTAAAATGGTTGTAGAGTTAATAGAAGTGGATGTAGAGTTAATAGAAGTGGATGTAGAGTGGATAAAATGGATGTAGAGTTGATAAAAATGGATGTAGAGTGGATAAAAATGGATGTAGATTGGTTAAAATGGATGTAGAGTGGATAAAAATGGATGTAGATTATATAAATTGGATGTAGAGTATATAAAATGGATGTAGAGTGGATAAAAATGGATGTCGAGTGGATAAAATGGATGTAGAGTGGATAAAATGGATGTAGATTGGATAAAATGGATGTAGAGTTAATAAAAATGGATGTAGAGTGGATAAAATGGATGTAGAGTGGATAAAAATGGATGTAGAGTATATAAATTGGATGTAGAGTATATAAATTGGATGTAGAGTGGATAAAAATGGATGTCGAGTGGATAAAATGGATGTAGAGTGGATAAAAATGGATGTAGATTGGATAAAATGGATGTAGAGTGGATGAAAATGGATGTAGAGTGGATAAAATGGATGTAGAGTAGATAAAATGGATGTAGAGTGGATAAAATGGATGTAGAGTTGATAAAATGGATGTAAAGTGGATAAAATGGATGTAGAGTTAATAAAAATGGATGTAGAGTGGAAATAATGAATGTAGAGAGGATAAAATGGATGTAGAGTGGATAAAATGGATGTGGAGTGGATAACAATGGATGTAGAGTGGATAAAATGGATGTAGAGTGGATAAAATGGATGAAGAGTGGATAAAATGGTTGTAGAGTGGATAAAATGGATGTAGAGTGGATAAAAATGGATGTAGAGTGGATAAAATGGATGTAGAGTGGATAAAAATGGATGTAGAGTGGATAAAATGGATGTAGAATGGATAAAATGGATGTAAAGTGGATAAAAATGGATGTCGAGTGGATAAAATGGATGTAGAGTGGATAAAAATAGATGCAGAGAGGATAAAATGGAAGTAGAGTGGATAAAAATGGATGTAGAGTGGATAAAAATGGATGTAGAGTGGATAAAATGGTTGTAGAGTGGATAAAAATGGATGTAGAGAGGATAAAATGGATGTAGAGTGGATAAAATGGATGTACAGTTAATAAAAATGGATGTAGAGTGGAAATAATGGATGTAGAGAGGATAAAATGGATGTAGAGTGGATAAAATGGATGTAGAGTTCATAAAAATGGATGTAGAGTGGATAAAAATGGATGTAGAGTGGATAAAATGGATGTAGAGTTAATAAAAATGGATGTAGAGTGGAAATAATGGATGTAGAGAGGATAAAATGGATGTAGAGCGGATAAAATGGATGTAGAGTTCATAAAAATGGATGTAGAGTGGATAAAAATGGATGTAGATTGGATAAAATGGATGTGGAGTGGATAACAATGGATGTAGAGAGGATAAAAATGGATATAGGGTAGATAAAATGGATGTAGAGTTAATAAAAATGGATGTAGAGTGGATATAATGGATGTAGAGAGGATAAAATGGATGTGGAGTGGATAACAATGGATGTAGAGTGGATAAAATGGATGTAGAGTGGATAAAATGGATGTAGAGTGGATAAAATGGTTGTAGAGTGGATAAAATGGATGTAGAGTTGATAAAAATGGATGTAGAGTGGATAAAACGGATGTAGAGTGGATAAAAATGGATGTAGAGTGGATACAATGGTTGTAGAGTGGATAAAAATGGATATAGGGTAGATAAAATGGATGTAGAGTTAATAAAAATGGATGTAGAGTGGATATAATGGATGTAGAGAGGATAAAATGGATGTGGAGTGGATAACAATGGATGTAGAGTGGATAAAATGGATGTAGAGTGGATAAAATGGATGTAGAGAGGATAAAATGGATGTAGAGTGGATAAAATGGATGTAGAGTTCATAAAAATGGATGTAGAGTGGATAAAAATGGATGTAGATTGGATAAAATGGATGTGGAGTGGATAACAATGGATGTAGAGAGGATAAAAAATGGATATAGGGTAGATAAAATGGATGTAGAGTTAATAAAAATGGATGTAGAGTGGATATAATGGATGTAGAGTGGATAAAATGGATGTGGAGTGGATAACAATGGATGTAGAGTGGATAAAATGGATGTAGAGTGGATAAAATGGATGAAGAGTGGATAAAATGGTTGTAGAGTGGATAAAATGGATGTAGAGTAGATAAAAATGGATGTAGAGTGGATAAAATGGATGTAGAGTGGATAAAATGGTTGTAGAGTGCATAAAAATGGATGTTGAGTGGATAAAATGGATGTAGAGTGGATAAAATGGATGTACATTTAATAAAAATGGATGTAGAGTGGATAAAAATGGATGTAGAGTGGATAAAATGGATGTAAAGTGGATAAAAATGGATGTCGAGTGGATAAAATGGATGTAGAGTGGAGAAAAATAGATGTAGAGAGGATAAAATGGAAGTAGAGTGGATAAAAATGGATGTAGAGTGGATAAAAATGGATGTAGAGTGGATAAAATGGATGTAGAGTGGATAAAAATGGATGTAGATTGGATAAAATGGATGTGGAGTGGATAACAATGGATGTAGAGAGGATAAAAATGGATATACGGTAGAAAAAATGGATGTAGAGTTAATAAAAATGGATGTAGAGTGGATATAATGGATGTAGAGAGGATAAAATGGATGTGGAGTGGATAACAATGGATGTAGAGTGGATAAAATGGATGTAGAGTGGATAAAATGGATGAAGAGTGGATAAAATGGTTGTAGAGTGGATAAAATGTATGTAGAGTGGATAAAAATGGATGTAGAGTGGATAAAATGGATGTAGAGTTAATAAAAGTGGATGTAGAGTGGATAAAATGGATGTAGAGTTGATAAAAATGGATGTAGAGTGGATAAAAATGGATGTAGATTGGATAAAATGGAAGTAGAGTGGATAAAAATGGATGTAGAGTGCATAAAAATGGATGTTGAGTGGATAAAGTGGATGTAGAGTGGATAAAATGGATGTACATTTAATAAAAATGGATGTAGAGTGGATAAAAATGGATGTAGAGTGGATAAAAATGGATGTAGATTGGATAAAATGGATGTAGAGTTAATAAAAGTGGATGTAGAGTGGATAAAATGGATGTAGAGTTGATAAAAATGGATGTAGAGTGGATAAAAATGGATGTAGATTGGATAAAATGGATGTAGAGTGGATAAAAATGGATGTAGATTATATAAATTGGATGTAGAGTATATAAAATGGATGTAGAGTGGATAAAAATGGATGTAGATTGGATAAAATGGATGTAGAGTGGATAAAAATGGATGTAGATTATATAAATTGGATGTAGAGTATATAAAATGGATGTAGAGTGGATAAAAATGGATGTCGAGTGGATAAAATGGATTTATAGTGGATAAAAATGGATGTAGAGTAGATAAAATAGATGTAGAGTGGATAAAAATGGATGTAGAGTGGATAAAAATGGATGTAGATTGGATAAAATGGATGTAGAGTTAATAAAAGTGGATGTAGAGTGGATAAAATGGATGTAGAGTTGATAAAAATGGATGTAGAGTGGATAAAAATGGATGTAGATTGGATAAAATGGATGTAGAGTGGATAAAAATGGATGTAGATTATATAAATTGGATGTAGAGTATATAAAATGGATGTAGAGTGGATAAAAATGGATGTCGAGTGGATAAAATGGATGTAGAGTGGATAAAAATGGATGTAGATTGGACAAAATGGATGTAGAGTTAATAAAAATGGATGTAGAGTGGATAAAATGGATGTACAGTGGATAAAAATGGATGTAGAGTAGATAAAATAGATGTAGAGTGGATAAAAATGGATGTAGAGTGGATAAAATGGATGTCGAGTGGATAAAATGGATGTAGAGTGGATAAAATTAGATGTAGAGTGGATAAAAATGGATGTAGAGTGGATACAATGGATGTAGAGTGGATAAAAATGGATGTAGAGTGGATAAAATGGATGTAGAGTGGATAAAAATGGATGTAGAGTGGATAAAATGGATGTAGAGTGCATAAAAATGGATGTTGAGTGGATAAAATGGATGTAGAGTGGATAAAATGGATGTACATTTAATAAAAATGGATGTAGAGTGGATAAAAATGGATGTAGAGTGGATAAAAATGGATGTAGATTGGATAAAATGGATGTAGAGTTAATAAAAGTGGATGTAGAGTGGATAAAATGGATGTAGAGTTGATAAAAATGGATGTAGAGTGGATAAAAATGGATGTAGATTGGATAAAATGGATGTAGAGTGGATAAAAATGGATGTAGATTATATAAATTGGATGTAGAGTATATAAAATGGATGTAGAGTGGATAAAAATGGATGTCGAGTGGATAAAATGGATGTAGAGTGGATAAAATGGATGTAGAGTGGATAAAATGGATGTACATTTAATAAAAATGGATGTAGAGTGGATAAAAATGGATGTAGAGTGGATGAAATGGATGTAGAGTGGATAAAATGGATGTAGAGTGGATAAAAATGGATGTAGAGTGGATAAAAATGGATATAGGGTAGATAAAATGGATGTAGAGTTAATAAAAATGGATGTAGAGTGGGTATAATGGATGTAGAGAGGATAAAATGGATGTGGAGTGGATAACAATGGATGTAGAGTGGATAAAATGGATGTAGAGTGGATAAAATGGATGAAGAGTGGATAAAATGGTTGTAGAGTGGATAAAATGGATGTAGAGTAGATAAAAATGGATGTAGAGTGGATAAAATGGATGTAGAGTGGATAAAAATGGATGTAGAGTGGATAAAATGGATGTAGAGTGGATAAAAATGGATGTAGAGTGGATAAAAATGGATGTAGAGTGGATAAAATGGATGTAGAGTAGATAAAAATGGATGTAGAGTGGATAAAATGGATGTAGAGTGGATAAAAATGGATGTAGAGTGGATAAAATGGATGTAGAGTGGATAAAAATGGATGTAGAGTGGATAAAAATGGATGTAGAGTGGATAAAAATGGATGTAGAGTGGATAAAAATGGATGTAGATTGGATAAAATGGTTGTAGAGTTAACAAAAGTGGATGTAGAGTGGATAAAATGGATGTAGAGTTGATAAAAATGGATGTAGAGTGGATAAAAATGGATGTAGATTGGATAAAATGGATGTAGAGTGGATAAAAATGGATGTAGAGTATATAAATTGGATGTAGAGTATATAAAATGGATGTATAGTGGATAAAAATGGATGTCGAGTGGATAAAATGGATGTAGAGTGGATAAAAATGGATGTAGATTGGATAAAATGGATGTAGAGTGGATGAAAATGGATGTAGAGTATATAAATTGGATGTAGAGTATATAAAATGGATGTAGAGTGGATAAAAATGGATGTCGAGTGGATAAAATGGATGTAGAGTGGATAAAAATGGATGTAGAGTGGATAAAATGGATGTAGAGTTGATAAAAATGGATGTAGAGTGGATAAAATGGATGTAGAGTAGATAAAATGGATGTAGAGTGGATAAAATGGATGTAGAGTTGATAAAATGGATGTAAAGTGGATAAAATGGATGTAGAGTTAATAAAAATGGATGTAGAGTGGAAATAATGGATGTAGAGAGGATAAAATGGATGTAGAGGGGATAAAATGGATGTAGAGTTCATAAAAATGGATGTAGAGTGGATAAAAATGGATGTAGATTGGATAAAATGGATGTAGAGTGGATAAAAATGGATGTAGAGTGGATAAAATGGATGTAGAGTTAATAAAAATGGATGTAGAGTGGAAATAATGGATGTAGAGAGGATAAAATGGATGTAGAGTGGATAAAATGGATGTAGAGTTCATAAAAATGGATGTAGAGTGGATAAAATGGATGTAGAGTGGATAAAATGATTGTAGAGTGGATAAAATGGATGTAGAGTGGATAAAATGATTGTAGAGTGGATAAAATGGATGTAGAGTGGATAAAAATGGATGTAGAGTGGATAAAATGGTTGTAGAGTGGATAAAATGGATGTAGAGTAGATAAAAATGGATGTAGAGTGGATAAAATGGATGTAGAGTGGATAAAAATGGATGTAGAGTGGATAAAATGGATGTAGAGTAGATAAAATAGATGTAGAGTGGATAAAAATGGATGTAGAGTGGATAAAATGGATGTCGAGTGGATAAAATGGATGTAGAGTGGATAAAAATAGATGTAGAGTGGATAAAAATGGATGTAGAGTGGATACAATGGATGTAGAGTGGATAAAAATGGATGTAGATTGGATAAAATGGATGTAGAGTTGATAAAATGGATGTAAAGTGGATAAAATGGATGTAGAGTTAATAAAAATGGATGTAGAGTGGAAATAATGGATGTAGAGAGGATAAAATGGATGTAGAGCGGATAAAATGGATGTAGAGTTGATAAAAATGGATGTAGAGTGGATAAAAATGGATGTAGATTGGATAAAATGGATGTGGAGTGGATAACAATGGATGTAGAGAGGATAAAAATGGATATAGGGTAGATAAAATGGATGTAGAGTTAATGAAAATGGATGTAGAGTGGATATAATGGATGTAGAGAAGATAAAATGGATGTGGAGTGGATAACAATGGATGTAGAGTGGATAAAATGGATGTAGAGTGGATAAAATGGATGAAGAGTGGATAAAATGGTTGTAGAGTGGATAAAATGGATGTAGAGTAGATAAAAATGGATGTAGAGTGGATAAAATGGATGTAGAGTGGATAAAATGGATGTAGAGTGGATAAAAATGGATGTAGAGTGGATAAAATGGATGTAGAGTGCATAAAAATGGATGTTGAGTGGATAAAGTGGATGTAGAGTGGATAAAATGGATGTACATTTAATAAAAATGGATGTAGAGTGGATAAAAATGGATGTAGAGTGGATAAAAATGGATGTAGATTGGATAAAATGGATGTAGAGTTAATAAAAGTGGATGTAGAGTGGATAAAATGGATGTAGAGTTGATAAAAATGGATGTAGAGTGGATAAAAATGGATGTAGATTGGATAAAATGGATGTAGAGTGGATAAAAATGGATGTAGATTATATAAATTGGATGTAGAGTATATAAAATGGATGTAGAGTGGATAAAAATGGATGTAGATTGGATAAAATGGATGTAGAGTGGATAAAAATGGATGTAGATTATATAAATTGGATGTAGAGTATATAAAATGGATGTAGAGTGGATAAAAATGGATGTCGAGTGGATAAAATGGATGTATAGTGGATAAAAATGGATGTATAGTAGATAAAATAGATGTAGAGTGGATAAAAATGGATGTAGAGTGGATAAAAATGGATGTAGATTGGATAAAATGGATGTAGAGTTAATAAAAGTGGATGTAGAGTGGATAAAATGGATGTAGAGTTGATAAAAATGGATGTAGAGTGGATAAAAATGGATGTAGAGTGGATACAATGGATGTAGAGTGGATAAAAATGGATGTAGATTGGATAAAATGGATGTAGAGTTGATAAAATGGATGTAAAGTGGATAAAATGGATGTAGAGTTAATAAAAATGGATGTAGAGTGGAAATAATGGATGTAGAGAGGATAAAATGGATGTAGAGCGGATAAAATGGATGTAGAGTTCATAAAAATGGATGTAGAGTGGATAAAAATGGATGTAGATTGGATAAAATGGATGTGGAGTGGATAACAATGGATGTAGAGAGGATAAAAATGGATATAGGGTAGATAAAATGGATGTAGAGTTAATAAAAATGGATGTAGAGTGGATATAATGGATGTAGAGAAGATAAAATGGATGTGGAGTGGATAACAATGGATGTAGAGTGGATAAAATGGATGTAGAGTGGATAAAATGGATGAAGAGTGGATAAAATGGTTGTAGAGTGGATAAAATGGATGTAGAGTAGATAAAAATGGATGTAGAGTGGATAAAATGGATGTAGAGTGGATAAAATGGATGTAGAGTGGATAAAAATGGATGTAGAGTGGATAAAATGGATGTAGAGTGCATAAAAATGGATGTTGAGTGGATAAAGTGGATGTAGAGTGGATAAAATGGATGTACATTTAATAAAAATGGATGTAGAGTGGATAAAAATGGATGTAGAGTGGATAAAAATGGATGTAGATTGGATAAAATGGATGTAGAGTTAATAAAAGTGGATGTAGAGTGGATAAAATGGACGTAGAGTAGATAAAATGGATGTAGAGTGGATAAAATGGATGTAGAGTTGATAAAATGGATGTAAAGTGGATAAAATGGATGTAGAGTTAATAAAAATGGATGTAGAGTGGAAATAATGGATGTAGAGAGGATAAAATGGATGTAGAGGGGATAAAATGGATGTAGAGTTCATAAAAATGGATGTAGAGTGGATAAAAATGGATGTAGATTGGATAAAATGGATGTAGAGTGGATAAAAATGGATGTAGAGTGGATAAAATGGATGTAGAGTTAATAAAAATGGATGTAGAGTGGAAATAATGGATGTAGAGAGGATAAAATGGATGTAGAGTGGATAAAATGGATGTAGAGTTCATAAAAATGGATGTAGAGTGGATAAAATGGATGTAGAGTGGATAAAATGATTGTAGAGTGGATAAAATGGATGTAGAGTGGATAAAATGATTGTAGAGTGGATAAAATGGATGTAGAGTGGATAAAAATGGATGTAGAGTGGATAAAATGGTTGTAGAGTGGATAAAATGGATGTAGAGTAGATAAAAATGGATGTAGAGTGGATAAAATGGATGTAGAGTGGATAAAAATGGATGTAGAGTGGATAAAATGGATGTAGAGTAGATAAAATAGATGTAGAGTGGATAAAAATGGATGTAGAGTGGATAAAATGGATGTCGAGTGGATAAAATGGATGTAGAGTGGATAAAAATGGATGTAGATTGGATAAAATGGATGTAGAGTGGATGAAAATGGATGTAGAGTATATAAATTGGATGTAGAGTATATAAAATGGATGTAGAGTGGATAAAAATGGATGTCGAGTGGATAAAATGGATGTAGAGTGGATAAAAATGGATGTAGAGTGGATAAAATGGATGTAGAGTTGATAAAAATGGATGTAGAGTGGATAAAATGGATGTAGAGTAGATAAAATGGATGTAGAGTGGATAAAATGGATGTAGAGTTGATAAAATGGATGTAAAGTGGATAAAATGGATGTAGAGTTAATAAAAATGGATGTAGAGTGGAAATAATGGATGTAGAGAGGATAAAATGGATGTAGAGGGGATAAAATGGATGTAGAGTTCATAAAAATGGATGTAGAGTGGATAAAATGGATGTAGAGTGGATAAAATGATTGTAGAGTGGATAAAATGGATGTAGAGTGGATAAAATGATTGTAGAGTGGATAAAATGGATGTAGAGTGGATAAAAATGGATGTAGAGTGGATAAAATGGTTGTAGAGTGGATAAAATGGATGTAGAGTAGATAAAAATGGATGTAGAGTGGATAAAATGGATGTAGAGTGGATAAAAATGGATGTAGAGTGGATAAAATGGATGTAGAGTAGATAAAATAGATGTAGAGTGGATAAAAATGGATGTAGAGTGGATAAAATGGATGTCGAGTGGATAAAATGGATGTAGAGTGGATAAAAATAGATGTAGAGTGGATAAAAATGGATGTAGAGTGGATACAATGGATGTAGAGTGGATAAAAATGGATGTAGATTGGATAAAATGGATGTAGAGTTGATAAAATGGATGTAGAGTGGATAAAATGGATGTAGAGTTAATAAAAATGGATGTAGAGTGGAAATAATGGATGTAGAGAGGATAAAATGGATGTAGAGCGGATAAAATGGATGTAGAGTTCATAAAAATGGATGTAGAGTGGATAAAAATGGATGTAGATTGGATAAAATGGATGTGGAGTGGATAACAATGGATGTAGAGAGGATAAAAATGGATATAGGGTAGATAAAATGGATGTAGAGTTAATAAAAATGGATGTAGAGTGGATATAATGGATGTAGAGTAGATAAAATGGATGTGGAGTGGATAAAAATGGATGTAGAGTGGATAAAATGGATGTAGAGTGGATAAAATGGATGAAGAGTGGATAAAATGGTTGTAGAGTGGATAAAATGGATGTAGAGTAGATAAAAATGGATGTAGAGTGGATAAAATGGATGTAGAGTGGATAAAATGGATGTAGAGTGGATAAAAATGGATGTAGAGTGGATAAAATGGATGTAGAGTGCATAAAAATGGATGTTGAGTGGATAAAGTGGATGTAGAGTGGATAAAATGGATGTACATTTAATAAAAATGGATGTAGAGTGGATAAAAATGGATGTAGAGTGGATAAAAATGGATGTAGATTGGATAAAATGGATGTAGAGTTAATAAAAGTGGATGTAGAGTGGATAAAATGGATGTAGAGTTGATAAAAATGGATGTAGAGTGGATAAAAATGGATGTAGATTGGATAAAATGGATGTAGAGTGGATAAAAATGGATGTAGATTATATAAATTGGATGTAGAGTATATAAAATGGATGTAGAGTGGATAAAAATGGATGTAGATTGGATAAAATGGATGTAGAGTGGATAAAAATGGATGTAGATTATATAAATTGGATGTAGAGTATATAAAATGGATGTAGAGTGGATAAAAATGGATGTCGAGTGGATAAAATGGATGTATAGTGGATAAAAATGGATGTATAGTAGATAAAATAGATGTAGAGTGGATAAAAATGGATGTAGAGTGGATAAAAATGGATGTAGATTGGATAAAATGGATGTAGAGTTAATAAAAGTGGATGTAGAGTGGATAAAATGGATGTAGAGTTGATAAAAATGGATGTAGAGTGGATAAAAATGGATGTAGATTGGATAAAATGGATGTAGAGTGGATAAAAATTGATGTAGATTATATAAATTGGATGTAGAGTATATAAAATGGATGTAGAGTGGATAAAAATGGATGTCGAGTGGATAAAATGGATGTAGAGTGGATAAAAATGGATGTAGATTGGACAAAATGGATGTAGAGTTAATAAAAATGGATGTAGAGTGGATAAAATGGATGTATAGTGGATAAAAATGGATGTAGCGTAGATAAAATAGATGTAGAGTGGATAAAAATGGATGTAGAGTGGATAAAATGGATGTCGAGTGGATAAAATGGATGTAGAGTGGATAAAAATAGATGTAGAGTGGATAAAAATGGATGTAGAGTGGATACAATGGATGTAGAGTGGATAAAAATGGATGTAGAGTGGATAAAATGGATGTAGAGTGGATAAAAATGGATGTAGAGTGGATAAAATGGATGTAGAGTGCATAAAAATGGATGTTGAGTGGATAAAATGGATGTAGAGTGGATAAAATGGATGTAGAGTGGATAAAAATGGATGTAGAGTGGATAAAATGGATGTAGAATGGATAAAATGGATGTAAAGTGGATAAAAATGGATGTCGAGTGGATAAAATGGATGTAGAGTGGATAAAAATAGATGCAGAGAGGATAAAATGGAAGTAGAGTGGATAAAAATGGATGTAGAGTGGATAAAAATGGATGTAGAGTGGATAAAATGGATGTAGAGTGGATAAAAATGGATGTAGAGAGGATAAAATGGATGTAGAGTGGATAAAATGGATGTACAGTTAATAAAAATGGATGTAGAGTGGAAATAATGGATGTAGAGAGGATAAAATGGATGTAGAGTGGATAAAATGGATGTAGAGTTCATAAAAATGGATGTAGAGTGGATAAAAATGGATGTAGAGTGGATAAAATGGATGTAGAGTTAATAAAAATGGATGTAGAGTGGAAATAATGGATGTAGAGAGGATAAAATGGATGTAGAGCGGATAAAATGGATGTAGAGTTCATAAAAATGGATGTAGAGTGGATAAAAATGGATGTAGATTGGATAAAATGGATGTGGAGTGGATAACAATGGATGTAGAGAGGATAAAAATGGATATAGGGTAGATAAAATGGATGTAGAGTTAATAAAAATGGATGTAGAGTGGATATAATGGATGTAGAGAGGATAAAATGGATGTGGAGTGGATAACAATGGATGTAGAGTGGATAAAATGGATGTAGAGTGGATAAAATGGATGTAGAGTGGATAAAATGGTTGTAGAGTGGATAAAATGGATGTAGAGTTGATAAAAATGGATGTAGAGTGGATAAAACGGATGTAGAGTGGATAAAAATGGATGTAGAGTGGATACAATGGTTGTAGAGTGGATAAAAATGGATATAGGGTAGATAAAATGGATGTAGAGTTAATAAAAATGGATGTAGAGTGGATATAATGGATGTAGAGAGGATAAAATGGATGTGGAGTGGATAACAATGGATGTAGAGTGGATAAAATGGATGTAGAGTGGATAAAATGGATGTAGAGAGGATAAAATGGATGTAGAGTGGATAAAATGGATGTAGAGTTCATAAAAATGGATGTAGAGTGGATAAAAATGGATGTAGATTGGATAAAATGGATGTGGAGTGGATAACAATGGATGTAGAGAGGATAAAAATGGATATAGGGTAGATAAAATGGATGTAGAGTTAATAAAAATGGATGTAGAGTGGATATAATGGATGTAGAGAGGATAAAATGGATGTGGAGTGGATAACAATGGATGTAGAGTGGATAAAATGGATGTAGAGTGGATAAAATGGATGAAGAGTGGATAAAATGGTTGTAGAGTGGATAAAATGGATGTAGAGTAGATAAAAATGGATGTAGAGTGGATAAAATGGATGTAGAGTGGATAAAATGGTTGTAGAGTGCATAAAAATGGATGTTGAGTGGATAAAATGGATGTAGAGTGGATAAAATGGATGTACATTTAATAAAAATGGATGTAGAGTGGATAAAAATGGATGTAGAGTGGATAAAATGGATGTAAAGTGGATAAAAATGGATGTCGAGTGGATAAAATGGATGTAGAGTGGAGAAAAATAGATGTAGAGAGGATAAAATGGAAGTAGAGTGGATAAAAATGGATGTAGAGTGGATAAAAATGGATGTAGAGTGGATAAAATGGATGTAGAGTGGATAAAAATGGATGTAGATTGGATAAAATGGATGTGGAGTGGATAACAATGGATGTAGAGAGGATAAAAATGGATATAGGGTAGAAAAAATGGATGTAGAGTTAATAAAAATGGATGTAGAGTGGATATAATGGATGTAGAGAGGATAAAATGGATGTGGAGTGGATAACAATGGATGTAGAGTGGATAAAATGGATGTAGAGTGGATAAAATGGATGAAGAGTGGATAAAATGGTTGTAGAGTGGATAAAATGTATGTAGAGTGGATAAAAATGGATGTAGAGTGGATAAAATGGATGTAGAGTTAATAAAAGTGGATGTAGAGTGGATAAAATGGATGTAGAGTTGATAAAAATGGATGTAGAGTGGATAAAAATGGATGTAGATTGGATAAAATGGAAGTAGAGTGGATAAAAATGGATGTAGAGTGCATAAAAATGGATGTTGAGTGGATAAAGTGGATGTAGAGTGGATAAAATGGATGTACATTTAATAAAAATGGATGTAGAGTGGATAAAAATGGATGTAGAGTGGATAAAAATGGATGTAGATTGGATAAAATGGATGTAGAGTTAATAAAAGTGGATGTAGAGTGGATAAAATGGATGTAGAGTTGATAAAAATGGATGTAGAGTGGATAAAAATGGATGTAGATTGGATAAAATGGATGTAGAGTGGATAAAAATGGATGTAGATTATATAAATTGGATGTAGAGTATATAAAATGGATGTAGAGTGGATAAAAATGGATGTAGAGTGGATAAAATGGATGTAGAGTGGATAAAAATGGATGTAGATTATATAAATTGGATGTAGAGTATATAAAATGGATGTAGAGTGGATAAAAATGGATGTCGAGTGGATAAAATGGATGTATAGTGGATAAAAATGGATGTAGAGTAGATAAAATAGATGTAGAGTGGATAAAAATGGATGTAGAGTGGATAAAAATGGATGTAGATTGGATAAAATGGATGTAGAGTTAATAAAAGTGGATGTAGAGTGGATAAAATGGATGTAGAGTTGATAAAAATGGATGTAGAGTGGATAAAAATGGATGTAGATTGGATAAAATGGATGTAGAGTGGATAAAAATGGATGTAGATTATATAAATTGGATGTAGAGTATATAAAATGGATGTAGAGTGGATAAAAATGGATGTCGAGTGGATAAAATGGATGTAGAGTGGATAAAAATGGATGTAGATTGGACAAAATGGATGTAGAGTTAATAAAAATGGATGTAGAGTGGATAAAATGGATGTACAGTGGATAAAAATGGATGTAGAGTAGATAAAATAGATGTAGAGTGGATAAAAATGGATGTAGAGTGGATAAAATGGATGTCGAGTGGATAAAATGGATGTAGAGTGGATAAAAATAGATGTAGAGTGGATAAAAATGGATGTAGAGTGGATACAATGGATGTAGAGTGGATAAAAATGGATGTAGAGTGGATAAAATGGATGTAGAGTGGATAAAAATGGATGTAGAGTGGATAAAATGGATGTAGAGTGCATAAAAATGGATGTTGAGTGGATAAAATGGATGTAGAGTGGATAAAATGGATGTACATTTAATAAAAATGGATGTAGAGTGGATAAAAATGGATGTAGAGTGGATAAAAATGGATGTAGATTGGATAAAATGGATGTAGAGTTAATAAAAGTGGATGTAGAGTGGATAAAATGGATGTAGAGTTGATAAAAATGGATGTAGAGTGGATAAAAATGGATGTAGATTGGATAAAATGGATGTAGAGTGGATAAAAATGGATGTAGATTATATAAATTGGATGTAGAGTATATAAAATGGATGTAGAGTGGATAAAAATGGATGTCGAGTGGATAAAATGGATGTAGAGTGGATAAAATGGATGTAGAGTGGATAAAATGGATGTACATTTAATAAAAATGGATGTAGAGTGGATAAAAATGGATGTAGAGTGGATGAAATGGATGTAGAGTGGATAAAATGGATGTAGAGTGGATAAAAATGGATGTAGAGTGGATAAAAATGGATATAGGGTAGATAAAATGGATGTAGAGTTAATAAAAATGGATGTAGAGTGGGTATAATGGATGTAGAGAGGATAAAATGGATGTGGAGTGGATAACAATGGATGTAGAGTGGATAAAATGGATGTAGAGTGGATAAAATGGATGAAGAGTGGATAAAATGGTTGTAGAGTGGATAAAATGGATGTAGAGTAGATAAAAATGGATGTAGAGTGGATAAAATGGATGTAGAGTGGATAAAAATGGATGTAGAGTGGATAAAATGGATGTAGAGTGGATAAAAATGGATGTAGAGTGGATAAAAATGGATGTAGAGTGGATAAAAATGGATGTAGAGTGGATAAAAATGGATGTAGATTGGATAAAATGGTTGTAGAGTTAACAAAAGTTGATGTAGAGTGGATAAAATGGATGTAGAGTTGATAAAAATGGATGTAGAGTGGATAAAAATGGATGTAGATTGGATAAAATGGATGTAGAGTGGATAAAAATGGATGTAGAGTATATAAATTGGATGTAGAGTATATAAAATGGATGTAGAGTGGATAAAAATGGATGTCGAGTGGATAAAATGGATGTAGAGTGGATAAAAATGGATGTAGATTGGATAAAATGGATGTAGAGTGGATGAAAATGGATGTAGAGTATATAAATTGGATGTAGAGTATATAAAATGGATGTAGAGTGGATAAAAATGGATGTCGAGTGGATAAAATGGATGTAGAGTGGATAAAAATGGATGTAGAGTGGATAAAATGGATGTAGAGTTGATAAAAATGGATGTAGAGTGGATAAAATGGATGTAGAGTAGATAAAATGGATGTAGAGTGGATAAAATGGATGTAGAGTTGATAAAATGGATGTAAAGTGGATAAAATGGATGTAGAGTTAATAAAAATGGATGTAGAGTGGAAATAATGGATGTAGAGAGGATAAAATGGATGTAGAGGGGATAAAATGGATGTAGAGTTCATAAAAATGGATGTAGAGTGGATAAAAATGGATGTAGATTGGATAAAATGGATGTAGAGTGGATAAAAATGGATGTAGAGTGGATAAAATGGATGTAGAGTTAATAAAAATGGATGTAGAGTGGAAATAATGGATGTAGAGAGGATAAAATGGATGTAGAGTGGATAAAATGGATGTAGAGTTCATAAAAATGGATGTAGAGTGGATAAAATGGATGTAGAGTGGATAAAATGGATGTAGAGTGGATAAAATGGATGTAGAGTGGATAAAATGATTGTAGAGTGGATAAAATGGATGTAGAGTGGATAAAAATGGATGTAGAGTGGATAAAATGGTTGTAGAGTGGATAAAATGGATGTAGAGTAGATAAAAATGGATGTAGAGTGGATAAAATGGATGTAGAGTGGATAAAAATGGATGTAGAGTGGATAAAATGGATGTAGAGTAGATAAAATAGATGTAGAGTGGATAAAAATGGATGTAGAGTGGATAAAATGGATGTCGAGTGGATAAAATGGATGTAGAGTGGATAAAAATAGATGTAGAGTGGATAAAAATGGATGTAGAGTGGATACAATGGATGTAGAGTGGATAAAAATGGATGTAGATTGGATAAAATGGATGTAGAGTTGATAAAATGGATGTAAAGTGGATAAAATGGATGTAGAGTTAATAAAAATGGATGTAGAGTGGAAATAATGGATGTAGAGAGGATAAAATGGATGTAGAGCGGATAAAATGGATGTAGAGTTCATAAAAATGGATGTAGAGTGGATAAAAATGGATGTAGATTGGATAAAATGGATGTGGAGTGGATAACAATGGATGTAGAGAGGATAAAAATGGATATAGGGTAGATAAAATGGATGTAGAGTTAATGAAAATGGATGTAGAGTGGATATAATGGATGTAGAGAAGATAAAATGGATGTGGAGTGGATAAAAATGGATGTAGAGTGGATAAAATGGATGTAGAGTGGATAAAATGGATGAAGAGTGGATAAAATGGTTGTAGAGTGGATAAAATGGATGTAGAGTAGATAAAAATGGATGTAGAGTGGATAAAATGGATGTAGAGTGGATAAAATGGATGTAGAGTGGATAAAAATGGATGTAGAGTGGATAAAATGGATGTAGAGTGCATAAAAATGGATGTTGAGTGGATAAAGTGGATGTAGAGTGGATAAAATGGATGTACATTTAATAAAAATGGATGTAGAGTGGATAAAAATGGATGTAGAGTGGATAAAAATGGATGTAGATTGGATAAAATGGATGTAGAGTTAATAAAAGTGGATGTAGAGTGGATAAAATGGATGTAGAGTTGATAAAAATGGATGTAGAGTGGATAAAAATGGATGTAGATTGGATAAAATGGATGTAGAGTGGATAAAAATGGATGTAGATTATATAAATTGGATGTAGAGTATATAAAATGGATGTAGAGTGGATAAAAATGGATGTAGATTGGATAAAATGGATGTAGAGTGGATAAAAATGGATGTAGATTATATAAATTGGATGTAGAGTATATAAAATGGATGTAGAGTGGATAAAAATGGATGTCGAGTGGATAAAATGGATGTATAGTGGATAAAAATGGATGTATAGTAGATAAAATAGATGTAGAGTGGATAAAAATGGATGTAGAGTGGATAAAAATGGATGTAGATTGGATAAAATGGATGTAGAGTTAATAAAAGTGGATGTAGAGTGGATAAAATGGATGTAGAGTTGATAAAAATGGATGTAGAGTGGATAAAATGGATGTAGAGTAGATAAAATAGATGTAGAGTGGATAAAAATGGATGTAGAGTGGATAAAATGGATGTAGAGTGGATAAAAATGGATGTAGAGTGGATAAAATGGATGTAGAGTGCATAAAAATGGATGTTGAGTGGATAAAGTGGATGTAGAGTGGATAAAATGGATGTACATTTAATAAAAATGGATGTAGAGTGGATAAAAATGGATGTAGAGTGGATAAAAATGGATGTAGATTGGATAAAATGGATGTAGAGTTAATAAAAGTGGATGTAGAGTGGATAAAATGGACGTAGAGTAGATAAAATGGATGTAGAGTGGATAAAATGGATGTAGAGTTGATAAAATGGATGTAAAGTGGATAAAATGGATGTAGAGTTAATAAAAATGGATGTAGAGTGGAAATAATGGATGTAGAGAGGATAAAATGGATGTAGAGGGGATAAAATGGATGTAGATTGGATAAAATGGATGTAGAGTGGATAAAAATGGATGTAGAGTGGATAAAATGGATGTAGAGTTAATAAAAATGGATGTAGAGTGGAAATAATGGATGTAGAGAGGATAAAATGGATGTAGAGTGGATAAAATGGATGTAGAGTTCATAAAAATGGATGTAGAGTGGATAAAATGGATGTAGAGTGGATAAAATGATTGTAGAGTGGATAAAATGGATGTAGAGTGGATAAAATGATTGTAGAGTGGATAAAATGGATGTAGAGTGGATAAAAATGGATGTAGAGTGGATAAAATGGTTGTAGAGTGGATAAAATGGATGTAGAGTAGATAAAAATGGATGTAGAGTGGATAAAATGGATGTAGAGTGGATAAAAATGGATGTAGAGTGGATAAAATGGATGTAGAGTAGATAAAATAGATGTAGAGTGGATAAAAATGGATGTAGAGTGGATAAAATGGATGTCGAGTGGATAAAATGGATGTAGAGTGGATAAAAATGGATGTAGATTGGATAAAATGGATGTAGAGTGGATGAAAATGGATGTAGAGTATATAAATTGGATGTAGAGTATATAAAATGGATGTAGAGTGGATAAAAATGGATGTCGAGTGGATAAAATGGATGTAGAGTGGATAAAAATGGATGTAGAGTGGATAAAATGGATGTAGAGTTGATAAAAATGGATGTAGAGTGGATAAAATGGATGTAGAGTAGATAAAATGGATGTAGAGTGGATAAAATGGATGTAGAGTTGATAAAATGGATGTAAAGTGGATAAAATGGATGTAGAGTTAATAAAAATGGATGTAGAGTGGAAATAATGGATGTAGAGAGGATAAAATGGATGTAGAGGGGATAAAATGGATGTAGAGTTCATAAAAATGGATGTAGAGTGGATAAAAATGGATGTAGATTGGATAAAATGGATGTAGAGTGGATAAAAATGGATGTAGAGTGGATAAAATGGATGTAGAGTAGATAAAATAGATGTAGAGTGGATAAAAATGGATGTAGAGTGGATAAAATGGATGTCGAGTGGATAAAATGGATGTAGAGTGGATAAAAATAGATGTAGAGTGGATAAAAATGGATGTAGAGTGGATACAATGGATGTAGAGTGGATAAAAATGGATGTAGATTGGATAAAATGGATGTAGAGTTGATAAAATGGATGTAAAGTGGATAAAATGGATGTAGAGTTAATAAAAATGGATGTAGAGTGGAAATAATGGATGTAGAGAGGATAAAATGGATGTAGAGCGGATAAAATGGATGTAGAGTTCATAAAAATGGATGTAGAGTGGATAAAAATGGATGTAGATTGGATAAAATGGATGTGGAGTGGATAAAATGGATGTAGAGTAGATAAAATAGATGTAGAGTGGATAAAAATGGATGTAGAGTGGATAAAATGGATGTCGAGTGGATAAAATGGATGTAGAGTGGATAAAAATAGATGTAGAGTGGATAAAAATGGATGTAGAGTGGATACAATGGATGTAGAGTGGATAAAAATGGATGTAGATTGGATAAAATGGATGTAGAGTTGATAAAATGGATGTAAAGTGGATAAATTGGATGTAGAGTATATAAAATGGATGTAGAGTGGATAAAAATGGATGTCGAGTGGATAAAATGGATGTATAGTGGATAAAAATGGATGTAGAGTTCATAAAAATGGATGTAGAGTGGATAAAAATGGATGTAGATTGGATAAAATGGATGTGGAGTGGATAACAATGGATGTAGAGAGGATAAAAATGGATATAGGGTAGATAAAATGGATGTAGAGTTAATAAAAATGGATGTAGAGTGGATATAATGGATGTAGAGAAGATAAAATGGATGTGGAGTGGATAACAATGGATGTAGAGTGGATAAAATGGATGTAGAGTGGATAAAATGGATGAAGAGTGGATAAAATGGTTGTAGAGTGGATAAAATGGATGTAGAGTAGATAAAAATGGATGTAGAGTGGATAAAATGGATGTAGAGTGGATAAAATGGATGTAGAGTGGATAAAAATGGATGTAGAGTGGATAAAATGGATGTAGAGTGCATAAAAATGGATGTTGAGTGGATAAAGTGGATGTAGAGTGGATAAAATGGATGTACATTTAATAAAAATGGATGTAGAGTGGATAAAAATGGATGTAGAGTGGATAAAAATGGATGTAGATTGGATAAAATGGATGTAGAGTTAATAAAAGTGGATGTAGAGTGGATAAAATGGATGTAGAGTTGATAAAAATGGATGTAGAGTGGATAAAAATGGATGTAGATTGGATAAAATGGATGTAGAGTGGATAAAAATGGATGTAGATTATATAAATTGGATGTAGAGTATATAAAATGGATGTAGAGTGGATAAAAATGGATGTAGATTGGATAAAATGGATGTAGAGTGGATAAAAATGGATGTAGATTATATAAATTGGATGTAGAGTATATAAAATGGATGTAGAGTGGATAAAAATGGATGTCGAGTGGATAAAATGGATGTATAGTGGATAAAAATGGATGTATAGTAGATAAAATAGATGTAGAGTGGATAAAAATGGATGTAGAGTGGATAAAAATGGATGTAGATTGGATAAAATGGATGTAGAGTTAATAAAAGTGGATGTAGAGTGGATAAAATGGATGTAGAGTTGATAAAAATGGATGTAGAGTGGATAAAAATGGATGTAGATTGGATAAAATGGATGTAGATTGGACAAAATGGATGTAGAGTTAATAAAAATGGATGTAGAGTGGATAAAATGGATGTATAGTGGATAAAAATGGATGTAGCGTAGATAAAATAGATGTAGAGTGGATAAAAATGGATGTAGAGTGGATAAAAATGGATGTAGAGTGGATACAATGGATGTAGAGTGGATAAAAATGGATGTCGAGTGGATAAAATGGATGTAGAGTGGATAAAAATGGATGTAGATTGGACAAAATGGATGTAGAGTTAATAAAAATGGATGTAGAGTGGATAAAATGGATGTATAGTGGATAAAAATGGATGTAGCGTAGATAAAATAGATGTAGAGTGGATAAAAATGGATGTAGAGTGGATAAAATGGATGTCGAGTGGATAAAATGGATGTAGAGTGGATAAAAATAGATGTAGAGTGGATAAAAATGGATGTAGAGTGGATACAATGGATGTAGAGTGGATAAAAATGGATGTAGAGTGGATAAAATGGATGTAGAGTGGATAAAAATGGATGTAGAGTGGATAAAATGGATGTAGAGTGCATAAAAATGGATGTTGAGTGGATAAAATGGATGTAGAGTGGATAAAATGGATGTACATTTAATAAAAATGGATGTAGAGTGGATAAAAATGGATGTAGAGTGGATAAAAATGGATGTAGATTGGATAAAATGGATGTAGAGTTAATAAAAGTGGATGTAGAGTGGATAAAATGGATGTAGAGTTGATAAAAATGGATGTAGAGTGGATAAAATGGATGTAGAGTGGATAAAAATAGATGTAGAGTGGATAAAAATGGATGTAGAGTGGATACAATGGATGTAGAGTGGATAAAAATGGATGTAGAGTGGATAAAATGGATGTAGAGTGGATAAAAATGGATGTAGAGTGGATAAAATGGATGTAGAGTGCATAAAAATGGATGTTGAGTGGATAAAATGGATGTAGAGTGGATAAAATGGATGTACATTTAATAAAAATGGATGTAGAGTGGATAAAAATGGATGTAGAGTGGATAAAAATGGATGTAGATTGGATAAAATGGATGTAGAGTTAATAAAAGTGGATGTAGAGTGGATAAAATGGATGTAGAGTTGATAAAAATGGATGTAGAGTGGATAAAAATGGATGTAGATTGGATAAAATGGATGTAGAGTGGATAAAAATGGATGTAGATTATATAAATTGGATGTAGAGTATATAAAATGGATGTAGAGTGGATAAAAATGGATGTTGAGTGGATAAAATGGATGTAGAGTGGATAAAATGGATGTGGAGTGGATAACAATGGATGTAGAGAGGATAGAAATGGATATAGGGTAGATAAAATGGATGTAGAGTTAATAAAAATGGATGTAGAGTGGATATAATGGATGTAGAGAGGATAAAATGGATGTGGAGTGGATAACAATGGATGTAGAGTGGATAAAATGGATGTAGAGTGGATAAAATGGATGAAGAGTGGATAAAATGGTTGTAGAGTGGATAAAATGGATGTAGAGTAGATAAAAATGGATGTAGAGTGGATAAAATGGATGTAGAGTGGATAAAATGGTTGTAGAGTGCATAAAAATGGATGTTGAGTGGATAAAATGGATGTAGAGTGGATAAAATGGATGTACATTTAATAAAAATGGATGTAGAGTGGATAAAAATGGATGTAGAGTGGATAAAATGGATGTAAAGTGGATAAAAATGGATGTCGAGTGGATAAAATGGATGTAGAGTGGAGAAAAATAGATGTAGAGAGGATAAAATGGAAGTAGAGTGGATAAAAATGGATGTAGAGTGGATAAAAATGGATGTAGAGTGGATAAAATGGATGTAGAGTGGATAAAAATGGATGTAGATTGGATAAAATGGATGTGGAGTGGATAACAATGGATGTAGAGAGGATAAAAATGGATATAGGGTAGATAAAATGGATGTAGAGTTAATAAAAATGGATGTAGAGTGGATATAATGGATGTAGAGAGGATAAAATGGATGTGGAGTGGATAACAATGGATGTAGAGTGGATAAAATGGATGTAGAGTGGATAAAATGGATGAAGAGTGGATAAAATGTTTGTAGAGTGGATAAAATGGATGTAGAGTAGATAAAAATGGATGTAGAGTGGATAAAATGGATGTAGAGTGGATAAAATGGATGTAGAGTGGATAAAAATGGATGTAGAGTGGATAAAATGGATGTAGAGTGCATAAAAATGGATGTTGCGTGGATAAAGTGGATGTAGAGTGGATAAAATGGATGTACATTTAATAAAAATGGATGTAGAGTGGATAAAAATGGATGTAGAGTGGATAAAAATGGATGTAGATTGGATAAAATGGATGTAGAGTTAATAAAAGTGGATGTAGAGTGGATAAAATGGATGTAGAGTTGATAAAAATGGATGTAGAGTGGATAAAAATGGATGTAGATTGGATAAAATGGATGTAGAGTGGATAAAAATGGATGTAGATTATATAAATTGGATGTAGAGTATATAAAATGGATGTAGAGTGGATAAAAATGGATGTAGATTGGATAAAATGGATGTAGAGTGGATAAAAATGGATGTAGATTATATAAATTGGATGTAGAGTATATAAAATGGATGTAGAGTGGATAAAAATGGATGTCGAGTGGATAAAATGGATGTAGAGTGGATAAAAATGGATGTAGAGTAGATAAAATGGATGTAGAGTGGATAAAAATGGATGTAGAGTGGATAAAAATGGATGTAGATTGGATAAAATGGATGTAGAGTTAATAAAAGTGGATGTAGAGTGGATAAAATGGATGTAGAGTTGATAAAAATGGATGTAGAGTGGATAAAAATGGATGTAGATTGGATAAAATGGATGTAGAGTGGAT
Source organism: Pemphredon lugubris (assembly GCA_933228935.1). Classification (NCBI taxonomy): domain Eukaryota; kingdom Metazoa; phylum Arthropoda; class Insecta; order Hymenoptera; family Crabronidae; genus Pemphredon; species Pemphredon lugubris. The sequence continues at coordinate 49,949,446 of OW121816.1, forward strand.
AAAAATTGATGTAGATTATATAAATTGGATGTAGAGTATATAAAATGGATGTAGAGTGGATAAAAATGGATGTCGAGTGGATAAAATGGATGTAGAGTGGATAAAAATGGATGTAGATTGGACAAAATGGATGTAGAGTTAATAAAAATGGATGTAGAGTGGATAAAATGGATGTATAGTGGATAAAAATGGATGTAGAGTAGATAAAATGGATGTAGAGTGGATAAAAATGGATGTAGAGTGGATAAAATGGATGTCGAGTGGATAAAATGGATGTAGAGTGGATAAAAATAGATGTAGAGTGGATAAAAATGGATGTAGAGTGGATACAATGGATGTAGAGTGGATAAAAATGGATGTAGAGTGGATAAAATGGATGTAGAGTGGATAAAAATGGATGTAGAGTGGATAAAATGGATGTAGAGTGCATAAAAATGGATGTAGAGTGGATAAAATGGATGTAGAGTGGATAAAATGGATGTACATTTAATAAAAATGGATGTAGAGTGGATAAAAATGGATGTAGAGTGGATAAAAATGGATGTAGATTGGATAAAATGGATGTAGAGTTAATAAAAGTGGATGTAGAGTGGATAAAATGGATGTAGAGTTGATAAAAATGGATGTAGAGTGGATAAAAATGGATGTAGATTGGATAAAATGGATGTAGAGTGGATAAAAATGGATGTAGATTATATAAATTGGATGTAGAGTATATAAAATGGATGTAGAGTGGATAAAAATGGATGTCGAGTGGATAAAATGGATGTAGAGTGGATAAAATGGATGTAGAGTGGATAAAATGGATGTAGAGTTAATAAAAATGGATGTAGAGTGGATAAAATGGATGTATAGTGGATAAAAATGGATGGAGAGTAGATAAAATAGATGTAGAGTGGATAAAAATGGATGTAGAGTGGATAAAATGGATGTCGAGTGGATAAAATGGATGTAGAGTGGATAAAAATAGATGTAGAGTGGATAAAAATGGATGTAGAGTGGATACAATGGATGTAGAGTGGATAAAAATGGATGTAGAGTGGATAAAATGGATGTAGAGTTGATAAAAATGGATGTAGAGTGGATAAAATGGATGTAGAGTGCATAAAAATGGATGTTGAGTGGATAAAATGGATGTAGAGTGGATAAAATGGATGTACATTTAATAAAAATGGATGTAGAGTGGATAAAAATGGATGTAGAGTGGATGAAATGGATGTAGAGTGGATAAAATGGATGTAGAGTGGATAAAAATGGATGTAGAGTGGATAAAAATGGATATAGGGTAGATAAAATGGATGTAGAGTTAATAAAAATGGATGTAGAGTGGGTATAATGGATGTAGAGAGGATAAAATGGATGTGGAGTGGATAACAATGGATGTAGAGTGGATAAAATGGATGTAGAGTGGATAAAATGGATGAAGAGTGGATAAAATGGTTGTAGAGTGGATAAAATGGATGTAGAGTAGATAAAAATGGATGTAGAGTGGATAAAATGGATGTAGAGTGGATAAAAATGGATGTAGAGTGGATAAAATGGATGTAGAGTGCATAAAAATGGATGTTGAGTGGATAAAATGGATGTAGAGTGGATAAAATTAATGTACATTTAATAAAAATGGATGTAGAGTGGATAAAAATGGATGTAGATTGGATAAAATGGTTGTAGAGTTAATAAAAGTGGATGTAGAGTGGATAAAATGGATGTAGAGTTGATAAAAATGGATGTAGAGTGGATAAAAATGGATGTAGATTGGATAAAATGGATGTAGAGTGGATAAAATGGATGTAGAGTGCATAAAAATGGATGTTGAGTGGATAAAGTGGATGTAGAGTGGATAAAATGGATGTACATTTAATAAAAATGGATGTAGAGTGGATAAAAATGGATGTAGAGTGGATAAAAATGGATGTAGATTGGATAAAATGGATGTAGAGTTAATAAAAGTGGATGTAGAGTGGATAAAATGGATGTAGAGTGGATAAAAATGGATGTAGAGTGGATACAATGGATGTAGAGTGGATAAAAATGGATGTAGAGTGGATAAAAATGGATGTAGAGTGGATAAAAATGGATGTAGATTGGATAAAATGGATGTAGAGTGGATAAAAATGGATGTAGAGTGGATAAAATGGATGTAGAGTTAATAAAAATGGATGTAGAGTGGAAATAATGGATGTAGAGAGGATAAAATGGATGTAGAGTGGATAAAATGGATGTAGAGTTCATAAAAATGGATGTAGAGTGGATAAAATGGATGTAGAGTGGATAAAATGATTGTAGAGTGGATAAAATGGATGTAGAGTGGATAAAAATGGATGTAGAGTGGATAAAATGGTTGTAGAGTGGATAAAATGGATGTAGAGTAGATAAAAATGGATGTAGAGTGGATAAAATGGATGTAGAGTGGATAAAAATGGATGTAGAGTGGATAAAATGGATGTAGAGTAGATAAAATAGATGTAGAGTGGATAAAAATGGATGTAGAGTGGATAAAATGGATGTCGAGTGGATAAAATGGATGTAGAGTGGATAAAAATAGATTTAGAGTGGATAAAAATGGATGTAGAGTGGATACAATGGATGTAGAGTGGATAAAAATGGATGTAGAGTAGATAAAATGGATGTAGAGTGGATAAAAATGGATGTAGAGTGGATAAAATGGATGTAGAGTGCATAAAAATGGATGTTGAGTGGATAAAATGGATGTAGAGTGGATAAAATGGATGTACATTTAATAAAAATGGATGTAGAGTGGATAAAAATGTATGTAGAGTGGATAAAAATGGATGTAGATTGGATAAAATGGATGTAGAGTTAATAAAAGTGGATGTAGAGTGGATAAAATGGATGTAGAGTTGATAAAAATGGATGTAGAGTGGATAAAAATGGATGTAGATTGGATAAAATGGATGTAGAGTGCATAAAAATGGATGTAGAGTATATAAATTGGATGTAGAGTATATAAAATGGATGTAGAGTGTATAAAAATGGATGTCGAGTGGATAAAATGGATGTAGAGTGGATAAAAATGGATGTAGATTGGATAAAATGGATGTAGAGTGGATGAAAATGGATGTAGAGTATATAAATTGGATGTAGAGTATATAAAATGGATGTAGAGTGGATAAAAATGGATGTCGAGTGGATAAAATGGATGTAGAGTGGATAAAAATGGATGTAGAGTGGATAAAATGGATGTAGAGTTGATAAAAATGGATGTAGAGTGGATAAAATGGATGTAGAGTAGATAAAATGGATGTAGAGTGGATAAAATGGATGTAGAGTTGATAAAATGGATGTAAAGTGGATAAAATGGATGTAGAGTTAATAAAAATGGATGTAGAGTGGAAATAATGGATGTAGAGAGGATAAAATGGATGTAGAGTGGATAAAATGGATGTAGAGTTCATAAAAATGGATGTAGAGTGGATAAAAATGGATGTAGATTGGATAAAATGGATGTGGAGTGGATAACAATGGATGTAGAGAGGATAAAATGGATGTAGAGTGGATAAAATGGTTGTAGAGTGGATAAAATGGATGTAGAGTAGATAAAAATGGATGTAGAGTGGATAAAATGGATGTAGAGTGGATAAAAATGGATGTAGAGTGGATAAAATGGATGTAGAGTGCATAAAAATGGATGTTGAGTGGATAAAGTGGATGTAGAGTGGATAAAATGGATGTACATTTAATAAAAATGGATGTAGAGTGGATAAAAATGGATGTAGAGTGGATAAAAATGGATGTAGATTGGATAAAATGGATGTAGAGTTAATAAAAGTGGATGTAGAGTGGATAAAATGGATGTAGAGTTGATAAAAATGGATGTAGAGTGGATAAAAATGGATGTAGATTGGATAAAATGGATGTAGAGTGGATAAAAATGGATGTAGATTATATAAATTGGATGTAGAGTATATAAAATCGATGTAGAGTGGATAAAAATGGATGTAGATTGGATAAAATGGATGTAGAGTGGATAAAAATGGATGTAGATTATATAAATTGGATGTAGAGTATATAAAATGGATGTAGAGTGGATAAAAATGGATGTCGAGTGGATAAAATGGATGTATAGTGGATAAAAATGGATGTAGAGTAGATAAAATAGATGTAGAGTGGATAAAAATGGATGTAGAGTGGATAAAAATGGATGTAGATTGGATAAAATGGATGTAGAGTTAATAAAAGTGGATGTAGAGTGGATAAAATGGATGTAGAGTTGATAAAAATGGATGTAGAGTGGATAAAAATGGATGTAGATTGGATAAAATGGATGTAGAGTGGATAAAAATGGATGTAGATTATATAAATTGGATGTAGAGTATATAAAATGGATGTAGAGTGGATAAAAATGGATGTCGAGTGGATAAAATGGATGTAGAGTGGATAAAAATGGATGTAGATTGGACAAAATGGATGTAGAGTTAATAAAAATGGATGTAGAGTGGATAAAAATAGATGTAGAGTGGATAAAAATGGATGTAGAGTGGATACAATGGATGTAGAGTGGATAAAAATGGATGTAGAGTGGATAAAATGGATGTAGAGTGGATAAAAATGGATGTAGAGTGGATAAAATGGATGTAGAGTGCATAAAAATGGATGTTGAGTGGATAAAATGGATGTAGAGTGGATAAAATGGATGTACATTTAATAAAAATGGATGTAGAGTGGATAAAAATGGATGTAGAGTATATAAAATGGATGTAGAGTGGATAAAAATGGATGTCGAGTGGATAAAATGGATGTAGAGTGGATAAAAATGGATGTAGAGTGGATAAAATGGATGTAGAGTTGATAAAAATGGATGTAGAGTGGATAAAAATGGATGTAGATTGGATAAAATGGATGTAGAGTGGATAAAATGGATGTACATTTAATAAAAATGGATGTAGAGTGGATAAAAATGGATGTAGAGTATATAAATTGGATGTAGAGTATATAAAATGGATGTAGAGTGGATAAAAATGGATGTCGAGTGGATAAAATGGATGTAGAGTGGATAAAAATGGATGTAGAGTGGATAAAATGGATGTAGAGTTGATAAAAATGGATGTAGAGTGGATAAAATGGATGTAGAGTAGATAAAATGGATGTAGAGTGGATAAAATGGATGTAGAGTTGATAAAATGGATGTAAAGTGGATAAAATGGATGTAGAGTTAATAAAAATGGATGTAGAGTGGAAATAATGGATGTAGAGAGGATAAAATGGATGTAGAGTGGATAAAATGGATGTAGAGTTCATAAAAATGGATGTAGAGTGGATAAAAATGGATGTAGATTGGATAAAATGGATGTGGAGTGGATAACAATGGATGTAGAGAGGATAAAATGGATGTAGAGTGGATAAAATGGTTGTAGAGTGGATAAAATGGATGTAGAGTAGATAAAAATGGATGTAGAGTGGATAAAATGGATGTAGAGTGGATAAAAATGGATGTAGAGTGGATAAAATGGATGTAGAGTGCATAAAAATGGATGTTGAGTGGATAAAGTGGATGTAGAGTGGATAAAATGGATGTACATTTAATAAAAATGGATGTAGAGTGGATAAAAATGGATGTAGAGTGGATAAAAATGGATGTAGATTGGATAAAATGGATGTAGAGTTAATAAAATTGGATGTAGAGTGGATAAAATGGATGTAGAGTTGATAAAAATGGATGTAGAGTGGATAAAAATGGATGTAGATTGGATAAAATGGATGTAGAGTGGATAAAAATGGATGTAGATTATATAAATTGGATGTAGAGTATATAAAATGGATGTAGAGTGGATAAAAATGGATGTAGATTGGATAAAATGGATGTAGAGTGGATAAAAATGGATGTAGATTATATAAATTGGATGTAGAGTATATAAAATGGATGTAGAGTGGATAAAAATGGATGTCGAGTGGATAAAATGGATGTATAGTGGATAAAAATGGATGTAGAGTAGATAAAATAGATGTAGAGTGGATAAAAATGGATGTAGAGTGGATAAAAATGGATGTAGATTGGATAAAATGGATGTAGAGTTAATAAAAGTGGATGTAGAGTGGATAAAATGGATGTAGAGTTGATAAAAATGGATGTAGAGTGGATAAAAATGGATGTAGATTGGATAAAATGGATGTAGAGTGGATAAAAATGGATGTAGATTATATAAATTGGATGTAGAGTATATAAAATGGATGTAGAGTGGATAAAAATGGATGTCGAGTGGATAAAATGGATGTAGAGTGGATAAAAATGGATGTAGATTGGACAAAATGGATGTAGAGTTAATAAAAATGGATGTAGAGTGGATAAAAATAGATGTAGAGTGGATAAAAATGGATGTAGAGTGGATACAATGGATGTAGAGTGGATAAAAATGGATGTAGAGTGGATAAAATGGATGTAGAGTGGATAAAAATGGATGTAGAGTGGATAAAATGGATGTAGAGTGCATAAAAATGGATGTTGAGTGGATAAAATGGATGTAGAGTGGATAAAATGGATGTACATTTAATAAAAATGGATGTAGAGTGGATAAAAATGGATGTAGAGTGGATAAAAATGGATGTAGATTGGATAAAATGGATGTAGAGTGGATAAAATGGATGTACATTTAATAAAAATGGATGTAGAGTGGATAAAAATGGATGTAGAGTGGATAAAAATGGATGTAGATTGGATAAAATGGATGTAGAGTTAATAAAAGTGGATGTAGAGTGGATAAAATGGATGTAGAGTGCATAAAAATGGATGTTGAGTGGATAAAATGGATGTAGAGTGGATAAAATGGATGTACATTTAATAAAAATGGATGTAGAGTTGATAAAAATGGATGTAGAGTGGATAAAAATGGATGTAGATTGGATAAAATGGATGTAGAGTGGATAAAAATGGATGTAGATTATATAAATTGGATGTAGAGTATATAAAATGGATGTAGAGTGGATAAAAATGGATGTCGAGTGGATAAAATGGATGTAGAGTGGATAAAAATGGATGTAGATTGGATAAAATGGATGTAGAGTTAATAAAAATGGATGTAGAGTGGATAAAATGGATGTATAGTGGATAAAAATGGATGTAGAGTAGATAAAATAGATGTAGAGTGGATAAAAATGGATGTAAAGTGGATAAAAATGGATGTAGATTGGATAAAATGGATGTAGAGTGGATAAAAATGGATGTAGATTATATAAATTGGATGTAGAGTATATAAAATGGATGTAGAGTGGATAAAAATGGATGTCGAGTGGATAAAATGGATGTAGAGTGGATAAAAATGGATGTAGATTGGACAAAATGGATGTAGAGTTAATAAAAATGGATGTAGAGTGGATAAAATGGATGTATAGTGGATAAAAATGGATGTAGAGTAGATAAAATAGATGTAGAGTGGATAAAAATGGATGTAGAGTGGATAAAATGGATGTCGAGTGGATAAAATGGATGTAGAGTGGATAAAAATGGATGTAGATTGGATAAAATGGATGTAGAGTGGATAAAAATGGATGTAGATTATATAAATTGGATGTAGAGTATATAAAATGGATGTAGAGTGGATAAAAATGGATGTCGAGTGGATAAAATGGATGTAGAGTGGATAAAAATGGATGTAGATTGGACAAAATGGATGTAGAGTTAATAAAAATGGATGTAGAGTGGATAAAAATAGATGTAGAGTGGATAAAAATGGATGTAGAGTGGATACAATGGATGTAGAGTGGATAAAAATGGATGTAGAGTGGATAAAATGGATGTAGAGTGGATAAAAATGGATGTAGAGTGGATAAAATGGATGTAGAGTGCATAAAAATGGATGTTGAGTGGATAAAATGGATGTAGAGTGGATAAAATGGATGTACATTTAATAAAAATGGATGTAGAGTGGATAAAAATGGATGTAGAGTGGATAAAAATGGATGTAGATTGGATAAAATGGATGTAGAGTTAATAAAAGTGGATGTAGAGTGGATAAAATGGATGTAGAGTGCATAAAAATGGATGTTGAGTGGATAAAGTGGATGTAGAGTGGATAAAATGGATGTACATTTAATAAAAATGGATGTAGAGTGGATAAAAATGGATGTAGAGTGGATAAAAATGGATGTAGATTGGATAAAATGGATGTAGAGTTAATAAAAGTGGATGTAGAGTGGATAAAATGGATGTAGAGTTGATAAAAATGGATGTAGAGTGGATAAAAATGGATGTAGATTGGATAAAATGGATGTAGAGTGGATAAAAATGGATGTAGATTATATAAATTGGATGTAGAGTATATAAAATGGATGTAGAGTGGATAAAAATGGATGTCGAGTGGATAAAATGGATGTAGAGTGGATAAAAATGGATGTAGATTGGATAAAATGGATGTAGAGTTAATAAAAATGGATGTAGAGTGGATAAAATGGATGTATAGTGGATAAAAATGGATGTAGAGTAGATAAAATAGATGTAGAGTGGATAAAAATGGATGTAAAGTGGATAAAAATGGATGTAGATTGGATAAAATGGATGTATAGTGGATAAAAATGGATGTAGAGTAGATAAAATAGATGTAGAGTGGATAAAAATGGATGTAGAGTGTATAAAATGGATGTCGAGTGGATAAAATGGATGTAGAGTGGATAAAAATGGATGTAGATTATATAAATTGGATGTAGAGTATATAAAATGGATGTAGAGTGGATAAAAATGGATGTCGAGTGGATAAAATGGATGTAGAGTGGATAAAAATGGATGTAGATTGGACAAAATGGATGTAGAGTTAATAAAAATGGATGTAGAGTGGATAAAATGGATGTATAGTGGATAAAAATGGATGTAGAGTAGATAAAATAGATGTAGAGTGGATAAAAATGGATGTAGAGTGGATAAAATGGATGTAGATTGGACAAAATGGATGTAGAGTTAATAAAAATGGATGTAGAGTGGATAAAATGGATGTATAGTGGATAAAAATGGATGTACATTTAATAAAAATGGATGTAGAGTGGATAAAAATGGATGTAGAGTGGATAAAAATGGATGTAGATTGGATAAAATGGATGTAGAGTTAATAAAAGTGGATGTAGAGTGGATAAAATGGATGTAGAGTTGATAAAAATGGATGTAGAGTGGATAAAAATGGATGTAGATTGGATAAAATGGATGTAGAGTGGATAAAAATGGATGTAGATTATATAAATTGGATGTAGAGTATATAAAATGGATGTAGAGTGGATAAAAATGGATGTAGATTGGATAAAATGGATGTAGAGTGGATAAAAATGGATGTAGATTATATAAATTGGATGTAGAGTATATAAAATGGATGTAGAGTGGATAAAAATGGATGTCGAGTGGATAAAATGGATGTATAGTGGATAAAAATGGATGTAGAGTAGATAAAATAGATGTAGAGTGGATAAAAATGGATGTAGAGTGGATAAAAATGGATGTAGATTGGATAAAATGGATGTAGAGTTAATAAAAGTGGATGTAGAGTGGATAAAATGGATGTAGAGTTGATAAAAATGGATGTAGAGTGGATAAAAATGGATGTAGATTGGATAAAATGGATGTAGAGTGGATAAAAATCGATGTAGATTATATAAATTGGATGTAGAGTATATAAAATGGATGTAGAGTGGATAAAAATGGATGTCGAGTGGATAAAATGAATGTAGAGTGGATAAAAATGGATGTAGATTGGACAAAATGGATGTAGAGTTAATAAAAATGGATGTAGAGTGGATAAAAATAGATGTAGAGTGGATAAAAATGGATGTAGAGTGGATACAATGGATGTAGAGTGGATAAAAATGGATGTAGAGTGGATAAAATGGATGTAGAGTGGATAAAAATGGATGTAGAGTGGATAAAAATGGATGTAGATTGGATAAATTGGATGTAGAGTATATAAAATGGATGTAGAGTGGATAAAAATGGATGTCGAGTGGATAAAATGGATGTAGAGTGGATAAAAATGGATGTAGAGTAGATAAAATAGATGTAGAGTGGATAAAAATGGATGTAGAGTGGATAAAAATGGATGTAGATTGGATAAAATGGATGTAGAGTTAATAAAAGTGGATGTAGATTGGATAAAATGGATGTAGAGTTAATAAAAGTGGATGTAGAGTGGATAAAATGGATGTAGAGTTGATAAAAATGGATGTAGAGTGGATAAAAATGGATGTAGATTATATAAATTGGATGTAGAGTATATAAAATGGATGTAGAGTGGATAAAAATGGATGTCGAGTGGATAAAATGGATGTAGAGTGGATAAAAATGGATGTAGAGTGGATAAAATGGATGTAGAGTGCATAAAAATGGATGTTGAGTGGATAAAATGGATGTAGAGTGGATAAAATGGATGTACATTTAATAAAAATGGATGTAGAGTGGATAAAAATGGATGTAGAGTGGATAAAATGGATGTAGAGTGCATAAAAATGGATGTTGAGTGGATAAAATGGATGTAGAGTGGATAAAATGGATGTACATTTAATAAAAATGGATGTAGAGTGGATAAAAATGGATGTAGAGTGGATAAAATGGATGTAGAGTGCATAAAAATGGATGTTGAGTGGATAAAATGGATGTAGAGTGGATAAAATGGATGTACATTTAATAAAAATGGATGTAGAGTGGATAAAAATGGATGTAGAGTGGATAAAAATGGATGTAGATTGGATAAAATGGATGTAGAGTTAATAAAAGTGGATGTAGAGTGGATAAAATGGATGTAGAGTTGATAAAAATGGATGTAGAGTGGATAAAAATGGATGTAGATTGGATAAAATGGATGTAGAGTGGATAAAAATGGATGTAGATTATATAAATTGGATGTAGAGTATATAAAATGGATGTAGAGTGGATAAAAATGGATGTCGAGTGGATAAAATGGATGTATAGTGGATAAAAATGGATGTAGAGTAGATAAAATAGATGTAGAGTGGATAAAAATGGATGTAGAGTGGATAAAAATGGATGTAGATTGGATAAAATGGATGTAGAGTTAATAAAAGTGGATGTAGAGTGGATAAAATGGATGTAGAGTTGATAAAAATGGATGTAGAGTGGATAAAAATGGATGTAGATTGGATAAATTGGATGTAGAGTATATAAAATGGATGTAGAGTGGATAAAAATGGATGTCGAGTGGATAAAATGGATGTAGAGTGGATAAAAATGGATGTAGAGTAGATAAAATAGATGTAGAGTGGATAAAAATGGATGTAGAGTGGATAAAAATGGATGTAGATTGGATAAAATGGATGTAGAGTTAATAAAAGTGGATGTAGATTGGATAAAATGGATGTAGAGTTAATAAAAGTGGATGTAGAGTGGATAAAATGGATGTAGAGTTGATAAAAATGGATGTAGAGTGGATAAAAATGGATGTAGATTATATAAATTGGATGTAGAGTATATAAAATGGATGTAGAGTGGATAAAAATGGATGTCGAGTGGATAAAATGGATGTAGAGTGGATAAAAATGGATGTAGATTATATAAATTGGATGTAGAGTATATAAAATGGATGTAGAGTGGATAAAAATGGATGTAGATTGGATAAAATGGATGTAGAGTGGATAAAAATGGATGTAGATTATATAAATTGGATGTAGAGTATATAAAATGGATGTAGAGTGGATAAAAATGGATGTCGAGTGGATAAAATGGATGTATAGTGGATAAAAATGGATGTAGAGTAGATAAAATAGATGTAGAGTGGATAAAAATGGATGTAGAGTGGATAAAAATGGATGTAGATTGGATAAAATGGATGTAGAGTTAATAAAAGTGGATGTAGAGTGGATAAAATGGATGTAGAGTTGATAAAAATGGATGTAGAGTGGATAAAAATGGATGTAGATTGGATAAAATGGATGTAGAGTGGATAAAAATCGATGTAGATTATATAAATTGGATGTAGAGTATATAAAATGGATGTAGAGTGGATAAAAATGGATGTCGAGTGGATAAAATGGATGTAGAGTGGATAAAAATGGATGTAGATTGGACAAAATGGATGTAGAGTTAATAAAAATGGATGTAGAGTGGATAAAAATAGATGTAGAGTGGATAAAAATGGATGTAGAGTGGATACAATGGATGTAGAGTGGATAAAAATGGATGTAGAGTGGATAAAATGGATGTAGAGTGGATAAAAATGGATGTAGAGTGGATAAAATGGATGTAGAGTGCATAAAAATGGATGTTGAGTGGATAAAATGGATGTAGAGTGGATAAAATGGATGTACATTTAATAAAAATGGATGTAGAGTGGATAAAAATGGATGTAGAGTGGATAAAAATGGATGTAGATTGGATAAAATGGATGTAGAGTGGATAAAATGGATGTACATTTAATAAAAATGGATGTAGAGTGGATAAAAATGGATGTAGAGTGGATAAAAATGGATGTAGATTGGATAAAATGGATGTAGAGTTAATAAAAGTGGATGTAGAGTGGATAAAATGGATGTAGAGTTGATAAAAATGGATGTAGAGTGGATAAAAATGGATGTAGATTGGATAAAATGGATGTAGAGTGGATAAAAATGGATGTAGATTATATAAATTGGATGTAGAGTATATAAAATGGATGTAGAGTGGATAAAAATGGATGTCGAGTGGATAAAATGGATGTAGAGTGGATACAAATGGATGTAGATTGGATAAAATGGATGTAGAGTTAATAAAAATGGATGTAGAGTGGATAAAATGGATGTATAGTGGATAAAAATGGATGTAGAGTAGATAAAATAGATGTAGAGTGGATAAAAATGGATGTAAAGTGGATAAAAATGGATGTAGATTGGATAAAATGGATGTAGAGTGGATAAAAATGGATGTAGATTATATAAATTGGATGTAGAGTATATAAAATGGATGTAGAGTGGATAAAAATGGATGTCGAGTGGATAAAATGGATGTAGAGTGGATAAAAATGGATGTAGATTGGACAAAATGGATGTAGAGTTAATAAAAATGGATGTAGAGTGGATAAAATGGATGTATAGTGGATAAAAATGGATGTAGAGTAGATAAAATAGATGTAGAGTGGATAAAAATGGATGTAGAGTGGATAAAATGGATGTCGAGTGGATAAAATGGATGTAGAGTGGATAAAAATAGATGTAGAGTGGATAAAAATGGATGTAGAGTGGATACAATGGATGTAGAGTGGATAAAAATGGATGTAGAGTGGATAAAATGGATGTAGAGTGGATAAAAATGGATGTAGAGTGGATAAAATGGATGTAGAGTGCATAAATATGGATGTTGAGTGGATAAAATGGATGTAGAGTGGATAAAATGGATGTACATTTAATAAAAATGGATGTAGAGTGGATAAAAATGGATGTAGAGTGGATAAAAATGGATGTAGAGTGGATAAAATGGATGTAGAGTGGATAAAAATGGATGTAGAGTGGATAAAATGGATGTAGAGTGCATAAATATGGATGTTGAGTGGATAAAATGGATGTAGAGTGGATAAAATGGATGTACATTTAATAAAAATGGATGTAGAGTGGATAAAAATGGATGTAGAGTGGATAAAAATGGATGTAGATTGGATAAAATGGATGTAGAGTTAATAAAAGTGGATGTAGAGTGGATAAAATGGATGTAGAGTGCATAAAAATGGATGTTGAGTGGATAAAGTGGATGTAGAGTGGATAAAATGGATGTACATTTAATAAAAATGGATGTAGAGTGGATAAAAATGGATGTAGAGTGGATAAAAATGGATGTAGATTGGATAAAATGGATGTAGAGTTAATAAAAGTGGATGTAGAGTGGATAAAATGGATGTAGAGTTGATAAAAATGGATGTAGAGTGGATAAAAATGGATGTAGATTGGATAAAATGGATGTAGAGTGGATAAAAATGGATGTAGATTATATAAATTGGATGTAGAGTATATAAAATGGATGTAGAGTGGATAAAAATGGATGTCGAGTGGATAAAATGGATGTAGAGTGGATAAAAATGGATGTAGATTGGATAAAATGGATGTAGAGTTAATAAAAATGGATGTAGAGTGGATAAAATGGATGTATAGTGGATAAAAATGGATGTAGAGTAGATAAAATAGATGTAGAGTGGATAAAAATGGATGTAAAGTGGATAAAAATGGATGTAGATTGGATAAAATGGATGTATAGTGGATAAAAATGGATGTAGAGTAGATAAAATAGATGTAGAGTGGATAAAAATGGATGTAGAGTGTATAAAATGGATGTCGAGTGGATAAAATGGATGTAGAGTGGATAAAAATGGATGTAGATTATATAAATTGGATGTAGAGTATATAAAATGGATGTAGAGTGGATAAAAATGGATGTCGAGTGGATAAAATGGATGTAGAGTGGATAAAAATGGATGTAGATTGGACAAAATGGATGTAGAGTTAATAAAAATGGATGTAGAGTGGATAAAATGGATGTATAGTGGATAAAAATGGATGTAGAGTAGATAAAATAGATGTAGAGTGGATAAAAATGGATGTAGAGTGGATAAAATGGATGTAGATTGGATAAAATGGATGTAGAGTTAATAAAAATGGATGTAGAGTGGATAAAATGGATGTATAGTGGATAAAAATGGATGTAGAGTAGATAAAATAGATGTAGAGTGGATAAAATGGATGTAGAGTGGATAAAAATAGATGTAGAGTGGATAAAAATGGATGTAGAGTGGATAAAATGGATGTAGAGTGGATAAAAATGGATGTAGAGTGGATAAAATGGATGTAGAGTGCATAAAAATGGATGTTGAGTGGATAAAGTGGATGTAGAGTGGATAAAATGGATGTACATTTAATAAAAATGGATGTAGAGTGGATAAAAATGGATGTAGAGTGGATAAAAATGAATGTAGATTGGATAAAATGGATGTAGAGTTAATAAAAGTGGATGTAGAGTGGATAAAATGGATGTAGAGTTGATAAAAATGGATGTAGAGTGGATAAAAATGGATGTAGATTGGATAAAATGGATGTAGAGTGGGTAAAAATGGATGTAGATTATATAAATTGGATGTAGAGTATATAAAATGGATGTAGAGTGGATAAAAATGGATGTAGATTGGATAAAATGGATGTAGAGTGGATAAAAATGGATGTAGATTATATAAATTGGATGTAGAGTATATAAAATGGATGTAGAGTGGATAAAAATGGATGTCGAGTGGATAAAATGGATGTATAGTGGATAAAAATGGATGTAGAGTAGATAAAATAGATCTAGAGTGGATAAAAATGGATGTAGAGTGGATAAAAATGGATGTAGATTGGATAAAATGGATGTAGAGTTAATAAAAGTGGATGTAGAGTGGATAAAATGGATGTAGAGTTGATAAAAATGGATGTAGAGTGGATAAAAATGGATGTAGATTGGATAAATTGGATGTAGAGTATATAAAATGGATGTAGAGTGGATAAAAATGGATGTCGAGTGGATAAAATGGATGTAGAGTGGATAAAATGGATGTAGAGTGGATAAAAATAGATGTAGAGTGGATAAAAATGGATGTAGAGTGGATACAATGGATGTAGAGTGGATAAAAATGGATGTAGAGTGGATAAAATGGATGTAGAGTGGATAAAAATGGATGTAGAGTGGATAAAATGGATGTAGAGTGCATAAATATGGATGTTGAGTGGATAAAATGGATGTAGAGTGGATAAAATGGATGTACATTTAATAAAAATGGATGTAGAGTGGATAAAAATGGATGTAGAGTGGATAAAAATGGATGTAGATTGGATAAAATGGATGTAGAGTTAATAAAAGTGGATGTAGAGTGGATAAAATGGATGTAGAGTGCATAAAAATGGATGTTGAGTGGATAAAGTGGATGTAGAGTGGATAAAATGGATGTACATTTAATAAAAATGGATGTAGAGTGGATAAAAATGGATGTAGAGTGGATAAAAATGGATGTAGATTGGATAAAATGGATGTAGAGTTAATAAAAGTGGATGTAGAGTGGATAAAATGGATGTAGAGTTGATAAAAATGGATGTAGAGTGGATAAAAATGGATGTAGATTGGATAAAATGGATGTAGAGTGGATAAAAATGGATGTAGATTATATAAATTGGATGTAGAGTATATAAAATGGATGTAGAGTGGATAAAAATGGATGTCGAGTGGATAAAATGGATGTAGAGTGGATAAAAATGGATGTAGATTGGATAAAATGGATGTAGAGTTAATAAAAATGGATGTAGAGTGGATAAAATGGATGTATAGTGGATATAAATGGATGTAGAGTAGATAAAATAGATGTAGAGTGGATAAAAATGGATGTAAAGTGGATAAAAATGGATGTAGATTGGATAAAATGGATGTATAGTGGATAAAAATGGATGTAGAGTAGATAAAATAGATGTAGAGTGGATAAAAATGGATGTAGAGTGTATAAAATGGATGTCGAGTGGATAAAATGGATGTAGAGTGGATAAAAATGGATGTAGATTATATAAATTGGATGTAGAGTATATAAAATGGATGTAGAGTGGATAAAAATGGATGTCGAGTGGATAAAATGGATGTAGAGTGGATAAAAATGGATGTAGATTGGACAAAATGGATGTAGAGTTAATAAAAATGGATGTAGAGTGGATAAAATGGATGTATAGTGGATAAAAATGGATGTAGAGTAGATAAAATAGATGTAGAGTGGATAAAAATGGATGTAGAGTGGATAAAATGGATGTAGATTGGACAAAATGGATGTAGAGTTAATAAAAATGGATGTAGAGTGGATAAAATGGATGTATAGTGGATAAAAATGGATGTAGAGTAGATAAAATAGATGTAGAGTGGATAAAATGGATGTAGAGTGGATAAAAATAGATGTAGAGTGGATAAAAATGGATGTAGAGTGGATAAAATGGATGTAGAGTGGATAAAAATGGATGTAGAGTGGATAAAATGGATGTAGAGTGCATAAAAATGGATGTTGAGTGGATAAAGTGGATGTAGAGTGGATAAAATGGATGTACATTTAATAAAAATGGATGTAGAGTGGATAAAAATGGATGTAGAGTGGATAAAAATGAATGTAGATTGGATAAAATGGATGTAGAGTTAATAAAAGTGGATGTAGAGTGGATAAAATGGATGTAGAGTTGATAAAAATGGATGTAGAGTGGATAAAAATGGATGTAGATTGGATAAAATGGATGTAGAGTGGATAAAAATGGATGTAGATTATATAAATTGGATGTAGAGTATATAAAATGGATGTAGAGTGGATAAAAATGGATGTAGATTGGATAAAATGGATGTAGAGTGGATAAAAATGGATGTAGATTATATAAATTGGATGTAGAGTATATAAAATGGATGTAGAGTGGATAAAAATGGATGTCGAGTGGATAAAATGGATGTATAGTGGATAAAAATGGATGTAGAGTAGATAAAATAGATCTAGAGTGGATAAAAATGGATGTAGAGTGGATAAAAATGGATGTAGATTGGATAAAATGGATGTAGAGTTAATAAAAGTGGATGTAGAGTGGATAAAATGGATGTAGAGTTGATAAAAATGGATGTAGAGTGGATAAAAATGGATGTAGATTGGATAAATTGGATGTAGAGTATATAAAATGGATGTAGAGTGGATAAAAATGGATGTCGAGTGGATAAAATGGATGTAGAGTGGATAAAAATGGATGTAGAGTAGATAAAATAGATGTAGAGTGGATAAAAATGGATGTAGAGTGGATAAAAATGGATGTAGATTGGATAAAATGGATGTAGAGTTAATAAAAGTGGATGTAGATTGGATAAAATGGATGTAGAGTTAATAAAAGTGGATGTAGAGTGGATAAAATGGATGTAGAGTTGATAAAAATGGATGTAGAGTGGATAAAAATGGATGTAGATTATATAAATTGGATGTAGAGTATATAAAATGGATGTAGAGTGGATAAAAATGGATGTCGAGTGGATAAAATGGATGTAGAGTGGATAAAAATGGATGTAGAGTGGATAAAATGGATGTAGAGTGCATAAAAATGGATGTTGAGTGGATAAAATGGATGTAGAGTGGATAAAATGGATGTACATTTAATAAAAATGGATGTAGAGTGGATAAAAATGGATGTAGAGTGGATAAAATGGATGTAGAGTGCATAAAAATGGATGTTGAGTGGATAAAATGGATGTAGAGTGGATAAAATGGATGTACATTTAATAAAAATGGATGTAGAGTGGATAAAAATGGATGTAGAGTGGATAAAATGGATGTAGAGTGCATAAAAATGGATGTTGAGTGGATAAAATGGATGTAGAGTGGATAAAATGGATGTACATTTAATAAAAATGGATGTAGAGTGGATAAAAATGGATGTAGAGTGGATAAAAATGGATGTAGATTGGATAAAAAGGATGTAGAGTTAATAAAAGTGGATGTAGAGTGGATAAAATGGATGTAGAGTTGATAAAAATGGATGTAGAGTGGATAAAAATGGATGTAGATTGGATAAAATGGATGTAGAGTGGATAAAAATGGATGTAGATTATATAAATTGGATGTAGAGTATATAAAATGGATGTAGAGTGGATAAAAATGGATGTCGAGTGGATAAAATGGATGTATAGTGGATAAAAATGGATGTAGAGTAGATAAAATAGATGTAGAGTGGATAAAAATGGATGTAGAGTGGATAAAAATGGATGTAGATTGGATAAAATGGATGTAGAGTTAATAAAAGTGGATGTAGAGTGGATAAAATGGATGTAGAGTTGATAAAAATGGATGTAGAGTGGATAAAAATGGATGTAGATTGGATAAATTGGATGTAGAGTATATAAAATGGATGTAGAGTGGATAAAAATGGATGTCGAGTGGATAAAATGGATGTAGAGTGGATAAAAATGGATGTAGAGTAGATAAAATAGATGTAGAGTGGATAAAAATGGATGTAGAGTGGATAAAAATGGATGTAGATTGGATAAAATGGATGTAGAGTTAATAAAAGTGGATGTAGATTGGATAAAATGGATGTAGAGTTAATAAAAGTGGATGTAGAGTGGATAAAATGGATGTAGAGTTGATAAAAATGGATGTAGAGTGGATAAAAATGGATGTAGATTATATAAATTGGATGTAGAGTATATAAAATGGATGTAGAGTGGATAAAAATGGATGTCGAGTGGATAAAATGGATGTAGAGTGGATAAAAATGGATGTAGAGTGGATAAAATGGATGTAGAGTGCATAAAAATGGATGTTGAGTGGATAAAATGGATGTAGAGTGGATAAAATGGATGTACATTTAATAAAAATGGATGTAGAGTGGATAAAAATGGATGTAGAGTGGATAAAATGGATGTAGAGTGCATAAAAATGGATGTTGAGTGGATAAAATGGATGTAGAGTGGATAAAATGGATGTACATTTAATAAAAATGGATGTAGAGTGGATAAAAATGGATGTAGAGTGGATAAAATGGATGTAGAGTGCATAAAAATGGATGTTGAGTGGATAAAATGGATGTAGAGTGGATAAAATGGATGTACATTTAATAAAAATGGATGTAGAGTGGATAAAAATGGATGTAGAGTGGATAAAAATGGATGTAGATTGGATAAAATGGATGTAGAGTTAATAAAAGTGGATGTAGAGTGGATAAAATGGATGTAGAGTTGATAAAAATGGATGTAGAGTGGATAAAAATGGATGTAGATTGGATAAAATGGATGTAGAGTGGATAAAAATGGATGTAGATTATATAAATTGGATGTAGAGTATATAAAATGGATGTAGAGTGGATAAAAATGGATGTCGAGTGGATAAAATGGATGTCGAGTGGATAAAATGGATGTAGAGTGGATAAAATGGATGTAGATTGGATAAAATGGATGTAGAGTTAATAAAAATGGATGTAGAGTGGATAAAATGGATGTATAGTGGATAAAAATGGATGTAGAGTAGATAAAATAGATGTAGAGTGGATAAAAATGGATGTAGAGTGGATAAAATGGATGTCGAGTGGATAAAATGGATGTAGAGTGGATAAAAATAGATGTAGAGTGGATAAAAATGGATGTAGAGTGGATACAATGGATGTAGAGTGGATAAAAATGGATGTAGAGTGGATAAAATGGATGTAGAGTGGATAAAAATGGATGTAGAGTGGATAAAATGGATGTAGAGTGCATAAATATGGATGTTGAGTGGATAAAATGGATGTAGAGTGGATAAAATGGATGTACATTTAATAAAAATGGATGTAGAGTGGATAAAAATGGATGTAGAGTGGATAAAAATGGATGTAGATTGGATAAAATGGATGTAGAGTTAATAAAAGTGGATGTAGAGTGGATAAAATGGATGTAGAGTGCATAAAAATGGATGTTGAGTGGATAAAGTGGATGTAGAGTGGATAAAATGGATGTACATTTAATAAAAATGGATGTAGAGTGGATAAAAATGGATGTAGAGTGGATAAAAATGGATGTAGATTGGACAAAATGGATGTAGAGTTAATAAAAGTGGATGTAGAGTGGATAAAATGGATGTAGAGTTGATAAAAATGGATGTAGAGTGGATAAAAATGGATGTAGATTGGATAAAATGGATGTAGAGTGGATAAAAATGGATGTAGATTATATAAATTGGATGTAGAGTATATAAAATGGATGTAGAGTGGATAAAAATGGATGTCGAGTGGATAAAATGGATGTAGAGTGGATAAAAATGGATGTAGAGTAGATAAAATAGATGTAGAGTGGATAAAAATGGATGTAAAGTGGATAAAAATGGATGTAGATTGGATAAAATGGATGTAGAGTGGATAAAAATGGATGTAGATTATATAAATTGGATGTAGAGTATATAAAATGGATGTAGAGTGGATAAAAATGGATGTCGAGTGGATAAAATGGATGTAGAGTGGATAAAAATGGATGTAGATTGGACAAAATGGATGTAGAGTTAATAAAAATGGATGTAGAGTGGATAAAATGGATGTATAGTGGATAATAATGGATGTAGAGTAGATAAAATAGATGTAGAGTGGATAAAAATGGATGTAAAGTGGATAAAAATGGATGTAGATTGGATAAAATGGATGTAGAGTGGATAAAAATGGATGTAGATTATATAAATTGGATGTAGAGTATATAAAATGGATGTAGAGTGGATAAAAATGGATGTCGAGTGGATAAAATGGATGTAGAGTGGATAAAAATGGATGTAGATTGGACAAAATGGATGTAGAGTTAATAAAAATGGATGTAGAGTGGATAAAATGGATGTATAGTGGATAAAAATGGATGTAGAGTAGATAAAATAGATGTAGAGTGGATAAAAATGGATGTAGAGTGGATAAAATGGATGTCGAGTGGATAAAATGGATGTAGAGTGGATAAAAATGGATGTAGATTATATAAATTGGATGTAGAGTATATAAAATGGATGTAGAGTGGATAAAAATGGATGTCGAGTGGATAAAATGGATGTAGAGTGGATAAAAATGGATGTAGATTGGATAAAATGGATGTAGAGTTAATAAAAATGGATGTAGAGTGGATAAAATGGATGTATAGTGGATAAAAATGGATGTAGAGTAGATAAAATAGATGTAGAGTGGATAAAAATGGATGTAGAGTGGATAAAATGGATGTAGATTGGACAAAATGGATGTAGAGTTAATAAAAATGGATGTAGAGTGGATAAAATGGATGTATAGTGGATAAAAATGGATGTAGAGTAGATAAAATAGATGTAGAGTGGATAAAATGGATGTAGAGTGGATAAAAATAGATGTAGAGTGGATAAAAATGGATGTAGAGTGGATACAATGGATGTAGAGTGGATAAAAATGGATGTAGAGTGGATAAAATGGATGTAGAGTGGATAAAAATGGATGTAGAGTGGATAAAATGGATGTACATTTAATAAAAATGGATGTAGAGTGGATAAAAATGGATGTAGAGTGGATAAAAATGGATGTAGATTGGATAAAATGGATGTAGAGTTAATAAAAGTGGATGTAGAGTGGATAAAATGGATGTAGAGTGGATAAAATGGATGTAGAGTGCATAAAAATGGATGTTGAGTGGATAAAATGGATGTAGAGTGGATAAAAATGGATGTAGATTGGATAAAATGGATGTAGAGTTAATAAAAGTGGATGTAGAGTGGATAAAATGGATGTAGAGTTGATAAAAATGGATGTAGAGTGGATAAAAATGGATGTAGATTGGATAAAATGGATGTAGAGTGGATAAAAATGGATGTAGATTATATAAATTGGATGTAGAGTATATAAAATGGATGTAGAGTGGATAAAAATGGATGTCGAGTGGATAAAATGGATGTCGAGTGGATAAAATGGATGTAGAGTGGATAAAATGGATGTAGATTGGATAAAATGGATGTAGAGTTAATAAAAATGGATGTAGAGTGGATAAAATGGATGTATAGTGGATAAAAATGGATGTAGAGTAGATAAAATAGATGTAGAGTGGATAAAAATGGATGTAGAGTGGATAAAATGGATGTCGAGTGGATAAAATGGATGTAGAGTGGATAAAAATAGATGTAGAGTGGATAAAAATGGATGTAGAGTGGATACAATGGATGTAGAGTGGATAAAAATGGATGTAGAGTGGATAAAATGGATGTAGAGTTAATAAAAATGGATGTAGAGTGGATAAAATGGATGTATAGTGGATAAAAATGGATGTAGAGTAGATAAAATAGATGTAGAGTGGATAAAAATGGATGTAGAGTGGATAAAAATGGATGTAGAGTGGTGTTTGAGAATCTGCCTTTTCGGTTTGTCGAAAAGGCAGGTTCCGACTTTACCATCATCCACGGATTCAAACGAATTATTACGTTCCGGTTTTTCAGCCGGAAGTAACTTTCTCTTTTGGAAATACTTCCGGATTCTTCGAGAACTTTCTCGAAGAATCCGGAATTCCAGCCAATCACGGATCGTTTCGTCTACCCACGCCGCGTGCGTGGTGCGCCACCACGCGGTCTTCTTCACTTATCGCTCTAACGGTCTAGTGACCACACGTGCCTTTTGATTTCGCTTGTTTCTTGATTCTGATTTTTGATTATACGACCTCTGCTATTCATCACGGTTTTTGACTCGCACACCTTTTCACCCACGGACTAAACCCGATAAATCACGACTTGGCTCACACACGGACTTGACACAGGAACTTGAATCACACCACGGACGCCACGTGCTTGTGCACCTCACGGTAATATTCATGAATTAATTACATCCTCGGCACATCGCACCACCACCAACGAAACGCACGATCCACTTCCCATATTAACTGTAAATAGCGATAATGTAAATATTCATCCACCATCCATTGTACATAAACTCATGCAGTCATCGGCACATCATTGTAATAAATTAACGTAATTTTTTGGCCCATTACACACGCGTGCTTGAAAGTGATTTTCTACCTCTCTTTTCCACCGTCCGCAATTATCCGTTCACTAAAATCGAGAACATTTGGTCCTTCGAGCCGGATGGTGGATATCTCGCGGCCGCGTGTGTATATTCTTGACTTTGACTGTACTTGAGGCTCATCGCGCGGATGTAAACAACCGCGGTTCTCAACGTACTTTTTCGAACGGCGTTCAATTTCGTTGTGTGCGGTGTGGTTCTTGTCGTGAATTTTGCGGTTTTCTTCATCATGTCGGGCATCAACAGGATCATTCACAAAGCGATAATTTTTGGACCATTGGAGAGGGGACCCCCCCACCATGAATCCCGATAACGGCTCACCCACGGAACCGGCACACAAGGAGGGCACATCCACGGAGAAGGGCACAACCAAGGAAAAGGGCGCCATCAAACGGGTGATCAAGCTGCCGAGCCTCACCCCCGACCCACCCAAGGAGGTTCTCGACACATCCATGGGAGCCAAGGGCAAGGCGACAAGAAGCACCTCTCCTGCGGTGCTTCCAGCCGAGCTGGAGGCCAAGGCTCAAACCCAGCGGAGCAGGGTCAGGGAGATCTCGGCCATGGTCGACGAGATCCCAATGGACCCGGACAAGACCTCGTTGGTCGAGGTCGACCTGCTGGCGGAGCAGCTCGAGGAGGCCCACGTGGTGTTCCGGACGGAACACACGTACATGGAGCTGCAATGGCCCGCGGCTTTCCTCAGCCACGGGTACTTTAAGGATGACATCCACGGAACAGAATCTCGACTCCATCGCACGGGGAAGCTGGCCCTGGGGAGGCTCCGGCACACCGTGAAGGCGAACGCATCCAAGGCCAAGGCTCAGTCCACGGAGACGCGCTTCGTGACCAAGCTCCCGGACATAGCGCTGCCCACGTTCGATGGCGATTACGCCGCGTGGCCAGCGTTCCGGGACTTGTTCACGCAGCTCATCCTCGGAAATGAGAGGCTCTCTAACATCGAGCGCCTGCACTACCTGCGGGGGTGTGTCAGGAAGGAGCCTCTCAAGCTCATCGAGGGACTACCACTCGTCGGCACATCCTTGGAGGCATCGTGGAAGGTGCTCGAGGCGCGCTTCGAGAACAAGCGGTTCTTGGTGCAAGCGCGTCTCGACCAGATCCTCGAGATCCAACGGCTCACCCAGAGGACGGCAACAGGGCTCACCCAACTAGTGTCGCAGGTGTCCGACGCATATCGGGTTCTCCGGACAATGCCAGAGGAGAACATCCTGGAGAGTCTCCTGGTGAACCATGTGGCGCGGCACCTCGACTCAACCACGGCGGAGCTTTGGGAGACTTCCTTGGGGAGCTCCAATACCTACCCCAGCTTCGACGCATTCGAGGCTTTCGTCACCGCGCAGGCAAGGGTATTGGAGCGCCTGCAAGTCAACTCAGCCAGGGAAGGATCCACCACCTACGCAGCCAAGGCCCAGAGCTCCACCGGCCCATGCTCGTCCTCTGCACGGCCATCCACGGTGCCTCCAAAAACATCGGCTCAACCACGGAAGGTGCTAGTGGCAACGGCGCATCAGGGTCCCACACCGGCGCTCCAGACTCCCGCACCGGCTCAACCTCGGGTTGCGCACACCGCCACCGGCACACCTGTGGACCCGAAGACGCAGTGCGATTACTGCAGGGAGGTGCACTACCTCGTTCGGTGTCCCAGGTTCCGGGACCTAACAGTGGCGGATCGACGCAAGGTGGTGCGCAACCAGAGGTTGTGTTTCAACTGCCTGGGGCGGCACAGCGTCAACGTGTGCCGCAACCAAGTTAGTTGCCTCTCGTGTGCTGGCAGGCATCATACGATGCTGCACGATGAGGCACACCACGGCACAGCCACGGTCCCCCCAGGCACAACCAGAACCGCAGCCACGGACAAGACCAGGCCCAGCACTTCCTCCGCCCCACACTAGGACCACGGCGCAATCGTTGACGACCCATGCAGACATCCCCGGACTACGACACTCATCCACGGTAACCGGCACATAGAAACAGATTCCATCTACGGCCTGTCACCAAAAGTGACAGGTCAACATAACCTCCAAGGACCGCCATCTACACATCCACTGCCACAAGCAGAATTCATTCACGGACCGCCTTCAACTCTGCTTGCAACAGCCATGGTAACGATCCATACCACGGTATGTACCCACAAAGCTCGTCTATTAATTGATTCTGGTTCAGAATTAACCTTTGTATCTGAAAGGTTGGTTCGCACACTTAATGTCCAACGCCACCACTCATCCATGGCTATCATCGGCATAGGTGGTAATAAATCTACGCATACACGGGGTATAGTTTCACTGACACTATGTTCCATGTATAGAGCAGCCTCAGTCACGGTACAGGCCCATATCCTCACCAACATGACAACGATTCTGCCATCCTTCGATTCTCCAGGCCAGACGTGGCCACATTTGGAAAAACTAAAGCTGGCGGACACAGATTTCCTGACGCCAAGGAGAATCGACATCATCCTCGGTGCAGATTACTATGGTGAGGTTATAAAACCCAATATTATAAGGGAATCTCCATCTATGCCTATCGCACAGCTTTCTGTATTCGGGTGGCTCATCCTGGGCCCTGTTTCATCCACGAATCTGTCAAAATCAATTCACCTCCATGCATCTATCCAACACCAGGATGCAGATTTGCAGAAAATGCTCACAAAATTTTGGGAGCAGGAGGAGGTTATGTTTGACAGCACCGATACACTGACACCCGATGAGCAGGAATGCGAGGATCATTTTCGTACGACACATTCACGAGACGTATCCGGAAGGTACATTGTTCGACTCCCTCTGAAAACACCGGCATCCATCCTCGGAGCTTTACATTTACCGGCGCATCGCAGTCTTGACAGCAGACTGAGAAAATTTCAGAGGGACCACCACTATCGAACGTTGTACTCTGCATTCATGGAAGAATACGAGGAACTTGGACACATGACACGAGTCTCAGGTGAGTCTTTGGGAAAGACAAATCGTGCTGAATTTCACGTCGATTCTGTGGCTGGGATGACCTTGGCACATGAAGCTTCGGCTTCAGGAGGGTTGAGGGTCCCGCATGGTCACACTTCGGCAGAAATCAGCCGACCTGTCTACTATTTGCCTCACCATGGAGTTCTCAAGTCAGACGGCACATCCACGAAAATTCGAGTAGTTTTCAACGGCTCATGCCCCAGTTCTTCGGGAAATTCTTTAAATGATATTATGCATACAGGAGCGAATCTAATGTTGGACATTACAGGTGTACTGATGTGGATACGGCACTATAGACACATATTTGCTACAGATATCACCAAAATGTACCGGCAGATACAGGTACACAAGGACGACTGGGATCTGCAGCGAATATTGTGGATTGACGCACAAATGAACAAGGTTCCATATCAGCTCACCACGGTTACATATGGCACAAGAGCGGCTCCATTTTTGGCAGTACGGACGCTCATTCAGTTGGCTGAAGACGAGGGCCAACGATTTCCCTTGGCGGTTCCATCAATCTTGAAGGGAAGATACGTAGACGACATCTTTGGCGGTGCCGATTCTACACGCCAGCTTAAAAAAGTTGCGAAACAGTTAATAGGATTGTGCAACGCGGGCGGATTTCCACTAGCGAAATGGCATTCAACCAGCTACGATCTTCTCGACATGATTGCGACACACGAAGCAGCAGGACCCATTATCTTCGACGATTGCGCGACTAAAATACTTGGAATACGATGGCATCCACAGACCGACACATTTTCCTTCCATTCACGGATTCAAGACCATACGGGAGCATTTACAAAACGACTCGCATTATCTGAAGTGGCACAGATATTCGATCCACTCGGCTTTGTATCGCCGGTTGTAGTCAGAGCAAAAATGCTGCTTCAGGAGCTCTGGCTGCACAAAATTGGCTGGGACGACCCATTACCGTCTCAGCTCGCATCAAAATGGAAGGACATCAGAGAAGATTTCAAAGGACTGGCCAGTCTCTCCATACCAAGATGGTTCGGCACATACACGAATACCACGGTAGAATTACACGGCTTCTCTGATGCCTCACAACTTGCAATGTCTGCAGTTGTGTATCTTGTTACAACCTCGGCGTCCACGGATCCAAAATGCACATTGGTTTGTTCCAAAACCAAGGTAGCTCCCATCAAGGCTCTAACAATCCCGCGACTCGAATTAACAGCAGCGCTGCTATTATCCAAATTAATGACACATGTAATTGCCACGATTCATTTCAAGGTTTCAGCGATTCATTTGTGGACAGACTCGAGCGTAACATTAACGTGGATCAAGGCACATCCATCGAGATGGAAGGACTACATACGAAACAGAGTGACGCAGATTCAACAACTTACTCCAACTGGTCATTGGGGACACGTACCCGGCCCATCCAATCCTGCAGATTGCGCCTCACGAGGCGTAACGACACAGCAGTTGAAGGATCATCATCTATGGTGGACGGGACCACCATGGATAACGCAACCGATGCATCTTTGGCCTCCACAACCCACGGAACCGGACGACTCGTGCGCACTGGAAGCTCGTCCCGGAATTGCATCCACGGCTGCTGCACCCAAAATTGACTACCACTGGGATATCATATACAGGTATTCCTCTCTCCACAAGTTGTTACGCGTCACAGCAATTTGTTTTAGAGTACTCGCCAGACTACGAGGTACTCTAGATGCATCCATGGTTGCATACATCTCGGCGCTTGATATGGAGCATGCACGGATATTTTGGGTAAAAGCAACACAAGCAGCGTATTTCTCCCACGAGTTGAGGACGCTTAACTCGAATGGCACATTATCGAAAAACCATGCTTTTTCTCGACTCACTGCATTTGTCGATGAAAAGGGAGTAATACGGGTAGGAGGCCGGCTCCAAAAGTCGGCCCTCACATTTGAAGAACAGCATCCAGCGATATTACCTCGTCATTCAAAATTATCTGACCTTATTATTCTTCAGGCACATTTACGGACACTCCACGGTGGCACACAATTAACCCTGGCACATATTCGGCAATTATATTGGATCATAGGAGGGAGGGCTCCGGTCAAGGCTCATATTCTCCGGTGCATTACCTGTGCACGACACAGGGGAATACGAGCGCAGCAGCTCATGGGACAGCTGCCGATTTCTCGAGTGTCACCTTCGAGACCGTTCACCACCACCGGTGTGGACTATGCCGGACCCCTCACAGTCAAAACGTGGAAGGGCCGTGGGGCAAAGACGTCAAAGGGATGGATTTGCGTCTTTGTCTGTTTTGCAACGTCTGCAGTCCACCTCGAGACTGTAAGCGACTGCACCACGGAAGGATTCATCGCGGCATACAGACGATTTTCGGCACGACGAGGTATACCTCTCACAATTTATTCGGATTGCGGCACGAATTTTGTGGGAGCGGACACATCGATACAACGGCTCTTCAAGCGCGCAACCACGGAGCATCAAACCATCGCTGCATTATTATCCAAGGACAGGACTCAGTGGTTATTCAACCCACCTGCAGCACCACACATGGGTGGAAAGTGGGAGGCGGTGGTAAAATCAATAAAATTTCACCTCCGCCGCACTGTAGGTGAGACCATTTTGACCTTTGAGGAGCTTACCACGATGCTGGCGCAAATCGAAGCTATCCTCAATTCACGGCCCATGGAACCACTGAGTGACGACCCAGACGACATCTCGGCATTGACTCCAGGACATTTTTTAACGGGCAGCGCTCTTACCACGCTCCCAGAACCATCCTTGGAAGACCTGGAGGTCAACCGGCTGTCACGTTGGCAGCTGGTACAGCAAAAGACTCAGCAATTTTGGACACAATGGGTCGCTCATTACCTGCAACGGCACCAATCCATTTCGAAATGGCACCACCCTTCCAACGAGCTTACGGTGGGCTCGCTTGTACTCATCACCGATGAGAGGCTCCCACCAACAAAGTGGCCGTTGGCAAGGATCACCACCATGCATCCAGGGAAAGACGGACATACACGGGTGGTAACCCTCAGGACAGCTACCACCACCCTCACTCGACCCATCGCGAAGCTTGCGCCACTGCCGATTCAACCACGGGGATGACCAGTTTACGCCTGGGCCATCGGTTCCTCAGCAAGGTTTGCTGAGGGCGGGCGGAAATGTTTGAGAATCTGCCTTTTCGGTTTGTCGAAAAGGCAGGTTCCGACTTTACCATCATCCACGGATTCAAACGAATTATTACGTTCCGGTTTTTCAGCCGGAAGTAACTTTCTCTTTTGGAAATACTTCCGGATTCTTCGAGAACTTTCTCGAAGAATCCGGAATTCCAGCCAATCACGGATCGTTTCGTCTACCCACGCCGCGTGCGTGGTGCGCCACCACGCGGTCTTCTTCACTTATCGCTCTAACGGTCTAGTGACCACACGTGCCTTTTGATTTCGCTTGTTTCTTGATTCTGATTTTTGATTATACGACCTCTGCTATTCATCACGGTTTTTGACTCGCACACCTTTTCACCCACGGACTAAACCCGATAAATCACGACTTGGCTCACACACGGACTTGACACAGGAACTTGAATCACACCACGGACGCCACGTGCTTGTGCGCCTCACGGTAATATTCATGAATTAATTACATCCTCGGCACATCGCACCACCACCAACGAAACGCACGATCCACGGCCCATATTAACTGTAAATAGCGATAATGTAAATATTCATCCACCATCCATTGTACATAAACTCATGCAGTCATCGGCACATCATTGTAATAAATTAACGTAATTTTTTGGCCCATTACACACGCGTGCTTGAAAGTGATTTTCTACCTCTCTTTTCCACCGTCCGCAATTATCCGTTCACTAAAATCGAGAACAAGTGGATAAAATGGATGTATAGTGGATAAAAATGGATGTAGAGTAGATAAAATAGATGTAGAGTGGATAAAAATGGATGTAGAGTGGATAAAATGGATGTCGAGTGGATAAAATGGATGTAGAGTGGATAAAAATGGATGTAGATTATATAAATTGGATGTAGAGTATATAAAATGGATGTAGAGTGGATAAAAATGGATGTCGAGTGGATAAAATGGATGTAGAGTGGATAAAAATGGATGTAGATTGGACAAAATGGATGTAGAGTTAATAAAAATGGATGTAGAGTGGATAAAATGGATGTATAGTGGATAAAAATGGATGTAGAGTAGATAAAATAGATGTAGAGTGGATAAAAATGGATGTAGAGTGGATAAAATGGATGTAGATTGGACAAAATGGATGTAGAGTTAATAAAAATGGATGTAGAGTGGATAAAATGGATGTATAGTGGATAAAAATGGATGTAGAGTAGATAAAATAGATGTAGAGTGGATAAAATGGATGTAGAGTGGATAAAAATAGATGTAGAGTGGATAAAAATGGATGTAGAGTGGATACAATGGATGTAGAGTGGATAAAAATGGATGTAGAGTGGATAAAATGGATGTAGAGTGGATAAAAATGGATGTAGAGTGGATAAAATGGATGTACATTTAATAAAAATGGATGTAGAGTGGATAAAAATGGATGTAGAGTGGATAAAAATGGATGTAGATTGGATAAAATGGATGTAGAGTTAATAAAAGTGGATGTAGAGTGGATAAAATGGATGTAGAGTGGATAAAAATGGATGTAGATTGGATAAAATGGATGTAGAGTGCATAAAAATGGATGTAGAGTATATAAATTGGATGTACAGTATATAAAATGGATGTAGAGTGGATAAAAATGGATGTCGAGTGGATAAAATGGATGTAGAGTGGATAAAAATGGATGTAGATTGGATAAAATGGATGTAGAGTGGATGAAAATGGATGTAGAGTATATAAATTGGATGTAGAGTATATAAAATGGATGTAGAGTGGATAAAAATGGATGTCGAGTGGATAAAATGGATGTAGAGTGGATAAAAATGGATGTAGAGTGGATAAAATGGATGTAGAGTTGATAAAAATGGATGTAGAGTGGATAAAATGGATGTAGAGTAGATAAAATGGATGTAGAGTGGATAAAATGGATGTAGAGTTGATAAAATGGATGTAGAGTGGATAAAAATGGATGTCGAGTGGATAAAATGGATGTAGAGTGGATAAAAATGGATGTAGATTGGATAAAATGGATGTAGAGTTAATAAAAGTGGATGTAGAGTGGATAAAATGGATGTAGAGTTGATAAAAATGGATGTAGAGTGGATAAAAATGGATGTAGATTGGATAAAATGGATGTAGAGTGGATAAAAATGGATGTAGATTATATAAATTGGATGTAGAGTATATAAAATGGATGTAGAGTGGATAAAAATGGATGTCGAGTGGATAAAATGGATGTAGAGTGGATAAAAATGGATGTAGATTGGACAAAATGGATGTAGAGTTAATAAAAATGGATGTAGAGTGGATAAAATGGATGTATAGTGGATAAAAATGGATGTAGAGTAGATAAAATAGATGTAGAGTGGATAAAAATGGATGTAGAGTGGATAAAATGGATGTCGAGTGGATAAAATGGATGTAGAGTGGATAAAAATAGATGTAGAGTGGATAAAAATGGATGTAGAGTGGATACAATGGATGTAGAGTGGATAAAAATGGATGTAGAGTGGATAAAATGGATGTAGAGTGGATAAAAATGGATGTAGATTGGATAAAATGGATGTAGAGTGGATAAAAATGGATGTAGATTATATAAATTGGATGTAGAGTATATAAAATGGATGTAGAGTGGATAAAAATGGATTTCGAGTGGATAAAATGGATGTAGAGTGGATAAAATGGATGTAGATTGGATAAAATGGATGTAGAGTTAATAAAAATGGATGTAGAGTGGATAAAATGGATGTATAGTGGATAAAAATGGATGTAGAGTAGATAAAATAGATGTAGAGTGGATAAAAATGGATGTAGAGTGGATAAAATGGATGTCGAGTGGATAAAATGGATGTAGAGTGGATAAAAATAGATGTAGAGTGGATAAAAATGGATGTGGAGTGGATACAATGGATGTAGAGTGGATAAAAATGGATGTAGAGTGGATAAAATGGATGTAGAGTGGATAAAAATGGATGTAGAGTGGATAAAATGGATGTAGAGTGCATAAATATGGATGTTGAGTGGATAAAATGGATGTAGAGTGGATAAAATGGATGTACATTTAATAAAAATGGATGTAGAGTGGATAAAAATGGATGTAGAGTGGATAAAAATGGATGTAGATTGGATAAAATGGATGTAGAGTTAATAAAAGTGGATGTAGAGTGGATAAAATGGATGTAGAGTGGATAAAAATGGATGTAGATTGGATAAAATGGATGTAGAGTGCATAAAAATGGATGTAGAGTATATAAATTGGATGTACAGTATATAAAATGGATGTAGAGTGGATAAAAATGGATGTCGAGTGGATAAAATGGATGTAGAGTGGATAAAAATGGATGTAGATTGGATAAAATGGATGTAGAGTGGATGAAAATGGATGTAGAGTATATAAATTGGATGTAGAGTATATAAAATGGATGTAGAGTGGATAAAAATGGATGTCGAGTGGATAAAATGGATGTAGAGTGGATAAAAATGGATGTAGAGTGGATAAAATGGATGTAGAGTTGATAAAAATGGATGTAGAGTGGATAAAATGGATGTAGAGTAGATAAAATGGATGTAGAGTGGATAAAATGGATGTAGAGTTGATAAAATGGATGTAAAGTGGATAAAATGGATGTAGAGTTAATAAAAATGGATGTAGAGTGGAAATAATGGATGTAGAGAGGATAAAATGGATGTAGAGTGGATAAAATGGATGTAGAGTTCATAAAAATGGATGTAGAGTGGATAAAAATGGATGTAGATTGGATAAAATGGATGTAGAGTGGATAAAAATGGATGTAGAGTGGATAAAATGGATGTAGAGTGGATAAAAATGGATGTAGAGTGGATAAAATGGATGTAGAGTGGATAAAAATGGATGTAGAGTGGATAAAATGGATGTAGAGTGCATAAAAATGGATGTAGAGTGGATACAAATGGATGTAGATTGGATAAAATGGATGTAGAGTTAATAAAAATGGATGTAGAGTGGGTATAATGGATGTAGAGAGGATAAAAAGGATGTGGAGTGGATAACAATGGATGTAGAGTGGATAAAATGGATGTAGAGTGGATAAAATGGATGAAGAGTGGATAAAATGGTTGTAGAGTGGATATAATGGATGTAGAGTAGATAAAAATGGATGTAGAGTGGACAAAATGGATGTAGAGTGGATAAAAATGGATGTAGAGTGGATAAAATGGATGTAGAGTGCATAAAAATGGATGTTGAGTGGATAAAATGGATGTAGAGTGGATAAAATTAATGTACATTTAATAAAAATGGATGTAGAGTGGATAAAAATGGATGTAGAGTGGATAAAAATGGATGTAGATTGGATAAAATGGTTGTAGAGTTAATAAAAGTGGATGTAGAGTGGATAAAATGGATGTAGAGTTGATAAAAATGGATGTAGAGTGGATAAAAATGGATGTAGATTGGATAAAATGGATGTAGAGTGGATAAAAATGGATGTAGAGTATATAAATTGGATGTAGAGTATATAAAATGGATGTAGAGTGGATAAAAATGGATGTCGAGTGGATAAAATGGATGTAGAGTGGATAAAAATGGATGTAGATTGGATAAAATGGATGTAGAGTGGATGAAAATGGATGTAGAGTATATAAATTGAATGTAGAGTATATAAAATGGATGTAGAGTGGATAAAAATGGATGTCGAGTGGATAAAATGGATGTAGAGTGGATAAAAATGGATGTAGAGTGGATAAAATGGATGTATAGTGGATAAAAATGGATGTAGAGTAGATAAAATAGATGTAGAGTGGATAAAATGGATGTAGAGTGGATAAAAATAGATGTAGAGTGGATAAAAATGGATGTAGAGTGGATACAATGGATGTAGAGTGGATAAAAATGGATGTAGAGTGGATAAAATGGATGTAGAGTGGATAAAAATGGATGTAGAGTGGATAAAATGGATGTACATTTAATAAAAATGGATGTAGAGTGGATAAAAATGGATGTAGAGTGGATAAAAATGGATGTAGATTGGATAAAATGGATGTAGAGTTAATAAAAGTGGATGTAGAGTGGATAAAATGGATGTAGAGTGGATAAAAATGGATGTAGATTGGATAAAATGGATGTAGAGTGCATAAAAATGGATGTAGAGTATATAAATTGGATGTACAGTATATAAAATGGATGTAGAGTGGATAAAAATGGATGTCGAGTGGATAAAATGGATGTAGAGTGGATAAAAATGGATGTAGATTGGATAAAATGGATGTAGAGTGGATGAAAATGGATGTAGAGTATATAAATTGGATGTAGAGTATATAAAATGGATGTAGAGTGGATAAAAATGGATGTCGAGTGGATAAAATGGATGTAGAGTGGATAAAAATGGATGTAGAGTGGATAAAATGGATGTAGAGTTGATAAAAATGGATGTAGAGTGGATAAAATGGATGTAGAGTAGATAAAATGGATGTAGAGTTGATAAAATGGATGTAGAGTGGATAAAAATGGATGTCGAGTGGATAAAATGGATGTAGAGTGGATAAAAATGGATGTAGATTGGATAAAATGGATGTAGAGTTAATAAAAGTGGATGTAGAGTGGATAAAATGGATGTAGAGTTGATAAAAATGGATGTAGAGTGGATAAAAATGGATGTAGATTGGATAAAATGGATGTAGAGTGGATAAAAATGGATGTAGATTATATAAATTGGATGTAGAGTATATAAAATGGATGTAGAGTGGATAAAAATGGATGTCGAGTGGATAAAATGGATGTAGAGTGGATAAAAATGGATGTAGATTGGATAAAATGGATGTAGAGTTAATAAAAATGGATGTAGAGTGGATAAAATGGATGTATAGTGGATAAAAATGGATGTAGAGTAGATAAAATAGATGTAGAGTGGATAAAAATGGATGTAAAGTGGATAAAAATGGATGTAGATTGGATAAAATGGATGTAGAGTTAAAAAAGTGGATGTAGAGTGGATAAAATGGATGTAGAGTTGATAAAAATGGATGTGGAGTGGATAAAAATGGATGTAGATTGGATAAAATGGATGTAGAGTGGATAAAAATGGATGTAGATTATATAAATTGGATGTAGAGTATATAAAATGGATGTAGAGTGGATAAAAATGGATGTCGAGTGGATAAAATGGATGTAGAGTGGATAAAAATGGATGTAGATTGGACAAAATGGATGTAGAGTTAATAAAAATGGATGTAGAGTGGATAAAATGGATGTATAGTGGATAAAAATGGATGTAGAGTAGATAAAATAGATGTAGAGTGGATAAAAATGGATGTAGAGTGGATAAAATGGATGTCGAGTGGATAAAATGGATGTAGAGTGGATAAAAATAGATGTAGAGTGGATAAAAATGGATGTAGAGTGGATACAATGGATGTAGAGTGGATAAAAATGGATGTAGAGTGGATAAAATGGATGTAGAGTGGATAAAAATGGATGTAGATTGGATAAAATGGATGTAGAGTGGATAAAAATGGATGTAGATTATATAAATTGGATGTAGAGTATATAAAATGGATGTAGAGTGGATAAAAATGGATGTCGAGTGGATAAAATGGATGTAGAGTGGATAAAATGGATGTAGATTGGATAAAATGGATGTAGAGTTAATAAAAATGGATGTAGAGTGGATAAAATGGATGTATAGTGGATAAAAATGGATGTAGAGTAGATAAAATAGATGTAGAGTGGATAAAAATGGATGTAGAGTGGATAAAATGGATGTCGAGTGGATAAAATGGATGTAGAGTGGATAAAAATAGATGTAGAGTGGATAAAAATGGATGTGGAGTGGATACAATGGATGTAGAGTGGATAAAAATGGATGTAGAGTGGATAAAATGGATGTAGAGTGGATAAAAATGGATGTAGAGTGGATAAAATGGATGTACATTTAATAAAAATGGATGTAGAGTGGATAAAAATGGATGTAGATTGGATAAAATGGATGTAGAGTTAATAAAAGTGGATGTAGAGTGGATAAAATGGATGTAGAGTGGATAAAAATGGATGTAGATTGGATAAAATGGATGTAGAGTGCATAAAAATGGATGTAGAGTATATAAATTGGATGTACAGTATATAAAATGGATGTAGAGTGGATAAAAATGGATGTCGAGTGGATAAAATGGATGTAGAGTGGATAAAAATGGATGTAGATTGGATAAAATGGATGTAGAGTGGATGAAAATGGATGTAGAGTATATAAATTGGATGTAGAGTATATAAAATGGATGTAGAGTGGATAAAAATGGATGTCGAGTGGATAAAATGGATGTAGAGTGGATAAAAATGGATGTAGAGTGGATAAAATGGATGTAGAGTTGATAAAAATGGATGTAGAGTGGATAAAATGGATGTAGAGTAGATAAAATGGATGTAGAGTGGATAAAATGGATGTAGAGTTGATAAAATGGATGTAGAGTGGATAAAAATGGATGTCGAGTGGATAAAATGGATGTAGAGTGGATAAAAATGGATGTAGATTGGATAAAATGGATGTAGAGTTAATAAAAGTGGATGTAGAGTGGATAAAATGGATGTAGAGTTGATAAAAATGGATG
Organism: Pemphredon lugubris; assembly: GCA_933228935.1. Lineage (NCBI taxonomy): Eukaryota > Metazoa > Arthropoda > Insecta > Hymenoptera > Crabronidae > Pemphredon > Pemphredon lugubris. Next base: position 49,986,579 of record OW121816.1, read on the forward strand.
TAGAGTGGATAAAAATGGATGTAGATTGGATAAAATGGATGTAGAGTGGATAAAAATGGATGTAGATTATATAAATTGGATGTAGAGTATATAAAATGGATGTAGAGTGGATAAAAATGGATGTCGAGTGGATAAAATGGATGTAGAGTGGATAAAAATGGATGTAGATTGGATAAAATGGATGTAGAGTTAATAAAAATGGATGTAGAGTGGATAAAATGGATGTATAGTGGATAAAAATGGATGTAGAGTAGATAAAATAGATGTAGAGTGGATAAAAATGGATGTAAAGTGGATAAAAATGGATGTAGATTGGATAAAATGGATGTAGAGTTAAAAAAGTGGATGTAGAGTGGATAAAATGGATGTAGAGTTGATAAAAATGGATGTGGAGTGGATAAAAATGGATGTAGATTGGATAAAATGGATGTAGAGTGGATAAAAATGGATGTAGATTATATAAATTGGATGTAGAGTATATAAAATGGATGTAGAGTGGATAAAAATGGATGTCGAGTGGATAAAATGGATGTAGAGTGGATAAAAATGGATGTAGATTGGACAAAATGGATGTAGAGTTAATAAAAATGGATGTAGAGTGGATAAAATGGATGTATAGTGGATAAAAATGGATGTAGAGTAGATAAAATAGATGTAGAGTGGATAAAAATGGATGTAGAGTGGATAAAATGGATGTCGAGTGGATAAAATGGATGTAGAGTGGATAAAAATAGATGTAGAGTGGATAAAAATGGATGTAGAGTGGATACAATGGATGTAGAGTGGATAAAAATGGATGTAGAGTGGATAAAATGGATGTAGAGTGGATAAAAATGGATGTAGATTGGATAAAATGGATGTAGAGTGGATAAAAATGGATGTAGATTATATAAATTGGATGTAGAGTATATAAAATGGATGTAGAGTGGATAAAAATGGATGTCGAGTGGATAAAATGGATGTAGAGTGGATAAAATGGATGTAGATTGGATAAAATGGATGTAGAGTTAATAAAAATGGATGTAGAGTGGATAAAATGGATGTATAGTGGATAAAAATGGATGTAGAGTAGATAAAATAGATGTAGAGTGGATAAAAATGGATGTAGAGTGGATAAAATGGATGTCGAGTGGATAAAATGGATGTAGAGTGGATAAAAATAGATGTAGAGTGGATAAAAATGGATGTGGAGTGGATACAATGGATGTAGAGTGGATAAAAATGGATGTAGAGTGGATAAAATGGATGTAGAGTGGATAAAAATGGATGTAGAGTGGATAAAATGGATGTACATTTAATAAAAATGGATGTAGAGTGGATAAAAATGGATGTAGAGTGGATAAAAATGGATGTAGATTGGATAAAATGGATGTAGAGTTAATAAAAGTGGATGTAGAGTGGATAAAATGGATGTAGAGTGGATAAAAATGGATGTAGATTGGATAAAATGGATGTAGAGTGCATAAAAATGGATGTAGAGTATATAAATTGGATGTACAGTATATAAAATGGATGTAGAGTGGATAAAAATGGATGTCGAGTGGATAAAATGGATGTAGAGTGGATAAAAATGGATGTAGATTGGATAAAATGGATGTAGAGTGGATGAAAATGGATGTAGAGTATATAAATTGGATGTAGAGTATATAAAATGGATGTAGAGTGGATAAAAATGGATGTCGAGTGGATAAAATGGATGTAGAGTGGATAAAAATGGATGTAGAGTGGATAAAATGGATGTAGAGTTGATAAAAATGGATGTAGAGTGGATAAAATGGATGTAGAGTAGATAAAATGGATGTAGAGTGGATAAAATGGATGTAGAGTTGATAAAATGGATGTAGAGTGGATAAAAATGGATGTCGAGTGGATAAAATGGATGTAGAGTGGATAAAAATGGATGTAGACTGGATAAAATGGATGTAGAGTTGATAAAAATGGATGTAGAGTGGATAAAAATGGATGTAGATTGGATAAAATGGATGTAGAGTGGATAAAAATGGATGTAGATTATATAAATTGGATGTAGAGTATATAAAATGGATGTAGAGTGGATAAAAATGGATGTCGAGTGGATAAAATGGATGTAGAGTGGATAAAAATGGATGTAGATTGGATAAAATGGATGTAGAGTTAATAAAAATGGATGTAGAGTGGATAAAATGGATGTATAGTGGATAAAAATGGATGTAGAGTAGATAAAATAGATGTAGAGTGGATAAAAATGGATGTAAAGTGGATAAAAATGGATGTAGATTGGATAAAATGGATGTAGAGTTAAAAAAGTGGATGTAGAGTGGATAAAATGGATGTAGAGTTGATAAAAATGGATGTGGAGTGGATAAAAATGGATGTAGATTGGATAAAATGGATGTAGAGTGGATAAAAATGGATGTAGATTATATAAATTGGATGTAGAGTATATAAAATGGATGTAGAGTGGATAAAAATGGATGTCGATTGGATAAAATGGATGTAGAGTGGATAAAAATGGATGTAGATTGGACAAAATGGATGTGGAGTGGATACAATGGATGTAGAGTGGATAAAAATGGATGTAGAGTGGATAAAATGGATGTAGAGTGGATAAAAATGGATGTAGAGTGGATAAAATGGATGTAGAGTGCATAAATATGGATGTTGAGTGGATAAAATGGATGTAGAGTGGATAAAATGGATGTACATTTAATAAAAATGGATGTAGAGTGGATAAAAATGGATGTAGAGTGGATAAAAATGGATGTAGATTGGATAAAATGGATGTAGAGTTAATAAAAGTGGATGTAGAGTGGATAAAATGGATGTAGAGTGGATAAAAATGGATGTAGATTGGATAAAATGGATGTAGAGTGCATAAAAATGGATGTAGAGTATATAAATTGGATGTACAGTATATAAAATGGATGTAGAGTGGATAAAAATGGATGTCGAGTGGATAAAATGGATGTAGAGTGGATAAAAATGGATGTAGATTGGATAAAATGGATGTAGAGTGGATGAAAATGGATGTAGAGTATATAAATTGGATGTAGAGTATATAAAATGGATGTAGAGTGGATAAAAATGGATGTCGAGTGGATAAAATGGATGTAGAGTGGATAAAAATGGATGTAGAGTGGATAAAATGGATGTAGAGTTGATAAAAATGGATGTAGAGTGGATAAAATGGATGTAGAGTAGATAAAATGGATGTAGAGTGGATAAAATGGATGTAGAGTTGATAAAATGGATGTAAAGTGGATAAAATGGATGTAGAGTTAATAAAAATGGATGTAGAGTGGAAATAATGGATGTAGAGAGGATAAAATGGATGTAGAGTGGATAAAATGGATGTAGAGTTAATAAAAATGGATGTAGAGTGGATAAAAATGGATGTAGATTGGATAAAATGGATGTAGAGTGGATAAAAATGGATGTAGAGTGGATAAAATGGATGTAGAGTGGATAAAAATGGATGTAGAGTGGATAAAATGGATGTAGAGTGGATAAAAATGGATGTAGAGTGGATAAAATGGATGTAGAGTGCATAAAAATGGATGTAGAGTGGATACAAATGGATGTAGATTGGATAAAATGGATGTAGAGTTAATAAAAATGGATGTAGAGTGGGTATAATGGATGTAGAGAGGATAAAAAGGATGTGGAGTGGATAACAATGGATGTAGAGTGGATAAAATGGATGTAGAGTGGATAAAATGGATGAAGAGTGGATAAAATGGTTGTAGAGTGGATAAAATGGATGTAGAGTAGATAAAAATGGATGTAGAGTGGACAAAATGGATGTAGAGTGGATAAAAATGGATGTAGAGTGGATAAAATGGATGTAAAGTGCATAAAAATGGATGTTGAGTGGATAAAATGGATGTAGAGTGGATAAAATTAATGTACATTTGATAAAAATGGATGTAGAGTGGATAAAAATGGATGTAGATTGGATAAAATGGTTGTAGAGTTAATAAAAGTGGATGTAGAGTGGATAAAATGGATGTAGAGTTGATAAAAATGGATGTAGAGTGGATAAAAATGGATGTAGATTGGATAAAATGGATGTAGAGTGGATAAAAATGGATGTAGAGTATATAAATTGGATGTAGAGTATATAAAATGGATGTAGAGTGGATAAAAATGGATGTCGAGTGGATAAAATGGATGTAGAGTGGATAAAAATGGATGTAGATTGGATAAAATGGATGTAGAGTATATAAATTGGATGTAGAGTATATAAAATGGATGTAGAGTGGATAAAAATGGATGTCGAGTGGATAAAATGGATGTAGAGTGGATAAAAATGGATGTAGAGTGGATAAAATGGATGTAGAGTTGATAAAAATGGATGTAGAGTGGATAAAATGGATGTAGAGTAGATAAAATGGATGTAGAGTGGATAAAATGGATGTAGAGTTGATAAAATGGATGTAAAGTGGATAAAATGGATGTAGAGTTAATAAAAATGGATGTAGAGTGGAAATAATGGATGTAGAGAGGATAAAATGGATGTAGAGTGGATAAAATGGATGTAGAGTTCATAAAAATGGATGTAGAGTGGTTAAAAATGGATGTAGATTGGATAAAATGGATGTAGAGTGGATAAAAATGGATGTAGAGTGGATAAAATGGATGTAGAGTTAATAAAAATGGATGTAGAGTGGATAAAATGGATGTAGAGTGGATAAAATGATTGTAGAGTGGATAAAATGATTGTAGAGTGGATAAAATGGATGTAGAGTGGATAAAAATGGATGTAGAGTGGATAAAATGGTTGTAGAGTGGATAAAATGGATGTAGAGTAGATAAAAATGGATGTAGAGTGGATAAAATGGATGTAGAGTGGATAAAAATGGATGTAGAGTGGATAAAATGGATGTAGAGTGCATAAAAATGGATGTTGAGTGGATAAAGTGGATGTAGAGTGGATAAAATGGATGTACATTTAATAAAAATGGATGTAGAGTGGATAAAAATGGATGTAGAGTGGATAAAAATGGATGTAGATTGGATAAAATGGATGTAGAGTTAATAAAAGTTGATGTAGAGTGGATAAAATGGATGTAGAGTTGATAAAAATGGATGTAGAGTGGATAAAAATGGATGTAGATTGGATAAAATGGATGTAGAGTGGATAAAAATGGATGTAGATTATATAAATTGGATGTAGAGTATATAAAATGGATGTAGAGTGGATAAAAATGGATGTCGAGTGGATAAAATGGATGTAGAGTGGATAAAAATGGATGTAGATTGGATAAAATGGATGTAGAGTTAATAAAAATGGATGTAGAGTGGATAAAATGGATGTATAGTGGATAAAAATGGATGTAGAGTAGATAAAATAGATGTAGAGTGGATAAAAATGGATGTAAAGTGGATAAAAATGGATGTAGATTGGATAAAATGGATGTAGAGTTAATAAAAGTGGATGTAGAGTGGATAAAATGGATGTAGAGTTGACAAAAATGGATGTGGAGTGGATAAAAATGGATGTAGATTGGATAAAATGGATGTAGAGTGGATAAAAATGGATGTAGATTATATAAATTGGATGTAGAGTATATAAAATGGATGTAGAGTGGATAAAAATGGATGTCGAGTGGATAAAATGGATGTAGAGTGGATAAAAATGGATGTAGATTGGACAAAATGGATGTAGAGTTAATAAAAATGGATGTAGAGTGGATAAAATGGATGTATAGTGGATAAAAATGGATGTAGAGTGGATAAAAATAGATGTTGAGTGGAAAAAAATGGATGTAGAGTGGATAAAATGGATGTCGAGTGGATAAAATGGATGTAGAGTGGATACAAATGGATGTAGATTGGATAAAATGGATGTAGAGTTAATAAAAATGGATGTAGAGTGGAAATAATGGATGTAGAGAGGATAAAATGGATGTAGAGTGGATAAAATGGATGTAGAGTTCATAAAAATGGATGTAGAGTGGATAAAATGGATGTAGAGTGGATAAAATGATTGTAGAGTGGATAAAATGGATGTAGAGTGGATAAAAATGGATGTTGAGTGGATAAAATGGATGTAGAGTGGATAAAATGGTTGTAGAGTGGATAAAAATGGATGTAGAGTGGATAAAATGGATGTAGAATGGATAAAATGGATGTAGATTGGATAAAATGGATGTAGAGTGGATAAAAATGGATGTAGATTATATAAATTGGATGTAGAGTATATAAAATGGATGTAGAGTGGATAAAAATGGATGTCGAGTGGATAAAATGGATGTAGAGTGGATAAAATGGATGTAGATTGGATAAAATGGATGTAGAGTTAATAAAAATGGATGTAGAGTGGATAAAATGGATGTATAGTGGATAAAAATGGATGTAGAGTAGATAAAATAGATGTAGAGTGGATAAAAATGGATGTAGAGTGGATAAAATGGATGTCGAGTGGATAAAATGGATGTAGAGTGGATAAAATGGATGTAGAGTGGATAAAAATGGATGTAGAGTGGATAAAATGGATGTAGAGTGCATAAAAATGGATGTTGAGTGGATAAAATGGATGTAGAGTGGATAAAATTAATGTACATTTAATAAAAATGGATGTAGAGTGGATAAAAATGGATGTAGAGTGGATAAAAATGGATGTAGATTGGATAAAATGGATGTAGAGTTAATAAAAGTGGATGTAGAGTGGATAAAATGGATGTAGAGTTGATAAAAATGGATGTATAGAGTGGATAAAAATGGATGTAGAGTATATAAATTGGATGTAGAGTATATAAAATGGATGTAGAGTGGATAAAAATGGATGTCGAGTGGATAAAATGGATGTAGAGTGGATAAAAATGGATGTAGATTGGATAAAATGGATGTAGAGTGGATGAAAATGGATGTAGAGTATATAAATTGGATGTAGAGTATATAAAATGGATGTAGAGTGGATAAAAATGGATGTAGAGTGGATAAAATGGATGTAGAGTGGATAAAAATGGATGTAGAGTGGATAAAATGGATGTAGAGTTGATAAAAATGGATGTAGAGTGGATAAAATGGATGTAGAGTAGATAAAATGGATGTAGAGTGGATAAAATGGATGTAGAGTTGATAAAATGGATGTAAAGTGGATAAAATGGATGTAGAGTTAATAAAAATGGATGTAGAGTGGAAATAATGGATGTAGAGAGGATAAAATGGATGTAGAGTGGATAAAATGGATGTAGAGTGGATAAAAATGGATGTAGAGTGGATAAAATGGATGTAGAGTTAATAAAAATGGATGTAGAGTGGATAAAATGGATGTAGAGTGGATAAAATGATTGTAGAGTGGATAAAATGATTGTAGAGTGGATAAAATGGATGTAGAGTGGATAAAAATGGATGTAGAGTGGATAAAATGGTTGTAGAGTGGATAAAATGGATGTAGAGTAGATAAAAATGGATGTAGAGTGGATAAAATGGATGTAGAGTGGATAAAAATGGATGTAGAGTGGATAAAATGGATGTAGAGTGCATAAAAATGGATGTTGAGTGGATAAAATGGATGTAGAGTGGATAAAATGGATGTACATTTAATAAAAATGGATGTAGAGTGGATAAAAATGGATGTAGAGTGGATAAAAATGGATGTAGATTGGATAAAATGGATGTAGAGTTAATAAAAGTTGATGTAGAGTGGATAAAATGGATGTAGAGTTGATAAAAATGGATGTAGAGTGGATAAAAATGGATGTAGATTGGATAAAATGGATGTAGAGTGGATAAAAATGGATGTAGATTATATAAATTGGATGTAGAGTATATAAAATGGATGTAGAGTGGATAAAAATGGATGTCGAGTGGATAAAATGGATGTAGAGTGGATAAAAATGGATGTAGATTGGATAAAATGGATGTAGAGTTAATAAAAATGGATGTAGAGTGGATAAAATGGATGTATAGTGGATAAAAATGGATGTAGAGTAGATAAAATAGATGTAGAGTGGATAAAAATGGATGTAAAGTGGATAAAAATGGATGTAGATTGGATAAAATGGATGTAGAGTTAATAAAAGTGGATGTAGAGTGGATAAAATGGATGTAGAGTTGACAAAAATGGATGTGGAGTGGATAAAAATGGATGTAGATTGGATAAAATGGATGTAGAGTGGATAAAAATGGATGTAGATTATATAAATTGGATGTAGAGTATATAAAATGGATGTAGAGTGGATAAAAATGGATGTCGAGTGGATAAAATGGATGTAGAGTGGATAAAAATGGATGTAGATTGGATAAAATGGATGTAGAGTTAATAAAAATGGATGTAGAGTGGATAAAATGGATGTATAGTGGATAAAAATGGATGTAGAGTGGATAAAAATAGATGTTGAGTGGAAAAAAATGGATGTAGAGTGGATAAAATGGATGTCGAGTGGATAAAATGGATGTAGAGTGGATAAAAATGGATGTAGATTGGATAAAATGGATGTAGAGTTAATAAAAATGGATGTAGAGTGGAAATAATGGATGTAGAGAGGATAAAATGGATGTAGAGTGGATAAAATGGATGTAGAGTTCATAAAAATGGATGTAGAGTGGATAAAATGGATGTAGAGTGGATAAAATGGATGTAGAGTGGATAAAATGGATGTAGAGTGGATAAAAATGGATGTTGAGTGGATAAAATGGATGTAGAGTGGATAAAATGGTTGTAGAGTGGATAAAAATGGATGTAGAGTGGATAAAATGGATGTAGAATGGATAAAATGGATGTAGATTGGATAAAATGGATGTAGAGTGGATAAAAATGGATGTAGATTATATAAATTGGATGTAGAGTATATAAAATGGATGTAGAGTGGATAAAAATGGATGTCGAGTGGATAAAATGGATGTAGAGTGGATAAAATGGATGTAGATTGGATAAAATGGATGTAGAGTTAATAAAAATGGATGTAGAGTGGATAAAATGGATGTATAGTGGATAAAAATGGATGTAGAGTAGATAAAATAGATGTAGAGTGGATAAAAATGGATGTAGAGTGGATAAAATGGATGTCGAGTGGATAAAATGGATGTAGAGTGGATAAAATGGATGTAGAGTGGATAAAAATGGATGTAGAGTGGATAAAATGGATGTAGAGTGCATAAAAATGGATGTTGAGTGGATAAAATGGATGTAGAGTGGATAAAATTAATGTACATTTAATAAAAATGGATGTAGAGTGGATAAAAATGGATGTAGAGTGGATAAAAATGGATGTAGATTGGATAAAATGGATGTAGAGTTAATAAAAATGGATGTAGAGTGGATAAAATGGATGTAGAGTTGATAAAAATGGATGTAGAGTGGATAAAAATGGATGTAGAGTATATAAATTGGATGTAGAGTATATAAAATGGATGTAGAGTGGATAAAAATGGATGTCGAGTGGATAAAATGGATGTAGAGTGGATAAAAATGGATGTAGATTGGATAAAATGGATGTAGAGTGGATGAAAATGGATGTAGAGTATATAAATTGGATGTAGAGTATATAAAATGGATGTAGAGTGGATAAAAATGGATGTCGAGTGGATAAAATGGATGTAGAGTGGATAAAAATGGATGTAGAGTGGATAAAATGGATGTAGAGTTGATAAAAATGGATGTAGAGTGGATAAAATGGATGTAGAGTAGATAAAATGGATGTAGAGTGGATAAAATGGATGTAGAGTTGATAAAATGGATGTAAAGTGGATAAAATGGATGTAGAGTTAATAAAAATGGATGTAGAGTGGAAATAATGGATGTAGAGAGGATAAAATGGATGTAGAGTGGATAAAATGGATGTAGAGTGGATAAAAATGGATGTAGAGTGGATAAAATGGATGTAGAGTTAATAAAAATGGATGTAGAGTGGATAAAATGGATGTAGAGTGGATAAAATGATTGTAGAGTGGATAAAATGATTGTAGAGTGGATAAAATGGATGTAGAGTGGATAAAAATGGATGTAGAGTGGATAAAATGGTTGTAGAGTGGATAAAATGGATGTAGAGTAGATAAAAATGGATGTAGAGTGGATAAAATGGATGTAGAGTGGATAAAAATGGATGTAGAGTGGATAAAATGGATGTAGAGTGCATAAAAATGGATGTTGAGTGGATAAAGTGGATGTAGAGTGGATAAAATGGATGTACATTTAATAAAAATGGATGTAGAGTGGATAAAAATGGATGTAGAGTGGATAAAAATGGATGTAGATTGGATAAAATGGATGTAGAGTTAATAAAAGTGGATGTAGAGTGGATAAAATGGATGTAGAGTTGATAAAAATGGATGTAGAGTGGATAAAAATGGATGTAGATTGGATAAAATGGATGTAGAGTGGATAAAAATGGATGTAGATTATATAAATTGGATGTAGAGTATATAAAATGGATGTAGAGTGGATAAAAATGGATGTCGAGTGGATAAAATGGATGTAGAGTGGATAAAAATGGATGTAGATTGGATAAAATGGATGTAGAGTTAATAAAAATGGATGTAGAGTGGATAAAATGGATGTATAGTGGATAAAAATGGATGTAGAGTAGATAAAATAGATGTAGAGTGGATAAAAATGGATGTAAAGTGGATAAAAATGGATGTAGATTGGATAAAATGGATGTAGAGTTAATAAAAGTGGATGTAGAGTGGATAAAATGGATGTAGAGTTGATAAAAATGGATGTGGAGTGGATAAAAATGGATGTAGATTGGATAAAATGGATGTAGAGTGGATAAAAATGGATGTAGATTATATAAATTGGATGTAGAGTATATAAAATGGATGTAGAGTGGATAAAAATGGATGTCGAGTGGATAAAATGGATGTAGAGTGGATAAAAATGGATGTAGATTGGACAAAATGGATGTAGAGTTAATAAAAATGGATGTAGAGTGGATAAAATGGATGTATAGTGGATAAAAATGGATGTAGAGTAGATAAAATAGATGTAGAGTGGATAAAAATGGATGTAGAGTGGATAAAATGGATGTCGAGTGGATAAAATGGATGTAGAGTGGATAAAAATAGATGTAGAGTGGATAAAAATGGATGTAGAGTGGATACAATGGATGTAGAGTGGATAAAAATGGATGTAGAGTGGATAAAATGGATGTAGAGTGGATAAAAATGGATGTAGAGTGGATAAAATGGATGTAGAGTGCATAAAAATGGATGTAGAGTGGATAAAAATGGATGTAGATTGGATAAAATGGATGTAGAGTTAATAAAAGTGGATGTAGAGTGGATAAAATGGATGTAGAGTTGATAAAAATGGATGTAGAGTGGATAAAAATGGATGTAGATTGGATAAAATGGATGTAGAGTGGATAAAAATGGATGTAGATTATATAAATTGGATGTAGAGTATATAAAATGGATGTAGAGTGGATAAAAATGGATGTCGAGTGGATAAAATGGATGTAGAGTGGATAAAAATGGATGTAGATTGGATAAAATGGATGTAGAGTTGATAAAAATGGATGTAGAGTGGATAAAATGGATGTATAGTGGATAAAAATGGATGTAGAGTAGATAAAATAGATGTAGAGTGGATAAAAATGGATGTAAAGTGGATAAAAATGGATGTAGATTGGATAAAATGGATGTAGAGTTAATAAAAGTGGATGTAGAGTGGATAAAATGGATGTAGAGTTGATAAAAATGGATGTGGAGTGGATAAAAATGGATGTAGATTGGATAAAATGGATGTAGAGTGGATAAAAATGGATGTAGATTATATAAATTGGATGTAGAGTATATAAAATGGATGTAGAGTGGATAAAAATGGATGTCGAGTGGATAAAATGGATGTAGAGTGGATAAAAATGGATGTAGATTGGACAAAATGGATGTAGAGTTAATAAAAATGGATGTAGAGTGGATAAAATGGATGTATAGTGGATAAAAATGGATGTAGAGTAGATAAAATAGATGTAGAGTGGATAAAAATGGATGTAGAGTGGATAAAATGGATGTCGAGTGGATAAAATGGATGTAGAGTGGATAAAAATGGATGTAGAGTGGATAAAATGGATGTAGAGTTGATAAAAATGGATGTGGAGTGGATAAAAATGGATGTAGATTGGATAAAATGGATGTAGAGTGGATAAAAATGGATGTAGATTATATAAATTGGATGTAGAGTATATAAAATGGATGTAGAGTGGATAAAAATGGATGTCGAGTGGATAAAATGGATGTAGAGTGGATAAAAATGGATGTAGATTGGATAAAATGGATGTAGAGTTGATAAAAATGGATGTGGAGTGGATAAAAATGGATGTAGATTGGATAAAATTGATGTAGAGTGGATAAAAATGGATGTAGATTATATAAATTGGATGTAGAGTATATAAAATGGATGTAGAGTGGATAAAAATGGATGTCGAGTGGATAAAATGGATGTAGAGTGGATAAAAATGGATGTAGATTGGACAAAATGGATGTAGAGTTAATAAAAATGGATGTAGAGTGGATAAAATGGATGTATAGTGGATAAAAATGGATGTAGAGTAGATAAAATAGATGTAGAGTGGATAAAAATGGATGTAGAGTGGATAAAATGGATGTCGAGTGGATAAAATGGATGTAGAGTGGATAAAAATAGATGTAGAGTGGATAAAAATGGATGTAGAGTGGATACAATGGATGTAGAGTGGATAAAAATGGATGTAGAGTGGATAAAATGGATGTAGAGTGGATAAAAATGGATGTAGATTGGATAAAATGGATGTAGAGTTAATAAAAGTGGATGTAGAGTGGATAAAATGGATGTAGAGTTGATAAAAATGGATGTAGAGTGGATAAAAATGGATGTAGATTGGATAAAATGGATGTAGAGTGGATAAAAATGGATGTAGATTATATAAATTGGATGTAGAGTATATAAAATGGATGTAGAGTGGATAAAAATGGATGTCGAGTGGATAAAATGGATGTAGAGTGGATAAAAATGGATGTAGATTGGATAAAATGGATGTAGAGTTAATAAAAATGGATGTAGAGTGGATAAAATGGATGTATAGTGGATAAAAATGGATGTAGAGTAGATAAAATAGATGTAGAGTGGATAAAAATGGATGTAAAGTGGATAAAAATGGATGTAGATTGGATAAAATGGATGTAGAGTTAAAAAAGTGGATGTAGAGTGGATAAAATGGATGTAGAGTTGATAAAAATGGATGTGGAGTGGATAAAAATGGATGTAGATTGGATAAAATGGATGTAGAGTGGATAAAAATGGATGTAGATTATATAAATTGGATGTAGAGTATATAAAATGGATGTAGAGTGGATAAAAATGGATGTCGAGTGGATAAAATGGATGTAGAGTGGATAAAAATGGATGTAGATTGGACAAAATGGATGTAGAGTTAATAAAAATGGATGTAGAGTGGATAAAATGGATGTATAGTGGATAAAAATGGATGTAGAGTAGATAAAATAGATGTAGAGTGGATAAAAATGGATGTAGAGTGGATAAAATGGATGTCGAGTGGATAAAATGGATGTAGAGTGGATAAAAATAGATGTAGAGTGGATAAAAATGGATGTAGAGTGGATACAATGGATGTAGAGTGGATAAAAATGGATGTAGAGTGGATAAAATGGATGTAGAGTGGATAAAAATGGATGTAGATTGGATAAAATGGATGTAGAGTGGATAAAAATGGATGTAGATTATATAAATTGGATGTAGAGTATATAAAATGGATGTAGAGTGGATAAAAATGGATGTCGAGTGGATAAAATGGATGTAGAGTGGATAAAATGGATGTAGATTGGATAAAATGGATGTAGAGTTAATAAAAATGGATGTAGAGTGGATAAAATGGATGTATAGTGGATAAAAATGGATGTAGAGTAGATAAAATAGATGTAGAGTGGATAAAAATGGATGTAGAGTGGATAAAATGGATGTCGAGTGGATAAAATGGATGTAGAGTGGATAAAAATAGATGTAGAGTGGATAAAAATGGATGTGGAGTGGATACAATGGATGTAGAGTGGATAAAAATGGATGTAGAGTGGATAAAATGGATGTAGAGTGGATAAAAATGGATGTAGAGTGGATAAAATGGATGTACATTTAATAAAAATGGATGTAGAGTGGATAAAAATGGATGTAGAGTGGATAAAAATGGATGTAGATTGGATAAAATGGATGTAGAGTTAATAAAAGTGGATGTAGAGTGGATAAAATGGATGTAGAGTGGATAAAAATGGATGTAGATTGGATAAAATGGATGTAGAGTGCATAAAAATGGATGTAGAGTATATAAATTGGATGTACAGTATATAAAATGGATGTAGAGTGGATAAAAATGGATGTAGAGTGGATAAAATGGATGTAGAGTGGATAAAAATGGATGTAGATTGGATAAAATGGATGTAGAGTGGATGAAAATGGATGTAGAGTATATAAATTGGATGTAGAGTATATAAAATGGATGTAGAGTGGATAAAAATGGATGTCGAGTGGATAAAATGGATGTAGAGTGGATAAAAATGGATGTAGAGTGGATAAAATGGATGTAGAGTTGATAAAAATGGATGTAGAGTGGATAAAATGGATGTAGAGTAGATAAAATGGATGTAGAGTGGATAAAATGGATGTAGAGTTGATAAAATGGATGTAGAGTGGATAAAAATGGATGTCGAGTGGATAAAATGGATGTAGAGTGGATAAAAATGGATGTAGATTGGATAAAATGGATGTAGAGTTAATAAAAGTGGATGTAGAGTGGATAAAATGGATGTAGAGTTGATAAAAATGGATGTAGAGTGGATAAAAATGGATGTAGATTGGATAAAATGGATGTAGAGTGGATAAAAATGGATGTAGATTATATAAATTGGATGTAGAGTATATAAAATGGATGTAGTGTGGATAAAAATGGATGTCGAGTGGATAAAATGGATGTAGAGTGGATAAAAATGGATGTAGATTGGATAAAATGGATGTAGAGTTAATAAAAATGGATGTAGAGTGGATAAAATGGATGTATAGTGGATAAAAATGGATGTAGAGTAGATAAAATAGATGTAGAGTGGATAAAAATGGATGTAAAGTGGATAAAAATGGATGTAGATTGGATAAAATGGATGTAGAGTTAAAAAATTGGATGTAGAGTGGATAAAATGGATGTAGAGTTGATAAAAATGGATGTGGAGTGGATAAAAATGGATGTAGATTGGATAAAATGGATGTAGAGTGGATAAAAATGGATGTAGATTATATAAATTGGATGTAGAGTATATAAAATGGATGTAGAGTGGATAAAAATGGATGTCGAGTGGATAAAATGGATGTAGAGTGGATAAAAATGGATGTAGATTGGACAAAATGGATGTAGAGTTAATAAAAATGGATGTAGAGTGGATAAAATGGATGTATAGTGGATAAAAATGGATGTAGAGTAGATAAAATAGATGTAGAGTGGATAAAAATGGATGTAGAGTGGATAAAATGGATGTCGAGTGGATAAAATGGATGTAGAGTGGATAAAAATAGATGTAGAGTGGATAAAAATGGATGTAGAGTGGATAAAATGGATGTAGAGTGGATAAAAATGGATGTAGAGTGGATAAAATGGATGTAGAGTGGATAAAAATGGATGTAGATTGGATAAAATGGATGTAGAGTGGATAAAAATGGATGTAGATTATATAAATTGGATGTAGAGTATATAAAATGGATGTAGAGTGGATAAAAATGGATGTCGAGTGGATAAAATGGATGTAGAGTGGATAAAATGGATGTAGATTGGATAAAATGGATGTAGAGTTAATAAAAATGGATGTAGAGTGGATAAAATGGATGTATAGTGGATAAAAATGGATGTAGAGTAGATAAAATAGATGTAGAGTGGATAAAAATGGATGTAGAGTGGATAAAATGGATGTCGAGTGGATAAAATGGATGTAGAGTGGATAAAAATAGATGTAGAGTGGATAAAAATGGATGTGGAGTGGATACAATGGATGTAGAGTGGATAAAAATGGATGTAGAGTGGATAAAATGGATGTAGAGTGGATAAAAATGGATGTAGAGTGGATAAAATGGATGTACATTTAATAAAAATGGATGTAGAGTGGATAAAAATGGATGTAGAGTGGATAAAAATGGATGTAGATTGGATAAAATGGATGTAGAGTTAATAAAAGTGGATGTAGAGTGGATAAAATGGATGTAGAGTGGATAAAAATGGATGTAGATTGGATAAAATGGATGTAGAGTGCATAAAAATGGATGTAGAGTATATAAATTGGATGTACAGTATATAAAATGGATGTAGAGTGGATAAAAATGGATGTCGAGTGGATAAAATGGATGTAGAGTGGATAAAAATGGATGTAGATTGGATAAAATGGATGTAGAGTGGATGAAAATGGATGTAGAGTATATAAATTGGATGTAGTGTATATAAAATGGATGTAGAGTGGATAAAAATGGATGTCGAGTGGATAAAATGGATGTAGAGTGGATAAAAATGGATGTAGAGTGGATAAAATGGATGTAGAGTTGATAAAAATGGATGTAGAGTGGATAAAATGGATGTAGAGTAGATAAAATGGATGTAGAGTGGATAAAATGGATGTAGAGTTGATAAAATGGATGTAGAGTGGATAAAAATGGATGTCGAGTGGATAAAATGGATGTAGAGTGGATAAAAATGGATGTAGACTGGATAAAATGGATGTAGAGTTGATAAAAATGGATGTAGAGTGGATAAAAATGGATGTAGATTGGATAAAATGGATGTAGAGTGGATAAAAATGGATGTAGATTATATAAATTGGATGTAGAGTATATAAAATGGATGTAGAGTGGATAAAAATGGATGTCGAGTGGATAAAATGGATGTAGAGTGGATAAAAATGGATGTAGATTGGATAAAATGGATGTAGAGTTAATAAAAATGGATGTAGAGTGGATAAAATGGATGTATAGTGGATAAAAATGGATGTAGAGTAGATAAAATAGATGTAGAGTGGATAAAAATGGATGTAAAGTGGATAAAAATGGATGTAGATTGGATAAAATGGATGTAGAGTTAAAAAAGTGGATGTAGAGTGGATAAAATGGATGTAGAGTTGATAAAAATGGATGTGGAGTGGATAAAAATGGATGTAGATTGGATAAAATGGATGTAGAGTGGATAAAAATGGATGTAGATTATATAAATTGGATGTAGAGTATATAAAATGGATGTAGAGTGGATAAAAATGGATGTCGATTGGATAAAATGGATGTAGAGTGGATAAAAATGGATGTAGATTGGACAAAATGGATGTAGAGTTAATAAAAATGGATGTAGAGTGGATAAAATGGATGTATAGTGGATAAAAATGGATGTAGAGTAGATAAAATAGATGTAGAGTGGATAAAAATGGATGTAGAGTGGATAAAATGGATGTCGAGTGGATAAAATGGATGTAGAGTGGATAAAAATAGATGTAGAGTGGATAAAAATGGATGTAGAGTGGATACAATGGATGTAGAGTGGATAAAAATGGATGTAGAGTGGATAAAATGGATGTAGAGTGGATAAAAATGGATGTAGATTGGATAAAATGGATGTAGAGTGGATAAAAATGGATGTAGATTATATAAATTGGATGTAGAGTATATAAAATGGATGTAGAGTGGATAAAAATGGATGTCGAGTGGATAAAATGGATGTAGAGTGGATAAAATGGATGTAGATTGGATAAAATGGATGTAGAGTTAATAAAAAAGGATGTAGAGTGGATAAAATGGATGTATAGTGGATAAAAATGGATGTAGAGTAGATAAAATAGATGTAGAGTGGATAAAAATGGATGTAGAGTGGATAAAATGGATGTGGAGTGGATACAATGGATGTAGAGTGGATAAAAATGGATGTAGAGTGGATAAAATGGATGTAGAGTGGATAAAAATGGATGTAGAGTGGATAAAATGGATGTACATTTAATAAAAATGGATGTAGAGTGGATAAAAATGGATGTAGAGTGGATAAAAATGGATGTAGATTGGATAAAATGGATGTAGAGTTAATAAAAGTGGATGTAGAGTGGATAAAATGGATGTAGAGTGGATAAAAATGGATGTAGATTGGATAAAATGGATGTAGAGTGCATAAAAATGGATGTAGAGTATATAAATTGGATGTACAGTATATAAAATGGATGTAGAGTGGATAAAAATGGATGTCGAGTGGATAAAATGGATGTAGAGTGGATAAAAATGGATGTAGATTGGATAAAATGGATGTAGAGTGGATGAAAATGGATGTAGAGTATATAAATTGGATGTAGAGTATATAAAATGGATGTAGAGTGGATAAAAATGGATGTCGAGTGGATAAAATGGATGTAGAGTGGATAAAAATGGATGTAGAGTGGATAAAATGGATGTAGAGTTGATAAAAATGGATGTAGAGTGGATAAAATGGATGTAGAGTAGATAAAATGGATGTAGAGTGGATAAAATGGATGTAGAGTTGATAAAATGGATGTAAAGTGGATAAAATGGATGTAGAGTTAATAAAAATGGATGTAGAGTGGAAATAATGGATGTAGAGAGGATAAAATGGATGTAGAGTGGATAAAATGGATGTAGAGTTAATAAAAATGGATGTAGAGTGGATAAAAATGGATGTAGATTGGATAAAATGGATGTAGAGTGGATAAAAATGGATGTAGAGTGGATAAAATGGATGTAGAGTGGATAAAAATGGATGTAGAGTGGATAAAATGGATGTAGAGTGGATAAAAATGGATGTAGAGTGGATAAAATGGATGTAGAGTGCATAAAAATGGATGTAGAGTGGATACAAATGGATGTAGATTGGATAAAATGGATGTAGAGTTAATAAAAATGGATGTAGAGTGGGTATAATGGATGTAGAGAGGATAAAAAGGATGTGGAGTGGATAACAATGGATGTAGAGTGGATAAAATGGATGTAGAGTGGATAAAATGGATGAAGAGTGGATAAAATGGTTGTAGAGTGGATAAAATGGATGTAGAGTAGATAAAAATGGATGTAGAGTGGACAAAATGGATGTAGAGTGGATAAAAATGGATGTAGAGTGGATAAAATGGATGTAGAGTGCATAAAAATGGATGTTGAGTGGATAAAATGGATGTAGAGTGGATAAAATTAATGTACATTTGATAAAAATGGATGTAGAGTGGATAAAAATGGATGTAGATTGGATAAAATGGTTGTAGAGTTAATAAAAGTGGATGTAGAGTGGATAAAATGGATGTAGAGTTGATAAAAATGGATGTAGAGTGGATAAAAATGGATGTAGATTGGATAAAATGGATGTAGAGTGGATAAAAATGGATGTAGAGTATATAAATTGGATGTAGAGTATATAAAATGGATGTAGAGTGGATAAAAATGGATGTCGAGTGGATAAAATGGATGTAGAGTGGATAAAAATGGATGTAGATTGGATAAAATGCATGTAGAGTATATAAATTGGATGTAGAGTATATAAAATGGATGTAGAGTGGATAAAAATGGATGTCGAGTGGATAAAATGGATGTAGAGTGGATAAAAATGGATGTAGAGTGGATAAAATGGATGTAGAGTTGATAAAAATGGATGTAGAGTGGATAAAATGGATGTAGAGTAGATAAAATGGATGTAGAGTGGATAAAATGGATGTAGAGTTGATAAAATGGATGTAAAGTGGATAAAATGGATGTAGAGTTAATAAAAATGGATGTAGAGTGGAAATAATGGATGTAGAGAGGATAAAATGGATGTAGAGTGGATAAAATGGATGTAGAGTTCATAAAAATGGATGTAGAGTGGTTAAAAATGGATGTAGATTGGATAAAATGGATGTAGAGTGGATAAAAATGGATGTAGAGTGGATAAAATGGATGTAGAGTTAATAAAAATGGATGTAGAGTGGATAAAATGGATGTAGAGTGGATAAAATGATTGTAGAGTGGATAAAATGATTGTAGAGTGGATAAAATGGATGTAGAGTGGATAAAAATGGATGTAGAGTGGATAAAATGGTTGTAGAGTGGATAAAATGGATGTAGAGTTGATAAAAATGGATGTAGAGTGGATAAAATGGATGTAGAGTGGATAAAAATGGATGTAGAGTGGATAAAATGGATGTAGAGTGCATAAAAATGGATGTTGAGTGGATAAAGTGGATGTAGAGTGGATAAAATGGATGTACATTTAATAAAAATGGATGTAGAGTGGATAAAAATGGATGTAGAGTGGATAAAAATGGATGTAGATTGGATAAAATGGATGTAGAGTTAATAAAAGTTGATGTAGAGTGGATAAAATGGATGTAGAGTTGATAAAAATGGATGTAGAGTGGATAAAAATGGATGTAGATTGGATAAAATGGATGTAGAGTGGATAAAAATGGATGTAGATTATATAAATTGGATGTAGAGTATATAAAATGGATGTAGAGTGGATAAAAATGGATGTCGAGTGGATAAAATGGATGTAGAGTGGATAAAAATGGATGTAGATTGGATAAAATGGATGTAGAGTTAATAAAAATGGATGTAGAGTGGATAAAATGGATGTATAGTGGATAAAAATGGATGTAGAGTAGATAAAATAGATGTAGAGTGGATAAAAATGGATGTAGAGTGGATAAAAATGGATGTAGATTGGATAAAATGGATGTAGAGTTAATAAAAGTGGATGTAGAGTGGATAAAATGGATGTAGAGTTGACAAAAATGGATGTGGAGTGGATAAAAATGGATGTAGATTGGATAAAATGGATGTAGAGTGGATAAAAATGGATGTAGATTATATAAATTGGATGTAGAGTATATAAAATGGATGTAGAGTGGATAAAAATGGATGTCGAGTGGATAAAATGGATGTAGAGTGGATAAAAATGGATGTAGATTGGACAAAATGGATGTAGAGTTAATAAAAATGGATGTAGAGTGGATAAAATGGATGTATAGTGGATAAAAATGGATGTAGAGTGGATAAAAATAGATGTTGAGTGGAAAAAAATGGATGTAGAGTGGATAAAATGGATGTCGAGTGGATAAAATGGATGTAGAGTGGATACAAATGGATGTAGATTGGATAAAATGGATGTAGAGTTAATAAAAATGGATGTAGAGTGGAAATAATGGATGTAGAGAGGATAAAATGGATGTAGAGTGGATAAAATGGATGTAGAGTTCATAAAAATGGATGTAGAGTGGATAAAATGGATGTAGAGTGGATAAAATGATTGTAGAGTGGATAAAATGGATGTAGAGTGGATAAAATGGATGTAGAGTTGATAAAAATGGATGTAGAGTGGATAAAAATGGATGTAGATTGGATAAAATGGATGTAGAGTGGATAAAAATGGATGTAGAGTATATAAATTGGATGTAGAGTATATAAAATGGATGTAGAGTGGATAAAAATGGATGTCGAGTGGATAAAATGGATGTAGAGTGGATAAAAATGGATGTAGATTGGATAAAATGGATGTAGAGTATATAAATTGGATGTAGAGTATATAAAATGGATGTAGAGTGGATAAAAATGGATGTCGAGTGGATAAAATGGATGTAGAGTGGATAAAAATGGATGTAGAGTGGATAAAATGGATGTAGAGTTGATAAAAATGGATGTAGAGTGGATAAAATGGATGTAGAGTAGATAAAATGGATGTAGAGTGGATAAAATGGATGTAGAGTTGATAAAATGGATGTAAAGTGGATAAAATGGATGTAGAGTTAATAAAAATGGATGTAGAGTGGAAATAATGGATGTAGAGAGGATAAAATGGATGTAGAGTGGATAAAATGGATGTAGAGTTCATAAAAATGGATGTAGAGTGGTTAAAAATGGATGTAGATTGGATAAAATGGATGTAGAGTGGATAAAAATGGATGTAGAGTGGATAAAATGGATGTAGAGTTAATAAAAATGGATGTAGAGTGGATAAAATGGATGTAGAGTGGATAAAATGATTGTAGAGTGGATAAAATGATTGTAGAGTGGATAAAATGGATGTAGAGTGGATAAAAATGGATGTAGAGTGGATAAAATGGTTGTAGAGTGGATAAAATGGATGTAGAGTAGATAAAAATGGATGTAGAGTGGATAAAATGGATGTAGAGTGGATAAAAATGGATGTAGAGTGGATAAAATGGATGTAGAGTGCATAAAAATGGATGTTGAGTGGATAAAGTGGATGTAGAGTGGATAAAATGGATGTACATTTAATAAAAATGGATGTAGAGTGGATAAAAATGGATGTAGAGTGGATAAAAATGGATGTAGATTGGATAAAATGGATGTAGAGTTAATAAAAGTTGATGTAGAGTGGATAAAATGGATGTAGAGTTGATAAAAATGGATGTAGAGTGGATAAAAATGGATGTAGATTGGATAAAATGGATGTAGAGTGGATAAAAATGGATGTAGATTATATAAATTGGATGTAGAGTATATAAAATGGATGTAGAGTGGATAAAAATGGATGTCGAGTGGATAAAATGGATGTAGAGTGGATAAAAATGGATGTAGATTGGATAAAATGGATGTAGAGTTAATAAAAATGGATGTAGAGTGGATAAAATGGATGTATAGTGGATAAAAATGGATGTAGAGTAGATAAAATAGATGTAGAGTGGATAAAAATGGATGTAAAGTGGATAAAAATGGATGTAGATTGGATAAAATGGATGTAGAGTTAATAAAAGTGGATGTAGAGTGGATAAAATGGATGTAGAGTTGACAAAAATGGATGTGGAGTGGATAAAAATGGATGTAGATTGGATAAAATGGATGTAGAGTGGATAAAAATGGATGTAGATTATATAAATTGGATGTAGAGTATATAAAATGGATGTAGAGTGGATAAAAATGGATGTCGAGTGGATAAAATGGATGTAGAGTGGATAAAAATGGATGTAGATTGGACAAAATGGATGTAGAGTTAATAAAAATGGATGTAGAGTGGATAAAATGGATGTATAGTGGATAAAAATGGATGTAGAGTGGATAAAAATAGATGTTGAGTGGAAAAAAATGGATGTAGAGTGGATAAAATGGATGTCGAGTGGATAAAATGGATGTAGAGTGGATACAAATGGATGTAGATTGGATAAAATGGATGTAGAGTTAATAAAAATGGATGTAGAGTGGAAATAATGGATGTAGAGAGGATAAAATGGATGTAGAGTGGATAAAATGGATGTAGAGTTCATAAAAATGGATGTAGAGTGGATAAAATGGATGTAGAGTGGATAAAATGATTGTAGAGTGGATAAAATGGATGTAGAGTGGATAAAAATGGATGTTGAGTGGATAAAATGGATGTAGAGTGGATAAAATGGTTGTAGAGTGGATAAAAATGGATGTAGAGTGGATAAAATGGATGTAGAATGGATAAAATGGATGTAGATTGGATAAAATGGATGTAGAGTGGATAAAAATGGATGTAGATTATATAAATTGGATGTAGAGTATATAAAATGGATGTAGAGTGGATAAAAATGGATGTCGAGTGGATAAAATGGATGTAGAGTGGATAAAATGGATGTAGATTGGATAAAATGGATGTAGAGTTAATAAAAATGGATGTAGAGTGGATAAAATGGATGTATAGTGGATAAAAATGGATGTAGAGTAGATAAAATAGATGTAGAGTGGATAAAAATGGATGTAGAGTGGATAAAATGGATGTCGAGTGGATAAAATGGATGTAGAGTGGATAAAATGGATGTAGAGTGGATAAAAATGGATGTAGAGTGGATAAAATGGATGTAGAGTGCATAAAAATGGATGTTGAGTGGATAAAATGGATGTAGAGTGGATAAAATTAATGTACATTTAATAAAAATGGATGTAGAGTGGATAAAAATGGATGTAGAGTGGATAAAAATGGATGTAGATTGGATAAAATGGATGTAGAGTTAATAAAAGTGGATGTAGAGTGGATAAAATGGATGTAGAGTTGATAAAAATGGATGTATAGAGTGGATAAAAATGGATGTAGAGTATATAAATTGGATGTAGAGTATATAAAATGGATGTAGAGTGGATAAAAATGGATGTCGAGTGGATAAAATGGATGTAGAGTGGATAAAAATGGATGTAGATTGGATAAAATGGATGTAGAGTGGATGAAAATGGATGTAGAGTATATAAATTGGATGTAGAGTATATAAAATGGATGTAGAGTGGATAAAAATGGATGTCGAGTGGATAAAATGGATGTAGAGTGGATAAAAATGGATGTAGAGTGGATAAAATGGATGTAGAGTTGATAAAAATGGATGTAGAGTGGATAAAATGGATGTAGAGTAGATAAAATGGATGTAGAGTGGATAAAATGGATGTAGAGTTGATAAAATGGATGTAAAGTGGATAAAATGGATGTAGAGTTAATAAAAATGGATGTAGAGTGGAAATAATGGATGTAGAGAGGATAAAATGGATGTAGAGTGGATAAAATGGATGTAGAGTGGATAAAAATGGATGTAGAGTGGATAAAATGGATGTAGAGTTAATAAAAATGGATGTAGAGTGGATAAAATGGATGTAGAGTGGATAAAATGATTGTAGAGTGGATAAAATGATTGTAGAGTGGATAAAATGGATGTAGAGTGGATAAAAATGGATGTAGAGTGGATAAAATGGTTGTAGAGTGGATAAAATGGATGTAGAGTAGATAAAAATGGATGTAGAGTGGATAAAATGGATGTAGAGTGGATAAAAATGGATGTAGAGTGGATAAAATGGATGTAGAGTGCATAAAAATGGATGTTGAGTGGATAAAGTGGATGTAGAGTGGATAAAATGGATGTACATTTAATAAAAATGGATGTAGAGTGGATAAAAATGGATGTAGAGTGGATAAAAATGGATGTAGATTGGATAAAATGGATGTAGAGTTAATAAAAGTGGATGTAGAGTGGATAAAATGGATGTAGAGTTGATAAAAATGGATGTAGAGTGGATAAAAATGGATGTAGATTGGATAAAATGGATGTAGAGTGGATAAAAATGGATGTAGATTATATAAATTGGATGTAGAGTATATAAAATGGATGTAGAGTGGATAAAAATGGATGTCGAGTGGATAAAATGGATGTAGAGTGGATAAAAATGGATGTAGATTGGATAAAATGGATGTAGAGTTAATAAAAATGGATGTAGAGTGGATAAAATGGATGTATAGTGGATAAAAATGGATGTAGAGTAGATAAAATAGATGTAGAGTGGATAAAAATGGATGTAAAGTGGATAAAAATGGATGTAGATTGGATAAAATGGATGTAGAGTTAATAAAAGTGGATGTAGAGTGGATAAAATGGATGTAGAGTTGATAAAAATGGATGTGGAGTGGATAAAAATGGATGTAGATTGGATAAAATGGATGTAGAGTGGATAAAAATGGATGTAGATTATATAAATTGGATGTAGAGTATATAAAATGGATGTAGAGTGGATAAAAATGGATGTCGAGTGGATAAAATGGATGTAGAGTGGATAAAAATGGATGTAGATTGGACAAAATGGATGTAGAGTTAATAAAAATGGATGTCGAGTGGATAAAATGGATGTATAGTGGATAAAAATGGATGTAGAGTAGATAAAATAGATGTAGAGTGGATAAAAATGGATGTAGAGTGGATAAAATGGATGTCGAGTGGATAAAATGGATGTAGAGTGGATAAAAATAGATGTAGAGTGGATAAAAATGGATGTAGAGTGGATACAATGGATGTAGAGTGGATAAAAATGGATGTAGAGTGGATAAAATGGATGTAGAGTGGATAAAAATGGATGTAGAGTGGATAAAATGGATGTAGAGTGCATAAAAATGGATGTAGAGTGGATAAAAATGGATGTAGATTGGATAAAATGGATGTAGAGTTAATAAAAGTGGATGTAGAGTGGATAAAATGGATGTAGAGTTGATAAAAATGGATGTAGAGTGGATAAAAATGGATGTAGATTGGATAAAATGGATGTAGAGTGGATAAAAATGGATGTAGATTATATAAATTGGATGTAGAGTATATAAAATGGATGTAGAGTGGATAAAAATGGATGTCGAGTGGATAAAATGGATGTAGAGTGGATAAAAATGGATGTAGATTGGATAAAATGGATGTAGAGTTGATAAAAATGGATGTAGAGTGGATAAAATGGATGTATAGTGGATAAAAATGGATGTAGAGTAGATAAAATAGATGTAGAGTGGATAAAAATGGATGTAAAGTGGATAAAAATGGATGTAGATTGGATAAAATGGATGTAGAGTTAATAAAAGTGGATGTAGAGTGGATAAAATGGATGTAGAGTTGATAAAAATGGATGTGGAGTGGATAAAAATGGATGTAGATTGGATAAAATGGATGTAGAGTGGATAAAAATGGATGTAGATTATATAAATTGGATGTAGAGTATATAAAATGGATGTAGAGTGGATAAAAATGGATGTCGAGTGGATAAAATGGATGTAGAGTGGATAAAAATGGATGTAGATTGGACAAAATGGATGTAGAGTTAATAAAAATGGATGTAGAGTGGATAAAATGGATGTATAGTGGATAAAAATGGATGTAGAGTAGATAAAATAGATGTAGAGTGGATAAAAATGGATGTAGAGTGGATAAAATGGATGTCGAGTGGATAAAATGGATGTAGAGTGGATAAAAATAGATGTAGAGTGGATAAAAATGGATGTAGAGTGGATACAATGGATGTAGAGTGGATAAAAATGGATGTAGAGTGGATAAAATGGATGTAGAGTGGATAAAA
This sequence comes from Pemphredon lugubris, assembly GCA_933228935.1. Taxonomy (NCBI): domain Eukaryota; kingdom Metazoa; phylum Arthropoda; class Insecta; order Hymenoptera; family Crabronidae; genus Pemphredon; species Pemphredon lugubris. Next base: position 50,013,325 of record OW121816.1, read on the forward strand.
ATGGATGTAGAGTGGATAAAATGGATGTAGAGTGCATATAAATGGATGTAGAGTGGATAAAAATGGATGTAGATTGGATAAAATGGATGTAGAGTGGATAAAAATGGATGTAGATTATATAAATTGGATGTAGAGTATATAAAATGGATGTAGAGTGGATAAAAATGGATGTCGAGTGGATAAAATGGATGTAGAGTGGATAAAATGGATGTACAGTTAATAAAAATGGATGTAGAGTGGAAATAATGGATGTAGAGAGGATAAAATGGATGTAGAATGGATAAAATGGATTTAGAGTTCATAAAAATGGATGTAGAGTGGATAAAAATGGATGTAGATTGGATAAAATGGATGTAGAGTTGATAAAATGGATGTAAAGTGGATAAAATGGATGTAGAGTTAATAAAAATGGATGTGGAGTGGATAAAAATGGATGTAGATTGGATAAAATGGATGTAGAGTGGATAAAAATGGATGTCGAGTGGATAAAATGGATGTAGAGTGGATAAAAATGGATGTCGAGTGGATAAAATGGATGTAGAGTGGATAAAAATGGATGTAGATTGGACAAAATGGATGTAGAGTTAATAAAAATGGATGTAGAGTGGATAAAATGGATGTATAGTGGATAAAAATGGATGTAGAGTAGATAAAATAGATGTAGAGTGGATAAAAATGGATGTAGAGTGGATAAAATAGATGTCGAGTGGATAAAATGGATGTAGAGTGGATAAAAATAGATGTAGAGTGGATAAAAATGGATGTAGAGTGGATACAATGGATGTAGAGTGGATAAAAATGGATGTAGAGTGGATAAAATGGATGTAGAGTGGATAAAAATGGATGTAGAGTGGATAAAATGGATGTAGAGTGCATAAAAATGGATGTAGAGTGGATAAAAATGGATGTAGATTGGATAAAATGGATGTAGAGTGGATAAAAATGGATGTAGATTATATAAATTGGATGTAGAGTATATAAAATGGATGTAGAGTGGATAAAAATGGATGTCGAGTGGATAAAATGGATGTAGAGTGGATAAAAATGGATGTAGAGTGGATAAAATGGATGTAGAGTGCATAAAAATGGATGTAGAGTGGATAAAAATGGATGTAGATTGGATAAAATGGATGTAGAGTGGATAAAAATGGATGTAGATTATATAAATTGGATGTAGAGTATATAAAATGGATGTAGAGTGGATAAAAATGGATGTCGAGTGGATAAAATGGATGTAGAGTGGATAAAATGGATGTAGATTGGATAAAATGGATGTAGAGTTAATAAAAATGGATGTAGAGTGGATAAAATGGATGTCGAGTGGATAAAATGGATGTAGAGTGGATAAAAATGGATGTAGATTGGATAAAATGGATGTAGAGTTAATAAAAATGGATGTAGAGTGGAAATAATGGATGTAGAGAGGATAAAATGGATGTAGAGTGGATAAAATGGATGTAGAGTTCATAAAAATGGATGTAGAGTGGATAAAATGGATGTAGAGTGGATAAAATGATTGTAGAGTGGATAAAATGGATGTAGAGTGGATAAAAATGGATGTTGAGTGGATAAAATGGATGTAGAGAGGATAAAATGGTTGTAGAGTGGATAAAAATGGATGTAGAGTGGATAAAATGGATGTAGAATGGATAAAATGGATGTAGAGTGGATAAAAATGGATGTAGAGAGGATAAAATGGATGTAGAGTGGATAAAATGGATGTACAGTTAATAAAAATGGATGTATAGTGGAAATAATGGATGTAGAGAGGATAAAATGGATGTAGAATGGATAAAATGGATTTAGAGTTCATAAAAATGGATGTAGAGTGGATAAAAATGGATGTAGATTGGATAAAATGGATGTAGAGTTGATAAAATGGATGTAAAGTGGATAAAATGGATGTAGAGTTAATAAAAATGGATGTAGAGTGGAAATAATGGATGTAGAGAGGATAAAATGGATGTAGAGTGGATAAAATGGATGTAGAGTTCATAAAAATGGATGTAGAGTGGATAAAAATGGATGTAGATTGGATAAAATGGATGTGGAGTGGATAACAATGGATGTAGAGTGGATAAAATGGATGTAGAGTGGATAAAATGGATGAAGAGTGGATAAAATGGTTGTAGAGTGGATAAAATGGATGTAGAGTAGATAAAAATGGATGTAGAGTGGATAAAATGGATGTAGAGTGGATAAAATGGTTGTAGAGTGCATAAAAATGGATGTTGTGTTACGGACCGGGCGAGTTTCTTAAACGCGTTCTTCGATAGTTCAATAATTATGAAAAGTATGCACGCCACTGCGTGGAAAAATACGGTAATGAGTTTGAGAGTGACTACCCTATGCGACAAGGCCTAGGTCCTATCAAACTGTTACCGCTTAGTATCGACTTTACAAGGTGTGATAATAACCTGAGAGCTACTACCCTAGGCGACCAGGCCTAGGTCCTATCAGGATACTATCGAAATGACTCTAAAGAGAGGCAAAGAGGGATAATAATTTGGAAGCGACTACCCCAGGCGACCAGGCCTAGGTCCTACCAAATTATTATCGAAAGTGAGTTTAAACGCGATTACAAAACTGACCAGCGACTACCCTAGGCGACCAGGCCTAGGTCCTGAATCAGTTAAGTAATAAACTATATACCCGTAACTTTAGTATTGTTAATTCACTCCGAGCGGTTAGAGTGAATTGTTTGTGGGACGTTACTCAGCACTTCTATTCTTATATATATTCGCAAGGAAAGGTATTGTTCTAAACTTCGAATAAAGTTAACTTCAAATTTAGTCACAAATATTCTCTGGTGTATTCTTGAATAAAGAATAAGTTTACAATTTGAAAGTATTGAATTAGTTACAATGTCTGTTCAGTGTTTCGTGTGTTAAAAGGGAAAAGAAATTGGTAAAGTGAAATATAACCGTACTTATAGAGTCGAGGTGTACCCGTGGGCAGTGACGATTTACGATCTCTCCTTTGTACGTTTTCGTTGACAAAGCCTAAGCTTTTAGTTGACTCTAACGCCTGAGTATTGCGGGGGAAAATCAAGACTAAACGAGTTATACTGCCGTAAGAAAACGCGTACGCTTCTAGGTTTAGATTTGCTCAAGAGGGATTTTACCCAATATCGCTATTAACTGCTCGAAAGTCAAACTAGGATGAGCCCCACAGGTCCTGAAAACCTTGGCTTATATAGGTCACTTGGAGTGGAGGGGATCAGGATTTTGGGGAAAACTCTAGTGGAGGTGGCAGGATGCTGCGATCCTGTGGGAAGAGTTTTGGGAAAAAGGTGGCGCGAGTGCAGCGGAAAACGTTAGATTTCGGCGGGAATGTGTTGACCATGATGCAAGAATGCGTACGAGATTTCCGGGTAGAGTGAGAGAGAGAGAAACTACCGTGGGCCTGGCGCCAGGCGGCCGCGCTAACCTGAATGGAAAAGGGCTGTTAAAGGCACCTCGCGGTTGTAAAACAAGGACGGGCTATTACCTATTCCTAGAGAGAGAAAGTGAAAAGGCGCCTTCTTGTCGCCAAGTGCAATTCGAGAGTCGAAAATATTCGGCTCGACGGATGCATCCGTAACATCTCCCCCCTTAAATGAAACATCATATTTCTATGATGCTTTCGCCTACTAGGCGATAAGAAGGTGTCTTATTTATTCAAAAAGATGTGAAATTAAAACCCAAAAACGGTGGAAATGTATCTGTAGTGTCGTGAGAGTACTTATTTCTATGATACCCTTGGTAGTATGGATGGTACAGTGGTTCAGTGGTTCAGTGGTTCAGTGGTCGTGTCGGTTCGGCACCCCGCTGGAGTCGTCAGGTATTGCAGGTGGTCGGAAGGTGTGGAGAACAAGTGGTGTAGTTGAGGTAATTGCTCTGGCGTTTGTATTGTTCATGCTCAGATTACGAACTCAACCACTTGTCCCTTGTTGAGGAGTCCACGTTGCAGATTGTACAGTCTTTAAAGAAATGCTCGATTTCCTGTTGCATTCCTGGCCAGTGGTAGAAGGTTCGGAGGTGGTTGTAAGTTTCAGGATGGTCCTCGTTCTGTTGTTATTCATAGTACTAAGCTCTGGTTTCGGCAAATATCTTCTATGTATTCCAGTGCGTGTTTTAATAATCGGTTTGTCTCTGAGAAAACTCTTAATTTCTAATGAAGTTGCGAGTTTCCGTTGCGTGTGGAAGAGCCGGGTTTGGTCCATTTTTCATAATACATCCACGGATTATGTTTTAAACGGAATAATGCTAAAACTATCTTCAGCATTACTAAGGATGTATTCGTTAATCACCAATAGAAGAAGTAGTACTTTCGTCGGTCTCATATTCCAGTCCATCGTCCCCGTTTATAACGTTGCCAGGATTTTCTTGCAAGTATGCGTGTTTCAGTTTGTCCTGGTGTTTCATAAGTATTTTGTTGTTTGGGGTTTGTAAAACTACGTTGTGTAGATCTGTGGTGTCTATTATTTTATATGGCCCTACGTAGTGTGGATCGAATTTGCTGAGTCGCGGTTCTAATTGCACGTAGACGTTATCGCCGACCTTAAAACTTACTGGTCGCGCCTTTCTATCGTAATATTGCTTAGAACGCGATTTTGCGTTTTTTAAATTATCAGAAGCTAAATTCTGGATACTGGTTAGATTTGATATTAATTCTGCGAGGTAAGTTCCGCAGGTTTCCAAGGTTCTTCCTTCGGGAAAAGAAGTGGGTATCCGTGCCAATTTTCCAAATACTAGTTCGTGCGGAGTGAAGTTCGTGGCTTCGTGAACGGATGTGTTATATGAGAACATAGCAAAAGGAATGAGAAGGTCCCAATCTTCGTATTTATCCATATAGTGTTTTAAATATTCCGTCAACACTATATGACTTCTTTCCAATGATCCGTTGGTCTGTGGTCTATATCCAGAGGTAGTAATTTGTTTTATCTTGAAGATTTCCGAAAGCTGCGTCATTAGTTTCCCAATGAAACTGGTTCCTCTGTCCGTCAGGATGGCTCGTGGGGTCCCATAAATGGCGATAAAATGTCTTGCGAATGCATCTGCTATTGTGGTGGCTCTAATATTCGGGATTGCAACGGCAAGACAATACTTCGTTAAATTGTCTTGCATCGTAAGGATATAACGATTGCCGCTTGGAGTCACAGGTAAAGGTCCCACTGTATCTAGAGATATTTTATCAAAAGGTTCTGCGGGTGTATCGGTGATTATCATCGGTTGACGAGTTTTAGCGCGCACAAGCTTTTGTTCCTGACAGCTTGGGCATTTCCTAATGAAATCCTGTATATCATTCCTCATTTCGGGCCAATAGTAGCGGTTTCTCAAACGATTATAGGTCTTTGTAATACCTTTATGACCTCCAATTAGGCTACTGTGGGACTCCTCGATGAGTTCTTGCTTGATTTCGTTTGATGGAGTTTTTATTATGGAATCGCATAATGTTACTTGAATGTTCGTATTCTTGAAAACCGTTTGTAGTAACTCGTAAAAATGATCGGGCGGAATGTCATCATGACCATCTCCTAAAATTGACATTCTAATGGTCGTGATTCTTGATTGAATTAGAGCAGATTTCAGGCCCTTTAGTCCAGCGAATAATTCCTGTTCACTCATTTTCTTATAATAATGGTCGGTATTGATAATGCTAAAAATCTTGTGTTGCCCCTTCGATGAAATTAAAACTTTTCCTTTTGAGGGTTTGCCTTTAAGAAGATTTTGTCTACTTATTATTCCAGTGTCTGCTAAAAGTTTACTAATTTGTTGATGCATGGTGCAATCAGCAGGTAGGAAATGTGCAAGATGTCCCTTTTCTGTAGTTAAAGTGCTAGGTGAGACGCGGATAGTTTTAATTACCGGCGTGTTTATGAGAGGGATACTTTCTTCGTTACTCGGTGGGTCATAAATCGATGGGTCGGACTCAGGTATATCGAAAACTATGTCCGTCAATGTAACTCCACCTTGGCTAGGTCCGATCGGCGTATGCGATATCGGGGCGGTCGGAGAAAGGGTTGTAAATCCTCCTGTGTTTGCGTGGTTACTTTTTACAGCGGTTGGTTGTAAGCACGGAATTTCCAAACGCGGTATAGGTTGCGAAAGTATGCTATCGTTACTGATTTGTTTATTCGAGAAATTTAACGTTCCTTTTCTTTCCTCTTCATTGTCTGAGGAACTATCCGAAGGCATTGGCGGTAGTTCGATGGAAGTTGGAAGAATTTTTTCCAACACGGTTGATTCCAAATTTGAATTATTTATAGAGTGGTCTAAACTTATTAAATTTCTCGGTGCAAATGGGCTTGCGTTAAAAGAATTGTTTCCAAGCGACATTCTGTTTTCGAGTTGAGTGGAATGTCCGATAGGTGTTGGATTTGTGGACGTAATTTCATCACCCAATGATTTTTCAATTTCTAAGCTAGGTAGTACTCGTCTTGGTGGTATTGGAGTTCTTAGAAGTTTAGGCCGTCGTTGTGGTGGCTTAGAATCGTCGGAACTTGAATCCGCTTCTTTATAATACGGTTGTTGTCGCTGGTTTCTTCTCGTTTCGCGTACTCTTCTTGCAATGGTGCTTGTGTCATTATTTGTTGGTTGATTATAAATTTTTATAGTTGGATCGTCTTCGTACCGTGGTGTCACTACAAGACATGGGGATGAGGGATTTCTTGACAAAGCATCCGCGTTCTTGTTTATTTTACCAGCTTTATGTACGACGACATATTCGTATTCCAACAATTTAAGCTTCCATTTCACTAAGCGTGAAGTAGGATCCTTGACTGAATGTAACCATACCAAAGGTCGGTGGTCGTTTACAAGGGTAAATTTCTGACCATAAATATAGGGTCGAAAATAATTCGTCGCATAAACCATAGCAAGACACTCTTTTTCGGTGGCAGAGTAATTACGTTCTGCTGCGTTTAAAACTCGAGATGCGTATGCGATTGGGAGATCTTTGCCAATTTCTCCTTGACTAAGTACTGCTCCAATTGCGTAATCTGATGCATCGGTTGTTACAACGAACGGTCTGCTGAAGTCTGGAAATTGTAATATTGGTGCTTGACAGAGTTCGTCACGTAATTGTTCGAAACTCCGTTGTTGTTCCTCCGTCCAGTTGAACTTCAAACCTTTCTTGAGTAAATTTGCCAGTGGTTTTGCTTTTCTAGAGAAGTCTTGAATGAAACGTCTGTAATATCCGGCAAGTCCTAGGAACTGCTGGATATTTTTCCGATTTTTTGGTACTGGAAAATTTTTAACTGCGATTAATTTCTTTGGATCGGGTTTTACACCGTCCTCCGAAATTATATGTCCCAAATATCCAACTTCCTTGCGTAAGAATTCGCATTTGTTGGTTTGCAGGGTGAGTCCGTGTTCTCTAAGACGATTTAATAATTTTTTAACCTTTATACCATGTTCTTGAAGCGATGAAGAGAAAATTACTATATCATCCAGGTATACAAATAATTCAGTTCCCTGAAGTCCAGTTAAAACTTGATCCATGAGTCGTTGAAAAGTGGGTGGTGCATTTTTCAGACCAAATGGCATTCTTGAGTATTCGTAATGACCATTTGGTGTAGTGAATGCTGTTTTCTGACGATCCTTGGGATCCATTTCGATCTGATGAAACCCGTTCGCTAGGTCGAAAACCGAGAAGTATTTGGCGCCGCCTAAGTGGTCCAATATTTCGGTTATCTGAGGGAGTGGATACCTGTCGCCAACCGTTTTTTCGTTGAGCGCCCTAAAGTCAATCACCATGCGCCAACGTTTATTACCCTTGGCGTCGGGCTTCTTCGGCACGATCCCCAATGGGGAATTGTACGGCGAGGTCGAAGGTGTAATTATCCCTTCGGAAAGCATCGCGCTGACTTGACGTTGTATTTCCTTTTGGTGAATGACGGGGTATCGGTATTGCCTGGTATTAATTGGGATGTCGTCAGTTGTATGAATAGAATGTTTAAAATTAGAGACTTTTCCGAGTTTGTCCCCAGGTAAAAAGAATCTATCCGAGAAGTTCTCTATTATACCCCTCACATGCTTCTTTTCCTCACTGTTTAAGTGCGAGGTATTCAACACGTTCTGGATTTGAGTAACTCTTTCTTGGGTATTAGAAATTGGTGGTTTTCTTTGGAGATAGTACTCTTCGTCCGATGAATCGCTGACATCGTAGGCTGTGAGAAATTGTGGTTCAATTTCAAATTCTGCATCCTCGGTGTGGGTATTACATGCCAATACCTGGCATAATCCATCGTTGTTACTTACTGCTGCTTCTCCGATGAAAACATGCTTCGGTGTTTTTATTCGTGGCAAATAACCTTCCTTAACATTGCTATTCGCAACGCGCACTGCAATTTGTTGAACTGTGCGTGCTGGGATGCAATGTTTGGTTTTCGTTGCGGTTGCTTGAACTTTATCGTATTCCTCAAAATTAGAGAATCCAATCGGTCGGGTAGGCTTATCGCGCAGAACAAGGGTTCTGTGGAAATAGGAAATTTCTGCCTCCTCTTGTAGTAAAAAGGGGCTGCCAATTAGTCCGTCCGCTGGTATTGGAAAGTTCTTTACAACGTAAAAAAGGGCTGGAGTGTCATTGATGTGAAGTATGGTGGTCCCCAGTGTGAAAATGGACACTGCTGCGACTCCAGTTACCTCGATCTTATCTTCCGAGAGGGTCGGCGCCTTTTCTCCCAAAACGTGAAGACCTACCAAATTCACAGATGCTCCGCCATCAATTATAAATTCTCCTGCTCCGATCTTCAGTTCCGGTACTCTCGCTCGGATCCTCGGGCTTGGAATTTCCTTGATGAGTCTTCTTTTCGGCTCTGTTTTGCGAACCTGACTGTCCTTTGACGAGGTTGGATGCGTGCGCTCACCGCCTCGTCTTCGCGATGAGCGTCGTTGTAGTTTAAAGCCCCGGTGGACTTTGCTGCGGAAACGTATGGTGAAGGAGATCTATTCCTGCAGAATTTTGCATCGTGACCCTTCTTTCCACAATAGCAACAATATAGTCTACTAGGACTACGAACTCTAGTATTTTCTTGCCTTCGTGGTAATATTGCTTTTGGCGAAGGCATTCGTGCAATTTCCTTCGTCTGCACTGGGTATACGGGGGTCCGTGTAGTTCGCTCGCGACTTTCATGGTCCGATCCGGAGTTACTTCTTCCTCTGTATCGATGGTAGTTAACCGGGCTCGGAGATTGCGGGTACGCGACGGTCCTATCTTCACGAGGTGCCGGCGAAGTCCTACCGTCCCAACGATTGTATCGGGAAGTTCTCGCAGGTGCAGATCGATAATTAACGTAGCTTCGATCGTTTACGCGCCGTTCAATTTTCAACACGGCGTCGTATGCATCTGCCAGTTTAGTGAAAGTATGGTTCATCGGTAAAACCCTCCATGCGATTTTTTCCGGTAAGCCATCGATGAAGCTCTCCAAAGCGTCTTCCTCGATTTGTTCGAGGGTTTGTGCCGCGTTCGCGCCGTACCTTTCTTTTGCGGCCGTTCGTGCGCAGTGCACAAGATTACAAGTGCGGTCGATATATCTTGTGAGACTTTCATCTTCAAAGATACTTAATCGCGCAATTTTATTACGGTAGTAAGACAAATTCCTACCGGGAGCGTAACGTTTTTTAAGATGTTTTAAAAGTTCTTCTACATTATTAAAAGGTACGTCTCGTATGCTATCCCTAGCAGGACCAGTAAGTTTTGATAATACAATAGCAAGGTACTGTTTCTCGGACCCGTCGGGAATCAAAGGCATAGAGTTTTGTACGAACTCAGCAAATTCTGAGAGCGGAGGTTTTTCTCCGTTGAATGTAGGTATATTATGTGCGATGTCTCTCACACAATTCTGTGTGGTGAGGAGACTCAAATTACGAGCCATGCTCACATTAAGATCATCTACGTTGTTAATTTGACTTGCGCTAACGTTAGTCATTTTAAAATATTTTAATTTTTCAGTTTCCTTTCTGAACGAATATTTTAATAGAATTATAAAACTGAGTATCCCACCGCTGTCACCAGTTTTGTTACGGACCGGGCGAGTTTCTTAAACGCGTTCTTCGATAGTTCAATAATTATGAAAAGTATGCACGCCACTGCGTGGAAAAATACGGTAATGAGTTTGAGAGTGACTACCCTATGCGACAAGGCCTAGGTCCTATCAAACTGTTACCGCTTAGTATCGACTTTACAAGGTGTGATAATAACCTGAGAGCTACTACCCTAGGCGACCAGGCCTAGGTCCTATCAGGATACTATCGAAATGACTCTAAAGAGAGGCAAAGAGGGATAATAATTTGGAAGCGACTACCCCAGGCGACCAGGCCTAGGTCCTACCAAATTATTATCGAAAGTGAGTTTAAACGCGATTACAAAACTGACCAGCGACTACCCTAGGCGACCAGGCCTAGGTCCTGAATCAGTTAAGTAATAAACTATATACCCGTAACTTTAGTATTGTTAATTCACTCCGAGCGGTTAGAGTGAATTGTTTGTGGGACGTTACTCAGCACTTCTATTCTTATATATATTCGCAAGGAAAGGTATTGTTCTAAACTTCGAATAAAGTTAACTTCAAATTTAGTCACAAATATTCTCTGGTGTATTCTTGAATAAAGAATAAGTTTACAATTTGAAAGTATTGAATTAGTTACAATGTCTGTTCAGTGTTTCGTGTGTTAAAAGGGAAAAGAAATTGGTAAAGTGAAATATAACCGTACTTATAGAGTCGAGGTGTACCCGTGGGCAGTGACGATTTACGATCTCTCCTTTGTACGTTTTCGTTGACAAAGCCTAAGCTTTTAGTTGACTCTAACGCCTGAGTATTGCGGGGGAAAATCAAGACTAAACGAGTTATACTGCCGTAAGAAAACGCGTACGCTTCTAGGTTTAGATTTGCTCAAGAGGGATTTTACCCAATATCGCTATTAACTGCTCGAAAGTCAAACTAGGATGAGCCCCACAGGTCCTGAAAACCTTGGCTTATATAGGTCACTTGGAGTGGAGGGGATCAGGATTTTGGGGAAAACTCTAGTGGAGGTGGCAGGATGCTGCGATCCTGTGGGAAGAGTTTTGGGAAAAAGGTGGCGCGAGTGCAGCGGAAAACGTTAGATTTCGGCGGGAATGTGTTGACCATGATGCAAGAATGCGTACGAGATTTCCGGGTAGAGTGAGAGAGAGAGAAACTACCGTGGGCCTGGCGCCAGGCGGCCGCGCTAACCTGAATGGAAAAGGGCTGATAAAGGCACCTCGCGGTTGTAAAACAAGGACGGGCTATTACCTATTCCTAGAGAGAGAAAGTGAAAAGGCGCCTTCTTGTCGCCAAGTGCAATTCGAGAGTCGAAAATATTCGGCTCGACGGATGCATCCGTAACAGTTGAGTGGATAAAATGGATGTAGAGTGGATAAAATGGATGTACATTTAATAAAAATGGATGTAGAGTGGATAAAAATGGATGTAGAGTGGATAAAATGGATGTAAAGTGGATAAAAATGGATGTCGAGTGGATAAAATGGATGTAGAGTGGAGAAAAATAGATGTAGAGAGGATAAAATGGAAGTAGAGTGGATAAAAATGGATGTAGAGTGGATAAAAATGGATGTAGAGTGGATAAAATGGATGTAGAGTGGATAAAAATGGATGTAGATTGGATAAAATGGATGTGGAGTGGATAACAATGGATGTAGAGAGGATAAAAATGGATATAGGGTAGATAAAATGGATGTAGAGTTAATAAAAATGGATGTAGAGTGGATATAATGGATGTAGAGAGGATAAAATGGATGTGGAGTGGATAACAATGGATGTAGAGTGGATAAAATGGATGTAGAGTGGATAAAATGGATGAAGAGTGGATAAAATGGTTGTAGAGTGGATAAAATGTATGTAGAGTGGATAAAAATGGATGTAGAGTGGATAAAATGGATGTAGAGTGCATAAAAATGGATGTTGAGTGGATAAAGTGGATGTAGAGTGGATAAAATGGATGTACATTTAATAAAAATGGATGTAGAGTGGATAAAAATGGATGTAGAGTGGATAAAAATGGATGTAGATTGGATAAAATGGATGTAGAGTTAATAAAAGTGGATGTAGAGTGGATAAAATGGATGTAGAGTTGATAAAAATGGATGTAGAGTGGATAAAAATGGATGTAGATTGGATAAAATGGATGTAGAGTGGATAAAAATGGATGTAGATTATATAAATTGGATGTAGAGTATATAAAATGGATGTAGAGTGGATAAAAATGGATGTAGATTGGATAAAATGGATGTAGAGTGGATAAAAATGGATGTAGATTATATAAATTGGATGTAGAGTATATAAAATGGATGTAGAGTGGATAAAAATGGATGTCGAGTGGATAAAATGGATGTATAGTGGATAAAAATGGATGTAGAGTAGATAAAATAGATGTAGAGTGGATAAAAATGGATGTAGAGTGGATAAAAATGGATGTAGATTGGATAAAATGGATGTAGAGTTAATAAAAGTGGATGTAGAGTGGATAAAATGGATGTAGAGTTGATAAAAATGGATGTAGAGTGGATAAAAATGGATGTAGATTATATAAATTGGATGTAGAGTATATAAAATGGATGTAGAGTGGATAAAAATGGATGTCGAGTGGATAAAATGGATGTAGAGTGGATAAAAATGGATGTAGATTGGACAAAATGGATGTAGAGTTAATAAAAATGGATGTAGAGTGGATAAAATGGATGTACAGTGGATAAAAATGGATGTAGAGTAGATAAAATAGATGTAGAGTGGATAAAAATGGATGTAGAGTGGATAAAATGGATGTCGAGTGGATAAAATGGATGTAGAGTGGATAAAAATAGATGTAGAGTGGATAAAAATGGATGTAGAGTGGATACAATGGATGTAGAGTGGATAAAAATGGATGTAGAGTGGATAAAATGGATGTAGAGTGGATAAAAATGGATGTAGAGTGGATAAAATGGATGTAGAGTGCATAAAAATGGATGTTGAGTGGATAAAATGGATGTAGAGTGGATAAAATGGATGTACATTTAATAAAAATGGATGTAGAGTGGATAAAAATGGATGTAGATTGGATAAAATGGATGTAGAGTTAATAAAAGTGGATGTAGAGTGGATAAAATGGATGTAGAGTTGATAAAAATGGATGTAGAGTGGATAAAAATGGATGTAGATTGGATAAAATGGATGTAGAGTGGATAAAAATGGATGTAGATTATATAAATTGGATGTAGAGTATATAAAATGGATGTAGAGTGGATAAAAATGGATGTCGAGTGGATAAAATGGATGTAGAGTGGATAAAATGGATGTAGATTGGATAAAATGGATGTAGAGTTAATAAAAATGGATGTAGAGTGGATAAAATGGATGTATAGTGGATAAAAATGGATGTAGAGTAGATAAAATAGATGTAGAGTGGATAAAAATGGATGTAGAGTGGATAAAATGGATGTCGAGTGGATAAAATGGATGTAGAGTGGATAAAAATAGATGTAGAGTGGATAAAAATGGATGTAGAGTGGATACAATGGATGTAGAGTGGATAAAAATGGATGTAGAGTGGATAAAATGGATGTAGAGTGGATAAAAATGGATGTAGAGTGGATAAAATGGATGTAGAGTGCATAAAAATGGATGTTGAGTGGATAAAATGGATGTAGAGTGGATAAAATGGATGTAGAGTGCATAAAAATGGATGTTGAGTGGATAAAATGGATGTAGAGTGGATAAAATGGATGTACATTTAATAAAAATGGATGTAGAGTGGATAAAAATGGATGTAGAGTGGATGAAATGGATGTAGAGTGGATAAAATGGATGTAGAGTGGATAAAAATGGATGTAGAGTGGATAAAAATGGATATAGGGTAGATAAAATGGATGTAGAGTTAATAAAAATGGATGTAGAGTGGGTATAATGGATGTAGAGTGGATAAAATGGATGTGGAGTGGATAACAATGGATGTAGAGTGGATAAAATGGATGTAGAGTGGATAAAATGGATGAAGAGTGGATAAAATGGTTGTAGAGTGGATAAAATGGATGTAGAGTTGATAAAAATGGATGTAGAGTGGATAAAATGGATGTAGAGTGGATAAAAATGGATGTAGAGTGGATAAAATGGATGTAGAGTGCATAAAAATGGATGTAGAGTGGATAAAATGGATGTAGAGTGGATAAAATTAATGTACATTTAATAAAAATGGATGTAGAGTGGATAAAAATGGATGTAGAGTGGATAAAAATGGATGTAGAGTGGATAAAAATGGATGTAGATTGGATAAAATGGTTGTAGAGTTAATAAAAGTGGATGTAGAGTGGATAAAATGGATGTAGAGTTGATAAAAATGGATGTAGAGTGGATAAAAATGGATGTAGATTGGATAAAATGGATGTAGAGTGGATAAAAATGGATGTAGAGTATATAAATTGGATGTAGAGTATATAAAATGGATGTAGAGTGGATAAAAATGGATGTCGAGTGGATAAAATGGATGTAGAGTGGATAAAAATGGATGTAGATTGGATAAAATGGATGTAGAGTGGATGAAAATGGATGTAGAGTATATAAATTGGATGTAGAGTATATAAAATGGATGTAGAGTGGATAAAAATGGATGTCGAGTCGATAAAATGGATGTAGAGTGGATAAAAATGGATGTAGAGTGGATAAAATGGATGTAGAGTTGATAAAAATGGATGTAGAGTGGATAAAATGGATGTAGAGTGGATAAAATGGATGTAGAGTGGATAAAATGGATGTAGAGTTGATAAAATGGATGTAAAGTGGATAAAATGGATGTAGAGTTAATAAAAATGGATGTAGAGTGGAAATAATGGATGTAGAGAGGATAAAATGGATGTAGAGTGGATAAAATGGATGTAGAGTTCATAAAAATGGATGTAGAGTGGATAAAAATGGATGTAGATTGGATAAAATGGATGTAGAGTGGATAAAAATGGATGTAGAGTGGATAAAATGGATGTAGAGTTAATAAAAATGGATGTAGAGTGGAAATAATGGATGTAGAGAGGATAAAATGGATGTAGAGTGGATAAAATGGATGTAGAGTTCATAAAAATGGATGTAGAGTGGATAAAATGATTGTAGAGTGGATAAAATGGATGTAGAGTGGATAAAAATGGATGTAGAGTGGATAAAATGGTTGTAGAGTGGATAAAATGGATGTAGAGTAGATAAAAATGGATGTAGAGTGGATAAAATGTATATCGAGTGGATAAAATGGATGTAGAGTGGATAAAAATAGATGTAGAGTGGATAAAAATGGATGTAGAGTGGATACAATGGATGTAGAGTGGATAAAAATGGATGTAGATTGGATAAAATGGATGTAGAGTTGATAAAATGGATGTAAAGTGGATAAAATGGATGTAGAGTTAATAAAAATGGATGTAGAGTGGAAATAATGGATGTAGAGAGGATAAAATGGATGTAGAGCGGATAAAATGGATGTAGAGTTCATAAAAATGGATGTAGAGTGGATAAAAATGGATGTAGATTGGATAAAATGGATGTGGAGTGGATAACAATGGATGTAGAGAGGATAAAAATGGATATAGGGTAGATAAAATGGATGTAGAGTTAATAAAAATGGATGTAGAGTGGATATAATGGATGTAGAGAAGATAAAATGGATGTGGAGTGGATAACAATGGATGTAGAGTGGATAAAATGGATGTAGAGTGGATAAAATGGATGAAGAGTGGATAAAATGGTTGTAGAGTGGATAAAATGGATGTAGAGAAGATAAAAATGGATGTAGAGTGGATAAAATGGATGTAGAGTGGATAAAATGGATGTAGAGTGGATAAAAATGGATGTAGAGTGGATAAAATGGATGTAGAGTGCATAAAAATGGATGTTGAGTGGATAAAATGGATGTAGAGTGGATAAAATGGATGTACATTTAATAAAAATGGATGTAGAGTGGATAAAAATGGATGTAGAGTGGATAAAAATGGATGTAGATTGGATAAAATGGATGTAGAGTTAATAAAAGTGGATGTAGAGTGGATAAAATGGATGTAGAGTTGATAAAAATGGATGTAGAGTGGATAAAAATGGATGTAGATTGGATAAAATGGATGTAGAGTGGATAAAAATGGATGTAGATTATATAAATTGGATGTAGAGTATATAAAATGGATGTAGAGTTAATAAAAGTGGATGTAGAGTGGATAAAATGGATGTAGAGTTGATAAAAATGGATGTAGAGTGGATAAAAATGGATGTAGATTGGATAAAATGGATGTAGAGTGGATAAAAATGGATGTAGATTATATAAATTGGATGTAGAGTATATAAAATGGATGTAGAGTGGATAAAAATGGATGTAGATTGGATAAAATGGATGTAGAGTGGATAAAAATGGATGTAGATTATATAAATTGGATGTAGAGTATATAAAATGGATGTAGAGTGGATAAAAATGGATGTCGAGTGGATAAAAATGGATGTAGAGTGGATAAAAATGGATGTAGATTGGATAAAATGGATGTAGAGTTAATAAAAGTGGATGTAGAGTGGATAAAATGGATGTAGAGTTGATAAAAATGGATGTAGAGTGGATAAAAATGGATGTAGATTGGATAAAATGGATGTAGAGTGGATAAAAATGGATGTAGATTATATAAATTGGATGTAGAGTATATAAAATGGATGTAGAGTGGATAAAAATGGATGTAGATTGGATAAAATGGATGTAGAGTGGATAAAAATGGATGTAGATTATATAAATTGGATGTAGAGTATATAAAATGGATGTAGAGTGGATAAAAATGGATGTCGAGTAGATAAAAATGGATGTAGAGTGGATAAAATGGATGTAGAGTGGATAAAATGGTTGTAGAGTGGATAAAATGGATGTAGAGTAGATAAAAATGGATGTAGAGTGGATAAAATGGATGTAGAGTGGATAAAAATGGATGTAGAGTGGATAAAATGGATGTAGAGTGCATAAAAATGGATGTTGAGTGGATAAAATGGATGTAGAGTGGATAAAATTAATGTACATTTAATAAAAATGGATGTAGAGTGGATAAAAATGGATGTAGAGTGGATAAAAATGGATGTAGAGTGGATAAAAATGGATGTAGATTGGATAAAATGGTTGTAGAGTTAATAAAAGTGGATGTAGAGTGGATAAAATGGATGTAGAGTTGATAAAAATGGATGTAGAGTGGATAAAAATGGATGTAGATTGGATAAAATGGATGTAGAGTGGATAAAAATGGATGTAGAGTATATAAATTGGATGTAGAGTATATAAAATGGATGTAGAGTGGATAAAAATGGATGTCGAGTGGATAAAATGGATGTAGAGTGGATAAAAATGGATGTAGATTGGATAAAATGGATGTAGAGTGGATGAAAATGGATGTAGAGTATATAAATTGGATGTAGAGTATATAAAATGGATGTAGAGTGGATAAAAATGGATGTCGAGTCGATAAAATGGATGTAGAGTGGATAAAAATGGATGTAGAGTGGATAAAATGGATGTAGAGTTGATAAAAATGGATGTAGAGTGGATAAAATGGATGTAGAGTAGATAAAATGGATGTAGAGTGGATAAAATGGATGTAGAGTTGATAAAATGGATGTAAAGTGGATAAAATGGATGTAGAGTTAATAAAAATGGATGTAGAGTGGAAATAATGGATGTAGAGAGGATAAAATGGATGTAGAGTGGATAAAATGGATGTAGAGTTCATAAAAATGGATGTAGAGTGGATAAAAATGGATGTAGATTGGATAAAATGGATGTAGAGTGGATAAAAATGGATGTAGAGTGGATAAAATGGATGTAGAGTTAATAAAAATGGATGTAGAGTGGAAATAATGGATGTAGAGAGGATAAAATGGATGTAGAGTGGATAAAATGGATGTAGAGTTCATAAAAATGGATGTAGAGTGGATAAAATGATTGTAGAGTGGATAAAATGGATGTAGAGTGGATAAAAATGGATGTAGAGTGGATAAAATGGTTGTAGAGTGGATAAAATGGATGTAGAGTAGATAAAAATGGATGTAGAGTGGATAAAATGTATGTCGAGTGGATAAAATGGATGTAGAGTGGATAAAAATAGATGTAGAGTGGATAAAAATGGATGTAGAGTGGATACAATGGATGTAGAGTGGATAAAAATGGATGTAGATTGGATAAAATGGATGTAGAGTTGATAAAATGGATGTAAAGTGGATAAAATGGATGTAGAGTTAATAAAAATGGATGTAGAGTGGAAATAATGGATGTAGAGAGGATAAAATGGATGTAGAGCGGATAAAATGGATGTAGAGTTCATAAAAATGGATGTAGAGTGGATAAAAATGGATGTAGATTGGATAAAATGGATGTGGAGTGGATAACAATGGATGTAGAGAGGATAAAAATGGATATAGGGTAGATAAAATGGATGTAGAGTTAATAAAAATGGATGTAGAGTGGATATAATGGATGTAGAGAAGATAAAATGGATGTGGAGTGGATAACAATGGATGTAGAGTGGATAAAATGGATGTAGAGTGGATAAAATGGATGAAGAGTGGATAAAATGGTTGTAGAGTGGATAAAATGGATGTAGAGAAGATAAAAATGGATGTAGAGTGGATAAAATGGATGTAGAGTGGATAAAATGGATGTAGAGTGGATAAAAATGGATGTAGAGTGGATAAAATGGATGTAGAGTGCATAAAAATGGATGTTGAGTGGATAAAGTGGATGTAGAGTGGATAAAATGGATGTACATTTAATAAAAATGGATGTAGAGTGGATAAAAATGGATGTAGAGTGGATAAAAATGGATGTAGATTGGATAAAATGGATGTAGAGTTAATAAAAGTGGATGTAGAGTGGATAAAATGGATGTAGAGTTGATAAAAATGGATGTAGAGTGGATAAAAATGGATGTAGATTGGATAAAATGGATGTAGAGTGGATAAAAATGGATGTAGATTATATAAATTGGATGTAGAGTATATAAAATGGATGTAGAGTTAATAAAAGTGGATGTAGAGTGGATAAAATGGATGTAGAGTTGATAAAAATGGATGTAGAGTGGATAAAAATGGATGTAGATTGGATAAAATGGATGTAGAGTGGATAAAAATGGATGTAGATTATATAAATTGGATGTAGAGTATATAAAATGGATGTAGAGTGGATAAAAATGGATGTAGATTGGATAAAATGGATGTAGAGTGGATAAAAATGGATGTAGATTATATAAATTGGATGTAGAGTATATAAAATGGATGTAGAGTGGATAAAAATGGATGTCGAGTGGATAAAAATGGATGTAGAGTGGATAAAAATGGATGTAGATTGGATAAAATGGATGTAGAGTTAATAAAAGTGGATGTAGAGTGGATAAAATGGATGTAGAGTTGATAAAAATGGATGTAGAGTGGATAAAAATGGATGTAGATTGGATAAAATGGATGTAGAGTGGATAAAAATGGATGTAGATTATATAAATTGGATGTAGAGTATATAAAATGGATGTAGAGTGGATAAAAATGGATGTAGATTGGATAAAATGGATGTAGAGTGGATAAAAATGGATGTAGATTATATAAATTGGGTGTAGAGTATATAAAATGGATGTAGAGTGGATAAAAATGGATGTCGAGTGGATAAAATGGATGTAGAGTGGATAAAAATGGATGTAGATTGGACAAAATGGATGTAGAGTTAATAAAAATGGATGTAGAGTGGATAAAATGGATGTACAGTGGATAAAAATGGATGTAGAGTAGATAAAATAGATGTAGAGTGGATAAAAATGGATGTAGAGTGGATAAAATGGATGTCGAGTGGATAAAATGGATGTAGAGTGGATAAAAATAGATGTAGAGTGGATAAAAATGGATGTAGAGTGGATACAATGGATGTAGAGTGGATAAAAATGGATGTAGAGTGGATAAAATGGATGTAGAGTGGATAAAAATGGATGTAGAGTGGATAAAATGGATGTAGAGTGCATAAAAATGGATGTTGAGTGGATAAAATGGATGTAGAGTGGATAAAATGGATGTACATTTAATAAAAATGGATGTAGAGTGGATAAAAATGGATGTAGAGTGGATAAAAATGGATGTAGATTGGATAAAATGGATGTAGAGTTAATAAAAGTGGATGTAGAGTGGATAAAATGGATGTAGAGTTGATAAAAATGGATGTAGAGTGGATAAAAATGGATGTAGATTGGATAAAATGGATGTAGAGTGGATAAAAATGGATGTAGATTATATAAATTGGATGTAGAGTATATAAAATGGATGTAGAGTGGATAAAAATGGATGTCGAGTGGATAAAATGGATGTAGAGTGGATAAAATGGATGTAGATTGGATAAAATGGATGTAGAGTTAATAAAAATGGATGTAGAGTGGATAAAATGGATGTATAGTGGATAAAAATGGATGTAGAGTAGATAAAATAGATGTAGAGTGGATAAAAATGGATGTAGAGTGGATAAAATGGATGTCGAGTGGATAAAATGGATGTAGAGTGGATAAAAATAGATGTAGAGTGGATAAAAATGGATGTAGAGTGGATACAATGGATGTAGAGTGGATAAAAATGGATGTAGAGTGGATAAAATGGATGTAGAGTGCATAAAAATGGATGTTGAGTGGATAAAATGGATGTAGAGTGGATAAAATGGATGTAGAGTGCATAAAAATGGATGTTGAGTGGATAAAATGGATGTAGAGTGGATAAAATGGATGTACATTTAATAAAAATGGATGTAGAGTGGATAAAAATGGATGTAGAGTGGATGAAATGGATGTAGAGTGGATAAAATGGATGTAGAGTGGATAAAAATGGATGTAGAGTGGATAAAAATGGATATAGGGTAGATAAAATGGATGTAGAGTTAATAAAAATGGATGTAGAGTGGGTATAATGGATGTAGAGAGGATAAAATGGATGTGGAGTGGATAACAATGGATGTAGAGTGGATAAAATGGATGTAGAGTGGATAAAATGGATGAAGAGTGGATAAAATGGTTGTAGAGTGGATAAAATGGATGTAGAGTAGATAAAAATGGATGTAGAGTGGATAAAATGGATGTAGAGTGGATAAAAATGGATGTAGAGTGGATAAAATGGATGTAGAGTGCATAAAAATGGATGTTGAGTGGATAAAATGGATGTAGAGTGGATAAAATTAATGTACATTTAATAAAAATGGATGTAGAGTGGATAAAAATGGATGTAGAGTGGATAAAAATGGATGTAGAGTGGATAAAAATGGATGTAGATTGGATAAAATGGTTGTAGAGTTAATAAAAGTGGATGTAGAGTGGATAAAATGGATGTAGAGTTGATAAAAATGGATGTAGAGTGGATAAAAATGGATGTAGATTGGATAAAATGGATGTAGAGTGGATAAAAATGGATGTAGAGTATATAAATTGGATGTAGAGTATATAAAATGGATGTAGAGTGGATAAAAATGGATGTCGAGTGGATAAAATGGATGTAGAGTGGATAAAAATGGATGTAGATTGGATAAAATGGATGTAGAGTGGATGAAAATGGATGTAGAGTATATAAATTGGATGTAGAGTATATAAAATGGATGTAGAGTGGATAAAAATGGATGTCGAGTCGATAAAATGGATGTAGAGTGGATAAAAATGGATGTAGAGTGGATAAAATGGATGTAGAGTTGATAAAAATGGATGTAGAGTGGATAAAATGGATGTAGAGTAGATAAAATGGATGTAGAGTGGATAAAATGGATGTAGAGTTGATAAAATGGATGTAAAGTGGATAAAATGGATGTAGAGTTAATAAAAATGGATGTAGAGTGGAAATAATGGATGTAGAGAGGATAAAATGGATGTAGAGTGGATAAAATGGATGAAGAGTGGATAAAATGGTTGTAGAGTGGATAAAATGGATGTAGAGTGGATAAAAATGGATGTAGAGTGGATAAAATGGATGTAGAGTGGATAAAATGGATGTAGAGTGGATAAAAATGGATGTAGAGTGGATAAAATGGATGTAGAGTGCATAAAAATGGATGTTGAGTGGATAAAGTGGATGTAGAGTGGATAAAATGGATGTACATTTAATAAAAATGGATGTAGAGTGGATAAAAATGGATGTAGAGTGGATAAAAATGGATGTAGATTGGATAAAATGGATGTAGAGTTAATAAAAGTGGATGTAGAGTGGATAAAATGGATGTAGAGTTGATAAAAATGGATGTAGAGTGGATAAAAATGGATGTAGATTGGATAAAATGGATGTAGAGTGGATAAAAATGGATGTAGATTATATAAATTGGATGTAGAGTATATAAAATGGATGTAGAGTTAATAAAAGTGGATGTAGAGTGGATAAAATGGATGTAGAGTTGATAAAAATGGATGTAGAGTGGATAAAAATGGATGTAGATTGGATAAAATGGATGTAGAGTGGATAAAAATGGATGTAGATTATATAAATTGGATGTAGAGTATATAAAATGGATGTAGAGTGGATAAAAATGGATGTAGATTGGATAAAATGGATGTAGAGTGGATAAAAATGGATGTAGATTATATAAATTGGATGTAGAGTATATAAAATGGATGTAGAGTGGATAAAAATGGATGTCGAGTGGATAAAAATGGATGTAGAGTGGATAAAAATGGATGTAGATTGGATAAAATGGATGTAGAGTTAATAAAAGTGGATGTAGAGTGGATAAAATGGATGTAGAGTTGATAAAAATGGATGTAGAGTGGATAAAAATGGATGTAGATTGGATAAAATGGATGTAGAGTGGATAAAAATGGATGTAGATTATATAAATTGGATGTAGAGTATATAAAATGGATGTAGAGTGGATAAAAATGGATGTAGATTGGATAAAATGGATGTAGAGTGGATAAAAATGGATGTAGATTATATAAATTGGATGTAGAGTATATAAAATGGATGTAGAGTGGATAAAAATGGATGTCGAGTGGATAAAATGGATGTAGAGTGGATAAAAATGGATGTAGATTGGACAAAATGGATGTAGAGTTAATAAAAATGTATGTAGAGTGGATAAAATGGATGTAGAGTGGATAAAAATGGATGTAGAGTAGATAAAATAGATGTAGAGTGGATAAAAATGGATGTAGAGTGGATAAAATGGATGTCGAGTGGATAAAATGGATGTAGAGTGGATAAAAATAGATGTAGAGTGGATAAAAATGGATGTAGAGTGGATACAATGGATGTAGAGTGGATAAAAATGGATGTAGAGTGGATAAAATGGATGTAGAGTGGATAAAAATGGATGTAGAGTGGATAAAATGGATGTAGAGTGCATAAAAATGGATGTTGAGTGGATAAAATGGATGTAGAGTGGATAAAATGGATGTACATTTAATAAAAATGGATGTAGAGTGGATAAAAATGGATGTAGAGTGGATAAAAATGGATGTAGATTGGATAAAATGGATGTAGAGTTAATAAAAGTGGATGTAGAGTGGATAAAATGGATGTAGAGTTGATAAAAATGGATGTAGAGTGGATAAAAATGGATGTAGATTGGATAAAATGGATGTAGAGTGGATAAAAATGGATGTAGATTATATAAATTGGATGTAGAGTATATAAAATGGATGTAGAGTGGATAAAAATGGATGTCGAGTGGATAAAATGGATGTAGAGTGGATAAAATGGATGTAGATTGGATAAAATGGATGTAGAGTTAATAAAAATGGATGTAGAGTGGATAAAATGGATGTATAGTGGATAAAAATGGATGTAGAGTAGATAAAATTGATGTAGAGTGGATAAAAATGGATGTAGAGTGGATAAAATGGATGTCGAGTGGATAAAATGGATGTAGAGTGGATAAAAATAGATGTAGAGTGGATAAAAATGGATGTAGAGTGGATACAATGGATGTAGAGTGGATAAAAATGGATGTAGAGTGGATAAAATGGATGTAGAGTGGATAAAAATGGATGTAGAGTGGATAAAATGGATGTAGAGTGCATAAAAATGGATGTTGAGTGGATAAAATGGATGTAGAGTGGATAAAATGGATGTACATTTAATAAAAATGGATGTAGAGTGGATAAAAATGGATGTAGAGTGGATGAAATGGATGTAGAGTGGATAAAATGGATGTAGAGTGGATAAAAATGGATGTAGAGTGGATAAAAATGGATATAGGGTAGATAAAATGGATGTAGAGTTAATAAAAATGGATGTAGAGTGGGTATAATGGATGTAGAGAGGATAAAATGGATGTGGAGTGGATAACAATGGATGTAGAGTGGATAAAATGGATGTAGAGTGGATAAAATGGATGAAGAGTGGATAAAATGGTTGTAGAGTGGATAAAATGGATGTAGAGTAGATAAAAATGGATGTAGAGTGGATAAAATGGATGTAGAGTGGATAAAAATGGATGTAGAGTGGATAAAATGGATGTAGAGTGCATAAAAATGGATGTTGAGTGGATAAAATGGATGTAGAGTGGATAAAATTAATGTACATTTAATAAAAATGGATGTAGAGTGGATAAAAATGGATGTAGAGTGGATAAAAATGGATGTAGATTGGATAAAATGGTTGTAGAGTTAATAAAAGTGGATGTAGAGTGCATAAAATGGATGTAGAGTTGATAAAAATGGATGTAGAGTGGATAAAAATGGATGTAGATTGGATAAAATGGATGTAGAGTGGATAAAAATGGATGTAGAGTATATAAATTGGATGTAGAGTATATAAAATGGATGTAGAGTGGATAAAAATGGATGTCGAGTGGATAAAATGGATGTAGAGTGGATAAAAATGGATGTAGATTGGATAAAATGGATGTAGAGTGGATGAAAATGGATGTAGAGTATATAAATTGGATGTAGAGTATATAAAATGGATGTAGAGTGGATAAAAATGGATGTCGAGTGGATAAAATGGATGTAGAGTGGATAAAAATGGATGTAGAGTGGATAAAATGGATGTAGAGTTGATAAAAATGGATGTAGAGTGGATAAAATGGATGTAGAGTGGATAAAATGGATGTAGAGTGGATAAAATGGATGTAGAGTTGATAAAATGGATGTAAAGTGGATAAAATGGATGTAGAGTTAATAAAAATGGATGTAGAGTGGAAATAATGGATGTAGAGAGGATAAAATGGATGTAGAGGGGATAAAATGGATGTAGAGTTCATAAAAATGGATGTAGAGTGGATAAAAATGTATGTAGATTGGATAAAATGGATGTAGAGTGGATAAAAATGGATGTAGAGTGGATAAAATGGATGTAGAGTGGATAAAATGATTGTAGAGTGGATAAAATGGATGTAGAGTGGATAAAAATGGATGTAGAGTGGATAAAATGGTTGTAGAGTGGATAAAATGGATGTAGAGTAGATAAAAATGGATGTAGAGTGGATAAAATGGATGTAGAGTGGATAAAAATGGATGTAGAGTGGATAAAATGGATGTAGAGTAGATAAAATAGATGTAGAGTGGATAAAAATGGATGTAGAGTGGATAAAATGGATGTCGAGTGGATAAAATGGATGTAGAGTGGATAAAAATAGATGTAGAGTGGATAAAAATGGATGTAGAGTGGATACAATGGATGTAGAGTGGATAAAAATGGATGTAGATTGGATAAAATGGATGTAGAGTTGATAAAATGGATGTAAAGTGGATAAAATGGATGTAGAGTTAATAAAAATGGATGTAGAGTGGAAATAATGGATGTAGAGAGGATAAAATGGATGTAGAGCGGATAAAATGGATGTAGAGTTCATAAAAATGGATGTAGAGTGGATAAAAATGGATGTAGAGTGGATAAAATGGATGTAGAGTGCATAAAAATGGATGTTGAGTGGATAAAATGGATGTAGAGTGGATAAAATGGATGTACATTTAATAAAAATGGATGTAGAGTGGATAAAAATGGATGTAGAGTGGATAAAAATGGATGTAGATTGGATAAAATGGATGTAGAGTTAATAAAAGTGGATGTAGAGTGGATAAAATGGATGTAGAGTTGATAAAAATGGATGTAGAGTGGATAAAAATGGATGTAGATTGGATAAAATGGATGTAGAGTGGATAAAAATGGATGTAGATTATATAAATTGGATGTAGAGTATATAAAATGGATGTAGAGTGGATAAAAATGGATGTCGAGTGGATAAAATGGATGTAGAGTGGATAAAATGGATGTAGATTGGATAAAATGGATGTAGAGTTAATAAAAATGGATGTAGAGTGGATAAAATGGATGTATAGTGGATAAAAATGGATGTAGAGTAGATAAAATAGATGTAGAGTGGATAAAAATGGATGTAGAGTGGATAAAATGGATGTCGAGTGGATAAAATGGATGTAGAGTGGATAAAATGGATGTACATTTAATAAAAATGGATGTAGAGTGGATAAAAATGGATGTAGAGTGGATAAAAATGGATGTAGATTGGATAAAATGGATGTAGAGTTAATAAAAGTGGATGTAGAGTGGATAAAATGGATGTAGAGTTGATAAAAATGGATGTAGAGTGGATAAAATGGATGTAGAGTGGATAAAAATAGATGTAGAGTGGATAAAAATGGATGTAGAGTGGATAAAAATGGATGTAGATTGGATAAAATGGATGTAGAGTTAATAAAAGTGGATGTAGAGTGGATAAAATGGATGTAGAGTGGATAAAATGGTTGTAGAGTGCATAAAAATGGATGTTGAGTGGATAAAATGGATGTAGAGTGGATAAAATGGATGTACATTTAATAAAAATGGATGTAGAGTGGATAAAAATGGATGTAGAGTGGATAAAATGGATGTAAAGTGGATAAAAATGGATGTCGAGTGGATAAAATGGATGTAGAGTGGAGAAAAATAGATGTAGAGAGGATAAAATGGAAGTAGAGTGGATAAAAATGGATGTAGAGTGGATAAAAATGGATGTAGAGTGGATAAAATGGATGTAGAGTGGATAAAAATGGATGTAGATTGGATAAAATGGATGTGGAGTGGATAACAATGGATGTAGAGAGGATAAAAATGGATATAGGGTAGATAAAATGGATGTAGAGTTAATAAAAATGGATGTAGAGTGGATATAATGGATGTAGAGAGGATAAAATGGATGTGGAGTGGATAACAATGGATGTAGAGTGGATAAAATGGATGTAGAGTGGATAAAATGGATGAAGAGTGGATAAAATGGTTGTAGAGTGGATAAAATGGATGTAGAGTAGATAAAAATGGATGTAGAGTGGATAAAATGGATGTAGAGTGGATAAAATGGATGTAGAGTGGATAAAAATGGATGTAGAGTGGATAAAATGGATGTAGAGTTAATAAAAGTGGATGTAGAGTGGATAAAATGGATGTAGAGTTGATACAAATGGATGTAGAGTGGATAAAAATGGATGTAGATTGGATAAAATGGATGTAGAGTGGATAAAAATGGATGTAGATTATATAAATTGGATGTAGAGTATATAAAATGGATGTAGAGTGGATAAAAATGGATGTAGATTGGATAAAATGGATGTAGAGTGGATAAAAATGGATGTAGATTATATAAATTGGATGTAGAGTATATAAAATGGATGTAGAGTGGATAAAAATGGATGTCGAGTGGATAAAATGGATGTATAGTGGATAAAAATGGATGTAGAGTAGATAAAATAGATGTAGAGTGGATAAAAATGGATGTAGAGTGGATAAAAATGGATGTAGATTGGATAAAATGGATGTAGAGTTAATAAAAGTGGATGTAGAGTGGATAAAATGGATGTAGAGTTGATAAAAATGGATGTAGAGTGGATAAAAATGGATGTAGATTGGATAAAATGGATGTAGAGTGGATAAAAATTGATGTAGATTATATAAATTGGATGTAGAGTATATAAAATGGATGTAGAGTGGATAAAAATGGATGTCGAGTGGATAAAATGGATGTAGAGTGGATAAAATGGATGTAGAGTGGATAAAAATAGATGTAGAGTGGATAAAAATGGATGTAGAGTGGATACAATGGATGTAGAGTGGATAAAAATGGATGTAGAGTGGATAAAATGGATGTAGAGTGGATAAAAATGGATGTAGAGTGGATAAAATGGATGTAGAGTGCATAAAAATGGATGTTGAGTGGATAAAATGGATGTAGAGTGGATAAAATGGATGTACATTTAATAAAAATGGATGTAGAGTGGATAAAAATGGATGTAGAGTGGATAAAAATGGATGTAGATTGGATAAAATGGATGTAGAGTTAATAAAAGTGGATGTAGAGTGGATAAAATGGATGTAGAGTTGATAAAAATGGATGTAGAGTGGATAAAAATGGATGTAGATTGGATAAAATGGATGTAGAGTGGATAAAAATGGATGTAGATTATATAAATTGGATGTAGAGTATATAAAATGGATGTAGAGTGGATAAAAATGGATGTAGAGTGGATAAAATGGATGTAGAGTGGATAAAATGGATGTGGAGTGGATAACAATGGATGTAGAGAGGATAAAAATGGATATAGGGTAGATAAAATGGATGTAGAGTTAATAAAAATGGATGTAGAGTGGATATAATGGATGTAGAGAGGATAAAATCGATGTGGAGTGGATAACAATGGATGTAGAGTGGATAAAATGGATGTAGAGTGGATAAAATGGATGAAGAGTGGATAAAATGGTTGTAGGGTGGATAAAATGGATGTAGAGTAGATAAAAATGGATGTAGAGTGGATAAAATGGATGTAGAGTGGATAAAATGGTTGTAGAGTGCATAAAAATGGATGTTGAGTGGATAAAATGGATGTAGAGTGGATAAAATGGATGTACATTTAATAAAAATGGATGTAGAGTGGATAAAAATGGATGTAGAGTGGATAAAATGGATGTAAAGTGGATAAAAATGGATGTCGAGTGGATAAAATGGATGTAGAGTGGAGAAAAATAGATGTAGAGAGGATAAAATGGAAGTAGAGTGGATAAAAATGGATGTAGAGTGGATAAAAATGGATGTAGAGTGGATAAAATGGATGTAGAGTGGATAAAAATGGATGTAGATTGGATAAAATGGATGTGGAGTGGATAACAATGGATGTAGAGAGGATAAAAATGGATATAGGGTAGATAAAATGGATGTAGAGTTAATAAAAATGGATGTAGAGTGGATATAATGGATGTAGAGAGGATAAAATGGATGTGGAGTGGATAACAATGGATGTAGAGTGGATAAAATGGATGTAGAGTGGATAAAATGGATGAAGAGTGGATAAAATGGTTGTAGAGTGGATAAAATGGATGTAGAGTGGATAAAAATGGATGTAGAGTGGATAAAATGGATGTAGAGTGCATAAAAATGGATGTTGCGTGGATAAAGTGGATGTAGAGTGGATAAAATGGATGTACATTTAATAAAAATGGATGTAGAGTGGATAAAAATGAATGTAGAGTGGATAAAAATGGATGTAGATTGGATAAAATGGATGTAGAGTTAATAAAAGTGGATGTAGAGTGGATAAAATGGATGTAGAGTTGATACAAATGGATGTAGAGTGGATAAAAATGGATGTAGATTGGATAAAATGGATGTAGAGTGGATAAAAATGGATGTAGATTATATAAATTGGATGTAGAGTATATAAAATGGATGTAGAGTGGATAAAAATGGATGTAGATTGGATAAAATGGATGTAGAGTGGATAAAAATGGATGTAGATTATATAAATTGGATGTAGAGTATATAAAATGGATGTAGAGTGGATAAAAATGGATGTCGAGTGGATAAAATGGATGTATAGTGGATAAAAATGGATGTAGAGTAGATAAAATAGATGTAGAGTGGATAAAAATGGATGTAGAGTGGATAAAAATGGATGTAGATTGGATAAAATGGATGTAGAGTTAATAAAAGTGGATGTAGAGTGGATAAAATGGATGTAGAGTTGATAAAAATGGATGTAGAGTGGATAAAAATGGATGTAGATTGGATAAAATGGATGTAGAGTGGATAAAAATTGATGTAGATTATATAAATTGGATGTAGAGTATATAAAATGGATGTAGAGTGGATAAAAATGGATGTCGAGTGGATAAAATGGATGTAGAGTGGATAAAAATGGATGTAGATTGGACAAAATGGATGTAGAGTTAATAAAAATGGATGTAGAGTGGATAAAATGGATGTATAGTGGATAAAAATGGATGTAGAGTAGATAAAATAGATGTAGAGTGGATAAAAATGGATGTAGAGTGGATAAAATGGATGTCGAGTGGATAAAATGGATGTAGAGTGGATAAAAATAGATGTAGAGTGGATAAAAATGGATGTAGAGTGGATACAATGGATGTAGAGTGGATAAAAATGGATGTAGAGTGGATAAAATGGATGTAGAGTGGATAAAAATGGATGTAGAGTGGATAAAATGGATGTAGAGTGCATAAAAATGGATGTTGAGTGGATAAAATGGATGTAGAGTGGATAAAATGGATGTAGAGTGGATAAAATGGATGTACATTTAATAAAAATGGATGTAGAGTGGATAAAAATGGATGTAGAGTGGATAAAAATGGATGTAGAGTGGATAAAATGGATGAAGAGTGGATAAAATGGTTGTAGAGTGGATAAAATGGATGTAGAGTAGATAAAAATGGATGTAGAGTGGATAAAATGGATGTAGAGTGGATAAAATGGTTGTAGAGTGCATAAAAATGGATGTTGAGTGGATAAAATGGATGTAGAGTGGATAAAATGGATGTACATTTAATAAAAATGGATGTAGAGTGGATAAAAATGGATGTAGAGTGGATAAAATGGATGTAGAGTGGATAAAAATGGATGTCGAGTGGATAAAATGGATGTAGAGTGGAGAAAAATAGATGTAGAGAGGATAAAATGGAAGTAGAGTGGATAAAAATGGATGTAGAGTGGATAAAAATGGATGTAGAGTGGATAAAATGGATGTAGAGTGGATAAAAATGGATGTAGATTGGATAAAATGGATGTGGAGTGGATAACAATGGATGTAGAGAGGATAAAAATGGATATAGGGTAGATAAAATGGATGTAGAGTTAATAAAAATGGATGTAGAGTGGATATAATGGATGTAGAGAGGATAAAATGGATGTGGAGTGGATAACAATGGATGTAGAGTGGATAAAATGGATGTAGAGTGGATAAAATGGATGAAGAGTGGATAAAATGGTTGTAGAGTGGATAAAATGGATGTAGAGTAGATAAAAATGGATGTAGAGTGGATAAAATGGATGTAGAGTGGATAAAATGGATGTAGAGTGGATAAAAATGGATGTAGAGTGGATAAAATGGATGTAGAGTTAATAAAAGTGGATGTAGAGTGGATAAAATGGATGTAGAGTTGATACAAATGGATGTAGAGTGGATAAAAATGGATGTAGATTGGATAAAATGGATGTAGAGTGGATAAAAATGGATGTAGATTATATAAATTGGATGTAGAGTATATAAAATGGATGTAGAGTGGATAAAAATGGATGTAGATTGGATAAAATGGATGTAGAGTGGATAAAAATGGATGTAGATTGGATAAAATGGATGTAGAGTGGATGAAAATGGATGTAGAGTATATAAATTGGATGTAGAGTATATAAAATGGATGTAGAGTGGATAAAAATGGATGTCGAGTCGATAAAATGGATGTAGAGTGGATAAAAATGGATGTAGAGTGGATAAAATGGATGTAGAGTTGATAAAAATGGATGTAGAGTGGATAAAATGGATGTAGAGTAGATAAAATGGATGTAGAGTGGATAAAATGGATGTAGAGTTGATAAAATGGATGTAAAGTGGATAAAATGGATGTAGAGTTAATAAAAATGGATGTAGAGTGGAAATAATGGATGTAGAGAGGATAAAATGGATGTAGAGTGGATAAAATGGATGAAGAGTGGATAAAATGGTTGTAGAGTGGATAAAATGGATGTAGAGTAGATAAAAATGGATGTAGAGTGGATAAAATGGATGTAGAGTGGATAAAATGGATGTAGAGTGGATAAAAATGGATGTAGAGTGGATAAAATGGATGTAGAGTGCATAAAAATGGATGTTGAGTGGATAAAGTGGATGTAGAGTGGATAAAATGGATGTACATTTAATAAAAATGGATGTAGAGTGGATAAAAATGGATGTAGAGTGGATAAAAATGGATGTAGATTGGATAAAATGGATGTAGAGTTAATAAAAGTGGATGTAGAGTGGATAAAATGGATGTAGAGTTGATAAAAATGGATGTAGAGTGGATAAAAATGGATGTAGATTGGATAAAATGGATGTAGAGTGGATAAAAATGGATGTAGATTATATAAATTGGATGTAGAGTATATAAAATGGATGTAGAGTTAATAAAAGTGGATGTAGAGTGGATAAAATGGATGTAGAGTTGATAAAAATGGATGTAGAGTGGATAAAAATGGATGTAGATTGGATAAAATGGATGTAGAGTGGATAAAAATGGATGTAGATTATATAAATTGGATGTAGAGTATATAAAATGGATGTAGAGTGGATAAAAATGGATGTAGATTGGATAAAATGGATGTAGAGTGGATAAAAATGGATGTAGATTATATAAATTGGATGTAGAGTATATAAAATGGATGTAGAGTGGATAAAAATGGATGTCGAGTGGATAAAAATGGATGTAGAGTGGATAAAAATGGATGTAGATTGGATAAAATGGATGTAGAGTTAATAAAAGTGGATGTAGAGTGGATAAAATGGATGTAGAGTTGATAAAAATGGATGTAGAGTGGATAAAAATGGATGTAGATTGGATAAAATGGATGTAGAGTGGATAAAAATGGATGTAGATTATATAAATTGGATGTAGAGTATATAAAATGGATGTAGAGTGGATAAAAATGGATGTAGATTGGATAAAATGGATGTAGAGTGGATAAAAATGGATGTAGATTATATAAATTGGATGTAGAGTATATAAAATGGATGTAGAGTGGATAAAAATGGATGTCGAGTGGATAAAATGGATGTAGAGTGGATAAAAATGGATGTAGATTGGATAAAATGGATGTAGAGTTAATAAAAATGTATGTAGAGTGGATAAAATGGATGTACAGTGGATAAAAATGGATGTAGAGTAGATAAAATAGATGTAGAGTGGATAAAAATGGATGTAGAGTGGATAAAATGGATGTCGAGTGGATAAAATGGATGTAGAGTGGATAAAAATAGATGTAGAGTGGATAAAAATGGATGTAGAGTGGATACAATGGATGTAGAGTGGATAAAAATGGATGTAGAGTGGATAAAATGGATGTAGAGTGGATAAAAATGGATGTAGAGTGGATAAAATGGATGTAGAGTGCATAAAAATGGATGTTGAGTGGATAAAATGGATGTAGAGTGGATAAAATGGATGTACATTTAATAAAAATGGATGTAGAGTGGATAAAAATGGATGTAGAGTGGATAAAAATGGATGTAGATTGGATAAAATGGATGTAGAGTTAATAAAAGTGGATGTAGAGTGGATAAAATGGATGTAGAGTTGATAAAAATGGATGTAGAGTGGATAAAAATGGATGTAGATTGGATAAAATGGATGTAGAGTGGATAAAAATGGATGTAGATTATATAAATTGGATGTAGAGTATATAAAATGGATGTAGAGTGGATAAAAATGGATGTCGAGTGGATAAAATGGATGTAGAGTGGATAAAATGGATGTAGATTGGATAAAATGGATGTAGAGTTAATAAAAATGGATGTAGAGTGGATAAAATGGATGTATAGTGGATAAAAATGGATGTAGAGTAGATAAAATAGATGTAGAGTGGATAAAAATGGATGTAGAGTGGATAAAATGGATGTCGAGTGGATAAAATGGATGTAGAGTGGATAAAAATAGATGTAGAGTGGATAAAAATGGATGTAGAGTGGATACAATGGATGTAGAGTGGATAAAAATGGATGTAGAGTGGATAAAATGGATGTAGAGTGGATAAAATGGATGTAGAGTTGATAAAATGGATGTAAAGTGGATAAAATGGATGTAGAGTTAATAAAAATGGATGTAGAGTGGATAAAATGGATGTACATTTAATAAAAATGGATGTAGAGTGGATAAAAATGGATGTAGAGTGGATGAAATGGATGTAGAGTGGATAAAATGGATGTAGAGTGGATAAAAATGGATGTAGAGTGGATAAAAATGGATATAGGGTAGATAAAATGGATGTAGAGTTAATAAAAATGGATGTAGAGTGGG
The DNA here is from genome assembly GCA_933228935.1 of Pemphredon lugubris. NCBI lineage: Eukaryota > Metazoa > Arthropoda > Insecta > Hymenoptera > Crabronidae > Pemphredon > Pemphredon lugubris. The sequence goes on from OW121816.1 coordinate 50,047,580, forward strand.
TATAATGGATGTAGAGTGGATAAAATGGATGTGGAGTGGATAACAATGGATGTAGAGTGGATAAAATGGATGTAGAGTGGATAAAATGGATGAAGAGTGGATAAAATGGTTGTAGAGTGGATAAAATGGATGTAGAGTAGATAAAAATGGATGTAGAGTGGATAAAATGGATGTAGAGTGGATAAAAATGGATGTAGAGTGGATAAAATGGATGTAGAGTGCATAAAAATGGATGTTGAGTGGATAAAATGGATGTAGAGTGGATAAAATTAATGTACATTTAATAAAAATGGATGTAGAGTGGATAAAAATGGATGTAGAGTGGATAAAAATGGATGTAGATTGGATAAAATGGATGTAGAGTGGATAAAAATGGATGTAGAGTATATAAATTGGATGTAGAGTATATAAAATGGATGTAGAGTGGATAAAAATGGATGTCGAGTGGATAAAATGGATGTAGAGTGGATAAAAATGGATGTAGATTGGATAAAATGGATGTAGAGTGGATGAAAATGGATGTAGAGTATATAAATTGGATGTAGAGTATATAAAATGGATGTAGAGTGGATAAAAATGGATGTCGAGTGGATAAAATGGATGTAGAGTGGATAAAAATGGATGTAGAGTGGATAAAATGGATGTAGAGTTGATAAAAATGGATGTAGAGTGGATAAAATGGATGTAGAGTAGATAAAATGGATGTAGAGTGGATAAAATGGATGTAGAGTTGATAAAATGGATGTAAAGTGGATAAAATGGATGTAGAGTTAATAAAAATGGATGTAGAGTGGAAATAATGGATGTAGAGAGGATAAAATGGATGTAGAGTGGATAAAATGGATGTAGAGTTCATAAAAATGGATGTAGAGTGGATAAAAATGTATGTAGATTGGATAAAATGGATGTAGAGTGGATAAAAATGGATGTAGAGTGGATAAAATGGATGTAGAGTGGATAAAATGATTGTAGAGTGGATAAAATGGATGTAGAGTGGATAAAAATGGATGTAGAGTGGATAAAATGGTTGTAGAGTGGATAAAATGGATGTAGAGTGGATAAAAATGGATGTAGAGTGGATAAAATGGATGTAGAGTGGATAAAAATGGATGTAGAGTGGATAAAATGGATGTAGAGTAGATAAAATAGATGTAGAGTGGATAAAAATGGATGTAGAGTGGATAAAATGGATGTCGAGTGGATAAAATGGATGTAGAGTGGATAAAAATAGATGTAGAGTGGATAAAAATGGATGTAGAGTGGATACAATGGATGTAGAGTGGATAAAAATGGATGTAGATTGGATAAAATGGATGTAGAGTTGATAAAATGGATGTAAAGTGGATAAAATGGATGTAGAGTTAATAAAAATGGATGTAGAGTGGAAATAATGGATGTAGAGAGGATAAAATGGATGTAGAGCGGATAAAATGGATGTAGAGTTCATAAAAATGGATGTAGAGTGGATAAAAATGGATGTAGAGTGGATAAAATGGATGTAGAGTGCATAAAAATGGATGTTGAGTGGATAAAATGGATGTAGAGTGGATAAAATGGATGTACATTTAATAAAAATGGATGTAGAGTGGATAAAAATGGATGTAGAGTGGATAAAAATGGATGTAGATTGGATAAAATGGATGTAGAGTTAATAAAAGTGGATGTAGAGTGGATAAAATGGATGTAGAGTTGATAAAAATGGATGTAGAGTGGATAAAAATGGATGTAGATTGGATAAAATGGATGTAGAGTGGATAAAAATGGATGTAGATTATATAAATTGGATGTAGAGTATATAAAATGGATGTAGAGTGGATAAAAATGGATGTCGAGTGGATAAAATGGATGTAGAGTGGATAAAATGGATGTAGATTGGATAAAATGGATGTAGAGTTAATAAAAATGGATGTAGAGTGGATAAAATGGATGTATAGTGGATAAAAATGGATGTAGAGTAGATAAAATAGATGTAGAGTGGATAAAAATGGATGTAGAGTGGATAAAATGGATGTCGAGTGGATAAAATGGATGTAGAGTGGATAAAATGGATGTACATTTAATAAAAATGGATGTAGAGTGGATAAAAATGGATGTAGAGTGGATAAAAATGGATGTAGATTGGATAAAATGGATGTAGAGTTAATAAAAGTGGATGTAGAGTGGATAAAATGGATGTAGAGTTGATAAAAATGGATGTAGAGTGGATAAAATGGATGTAGAGTGGATAAAAATAGATGTAGAGTGGATAAAAATGGATGTAGAGTGGATAAAAATGGATGTAGATTGGATAAAATGGATGTAGAGTTAATAAAAGTGGATGTAGAGTGGATAAAATGGATGTAGAGTGGATAAAATGGTTGTAGAGTGCATAAAAATGGATGTTGAGTGGATAAAATGGATGTAGAGTGGATAAAATGGATGTACATTTAATAAAAATGGATGTAGAGTGGATAAAAATGGATGTAGATTGGATAAAATGGATGTAAAGTGGATAAAAATGGATGTCGAGTGGATAAAATGGATGTAGAGTGGAGAAAAATAGATGTAGAGAGGATAAAATGGAAGTAGAGTGGATAAAAATGGATGTAGAGTGGATAAAAATGGATGTAGAGTGGATAAAATGGATGTAGAGTGGATAAAAATGGATGTAGATTGGATAAAATGGATGTGGAGTGGATAACAATGGATGTAGAGAGGATAAAAATGGATATAGGGTAGATAAAATGGATGTAGAGTTAATAAAAATGGATGTAGAGTGGATATAATGGATGTAGAGAGGATAAAATGGATGTGGAGTGGATAACAATGGATGTAGAGTGGATAAAATGGATGTAGAGTGGATAAAATGGATGAAGAGTGGATAAAATGGTTGTAGAGTGGATAAAATGGATGTAGAGTAGATAAAAATGGATGTAGAGTGGATAAAATGGATGTAGAGTGGATAAAATGGATGTAGAGTGGATAAAAATGGATGTAGAGTGGATAAAATGGATGTAGAGTTAATAAAAGTGGATGTAGAGTGGATAAAATGGATGTAGAGTTGATAAAAATGGATGTAGAGTGGATAAAAATGGATGTAGATTGGATAAAATGGATGTAGAGTGGATAAAAATGGATGTAGATTATATAAATTGGATGTAGAGTATATAAAATGGATGTAGAGTGGATAAAAATGGATGTAGATTGGATAAAATGGATGTAGAGTGGATAAAAATGGATGTAGATTATATAAATTGGATGTAGAGTATATAAAATGGATGTAGAGTGGATAAAAATGGATGTCGAGTGGATAAAATGGATGTATAGTGGATAAAAATGGATGTAGAGTAGATAAAATAGATGTAGAGTGGATAAAAATGGATGTAGAGTGGATAAAAATGGATGTAGATTGGATAAAATGGATGTAGAGTTAATAAAAGTGGATGTAGAGTGGATAAAATGGATGTAGAGTTGATAAAAATGGATGTAGAGTGGATAAAAATGGATGTAGATTGGATAAAATGGATGTAGAGTGGATAAAAATTGATGTAGATTATATAAATTGGATGTAGAGTATATAAAATGGATGTAGAGTGGATAAAAATGGATGTCGAGTGGATAAAATGGATGTAGAGTGGATAAAATGGATGTAGAGTGGATAAAAATAGATGTAGAGTGGATAAAAATGGATGTAGAGTGGATACAATGGATGTAGAGTGGATAAAAATGGATGTAGAGTGGATAAAATGGATGTAGAGTGGATAAAAATGGATGTAGAGTGGATAAAATGGATGTAGAGTGCATAAAAATGGATGTTGAGTGGATAAAATGGATGTAGAGTGGATAAAATGGATGTACATTTAATAAAAATGGATGTAGAGTGGATAAAAATGGATGTAGAGTGGATAAAAATGGATGTAGATTGGATAAAATGGATGTAGAGTTAATAAAAGTGGATGTAGAGTGGATAAAATGGATGTAGAGTTGATAAAAATGGATGTAGAGTGGATAAAAATGGATGTAGATTGGATAAAATGGATGTAGAGTGGATAAAAATGGATGTAGATTATATAAATTGGATGTAGAGTATATAAAATGGATGTAGAGTGGATAAAAATGGATGTTGAGTGGATAAAATGGATGTAGAGTGGATAAAATGGATGTGGAGTGGATAACAATGGATGTAGAGAGGATAAAAATGGATATAGGGTAGATAAAATGGATGTAGAGTTAATAAAAATGGATGTAGAGTGGATATAATGGATGTAGAGAGGATAAAATGGATGTGGAGTGGATAACAATGGATGTAGAGTGGATAAAATGGATGTAGAGTGGATAAAATGGATGAAGAGTGGATAAAATGGTTGTAGGGTGGATAAAATGGATGTAGAGTAGATAAAAATGGATGTAGAGTGGATAAAATGGATGTAGAGTGGATAAAATGGTTGTAGAGTGCATAAAAATGGATGTTGAGTGGATAAAATGGATGTAGAGTGGATAAAATGGATGTACATTTAATAAAAATGGATGTAGAGTGGATAAAAATGGATGTAGAGTGGATAAAATGGATGTAAAGTGGATAAAAATGGATGTCGAGTGGATAAAATGGATGTAGAGTGGAGAAAAATAGATGTAGAGAGGATAAAATGGAAGTAGAGTGGATAAAAATGGATGTAGAGTGGATAAAAATGGATGTAGAGTGGATAAAATGGATGTAGAGTGGATAAAAATGGATGTAGATTGGATAAAATGGATGTGGAGTGGATAACAATGGATGTAGAGAGGATAAAAATGGATATAGGGTAGATAAAATGGATGTAGAGTTAATAAAAATGGATGTAGAGTGGATATAATGGATGTAGAGAGGATAAAATGGATGTGGAGTGGATAACAATGGATGTAGAGTGGATAAAATGGATGTAGAGTGGATAAAATGGATGAAGAGTGGATAAAATGGTTGTAGAGTGGATAAAATGGATGTAGAGTGGATAAAAATGGATGTAGAGTGGATAAAATGGATGTAGAGTGCATAAAAATGGATGTTGCGTGGATAAAGTGGATGTAGAGTGGATAAAATGGATGTACATTTAATAAAAATGGATGTAGAGTGGATAAAAATGGATGTAGAGTGGATAAAAATGGATGTAGATTGGATAAAATGGATGTAGAGTTAATAAAAGTGGATGTAGAGTGGATAAAATGGATGTAGAGTTGATACAAATGGATGTAGAGTGGATAAAAATGGATGTAGATTGGATAAAATGGATGTAGAGTGGATAAAAATGGATGTAGATTATATAAATTGGATGTAGAGTATATAAAATGGATGTAGAGTGGATAAAAATGGATGTAGATTGGATAAAATGGATGTAGAGTGGATAAAAATGGATGTAGATTATATAAATTGGATGTAGAGTATATAAAATGGATGTAGAGTGGATAAAAATGGATGTCGAGTGGATAAAATGGATGTATAGTGGATAAAAATGGATGTAGAGTAGATAAAATAGATGTAGAGTGGATAAAAATGGATGTAGAGTGGATAAAAATGGATGTAGATTGGATAAAATGGATGTAGAGTTAATAAAAGTGGATGTAGAGTGGATAAAATGGATGTAGAGTTGATAAAAATGGATGTAGAGTGGATAAAAATGGATGTAGATTGGATAAAATGGATGTAGAGTGGATAAAAATTGATGTAGATTATATAAATTGGATGTAGAGTATATAAAATGGATGTAGAGTGGATAAAAATGGATGTCGAGTGGATAAAATGGATGTAGAGTGGATAAAAATGGATGTAGATTGGACAAAATGGATGTAGAGTTAATAAAAATGGATGTAGAGTGGATAAAATGGATGTAGAGTGGATAAAATGGATGAAGAGTGGATAAAATGGTTGTAGAGTGGATAAAATGGATGTAGAGTGGATAAAAATGGATGTAGAGTGGATAAAATGGATGTAGAGTGCATAAAAATGGATGTTGCGTGGATAAAGTGGATGTAGAGTGGATAAAATGGATGTACATTTAATAAAAATGGATGTAGAGTGGATAAAAATGGATGTAGAGTGGATAAAAATGGATGTAGATTGGATAAAATGGATGTAGAGTTAATAAAAGTGGATGTAGAGTGGATAAAATGGATGTAGAGTTGATACAAATGGATGTAGAGTGGATAAAAATGGATGTAGAGTGGATAAAATGGATGTAAAGTGGATAAAAATGGATGTCGAGTGGATAAAATGGATGTAGAGTGGAGAAAAATAGATGTAGAGAGGATAAAATGGAAGTAGAGTGGATAAAAATGGATGTAGAGTGGATAAAAATGGATGTAGAGTGGATAAAATGGATGTAGAGTGGATAAAAATGGATGTAGATTGGATAAAATGGATGTGGAGTGGATAACAATGGATGTAGAGAGGATAAAAATGGATATAGGGTAGATAAAATGGATGTAGAGTTAATAAAAATGGATGTAGAGTGGATATAATGGATGTAGAGAGGATAAAATGGATGTGGAGTGGATAACAATGGATGTAGAGTGGATAAAATGGATGTAGAGTGGATAAAATGGATGAAGAGTGGATAAAATGGTTGTAGAGTGGATAAAATGGATGTAGAGTGGATAAAAATGGATGTAGAGTGGATAAAATGGATGTAGAGTGCATAAAAATGGATGTTGCGTGGATAAAGTGGATGTAGAGTGGATAAAATGGATGTACATTTAATAAAAATGGATGTAGAGTGGATAAAAATGGATGTAGAGTGGATAAAAATGGATGTAGATTGGATAAAATGGATGTAGAGTTAATAAAAGTGGATGTAGAGTGGATAAAATGGATGTAGAGTTGATACAAATGGATGTAGAGTGGATAAAAATGGATGTAGATTGGATAAAATGGATGTAGAGTGGATAAAAATGGATGTAGATTATATAAATTGGATGTAGAGTATATAAAATGGATGTAGAGTGGATAAAAATGGATGTAGATTGGATAAAATGGATGTAGAGTGGATAAAAATGGATGTAGAGTATATAAATTGGATGTAGAGTATATAAAATGGATGTAGAGTGGATAAAAATGGATGTCGAGTGGATAAAATGGATGTATAGTGGATAAAAATGGATGTAGAGTAGATAAAATAGATGTAGAGTGGATAAAAATGGATGTAGAGTGGATAAAAATGGATGTAGATTGGATAAAATGGATGTAGAGTTAATAAAAGTGGATGTAGAGTGGATAAAATGGATGTAGAGTTGATAAAAATGGATGTAGAGTGGATAAAAATGGATGTAGATTGGATAAAATGGATGTAGAGTGGATAAAAATTGATGTAGTTTATATAAATTGGATGTAGAGTATATAAAATGGATGTAGAGTGGATAAAAATGGATGTCGAGTGGATAAAATGGATGTAGAGTGGATAAAAATGGATGTAGATTGGACAAAATGGATGTAGAGTTAATAAAAATGGATGTAGAGTGGATAAAATGGATGTATAGTGGATAAAAATGGATGTAGAGTAGATAAAATAGATGTAGAGTGGATAAAAATGGATGTAGAGTGGATAAAATGGATGTCGAGTGGATAAAATGGATGTAGAGTGGATAAAAATAGATGTAGAGTGGATAAAAATGGATGTAGAGTGGATACAATGGATGTAGAGTGGATAAAAATGGATGTAGAGTGGATAAAATGGATGTAGAGTGGATAAAAATGGATGTAGAGTGGATAAAATGGATGTAGAGTGCATAAAAATGGATGTTGAGTGGATAAAATGGATGTAGAGTGGATAAAATGGATGTAGAGTGGATAAAATGGATGTACATTTAATAAAAATGGATGTAGAGTGGATAAAAATGGATGTAGAGTGGATAAAAATGGATGTAGAGTGGATAAAATGGATGAAGAGTGGATAAAATGGTTGTAGAGTGGATAAAATGGATGTAGAGTAGATAAAAATGGATGTAGAGTGGATAAAATGGATGTAGAGTGGATAAAATGGTTGTAGAGTGCATAAAAATGGATGTTGAGTGGATAAAATGGATGTAGAGTGGATAAAATGGATGTACATTTAATAAAAATGGATGTAGAGTGGATAAAAATGGATGTAGAGTGGATAAAATGGATGTAAAGTGGATAAAAATGGATGTCGAGTGGATAAAATGGATGTAGAGTGGAGAAAAATAGATGTAGAGAGGATAAAATGGAAGTAGAGTGGATAAAAATGGATGTAGAGTGGATAAAAATGGATGTAGAGTGGATAAAATGGATGTAGAGTGGATAAAAATGGATGTAGATTGGATAAAATGGATGTGGAGTGGATAACAATGGATGTAGAGAGGATAAAAATGGATATAGGGTAGATAAAATGGATGTAGAGTTAATAAAAATGGATGTAGAGTGGATATAATGGATGTAGAGAGGATAAAATGGATGTGGAGTGGATAACAATGGATGTAGAGTGGATAAAATGGATGTAGAGTGGATAAAATGGATGAAGAGTGGATAAAATGGTTGTAGAGTGGATAAAATGGATGTAGAGTGGATAAAAATGGATGTAGAGTGGATAAAATGGATGTAGAGTGCATAAAAATGGATGTTGCGTGGATAAAGTGGATGTAGAGTGGATAAAATGGATGTACATTTAATAAAAATGGATGTAGAGTGGATAAAAATGGATGTAGAGTGGATAAAAATGGATGTAGATTGGATAAAATGGATGTAGAGTTAATAAAAGTGGATGTAGAGTGGATAAAATGGATGTAGAGTTGATACAAATGGATGTAGAGTGGATAAAAATGGATGTAGATTGGATAAAATGGATGTAGAGTGGATAAAAATGGATGTAGATTATATAAATTGGATGTAGAGTATATAAAATGGATGTAGAGTGGATAAAAATGGATGTAGATTGGATAAAATGGATGTAGAGTGGATAAAAATGGATGTAGATTATATAAATTGGATGTAGAGTATATAAAATGGATGTAGAGTGGATAAAAATGGATGTCGAGTCGATAAAATGGATGTAGAGTGGATAAAAATGGATGTAGAGTGGATAAAATGGATGTAGAGTTGATAAAAATGGATGTAGAGTGGATAAAATGGATGTAGAGTAGATAAAATGGATGTAGAGTGGATAAAATGGATGTAGAGTTGATAAAATGGATGTAAAGTGGATAAAATGGATGTAGAGTTAATAAAAATGGATGTAGAGTGGAAATAATGGATGTAGAGAGGATAAAATGGATGTAGAGTGGATAAAATGGATGAAGAGTGGATAAAATGGTTGTAGAGTGGATAAAATGGATGTAGAGTAGATAAAAATGGATGTAGAGTGGATAAAATGGATGTAGAGTGGATAAAATGGATGTAGAGTGGATAAAAATGGATGTAGAGTGGATAAAATGGATGTAGAGTGCATAAAAATGGATGTTGAGTGGATAAAGTGGATGTAGAGTGGATAAAATGGATGTACATTTAATAAAAATGGATGTAGAGTGGATAAAAATGGATGTAGAGTGGATAAAAATGGATGTAGATTGGATAAAATGGATGTAGAGTTAATAAAAGTGGATGTAGAGTGGATAAAATGGATGTAGAGTTGATAAAAATGGATGTAGAGTGGATAAAAATGGATGTAGATTGGATAAAATGGATGTAGAGTGGATAAAAATGGATGTAGATTATATAAATTGGATGTAGAGTATATAAAATGGATGTAGAGTTAATAAAAGTGGATGTAGAGTGGATAAAATGGATGTAGAGTTGATAAAAATGGATGTAGAGTGGATAAAAATGGATGTAGATTGGATAAAATGGATGTAGAGTGGATAAAAATGGATGTAGATTATATAAATTGGATGTAGAGTATATAAAATGGATGTAGAGTGGATAAAAATGGATGTAGATTGGATAAAATGGATGTAGAGTGGATAAAAATGGATGTAGATTATATAAATTGGATGTAGAGTATATAAAATGGATGTAGAGTGGATAAAAATGGATGTCGAGTGGATAAAAATGGATGTAGAGTGGATAAAAATGGATGTAGATTGGATAAAATGGATGTAGAGTTAATAAAAGTGGATGTAGAGTGGATAAAATGGATGTAGAGTTGATAAAAATGGATGTAGAGTGGATAAAAATGGATGTAGATTGGATAAAATGGATGTAGAGTGGATAAAAATGGATGTAGATTATATAAATTGGATGTAGAGTATATAAAATGGATGTAGAGTGGATAAAAATGGATGTAGATTGGATAAAATGGATGTAGAGTGGATAAAAATGGATGTAGATTATATAAATTGGATGTAGAGTATATAAAATGGATGTAGAGTGGATAAAAATGGATGTCGAGTGGATAAAATGGATGTAGAGTGGATAAAAATGGATGTAGATTGGATAAAATGGATGTAGAGTTAATAAAAATGTATGTAGAGTGGATAAAATGGATGTAGAGTGGATAAAAATGGATGTAGAGTAGATAAAATAGATGTAGAGTGGATAAAAATGGATGTAGAGTGGATAAAATGGATGTCGAGTGGATAAAATGGATGTAGAGTGGATAAAAATAGATGTAGAGTGGATAAAAATGGATGTAGAGTGGATACAATGGATGTAGAGTGGATAAAAATGGATGTAGAGTGGATAAAATGGATGTAGAGTGGATAAAAATGGATGTAGAGTGGATAAAATGGATGTAGAGTGCATAAAAATGGATGTTGAGTGGATAAAATGGATGTAGAGTGGATAAAATGGATGTACATTTAATAAAAATGGATGTAGAGTGGATAAAAATGGATGTAGAGTGGATAAAAATGGATGTAGATTGGATAAAATGGATGTAGAGTTAATAAAAGTGGATGTAGAGTGGATAAAATGGATGTAGAGTTGATAAAAATGGATGTAGAGTGGATAAAAATGGATGTAGATTGGATAAAATGGATGTAGAGTGGATAAAAATGGATGTAGATTATATAAATTGGATGTAGAGTATATAAAATGGATGTAGAGTGGATAAAAATGGATGTCGAGTGGATAAAATGGATGTAGAGTGGATAAAATGGATGTAGATTGGATAAAATGGATGTAGAGTTAATAAAAATGGATGTAGAGTGGATAAAATGGATGTATAGTGGATAAAAATGGATGTAGAGTAGATAAAATAGATGTAGAGTGGATAAAAATGGATGTAGAGTGGATAAAATGGATGTCGAGTGGATAAAATGGATGTAGAGTGGATAAAAATAGATGTAGAGTGGATAAAAATGGATGTAGAGTGGATACAATGGATGTAGAGTGGATAAAAATGGATGTAGAGTGGATAAAATGGATGTAGAGTGGATAAAATGGATGTAGAGTTGATAAAATGGATGTAAAGTGGATAAAATGGATGTAGAGTTAATAAAAATGGATGTAGAGTGGATAAAATGGATGTACATTTAATAAAAATGGATGTAGAGTGGATAAAAATGGATGTAGAGTGGATAAAATGGATGTAGAGTGGATAAAATGGATGTAGAGTGGATAAAAATGGATGTAGAGTGGATAAAAATGGATATAGGGTAGATAAAATGGATGTAGAGTTAATAAAAATGGATGTAGAGTGGATATAATGGATGTAGAGAGGATAAAATGGATGTGGAGTGGATAACAATGGATGTAGAGTGGATAAAATGGATGTAGAGTGGATAAAATGGATGAAGAGTGGATAAAATGGTTGTAGAGTGGATAAAATGGATGTAGAGTAGATAAAAATGGATGTAGAGTGGATAAAATGGATGTAGAGTGGATAAAAATGGATGTAGAGTGGATAAAATGGATGTAGAGTGCATAAAAATGGATGTTGAGTGGATAAAATGGATGTAGAGTGGATAAAATTAATGTACATTTAATAAAAATGGATGTAGAGTGGATAAAAATGGATGTAGAGTGGATAAAAATGGATGTAGATTGGATAAAATGGATGTAGAGTGGATAAAAATGGATGTAGAGTATATAAATTGGATGTAGAGTATATAAAATGGATGTAGAGTGGATAAAAATGGATGTCGAGTGGATAAAATGGATGTAGAGTGGATAAAAATGGATGTAGATTGGATAAAATGGATGTAGAGTGGATGAAAATGGATGTAGAGTATATAAATTGGATGTAGAGTATATAAAATGGATGTAGAGTGGATAAAAATGGATGTCGAGTGGATAAAATGGATGTAGAGTGGATAAAAATGGATGTAGAGTGGATAAAATGGATGTAGAGTTGATAAAAATGGATGTAGAGTGGATAAAATGGATGTAGAGTAGATAAAATGGATGTAGAGTGGATAAAATGGATGTAGAGTTGATAAAATGGATGTAAAGTGGATAAAATGGATGTAGAGTTAATAAAAATGGATGTAGAGTGGAAATAATGGATGTAGAGAGGATAAAATGGATGTAGAGTGGATAAAATGGATGTAGAGTTCATAAAAATGGATGTAGAGTGGATAAAAATGTATGTAGATTGGATAAAATGGATGTAGAGTGGATAAAAATGGATGTAGAGTGGATAAAATGGATGTAGAGTGGATAAAATGATTGTAGAGTGGATAAAATGGATGTAGAGTGGATAAAAATGGATGTAGAGTGGATAAAATGGTTGTAGAGTGGATAAAATGGATGTAGAGTAGATAAAAATGGATGTAGAGTGGATAAAATGGATGTAGAGTGGATAAAAATGGATGTAGAGTGGATAAAATGGATGTAGAGTAGATAAAATAGATGTAGAGTGGATAAAAATGGATGTAGAGTGGATAAAATGGATGTCGAGTGGATAAAATGGATGTAGAGTGGATAAAAATAGATGTAGAGTGGATAAAAATGGATGTAGAGTGGATACAATGGATGTAGAGTGGATAAAAATGGATGTAGATTGGATAAAATGGATGTAGAGTTGATAAAATGGATGTAAAGTGGATAAAATGGATGTAGAGTTAATAAAAATGGATGTAGAGTGGAAATAATGGATGTAGAGAGGATAAAATGGATGTAGAGCGGATAAAATGGATGTAGAGTTCATAAAAATGGATGTAGAGTGGATAAAAATGGATGTAGAGTGGATAAAATGGATGTAGAGTGCATAAAAATGGATGTTGAGTGGATAAAATGGATGTAGAGTGGATAAAATGGATGTACATTTAATAAAAATGGATGTAGAGTGGATAAAAATGGATGTAGAGTGGATAAAAATGGATGTAGATTGGATAAAATGGATGTAGAGTTAATAAAAGTGGATGTAGAGTGGATAAAATGGATGTAGAGTTGATAAAAATGGATGTAGAGTGGATAAAAATGGATGTAGATTGGATAAAATGGATGTAGAGTGGATAAAAATGGATGTAGATTATATAAATTGGATGTAGAGTATATAAAATGGATGTAGAGTGGATAAAAATGGATGTCGAGTGGATAAAATGGATGTAGAGTGGATAAAATGGATGTAGATTGGATAAAATGGATGTAGAGTTAATAAAAATGGATGTAGAGTGGATAAAATGGATGTATAGTGGATAAAAATGGATGTAGAGTAGATAAAATAGATGTAGAGTGGATAAAAATGGATGTAGAGTGGATAAAATGGATGTCGAGTGGATAAAATGGATGTAGAGTGGATAAAATAGATGTACATTTAATAAAAATGGATGTAGAGTGGATAAAAATGGATGTAGAGTGGATAAAAATGGATGTAGATTGGATAAAATGGATGTAGAGTTAATAAAAGTGGATGTAGAGTGGATAAAATGGATGTAGAGTTGATAAAAATGGATGTAGAGTGGATAAAATGGATGTAGAGTGGATAAAAATAGATGTAGAGTGGATAAAAATGGATGTAGAGTGGATAAAAATGGATGTAGATTGGATAAAATGGATGTAGAGTTAATAAAAGTGGATGTAGAGTGGATAAAATGGATGTAGAGTGGATAAAATGGTTGTAGAGTGCATAAAAATGGATGTTGAGTGGATAAAATGGATGTAGAGTGGATAAAATGGATGTACATTTAATAAAAATGGATGTAGAGTGGATAAAAATGGATGTAGATTGGATAAAATGGATGTAAAGTGGATAAAAATGGATGTCGAGTGGATAAAATGGATGTAGAGTGGAGAAAAATAGATGTAGAGAGGATAAAATGGAAGTAGAGTGGATAAAAATGGATGTAGAGTGGATAAAAATGGATGTAGAGTGGATAAAATGGATGTAGAGTGGATAAAAATGGATGTAGATTGGATAAAATGGATGTGGAGTGGATAACAATGGATGTAGAGAGGATAAAAATGGATATAGGGTAGATAAAATGGATGTAGAGTTAATAAAAATGGATGTAGAGTGGATATAATGGATGTAGAGAGGATAAAATGGATGTGGAGTGGATAACAATGGATGTAGAGTGGATAAAATGGATGTAGAGTGGATAAAATGGATGAAGAGTGGATAAAATGGTTGTAGAGTGGATAAAATGGATGTAGAGTAGATAAAAATGGATGTAGAGTGGATAAAATGGATGTAGAGTGGATAAAATGGATGTAGAGTGGATAAAAATGGATGTAGAGTGGATAAAATGGATGTAGAGTTAATAAAAGTGGATGTAGAGTGGATAAAATGGATGTAGAGTTGATACAAATGGATGTAGAGTGGATAAAAATGGATGTAGATTGGATAAAATGGATGTAGAGTGGATAAAAATGGATGTAGATTATATAAATTGGATGTAGAGTATATAAAATGGATGTAGAGTGGATAAAAATGGATGTAGATTGGATAAAATGGATGTAGAGTGGATAAAAATGGATGTAGATTATATAAATTGGATGTAGAGTATATAAAATGGATGTAGAGTGGATAAAAATGGATGTCGAGTGGATAAAATGGATGTATAGTGGATAAAAATGGATGTAGAGTAGATAAAATAGATGTAGAGTGGATAAAAATGGATGTAGAGTGGATAAAAATGGATGTAGATTGGATAAAATGGATGTAGAGTTAATAAAAGTGGATGTAGAGTGGATAAAATGGATGTAGAGTTGATAAAAATGGATGTAGAGTGGATAAAAATGGATGTAGATTGGATAAAATGGATGTAGAGTGGATAAAAATTGATGTAGATTATATAAATTGGATGTAGAGTATATAAAATGGATGTAGAGTGGATAAAAATGGATGTCGAGTGGATAAAATGGATGTAGAGTGGATAAAATGGATGTAGAGTGGATAAAAATAGATGTAGAGTGGATAAAAATGGATGTAGAGTGGATACAATGGATGTAGAGTGGATAAAAATGGATGTAGAGTGGATAAAATGGATGTAGAGTGGATAAAAATGGATGTAGAGTGGATAAAATGGATGTAGAGTGCATAAAAATGGATGTTGAGTGGATAAAATGGATGTAGAGTGGATAAAATGGATGTACATTTAATAAAAATGGATGTAGAGTGGATAAAAATGGATGTAGAGTGGATAAAAATGGATGTAGATTGGATAAAATGGATGTAGAGTTAATAAAAGTGGATGTAGAGTGGATAAAATGGATGTAGAGTTGATAAAAATGGATGTAGAGTGGATAAAAATGGATGTAGATTGGATAAAATGGATGTAGAGTGGATAAAAATGGATGTAGATTATATAAATTGGATGTAGAGTATATAAAATGGATGTAGAGTGGATAAAAATGGATGTTGAGTGGATAAAATGGATGTAGAGTGGATAAAATGGATGTGGAGTGGATAACAATGGATGTAGAGAGGATAAAAATGGATATAGGGTAGATAAAATGGATGTAGAGTTAATAAAAATGGATGTAGAGTGGATATAATGGATGTAGAGAGGATAAAATGGATGTGGAGTGGATAACAATGGATGTAGAGTGGATAAAATGGATGTAGAGTGGATAAAATGGATGAAGAGTGGATAAAATGGTTGTAGGGTGGATAAAATGGATGTAGAGTAGATAAAAATGGATGTAGAGTGGATAAAATGGATGTAGAGTGGATAAAATGGTTGTAGAGTGCATAAAAATGGATGTTGAGTGGATAAAATGGATGTAGAGTGGATAAAATGGATGTACATTTAATAAAAATGGATGTAGAGTGGATAAAAATGGATGTAGAGTGGATAAAATGGATGTAAAGTGGATAAAAATGGATGTAGAGTGGATAAAATGGATGTAGAGTGGAGAAAAATAGATGTAGAGAGGATAAAATGGAAGTAGAGTGGATAAAAATGGATGTAGAGTGGATAAAAATGGATGTAGAGTGGATAAAATGGATGTAGAGTGGATAAAAATGGATGTAGATTGGATAAAATGGATGTGGAGTGGATAACAATGGATGTAGAGAGGATAAAAATGGATATAGGGTAGATAAAATGGATGTAGAGTTAATAAAAATGGATGTAGAGTGGATATAATGGATGTAGAGAGGATAAAATGGATGTGGAGTGGATAACAATGGATGTAGAGTGGATAAAATGGATGTAGAGTGGATAAAATGGATGAAGAGTGGATAAAATGGTTGTAGAGTGGATAAAATGGATGTAGAGTGGATAAAAATGGATGTAGAGTGGATAAAATGGATGTAGAGTGCATAAAAATGGATGTTGCGTGGATAAAGTGGATGTAGAGTGGATAAAATGGATGTACATTTAATAAAAATGGATGTAGAGTGGATAAAAATGGATGTAGAGTGGATAAAAATGGATGTAGATTGGATAAAATGGATGTAGAGTTAATAAAAGTGGATGTAGAGTGGATAAAATGGATGTAGAGTTGATACAAATGGATGTAGAGTGGATAAAAATGGATGTAGATTGGATAAAATGGATGTAGAGTGGATAAAAATGGATGTAGATTATATAAATTGGATGTAGAGTATATAAAATGGATGTAGAGTGGATAAAAATGGATGTAGATTGGATAAAATGGATGTAGAGTGGATAAAAATGGATGTAGATTATATAAATTGGATGTAGAGTATATAAAATGGATGTAGAGTGGATAAAAATGGATGTCGAGTGGATAAAATGGATGTATAGTGGATAAAAATGGATGTAGAGTAGATAAAATAGATGTAGAGTGGATAAAAATGGATGTAGAGTGGATAAAAATGGATGTAGATTGGATAAAATGGATGTAGAGTTAATAAAAGTGGATGTAGAGTGGATAAAATGGATGTAGAGTTGATAAAAATGGATGTAGAGTGGATAAAAATGGATGTAGATTGGATAAAATGGATGTAGAGTGGATAAAAATTGATGTAGATTATATAAATTGGATGTAGAGTATATAAAATGGATGTAGAGTGGATAAAAATGGATGTCGAGTGGATAAAATGGATGTAGAGTGGATAAAAATGGATGTAGATTGGACAAAATGGATGTAGAGTTAATAAAAATGGATGTAGAGTGGATAAAATGGATGTAGAGTGGATAAAATGGATGAAGAGTGGATAAAATGGTTGTAGAGTGGATAAAATGGATGTAGAGTGGATAAAAATGGATGTAGAGTGGATAAAATGGATGTAGAGTGCATAAAAATGGATGTTGCGTGGATAAAGTGGATGTAGAGTGGATAAAATGGATGTACATTTAATAAAAATGGATGTAGAGTGGATAAAAATGGATGTAGAGTGGATAAAAATGGATGTAGATTGGATAAAATGGATGTAGAGTTAATAAAAGTGGATGTAGAGTGGATAAAATGGATGTAGAGTTGATACAAATGGATGTAGAGTGGATAAAAATGGATGTAGAGTGGATAAAATGGATGTAAAGTGGATAAAAATGGATGTCGAGTGGATAAAATGGATGTAGAGTGGAGAAAAATAGATGTAGAGAGGATAAAATGGAAGTAGAGTGGATAAAAATGGATGTAGAGTGGATAAAAATGGATGTAGAGTGGATAAAATGGATGTAGAGTGGATAAAAATGGATGTAGATTGGATAAAATGGATGTGGAGTGGATAACAATGGATGTAGAGAGGATAAAAATGGATATAGGGTAGATAAAATGGATGTAGAGTTAATAAAAATGGATGTAGAGTGGATATAATGGATGTAGAGAGGATAAAATGGATGTGGAGTGGATAACAATGGATGTAGAGTGGATAAAATGGATGTAGAGTGGATAAAATGGATGAAGAGTGGATAAAATGGTTGTAGAGTGGATAAAATGGATGTAGAGTGGATAAAAATGGATGTAGAGTGGATAAAATGGATGTAGAGTGCATAAAAATGGATGTTGCGTGGATAAAGTGGATGTAGAGTGGATAAAATGGATGTACATTTAATAAAAATGGATGTAGAGTGGATAAAAATGGATGTAGAGTGGATAAAAATGGATGTAGATTGGATAAAATGGATGTAGAGTTAATAAAAGTGGATGTAGAGTGGATAAAATGGATGTAGAGTTGATACAAATGGATGTAGAGTGGATAAAAATGGATGTAGAGTGGATAAAATGGATGTAGAGTGGATAAAAATGGATGTAGATTATATAAATTGGATGTAGAGTATATAAAATGGATGTAGAGTGGATAAAAATGGATGTAGATTGGATAAAATGGATGTAGAGTGGATAAAAATGGATGTAGATTATATAAATTGGATGTAGAGTATATAAAATGGATGTAGAGTGGATAAAAATGGATGTCGAGTGGATAAAATGGATGTATAGTGGATAAAAATGGATGTAGAGTAGATAAAATAGATGTAGAGTGGATAAAAATGGATGTAGAGTGGATAAAAATGGATGTAGAGTGGATAAAATGGATGTAGAGTTAATAAAAGTGGATGTAGAGTGGATAAAATGGATGTAGAGTTGATAAAAATGGATGTAAAGTGGATAAAAATGGATGTAGATTGGATAAAATGGATGTAGAGTGGATAAAAATTGATGTAGATTATATAAAATGGATGTAGAGTATATAAAATGGATGTAGAGTGGATAAAAATGGATGTAGAGTGGATAAAATGGATGTAGAGTGGATAAAAATGGATGTAGATTGGACAAAATGGATGTAGAGTTAATAAAAATGGATGTAGAGTGGATAAAATGGATGTAGAGTGGATAAAAATGGATGTAGAGTGGATAAAATAGATGTAGAGTGGATAAAAATGGATGTAGAGTGGATAAAATGGATGTCGAGTGGATAAAATGGATGTAGAGTGGATAAAAATAGATGTAGAGTGGATAAAAATGGATGTAGAGTGGATACAATGGATGTAGAGTGGATAAAAATGGATGTAGAGTGGATAAAATGGATGTAGAGTGGATAAAAATGGATGTAGAGTGGATAAAATGGATGTAGAGTGCATAAAAATGGATGTTGAGTGGATAAAATGGATGTAGAGTGGATAAAATGGATGTAGAGTGGATAAAATGGATGTACATTTAATAAAAATGGATGTAGAGTGGATAAAAATGGATGTAGAGTGGATAAAAATGGATGTAGAGTGGATAAAATGGATGAAGAGTGGATAAAATGGTTGTAGAGTGGATAAAATGGATGTAGAGTAGATAAAAATGGATGTAGAGTGGATAAAATGGATGTAGAGTGGATAAAATGGTTGTAGAGTGCATAAAAATGGATGTTGAGTGGATAAAATGGATGTAGAGTGGATAAAATGGATGTACATTTAATAAAAATGGATGTAGAGTGGATAAAAATGGATGTAGAGTGGATAAAATGGATGTAGAGTGGATAAAAATGGATGTCGAGTGGATAAAATGGATGTAGAGTGGATAAAAATAGATGTAGAGAGGATAAAATGGAAGTAGAGTGGATAAAAATGGATGTAGAGTGGATAAAAATGGATGTAGAGTGGATAAAATGGATGTAGAGTGGATAAAAATGGATGTAGATTGGATAAAATGGATGTGGAGTGGATAACAATGGATGTAGAGAGGATAAAAATGGATATAGGGTAGATAAAATGGATGTAGAGTTAATAAAAATGGATGTAGAGTGGATATAATGGATGTAGAGAGGATAAAATGGATGTGGAGTGGATAACAATGGATGTAGAGTGGATAAAATGGATGTAGAGTGGATAAAATGGATGAAGAGTGGATAAAATGGTTGTAGAGTGGATAAAATGGATGTAGAGTAGATAAAAATGGATGTAGAGTGGATAAAATGGATGTAGAGTGGATAAAATGGATGTAGAGTGGATAAAAATGGATGTAGAGTGGATAAAATGGATGTAGAGTTAATAAAAGTGGATGTAGAGTGGATAAAATGGATGTAGAGTTGATACAAATGGATGTAGAGTGGATAAAAATGGATGTAGATTGGATAAAATGGATGTAGAGTGGATAAAAATGGATGTAGATTATATAAATTGGATGTAGAGTATATAAAATGGATGTAGAGTGGATAAAAATGGATGTAGATTGGATAAAATGGATGTAGAGTGGATAAAAATGGATGTAGATTATATAAATTGGATGTAGAGTATATAAAATGGATGTAGAGTGGATAAAAATGGATGTCGAGTGGATAAAATGGATGTATAGTGGATAAAAATGGATGTAGAGTAGATAAAATAGATGTAGAGTGGATAAAAATGGATGTAGAGTGGATAAAAATGGATGTAGATTGGATAAAATGGATGTAGAGTTAATAAAAGTGGATGTAGAGTGGATAAAATGGATGTAGAGTTGATAAAAATGGATGTAGAGTGGATAAAAATGGATGTAGATTGGATAAAATGGATGTAGAGTGGATAAAAATTGATGTAGATTATATAAATTGGATGTAGACTATATAAAATGGATGTAGAGTGGATAAAAATGGATGTCGAGTGGATAAAATGGATGTAGAGTGGATAAAAATGGATGTAGATTGGACAAAATGGATGTAGAGTTAATAAAAATGGATGTAGAGTGGATAAAATGGATGTATAGTGGATAAAAATGGATGTAGAGTAGATAAAATAGATGTAGAGTGGATAAAAATGGATGTAGAGTGGATAAAATGGATGTCGAGTGGATAAAATGGATGTAGAGTGGATAAAAATAGATGTAGAGTGGATAAAAATGGATGTAGAGTGGATACAATGGATGTAGAGTGGATAAAAATGGATGTAGAGTGGATAAAATGGATGTAGAGTGGATAAAAATGGATGTAGAGTGGATAAAATGGATGTAGAGTGCATAAAAATGGATGTTGAGTGGATAAAATGGATGTAGAGTGGATAAAATGGATGTACATTTAATAAAAATGGATGTAGAGTGGATAAAAATGGATGTAGAGTGGATAAAAATGGATGTAGAGTGGATAAAATGGATGTAGAGTTAATAAAAGTGGATGTAGAGTGGATAAAATGGATGTAGAGTTGATAAAAATGGATGTAGAGTGGATAAAAATGGATGTAGATTGGATAAAATGGATGTAGAGTGGATAAAAATGGATGTAGATTATATAAATTGGATGTAGAGTATATAAAATGGATGTAGAGTGGATAAAAATGGATGTCGAGTGGATAAAATGGATGTAGAGTGGATAAAATGGATGTAGATTGGATAAAATGGATGTAGAGTTAATAAAAATGGATGTAGAGTGGATAAAATGGATGTATAGTGGATAAAAATGGATGGAGAGTAGATAAAATAGATGTAGAGTGGATAAAAATGGATGTAGAGTGGATAAAATGGATGTCGAGTGGATAAAATGGATGTAGAGTGGATAAAAATAGATGTAGAGTGGATAAAAATGGATGTAGAGTGGATAAAATGGATGTAGAGTGGATAAAAATGGATGTAGAGTGGATAAAATGGATGTAGAGTGGATAAAAATGGATGTAGAGTGGATAAAATGGATGTAGAGTGCATAAAAATGGATGTTGAGTGGATAAAATGGATGTAGAGTGGATAAAATGGATGTACATTTAATAAAAATGGATGTAGAGTGGATAAAAATGGATGTAGAGTGGATGAAATGGATGTAGAGTGGATAAAATGGATGTAGAGTGGATAAAAATGGATGTAGAGTGGATAAAAATGGATATAGGGTAGATAAAATGGATGTAGAGTTAATAAAAATGGATGTAGAGTGGGTATAATGGATGTAGAGAGGATAAAATGGATGTGGAGTGCATAACAATGGATGTAGAGTGGATAAAATGGATGTAGAGTGGATAAAATGGATGAAGAGTGGATAAAATGGTTGTAGAGTGGATAAAATGGATGTAGAGTAGATAAAAATGGATGTAGAGTGGATAAAATGGATGTAGAGTGGATAAAAATGGATGTAGAGTGGATAAAATGGATGTAGAGTGCATAAAAATGGATGTTGAGTGGATAAAATGGATGTAGAGTGGATAAAATTAATGTACATTTAATAAAAATGGATGTAGAGTGGATAAAAATGGATGTAGATTGGATAAAATGGTTGTAGAGTTAATAAAAGTGGATGTAGAGTGGATAAAATGGATGTAGAGTTGATAAAAATGGATGTAGAGTGGATAAAAATGGATGTAGATTGGATAAAATGGATGTAGAGTGGATAAAATGGATGTAGAGTGCATAAAAATGGATGTTGAGTGGATAAAGTGGATGTAGAGTGGATAAAATGGATGTACATTTAATAAAAATGGATGTAGAGTGGATAAAAATGGATGTAGAGTGGATAAAAATGGATGTAGATTGGATAAAATGGATGTAGAGTTAATAAAAGTGGATGTAGAGTGGATAAAATGGATGTAGAGTTGATAAAAATGGATGTAGAGTGGATAAAAATGGATGTCGAGTGGATAAAATGGATGTAGAGTGGATAAAATGGATGTAGATTGGATAAAATGGATGTAGAGTTAATAAAAATGGATGTAGAGTGGATAAAATGGATGTATAGTGGATAAAAATGGATGGAGAGTAGATAAAATAGATGTAGAGTGGATAAAAATGGATGTAGAGTGGATAAAATGGATGTCGAGTGGATAAAATGGATGTAGAGTGGATAAAAATAGATGTAGAGTGGATAAAAATGGATGTAGAGTGGATACAATGGATGTAGAGTGGATAAAAATGGATGTAGAGTGGATAAAAATGGATGTAGAGTGGATAAAAATGGATGTAGATTGGATAAAATGGATGTAGAGTGGATAAAAATGGATGTAGAGTGGATAAAATGGATGTAGAGTTAATAAAAATGGATGTAGAGTGGAAATAATGGATGTAGAGAGGATAAAATGGATGTAGAGTGGATAAAATGGATGTAGAGTTCATAAAAATGGATGTAGAGTGGATAAAATGGATGTAGAGTGGATAAAATGATTGTAGAGTGGATAAAATGGATGTAGAGTGGATAAAAATGGATGTAGAGTGGATAAAATGGTTGTAGAGTGGATAAAATGGATGTAGAGTAGATAAAAATGGATGTAGAGTGGATAAAATGGATGTAGAGTGGATAAAAATGGATGTAGAGTGGATAAAATGGATGTAGAGTAGATAAAATAGATGTAGAGTGGATAAAAATGGATGTAGAGTGGATAAAATGGATGTCGAGTGGATAAAATGGATGTAGAGTGGATAAAAATAGATTTAGAGTGGATAAAAATGGATGTAGAGTGGATACAATGGATGTAGAGTGGATAAAAATGGATGTAGAGTAGATAAAATGGATGTAGAGTGGATAAAAATGGATGTCGAGTGGATAAAATGGATGTAGAGTGGATAAAAATGGATGTAGAGTGGATAAAATGGATGTAGAGTTGATAAAAATGGATGTAGAGTGGATAAAATGGATGTAGAGTAGATAAAATGGATGTAGAGTGGATAAAATGGATGTAGAGTTGATAAAATGGATGTAAAGTGGATAAAATGGATGTAGAGTTAATAAAAATGGATGTAGAGTGGAAATAATGGATGTAGAGAGGATAAAATGGATGTAGAGTGGATAAAATGGATGTAGAGTTCATAAAAATGGATGTAGAGTGCATAAAAATGGATGTTGAGTGGATAAAGTGGATGTAGAGTGGATAAAATGGATGTACATTTAATAAAAATGGATGTAGAGTGGATAAAAATGGATGTAGAGTGGATAAAAATGGATGTAGAGTGGATAAAAATGGATGTAGATTGGATAAAATGGATGTAGAGTTAATAAAAGTGGATGTAGAGTGGATAAAATGGATGTAGAGTTGATAAAAATGGATGTAGAGTGGATAAAAATGGATGTAGAGTGGATAAAATGGATGTAGAGTTAATAAAAGTGGATGTAGAGTGGATAAAATGGATGTAGAGTTGATACAAATGGATGTAGAGTGGATAAAAATGGATGTAGATTGGATAAAATGGATGTAGAGTGGATAAAAATGGATGTAGATTATATAAATTGGATGTAGTGTATATAAAATGGATGTAGAGTGGATAAAAATGGATGTAGATTGGATAAAATGGATGTAGAGTGGATAAAAATGGATGTAGATTATATAAATTGGATGTAGAGTATATAAAATGGATGTAGAGTGGATAAAAATGGATGTCGAGTGGATAAAATGGATGTATAGTGGATAAAAATGGATGTAGAGTAGATAAAATAGATGTAGAGTGGATAAAAATGGATGTAGAGTGGATAAAAATGGATGTAGATTGGATAAAATGGATGTAGAGTTAATAAAAGTGGATGTAGAGTGGATAAAATGGATGTAGAGTTGATAAAAATGGATGTAGAGTGGATAAAAATGGATGTAGATTGGATAAAATGGATGTAGAGTGGATAAAAATTGATGTAGATTATATAAATTGGATGTAGAGTATATAAAATGGATGTAGAGTGGATAAAAATGGATGTAGAGTGGATAAAATGGATGTCGAGTGGATAAAATGGATGTAGAGTGGATAAAAATAGATTTAGAGTGGATAAAAATGGATGTAGAGTGGATACAATGGATGTAGAGTGGATAAAAATGGATGTAGAGTAGATAAAATGGATGTAGAGTGGATAAAAATGGATGTCGAGTGGATAAAATGGATGTAGAGTGGATAAAAATGGATGTAGAGTGGATAAAATGGATGTAGAGTTGATAAAAATGGATGTAGAGTGGATAAAATGGATGTAGAGTAGATAAAATGGATGTAGAGTGGATAAAATGGATGTAGAGTTGATAAAATGGATGTAAAGTGGATAAAATGGATGTAGAGTTAATAAAAATGGATGTAGAGTGGAAATAATGGATGTAGAGAGGATAAAATGGATGTAGAGTGGATAAAATGGATGTAGAGTTCATAAAAATGGATGTAGAGTGGATAAAAATGGATGTAGATTGGATAAAATGGATGTGGAGTGGATAACAATGGATGTAGAGAGGATAAAATGGATGTAGAGTGGATAAAATGGTTGTAGAGTGGATAAAATGGATGTAGAGTAGATAAAAATGGATGTAGAGTGGATAAAATGGATGTAGAGTGGATAAAAATGGATGTAGAGTGGATAAAATGGATGTAGAGTGCATAAAAATGGATGTTGAGTGGATAAAGTGGATGTAGAGTGGATAAAATGGATGTACATTTAATAAAAATGGATGTAGAGTGGATAAAAATGGATGTAGAGTGGATAAAAATGGATGTAGATTGGATAAAATGGATGTAGAGTTAATAAAAGTGGATGTAGAGTGGATAAAATGGATGTAGAGTTGATAAAAATGGATGTAGAGTGGATAAAAATGGATGTAGATTGGATAAAATGGATGTAGAGTTAATAAAAGTGGATGTAGAGTGGATAAAATGGATGTAGAGTTGATACAAATGGATGTAGAGTGGATAAAAATGGATGTAGATTGGATAAAATGGATGTAGAGTGGATAAAAATGGATGTAGATTATATAAATTGGATGTAGAGTATATAAAATGGATGTAGAGTGGATAAAAATGGATGTAGATTGGATAAAATGGATGTGGAGTGGATAACAATGGATGTAGAGAGGATAAAAATGGATATAGGGTAGATAAAATGGATGTAGAGTTAATAAAAATGGATGTAGAGTGGATATAATGGATGTAGAGAGGATAAAATGGATGTAGAGTAGATAAAAATGGATGTAGAGTGGATAAAATGGATGTAGAGTGGATAAAATGGATGTAGAGTGGATAAAAATGGATGTAGAGTGGATAAAATGGATGTAGAGTTAATAAAAGTGGATGTAGAGTGGATAAAATGGATGTAGAGTTGATACAAATGGATGTAGAGTGGATAAAAATGGATGTAGATTGGATAAAATGGATGTAGAGTGGATAAAAATGGATGTAGATTATATAAATTGGATGTAGAGTATATAAAATGGATGTAGAGTGGATAAAAATGGATGTAGATTGGATAAAATGGATGTAGAGTGGATAAAAATGGATGTAGATTATATAAATTGGATGTAGAGTATATAAAATGGATGTAGAGTGGATAAAAATGGATGTCGAGTGGATAAAATGGATGTATAGTGGATAAAAATGGATGTAGAGTAGATAAAATAGATGTAGAGTGGATAAAAATGGATGTAGAGTGGATAAAAATGGATGTAGATTGGATAAAATGGATGTAGAGTTAATAAAAGTGGATGTAGAGTGGATAAAATGGATGTAGAGTTGATAAAAATGGATGTAGAGTAGATAAAAATGGATGTAGATTGGATAAAATGGATGTAGAGTGGATAAAAATTGATGTAGATTATATAAATTGGATGTAGAGTATATAAAATGGATGTAGAGTGGATAAAAATGGATGTCGAGTGGATAAAATGGATGTAGAGTGGATAAAAATGGATGTAGATTGGACAAAATGGATGTAGAGTTAATAAAAATGGATGTAGAGTGGATAAAATGGATGTATAGTGGATAAAAATGGATGTAGAGTAGATAAAATAGATGTAGAGTGGATAAAAATGGATGTAGAGTGGATAAAATGGATGTCGAGTGGATAAAATGGATGTAGAGTGGATAAAAATAGATGTAGAGTGGATAAAAATGGATGTAGAGTGGATACAATGGATGTAGAGTGGATAAAAATGGATGTAGAGTGGATAAAATGGATGTAGAGTGGATAAAAATGGATGTAGAGTGGATAAAATGGATGTAGAGTGCATAAAAATGGATGTTGAGTGGATAAAATGGATGTAGAGTGGATAAAATGGATGTACATTTAATAAAAATGGATGTAGAGTGGATAAAAATGGATGTAGAGTGGATAAAAATGGATGTAGATTGGATAAAATGGATGTAGAGTTAATAAAAGTGGATGTAGAGTGGATAAAATGGATGTAGAGTGGATAAAAATGGATGTAGAGTGGATAAAAATGGATATAGGGTAGATAAAATGGATGTAGAGTTAATAAAAATGGATGTAGAGTGGGTATAATGGATGTAGAGAGGATAAAATGGATGTGGAGTGCATAACAATGGATGTAGAGTGGATAAAATGGATGTAGAGTGGATAAAATGGATGAAGAGTGGATAAAATGGTTGTAGAGTGGATAAAATGGATGTAGAGTAGATAAAAATGGATGTAGAGTGGATAAAATGGATGTAGAGTGGATAAAAATGGATGTAGAGTGGATAAAATGGATGTAGAGTGCATAAAAATGGATGTTGAGTGGATAAAATGGATGTAGAGTGGATAAAATTAATGTACATTTAATAAAAATGGATGTAGAGTGGATAAAAATGGATGTAGATTGGATAAAATGGTTGTAGAGTTAATAAAAGTGGATGTAGAGTGGATAAAATGGATGTAGAGTTGATAAAAATGGATGTAGAGTGGATAAAAATGGATGTAGATTGGATAAAATGGATGTAGAGTGGATAAAATGGATGTAGAGTGCATAAAAATGGATGTTGAGTGGATAAAGTGGATGTAGAGTGGATAAAATGGATGTACATTTAATAAAAATGGATGTAGAGTGGATAAAAATGGATGTAGAGTGGATAAAAATGGATGTAGATTGGATAAAATGGATGTAGAGTTAATAAAAGTGGATGTAGAGTGGATAAAATGGATGTAGAGTTGATAAAAATGGATGTAGAGTGGATAAAAATGGATGTCGAGTGGATAAAATGGATGTAGAGTGGATAAAATGGATGTAGATTGGATAAAATGGATGTAGAGTTAATAAAAATGGATGTAGAGTGGATAAAATGGATGTATAGTGGATAAAAATGGATGGAGAGTAGATAAAATAGATGTAGAGTGGATAAAAATGGATGTAGAGTGGATAAAATGGATGTCGAGTGGATAAAATGGATGTAGAGTGGATAAAAATAGATGTAGAGTGGATAAAAATGGATGTAGAGTGGATACAATGGATGTAGAGTGGATAAAAATGGATGTAGAGTGGATAAAAATGGATGTAGAGTGGATAAAAATGGATGTAGATTGGATAAAATGGATGTAGAGTGGATAAAAATGGATGTAGAGTGGATAAAATGGATGTAGAGTTAATAAAAATGGATGTAGAGTGGAAATAATGGATGTAGAGAGGATAAAATGGATGTAGAGTGGATAAAATGGATGTAGAGTTCATAAAAATGGATGTAGAGAGGATAAAATGGATGTAGAGTGGATAAAATGATTGTAGAGTGGATAAAATGGATGTAGAGTGGATAAAAATGGATGTAGAGTGGATAAAATGGTTGTAGAGTGGATAAAATGGATGTAGAGTAGATAAAAATGGATGTAGAGTGGATAAAATGGATGTAGAGTGGATAAAAATGGATGTAGAGTGGATAAAATGGATGTAGAGTAGATAAAATAGATGTAGAGTGGATAAAAATGGATGTAGAGTGGATAAAATGGATGTCGAGTGGATAAAATGGATGTAGAGTGGATAAAAATAGATTTAGAGTGGATAAAAATGGATGTAGAGTGGATACAATGGATGTAGAGTGGATAAAAATGGATGTAGAGTAGATAAAATGGATGTAGAGTGGATAAAAATGGATGTCGAGTGGATAAAATGGATGTAGAGTGGATAAAAATGGATGTAGAGTGGATAAAATGGATGTAGAGTTGATAAAAATGGATGTAGAGTGGATAAAATGGATGTAGAGTAGATAAAATGGATGTAGAGTGGATAAAATGGATGTAGAGTTGATAAAATGGATGTAAAGTGGATAAAATGGATGTAGAGTTAATAAAAATGGATGTAGAGTGGAAATAATGGATGTAGAGAGGATAAAATGGATGTAGAGTGGATAAAATGGATGTAGAGTTCATAAAAATGGATGTAGAGTGGATAAAAATGGATGTAGATTGGATAAAATGGATGTGGAGTGGATAACAATGGATGTAGAGAGGATAAAATGGATGTAGAGTGGATAAAATGGTTGTAGAGTGGATAAAATGGATGTAGAGTAGATAAAAATGGATGTAGAGTGGATAAAATGGATGTAGAGTGGATAAAAATGGATGTAGAGTGGATAAAATGGATGTAGAGTGCATAAAAATGGATGTTGAGTGGATAAAGTGGATGTAGAGTGGATAAAATGGATGTACATTTGTTCGGTAATTAGCATCGCAGTGCCCTCTCTGGGGCACCGCACCGCGTGAGGTTAGGCGGCGTCGAGCCGCCTAATATTGATTCTCTATCCGCATCGATCACGCGTACCGCCGTCAGCGTCAGAGGGCGCTTATCGCCCAATTAGCCAATAATCAGCCTGCTGTCACCTCAGGCCCGCTCCGCACGCACGCATTTTCATGAGAGCAGGGCGAATCTTGTAACTTTATGAACTCTGTTCTTCATGATTTTCCGTTGGCGTCTATCGATCGCCATTATTGGTTCTCTAGTTAGCGTGTGCACACGTGTAGTTTCATTACTGTAAATTGTGTTCACCGCCGATCCTTAGATTACCGCACCGACGATCTAAGAGCTTATTTTCCGCTACGCATAGTGAGGTATTCAGAGCTCTAATATTAATTAACATTAAGGAAAAGACGAGCGTTAGCTCGCAGGAACCCGCCGAGCTCTACTCTATAGTAGTATACTCACCGCTAGGTATGTTTATTTATTATTATAATAAATCTACTATTTTTGTTACTCGTTAATTGCTCTGTTATTGACTATTCCAGACACACCAGATTCCTCACCGCGAATCTAACTCATGTGGTAACATTCAATATCGGAATCCTTTGTTCTTATACCCGCGTAACGGTAACCGCCATGCTTGTCTGTTTGAATAATTGTAGCTTCGCCGCGTCTTGTCAAACCTCAGCAAGAATTGAGATCTCACCGCTTATACAATATCACCGCATTTCTTAGATTATTCACAATAGATATTTGCTTCACTCTGATTCCTCGTTGATATTGAATGATTGTGCTCCTCTACACCTATTCACCGCAATGTGATATAGCTCTGTTCCTTACAAAGCTCTATTACAGGCTCTTTCTGCCACATGGGTGAATGATTACACAACATTTTTTGGTCCTTCGAGCCGGATTCTGGAATAGTCAAACCCCGCGTCCCCTCTGCGTCTCGCCTCACTATGCATCATCTCATTCGCCTCACTATGCAATCACATTTATTAATAATGTGATCTCACCGCGTCGCTCGTTTGAACCGCACATATTTATATGTATATTGTAATTCTCTCTTATTTTGTAATGTATTATTGATGTTACGCTACTCTAGTATGCAGATATTTCTTCATATTGGACGCGTATGCTCATCGATATGCACATTAACACTCTTATTGGAGGTTTACTGTTTGTACTCCTTTATTTATTGAACATAGACGTATGTGCCTTTCGATTCGCGTACTTGCTCTTATACAATTGATTTACGTTTTTAATTTACCATGAAGCTATCTCGTACCGACGTACTCACAATACTTAAATTTATTCTATTCTTCTATCTATTTTCAAGTTCTTGTTAACGTACGCTTGTATTCTGTGCTCACTCGAGAGCACGATTGTGAAATATTATTCAAATTAAGCTTCACGATACTCATGTTATCGGTACTCTTGCTTTACATTATAACGCTTTGATCTTATTGTTGTAATTCATGGTTATCTTTGCACTTTCAATATCTTGACTCATGTGCTCGAGTTCATCGCGCATTTGCTTGCTCTATCGAACGTACTCGATCATTATTGTTGACTCATATCTCGAGTCACTCAGACATTGCCAAATTAATTCCGCGGTATTTAATTATAGTACGTTACATTAACGTCCTGACTGCACCGCGATTATTCAGAAATTCTTCTCCAGTATTGGCATTATGATCTTTTAACTCAAGACTCCTGTGCTGCGTTGCGCGCACACTTGTATATTTTATATATTAAGGAAACATGATATTGATTTAATTGTTCATTTATTGTTATTTATTATGTATTGAATTCTGTGGTTATTTATTTCGCACTGTTTTATGTAATATGTATTCTCTGTTCACAGTGATTATTCAGGTGATGTTTAAATTTCTATTTTTATCTATTTATCATGGTTATTATTATTCATCGAGGGTGATTTATATTATGTTACCGCACTGTCTATGCATTCGAGAAAACTCACTCCTCCGCTTTAAACCTCAGTTATTCAGTTAATAGATTCATATAACTTTGATCCGCATACTGGTTTAGGCGTTATGCAGGTTTTCCTTCGTGCTCCTGCATTCTACCTATTCATTCAGTATCGCTCTTTATAATACGCAGTTAGACAATATTCAGGTTACCTCGTGCACCTGCATGCTGTCTCGACTTGCTCAAATACTCTTATTAATTTTTCACTGACTGGATCAATTTCAAATCATTCATTCGTCATTTGGACTCATGTGCTCGTTTACTCGCACAGTTCTATTTATTTTACTTGACATTCTTTTTTATTATCACTCCCCCTTTTGACTCGAGTGCCTATTCAATGCTCACTCGTTATAATTGCGTCATCCGTCATCTTCGTTCATATATTCATCTTTTAATAATTATGCATACACATGGCTCTTGAGTAGTTAGTTATATTGTCTTCCGCATTCTTTATTGTATTTATTCTTACCGCCTCTCGTTATCACGCATCTACACGTTCATATTCACCGCTAGCTCAAGATGTCAGAGGGGAAAAGCGCTCTACCCGCAATCGCGCTCCCACCGCCGAAGCCCAGCGAGGGATCCGCGCTGGATATCACCGCACCGCAGACGCCTGAGTCTCCTGCCATTCACGTGGCAACATTAGACGTTCCCGCTGAGCTCTTGCTCGAGCGCACCGCCAGCGATCAGGACAAGGCGAAACCGTCCTCTCGCTCCGCATCCCCGAAAGGAAAAAGGCATTCGGCCAGGCTCCAACTGAAGCTGTCCATGCTCCGCACGCAACGCGAAATGCTGCTCGAGCATTGCGAGAGCTCGATGGAGATCGCGAGCCAGAAAGACGTGACGTTGGCGACTCTCACCGCGAAATTATATGTTCTCAAGGAACACATCGCTGAGTACACAGAGACCCAGGCCACATTGTGCGATCTGTGTACCGCTGAACGCTGCGAGCTCCCCGAGCTCGGTGGGCAGTATGTCGCAGAGCCCATGAGGAAGAGCGGCAAAGCAAAGGAGGCTTTGCTGACGAGGCGCGCAAGCATCGCCGCCTTGCAAACGAGCTCTCCTAGGACCGCACCCGCACCAGCTCCGAGCAAGTTGCCGGAGCTGAAGATCTCCACATTCTTTGGAGATTACATCTCGTGGCCCGCATTCCGTGATCTATTCACCTCGATCGTGATCGATCACGAAGGGCTCTCCGACGTGCAGAGGATGCACTATTTGCAGACCAGCCTAGCCGGGTCCGCCGCACCGCTTGTGAGCTCTTTCCCAATGGAAGGAAGCTCGTTCGCTCCCGCTTGGTCGCAACTAAAGAAGCGATTCGAGAATAAGCGCCTCCTCGTCACCGCACAGCTGGACAAGTTTTTTGGGGGAAAACCGCTGACAGCTCCATCCGCAACCCAGCTGAACGGGCTCTTAAACACAACCGCTGAGGTCCGCAGCTCGTTAAAGTCGCTCGGAGTCGATGCCGACCAGTGGGAGACGGTCATCGTTTATTCGATGACGAAGAGGCTCGATTCGACCACGCGCCAAGCTTGGGAGCAGAAGTTGGGCTCCACCACCGAGCTCCCAACTCTAAAAACGCTCACCGCTTTCCTCGAGGGCAGAGCTCGAGCGAGTGAGTGCCTGGAGAGCTCTGCGAAGACCCCGCAGCCGAGCTCCTACGCATCTACCGCGCAACGGAGACCAGCAGTAGTCGCAGCACACCACGTCGTGCAAAGGCCGACGTCAACGAGCTCCTCTGCTGCCGCATCCTCGACCTCCGCAGGAACCACCGCACCGCGCCAGGCACGGCCGTCACCGCACCCTCAGGACTCGCCGTACTACTGCGATTACTGCGGTGAGGTGCATTATATCGCAACCTGCCGCAAGTTCGCCGCTCTCGGCAATGAGGCTAGAGCCGCGGTTGCTCGCGAGAAGCAGCTCTGCCCCAACTGTCTCGGGCACCATGGGCTCGCGTGGTGTCGCTCCACCAGACGATGCCGCGTTTGTGATCAGCGGCATCACACCATGATTCACACCGCACCCGCTCCAGCAACCGCAAAAAAATGAAGACCTCCGCTTCCACCCGACTTACCGCAACCTCCACCGCAAGAATCACCGCACAATGAACCGCAACCGCTACCTCTACCGCACCGCACGCTACATCCACCGCCTTTGAACCACCGCTACAGTCGTCCGGCTGTACTACTCGCCACCAGCCTCGTTCAAATAGAAACACCGCACCTCAGCCACCGGGCTCGATTGCTAATCGACTCTGGTTCAGAGTTGAGCTTCGTCTCAGAAGCTCTAGTCAAGACGCTCCGCATACCACGCCATCATTCCACCATTGCGATCCGTGGTATTGGCGGCTCTGAAGCTGGGTTCACACGAGGCGTGGTGGAACTGACACTGAGATCCATCTACTCACCAGAGTCAGTTCAAATCACCGCACACATCTTGAAGCAGCTTACCAACGAGATTCCGAGTGCGCAAAGCTCGCACCCAACGTGGGAACACTTGGGACACCTCGAGCTCGCAGACCCGCACTATTTAACACCGCAGTCGATTGACATGATTCTCGGAGCCGACAACTACGGGATGATATTACTACCGGACATCGTCAAGGATGCTCCACATCTCCCGGTCGCGCAAAAGACCATCTTTGGCTGGATTGTCTTTGGTCCGGTCAACACCACCGATGATACAACCGCATCCGCGTATCACATGTCAATCGATCAAACAACGCAAAGCCTTCAAGATCTGCTCACTCAGTTTTGGGTTCAAGAGGAAGTACCAGAAGCTGCAACCGCGCAAGACCTCTCTCCAGAGGAGCAAGCCTGTGAAGCTCACTTCAAGTTAACGCACTCCAGAACGAGCTCCGGAAGGTACACAGTAAGACTTCCTGTGAGATCGCCGCCCTCTCAGCTTGGAGATTCGTATCTTACCGCCTCGCGATGCCTCCAACATCTTCTACGGCGTCTTGCAGGTGACGAGACCTACAGCGAGCTCTATTCATCATTCCTCACGGAATATCAGCAGCTCCATCATATGGTGAAGGCACCGACTACCGCGACTGAATCTCCAGTCTATTATCTACCGCATCACGGCGTGCTGAGAGAAGACAGCACGACTACCAAGCTGAGAGTTGTGTTTAATGGCTCCCGCCCAACACGTTCTGGAGTGTCACTGAATGACGTGCTCCACACAGGTCCGAAGCTCCAGATCGATTTAATCGATGTACTGCTCTGGATTCGCCGCCACCGCTTTATTTTCGCTACTGACATCACGAAGATGTTCAGACAGATCCTAGTGGACCAACGAGACTGGGATCTTCAGCGGATCCTCTGGAAAGATGAGCAGAACAATATTGTTCCATATCAGCTCACTACTGTGACCTATGGCACGCGACCAGCTCCATATTTAGCAGTTCGGGTGCTTCTTCAACTCGTGGCCGATGAAGGCGACAAATACCCGCTTGCGCTCCAACCTCTTCTTCAAGGACGATATGTGGACGACATATTCGGTGGTGCCGACGATATCGCCGAGCTCCAAGCTATTGCCGACCAGCTTACGAAACTCTGCATGGCGGGCGGTTTTCCTCTCGCCAAGTGGACCAGTAACCATCATGGTTTGCAGCAGCATTCTCGGGTGGAAGCGAGAACAACTTTATCGTTTGACGATACCGCAAATAGCACGAAGCTCTTAGGCCTGCATTGGTCCCCGCATTATGATAGCTTCCAATTCAGAATCAAGCCACCAGCTCCAGCTCCGCATCCAACTAAACGCCGCATCCTGTCAGAGATCGCGCAACTTTTTGATCCTCTTGGTTTTCTCTCGCCTATCACCATCCAAGCCAAAGTATTATTGCAGGAGCTTTGGCTGGAGAAGCTCAGCTGGGACGACCATTTGCCGGATCACGTTTGCCGCAAATGGAATAAATTCAAGAACGAGCTCGCCACGATCCCCGAAATTTCTATACCAAGATGGATCCAACTCTCCACCAGTGCAACGGTAGAATTCCATGGGTTCTCCGACGCCTCTCAGGTTGCAATGGCGGCAACCGTATATCTAAAGGTCCACACCGCAAATACCGGAGCCCGCGTTACTCTGGTATGCTCCAAGACCAAGGTCGCTCCTCTCAAGCGTCTCACTATCCCGAGACTGGAGCTCAGCGCCGCACTACTGCTCTCTAAGCTAGTAGCCTACTGCCGGAAAGCGCTAGACCTTGGTGAAGCTCCAACTTATTTGTGGACTGATTCCGCAGTTGCACTGACGTGGATAAGCTCGCACCCGTCTCGCTGGAAGGACTTCGTTAGGAACAGAGTGTCCGCAATACAAGATCTGACTCCAACTGGCCAGTGGAGGTTCGTTCCAGGGAAGGACAATCCAGCGGACTGTGCATCAAGGGGACTTACGCCATACCAGCTCCAGAAGCACCACCTATGGTGGACCGGCCCACCATGGCTTCTGAAAACCGCCGAGTCTTGGCCGGCTCAGAATTTCGCACTCGACCCAGCGATCCAGCTCGAAGAACGACCAGGGTTGGCGTTTACCGCTGGCGTTCAGACACCAGTCTGTTGGGATCTTATTTACCGCTATTCTTCTCTTAACCGCCTCCTCCGTATTACCGCAATATGTTTCAGAGTTCGTTCCATCTTCGCTAAGGTGCCAGATTCATCGCTCCGGAACGAGCTCGGCCCAACAGACCTGGACCGCTCTTTGGAATACTGGGTTAAAGTTACGCAATCCAGGTATTTCCAATTCGAGCTCAAGATACTTTCGACGATGACCCCCTGGCCTCGTGGACATCCCTTCAGCCGATTGACGGCCTTTCTGGACACCAAGGGCATCATTCGGGTTGGAGGAAGGCTCAAGAACTCCAACCTTGAGCTTGACAACAAGCATCCTGCGATCCTGCCACGGTCATCGAGGCTCTCCGAGCTCCTGATCTCTGACGCACATGAACGCACGCTCCACGGTGGCACCCAGTTAACTCTCGCCCGCATCCGACAGACTTGTTGGATAATCGGAGGAAGGCAGCCTGTACGCTCATACATTTTAAAATGTATGAAGTGCGCCCGCTACCGCAGACAACGAGCTCAACAGCTTATGGGCCAGCTGCCAACCACCCGCGTAACTCCATCCTCCCCGTTCACCCATACGGGGTTGGACTACGCCGGACCGATCGTGCTCAGGACATGGAAGGGAAGAGGTGCGAAGACTACAAAGGGCTGGCTTTGTGTCTTTGTATGCTTTTCGACGTCGGCTGTCCATTTGGAAGCGGTCAGCGACTACTCCACTGACGCATTCCTCGCGGCATTCAGGAGGTTCATCGGCCGCCGTGGGATCTGTCAGACGCTCTCCAGTGATTGTGGCACCAATTTCACTGGAGCCGCCGCCGAGATCAAGAGGCTCTTCACTCGAGGGACAAAGGAGTGTTCGAAGCTCTCTGAGCTCTTCGCACAGGATCGCATTACCTGGCGATTCAATCCGCCTGCAGCCCCGCATATGGGAGGAAAATGGGAAGCTGCAGTCAAGTCCATCAAGCACCACCTCTCGAGGATAACCGCCACTGCCCTCACCTTTGAAGAATTTACGACTCTTCTGGTCCAAGTTGAGGCAGTATTGAACTCTAGGCCCTTGGAAGCTCTAAGCGAGGATCCAGACGACCTGTCAGTATTGACGCCAGGTCATTTCCTCATTGGACAGGCAATTAATACCCTGCCTGAACCATCGCTCCTCGAGCTCAAGAGCTCTAGACTGGATCGATGGCAACTCCTGCAGCAACAGCTCCAACGATTCTGGTCAACCTGGTCGACCAGTTATCTGCAGCGGCATCAAGCCATCTCAAAATGGCACCATCCATCCAACGAGATCGCAGTGGGCTCCCTGGTGTTAATAACCGATGAAAGGTTTCCACCATCCAAGTGGCCGCTCGCCAGAATAATGGCTCTCCACCCTGGACAAGACGGGCTCACCAGGGTGGTTACTCTCAAGACAGCCACCTCTACAATGAAGAGACCTATCTCTAAGCTCGCTGTCTTGCCAGCTCCTACACCAGCTCCAGAGAATCAAGAACTCTGAAGAACCACGTACAACCCCAACCTCAAGAAGCGCGAGAAAGGGTTTAATCATCAACGCTGTTGCTGATGGCGGGCGGAATGTTCGGTAATTAGCATCGCAGTGCCCTCTCTGGGGCACCGCACCGCGTGAGGTTAGGCGGCGTCGAGCCGCCTAATATTGATTCTCTATCCGCATCGATCACGCGTACCGCCGTCAGCGTCAGAGGGCGCTTATCGCCCAATTAGCCAATAATCAGCCTGCTGTCACCTCAGGCCCGCTCCGCACGCACGCATTTTCATGAGAGCAGGGCGAATCTTGTAACTTTATGAACTCTGTTCTTCATGATTTTCCGTTGGCGTCTATCGATCGCCATTATTGGTTCTCTAGTTAGCGTGTGCACACGTGTAGTTTCATTACTGTAAATTGTGTTCACCGCCGATCCTTAGATTACCGCACCGACGATCTAAGAGCTTATTTTCCGCTACGCATAGTGAGGTATTCAGAGCTCTAATATTAATTAACATTAAGGAAAAGACGAGCGTTAGCTCGCAGGAACCCGCCGAGCTCTACTCTATAGTAGTATACTCACCGCTAGGTATGTTTATTTATTATTATAATAAATCTACTATTTTTGTTACTCGTTAATTGCTCTGTTATTGACTATTCCAGACACACCAGATTCCTCACCGCGAATCTAACTCATGTGGTAACATTCAATATCGGAATCCTTTGTTCTTATACCCGCGTAACGGTAACCGCCATGCTTGTCTGTTTGAATAATTGTAGCTTCGCCGCGTCTTGTCAAACCTCAGCAAGAATTGAGATCTCACCGCTTATACAATATCACCGCATTTCTTAGATTATTCACAATAGATATTTGCTTCACTCTGATTCCTCGTTGATATTGAATGATTGTGCTCCTCTACACCTATTCACCGCAATGTGATATAGCTCTGTTCCTTACAAAGCTCTATTACAGGCTCTTTCTGCCACATGGGTGAATGATTACACAACAACATTTAATAAAAATGGATGTAGAGTGGATAAAAATGGATGTAGAGTGGATAAAAATGGATGTAGATTGGATAAAATGGATGTAGAGTTAATAAAAGTGGATGTAGAGTGGATAAAATGGATGTAGAGTTGATAAAAATGGATGTAGAGTGGATAAAAATGGATGTAGATTGGATAAAATGGATGTAGAGTGGATAAAAATGGATGTAGATTATATAAATTGGATGTAGAGTATATAAAATGGATGTAGAGTGGATAAAAATGGATGTAGATTGGATAAAATGGATGTAGAGTGGATAAAAATGGATGTAGATTATATAAATTGGATGTAGAGTATATAAAATGGATGTAGAGTGGATAAAAATGGATGTCGAGTGGATAAAATGGATGTATAGTGGATAAAAATGGATGTAGAGTAGATAAAATAGATGTAGAGTGGATAAAAATGGATGTAGAGTGGATAAAAATGGATGTAGATTGGATAAAATGGATGTAGAGTTAATAAAAGTGGATGTAGAGTGGATAAAATGGATGTAGAGTTGATAAAAATGGATGTAGAGTGGATAAAAATGGATGTAGATTGGATAAAATGGATGTAGAGTGGATAAAAATGGATGTAGATTATATAAATTGGATGTAGAGTATATAAAATGGATGTAGAGTGGATAAAAATGGATGTCGAGTGGATAAAATGGATGTAGAGTGGATAAAAATTGATGTAGATTGGACAAAATGGATGTAGAGTTAATAAAAATGGATGTAGAGTGGATAAAAATAGATGTAGAGTGGATAAAAATGGATGTAGAGTGGATACAATGGATGTAGAGTGGATAAAAATGGATGTAGAGTGGATAAAATGGATGTAGAGTGGATAAAAATGGATGTAGAGTGGATAAAATGGATGTAGAGTGCATAAAAATGGATGTTGAGTGGATAAAATGGATGTAGAGTGGATAAAATGGATGTACATTTAATAAAAATGGATGTAGAGTGGATAAAAATGGATGTAGAGTGGATAAAAATGGATGTAGATTGGATAAAATGGATGTAGAGTGGATAAAATGGATGTACATTTAATAAAAATGGATGTAGAGTGGATAAAAATGGATGTAGAGTGGATAAAAATGGATGTAGATTGGATAAAATGGATGTAGAGTTAATAAAAGTGGATGTAGAGTGGATA
This sequence comes from Pemphredon lugubris, assembly GCA_933228935.1. NCBI lineage: Eukaryota > Metazoa > Arthropoda > Insecta > Hymenoptera > Crabronidae > Pemphredon > Pemphredon lugubris. The sequence continues at coordinate 50,087,340 of OW121816.1, forward strand.
AAATGGATGTAGAGTTGATAAAAATGGATGTAGAGTGGATAAAAATGGATGTAGATTGGATAAAATGGATGTAGAGTGGATAAAAATGGATGTAGATTATATAAATTGGATGTAGAGTATATAAAATGGATGTAGAGTGGACAAAAATGGATGTCGAGTGGATAAAATGGATGTAGAGTGGATAAAAATGGATGTAGATTGGATAAAATGGATGTAGAGTTAATAAAAATGGATGTAGAGTGGATAAAATGGATGTATAGTGGATAAAAATGGATGTAGAGTAGATAAAATAGATGTAGAGTGGATAAAAATGGATGTAAAGTGGATAAAAATGGATGTAGATTGGATAAAATGGATGTAGAGTGGATAAAAATGGATGTAGATTATATAAATTGGATGTAGAGTATATAAAATGGATGTAGAGTGGATAAAAATGGATGTCGAGTGGATAAAATGGATGTAGAGTGGATAAAAATGGATGTAGATTGGACAAAATGGATGTAGAGTTAATAAAAATGGATGTAGAGTGGATAAAATGGATGTATAGTGGATAAAAATGGATGTAGAGTAGATAAAATAGATGTAGAGTGGATAAAAATGGATGTAGAGTGGATAAAATGGATGTCGAGTGGATAAAATGGATGTAGAGTGGATAAAAATAGATGTAGAGTGGATAAAAATGGATGTAGAGTGGATACAATGGATGTAGAGTGGATAAAAATGGATGTAGAGTGGATAAAATGGATGTAGAGTGGATAAAAATGGATGTAGAGTGGATAAAATGGATGTAGAGTGCATAAATATGGATGTTGAGTGGATAAAATGGATGTAGAGTGGATAAAATGGATGTACATTTAATAAAAATGGATGTAGAGTGGATAAAAATGGATGTAGAGTGGATAAAAATGGATGTAGATTGGATAAAATGGATGTAGAGTTAATAAAAGTGGATGTAGAGTGGATAAAATGGATGTAGAGTGCATAAAAATGGATGTTGAGTGGATAAAGTGGATGTAGAGTGGATAAAATGGATGTACATTTAATAAAAATGGATGTAGAGTGGATAAAAATGGATGTAGAGTGGATAAAAATGGATGTAGATTGGATAAAATGGATGTAGAGTTAATAAAAGTGGATGTAGAGTGGATAAAATGGATGTAGAGTTGATAAAAATGGATGTAGAGTGGATAAAAATGGATGTAGATTGGATAAAATGGATGTAGAGTGGATAAAAATGGATGTAAAGTGGATAAAAATGGATGTAGATTGGATAAAATGGATGTATAGTGGATAAAAATGGATGTAGAGTAGATAAAATAGATGTAGAGTGGATAAAAATGGATGTAGAGTGTATAAAATGGATGTCGAGTGGATAAAATGGATGTAGAGTGGATAAAAATGGATGTAGATTATATAAATTGGATGTAGAGTATATAAAATGGATGTAGAGTGGATAAAAATGGATGTCGAGTGGATAAAATGGATGTAGAGTGGATAAAAATGGATGTAGATTGGACAAAATGGATGTAGAGTTAATAAAAATGGATGTAGAGTGGATAAAATGGATGTATAGTGGATAAAAATGGATGTAGAGTAGATAAAATAGATGTAGAGTGGATAAAAATGGATGTAGAGTGGATAAAATGGATGTAGATTGGACAAAATGGATGTAGAGTTAATAAAAATGGATGTAGAGTGGATAAAATGGATGTATAGTGGATAAAAATGGATGTACATTTAATAAAAATGGATGTAGAGTGGATAAAAATGGATGTAGAGTGGATAAAAATGGATGTAGATTGGATAAAATGGATGTAGAGTTAATAAAAGTGGATGTAGAGTGGATAAAATGGATGTAGAGTTGATAAAAATGGATGTAGAGTGGATAAAAATGGATGTAGATTGGATAAAATGGATGTAGAGTGGATAAAAATGGATGTAGATTATATAAATTGGATGTAGAGTATATAAAATGGATGTAGAGTGGATAAAAATGGATGTAGATTGGATAAAATGGATGTAGAGTGGATAAAAATGGATGTAGATTATATAAATTGGATGTAGAGTATATAAAATGGATGTAGAGTGGATAAAAATGGATGTCGAGTGGATAAAATGGATGTATAGTGGATAAAAATGGATGTAGAGTAGATAAAATAGATGTAGAGTGGATAAAAATGGATGTAGAGTGGATAAAAATGGATGTAGATTGGATAAAATGGATGTAGAGTTAATAAAAGTGGATGTAGAGTGGATAAAATGGATGTAGAGTTTATAAAAATGGATGTAGAGTGGATAAAAATGGATGTAGATTGGATAAAATGGATGTAGAGTGGATAAAAATGGATGTAGATTATATAAATTGGATGTAGAGTATATAAAATGGATGTAGAGTGGATAAAAATGGATGTCGAGTGGATAAAATGGATGTAGAGTGGATAAAAATGGATGTAGATTGGACAAAATGGATGTAGAGTTAATAAAAATGGATGTAGAGTGGATAAAAATAGATGTAGAGTGGATAAAAATGGATGTAGAGTGGATACAATGGATGTAGAGTGGATAAAAATGGATGTAGAGTGGATAAAATGGATGTAGAGTGGATAAAAATGGATGTAGAGTGGATAAAATGGATGTAGAGTGCATAAAAATGGATGTTGAGTGGATAAAATGGATGTAGAGTGGATAAAATGGATGTACATTTAATAAAAATGGATGTAGAGTGGATAAAAATGGATGTAGAGTGGATAAAAATGGATGTAGATTGGATAAAATGGATGTAGAGTGGATAAAATGGATGTACATTTAATAAAAATGGATGTAGAGTGGATAAAAATGGATGTAGAGTGGATAAAAATGGATGTAGATTGGATAAAATGGATGTAGAGTTAATAAAAGTGGATGTAGAGTGGATAAAATGGATGTAGAGTTGATAAAAATGGATGTAGAGTGGATAAAAATGGATGTAGATTGGATAAAATGGATGTAGAGTGGATAAAAATGGATGTAGATTATATAAATTGGATGTAGAGTATATAAAATGGATGTAGAGTGGATAAAAATGGATGTCGAGTGGATAAAATGGATGTAGAGTGGATAAAAATGGATGTAGATTGGATAAAATGGATGTAGAGTTAATAAAAATGGATGTAGAGTGGATAAAATGGATGTATAGTGGATAAAAATGGATGTAGAGTAGATAAAATAGATGTAGAGTGGATAAAAATGGATGTAAAGTGGATAAAAATGGATGTAGATTGGATAAAATGGATGTAGAGTGGATAAAAATGGATGTAGATTATATAAATTGGATGTAGAGTATATAAAATGGATGTAGAGTGGATAAAAATGGATGTCGAGTGGATAAAATGGATGTAGAGTGGATAAAAATGGATGTAGATTGGACAAAATGGATGTAGAGTTAATAAAAATGGATGTAGAGTGGATAAAATGGATGTATAGTGGATAAAAATGGATGTAGAGTAGATAAAATAGATGTAGAGTGGATAAAAATGGATGTAGAGTGGATAAAATGGATGTCGAGTGGATAAAATGGATGTAGAGTGGATAAAAATAGATGTAGAGTGGATAAAAATGGATGTAGAGTGGATACAATGGATGTAGAGTGGATAAAAATGGATGTAGAGTGGATAAAATGGATGTAGAGTGGATAAAAATGGATGTAGAGTGGATAAAATGGATGTAGAGTGCATAAATATGGATGTTGAGTGGATAAAATGGATGTAGAGTGGATAAAATGGATGTACATTTAATAAAAATGGATGTAGAGTGGATAAAAATGGATGTAGAGTGGATAAAAATGGATGTAGATTGGATAAAATGGATGTAGAGTTAATAAAAGTGGATGTAGAGTGGATAAAATGGATGTAGAGTGCATAAAAATGGATGTTGAGTGGATAAAGTGGATGTAGAGTGGATAAAATGGATGTACATTTAATAAAAATGGATGTAGAATGGATAAAAATGGATGTAGAGTGGATAAAAATGGATGTAGATTGGATAAAATGGATGTAGAGTTAATAAAAGTGGATGTAGAGTGGATAAAATGGATGTAGAGTTGATAAAAATGGATGTAGAGTGGATAAAAATGGATGTAGATTGGATAAAATGGATGTAGAGTGGATAAAAATGGATGTAGATTATATAAATTGGATGTAGAGTATATAAAATGGATGTAGAGTGGATAAAAATGGATGTCGAGTGGATAAAATGGATGTAGAGTGGATAAAAATGGATGTAGATTGGATAAAATGGATGTAGAGTTAATAAAAATGGATGTAGAGTGGATAAAATGGATGTATAGTGGATAAAAATGGATGTAGAGTAGATAAAATAGATGTAGAGTGGATAAAAATGGATGTAAAGTGGATAAAAATGGATGTAGATTGGATAAAATGGATGTATAGTGGATAAAAATGGATGTAGAGTAGATAAAATAGATGTAGAGTGGATAAAAATGGATGTAGAGTGTATAAAATGGATGTCGAGTGGATAAAATGGATGTAGAGTGGATAAAAATGGATGTAGATTATATAAATTGGATGTAGAGTATATAAAATGGATGTAGAGTGGATAAAAATGGATGTCGAGTGGATAAAATGGATGTAGAGTGGATAAAAATGGATGTAGATTGGACAAAATGGATGTAGAGTTAATAAAAATGGATGTAGAGTGGATAAAATGGATGTATAGTGGATAAAAATGGATGTAGAGTAGATAAAATAGATGTAGAGTGGATAAAAATGGATGTAGAGTGGATAAAAATGGATGTAGATTGGATAAAATGGATGTAGAGTTAATAAAAGTGGATGTAGAGTGGATAAAATGGATGTAGAGTTGATAAAAATGGATGTAGAGTGGATAAAAATGGATGTAGATTGGATAAAATGGATGTAGAGTGGATAAAAATGGATGTAGATTATATAAATTGGATGTAGAGTATATAAAATGGATGTAGAGTGGATAAAAATGGATGTCGAGTGGATAAAATGGATGTAGAGTGGATAAAAATGGATGTAGATTGGATAAAATGGATGTAGAGTTAATAAAAATGGATGTAGAGTGGATAAAATGGATGTATAGTGGATAAAAATGGATGTAGAGTAGATAAAATAGATGTAGAGTGGATAAAAATGGATGTAAAGTGGATAAAAATGGATGTAGATTGGATAAAATGGATGTAGAGTGGATAAAAATGGATGTAGATTATATAAATTGGATGTAGAGTATATAAAATGGATGTAGAGTGGATAAAAATGGATGTCGAGTGGATAAAATGGATGTAGAGTGGATAAAAATGGATGTAGATTGGACAAAATGGATGTAGAGTTAATAAAAATGGATGTAGAGTGGATAAAATGGATGTAGAGTGGATAAAAATGGATGTAGAGTTGATAAAATGGATGTAGAGTGGATAAAAATGGATGTAGAGTGGATAAAATGGATGTCGAGTGGATAAAATGGATGTAGAGTGGATAAAAATAGATGTAGAGTGGATAAAAATGGATGTAGAGTGGATAAAATGGATGTAGAGTGGATAAAAATGGATGTAGAGTGGATAAAATGGATGTAGAGTGGATAAAAATGGATGTAGAGTGGATAAAATGGATGTAGAGTGCATAAATATGGATGTTGAGTGGATAAAATGGATGTAGAGTGGATAAAATGGATGTACATTTAATAAAAATGGATGTAGAGTGGATAAAAATGGATGTAGAGTGGATAAAAATGGATGTAGATTGGATAAAATGGATGTAGAGTTAATAAAAGTGGATGTAGAGTGGATAAAATGGATGTAGAGTGCATAAAAATGGATGTTGAGTGGATAAAGTGGATGTAGAGTGGATAAAATGGATGTACATTTAATAAAAATGGATGTAGAATGGATAAAAATGGATGTAGAGGGGATAAAAATGGATGTAGATTGGATAAAATGGATGTAGAGTTAATAAAAGTGGATGTAGAGTGGATAAAATGGATGTAGAGTTGATAAAAATGGATGTAGAGTGGATAAAAATGGATGTAGATTGGATAAAATGGATGTAGAGTGGATAAAAATGGATGTAGATTATATAAATTGGATGTAGAGTATATAAAATGGATGTAGAGTGGATAAAAATGGATGTCGAGTGGATAAAATGGATGTAGAGTGGATAAAAATGGATGTAGATTGGATAAAATGGATGTAGAGTTAATAAAAATGGATGTAGAGTGGATAAAATGGATGTATAGTGGATAAAAATGGATGTAGAGTAGATAAAATAGATGTAGAGTGGATAAAAATGGATGTAAAGTGGATAAAAATGGATGTAGATTGGATAAAATGGATGTATAGTGGATAAAAATGGATGTAGAGTAGATAAAATAGATGTAGAGTGGATAAAAATGGATGTAGAGTGTATAAAATGGATGTCGAGTGGATAAAATGGATGTAGAGTGGATAAAAATGGATGTAGATTATATAAATTGGATGTAGAGTATATAAAATGGATGTAGAGTGGATATAAATGGATGTCGAGTGGATAAAATGGATGTAGAGTGGATAAAAATGGATGTAGATTGGACAAAATGGATGTAGAGTTAATAAAAATGGATGTAGAGTGGATAAAATGGATGTATAGTGGATAAAAATGGATGTAGAGTAGATAAAATAGATGTAGAGTGGATAAAAATGGATGTAGAGTGGATAAAATGGATGTAGATTGGACAAAATGGATGTAGAGTTAATAAAAATGGATGTAGAGTGGATAAAATGGATGTATAGTGGATAAAAATGGATGTAGAGTAGATAAAATAGATGTAGAGTGGATAAAATGGATGTAGAGTGGATAAAAATAGATGTAGAGTGGATAAAAATGGATGTAGAGTGGATAAAATGGATGTAGAGTGGATAAAAATGGATGTAGAGTGGATAAAATGGATGTAGAGTGCATAAAAATGGATGTTGAGTGGATAAAGTGGATGTAGAGTGGATAAAATGGATGTACATTTATTAAAAATGGATGTAGAGTGGATAAAAATGGATGTAGAGTGGATAAAAATGGATGTAGATTGGATAAAATGGATGTAGAGTTAATAAAAGTGGATGTAGAGTGTATAAAATGGATGTAGAGTTGATAAAAATGGATGTAGAGTGGATAAAAATGGATGTAGATTGGATAAAATGGATGTAGAGTGGATAAAAATGGATGTAGATTATATAAATTGGATGTAGAGTATATAAAATGGATGTAGAGTGGATAAAAATGGATGTCGAGTGGATAAAATGGATGTCGAGTGGATAAAATGGATGTAGAGTGGATAAAATGGATGTAGATTGGATAAAATGGATGTAGAGTTAATAAAAATGGATGTAGAGTGGATAAAATGGATGTATAGTGGATAAAAATGGATGTAGAGTAGATAAAATAGATGTAGAGTGGATAAAAATGGATGTAGAGTGGATAAAATGGATGTCGAGTGGATAAAATGGATGTAGAGTGGATAAAAATAGATGTAGAGTGGATAAAAATGGATGTAGAGTGGATACAATGGATGTAGAGTGGATAAAAATGGATGTAGAGTGGATAAAATGGATGTAGAGTGGATAAAAATGGATGTAGAGTGGATAAAATGGATGTAGAGTGCATAAATATGGATGTTGAGTGGATAAAATGGATGTAGAGTGGATAAAATGGATGTACAATGTACCTCGTAAATGCTTGTCGAGAATTTTTACGACCACATGCACGCTCGCCTGTCGGTGTGATCTATCTGCCCTCTCTCTTGTTTCTCTCGTTTCTCTCTCTGTCATGGCGTCGCACGTTAGCAACGCCGCGGATCGGTCCTCTCTGTTTTTTCGGAGAGTCTGTCCTGCTCGCACCATACAGGCACACGGACGAGTAGAGGGCGCAATGTGTGTGAGAGATCAACTGCCACATGCGTACAGAGCTCGTCGGTGAGGCTGCTGTGAGTGCGAGAGTGACGCTCCGATGGAAAGAGAGAGAAGGACCCATTGGCAGAAAATTAGGGAGCTGGAGCAAAATGCATGCAGCTTTCTCGACGGCAGACGCCAGAAGCGCACGTGTGTGCGTCCATGTGCCTCGCAAGCGAGAGGGCGCGTATAAAAGAATGGGAGAGACGTATACCGTTAAGTTATATGCCGCGAAGTAGCATGCGGAATCGAATCCGAAAAGGAAGCGATAGGAGAGGTTAAAATGAAATAAATCGACATCCATTTTAGAGAAAAATCGTTTGGATTTCCAATGAAATATTCATAAACGCCTCAAATGCAATGAAATCGGTTCTCTGCTGAACCGTTGAATTATTACAATACGTATTATATACCGATATATATTTTGTTATTAATATATCCGTATTTCTTATAAACTATCTACTTATAAATTTAATTATTTGATGTATTGGTAGAATGATATTACATGATATCTCGCTTGATTTATATATGTATATGATACATACATTTTTTTATAACTATAAATACATATGTTGCTTGACAAATAGATAGTTTATCAACAAAACGCATATATAAATAACAAAATATATGGGATGGTGATTGGGAGATTATATTATTAATAGGAATAACTCAACACATTGTTTAATTGAAATAAAAAGAAATGATGTGTATTAAAGAATACACGTTCACACGTGATCTCGAATCGATCTTGATCGAGAAGCACATGGAGGCAGCCTGCGGTATTCAGTGCTACCAACCAACGTGCGAGCTGCGCCATGCATTTCGCTCAGTACCGCCAACCTAACTGATAGTGAAAGCACGCTAGTGACACGAAAATAATCCCACAATCTATATTTTTCTCTAAAATGGATATCGGTTTATTTAATTTTTAACGATATGCAGGAGGTTCCTAACGTGTAAGAGTAGCGATTTCTCCAAGAAATTAAATAAATTGACCTTAATTTTTGCAAAAAATTACGCTGATTAGTCGCCTTGCCCTTGTTTATGCGTTCTATGATAATTTATAAGTAGATAGTTTATAAGAAATACGGATATATTAATAACAAAATACATATCGGTATATAATACGTATTGTAATCATTCAACGGTTCAGCAGAGAACCGATTTCATTGCATTCGAGGCGTTTATGAATATTTCATTGGAAATCCAAACGATTTTTCTCTAAAATGGATGTCGATTTATTTCATTTTAACCTCTCCTATCGCTTCCTTTTCGGATTCGATTCCGCATGCTACTTCGCGGCATATAACTTAACGGTATACGTCTCTCCCATTCTTTTACACGCGCCCTCTCGCTTGCGAGGCACATGGACGCACACACGTGCCCTTCTAGCGTCTGCCGTCGAGAAAGCTGCATGCATTTTGCTCCAGCTCCCTAATTTTCTGCCAATGGGTCCTTCTCTCTCTTTCCATCGGAGCGTCACTCTCGCACTCACAGCAGCCTCACCGACGAGCTCTGTACGCATGTGGCAGTTGATCTCTCACACACATTGCGCCCTCTACTCGTCCGTGTGCCTGGATGGTGCGAGCAGGACAGACTCTCCGAAAAAACAGAGAGGACCGATCCGCGGCGTTGCTAACGTGCGACGCCATGACAGAGAGAGAAACGAGAGAAACAAGAGAGAGAGCAGATAGATCACACCGACAGGCGAGCGTGCATGTGGTCGTAAAAATTCTCGACAAGCATTTACGAGGTACATTGTACATTTAATAAAAATGGATGTAGAGTGGATAAAAATGGATGTAGAGTGGATAAAAATGGATGTAGATTGGATAAAATGGATGTAGAGTTAATAAAAGTGGATGTAGAGTGGATAAAATGGATGTAGAGTGCATAAAAATGGATGTTGAGTGGATAAAGTGGATGTAGAGTGGATAAAATGGATGTACATTTAATAAAAATGGATGTAGAGTGGATAAAAATGGATGTAGAGTGGATAAAAATGGATGTAGATTGGACAAAATGGATGTAGAGTTAATAAAAGTGGATGTAGAGTGGATAAAATGGATGTAGAGTTGATAAAAATGGATGTAGAGTGGATAAAAATGGATGTAGATTGGATAAAATGGATGTAGAGTGGATAAAAATGGATGTAGATTATATAAATTGGATGTAGAGTATATAAAATGGATGTAGAGTGGATAAAAATGGATGTCGAGTGGATAAAATGGATGTAGAGTGGATAAAAATGGATGTAGATTGGATAAAATGGATGTAGAGTTAATAAAAATGGATGTAGAGTGGATAAAATGGATGTATAGTGGATAAAAATGGATGTAGAGTAGATAAAATAGATGTAGAGTGGATAAAAATGGATGTAAAGTGGATAAAAATGGATGTAGATTGGATAAAATGGATGTAGAGTTAATAAAAATGGATGTAGAGTGGATAAAATGGATGTATAGTGGATAAAAATGGATGTAGAGTAGATAAAATAGATGTAGAGTGGATAAAAATGGATGTAGAGTGGATAAAATGGATGTCGAGTGGATAAAATGGATGTAGAGTGGATAAAAATAGATGTAGAGTTAATAAAAATGGATGTAGAGTGGATAAAATGGATGTATAGTGGATAAAAATGGATGTAGAGTAGATAAAATAGATGTAGAGTGGATAAAAATGGATGTAGAGTGGATAAAATGGATGTCGAGTGGATAAAATGGATGTAGAGTGGATAAAAATAGATGTAGAGTGGATAAAAATGGATGTAGAGTGGATACAATGGATGTAGAGTGGATAAAAATGGATGTAGAGTGGATAAAATGGATGTAGAGTGGATAAAAATGGATGTAGAGTGGATAAAATGGATGTAGAGTGCATAAAAATGGATGTTGAGTGGATAAAATGGATGTAGAGTGGATAAAATGGATGTACATTTAATAAAAATGGATGTAGAGTGGATAAAAATGGATGTAGAGTGGATAAAAATGGATGTAGATTGGATAAAATGGATGTAGAGTTAATAAAAGTGGATGTAGAGTGGATAAAATGGATGTAGAGTTGATAAAAATGGATGTAGAGTGGATAAAAATGGATGTAGATTGGATAAAATGGATGTAGAGTGGATAAAAATGGATGTAGATTATATAAATTGGATGTAGAGTATATAAAATGGATGTAGAGTGGATAAAAATGGATGTCGAGTGGATAAAATGGATGTAGAGTGGATAAAATGGATGTAGATTGGATAAAATGGATGTAGAGTTAATAAAAATGGATGTAGAGTGGATAAAATGGATGTATAGTGGATAAAAATGGATGGAGAGTAGATAAAATAGATGTAGAGTGGATAAAAATGGATGTAGAGTGGATAAAATGGATGTAGAGTGGATAAAAATGGATGTAGAGTGGATAAAATGGATGTAGAGTGCATAAAAATGGATGTTGAGTGGATAAAATGGATGTAGAGTGGATAAAATGGATGTACATTTAATAAAAATGGATGTAGAGTGGATAAAAATGGATGTAGAGTGGATGAAATGGATGTAGAGTGGATAAAATGGATGTAGAGTGGATAAAAATGGATGTAGAGTGGATAAAAATGGATATAGGGTAGATAAAATGGATGTAGAGTTAATAAAAATGGATGTAGAGTGGGTATAATGGATGTAGAGAGGATAAAATGGATGTGGAGTGGATAAAAATGGATGTAGAGTGGATAAAATGGATGTAGAGTGGATAAAATGGATGAAGAGTGGATAAAATGGTTGTAGAGTGGATAAAATGGATGTAGAGTAGATAAAAATGGATGTAGAGTGGATAAAATGGATGTAGAGTGGATAAAAATGGATGTAGAGTGGATAAAATGGATGTAGAGTGCATAAAAATGGATGTTGAGTGGATAAAATGGATGTAGAGTGGATAAAATTAATGTACATTTAATAAAAATGGATGTAGAGTGGATAAAAATGGATGTAGATTGGATAAAATGGTTGTAGAGTTAATAAAAGTGGATGTAGAGTGGATAAAATGGATGTAGAGTTGATAAAAATGGATGTAGAGTGGATAAAAATGGATGTAGATTGGATAAAATGGATGTAGAGTGGATAAAATGGATGTAGAGTGCATAAAAATGGATGTTGAGTGGATAAAGTGGATGTAGAGTGGATAAAATGGATGTACATTTAATAAAAATGGATGTAGAGTGGATAAAAATGGATGTAGAGTGGATAAAAATGGATGTAGATTGGATAAAATGGATGTAGAGTTAATAAAAGTGGATGTAGAGTGGATAAAATGGATGTAGAGTTGATAAAAATGGATGTAGAGTGGATAAAAATGGATGTCGAGTGGATAAAATGGATGTAGAGTGGATAAAATGGATGTAGATTGGATAAAATGGATGTAGAGTTAATAAAAATGGATGTAGAGTGGATAAAATGGATGTATAGTGGATAAAAATGGATGGAGAGTAGATAAAATAGATGTAGAGTGGATAAAATTGGATGTAGAGTGGATAAAATGGATGTCGAGTGGATAAAATGGATGTAGAGTGGATAAAAATAGATGTAGAGTGGATAAAAATGGATGTAGAGTGGATACAATGGATGTAGAGTGGATAAAAATGGATGTAGAGTGGATAAAAATGGATGTAGAGTGGATAAAAATGGATGTAGATTGGATAAAATGGATGTAGAGTGGATAAAAATGGATGTAGAGTGGATAAAATGGATGTAGAGTTAATAAAAATGGATGTAGAGTGGAAATAATGGATGTAGAGAGGATAAAATGGATGTAGAGTGGATAAAATGGATGTAGAGTTCATAAAAATGGATGTAGAGTGGATAAAATGGATGTAGAGTGGATAAAATGATTGTAGAGTGGATAAAATGGATGTAGAGTGGATAAAAATGGATGTAGAGTGGATAAAATGGTTGTAGAGTGGATAAAATGGATGTAGAGTAGATAAAAATGGATGTAGAGTGGATAAAATGGATGTAGAGTGGATAAAAATGGATGTAGAGTGGATAAAATGGATGTAGAGTAGATAAAATAGATGTAGAGTGGATAAAAATGGATGTAGAGTGGATAAAATGGATGTCGAGTGGATAAAATGGATGTAGAGTGGATAAAAATAGATTTAGAGTGGATAAAAATGGATGTAGAGTGGATACAATGGATGTAGAGTGGATAAAAATGGATGTAGAGTAGATAAAATGGATGTAGAGTGGATAAAAATGGATGTAGAGTGGATGAAATGGATGTAGAGTGGATAAAATGGATGTAGAGTGGATAAAAATGGATGTAGAGTGGATAAAAATGGATATAGGGTAGATAAAATGGATGTAGAGTTAATAAAAATGGATGTAGAGTGGGTATAATGGATGTAGAGAGGATAAAATGGATGTGGAGTGGATAACAATGGATGTAGAGTGGATAAAATGGATGTAGAGTGGATAAAATGGATGAAGAGTGGATAAAATGGATGTAGAGTGGATAAAATGGATGTAGAGTAGATAAAAATGGATGTAGAGTGGATAAAATGGATGTAGAGTGGATAAAAATGGATGTAGAGTGGATAAAATGGATGTAGAGTGCATAAAAATGGATGTTGAGTGGATAAAATGGATGTAGAGTGGATAAAATTAATGTACATTTAATAAAAATGGATGTAGAGTGGATAAAAATGGATGTAGATTGGATAAAATGGTTGTAGAGTTAATAAAAGTGGATGTAGAGTGGATAAAATGGATGTAGAGTTGATAAAAATGGATGTAGAGTGGATAAAAATGGATGTAGATTGGATAAAATGGATGTAGAGTGGATAAAATGGATGTAGAGTGCATAAAAATGGATGTTGAGTGGATAAAGTGGATGTAGAGTGGATAAAATGGATGTACATTTAATAAAAATGGATGTAGAGTGGATAAAAATGGATGTAGAGTGGATAAAAATGGATGTAGATTGGATAAAATGGATGTAGAGTTAATAAAAGTGGATGTAGAGTGGATAAAATGGATGTAGAGTTGATAAAAATGGATGTAGAGTGGATAAAAATGGATGTCGAGTGGATAAAATGGATGTAGAGTGGATAAAATGGATGTAGATTGGATAAAATGGATGTAGAGTTAATAAAAATGGATGTAGAGTGGATAAAATGGATGTATAGTGGATAAAAATGGATGGAGAGTAGATAAAATAGATGTAGAGTGGATAAAAATGGATGTAGAGTGGATAAAATGGATGTCGAGTGGATAAAATGGATGTAGAGTGGATAAAAATAGATGTAGAGTGGATAAAAATGGATGTAGAGTGGATACAATGGATGTAGAGTGGATAAAAATGGATGTAGAGTGGATAAAAATGGATGTAGAGTGGATAAAAATGGATGTAGATTGGATAAAATGGATGTAGAGTGGATAAAAATGGATGTAGAGTGGATAAAATGGATGTAGAGTTAATAAAAATGGATGTAGAGTGGAAATAATGGATGTAGAGAGGATAAAATGGATGTAGAGTGGATAAAATGGATGTAGAGTTCATAAAAATGGATGTAGAGTGGATAAAATGGATGTAGAGTGGATAAAATGATTGTAGAGTGGATAAAATGGATGTAGAGTGGATAAAAATGGATGTAGAGTGGATAAAATGGTTGTAGAGTGGATAAAATGGATGTAGAGTTGATAAAAATGGATGTAGAGTGGATAAAATGGATGTAGAGTGGATAAAAATGGATGTAGAGTGGATAAAATGGATGTAGAGTAGATAAAATAGATGTAGAGTGGATAAAAATGGATGTAGAGTGGATAAAATGGATGTCGAGTGGATAAAATGGATGTAGAGTGGATAAAAATAGATTTAGAGTGGATAAAAATGGATGTAGAGTGGATACAATGGATGTAGAGTGGATAAAAATGGATGTAGAGTAGATAAAATGGATGTAGAGTGGATAAAAATGGATGTAGAGTGGATAAAATGGATGTAGAGTGCATAAAAATGGATGTTGAGTGGATAAAATGGATGTAGAGTGGATAAAATGGATGTACATTTAATAAAAATGGATGTAGAGTGGATAAAAATGTATGTAGAGTGGATAAAAATGGATGTAGATTGGATAAAATGGATGTAGAGTTAATAAAAGTGGATGTAGAGTGGGTAAAATGGATGTAGAGTTGATAAAAATGGATGTAGAGTATATAAATTGGATGTAGAGTATATAAAATGGATGTAGAGTGGATAAAAATGGATGTCGAGTGGATAAAATGGATGTAGAGTGGATAAAAATGGATGTAGAGTGGAAAAAATGGATGTAGAGTTGATAAAAATGGATGTAGAGTGGATAAAATGGATGTAGAGTAGATAAAATGGATGTAGAGTGGATAAAATGGATGTAGAGTTGATAAAATGGATGTAAAGTGGATAAAATGGATGTAGAGTTAATAAAAATGGATGTAGAGTGGAAATAATGGATGTGGAGAGGATAAAATGGATGTAGAGTGGATAAAATGGATGTAGAGTTCATAAAAATGGATGTAGAGTGGATAAAAATGGATGTAGATTGGATAAAATGGATGTGGAGTGGATAACAATGGATGTAGAGAGGATAAAATGGATGTAGAGTGGATAAAATGGTTGTAGAGTGGATAAAATGGATGTAGAGTAGATAAAAATGGATGTAGAGTGGATAAAATGGATGTAGAGTGGATAAAAATGGATGTAGAGTGGATAAAATGGATGTAGAGTGCATAAAAATGGATGTTGAGTGGATAAAGTGGATGTAGAGTGGATAAAATGGATGTACATTTAATAAAAATGGATGTAGAGTGGATAAAAATGGATGTAGAGTGGATAAAAATGGATGTAGATTGGATAAAATGGATGTAGAGTTAATAAAAGTGGATGTAGAGTGGATAAAATGGATGTAGAGTTGATAAAAATGGATGTAGAGTGGATAAAAATGGATGTAGATTGGATAAAATGGATGTAGAGTGGATAAAAATGGATGTAGATTATATAAATTGGATGTAGAGTATATAAAATGGATGTAGAGTGGATAAAAATGGATGTAGATTGGATAAAATGGATGTAGAGTGGATAAAAATGGATGTAGATTATATAAATTGGATGTAGAGTATATAAAATGGATGTAGAGTGGATAAAAATGGATGTCGAGTGGATAAAATGGATGTATAGTGGATAAAAATGGATGTAGAGTAGATAAAATAGATGTAGAGTGGATAAAAATGGATGTAGAGTGGATAAAAATGGATGTAGAGTGGATACAATGGATGTAGAGTGGATAAAAATGGATGTAGAGTAGATAAAATAGATGTAGAGTGGATAAAAATGGATGTAGAGTGGATAAAATGGATGTCGAGTGGATAAAATGGATGTAGAGTGGATAAAAATAGATGTAGAGTGGATAAAAATGGATGTAGAGTGGATACAATGGATGTAGAGTGGATAAAAATGGATGTAGAGTGGATAAAATGGATGTAGAGTGGATAAAAATGGATGTAGAGTGGATAAAATGGATGTAGAGTGCATAAATATGGATGTTGAGTGGATAAAATGGATGTAGAGTGGATAAAATGGATGTACATTTAATAAAAATGGATGTAGAGTGGATAAAAATGGATGTAGAGTGGATAAAAATGGATGTAGATTGGATAAAATGGATGTAGAGTTAATAAAAGTGGATGTAGAGTGGATAAAATGGATGTAGAGTGCATAAAAATGGATGTTGAGTGGATAAAGTGGATGTAGAGTGGATAAAATGGATGTACATTTAATAAAAATGGATGTAGAGTGGATAAAAATGGATGTAGAGTGGATAAAAATGGATGTAGATTGGATAAAATGGATGTAGAGTTAATAAAAGTGGATGTAGAGTGGATAAAATGGATGTAGAGTTGATAAAAATGGATGTAGAGTGGATAAAAATGGATGTAGATTGGATAAAATGGATGTAGAGTGGATAAAAATGGATGTAGATTATATAAATTGGATGTAGAGTATATAAAATGGATGTAGAGTGGATAAAAATGGATGTCGAGTGGATAAAATGGATGTAGAGTGGATAAAAATGGATGTAGATTGGATAAAATGGATGTAGAGTTAATAAAAATGGATGTAGAGTGGATAAAATGGATGTATAGTGGATAAAAATGGATGTAGAGTAGATAAAATAGATGTAGAGTGGATAAAAATGGATGTAAAGTGGATAAAAATGGATGTAGATTGGATAAAATGGATGTAGAGTGGATAAAAATGGATGTAGATTATATAAATTGGATGTAGAGTATATAAAATGGATGTAGAGTGGATAAAAATGGATGTCGAGTGGATAAAATGGATGTAGAGTGGATAAAAATGGATGTAGATTGGACAAAATGGATGTAGAGTTAATAAAAATGGATGTAGAGTGGATAAAATGGATGTATTGTGGATAAAAATGGATGTAGAGTAGATAAAATAGATGTAGAGTGGATAAAAATGGATGTAGAGTGGATAAAATGGATGTCGAGTGGATAAAATGGATGTAGAGTGGATAAAAATAGATGTAGAGTGGATAAAAATGGATGTAGAGTGGATACAATGGATGTAGAGTGGATAAAAATGGATGTAGAGTGGATAAAATGGATGTAGAGTGGATAAAATGGATGTAGAGTGCATAAAAATGGATGTTGAGTGGATAAAGTGGATGTAGAGTGGATAAAATGGATGTACATTTAATAAAAATGGATGTAGAGTGGATAAAAATGGATGTAGAGTGGATAAAAATGGATGTAGATTGGATAAAATGGATGTAGAGTTAATAAAAGTGGATGTAGAGTGGATAAAATGGATGTAGAGTTGATAAAAATGGATGTAGAGTGGATAAAAATGGATGTAGATTGGATAAAATGGATGTAGAGTGGATAAAAATGGATGTAGATTATATAAATTGGATGTAGAGTATATAAAATGGATGTAGAGTGGATAAAAATGGATGTCGAGTGGATAAAATGGATGTAGAGTGGATAAAAATGGATGTAGATTGGATAAAATGGATGTAGAGTTAATAAAAATGGATGTAGAGTGGATAAAATGGATGTATAGTGGATAAAAATGGATGTAGAGTAGATAAAATAGATGTAGAGTGGATAAAAATGGATGTAGATTGGATAAAATGGATGTATAGTGGATAAAAATGGATGTAGAGTAGATAAAATAGATGTAGAGTGGATAAAAATGGATGTAGAGTGGATAAAATGGATGTCGAGTGGATAAAATGGATGTAGAGTGGATAAAAATGGATGTAGATTATATAAATTGGATGTAGAGTATATAAAATGGATGTAGAGTGGATAAAAATGGATGTCGAGTGGATAAAATGGATGTAGAGTGGATAAAAATGGATGTAGATTGGACAAAATGGATGTAGAGTTAATAAAAATGGATGTAGAGTGGATAAAATATATGTAGAGTGGATAAAAATGGATGTAGAGTGGATAAAATGGATGTAGAGTGCATAAAAATGGATGTTGAGTGGATAAAGTGGATGTAGAGTGGATAAAATGGATGTACATTTAATAAAAATGGATGTAGAGTGGATAAAAATGGATGTAGAGTGGATAAAAATGAATGTAGATTGGATAAAATGGATGTAGAGTTAATAAAAGTGGATGTAGAGTGGATAAAATGGATGTAGAGTTGATAAAAATGGATGTAGAGTGGATAAAAATGGATGTAGATTGGATAAAATGGATGTAGAGTGGATAAAAATGGATGTAGATTATATAAATTGGATGTAGAGTATATAAAATGGATGTAGAGTGGATAAAAATGGATGTAGATTGGATAAAATGGATGTAGAGTGGATAAAAATGGATGTAGATTATATAAATTGGATGTAGAGTATATAAAATGGATGTAGAGTGGATAAAAATGGATGTCGAGTGGATAAAATGGATGTATAGTGGATAAAAATGGATGTAGAGTAGATAAAATAGATGTAGAGTGGATAAAAATGGATGTAGAGTGGATAAAAATGGATGTAGATTGGATAAAATGGATGTAGAGTTAATAAAAGTGGATGTAGAGTGGATAAAATGGATGTAGAGTTGATAAAAATGGATGTAGAGTGGATAAAAATGGATGTAGATTGGATAAAATGGATGTAGAGTGGATAAAAATGGATGTAGATTATATAAATTGGATGTAGAGTATATAAAATGGATGTAGAGTGGATAAAAATGGATGTCGAGTGGATAAAATGGATGTAGAGTGGATAAAAATGGATGTAGAGTGGATAAAATGGATGTAGAGTGCATAAAAATGGATGTTGAGTGGATAAAATGGATGTAGAGTGGATAAAATGGATGTACATTTAATAAAAATGGATGTAGAGTGGATAAAAATGGATGTAGAGTGGATAAAAATAGATGTAGAGTGGATAAAAATGGATGTAGAGTGGATACAATGGATGTAGAGTGGATAAAAATGGATGTAGAGTGGATAAAATGGATGTAGAGTGGATAAAAATGGATGTAGAGTGGATAAAATGGATGTAGAGTGCATAAAAATGGATGTTGAGTGGATAAAATGGATGTAGAGTGGATAAAATGGATGTACATTTAATAAAAATGGATGTAGAGTGGATAAAAATGGATGTAGATTGGATAAAATGGATGTAGAGTTAATAAAAGTGGATGTAGAGTGGATAAAATGGATGTAGAGTTGATAAAAATGGATGTAGAGTGGATAAAAATGGATGTAGATTGGATAAAATGGATGTAGAGTGGATAAAAATGGATGTAGATTATATAAATTGGATGTAGAGTATATAAAATGGATGTAGAGTGGATAAAAATGGATGTCGAGTGGATAAAATGGATGTAGAGTGGATAAAAATGGATGTAGATTGGATAAAATGGATGTAGAGTTAATAAAAATGGATGTAGAGTGGATAAAATGGATGTATAGTGGATAAAAATGGATGTAGAGTAGATAAAATAGATGTAGAGTGGATAAAAATGGATGTAGATTGGATAAAATGGATGTATAGTGGATAAAAATGGATGTAGAGTAGATAAAATAGATGTAGAGTGGATAAAAATGGATGTAGAGTGGATAAAATGGATGTCGAGTGGATAAAATGGATGTAGAGTGGATAAAAATGGATGTAGATTATATAAATTGGATGTAGAGTATATAAAATGGATGTAGAGTGGATAAAAATGGATGTCGAGTGGATAAAATGGATGTAGAGTGGATAAAAATGGATGTAGATTGGACAAAATGGATGTAGAGTTAATAAAAATGGATGTAGAGTGGATAAAATATATGTAGAGTGGATAAAAATGGATGTAGAGTGGATAAAATGGATGTAGAGTGCATAAAAATGGATGTTGAGTGGATAAAGTGGATGTAGAGTGGATAAAATGGATGTACATTTAATAAAAATGGATGTAGAGTGGATAAAAATGGATGTAGAGTGGATAAAAATGAATGTAGATTGGATAAAATGGATGTAGAGTTAATAAAAGTGGATGTAGAGTGGATAAAATGGATGTAGAGTTGATAAAAATGGATGTAGAGTGGATAAAAATGGATGTAGATTGGATAAAATGGATGTAGAGTGGATAAAAATGGATGTAGATTATATAAATTGGATGTAGAGTATATAAAATGGATGTAGAGTGGATAAAAATGGATGTAGATTGGATAAAATGGATGTAGAGTGGATAAAAATGGATGTAGATTATATAAATTGGATGTAGAGTATATAAAATGGATGTAGAGTGGATAAAAATGGATGTCGAGTGGATAAAATGGATGTATAGTGGATAAAAATGGATGTAGAGTAGATAAAATAGATGTAGAGTGGATAAAAATGGATGTAGAGAGGGGATAAAATGGATGTAGAGTTAATAAAAGTGGATGTAGAGTGGATAAAATGGATGTAGAGTTGATAAAAATGGATGTAGAGTGGATAAAAATGGATGTAGATTGGATAAAATGGATGTAGAGTGGATAAAAATGGATGTAGATTATATAAATTGGATGTAGAGTATATAAAATGGATGTAGAGTGGATAAAAATGGATGTCGAGTGGATAAAATGGATGTAGAGTGGATAAAAATGGATGTAGAGTGGATAAAATGGATGTAGAGTGCATAAAAATGGATGTTGAGTGGATAAAATGGATGTAGAGTGGATAAAATGGATGTACATTTAATAAAAATGGATGTAGAGTGGATAAAAATGGATGTAGAGTGGATAAAAATAGATGTAGAGTGGATAAAAATGGATGTAGAGTGGATACAATGGATGTAGAGTGGATAAAAATGGATGTAGAGTGGATAAAATGGATGTAGAGTGGATAAAAATGGATGTAGAGTGGATAAAATGGATGTAGAGTGCATAAAAATGGATGTTGAGTGGATAAAATGGATGTAGAGTGGATAAAATGGATGTACATTTAATAAAAATGGATGTAGAGTGGATAAAAATGGATGTAGAGTGGATAAAAATGGATGTAGATTGGATAAAATGGATGTAGAGTTAATAAAAGTGGATGTAGAGTGGATAAAATGGATGTAGAGTTGATAAAAATGGATGTAGAGTGGATAAAAATGGATGTAGATTGGATAAAATGGATGTAGAGTGGATAAAAATGGATGTAGATTATATAAATTGGATGTAGAGTATATAAAATGGATGTAGAGTGGATAAAAATGGATGTCGAGTGGATAAAATGGATGTCGAGTGGATAAAATGGATGTAGAGTGGATAAAATGGATGTAGATTATATAAATTGGATGTAGAGTATATAAAATGGATGTAGAGTGGATAAAAATGGATGTCGAGTGGATAAAATGGATGTAGAGTGGATAAAAATGGATGTAGAGTGGATAAAATGGATGTAGAGTGCATAAAAATGGATGTTGAGTGGATAAAATGGATGTAGAGTGGATAAAATGGATGTACATTTAATAAAAATGGATGTAGAGTGGATAAAAATGGATGTAGAGTGGATAAAAATAGATGTAGAGTGGATAAAAATGGATGTAGAGTGGATACAATGGATGTAGAGTGGATAAAAATGGATGTAGAGTGGATAAAATGGATGTAGAGTGGATAAAAATGGATGTAGAGTGGATAAAATGGATGTAGAGTGCATAAAAATGGATGTTGAGTGGATAAAATGGATGTAGAGTGGATAAAATGGATGTACATTTAATAAAAATGGATGTAGAGTGGATAAAAATGGATGTAGAGTGGATAAAAATGGATGTAGATTGGATAAAATGGATGTAGAGTTAATAAAAGTGGATGTAGAGTGGATAAAATGGATGTAGAGTTGATAAAAATGGATGTAGAGTGGATAAAAATGGATGTAGATTGGATAAAATGGATGTAGAGTGGATAAAAATGGATGTAGATTATATAAATTGGATGTAGAGTATATAAAATGGATGTAGAGTGGATAAAAATGGATGTCGAGTGGATAAAATGGATGTCGAGTGGATAAAATGGATGTAGAGTGGATAAAATGGATGTAGATTGGATAAAATGGATGTAGAGTTAATAAAAATGGATGTAGAGTGGATAAAATGGATGTATAGTGGATAAAAATGGATGTAGAGTAGATAAAATAGATGTAGAGTGGATAAAAATGGATGTAGAGTGGATAAAATGGATGTAGAGTGGATAAAATGGATGTAGAGTGGATAAAAATAGATGTAGAGTGGATAAAAATGGATGTAGAGTGGATACAATGGATGTAGAGTGGATAAAAATGGATGTAGAGTGGATAAAATGGATGTAGAGTGGATAAAAATGGATGTAGAGTGGATAAAATGGATGTAGAGTGCATAAATATGGATGTTGAGTGGATAAAATGGATGTAGAGTGGATAAAATGGATGTACATTTAATAAAAATGGATGTAGAGTGGATAAAAATGGATGTAGAGTGGATAAAAATGGATGTAGATTGGATAAAATGGATGTAGAGTTAATAAAAGTGGATGTAGAGTGGATAAAATGGATGTAGAGTGCATAAAAATGGATGTTGAGTGGATAAAGTGGATGTAGAGTGGATAAAATGGATGTACATTTAATAAAAATGGATGTAGAGTGGATAAAAATGGATGTAGAGTGGATAAAAATGGATGTAGATTGGATAAAATGGATGTAGAGTTAATAAAAGTGGATGTAGAGTGGATAAAATGGATGTAGAGTTGATAAAAATGGATGTAGAGTGGATAAAAATGGATGTAGATTGGATAAAATGGATGTAGAGTGGATAAAAATGGATGTAGATTATATAAATTGGATGTAGAGTATATAAAATGGATGTAGAGTGGATAAAAATGGATGTAGAGTGGATAAAATGGATGTAGAGTGGATAAAAATGGATGTAGATTGGATAAAATGGATGTAGAGTTAATAAAAATGGATGTAGAGTGGATAAAATGGATGTATAGTGGATAAAAATGGATGTAGAGTAGATAAAATAGATGTAGAGTGGATAAAAATGGATGTAAAGTGGATAAAAATGGATGTAGATTGGATAAAATGGATGTAGAGTGGATAAAAATGGATGTAGATTATATAAATTGGATGTAGAGTATATAAAATGGATGTAGAGTGGATAAAAATGGATGTCGAGTGGATAAAATGGATGTAGAGTGGATAAAAATGGATGTAGATTGGAAAAAATGGATGTAGAGTTAATAAAAATGGATGTAGAGTGGATAAAATGGATGTATTGTGGATAAAAATGGATGTAGAGTAGATAAAATAGATGTAGAGTGGATAAAAATGGATGTAGAGTGGATAAAATGGATGTCGAGTGGATAAAATGGATGTAGAGTGGATAAAAATAGATGTAGAGTGGATAAAAATGGATGTAGAGTGGATACAATGGATGTAGAGTGGATAAAAATGGATGTAGAGTGGATAAAATGGATGTAGAGTGGATAAAAATGGATGTAGAGTGGATAAAATGGATGTAGAGTGCATAAATATGGATGTTGAGTGGATAAAATGGATGTAGAGTGGATAAAATGGATGTACATTTAATAAAAATGGATGTAGAGTGGATAAAAATGGATGTAGAGTGGATAAAAATGGATGTAGATTGGATAAAATGGATGTAGAGTTAATAAAAGTGGATGTAGAGTGGATAAAATGGATGTAGAGTGCATAAAAATGGATGTAGAGTGGATAAAGTGGATGTAGAGTGGATAAAATGGATGTACATTTAATAAAAATGGATGTAGAGTGGATAAAAATGGATGTAGAGTGGATAAAAATGGATGTAGATTGGATAAAATGGATGTAGAGTTAATAAAAGTGGATGTAGAGTGGATAAAATGGATGTAGAGTTGATAAAAATGGATGTACAGTGGATAAAAATGGATGTAGATTGGATAAAATGGATGTAGAGTGGATAAAAATGGATGTAGATTATATAAATTGGATGTAGAGTATATAAAATGGATGTAGAGTGGATAAAAATGGATGTCGAGTGGATAAAATGGATGTAGAGTGGATAAAAATGGATGTAGATTGGATAAAATGGATGTAGAGTTAATAAAAATGGATGTAGAGTGGATAAAATGGATGTATAGTGGATAAAAATGGATGTAGAGTAGATAAAATAGATGTAGAGTGGATAAAAATGGATGTAAAGTGGATAAAAATGGATGTAGATTGGATAAAATGGATGTATAGTGGATAAAAATGGATGTAGAGTAGATAAAATAGATGTAGAGTGGATAAAAATGGATGTAGAGTGGATAAAATGGATGTCGAGTGGATAAAATGGATGTAGAGTGGATAAAAATGGATGTAGATTATATAAATTGGATGTAGAGTATATAAAATGGATGTAGAGTGGATAAAAATGGATGTCGAGTGGATAAAATGGATGTAGAGTGGATAAAAATGGATGTAGATTAGATAAAATGGATGTAGAGTTAATAAAAATGGATGTAGAGTGGATAAAATGGATGTAGAGTGGATAAAAATGGATGTAGAGTGGATAAAATGGATGTAGAGTGCATAAAAATGGATGTTGAGTGGATAAAAATGGATGTAGAGTGGATAAAATGGATGTAGAGTGCATAAAAATGGATGTTGAGTGGATAAAGTGGATGTAGAGTGGATAAAATGGATGTACATTTAATAAAAATGGATGTAGAGTGGATAAAAATGGATGTTGAGTGGATAAAAATGAATGTAGATTGGATAAAATGGATGTAGAGTTAATAAAAGTGGATGTAGAGTGGATAAAATGGATGTAGAGTTGATAAAAATGGATGTAGAGTGGATAAAAATGGATGTAGATTGGATAAAATGGATGTAGAGTGGATAAAAATGGATGTAGATTATATAAATTGGATGTAGAGTATATAAAATGGATGTAGAGTGGATAAAAATGGATGTAGATTGGATAAAATGGATGTAGAGTGGATAAAAATGGATGTAGAGTGGATAAAAATGGATGTCGAGTGGATAAAATGGATGTATAGTGGATAAAAATGGATGTAGAGTAGATAAAATAGATGTAGAGTGGATAAAAATGGATGTAGAGTGGATAAAAATGGATGTAGATTGGATAAAATGGATGTAGAGTTAATAAAAGTGGATGTAGAGTGGATAAAATGGATGTAGAGTTGATAAAAATGGATGTAGAGTGGATAAAAATGGATGTAGATTGGATAAAATGGATGTAGAGTTGATAAAAATGGATGTAGAGTGGATAAAAATGGATGTAGATTGGATAAAATGGATGTAGAGTGGATAAAAATGGATGTAGATTATATAAATTGGATGTAGAGTATATAAAATGGATGTAGAGTGGATAAAAATGGATGTCGAGTGGATAAAATGGATGTAGAGTGGATAAAAATGGATGTAGATTGGATAAAATGGATGTAGAGTTAATAAAAATGGATGTAGAGTGGATAAAATGGATGTATAGTGGATAAAAATGGATGTAGAGTAGATAAAATAGATGTAGAGTGGATAAAAATGGATGTAGAGTGGATAAAAATGGATGTAGATTGGATAAAATGGATGTATAGTGGATAAAAATGGATGTAGAGTAGATAAAATAGATGTAGAGTGGATAAAAATGGATGTAGAGTGGATAAAATGGATGTCGAGTGGATAAAATGGATGTAGAGTGGATAAAAATGGATGTAGATTATATAAATTGGATGTAGAGTATATAAAATGGATGTAGAGTGGATAAAAATGGATGTCGAGTGGATAAAATGGATGTAGAGTGGATAAAAATGGATGTAGATTAGACAAAATGGATGTAGAGTTAATAAAAATGGATGTAGAGTGGATAAAATGGATGTAGAGTGGATAAAAATGGATGTAGAGTGGATAAAATGGATGTAGAGTGCATAAAAATGGATGTTGAGTGGATAAAAATGGATGTAGAGTGGATAAAATGGATGTAGAGTGCATAAAAATGGATGTTGAGTGGATAAAATGGATGTAGAGTGGATAAAATGGATGTACATTTAATAAAAATGGATGTAGAGTGGATAAAAATGGATGTTGAGTGGATAAAAATGAATGTAGATTGGATAAAATGGATGTAGAGTTAATAAAAGTGGATGTAGAGTGGATAAAATGGATGTAGAGTTGATAAAAATGGATGTAGAGTGGATAAAAATGGATGTAGATTGGATAAAATGGATGTAGAGTGGATAAAAATGGATGTAGATTATATAAATTGGATGTAGAGTATATAAAATGGATGTAGAGTGGATAAAAATGGATGTAGATTGGATAAAATGGATGTAGAGTGGATAAAAATGGATGTAGAGTGGATAAAAATGGATGTCGAGTGGATAAAATGGATGTATAGTGGATAAAAATGGATGTAGAGTAGATAAAATAGATGTAGAGTGGATAAAAATGGATGTAGAGTGGATAAAAATGGATGTAGATTGGATAAAATGGATGTAGAGTTAATAAAAGTGGATGTAGAGTGGATAAAATGGATGTAGAGTTGATAAAAATGGATGTAGAGTGGATAAAAATGGATGTAGATTGGATAAAATGGATGTAGAGTTGATAAAAATGGATGTAGAGTGGATAAAAATGGATGTAGATTGGATAAAATGGATGTAGAGTGGATAAAAATGGATGTAGATTATATAAATTGGATGTAGAGTATATAAAATGGATGTAGAGTGGATAAAAATGGATGTCGAGTGGATAAAATGGATGTAGAGTGGATAAAAATGGATGTAGATTGGATAAAATGGATGTAGAGTTAATAAAAATGGATGTAGAGTGGATAAAATGGATGTATAGTGGATAAAAATGGATGTAGAGTAGATAAAATAGATGTAGAGTGGATAAAAATGGATGTAAAGTGGATAAAAATGGATGTAGATTGGATAAAATGGATGTAGAGTGGATAAAAATGGATGTAGATTATATAAATTGGATGTAGAGTATATAAAATGGATGTAGAGTGGATAAAAATGGATGTCGAGTGGATAAAATGGATGTAGAGTGGATAAAAATGGATGTAGATTGGACAAAATGGATGTAGAGTTAATAAAAATGGATGTAGAGTGGATAAAATGGATGTATAGTGGATAAAAATGGATGTAGAGTAGATAAAATAGATGTAGAGTGGATAAAAATGGATGTAGAGTGGATAAAATGGATGTAGAGTGGATAAAATGGATGTAGAGTGGATAAAAATGGATGTAGATTATATAAATTGGATGTAGAGTATATAAAATGGATGTAGAGTGGATAAAAATGGATGTCGAGTGGATAAAATGGATGTAGAGTGGATAAAAATGGATGTAGATTGGACAAAATGGATGTAGAGTTAATAAAAATGGATGTAGAGTGGATAAAATGGATGTATAGTGGATAAAAATGGATGTAGAGTAGATAAAATAGATGTAGAGTGGATAAAAATGGATGTAGAGTGGATAAAATGGATGTAGATTGGACAAAATGGATGTAGAGTTAATAAAAATGGATGTAGAGTGGATAAAATGGATGTATAGTGGATAAAAATGGATGTAGAGTAGATAAAATAGATGTAGAGTGGATAAAATGGATGTAGAGTGGATAAAAATAGATGTAGAGTGGATAAAAATGGATGTAGAGTGGATACAATGGATGTAGAGTGGATAAAAATGGATGTAGAGTGGATAAAATGGATGTAGAGTGGATAAAAATGGATGTAGAGTGGATAAAATGGATGTACATTTAATAAAAATGGATGTAGAGTGGATAAAAATGGATGTAGAGTGGATAAAAATGGATGTAGATTGGATAAAATGGATGTAGAGTTAATAAAAGTGGATGTAGAGTGGATAAAATGGATGTAGAGTGGATAAAATGGATGTAGAGTGCATAAAAATGGATGTTGAGTGGATAAAATGGATGTAGAGTGGATAAAAATGGATGTAGATTGGATAAAATGGATGTAGAGTTAATAAAAGTGGATGTAGAGTGGATAAAATGGATGTAGAGTTGATAAAAATGGATGTAGAGTGGATAAAAATGGATGTAGATTGGATAAAATGGATGTAGAGTGGATAAAAATGGATGTAGATTATATAAATTGGATGTAGAGTATATAAAATGGATGTAGAGTGGATAAAAATGGATGTCGAGTGGATAAAATGGATGTCGAGTGGATAAAATGGATGTAGAGTGGATAAAATGGATGTAGATTGGATAAAATGGATGTAGAGTTAATAAAAATGGATGTAGAGTGGATAAAATGGATGTATAGTGGATAAAAATGGATGTAGAGTGGATAAAATGGATGTATAGTGGATAAAAATGGATGTAGAGTAGATAAAATAGATGTAGAGTGGATAAAATGGATGTAGAGTGGATAAAAATAGATGTAGAGTGGATAAAAATGGATGTAGAGTGGATAAAATGGATGTAGAGTGGATAAAAATGGATGTAGAGTGGATAAAATGGATGTAGAGTGGATAAAAATGGATGTAGAGTGGATAAAATGGATGTACATTTAATAAAAATGGATGTAGAGTGGATAAAAATGGATGTAGAGTGGATAAAAATGGATGTAGATTGGATAAAATGGATGTAGAGTTAATAAAAGTGGATGTAGAGTGGATAAAATGGATGTAGAGTGGATAAAAATGGATGTAGATTGGATAAAATGGATGTAGAGTGCATAAAAATGGATGTAGAGTATATGAATTGGATGTACAGTATATAAAATGGATGTAGAGTGGATAAAAATGGATGTCGAGTGGATAAAATGGATGTAGAGTGGATAAAAATGGATGTAGATTGGATAAAATGGATGTAGAGTGGATAAAAATGGATGTAGATTATATAAATTGGATGTAGAGTATATAAAATGGATGTAGAGTGGATAAAAATGGATGTCGAGTGGATAAAATGGATGTAGAGTGGATAAAAATGGATGTAGATTGGATAAAATGGATGTAGAGTTAATAAAAATGGATGTAGAGTGGATAAAATGGATGTATAGTGGATAAAAATGGATGTAGAGTAGATAAAATAGATGTAGAGTGGATAAAAATGGATGTAGAGTGGATAAAATGGATGTCGAGTGGATAAAATGGATGTAGAGTGGATAAAAATAGATGTAGAGTGGATAAAAATGGATGTAGAGTGGATAAAATGGATGTAGAGTGGATAAAAATGGATGTAGAGTGGATAAAATGGATGTAGAGTGGATAAAAATGGATGTAGATTGGATAAAATGGATGTAGAGTGGATGAAAATGGATGTAGAGTATATAAATTGGATGTAGAGTATATAAAATGGATGTAGAGTGGATAAAAATGGATGTAGAGTGGATAAAATGGATGTAGAGTGGATAAAAATGGATGTAAAGTGGATAAAAATGGATGTAGATTGGATAAAATGGATGTAGAGTTAAAAAAGTGGATGTAGAGTGGATAAAATGGATGTAGAGTTGATAAAAATGGATGTGGAGTGGATAAAAATGGATGTAGATTGGATAAAATGGATGTAGAGTGGATAAAAATGGATGTAGATTATATAAATTGGATGTAGAGTATATAAAATGGATGTAGAGTGGATAAAAATGGATGTCGAGTGGATAAAATGGATGTAGAGTGGATAAAAATGGATGTAGATTGGACAAAATGGATGTAGAGTTAATAAAAATGGATGTAGAGTGGATAAAATGGATGTATAGTGGATAAAAATGGATGTAGAGTAGATAAAATAGATGTAGAGTGGATAAAAATGGATGTAGAGTGGATAAAATGGATGTCGAGTGGATAAAATGGATGTAGAGTGGATAAAAATAGATGTAGAGTGGATAAAAATGGATGTAGACTGGATACAATGGATGTAGAGTGGATAAAAATGGATGTAGAGTGGATAAAATGGATGTAGAGTGGATAAAAATGGATGTAGATTGGATAAAATGGATGTAGAGTGGATAAAAATGGATGTAGATTATATAAATTGGATGTAGAGTATATAAAATGGATGTAGAGTGGATAAAAATGGATGTCGAGTGGATAAAATGGATGTAGAGTGGATAAAATGGATGTAGATTGGATAAAATGGATGTAGAGTTAATAAAAATGGATGTAGAGTGGATAAAATGGATGTATAGTGGATAAAAATGGATGTAGAGTAGATAAAATAGATGTAGAGTGGATAAAAATGGATGTAGAGTGGATAAAATGGATGTCGAGTGGATAAAATGGATGTAGAGTGGATAAAAATAGATGTAGAGTGGATAAAAATGGATGTGGAGTGGATACAATGGATGTAGAGTGGATAAAAATGGATGTAGAGTGGATAAAATGGATGTAGAGTGGATAAAAATGGATGTAGAGTGGATAAAATGGATGTAGAGTGCATAAATATGGATGTTGAGTGGATAAAATGGATGTAGAGTGGATAAAATGGATGTACATTTAATAAAAATGGATGTAGAGTGGATAAAAATGGATGTAGAGTGGATAAAAATGGATGTAGATTGGATAAAATGGATGTAGAGTTAATAAAAGTGGATGTAGAGTGGATAAAATGGATGTAGAGTGGATAAAAATGGATGTAGATTGGATAAAATGGATGTAGAGTGCATAAAAATGGATGTAGAGTATATAAATTGGATGTACAGTATATAAAATGGATGTAGAGTGGATAAAAATGGATGTCGAGTGGATAAAATGGATGTAGAGTGGATAAAAATGGATGTAGATTGGATAAAATGGATGTAGAGTGGATGAAAATGGATGTAGAGTATATAAATTGGATGTAGAGTATATAAAATGGATGTAGAGTGGATAAAAATGGATGTCGAGTGGATAAAATGGATGTAGAGTGGATAAAAATGGATGTAGAGTGGATAAAATGGATGTAGAGTTGATAAAAATGGATGTAGAGTGGATAAAATGGATGTAGAGTAGATAAAATGGATGTAGAGTGGATAAAATGGATGTAGAGTTGATAAAATGGATGTAAAGTGGATAAAATGGATGTAGAGTTAATAAAAATGGATGTAGAGTGGAAATAATGGATGTAGAGAGGATAAAATGGATGTAGAGTGGATAAAATGGATGTAGAGTTCATAAAAATGGATGTAGAGTGGATAAAAATGGATGTAGATTGGATAAAATGGATGTAGAGTGGATAAAAATGGATGTAGAGTGGATAAAATGGATGTAGAGTGGATAAAAATGGATGTAGAGTGGATAAAATGGATGTAGAGTGGATAAAAATGGATGTAGAGTGGATAAAATGGATGTAGAGTGCATAAAAATGGATGTAGAGTGGATACAAATGGATGTAGATTGGATAAAATGGATGTAGAGTTAATAAAAATGGATGTAGAGTGGGTATAATGGATGTAGAGAGGATAAAAAGGATGTGGAGTGGATAACAATGGATGTAGAGTGGATAAAATGGATGTAGAGTGGATAAAATGGATGAAGAGTGGATAAAATGGTTGTAGAGTGGATAAAATGGATGTAGAGTAGATAAAAATGGATGTAGAGTGGACAAAATGGATGTAGAGTGGATAAAAATGGATGTAGAGTGGATAAAATGGATGTAGAGTGCATAAAAATGGATGTTGGGTGGATAAAATGGATGTAGAGTGGATAAAATTAATGTACATTTAATAAAAATGGATGTAGAGTGGATAAAAATGGATGTAGAGTGGATAAAAATGGATGTAGATTGGATGAAATGGTTGTAGAGTTAATAAAAGTGGATGTAGAGTGGATAAAATGGATGTAGAGTTGATAAAAATGGATGTAGAGTGGATAAAAATGGATGTAGATTGGATAAAATGGATGTAGAGTGGATAAAAATGGATGTAGAGTATATAAATTGGATGTAGAGTATATAAAATGGATGTAGAGTGGATAAAAATGGATGTCGAGTGGATAAAATGGATGTAGAGTGGATAAAAATGGATGTAGATTGGATAAAATGGATGTAGAGTGGATGAAAATGGATGTAGAGTATATAAATTGGATGTAGAGTATATAAAATGGATGTAGAGTGGATAAAAATGGATGTCGAGTGGATAAAATGGATGTAGAGTGGATAAAAATGGATGTAGAGTGGATAAAATGGATGTATAGTGGATAAAAATGGATGTAGAGTAGATAAAATAGATGTAGAGTGGATAAAATGGATGTAGAGTGGATAAAAATAGATGTAGAGTGGATAAAAATGGATGTAGAGTGGATACAATGGATGTAGAGTGGATAAAAATGGATGTAGAGTGGATAAAATGGATGTAGAGTGGATAAAAATGGATGTAGAGTGGATAAAATGGATGTACATTTAATAAAAATGGATGTAGAGTGGATAAAAATGGATGTAGAGTGGATAAAAATGGATGTAGATTGGATAAAATGGATGTAGAGTTAATAAAAGTGGATGTAGAGTGGATAAAATGGATGTAGAGTGGATAAAAATGGATGTAGATTGGATAAAATGGATGTAGAGTGCATAAAAATGGATGTAGAGTATATAAATTGGATGTAGAGTATATAAAATGGATGTAGAGTGGATAAAAATGGATGTCGAGTGGATAAAATGGATGTAGAGTGGATAAAAATGGATGTAGAGTGGATAAAATGGATGTAGAGTTGATAAAAATGGATGTAGAGTGGATAAAATGGATGTAGAGTAGATAAAATGGATGTAGAGTGGATAAAATGGATGTAGAGTTGATAAAATGGATGTAGAGTGGATAAAAATGGATGTCGAGTGGATAAAATGGATGTAGAGTGGATAAAAATGGATGTAGATTGGATAAAATGGATGTAGAGTTAATAAAAGTGGATGTAGAGTGGATAAAATGGATGTAGAGTTGATAAAAATGGATGTAGAGTGGATAAAAATGGATGTAGATTGGATAAAATGGATGTAGAGTCGATAAAAATGGATGTAGATTATATAAATTGGATGTAGAGTATATAAAATGGATGTAGAGTGGATAAAAATGGATGTCGAGTGGATAAAATGGATGTAGAGTGGATAAAAATGGATGTAGATTGGATAAAATGGATGTAGAGTTAATAAAAATGGATGTAGAGTGGATAAAATGGATGTATAGTGGATAAAAATGGATGTAGAGTAGATAAAATAGATGTAGAGTGGATAAAAATGGATGTAGAGTGGATAAAATGGATGTCGAGTGGATAAAATGGATGTAGAGTGGATAAAAATAGATGTAGAGTGGATAAAAATGGATGTAGAGTGGATACAATGGATGTAGAGTGGATAAAAATGGATGTAGAGTGGATAAAATGGATGTAGAGTGGATAAAAATGGATGTAGATTGGATAAAATGGATGTAGAGTGGATAAAAATGGATGTAGATTATATAAATTGGATGTAGAGTATATAAAATGGATGTAGAGTGGATAAAAATGGATGTAGAGTGGATAAAATGGATGTAGATTGGATAAAATGGATGTAGAGTTAATAAAAATGGATGTAGAGTGGATAAAATGGATGTATAGTGGATAAAAATGGATGTAGAGTAGATAAAATAGATGTAGAGTGGATAAAAATGGATGTAGAGTGGATAAAATGGATGTCGAGTGGATAAAATGGATGTAGAGTGGATAAAAATAGATGTAGAGTGGATAAAAATGGATGTGGAGTGGATACAATGGATGTAGAGTGGATAAAAATGGATGTAGAGTGGATAAAATGGATGTAGAGTGGATAAAAATGGATGTAGAGTGGATAAAATGGATGTACATTTAATAAAAATGGATGTAGAGTGGATAAAAATGGATGTAGAGTGGATAAAAATGGATGTAGATTGGATAAAATGGATGTAGAGTTAATAAAAGTGGATGTAGAGTGGATAAAATGGATGTAGAGTGGATAAAAATGGATGTAGATTGGATAAAATGGATGTAGAGTGCATAAAAATGGATGTAGAGTATATAAATTGGATGTACAGTATATAAAATGGATGTAGAGTGGATAAAAATGGATGTCGAGTGGATAAAATGGATGTAGAGTGGATAAAAATGGATGTAGATTGGATAAAATGGATGTAGAGTGGATGAAAATGGATGTAGAGTATATAAATTGGATGTAGAGTATATAAAATGGATGTAGAGTGGATAAAAATGGATGTCGAGTGGATAAAATGGATGTAGAGTGGATAAAAATGGATGTAGATTGGACAAAATGGATGTAGAGTTAATAAAAATGGATGTAGAGTGGATAAAATGGATGTATAGTGGATAAAAATGGATGTAGAGTAGATAAAATAGATGTAGAGTGGATAAAAATGGATGTAGAGTGGATAAAATGGATGTCGAGTGGATAAAATGGATGTAGAGTGGATAAAAATAGATGTAGAGTGGATAAAAATGGATGTAGAGTGGATACAATGGATGTAGAGTGGATAAAAATGGATGTAGAGTGGATAAAATGGATGTAGAGTGGATAAAAATGGATGTAGATTGGATAAAATGGATGTAGAGTGGATAAAAATGGATGTAGATTGGACAAAATGGATGTAGAGTTAATAAAAATGGATGTAGAGTGGATAAAATGGATGTATAGTGGATAAAAATGGATGTAGAGTAGATAAAATAGATGTAGAGTGGATAAAAATGGATGTAGAGTGGATAAAAATGGATGTAGATTGGATAAAATGGATGTAGAGTGGATAAAAATTGATGTAGATTATATAAATTGGATGTAGAGTATATAAAATGGATGTAGAGTGGATAAAAATGGATGTCGAGTGGATAAAATGGATGTAGAGTGGATAAAAATGGATGTAGATTGGACAAAATGGATGTAGAGTTAATAAAAATGGATGTAGAGTGGATAAAATGGATGTATAGTGGATAAAAATGGATGTAGAGTAGATAAAATAGATGTAGAGTGGATAAAAATGGATGTAGAGTGGATAAAATGGATGTCGAGTGGATAAAATGGATGTAGAGTGGATAAAAATAGATGTAGAGTGGATAAAAATGGATGTAGAGTGGATACAATGGATGTAGAGTGGATAAAAATGGATGTAGAGTGGATAAAATGGATGTAGAGTGGATAAAAATGGATGTAGAGTGGATAAAATGGATGTAGAGTGCATAAAAATGGATGTTGAGTGGATAAAATGGATGTAGAGTGGATAAAATGGATGTACATTTAATAAAAATGGATGTAGAGTGGATAAAAATGGATGTAGAGTGGATAAAAATGGATGTAGATTGGATAAAATGGATGTAGAGTTAATAAAAGTGGATGTAGAGTGGATAAAATGGATGTAGAGTTGATAAAAATGGATGTAGAGTGGATAAAAATGGATGTAGATTGGATAAAATGGATGTAGAGTGGATAAAAATGGATGTAGATTATATAAATTGGATGTAGAGTATATAAAATGGATGTAGAGTGGATAAAAATGGATGTCGAGTGGATAAAATGGATGTAGAGTGGATAAAATGGATGTAGATTGGATAAAATGGATGTAGAGTTAATAAAAATGGATGTAGAGTGGATAAAATGGATGTATAGTGGATAAAAATGGATGGAGAGTAGATAAAATAGATGTAGAGTGGATAAAAATGGATGTAGAGTGGATAAAATGGATGTAGAGTGGATAAAAATGGATGTAGAGTGGATAAAATGGATGTAGAGTGCATAAAAATGGATGTTGAGTGGATAAAATGGATGTAGAGTGGATAAAATGGATGTACATTTAATAAAAATGGATGTAGAGTGGATAAAAATGGATGTAGAGTGGATAAAATGGATGTAGAGTGGATAAAATGGATGTAGAGTGGATAAAAATGGATGTAGAGTGGATAAAAATGGATATAGGGTAGATAAAATGGATGTAGAGTTAATAAAAATGGATGTAGAGTGGGTATAATGGATGTAGAGAGGATAAAATGGATGTGGAGTGGATAACAATGGATGTAGAGTGGATAAAATGGATGTAGAGTGGATAAAATGGATGAAGAGTGGATAAAATGGTTGTAGAGTGGATAAAATGGATGTAGAGTAGATAAAAATGGATGTAGAGTGGATAAAATGGATGTAGAGTGGATAAAAATGGATGTAGAGTGGATAAAATGGATGTAGAGTGCATAAAAATGGATGTTGAGTGGATAAAATGGATGTAGAGTGGATAAAATTAATGTACATTTAATAAAAATGGATGTAGAGTGGATAAAAATGGATGTAGATTGGATAAAATGGTTGTAGAGTTAATAAAAGTGGATGTAGAGTGGATAAAATGGATGTAGAGTTGATAAAAATGGATGTAGAGTGCATAAAAATGGATGTTGAGTGGATAAAGTGGATGTAGAGTGGATAAAATGGATGTACATTTAATAAAAATGGATGTAGAGTGGATAAAAATGGATGTAGAGTGGATAAAAATGGATGTAGATTGGATAAAATGGATGTAGAGTTAATAAAAGTGGATGTAGAGTGGATAAAATGGATGTAGAGTTGATAAAAATGGATGTAGAGTGGATAAAAATGGATGTCGAGTGGATAAAATGGATGTAGAGTGGATAAAATGGATGTAGATTGGATAAAATGGATGTAGAGTTAATAAAAATGGATGTAGAGTGGATAAAATGGATGTATAGTGGATAAAAATGGATGGAGAGTAGATAAAATAGATGTAGAGTGGATAAAAATGGATGTAGAGTGGATAAAATGGATGTCGAGTGGATAAAATGGATGTAGAGTGGATAAAAATAGATGTAGAGTGGATAAAAATGGATGTAGAGTGGATACAATGGATGTAGAGTGGATAAAAATGGATGTAGAGTGGATAAAAATGGATGTAGAGTGGATAAAAATGGATGTAGATTGGACAAAATGGATGTAGAGTTAATAAAAATGGATGTAGAGTGGATAAAATGGATGTATAGTGGATAAAAATGGATGTAGAGTAGATAAAATAGATGTAGAGTGGATAAAAATGGATGTAGAGTGGATAAAATGGATGTCGAGTGGATAAAATGGATGTAGAGTGGATAAAAATAGATGTAGAGTGGATAAAAATGGATGTAGAGTGGATACAATGGATGTAGAGTGGATAAAAATGGATGTAGAGTGGATAAAATGGATGTAGAGTGGATAAAAATGGATGTAGATTGGATAAAATGGATGTAGAGTGGATAAAAATGGATGTAGATTGGACAAAATGGATGTAGAGTTAATAAAAATGGATGTAGAGTGGATAAAATGGATGTATAGTGGATAAAAATGGATGTAGAGTAGATAAAATAGATGTAGAGTGGATAAAAATGGATGTAGAGTGGATAAAAATGGATGTAGATTGGATAAAATGGATGTAGAGTGGATAAAAATTGATGTAGATTATATAAATTGGATGTAGAGTATATAAAATGGATGTAGAGTGGATAAAAATGGATGTCGAGTGGATAAAATGGATGTAGAGTGGATAAAAATGGATGTAGATTGGACAAAATGGATGTAGAGTTAATAAAAATGGATGTAGAGTGGATAAAATGGATGTATAGTGGATAAAAATGGATGTAGAGTAGATAAAATAGATGTAGAGTGGATAAAAATGGATGTAGAGTGGATAAAATGGATGTCGAGTGGATAAAATGGATGTAGAGTGGATAAAAATAGATGTAGAGTGGATAAAAATGGATGTAGAGTGGATACAATGGATGTAGAGTGGATAAAAATGGATGTAGAGTGGATAAAATGGATGTAGAGTGGATAAAAATGGATGTAGAGTGGATAAAATGGATGTAGAGTGCATAAAAATGGATGTTGAGTGGATAAAATGGATGTAGAGTGGATAAAATGGATGTACATTTAATAAAAATGGATGTAGAGTGGATAAAAATGGATGTAGAGTGGATAAAAATGGATGTAGATTGGATAAAATGGATGTAGAGTTAATAAAAGTGGATGTAGAGTGGATAAAATGGATGTAGAGTTGATAAAAATGGATGTAGAGTGGATAAAAATGGATGTAGATTGGATAAAATGGATGTAGAGTGGATAAAAATGGATGTAGATTATATAAATTGGATGTAGAGTATATAAAATGGATGTAGAGTGGATAAAAATGGATGTCGAGTGGATAAAATGGATGTAGAGTGGATAAAATGGATGTAGATTGGATAAAATGGATGTAGAGTTAATAAAAATGGATGTAGAGTGGATAAAATGGATGTCGAGTGGATAAAATGGATGTAGAGTGGATAAAAATAGATGTAGAGTGGATAAAAATGGATGTAGAGTGGATACAATGGATGTAGAGTGGATAAAAATGGATGTAGAGTGGATAAAAATGGATGTAGAGTGGATAAAAATGGATGTAGATTGGATAAAATGGATGTAGAGTGGATAAAAATGGATGTAGAGTGGATAAAATGGATGTAGAGTTAATAAAAATGGATGTAGAGTGGAAATAATGGATGTAGAGAGGATAAAATGGATGTAGAGTGGATAAAATGGATGTAGAGTTCATAAAAATGGATGTAGAGTGGATAAAATGGATGTAGAGTGGATAAAATGATTGTAGAGTGGATAAAATGGATGTAGAGTGGATAAAATGGATGTAGAGTGGATAAAAATGGATGTAGAGTGGATAAAATGGATGTAGAGTGCATAAAAATGGATGTTGAGTGGATAAAATGGATGTAGAGTGGATAAAATTAATGTACATTTAATAAAAATGGATGTAGAGTGGATAAAAATGGATGTAGATTGGATAAAATGGTTGTAGAGTTAATAAAAGTGGATGTAGAGTGGATAAAATGGATGTAGAGTTGATAAAAATGGATGTAGAGTGGATAAAAATGGATGTAGATTGGATAAAATGGATGTAGAGTGGATAAAATGGATGTAGAGTGCATAAAAATGGATGTTGAGTGGATAAAGTGGATGTAGAGTGGATAAAATGGATGTACATTTAATAAAAATGGATGTAGAGTGGATAAAAATGGATGTAGAGTGGATAAAAATGGATGTAGATTGGATAAAATGGATGTAGAGTTAATAAAAGTGGATGTAGAGTGGATAAAATGGATGTAGAGTTGATAAAAATGGATGTAGAGTGGATAAAAATGGATGTCGAGTGGATAAAATGGATGTAGAGTGGATAAAATGGATGTAGATTGGATAAAATGGATGTAGAGTTAATAAAAATGGATGTAGAGTGGATAAAATGGATGTATAGTGGATAAAAATGGATGGAGAGTAGATAAAATAGATGTAGAGTGGATAAAAATGGATGTAGAGTGGATAAAATGGATGTCGAGTGGATAAAATGGATGTAGAGTGGATAAAAATAGATGTAGAGTGGATAAAAATGGATGTAGAGTGGATACAATGGATGTAGAGTGGATAAAAATGGATGTAGAGTGGATAAAAATGGATGTAGAGTGGATAAAAATGGATGTAGATTGGATAAAATGGATGTAGAGTGGATAAAAATGGATGTAGAGTGGATAAAATGGATGTAGAGTTAATAAAAATGGATGTAGAGTGGAAATAATGGATGTAGAGAGGATAAAATGGATGTAGAGTGGATAAAATGGATGTAGAGTTCATAAAAATGGATGTAGAGTGGATAAAATGGATGTAGAGTGGATAAAATGGTTGTAGAGTGGATAAAATGGATGTAGAGTGGATAAAAATGGATGTAGAGTGGATAAAATGGTTGTAGAGTGGATAAAATGGATGTAGAGTAGATAAAAATGGATGTAGAGTGGATAAAATGGATGTAGAGTGGATAAAAATGGATGTAGAGTGGATAAAATGGATGTAGAGTAGATAAAATAGATGTAGAGTGGATAAAAATGGATGTAGAGTGGATAAAATGGATGTCGAGTGGATAAAATGGATGTAGAGTGGATAAAAATAGATTTAGAGTGGATAAAAATGGATGTAGAGTGGATACAATGGATGTAGAGTGGATAAAAATGGATGTAGAGTAGATAAAATGGATGTAGAGTGGATAAAAATGGATGTAGAGTGGATAAAATGGATGTAGAGTGCATAAAAATGGATGTTGAGTGGATAAAATGGATGTAGAGTGGATAAAATGGATGTACATTTAATAAAAATGGATGTAGAGTGGATAAAAATGTATGTAGAGTGGATAAAAATGGATGTAGATTGGATAAAATGGATGTAGAGTTAATAAAAGTGGATGTAGAGTGGGTAAAATGGATGTAGAGTTGATAAAAATGGATGTAGAGTGGATAAAAATGGATGTAGATTGGATAAAATGGATGTAGAGTGCATAAAAATGGATGTAGAGTATATAAATTGGATGTAGAGTATATAAAATGGATGTAGAGTGGATAAAAATGGATGTCGAGTGGATAAAATGGATGTAGAGTGGATAAAAATGGATGTAGAGTGGAAAAAATGGATGTAGAGTTGATAAAAATGGATGTAGAGTGGATAAAATGGATGTAGAGTAGATAAAATGGATGTAGAGTGGATAAAATGGATGTAGAGTTGATAAAATGGATGTAAAGTGGATAAAATGGATGTAGAGTTAATAAAAATGGATGTAGAGTGGAAATAATGGATGTGGAGAGGATAAAATGGATGTAGAGTGGATAAAATGGATGTAGAGTTCATAAAAATGGATGTAGAGTGGATAAAAATGGATGTAGATTGGATAAAATGGATGTGGAGTGGATAACAATGGATGTAGAGAGGATAAAATGGATGTAGAGTGGATAAAATGGTTGTAGAGTGGATAAAATGGATGTAGAGTGGATAAAAATGGATGTAGAGTGGATAAAATGGATGTAGAGTGGATAAAAATGGATGTAGAGTGGATAAAATGGATGTAGAGTGCATAAAAATGGATGTTGAGTGGATAAAGTGGATGTAGAGTGGATAAAATGGATGTACATTTAATAAAAATGGATGTAGAGTGGATAAAAATGGATGTAGAGTGGATAAAAATGGATGTAGATTGGATAAAATGGATGTAGAGTTAATAAAAGTGGATGTAGAGTGGATAAAATGGATGTAGAGTTGATAAAAATGGATGTAGAGTGGATAAAAATGGATGTAGTTTGGATAAAATGGATGTAGAGTGGATAAAAATGGATGTAGATTATATAAATTGGATGTAGAGTATATAAAATGGATGTAGAGTGGATAAAAATGGATGTAGATTGGATAAAATGGATGTAGAGTGGATAAAAATGGATGTAGATTATATAAATTGGATGTAGAGTATATAAAATGGATGTAGAGTGGATAAAAATGGATGTCGAGTGGATAAAATGGATGTATAGTGGATAAAAATGGATGTAGAGTAGATAAAATAGATGTAGAGTGGATAAAAATGGATGTAGAGTGGATAAAAATGGATGTAGATTGGATAAAATGGATGTAGAGTTAATAAAAGTGGATGTAGAGTGGATAAAATGGATGTAGAGTTGATAAAAATGGATGTAGAGTGGATAAAAATGGATGTAGATTGGATAAAATGGATGTAGAGTGGATAAAAATGGATGTAGATTATATAAATTGGATGTAGAGTATATAAAATGGATGTAGAGTGGATAAAAATGGATGTCGAGTGGATAAAATGGATGTAGAGTTGATAAAAATGGATGTAGATTGGACAAAATGGATGTAGAGTTAATAAAAATGGATGTAGAGTGGATAAAAATAGATGTAGAGTGGATAAAAATGGATGTAGAGTGGATACAATGGATGTAGAGTGGATAAAAATGGATGTAGAGTGGATAAAATGGATGTAGAGTGGATAAAAATGGATGTAGAGTGGATAAAATGGATGTAGAGTGCATAAAAATGGATGTTGAGTGGATAAAATGGATGTAGAGTGGATAAAATGGATGTACATTTAATAAAAATGGATGTAGAGTGGATAAAAATGGATGTAGAGTGGATAAAAATGGATGTAGATTGGATAAAATGGATGTAGAGTTAATAAAAGTGGATGTAGAGTGGATAAAATGGATGTAGAGTTGATAAAAATGGATGTAGAGTGGATAAAAATGGATGTAGATTGGATAAAATGGATGTAGAGTGGATAAAAATGGATGTAGATTATATAAATTGGATGTAGAGTATATAAAATGGATGTAGAGTGGATAAAAATGGATGTCGAGTGGATAAAATGGATGTCGAGTGGATAAAATGGATGTAGAGTGGATAAAATGGATGTAGATTGGATAAAATGGATGTAGAGTTAATAAAAATGGATGTAGAGTGGATAAAATGGATGTATAGTGGATAAAAATGGATGTAGAGTAGATAAAATAGATGTAGAGTGGATAAAAATGGATGTAGAGTGGATAAAATGGATGTCGAGTGGATAAAATGGATGTAGAGTGTATAAAAATAGATGTAGAGTGGATAAAAATGGATGTAGAGTGGATACAATGGATGTAGAGTGGATAAAAATGGATGTAGAGTGGATAAAATGGATGTAGAGTGGATAAAAATGGATGTAGAGTGGATAAAATGGATGTAGAGTGCATAAATATGGATGTTGAGTGGATAAAATGGATGTAGAGTGGATAAAATGGATGTACATTTAATAAAAATGGATGTAGAGTGGATAAAAATGGATGTAGAGTGGATAAAAATGGATGTAGATTGGATAAAATGGATGTAGAGTTAATAAAAGTGGATGTAGAGTGGATAAAATGGATGTAGAGTGCATAAAAATGGATGTTGAGTGGATAAAGTGGATGTAGAGTGGATAAAATGGATGTACATTTAATAAAAATGGATGTAGAGTGGATAAAAATGGATGTAGAGTGGATAAAAATGGATGTAGATTGGATAAAATGGATGTAGAGTTAATAAAAGTGGATGTAGAGTGGATAAAATGGATGTAGAGTTGATAAAAATGGATGTAGAGTGGATAAAAATGGATGTAGATTGGATAAAATGGATGTAGAGTGGATAAAAATGGATGTAGATTATATAAATTGGATGTAGAGTATATAAAATGGATGTAGAGTGGATAAAAATGGATGTCGAGTGGATAAAATGGATGTAGAGTGGATAAAAATGGATGTAGATTGGATAAAATGGATGTAGAGTTAATAAAAATGGATGTAGAGTGGATAAAATGGATGTATAGTGGATAAAAATGGATGTAGAGTAGATAAAATAGATGTAGAGTGGATAAAAATGGATGTAAAGTGGATAAAAATGGATGTAGATTGGATAAAATGGATGTAGAGTGGATAAAAATGGATGTAGATTATATAAATTGGATGTAGAGTATATAAAATGGATGTAGAGTGGATAAAAATGGATGTCGAGTGGATAAAATGGATGTAGAGTGGATAAAAATGGATGTAGATTGGAC
This sequence comes from Pemphredon lugubris, assembly GCA_933228935.1. Lineage (NCBI taxonomy): Eukaryota > Metazoa > Arthropoda > Insecta > Hymenoptera > Crabronidae > Pemphredon > Pemphredon lugubris. The sequence continues at coordinate 50,131,137 of OW121816.1, forward strand.
AAAATGGATGTAGAGTTAATAAAAATGGATGTAGAGTGGATAAAATGGATGTATTGTGGATAAAAATGGATGTAGAGTAGATAAAATAGATGTAGAGTGGATAAAAATGGATGTAGAGTGGATAAAATGGATGTCGAGTGGATAAAATGGATGTAGAGTGGATAAAAATAGATGTAGAGTGGATAAAAATGGATGTAGAGTGGATACAATGGATGTAGAGTGGATAAAAATGGATGTAGAGTGGATAAAATGGATGTAGAGTGGATAAAATGGATGTAGAGTGCATAAAAATGGATGTTGAGTGGATAAAGTGGATGTAGAGTGGATAAAATGGATGTACATTTAATAAAAATGGATGTAGAGTGGATAAAAATGGATGTAGAGTGGATAAAAATGGATGTAGATTGGATAAAATGGATGTAGAGTTAATAAAAGTGGATGTAGAGTGGATAAAATGGATGTAGAGTTGATAAAAATGGATGTAGAGTGGATAAAAATGGATGTAGATTGGATAAAATGGATGTAGAGTGGATAAAAATGGATGTAGATTATATAAATTGGATGTAGAGTATATAAAATGGATGTAGAGTGGATAAAAATGGATGTCGAGTGGATAAAATGGATGTAGAGTGGATAAAAATGGATGTAGATTGGATAAAATGGATGTAGAGTTAATAAAAATGGATGTAGAGTGGATAAAATGGATGTATAGTGGATAAAAATGGATGTAGAGTAGATAAAATAGATGTAGAGTGGATAAAAATGGATGTAGATTGGATAAAATGGATGTATAGTGGATAAAAATGGATGTAGAGTAGATAAAATAGATGTAGAGTGGATAAAAATGGATGTAGAGTGGATAAAATGGATGTCGAGTGGATAAAATGGATGTAGAGTGGATAAAAATGGATGTAGATTATATAAATTGGATGTAGAGTATATAAAATGGATGTAGAGTGGATAAAAATGGATGTCGAGTGGATAAAATGGATGTAGAGTGGATAAAAATGGATGTAGATTGGACAAAATGGATGTAGAGTTAATAAAAATGGATGTAGAGTGGATAAAATATATGTAGAGTGGATAAAAATGGATGTAGAGTGGATAAAATGGATGTAGAGTGCATAAAAATGGATGTTGAGTGGATAAAGTGGATGTAGAGTGGATAAAATGGATGTACATTTAATAAAAATGGATGTAGAGTGGATAAAAATGGATGTAGAGTGGATAAAAATGAATGTAGATTGGATAAAATGGATGTAGAGTTAATAAAAATGGATGTAGAGTGGATAAAATGGATGTAGAGTTGATAAAAATGGATGTAGAGTGGATAAAAATGGATGTAGATTGGATAAAATGGATGTAGAGTGGATAAAAATGGATGTAGATTATATAAATTGGATGTAGAGTATATAAAATGGATGTAGAGTGGATAAAAATGGATGTAGATTGGATAAAATGGATGTAGAGTGGATAAAAATGGATGTAGATTATATAAATTGGATGTAGAGTATATAAAATGGATGTAGAGTGGATAAAAATGGATGTCGAGTGGATAAAATGGATGTATAGTGGATAAAAATGGATGTAGAGTAGATAAAATAGATGTAGAGTGGATAAAAATGGATGTAGAGTGGATAAAAATGGATGTAGATTGGATAAAATGGATGTAGAGTTAATAAAAGTGGATGTAGAGTGGATAAAATGGATGTAGAGTTGATAAAAATGGATGTAGAGTGGATAAAAATGGATGTAGATTGGATAAAATGGATGTAGAGTGGATAAAAATGGATGTAGATTATATAAATTGGATGTAGAGTATATAAAATGGATGTAGAGTGGATAAAAATGGATGTCGAGTGGATAAAATGGATGTAGAGTGGATAAAAATGGATGTAGAGTGGATAAAATGGATGTAGAGTGCATAAAAATGGATGTTGAGTGGATAAAATGGATGTAGAGTGGATAAAATGGATGTACATTTAATAAAAATGGATGTAGAGTGGATAAAAATGGATGTAGAGTGGATAAAAATAGATGTAGAGTGGATAAAAATGGATGTAGAGTGGATACAATGGATGTAGAGTGGATAAAAATGGATGTAGAGTGGATAAAATGGATGTAGAGTGGATAAAAATGGATGTAGAGTGGATAAAATGGATGTAGAGTGCATAAAAATGGATGTTGAGTGGATAAAATGGATGTAGATTGGATAAAATGGATGTAGAGTTAATAAAAGTGGATGTAGAGTGGATAAAATGGATGTAGAGTTGATAAAAATGGATGTAGAGTGGATAAAAATGGATGTAGATTGGATAAAATGGATGTAGAGTGGATAAAAATGGATGTAGATTATATAAATTGGATGTAGAGTATATAAAATGGATGTAGAGTGGATAAAAATGGATGTCGAGTGGATAAAATGGATGTCGAGTGGATAAAATGGATGTAGAGTGGATAAAATGGATGTAGATTGGATAAAATGGATGTAGAGTTAATAAAAATGGATGTAGAGTGGATAAAATGGATGTATAGTGGATAAAAATGGATGTAGAGTAGATAAAATAGATGTAGAGTGGATAAAAATGGATGTAGAGTGGATAAAATGGATGTCGAGTGGATAAAATGGATGTAGAGTGGATAAAAATAGATGTAGAGTGGATAAAAATGGATGTAGAGTGGATACAATGGATGTAGAGTGGATAAAAATGGATGTAGAGTGGATAAAATGGATGTAGAGTGGATAAAAATGGATGTAGAGTGGATAAAATGGATGTAGAGTGCATAAATATGGATGTTGAGTGGATAAAATGGATGTAGAGTGGATAAAATGGATGTACATTTAATAAAAATGGATGTAGAGTGGATAAAAATGGATGTAGAGTGGATAAAAATGGATGTAGATTGGATAAAATGGATGTAGAGTTAATAAAAGTGGATGTAGAGTGGATAAAATGGATGTAGAGTGCATAAAAATGGATGTTGAGTGGATAAAGTGGATGTAGAGTGGATAAAATGGATGTACATTTAATAAAAATGGATGTAGAGTGGATAAAAATGGATGTAGAGTGGATAAAAATGGATGTAGATTGGATAAAATGGATGTAGAGTTAATAAAAGTGGATGTAGAGTGGATAAAATGGATGTAGAGTTGATAAAAATGGATGTAGAGTGGATAAAAATGGATGTAGATTGGATAAAATGGATGTAGAGTGGATAAAAATGGATGTAGATTATATAAATTGGATGTAGAGTATATAAAATGGATGTAGAGTGGATAAAAATGGATGTCGAGTGGATAAAATGGATGTAGAGTGGATAAAAATGGATGTAGATTGGATAAAATGGATGTAGAGTTAATAAAAATGGATGTAGAGTGGATAAAATGGATGTATAGTGGATAAAAATGGATGTAGAGTAGATAAAATAGATGTAGAGTGGATAAAAATGGATGTAAAGTGGATAAAAATGGATGTAGATTGGATAAAATGGATGTAGAGTGGATAAAAATGGATGTAGATTATATAAATTGGATGTAGAGTATATAAAATGGATGTAGAGTGGATAAAAATGGATGTCGAGTGGATAAAATGGATGTAGAGTGGATAAAAATGGATGTAGATTGGACAAAATGGATGTAGAGTTAATAAAAATGGATGTAGAGTGGATAAAATGGATGTATTGTGGATAAAAATGGATGTAGAGTAGATAAAATAGATGTAGAGTGGATAAAAATGGATGTAGAGTGGATAAAATGGATGTCGAGTGGATAAAATGGATGTAGAGTGGATAAAAATAGATGTAGAGTGGATAAAAATGGATGTAGAGTGGATACAATGGATGTAGAGTGGATAAAAATGGATGTAGAGTGGATAAAATGGATGTAGAGTGGATAAAAATGGATGTAGAGTGAATAAAATGGATGTAGAGTGCATAAATATGGATGTTGAGTGGATAAAATGGATGTAGAGTGGATAAAATGGATGTATTGTGGATAAAAATGGATGTAGAGTAGATAAAATAGATGTAGAGTGGATAAAAATGGATGTAGAGTGGATAAAATGGATGTCGAGTGGATAAAATGGATGTAGAGTGGATAAAAATAGATGTAGAGTGGATAAAAATGGATGTAGAGTGGATACAATGGATGTAGAGTGGATAAAAATGGATGTTGAGTGGATAAAGTGGATGTAGAGTGGATAAAATGGATGTACATTTAATAAAAATGGATGTAGAGTGGATAAAAATGGATGTAGAGTGGATAAAAATGGATGTAGATTGGATAAAATGGATGTAGAGTTAATAAAAGTGGATGTAGAGTGGATAAAATGGATGTAGAGTTGATAAAAATGGATGTACAGTGGATAAAAATGGATGTAGATTGGATAAAATGGATGTAGAGTGGATAAAAATGGATGTAGATTATATAAATTGGATGTAGAGTATATAAAATGGATGTAGAGTGGATAAAAATGGATGTCGAGTGGATAAAATGGATGTAGAGTGGATAAAAATGGATGTAGATTGGATAAAATGGATGTAGAGTTAATAAAAATGGATGTAGAGTGGATAAAATGGATGTATAGTGGATAAAAATGGATGTAGAGTGGATAAAATGGATGTAGAGTTGATAAAAATGGATGTAGAGTGGATAAAAATGGATGTAGATTGGATAAAATGGATGTAGAGTGGATAAAAATGGATGTAGATTATATAAATTGGATGTAGAGTATATAAAATGGATGTAGAGTGGATAAAAATGGATGTAGATTGGATAAAATGGATGTAGAGTGGATAAAAATGGATGTAGATTATATAAATTGGATGTAGAGTATATAAAATGGATGTAGAGTGGATAAAAATGGATGTCGAGTGGATAAAATGGATGTATAGTGGATAAAAATGGATGTAGAGTAGATAAAATAGATGTAGAGTGGATAAAAATGGATGTAGAGTGGATAAAAATGGATGTAGATTGGATAAAATGGATGTAGAGTTAATAAAAGTGGATGTAGAGTGGATAAAATGGATGTAGAGTTGATAAAAATGGATGTAGAGTGGATAAAAATGGATGTAGATTGGATAAAATGGATGTAGAGTGGATAAAAATGGATGTAGATTATATAAATTGGATGTAGAGTATATAAAATGGATGTAGAGTGGATAAAAATGGATGTCGAGTGGATAAAATGGATGTAGAGTGGATAAAAATGGATGTAGATTGGATAAAATGGATGTAGAGTTAATAAAAATGGATGTAGAGTGGATAAAATGGATGTATAGTGGATAAAAATGGATGTAGAGTAGATAAAATAGATGTAGAGTGGATAAAAATGGATGTAAAGTGGATAAAAATGGATGTAGAGTGGATAAAATGGATGTAGAGTGGATAAAAATGGATGTAGATTATATAAATTGGATGTAGAGTATATAAAATGGATGTAGAGTGGATAAAAATGGATGTCGAGTGGATAAAATGGATGTAGAGTGGATAAAAATGGATGTAGATTGGACAAAATGGATGTAGAGTTAATAAAAATGGATGTAGAGTGGATAAAATGGATGTATAGTGGATAAAAATGGATGTAGAGTAGATAAAATAGATGTAGAGTGGATAAAAATGGATGTAGAGTGGATAAAATGGATGTCGAGTGGATAAAATGGATGTAGAGTGGATAAAAATGGATGTAGATTATATAAATTGGATGTAGAGTATATAAAATGGATGTAGAGTGGATAAAAATGGATGTCGAGTGGATAAAATGGATGTAGAGTGGATAAAAATGGATGTAGATTGGATAAAATGGATGTAGAGTTAATAAAAATGGATGTAGAGTGGATAAAATGGATGTATAGTGGATAAAAATGGATGTAGAGTAGATAAAATAGATGTAGAGTGGATAAAAATGGATGTAGAGTGGATAAAATGGATGTAGATTGGACAAAATGGATGTAGAGTTAATAAAAATGGATGTAGAGTGGATAAAATGGATGTATAGTGGATAAAAATGGATGTAGAGTAGATAAAATAGATGTAGAGTGGATAAAATGGATGTAGAGTGGATAAAAATAGATGTAGAGTGGATAAAAATGGATGTAGAGTGGATAAAATGGATGTAGAGTGGATAAAAATGGATGTAGAGTGGATAAAATGGATGTAGAGTGGATAAAAATGGATGTAGAGTGGATAAAATGGATGTACATTTAATAAAAATGGATGTAGAGTGGATAAAAATGGATGTAGAGTGGATAAAAATGGATGTAGATTGGATAAAATGGATGTAGAGTTAATAAAAGTGGATGTAGAGTGGATAAAATGGATGTAGAGTGGATAAAATGGATGTAGAGTGCATAAAAATGGATGTTGAGTGGATAAAATGGATGTAGAGTGGATAAAAATGGATGTAGATTGGATAAAATGGATGTAGAGTTAATAAAAGTGGATGTAGAGTGGATAAAATGGATGTAGAGTTGATAAAAATGGATGTAGAGTGGATAAAAATGGATGTAGATTGGATAAAATGGATGTAGAGTGGATAAAAATGGATGTAGATTATATAAATTGGATGTAGAGTATATAAAATGGATGTAGAGTGGATAAAAATGGATGTCGAGTGGATAAAATGGATGTCGAGTGGATAAAATGGATGTAGAGTGGATAAAATGGATGTAGATTGGATAAAATGGATGTAGAGTTAATAAAAATGGATGTAGAGTGGATAAAATGGATGTATAGTGGATAAAAATGGATGTAGAGTGGATAAAATGGATGTATAGTGGATAAAAATGGATGTAGAGTAGATAAAATAGATGTAGAGTGGATAAAATGGATGTAGAGTGGATAAAAATAGATGTAGAGTGGATAAAAATGGATGTAGAGTGGATACAATGGATGTAGAGTGGATAAAAATGGATGTAGAGTGGATAAAATGGATGTAGAGTGGATAAAAATGGATGTAGAGTGGATAAAATGGATGTACATTTAATAAAAATGGATGTAGAGTGGATAAAAATGGATGTAGAGTGGATAAAAATGGATGTAGATTGGATAAAATGGATGTAGAGTTAATAAAAGTGGATGTAGAGTGGATAAAATGGATGTAGAGTGGATAAAAATGGATGTAGATTGGATAAAATGGATGTAGAGTGCATAAAAATGGATGTAGAGTATATGAATTGGATGTACAGTATATAAAATGGATGTAGAGTGGATAAAAATGGATGTCGAGTGGATAAAATGGATGTAGAGTGGATAAAAATGGATGTAGATTGGATAAAATGGATGTAGAGTGGATAAAAATGGATGTAGATTATATAAATTGGATGTAGAGTATATAAAATGGATGTAGAGTGGATAAAAATGGATGTCGAGTGGATAAAATGGATGTAGAGTGGATAAAAATGGATGTAGATTGGATAAAATGGATGTAGAGTTAATAAAAATGGATGTAGAGTGGATAAAATGGATGTATAGTGGATAAAAATGGATGTAGAGTAGATAAAATAGATGTAGAGTGGATAAAAATGGATGTAGAGTGGATAAAATGGATGTCGAGTGGATAAAATGGATGTAGAGTGGATAAAAATAGATGTAGAGTGGATAAAAATGGATGTAGAGTGGATACAATGGATGTAGTGTGGATAAAAATGGATGTAGAGTGGATAAAATGGATGTAGAGTGGATAAAAATGGATGTAGATTGGATAAAATGGATGTAGAGTGGATGAAAATGGATGTAGAGTATATAAATTGGATGTAGAGTATATAAAATGGATGTAGAGTGGATAAAAATGGATGTCGAGTGGATAAAATGGATGTAGAGTGGATAAAAATGGATGTAGAGTGGATAAAAATGGATGTAGATTGGATAAAATGGATGTAGAGTTAAAAAAGTGGATGTAGAGTGGATAAAATGGATGTAGAGTTGATAAAAATGGATGTGGAGTGGATAAAAATGGATGTAGATTGGATAAAATGGATGTAGAGTGGATAAAAATGGATGTAGATTATATAAATTGGATGTAGAGTATATAAAATGGATGTAGAGTGGATAAAAATGGATGTCGAGTGGATAAAATGGATGTAGAGTGGATAAAAATGGATGTAGATTGGACAAAATGGATGTAGAGTTAATAAAAATGGATGTAGAGTGGATAAAATGGATGTATAGTGGATAAAAATGGATGTAGAGTAGATAAAATAGATGTAGAGTGGATAAAAATGGATGTAGAGTGGATAAAATGGATGTCGAGTGGATAAAATGGATGTAGAGTGGATAAAAATAGATGTAGAGTGGATAAAAATGGATGTAGACTGGATACAATGGATGTAGAGTGGATAAAAATGGATGTAGAGTGGATAAAATGGATGTAGAGTGGATAAAAATGGATGTAGATTGGATAAAATGGATGTAGAGTGGATAAAAATGGATGTAGATTATATAAATTGGATGTAGAGTATATAAAATGGATGTAGAGTGGATAAAAATGGATGTCGAGTGGATAAAATGGATGTAGAGTGGATAAAATGGATGTAGATTGGATAAAATGGATGTAGAGTTAATAAAAATGGATGTAGAGTGGATAAAATGGATGTATAGTGGATAAAAATGGATGTAGAGTAGATAAAATAGATGTAGAGTGGATAAAAATGGATGTAGAGTGGATAAAATGGATGTCGAGTGGATAAAATGGATGTAGAGTGGATAAAAATAGATGTAGAGTGGATAAAAATGGATGTGGAGTGGATACAATGGATGTAGAGTGGATAAAAATGGATGTAGAGTGGATAAAATGGATGTAGAGTGGATAAAAATGGATGTAGAGTGGATAAAATGGATGTAGAGTGCATAAATATGGATGTTGAGTGGATAAAATGGATGTAGAGTGGATAAAATGGATGTACATTTAATAAAAATGGATGTAGAGTGGATAAAAATGGATGTAGAGTGGATAAAAATGGATGTAGATTGGATAAAATGGATGTAGAGTTAATAAAAGTGGATGTAGAGTGGATAAAATGGATGTAGAGTGGATAAAAATGGATGTAGATTGGATAAAATGGATGTAGAGTGCATAAAAATGGATGTAGAGTATATAAATTGGATGTACAGTATATAAAATGGATGTAGAGTGGATAAAAATGGATGTCGAGTGGATAAAATGGATGTAGAGTGGATAAAAATGGATGTAGATTGGATAAAATGGATGTAGAGTGGATGAAAATGGATGTAGAGTATATAAATTGGATGTAGAGTATATAAAATGGATGTAGAGTGGATAAAAATGGATGTCGAGTGGATAAAATGGATGTAGAGTGGATAAAAATGGATGTAGAGTGGATAAAATGGATGTAGAGTTGATAAAAATGGATGTAGAGTGGATAAAATGGATGTAGAGTAGATAAAATGGATGTAGAGTGGATAAAATGGATGTAGAGTTGATAAAATGGATGTAAAGTGGATAAAATGGATGTAGAGTTAATAAAAATGGATGTAGAGTGGAAATAATGGATGTAGAGAGGATAAAATGGATGTAGAGTGGATAAAATGGATGTAGAGTTCATAAAAATGGATGTAGAGTGGATAAAAATGGATGTAGATTGGATAAAATGGATGTAGAGTGGATAAAAATGGATGTAGAGTGGATAAAATGGATGTAGAGTGGATAAAAATGGATGTAGAGTGGATAAAATGGATGTAGAGTGGATAAAAATGGATGTAGAGTGGATAAAATGGATGTAGAGTGCATAAAAATGGATGTAGAGTGGATACAAATGTATGTAGATTGGATAAAATGGATGTAGAGTTAATAAAAATGGATGTAGAGTGGGTATAATGGATGTAGAGAGGATAAAAAGGATGTGGAGTGGATAACAATGGATGTAGAGTGGATAAAATGGATGTAGAGTGGATAAAATGGATGAAGAGTGGATAAAATGGTTGTAGAGTGGATAAAATGGATGTAGAGTAGATAAAAATGGATGTAGAGTGGACAAAATGGATGTAGAGTGGATAAAAATGGATGTAGAGTGGATAAAATGGATGTAGAGTGCATAAAAATGGATGTTGAGTGGATAAAATGGATGTAGAGTGGATAAAATTAATGTACATTTAATAAAAATGGATGTAGAGTGGATAAAAATGGATGTAGAGTGGATAAAAATGGATGTAGATTGGATGAAATGGTTGTAGAGTTAATAAAAGTGGATGTAGAGTGGATAAAATGGATGTAGAGTTGATAAAAATGGATGTAGAGTGGATAAAAATGGATGTAGATTGGATAAAATGGATGTAGAGTGGATAAAAATGGATGTAGAGTATATAAATTGGATGTAGAGTATATAAAATGGATGTAGAGTGGATAAAAATGGATGTCGAGTGGATAAAATGGATGTAGAGTGGATAAAAATGGATGTAGATTGGATAAAATGGATGTAGAGTGGATGAAAATGGATGTAGAGTATATAAATTGGATGTAGAGTATATAAAATGGATGTAGAGTGGATAAAAATGGATGTCGAGTGGATAAAATGGATGTAGAGTGGATAAAAATGGATGTAGAGTGGATAAAATGGATGTATAGTGGATAAAAATGGATGTAGAGTAGATAAAATAGATGTAGAGTGGATAAAATGGATGTAGAGTGGATAAAAATAGATGTAGAGTGGATAAAAATGGATGTAGAGTGGATACAATGGATGTAGAGTGGATAAAAATGGATGTAGAGTGGATAAAATGGATGTAGAGTGGATAAAAATGGATGTAGAGTGGATAAAATGGATGTACATTTAATAAAAATGGATGTAGAGTGGATAAAAATGGATGTAGAGTGGATAAAAATGGATGTAGATTGGATAAAATGGATGTAGAGTTAATAAAAGTGGATGTAGAGTGGATAAAATGGATGTAGAGTGGATAAAAATGGATGTAGATTGGATAAAATGGATGTAGAGTGCATAAAAATGGATGTAGAGTATATAAATTGGATGTAGAGTATATAAAATGGATGTAGAGTGGATAAAAATGGATGTCGAGTGGATAAAATGGATGTAGAGTGGATAAAAATGGATGTAGAGTGGATAAAATGGATGTAGAGTTGATAAAAATGGATGTAGAGTGGATAAAATGGATGTAGAGTAGATAAAATGGATGTAGAGTGGATAAAATGGATGTAGAGTTGATAAAATGGATGTAGAGTGGATAAAAATGGATGTCGAGTGGATAAAATGGATGTAGAGTGGATAAAAATGGATGTAGATTGGATAAAATGGATGTAGAGTTAATAAAAGTGGATGTAGAGTGGATAAAATGGATGTAGAGTTGATAAAAATGGATGTAGAGTGGATAAAAATGGATGTAGATTGGATAAAATGGATGTAGAGTGGATAAAAATGGATGTAGATTATATAAATTGGATGTAGAGTATATAAAATGGATGTAGAGTGGATAAAAATGGATGTCGAGTGGATAAAATGGATGTAGAGTGGATAAAAATGGATGTAGATTGGATAAAATGGATGTAGAGTTAATAAAAATGGATGTAGAGTGGATAAAATGGATGTATAGTGGATAAAAATGGATGTAGAGTAGATAAAATAGATGTAGAGTGGATAAAAATGGATGTAGAGTGGATAAAATGGATGTCGAGTGGATAAAATGGATGTAGAGTGGATAAAAATAGATGTAGAGTGGATAAAAATGGATGTAGAGTGGATACAATGGATGTAGAGTGGATAAAAATGGATGTAGAGAGGATAAAATGGATGTAGAGTGGATAAAAATGGATGTAGATTGGATAAAATGGATGTAGAGTGGATAAAAATGGATGTAGATTATATAAATTGGATGTAGAGTATATAAAATGGATGTAGAGTGGATAAAAATGGATGTAGAGTGGATAAAATGGATGTAGATTGGATAAAATGGATGTAGAGTTAATAAAAATGGATGTAGAGTGGATAAAATGGATGTATAGTGGATAAAAATGGATGTAGAGTAGATAAAATAGATGTAGAGTGGATAAAAATGGATGTAGAGTGGATAAAATGGATGTCGAGTGGATAAAATGGATGTAGAGTGGATAAAAATAGATGTAGAGTGGATAAAAATGGATGTGGAGTGGATACAATGGATGTAGAGTGGATAAAAATGGATGTAGAGTGGATAAAATGGATGTAGAGTGGATAAAAATGGATGTAGAGTGGATAAAAATAGATGTAGAGTGGATAAAAATGGATGTAGAGTGGATACAATGGATGTAGAGTGGATAAAAATGGATGTAGAGTGGATAAAATGGATGTAGAGTGGATAAAAATGGATGTAGATTGGATAAAATGGATGTAGAGTGGATAAAAATGGATGTAGATTATATAAATTGGATGTAGAGTATATAAAATGGATGTAGAGTGGATAAAAATGGATGTAGAGTGGATAAAATGGATGTAGATTGGATAAAATGGATGTAGAGTTAATAAAAATGGATGTAGAGTGGATAAAATGGATGTATAGTGGATAAAAATGGATGTAGAGTAGATAAAATAGATGTAGAGTGGATAAAAATGGATGTAGAGTGGATAAAATGGATGTCGAGTGGATAAAATGGATGTAGAGTGGATAAAAATGGATGTAGATTGGATAAAATGGATGTAGAGTTAATAAAAGTGGATGTAGAGTGGATAAAATGGATGTAGAGTTGATAAAAATGGATGTAGAGTGGATAAAAATGGATGTAGATTGGATAAAATGGATGTAGAGTGGATAAAAATGGATGTAGATTATATAAATTGGATGTAGAGTATATAAAATGGATGTAGAGTGGATAAAAATGGATGTCGAGTGGATAAAATGGATGTAGAGTGGATAAAAATGGATGTAGATTGGATAAAATGGATGTAGAGTTAATAAAAATGGATGTAGAGTGGATAAAATGGATGTATAGTGGATAAAAATGGATGTAGAGTAGATAAAATAGATGTAGAGTGGATAAAAATGGATGTAGAGTGGATAAAATGGATGTCGAGTGGATAAAATGGATGTAGAGTGGATAAAAATAGATGTAGAGTGGATAAAAATGGATGTAGAGTGGATACAATGGATGTAGAGTGGATAAAAATGGATGTAGAGTGGATAAAATGGATGTAGAGTGGATAAAAATGGATGTAGATTGGATAAAATGGATGTAGAGTGGATAAAAATGGATGTAGATTATATAAATTGGATGTAGAGTATATAAAATGGATGTAGAGTGGATAAAAATGGATGTAGAGTGGATAAAATGGATGTAGATTGGATAAAATGGATGTAGAGTTAATAAAAATGGATGTAGAGTGGATAAAATGGATGTATAGTGGATAAAAATGGATGTAGAGTAGATAAAATAGATGTAGAGTGGATAAAAATGGATGTAGAGTGGATAAAATGGATGTCGAGTGGATAAAATGGATGTAGAGTGGATAAAATTAATGTACATTTAATAAAAATGGATGTAGAGTGGATAAAAATGGATGTAGAGTGGATAAAAATGGATGTAGATTGGATGAAATGGTTGTAGAGTTAATAAAAGTGGATGTAGAGTGGATAAAATGGATGTAGAGTGGATAAAATGGATGTAGAGTGGATAAAAATGGATGTAGATTGGATAAAATGGATGTAGAGTGCATAAAAATGGATGTAGAGTATATGAATTGGATGTACAGTATATAAAATGGATGTAGAGTGGATAAAAATGGATGTCGAGTGGATAAAATGGATGTAGAGTGGATAAAAATGGATGTAGATTGGATAAAATGGATGTAGAGTGGATAAAAATGGATGTAGATTATATAAATTGGATGTAGAGTATATAAAATGGATGTAGAGTGGATAAAAATGGATGTCGAGTGGATAAAATGGATGTAGAGTGGATAAAAATGGATGTAGATTGGATAAAATGGATGTAGAGTTAATAAAAATGGATGTAGAGTGGATAAAATGGATGTATAGTGGATAAAAATGGATGTAGAGTAGATAAAATAGATGTAGAGTGGATAAAAATGGATGTAGAGTGGATAAAATGGATGTCGAGTGGATAAAATGGATGTAGAGTGGATAAAAATAGATGTAGAGTGGATAAAAATGGATGTAGAGTGGATACAATGGATGTAGTGTGGATAAAAATGGATGTAGAGTGGATAAAATGGATGTAGAGTGGATAAAAATGGATGTAGATTGGATAAAATGGATGTAGAGTGGATGAAAATGGATGTAGAGTATATAAATTGGATGTAGAGTATATAAAATGGATGTAGAGTGGATAAAAATGGATGTCGAGTGGATAAAATGGATGTAGAGTGGATAAAAATGGATGTAAAGTGGATAAAAATGGATGTAGATTGGATAAAATGGATGTAGAGTTAAAAAAGTGGATGTAGAGTGGATAAAATGGATGTAGAGTTGATAAAAATGGATGTGGAGTGGATAAAAATGGATGTAGATTGGATAAAATGGATGTAGAGTGGATAAAAATGGATGTAGATTATATAAATTGGATGTAGAGTATATAAAATGGATGTAGAGTGGATAAAAATGGATGTCGAGTGGATAAAATGGATGTAGAGTGGATAAAAATGGATGTAGATTGGACAAAATGGATGTAGAGTTAATAAAAATGGATGTAGAGTGGATAAAATGGATGTATAGTGGATAAAAATGGATGTAGAGTAGATAAAATAGATGTAGAGTGGATAAAAATGGATGTAGAGTGGATAAAATGGATGTCGAGTGGATAAAATGGATGTAGAGTGGATAAAAATAGATGTAGAGTGGATAAAAATGGATGTAGACTGGATACAATGGATGTAGAGTGGATAAAAATGGATGTAGAGTGGATAAAATGGATGTAGAGTGGATAAAAATGGATGTAGATTGGATAAAATGGATGTAGAGTGGATAAAAATGGATGTAGATTATATAAATTGGATGTAGAGTATATAAAATGGATGTAGAGTGGATAAAAATGGATGTCGAGTGGATAAAATGGATGTAGAGTGGATAAAATGGATGTAGATTGGATAAAATGGATGTAGAGTTAATAAAAATGGATGTAGAGTGGATAAAATGGATGTATAGTGGATAAAAATGGATGTAGAGTTGATAAAATTGATGTAGAGTGGATAAAAATGGATGTAGAGTGGATAAAATGGATGTCGAGTGGATAAAATGGATGTAGAGTGGATAAAAATAGATGTAGAGTGGATAAAAATGGATGTGGAGTGGATACAATGGATGTAGAGTGGATAAAAATGGATGTAGAGTGGATAAAATGGATGTAGAGTGGATAAAAATGGATGTAGAGTGGATAAAATGGATGTAGAGTGCATAAATATGGATGTTGAGTGGATAAAATGGATGTAGAGTGGATAAAATGGATGTACATTTAATAAAAATGGATGTAGAGTGGATAAAAATGGATGTAGAGTGGATAAAAATGGATGTAGATTGGATAAAATGGATGTAGAGTTAATAAAAGTGGATGTAGAGTGGATAAAATGGATGTAGAGTGGATAAAAATGGATGTAGATTGGATAAAATGGATGTAGAGTGCATAAAAATGGATGTAGAGTATATAAATTGGATGTACAGTATATAAAATGGATGTAGAGTGGATAAAAATGGATGTCGAGTGGATAAAATGGATGTAGAGTGGATAAAAATGGATGTAGATTGGATAAAATGGATGTAGAGTGGATGAAAATGGATGTAGAGTATATAAATTGGATGTAGAGTATATAAAATGGATGTAGAGTGGATAAAAATGGATGTAGAGTGGATAAAATGGATGTAGAGTGGATAAAAATGGATGTAGAGTGGATAAAATGGATGTAGAGTTTATAAAAATGGATGTAGAGTGGATAAAATGGATGTAGAGTAGATAAAATGGATGTAGAGTGGATAAAATGGATGTAGAGTTGATAAAATGGATGTAAAGTGGATAAAATGGATGTAGAGTTAATAAAAATGGATGTAGAGTGGAAATAATGGATGTAGAGAGGATAAAATGGATGTAGAGTGGATAAAATGGATGTAGAGTTCATAAAAATGGATGTAGAGTGGATAAAAATGGATGTAGATTGGATAAAATGGATGTAGAGTGGATAAAAATGGATGTAGAGTGGATAAAATGGATGTAGAGTGGATAAAAATGGATGTAGAGTGGATAAAATGGATGTAGAGTGGATAAAAATGGATGTAGAGTGGATAAAATGGATGTAGAGTGCATAAAAATGGATGTAGAGTGGATACAAATGGATGTAGATTGGATAAAATGGATGTAGAGTTAATAAAAATGGATGTAGAGTGGGTATAATGGATGTAGAGAGGATAAAAAGGATGTGGAGTGGATAACAATGGATGTAGAGTGGATAAAATGGATGTAGAGTGGATAAAATGGATGAAGAGTGGATAAAATGGTTGTAGAGTGGATAAAATGGATGTAGAGTAGATAAAAATGGATGTAGAGTGGACAAAATGGATGTAGAGTGGATAAAAATGGATGTAGAGTGGATAAAATGGATGTAGAGTGCATAAAAATGGATGTTGAGTGGATAAAATGGATGTAGAGTGGATAAAATTAATGTACATTTAATAAAAATGGATGTAGAGTGGATAAAAATGGATGTAGAGTGGATAAAAATGGATGTAGATTGGATGAAATGGTTGTAGAGTTAATAAAAGTGGATGTAGAGTGGATAAAATGGATGTAGAGTTGATAAAAATGGATGTAGAGTGGATAAAAATGGATGTAGATTGGATAAAATGGATGTAGAGTGGATAAAAATGGATGTAGAGTATATAAATTGGATGTAGAGTATATAAAATGGATGTAGAGTGGATAAAAATGGATGTCGAGTGGATAAAATGGATGTAGAGTGGATAAAAATGGATGTAGATTGGATAAAATGGATGTAGAGTGGATGAAAATGGATGTAGAGTATATAAATTGGATGTAGAGTATATAAAATGGATGTAGAGTGGATAAAAATGGATGTCGAGTGGATAAAATGGATGTAGAGTGGATAAAAATGGATGTAGAGTGGATAAAATGGATGTATAGTGGATAAAAATGGATGTAGAGTAGATAAAATAGATGTAGAGTGGATAAAATGGATGTAGAGTGGATAAAAATGGATGTAGATTATATAAATTGGATGTAGAGTATATAAAATGGATGTAGAGTGGATAAAAATGGATGTCGAGTGGATAAAATGGATGTAGAGTGGATAAAAATGGATGTAGATTGGACAAAATGGATGTAGAGTTAATAAAAATGGATGTAGAGTGGATAAAATGGATGTATAGTGGATAAAAATGGATGTAGAGTAGATAAAATAGATGTAGAGTGGATAAAAATGGATGTAGAGTGGATAAAATGGATGTCGAGTGGATAAAATGGATGTAGAGTGGATAAAAATAGATGTAGAGTGGATAAAAATGGATGTAGACTGGATACAATGGATGTAGAGTGGATAAAAATGGATGTAGAGTGGATAAAATGGATGTAGAGTGGATAAAAATGGATGTAGATTGGATAAAATGGATGTAGAGTGGATAAAAATGGATGTAGATTATATAAATTGGATGTAGAGTATATAAAATGGATGTAGAGTGGATAAAAATGGATGTCGAGTGGATAAAATGGATGTAGAGTGGATAAAATGGATGTAGATTGGATAAAATGGATGTAGAGTTAATAAAAATGGATGTAGAGTGGATAAAATGGATGTATAGTGGATAAAAATGGATGTAGAGTAGATAAAATAGATGTAGAGTGGATAAAAATGGATGTAGAGTGGATAAAATGGATGTCGAGTGGATAAAATGGATGTAGAGTGGATAAAAATAGATGTAGAGTGGATAAAAATGGATGTGGAGTGGATACAATGGATGTAGAGTGGATAAAAATGGATGTAGAGTGGATAAAATGGATGTAGAGTGGATAAAAATGGATGTAGAGTGGAT
The DNA here is from genome assembly GCA_933228935.1 of Pemphredon lugubris. Classification (NCBI taxonomy): domain Eukaryota; kingdom Metazoa; phylum Arthropoda; class Insecta; order Hymenoptera; family Crabronidae; genus Pemphredon; species Pemphredon lugubris. The sequence continues at coordinate 50,149,132 of OW121816.1, forward strand.
AAAATGGATGTAGAGTGCATAAATATGGATGTTGAGTGGATAAAATGGATGTAGAGTGGATAAAATGGATGTACATTTAATAAAAATGGATGTAGAGTGGATAAAAATGGATGTAGAGTGGATAAAAATGGATGTAGATTGGATAAAATGGATGTAGAGTTAATAAAAGTGGATGTAGAGTGGATAAAATGGATGTAGAGTGGATAAAAATGGATGTAGATTGGATAAAATGGATGTAGAGTGCATAAAAATGGATGTAGAGTATATAAATTGGATGTACAGTATATAAAATGGATGTAGAGTGGATAAAAATGGATGTCGAGTGGATAAAATGGATGTAGAGTGGATAAAAATGGATGTAGATTGGATAAAATGGATGTAGAGTGGATGAAAATGGATGTAGAGTATATAAATTGGATGTAGAGTATATAAAATGGATGTAGAGTGGATAAAAATGGATGTCGAGTGGATAAAATGGATGTAGAGTGGATAAAAATGGATGTAGAGTGGATAAAATGGATGTAGAGTTGATAAAAATGGATGTAGAGTGGATAAAATGGATGTAGAGTAGATAAAATGGATGTAGAGTGGATAAAATGGATGTAGAGTTGATAAAATGGATGTAAAGTGGATAAAATGGATGTAGAGTTAATAAAAATGGATGTAGAGTGGAAATAATGGATGTAGAGAGGATAAAATGGATGTAGAGTGGATAAAATGGATGTAGAGTTCATAAAAATGGATGTAGAGTGGATAAAAATGGATGTAGATTGGATAAAATGGATGTAGAGTGGATAAAAATGGATGTAGAGTGGATAAAATGGATGTAGAGTGGATAAAAATGGATGTAGAGTGGATAAAATGGATGTAGAGTGGATAAAAATGGATGTAGAGTGGATAAAATGGATGTAGAGTGCATAAAAATGGATGTAGAGTGGATACAAATGGATGTAGATTGGATAAAATGGATGTAGAGTTAATAAAAATGGATGTAGAGTGGGTATAATGGATGTAGAGAGGATAAAAAGGATGTGGAGTGGATAACAATGGATGTAGAGTGGATAAAATGGATGTAGAGTGGATAAAATGGATGAAGAGTGGATAAAATGGTTGTAGAGTGGATAAAATGGATGTAGAGTAGATAAAAATGGATGTAGAGTGTACAAAATGGATGTAGAGTGGATAAAAATGGATGTAGAGTGGATAAAATGGATGTAGAGTGCATAAAAATGGATGTTGAGTGGATAAAATGGATGTAGAGTGGATAAAATTAATGTACATTTAATAAAAATGGATGTAGAGTGGATAAAAATGGATGTAGATTGGATGAAATGGTTGTAGAGTTAATAAAAGTGGATGTAGAGTGGATAAAATGGATGTAGAGTTGATAAAAATGGATGTAGAGTGGATAAAAATGGATGTAGATTGGATAAAATGGATGTAGAGTGGATAAAAATGGATGTAGAGTATATAAATTGGATGTAGAGTATATAAAATGGATGTAGAGTGGATAAAAATGGATGTCGAGTGGATAAAATGGATGTAGAGTGGATAAAAATGGATGTAGATTGGATAAAATGGATGTAGAGTGGATGAAAATGGATGTAGAGTATATAAATTGGATGTAGAGTATATAAAATGGATGTAGAGTGGATAAAAATGGATGTCGAGTGGATAAAATGGATGTAGAGTGGATAAAAATGGATGTAGAGTGGATAAAATGGATGTATAGTGGATAAAAATGGATGTAGAGTAGATAAAATAGATGTAGAGTGGATAAAATGGATGTAGAGTGGATAAAAATAGATGTAGAGTGGATAAAAATGGATGTAGAGTGGATACAATGGATGTAGAGTGGATAAAAATGGATGTAGAGTGGATAAAATGGATGTAGAGTGGATAAAAATGGATGTAGAGTGGATAAAATGGATGTACATTTAATAAAAATGGATGTAGAGTGGATAAAAATGGATGTAGAGTGGATAAAAATGGATGTAGATTGGATAAAATGGATGTAGATTGGATAAAATGGATGTAGAGTGCATAAAAATGGATGTAGAGTATATAAATTGGATGTAGAGTATATAAAATGGATGTAGAGTGGATAAAAATGGATGTCGAGTGGATAAAATGGATGTAGAGTGGATAAAAATGGATGTAGAGTGGATAAAATGGATGTAGAGTTGATAAAAATGGATGTAGAGTGGATAAAATGGATGTAGAGTAGATAAAATGGATGTAGAGTGGATAAAATGGATGTAGAGTTGATAAAATGGATGTAGAGTGGATAAAAATGGATGTCGAGTGGATAAAATGGATGTAGAGTGGATAAAAATGGATGTAGATTGGATAAAATGGATGTAGAGTTAATAAAAGTGGATGTAGAGTGGATAAAATGGATGTAGAGTTGATAAAAATGGATGTAGAGTGGATAAAAATGGATGTAGATTGGATAAAATGGATGTAGAGTGGATAAAAATGGATGTAGATTATATAAATTGGATGTAGAGTATATAAAATGGATGTAGAGTGGATAAAAATGGATGTCGAGTGGATAAAATGGATGTAGAGTGGATAAAAATGGATGTAGATTGGATAAAATGGATGTAGAGTTAATAAAAATGGATGTAGAGTGGATAAAATGGATGTATAGTGGATAAAAATGGATGTAGAGTAGATAAAATAGATGTAGAGTGGATAAAAATGGATGTAGAGTGGATAAAATGGATGTCGAGTGGATAAAATGGATGTAGAGTGGATAAAAATAGATGTAGAGTGGATAAAAATGGATGTAGAGTGGATACAATGGATGTAGAGTGGATAAAAATGGATGTAGAGTGGATAAAATGGATGTAGAGTGGATAAAAATGGATGTAGAGTGGATAAAATGGATGTAGAGTGCATAAATATGGATGTTGAGTGGATAAAATGGATGTAGAGTGGATAAAATGGATGTACATTTAATAAAAATGGATGTAGAGTGGATAAAAATGGATGTAGAGTGGATAAAAATGGATGTAGATTGGATAAAATGGATGTAGAGTTAATAAAAGTGGATGTAGAGTGGATAAAATGGATGTAGAGTGCATAAAAATGGATGTTGAGTGGATAAAGTGGATGTAGAGTGGATAAAATGGATGTACATTTAATAAAAATGGATGTAGAGTGGATAAAAATGGATGTAGAGTGGATAAAAATGGATGTAGATTGGATAAAATGGATGTAGAGTTAATAAAGGTGGATGTAGAGTGGATAAAATGGATGTAGAGTTGATAAAAATGGATGTAGAGTGGATAAAAATGGATGTAGATTGGATAAAATGGATGTAGAGTGGATAAAAATGGATGTAGATTATATAAATTGGATGTAGAGTATATAAAATGGATGTAGAGTGGATAAAAATGGATGTCGAGTGGATAAAATGGATGTAGAGTGGATAAAAATGGATGTATATTGGATAAAATGGATGTAGAGTTAATAAAAATGGATGTAGAGTGGATAAAATGGATGTATAGTGGATAAAAATGGATGTAGAGTAGATAAAATAGATGTAGAGTGGATAAAAATGGATGTAAAGTGGATAAAAATGGATGTAGATTGGATAAAATGGATGTATAGTGGATAAAAATGGATGTAGAGTAGATAAAATAGATGTAGAGTGGATAAAAATGGATGTAGAGTGTATAAAATGGATGTCGAGTGGATAAAATGGATGTAGAGTGGATAAAAATGGATGTAGATTATATAAATTGGATGTAGAGTATATAAAATGGATGTAGAGTGGATAAAAATGGATGTCGAGTGGATAAAATGGATGTAGAGTGGATAAAAATGGATGTAGATTGGACAAAATGGATGTAGAGTTAATAAAAATGGATGTAGAGTGGATAAAATGGATGTATAGTGGATAAAAATGGATGTAGAGTAGATAAAATAGATGTAGAGTGGATAAAAATGGATGTAGAGTGGATAAAATGGATGTAGATTGGACAAAATGGATGTAGAGTTAATAAAAATGGATGTAGAGTGGATAAAATGGATGTATAGTGGATAAAAATGGATGTAGAGTAGATAAAATAGATGTAGAGTGGATAAAAATGGATGTAAAGTGGATAAAAATGGATGTAGATTGGATAAAATGGATGTAGAGTTAAAAAAGTGGATGTAGAGTGGATAAAATGGATGTAGAGTTGATAAAAATGGATGTGGAGTGGATAAAAATGGATGTAGATTGGATAAAATGGATGTAGAGTGGATAAAAATGGATGTAGATTATATAAATTGGATGTAGAGTATATAAAATGGATGTAGAGTGGATAAAAATGGATGTCGAGTGGATAAAATGGATGTAGAGTGGATAAAAATGGATGTAGATTGGACAAAATGGATGTAGAGTTAATAAAAATGGATGTAGAGTGGATAAAATGGATGTATAGTGGATAAAAATGGATGTAGAGTAGATAAAATAGATGTAGAGTGGATAAAAATGGATGTAGAGTGGATAAAATGGATGTCGAGTGGATAAAATGGATGTAGAGTGGATAAAAATAGATGTAGAGTGGATAAAAATGGATGTAGAGTGGATACAATGGATGTAGAGTGGATAAAAATGGATGTAGAGTGGATAAAATGGATGTAGAGTGGATAAAAATGGATGTAGATTGGATAAAATGGATGTAGAGTGGATAAAAATGGATGTAGATTATATAAATTGGATGTAGAGTATATAAAATGGATGTAGAGTGGATAAAAATGGATGTCGAGTGGATAAAATGGATGTAGAGTGGATAAAATGGATGTAGATTGGATAAAATGGATGTAGAGTTAATAAAAATGGATGTAGAGTGGATAAAATGGATGTAGAGTGCATAAAAATGGATGTAGAGTATATAAATTGGATGTACAGTATATAAAATGGATGTAGAGTGGATAAAAATGGATGTCGAGTGGATAAAATGGATGTAGAGTGGATAAAAATGGATGTAGATTGGATAAAATGGATGTAGAGTGGATGAAAATGGATGTAGAGTATATAAATTGGATGTAGAGTATATAAAATGGATGTAGAGTGGATAAAAATGGATGTCGAGTGGATAAAATGGATGTAGAGTGGATAAAAATGGATGTAGAGTGGATAAAATGGATGTAGAGTTGATAAAAATGGATGTAGAGTGGATAAAATGGATGTAGAGTAGATAAAATGGATGTAGAGTGGATAAAATGGATGTAGAGTTGATAAAATGGATGTAAAGTGGATAAAATGGATGTAGAGTTAATAAAAATGGATGTAGAGTGGAAATAATGGATGTAGAGAGGATAAAATGGATGTAGAGTGGATAAAATGGATGTAGAGTTCATAAAAATGGATGTAGAGTGGATAAAAATGGATGTAGATTGGATAAAATGGATGTAGAGTGGATAAAAATGGATGTAGAGTGGATAAAATGGATGTAGAGTGGATAAAAATGGATGTAGAGTGGATAAAATGGATGTAGAGTGGATAAAAATGGATGTAGAGTGGATAAAATGGATGTAGAGTGCATAAAAATGGATGTAGAGTGGATACAAATGGATGTAGATTGGATAAAATGGATGTAGAGTTAATAAAAATGGATGTAGAGTGGGTATAATGGATGTAGAGAGGATAAAAAGGATGTGGAGTGGATAACAATGGATGTAGAGTGGATAAAATGGATGTAGAGTGGATAAAATGGATGAAGAGTGGATAAAATGGTTGTAGAGTGGATAAAATGGATGTAGAGTAGATAAAAATGGATGTAGAGTGGACAAAATGGATGTAGAGTGGATAAAAATGGATGTAGAGTGGATAAAATGGATGTAGAGTGCATAAAAATGGATGTTGAGTGGATAAAATGGATGTAGAGTGGATAAAATTAATGTACATTTAATAAAAATGGATGTAGAGTGGATAAAAATGGATGTAGAGTGGATAAAATGGATGTAGAGTTGATAAAAATGGATGTAGAGTGGATAAAAATGGATGTAGATTGGATAAAATGGATGTAGAGTGGATAAAAATGGATGTAGAGTATATAAATTGGATGTAGAGTATATAAAATGGATGTAGAGTGGATAAAAATGGATGTCGAGTGGATAAAATGGATGTAGAGTGGATAAAAATGGATGTAGATTGGATAAAATGGATGTAGAGTGGATGAAAATGGATGTAGAGTATATAAATTGGATGTAGAGTATATAAAATGGATGTAGAGTGGATAAAAATGGATGTCGAGTGGATAAAATGGATGTAGAGTGGATAAAATGGATGTAGAGTGGATAAAAATGGATGTAGATTGGACAAAATGGATGTAGAGTTAATAAAAATGGATGTAGAGTGGATAAAATATATGTAGAGTGGATAAAAATGGATGTCGAGTGGATAAAATGGATGTAGAGTGGATAAAAATGGATGTAGATTGGATAAAATGGATGTAGAGTGGATGAAAATGGATGTAGAGTATATAAATTGGATGTAGAGTATATAAAATGGATGTAGAGTGGATAAAAATGGATGTCGAGTGGATAAAAATGGATGTCGAGTGGATAAAATGGATGTAGAGTGGATAAAAATGGATGTAGATTGGACAAAATGGATGTAGAGTTAATAAAAATGGATGTAGAGTGGATAAAATATATGTAGAGTGGATAAAAATGGATGTAGAGTGGATAAAATGGATGTAGAGTGCATAAAAATGGATGTTGAGTGGATAAAGTGGATGTAGAGTGGATAAAATGGATGTACATTTAATAAAAATGGATGTAGAGTGGATAAAAATGGATGTAGAGTGGATAAAAATGAATGTAGATTGGATAAAATGGATGTAGAGTTAATAAAAGTGGATGTAGAGTGGATAAAATGGATGTAGAGTTGATAAAAATGGATGTAGAGTGGATAAAAATGGATGTAGAGTGGATAAAATGGATGTAGAGTGGATAAAAATGGATGTAGATTATATAAATTGGATGTAGAGTATATAAAATGGATGTAGAGTGGATAAAAATGGATGTAGATTGGATAAAATGGATGTAGAGTGGATAAAAATGGATGTAGATTATATAAATTGGATGTAGAGTATATAAAATGGATGTAGAGTGGATAAAAATGGATGTCGAGTGGATAAAATGGATGTATAGTGGATAAAAATGGATGTAGAGTAGATAAAATAGATGTAGAGTGGATAAAAATGGATGTAGAGTGGATAAAAATGGATGTAGATTGGATAAAATGGATGTAGAGTTAATAAAAGTGGATGTAGAGTGGATAAAATGGATGTAGAGTTGATAAAAATGGATGTAGAGTGGATAAAAATGGATGTAGATTGGATAAAATGGATGTAGAGTGGATAAAAATGGATGTAGATTATATAAATTGGATGTAGAGTATATAAAATGGATGTAGAGTGGATAAAAATGGATGTCGAGTGGATAAAATGGATGTAGAGTGGATAAAAATGGATGTAGAGTGGATAAAATGGATGTAGAGTGCATAAAAATGGATGTTGAGTGGATAAAATGGATGTAGAGTGGATAAAATGGATGTACATTTAATAAAAATGGATGTAGAGTGGATAAAAATGGATGTAGAGTGGATAAAAATAGATGTAGAGTGGATAAAAATGGATGTAGAGTGGATACAATGGATGTAGAGTGGATAAAAATGGATGTAGAGTGGATAAAATGGATGTAGAGTGGATAAAAATGGATGTAGAGTGGATAAAATGGATGTAGAGTGCATAAAAATGGATGTTGAGTGGATAAAATGGATGTAGAGTGGATAAAATGGATGTACATTTAATAAAAATGGATGTAGAGTGGATAAAAATGGATGTAGAGTGGATAAAAATGGATGTAGATTGGATAAAATGGATGTAGAGTTAATAAAAGTGGATGTAGAGTGGATAAAATGGATGTAGAGTTGATAAAAATGGATGTAGAGTGGATAAAAATGGATGTAGATTGGATAAAATGGATGTAGAGTGGATAAAAATGGATGTAGATTATATAAATTGGATGTAGAGTATATAAAATGGATGTAGAGTGGATAAAAATGGATGTAGAGTAGATAAAATAGATGTAGAGTGGATAAAAATGGATGTAGAGTGGATAAAAATGGATGTAGATTGGATAAAATGGATGTAGAGTTAATAAAAGTGGATGTAGAGTGGATAAAATGGATGTAGAGTTGATAAAAATGGATGTAGAGTGGATAAAAATGGATGTAGATTGGATAAAATGGATGTAGAGTGGATAAAAATGGATGTAGATTATATAAATTGGATGTAGAGTATATAAAATGGATGTAGAGTGGATAAAAATGGATGTCGAGTGGATAAAATGGATGTAGAGTGGATAAAAATGGATGTAGAGTGGATAAAATGGATGTAGAGTGCATAAAAATGGATGTTGAGTGGATAAAATGGATGTAGAGTGGATAAAATGGATGTACATTTAATAAAAATGGATGTAGAGTGGATAAAAATGGATGTAGAGTGGATAAAAATAGATGTAGAGTGGATAAAAATGGATGTAGAGTGGATACAATGGATGTAGAGTGGATAAAAATGGATGTAGAGTGGATAAAATGGATGTAGAGTGGATAAAAATGGATGTAGAGTGGATAAAATGGATGTAGAGTGCATAAAAATGGATGTTGAGTGGATAAAATGGATGTAGAGTGGATAAAATGGATGTACATTTAATAAAAATGGATGTAGAGTGGATAAAAATGGATGTAGAGTGGATAAAAATGGATGTAGATTGGATAAAATGGATGTAGAGTTAATAAAAGTGGATGTAGAGTGGATAAAATGGATGTAGAGTTGATAAAAATGGATGTAGAGTGGATAAAAATGGATGTAGATTGGATAAAATGGATGTAGAGTGGATAAAAATGGATGTAGATTATATAAATTGGATGTAGAGTATATAAAATGGATGTAGAGTGGATAAAAATGGATGTCGAGTGGATAAAATGGATGTCGAGTGGATAAAATGGATGTAGAGTGGATAAAATGGATGTAGATTGGATAAAATGGATGTAGAGTTAATAAAAATGGATGTAGAGTGGATAAAATGGATGTATAGTGGATAAAAATGGATGTAGAGTAGATAAAATAGATGTAGAGTGGATAAAAATGGATGTAGAGTGGATAAAATGGATGTCGAGTGGATAAAATGGATGTAGAGTGGATAAAAATAGATGTAGAGTGGATAAAAATGGATGTAGAGTGGATACAATGGATGTAGAGTGGATAAAAATGGATGTAGAGTGGATAAAATGGATGTAGAGTGGATAAAAATGGATGTAGAGTGGATAAAATGGATGTAGAGTGCATAAATATGGATGTTGAGTGGATAAAATGGATGTAGAGTGGATAAAATGGATGTACATTTAATCAAAATGGATGTAGAGTGGATAAAAATGGATGTAGAGTGGATAAAAATGGATGTAGATTGGATAAAATGGATGTAGAGTTAATAAAAGTGGATGTAGAGTGGATAAAATGGATGTAGAGTGCATAAAAATGGATGTTGAGTGGATAAAGTGGATGTAGAGTGGATAAAATGGATGTACATTTAATAAAAATGGATGTAGAGTGGATAAAAATGGATGTAGAGTGGATAAAAATGGATGTAGATTGGATAAAATGGATGTAGAGTTAATAAAAGTGGATGTAGAGTGGATAAAATGGATGTAGAGTTCATAAAAATGGATGTAGAGTGGATAAAAATGGATGTAGATTGGATAAAATGGATGTAGAGTGGATAAAAATGGATGTAGATTATATAAATTGGATGTAGAGTATATAAAATGGATGTAGAGTGGATAAAAATGGATGTCGAGTGGATAAAATGGATGTAGAGTGGATAAAAATGGATGTAGATTGGATAAAATGGATGTAGAGTTAATAAAAATGGATGTAGAGTGGATAAAATGGATGTATAGTGGATAAAAATGGATGTAGAGTAGATAAAATAGATGTAGAGTGGATAAAAATGGATGTAAAGTGGATAAAAATGGATGTAGATTGGATAAAATGGATGTAGAGTGGATAAAAATGGATGTAGATTATATAAATTGGATGTAGAGTATATAAAATGGATGTAGAGTGGATAAAAATGGATGTCGAGTGGATAAAATGGATGTAGAGTGGATAAAAATGGATGTAGATTGGACAAAATGGATGTAGAGTTAATAAAAATGGATGTAGAGTGGATAAAATGGATGTATTGTGGATAAAAATGGATGTAGAGTAGATAAAATAGATGTAGAGTGGATAAAAATGGATGTAGAGTGGATAAAATGGATGTCGAGTGGATAAAATGGATGTAGAGTGGATAAAAATAGATGTAGAGTGGATAAAAATGGATGTAGAGTGGATACAATGGATGTAGAGTGGATAAAAATGGATGTAGAGTGGATAAAATGGATGTAGAGTGGATAAAAATGGATGTAGAGTGGATAAAATGGATGTAGAGTGCATAAATATGGATGTTGAGTGGATAAAATGGATGTAGAGTGGATAAAATGGATGTACATTTAATAAAAATGGATGTAGAGTGGATAAAAATGGATGTAGAGTGGATAAAAATGGATGTAGATTGGATAAAATGGATGTAGAGTTAATAAAAGTGGATGTAGAGTGGATAAAATGGATGTAGAGTGCATAAAAATGGATGTTGAGTGGATAAAGTGGATGTAGAGTGGATAAAATGGATGTACATTTAATAAAAATGGATGTAGAGTGGATAAAAATGGATGTAGAGTGGATAAAAATGGATGTAGATTGGATAAAATGGATGTAGAGTTAATAAAAGTGGATGTAGAGTGGATAAAATGGATGTAGAGTTGATAAAAATGGATGTACAGTGGATAAAAATGGATGTAGATTGGATAAAATGGATGTAGAGTGGATAAAAATGGATGTAGATTATATAAATTGGATGTAGAGTATATAAAATGGATGTAGAGTGGATAAAAATGGATGTCGAGTGGATAAAATGGATGTAGAGTGGATAAAAATGGATGTAGATTGGATAAAATGGATGTAGAGTTAATAAAAATGGATGTAGAGTGGATAAAATGGATGTATAGTGGATAAAAATGGATGTAGAGTAGATAAAATAGATGTAGAGTGGATAAAAATGGATGTAAAGTGGATAAAAATGGATGTAGATTGGATAAAATGGATGTATAGTGGATAAAAATGGATGTTGAGTGGATAAAATGGATGTAGAGTGGATAAAATGGATGTACATTTAATAAAAATGGATGTAGAGTGGATAAAAATGGATGTAGAGTGGATAAAAATGGATGTAGATTGGATAAAATGGATGTAGAGTTAATAAAAGTGGATGTAGAGTGGATAAAATGGATGTAGAGTTGATAAAAATGGATGTAGAGTGGATAAAAATGGATGTAGATTGGATAAAATGGATGTAGAGTGGATAAAAATGGATGTAGATTATATAAATTGGATGTAGAGTATATAAAATGGATGTAGAGTGGATAAAAATGGATGTCGAGTGGATAAAATGGATGTCGAGTGGATAAAATGGATGTAGAGTGGATAAAATGGATGTAGATTGGATAAAATGGATGTAGAGTTAATAAAAATGGATGTAGAGTGGATAAAATGGATGTATAGTGGATAAAAATGGATGTAGAGTAGATAAAATAGATGTAGAGTGGATAAAAATGGATGTAGAGTGGATAAAATAGATGTCGAGTGGATAAAATGGATGTAGAGTGGATAAAAATAGATGTAGAGTGGATAAAAATGGATGTAGAGTGGATACAATGGATGTAGAGTGGATAAAAATGGATGTAGAGTGGATAAAATGGATGTAGAGTGGATAAAAATGGATGTAGAGTGGATAAAATGGATGTAGAGTGCATAAATATGGATGTTGAGTGGATAAAATGGATGTAGAGTGGATAAAATGGATGTACATTTAATAAAAATGGATGTAGAGTGGATAAAAATGGATGTAGAGTGGATAAAAATGGATGTAGATTGGATAAAATGGATGTAGAGTTAATAAAAGTGGATGTAGAGTGGATAAAATGGATGTAGAGTGCATAAAAATGGATGTTGAGTGGATAAAGTGGATGTAGAGTGGATAAAATGGATGTACATTTAATAAAAATGGATGTAGAGTGGATAAAAATGGATGTAGAGTGGATAAAAATGGATGTAGATTGGATAAAATGGATGTAGAGTTAATAAAAGTGGATGTAGAGTGGATAAAATGGATGTAGAGTTGATAAAAATGGATGTAGAGTGGATAAAAATGGATGTAGATTGGATAAAATGGATGTAGAGTGGATAAAAATGGATGTAGATTATATAAATTGGATGTAGAGTATATAAAATGGATGTAGAGTGGATAAAAATGGATGTCGAGTGGATAAAATGGATGTAGAGTGGATAAAAATGGATGTAGATTGGATAAAATGGATGTAGAGTTAATAAAAATGGATGTAGAGTGGATAAAATGGATGTATAGTGGATAAAAATGGATGTAGAGTAGATAAAATAGATGTAGAGTGGATAAAAATGGATGTAAAGTGGATAAAAATGGATGTAGATTGGATAAAATGGATGTAGAGTGGATAAAAATGGATGTAGATTATATAAATTGTATGTAGAGTATATAAAATGGATGTAGAGTGGATAAAAATGGATGTCGAGTGGATAAAATGGATGTAGAGTGGATAAAAATGGATGTAGATTGGACAAAATGGATGTAGAGTTAATAAAAATGGATGTAGAGTGGATAAAATGGATGTATTGTGGATAAAAATGGATGTAGAGTAGATAAAATAGATGTAGAGTGGATAAAAATGGATGTAGAGTGGATAAAATGGATGTCGAGTGGATAAAATGGATGTAGAGTGGATAAAAATAGATGTAGAGTGGATAAAAATGGATGTAGAGTGGATACAATGGATGTAGAGTGGATAAAAATGGATGTAGAGTGGATAAAATGGATGTAGAGTGGATAAAAATGGATGTAGAGTGGATAAAATGGATGTAGAGTGCATAAATATGGATGTTGAGTGGATAAAATGGATGTAGAGTGGATAAAATGGATGTACATTTAATAAAAATGGATGTAGAGTGGATAAAAATGGATGTAGAGTGGATAAAAATGGATGTAGATTGGATAAAATGGATGTAGAGTTAATAAAAGTGGATGTAGAGTGGATAAAATGGATGTAGAGTGCATAAAAATGGATGTTGAGTGGATAAAGTGGATGTAGAGTGGATAAAATGGATGTACATTTAATAAAAATGGATGTAGAGTGGATAAAATGGATGTAGAGTGGATAAAAATGGATGTAGATTGGATAAAATGGATGTAGAGTTAATAAAAGTGGATGTAGAGTGGATAAAATGGATGTAGAGTGGATAAAAATGGATGTACAGTGGATAAAAATGGATGTAGATTGGATAAAATGGATGTAGAGTGGATAAAAATGGATGTAGATTATATAAATTGGATGTAGAGTATATAAAATGGATGTAGAGTGGATAAAAATGGATGTCGAGTGGATAAAATGGATGTAGAGTGGATAAAAATGGATGTAGATTGGATAAAATGGATGTAGAGTTAATAAAAATGGATGTAGAGTGGATAAAATGGATGTATAGTGGATAAAAATGGATGTAGAGTAGATAAAATAGATGTAGAGTGGATAAAAATGGATGTAAAGTGGATAAAAATGGATGTAGATTGGATAAAATGGATGTATAGTGGATAAAAATGGATGTAGAGTAGATAAAATAGATGTAGAGTGGATAAAAATGGATGTAGAGTGGATAAAATGGATGTCGAGTGGATAAAATGGATGTAGAGTGGATAAAAATGGATGTAGATTATATAAATTGGATGTAGAGTATATAAAATAGATGTAGAGTGGATAAAAATGGATGTCGAGTGGATAAAATGGATGTAGAGTGGATAAAAATGGATGTAGATTGGACAAAATGGATGTAGAGTTAATAAAAATGGATGTAGAGTGGATAAAATGGATGTAGAGTGGATAAAAATGGATGTAGAGTGGATAAAATGGATGTAGAGTGCATAAAAATGGATGTTGAGTGGATAAAGTGGATGCAGAGTGGATAAAATGGATGTACATTTAATAAAAATGGATGTAGAGTGGATAAAAATGGATGTTGAGTGGATAAAAATGAATGTAGATTGGATAAAATGGATGTAGAGTTAATAAAAGTGGATGTAGAGTGGATAAAATGGATGTAGAGTTGATAAAAATGGATGTAGAGTGGATAAAAATGGATGTAGATTGGATAAAATGGATGTAGAGTGGATAAAAATGGATGTAGATTATATAAATTGGATGTAGAGTATATAAAATGGATGTAGAGTGGATAAAAATGGATGTAGATTGGATAAAATGGATGTAGAGTGGATAAAAATGGATGTAGATTATATAAATTGGATGTAGAGTATATAAAATGGATGTAGAGTGGATAAAAATGGATGTCGAGTGGATAAAATGGATGTATAGTGGATAAAAATGGATGTAGAGTAGATAAAATAGATGTAGAGTGGATAAAAATGGATGTAGAGTGGATAAAAATGGATGTAGATTGGATAAAATGGATGTAGAGTTAATAAAAGTGGATGTAGAGTGGATAAAATGGATGTAGAGTTGATAAAAATGGATGTAGAGTGGATAAAAATGGATGTAGATTGGATAAAATGGATGTAGAGTGGATAAAAATGGATGTAGATTATATAAATTGGATGTAGAGTATATAAAATGGATGTAGAGTGGATAAAAATGGATGTCGAGTGGATAAAATGGATGTAGAGTGGATAAAAATGGATGTAGATTGGATAAAATGGATGTAGAGTTAATAAAAATGGATGTAGAGTGGATAAAATGGATGTATAGTGGATAAAAATGGATGTAGAGTAGATAAAATAGATGTAGAGTGGATAAAAATGGATGTAAAGTGGATAAAAATGGATGTAGATTGGATAAAATGGATGTAGAGTGGATAAAAATGGATGTAGATTATATAAATTGGATGTAGAGTATATAAAATGGATGTAGAGTGGATAAAAATGGATGTCGAGTGGATAAAATGGATGTAGAGTGGATAAAAATGGATGTAGATTGGACAAAATGGATGTAGAGTTAATAAAAATGGATGTAGAGTGGATAAAATGGATGTATAGTGGATAAAAATGGATGTAGAGTAGATAAAATAGATGTAGAGTGGATAAAAATGGATGTAGAGTGGATAAAATGGATGTCGAGTGGATAAAATGGATGTAGAGTGGATAAAAATGGATGTAGATTATATAAATTGGATGTAGAGTATATAAAATGGATGTAGAGTGGATAAAAATGGATGTCGAGTGGATAAAATGGATGTAGAGTGGATAAAAATGGATGTAGATTGGACAAAATGGATGTAGAGTTAATAAAAATGGATGTAGAGTGGATAAAATGGATGTATAGTGGATAAAAATGGATGTAGAGTAGATAAAATAGATGTAGAGTGGATAAAAATGGATGTAGAGTGGATAAAATGGATGTAGATTGGACAAAATGGATGTAGAGTTAATAAAAATGGATGTAGAGTGGATAAAATGGATGTATAGTGGATAAAAATGGATGTAGAGTAGATAAAATAGATGTAGAGTGGATAAAATGGATGTAGAGTGGATAAAAATAGATGTAGAGTGGATAAAAATGGATGTAGAGTGGATACAATGGATGTAGAGTGGATAAAAATGGATGTAGAGTGGATAAAATGGATGTAGAGTGGATAAAAATGGATGTAGAGTGGATAAAATGGATGTACATTTAATAAAAATGGATGTAGAGTGGATAAAAATGGATGTAGAGTGGATAAAAATGGATGTAGATTGGATAAAATGGATGTAGAGTTAATAAAAGTGGATGTAGAGTGGATAAAATGGATGTAGAGTGGATAAAATGGATGTAGAGTGCATAAAAATGGATGTTGAGTGGATAAAATGGATGTAGAGTGGATAAAAATGGATGTAGATTGGATAAAATGGATGTAGAGTTAATAAAAGTGGATGTAGAGTGGATAAAATGGATGTAGAGTTGATAAAAATGGATGTAGAGTGGATAAAAATGGATGTAGATTGGATAAAATGGATGTAGAGTGGATAAAAATGGATGTAGATTATATAAATTGGATGTAGAGTATATAAAATGGATGTAGAGTGGATAAAAATGGATGTCGAGTGGATAAAATGGATGTCGAGTGGATAAAATGGATGTAGAGTGGATAAAATGGATGTAGATTGGATAAAATGGATGTAGAGTTAATAAAAATGGATGTAGAGTGGATAAAATGGATGTATAGTGGATAAAAATGGATGTAGAGTGGATAAAATGGATGTATAGTGGATAAAAATGGATGTAGAGTAGATAAAATAGATGTAGAGTGGATAAAATGGATGTAGAGTGGATAAAAATAGATGTAGAGTGGATAAAAATGGATGTAGAGTGGATACAATGGATGTAGAGTGGATAAAAATGGATGTAGAGTGGATAAAATGGATGTAGAGTGGATAAAAATGGATGTAGAGTGGATAAAATGGATGTACATTTAATAAAAATGGATGTAGAGTGGATAAAAATGGATGTAGAGTGGATAAAAATGGATGTAGATTGGATAAAATGGATGTAGAGTTAATAAAAGTGGATGTAGAGTGGATAAAATGGATGTAGAGTGGATAAAAATGGATGTAGATTGGATAAAATGGATGTAGAGTGCATAAAAATGGATGTAGAGTATATGAATTGGATGTACAGTATATAAAATGGATGTAGAGTGGATAAAAATGGATGTCGAGTGGATAAAATGGATGTAGAGTGGATAAAAATGGATGTAGATTGGATAAAATGGATGTAGAGTGGATAAAAATGGATGTAGATTATATAAATTGGATGTAGAGTATATAAAATGGATGTAGAGTGGATAAAAATGGATGTCGAGTGGATAAAATGGATGTAGAGTGGATAAAAATGGATGTAGATTGGATAAAATGGATGTAGAGTTAATAAAAATGGATGTAGAGTGGATAAAATGGATGTATAGTGGATAAAAATGGATGTAGAGTAGATAAAATAGATGTAGAGTGGATAAAAATGGATGTAGAGTGGATAAAATGGATGTCGAGTGGATAAAATGGATGTAGAGTGGATAAAAATAGATGTAGAGTGGATAAAAATGGATGTAGAGTGGATACAATGGATGTAGAGTGGATAAAAATGGATGTAGAGTGGATAAAATGGATGTAGAGTGGATAAAAATGGATGTAGATTGGATAAAATGGATGTAGAGTGGATGAAAATGGATGTAGAGTATATAAATTGGATGTAGAGTATATAAAATGGATGTAGAGTGGATAAAAATGGATGTCGAGTGGATAAAATGGATGTAGAGTGGATAAAAATGGATGTAAAGTGGATAAAAATGGATGTAGATTGGATAAAATGGATGTAGAGTTAAAAAAGTGGATGTAGAGTGGATAAAATGGATGTAGAGTTGATAAAAATGGATGTAGAGTGGATAAAAATGGATGTAGATTGGATAAAATGGATGTAGAGTGGATAAAAATGGATGTAGATTATATAAATTGGATGTAGAGTATATAAAATGGATGTAGAGTGGATAAAAATGGATGTCGAGTGGATAAAATGGATGTAGAGTGGATAAAAATGGATGTAGATTGGACAAAATGGATGTAGAGTTAATAAAAATGGATGTAGAGTGGATAAAATGGATGTATAGTGGATAAAAATGGATGTAGAGTAGATAAAATAGATGTAGAGTGGATAAAAATGGATGTAGAGTGGATAAAATGGATGTCGAGTGGATAAAATGGATGTAGAGTGGATAAAAATAGATGTAGAGTGGATAAAAATGGATGTAGAGTGGATACAATGGATGTAGAGTGGATAAAAATGGATGTAGAGTGGATAAAATGGATGTAGAGTGGATAAAAATGGATGTAGATTGGATAAAATGGATGTAGAGTGGATAAAAATGGATGTAGATTATATAAATTGGATGTAGAGTATATAAAATGGATGTAGAGTGGATAAAAATGGATGTCGAGTGGATAAAATGGATGTAGAGTGGATAAAATGGATGTAGATTGGATAAAATGGATGTAGAGTTAATAAAAATGGATGTAGAGTGGATAAAATGGATGTATAGTGGATAAAAATGGATGTAGAGTAGATAAAATAGATGTAGAGTGGATAAAAATGGATGTAGAGTGGATAAAATGGATGTCGAGTGGATAAAATGGATGTAGAGTGGATAAAAATAGATGTAGAGTGGATAAAAATGGATGTGGAGTGGATACAATGGATGTAGAGTGGATAAAAATGGATGTAGAGTGGATAAAATGGATGTAGAGTGGATAAAAATGGATGTAGAGTGGATAAAATGGATGTAGAGTGCATAAATATGGATGTTGAGTGGATAAAATGGATGTAGAGTGGATAAAATGGATGTACATTTAATAAAAATGGATGTAGAGTGGATAAAAATGGATGTAGAGTGGATAAAAATGGATGTAGATTGGATAAAATGGATGTAGAGTTAATAAAAGTGGATGTAGAGTGGATAAAATGGATGTAGAGTGGATAAAAATGGATGTAGATTGGATAAAATGGATGTAGAGTGCATAAAAATGGATGTAGAGTATATAAATTGGATGTACAGTATATAAAATGGATGTAGAGTGGATAAAAATGGATGTCGAGTGGATAAAATGGATGTAGAGTGGATAAAAATGGATGTAGATTGGATAAAATGGATGTAGAGTGGATGAAAATGGATGTAGAGTATATAAATTGGATGTAGAGTATATAAAATGGATGTAGAGTGGATAAAAATGGATGTCGAGTGGATAAAATGGATGTAGAGTGGATAAAAATGGATGTAGAGTGGATAAAATGGATGTAGAGTTGATAAAAATGGATGTAGAGTGGATAAAATGGATGTAGATTAGATAAAATGGATGTAGAGTGGATAAAATGGATGTAGAGTTGATAAAATGGATGTAAAGTGGATAAAATGGATGTAGAGTTAATAAAAATGGATGTAGAGTGGAAATAATGGATGTAGAGAGGATAAAATGGATGTAGAGTGGATAAAATGGATGTAGAGTTCATAAAAATGGATGTAGAGTGGATAAAAATGGATGTAGATTGGATAAAATGGATGTAGAGTGGATAAAAATGGATGTAGAGTGGATAAAATGGATGTAGAGTGGATAAAAATGGATGTAGAGTGGATAAAATGGATGTAGAGTGGATAAAAATGGATGTAGAGTGGATAAAATGGATGTAGAGTGCATAAAAATGGATGTAGAGTGGATAAAAATGGATGTAGATTGGATAAAATGGATGTAGAGTTAATAAAAATGGATGTAGAGTGGATATAATGGATGTAGAGAGGATAAAAAGGATGTGGAGTGGATAACAATGGATGTAGAGTGGATAAAATGGATGTAGAGTGGATAAAATGGATGAAGAGTGGATAAAATGGATGTAGAGTGGATAAAATGGATGTAGAGTAGATAAAAATGGATGTAGAGTGGACAAAATGGATGTAGAGTGGATAAAAATGGATGTAGAGTGGATAAAATGGATGTAGAGTGCATAAAAATGGATGTTGAGTGGATAAAATGGATGTAGAGTGGATAAAATTAATGTACATTTAATAAAAATGGATGTAGAGTGGATAAAAATGGATGTAGAGTGGATAAAAATGGATGTAGATTGGATGAAATGGTTGTAGAGTTAATAAAAGTGGATGTAGAGTGGATAAAATGGATGTAGAGTTGATAAAAATGGATGTAGAGTGGATAAAAATGGATGTAGATTGGATAAAATGGATGTAGAGTGGATAAAAATGGATGTAGAGTATATAAATTGGATGTAGAGTATATAAAATGGATGTAGAGTGGATAAAAATGGATGTCGAGTGGATAAAATGGATGTAGAGTGGATAAAAATGGATGTAGATTGGATAAAATGGATGTAGAGTGGATGAAAATGGATGTAGAGTATATAAATTGGATGTAGAGTATATAAAATGGATGTAGAGTGGATAAAAATGGATGTCGAGTGGATAAAATGGATGTAGAGTGGATAAAAATGGATGTAGAGTGGATAAAATGGATGTATAGTGGATAAAAATGGATGTAGAGTAGATAAAATAGATGTAGAGTGGATAAAATGGATGTAGAGTGGATAAAAATAGATGTAGAGTGGATAAAAATGGATGTAGAGTGGATACAATGGATGTAGAGTGGATAAAAATGGATGTAGAGTGGATAAAATGGATGTAGAGTGGATAAAAATGGATGTAGAGTGGATAAAATGGATGTACATTTAATAAAAATGGATGTAGAGTGGATAAAAATGGATGTAGAGTGGATAAAAATGGATGTAGATTGGATAAAATGGATGTAGATTGGATAAAATGGATGTAGAGTGCATAAAAATGGATGTAGAGTATATAAATTGGATGTAGAGTATATAAAATGGATGTAGAGTGGATAAAAATGGATGTCGAGTGGATAAAATGGATGTAGAGTGGATAAAAATGGATGTAGAGTGGATAAAATGGATGTAGAGTTGATAAAAATGGATGTAGAGTGGATAAAATGGATGTAGAGTAGATAAAATGGATGTAGAGTGGATAAAATGGATGTAGAGTTGATAAAATGGATGTAGAGTGGATAAAAATGGATGTCGAGTGGATAAAATGGATGTAGAGTGGATAAAAATGGATGTAGATTGGATAAAATGGATGTAGAGTTAATAAAAGTGGATGTAGAGTGGATAAAATGGATGTAGAGTTGATAAAAATGGATGTAGAGTGGATAAAAATGGATGTAGATTGGATAAAATGGATGTAGAGTGGATAAAAATGGATGTAGATTATATAAATTGGATGTAGAGTATATAAAATGGATGTAGAGTGGATAAAAATGGATGTCGAGTGGATAAAATGGATGTAGAGTGGATAAAAATGGATGTAGATTGGATAAAATGGATGTAGAGTTAATAAAAATGGATGTAGAGTGGATAAAATGGATGTATAGTGGATAAAAATGGATGTAGAGTAGATAAAATAGATGTAGAGTGGATAAAAATGGATGTAGAGTGGATAAAATGGATGTCGAGTGGATAAAATGGATGTAGAGTGGATAAAAATAGATGTAGAGTGGATAAAAATGGATGTAGAGTGGATACAATGGATGTAGAGTGGATAAAAATGGATGTAGAGTGGATAAAATGGATGTAGAGTGTATAAAAATGGATGTAGATTGGATAAAATGGATGTAGAGTGGATAAAAATGGATGTAGATTATATAAATTGGATGTAGAGTATATAAAATGGATGTAGAGTGGATAAAAATGGATGTAGAGTGGATAAAATGGATGTAGATTGGATAAAATGGATGTAGAGTTAATAAAAATGGATGTAGAGTGGATAAAATGGATGTATAGTGGATAAAAATGGATGTAGAGTAGATAAAATAGATGTAGAGTGGATAAAAATGGATGTAGAGTGGATAAAATGGATGTCGAGTGGATAAAATGGATGTAGAGTGGATAAAAATAGATGTAGAGTGGATAAAAATGGATGTGGAGTGGATACAATGGATGTAGAGTGGATAAAAATGGATGTAGAGTGGATAAAATGGATGTAGAGTGGATAAAAATGGATGTAGAGTGGATAAAATGGATGTACATTTAATAAAAATGGATGTAGAGTGGATAAAAATGGATGTAGAGTGGATAAAAATGGATGTAGATTGGATAAAATGGATGTAGAGTTAATAAAAGTGGATGTAGAGTGGATAAAATGGATGTAGAGTGGATAAAAATGGATGTAGATTGGATAAAATGGATGTAGAGTGCATAAAAATGGATGTAGAGTATATAAATTGGATGTACAGTATATAAAATGGATGTAGAGTGGATAAAAATGGATGTCGAGTGGATAAAATGGATGTAGAGTGGATAAAAATGGATGTAGATTGGATAAAATGGATGTAGAGTGGATGAAAATGGATGTAGAGTATATAAATTGGATGTAGAGTATATAAAATGGATGTAGAGTGGATAAAAATGGATGTCGAGTGGATAAAATGGATGTAGAGTTGATAAAATTGATGTAGAGTGGATAAAAATGGATGTCGAGTGGATAAAATGGATGTAGAGTGGATAAAAATGGATGTAGATTGGATAAAATGGATGTAGAGTTAATAAAAGTGGATGTAGAGTGGATAAAATGGATGTAGAGTTGATAAAAATGGATGTAGAGTGGATAAAAATGGATGTAGATTGGATAAAATGGATGTAGAGTGGATAAAAATGGATGTAGATTATATAAATTGGATGTAGAGTATATAAAATGGATGTAGAGTAGATAAAATAGATGTAGAGTGGATAAAAATGGATGTAGAGTGGATAAAATGGATGTAGAGTTGATAAAAATGGATGTAGAGTGGATAAAAATGGATGTAGATTGGATAAAATGGATGTAGAGTGGATAAAAATGGATGTAGATTATATAAATTGGATGTAGAGTATATAAAATGGATGTAGAGTGGATAAAAATGGATGTAGATTGGATAAAATGGATGTAGAGTGGATAAAAATGGATGTAGATTATATAAATTGGATGTAGAGTATATAAAATGGATGTAGAGTGGATAAAAATGGATGTCGAGTGGATAAAATGGATGTATAGTGGATAAAAATGGATGTAGAGTAGATAAAATAGATGTAGAGTGGATAAAAATGGATGTAGAGTGGATAAAAATGGATGTAGATTGGATAAAATGGATGTAGAGTTAATAAAAGTGGATGTAGAGTGGATAAAATGGATGTAGAGTTGATAAAAATGGATGTAGAGTGGATAAAAATGGATGTAGATTGGATAAAATGGATGTAGAGTGGATAAAAATGGATGTAGATTATATAAATTGGATGTAGAGTATATAAAATGGATGTAGAGTGGATAAAAATGGATGTCGAGTGGATAAAATGGATGTAGAGTGGATAAAAATGGATGTAGATTGGACAAAATGGATGTAGAGTTAATAAAAATGGATGTAGAGTGGATAAAAATAGATGTAGAGTGGATAAAAATGGATGTAGAGTGGATACAATGGATGTAGAGTGGATAAAAATGGATGTAGAGTGGATAAAATGGATGTAGAGTGGATAAAAATGGATGTAGAGTGGATAAAATGGATGTAGAGTGCATAAAAATGGATGTTGAGTGGATAAAATGGATGTAGAGTGGATAAAATGGATGTACATTTAATAAAAATGGATGTAGAGTGGATAAAAATGGATGTAGAGTGGATAAAAATGGATGTAGATTGGATAAAATGGATGTAGAGTGGATAAAATGGATGTACATTTAATAAAAATGGATGTAGAGTGGATAAAAATGGATGTAGAGTGGATAAAAATGGATGTAGATTGGATAAAATGGATGTAGAGTTAATAAAAGTGGATGTAGAGTGGATAAAATGGATGTAGAGTTGATAAAAATGGATGTAGAGTGGATAAAAATGGATGTAGATTGGATAAAATGGATGTAGAGTGGATAAAAATGGATGTAGATTATATAAATTGGATGTAGAGTATATAAAATGGATGTAGAGTGGATAAAAATGGATGTCGAGTGGATAAAATGGATGTAGAGTGGATAAAAATGGATGTAGATTGGATAAAATGGATGTAGAGTTAATAAAAATGGATGTAGAGTGGATAAAATGGATGTATAGTGGATAAAAATGGATGTAGAGTAGATAAAATAGATGTAGAGTGGATAAAAATGGATGTAAAGTGGATAAAAATGGATGTAGATTGGATAAAATGGATGTAGAGTGGATAAAAATGGATGTAGATTATATAAATTGGATGTAGAGTATATAAAATGGATGTAGAGTGGATAAAAATGGATGTCGAGTGGATAAAATGGATGTAGAGTGGATAAAAATGGATGTAGATTGGACAAAATGGATGTAGAGTGGATAAAAATGGATGTAGAGTGGATAAAATGGATGTATAGTGGATAAAAATGGATGTAGAGTAGATAAAATAGATGTAGAGTGGATAAAAATGGATGTAGAGTGGATAAAATGGATGTCGAGTGGATAAAATGGATGTAGAGTGGATAAAAATAGATGTAGAGTGGATAAAAATGGATGTAGAGTGGATACAATGGATGTAGAGTGGATAAAAATGGATGTAGAGTGGATAAAATGGATGTAGAGTGGATAAAAATGGATGTAGAGTGGATAAAATGGATGTAGAGTGCATAAATATGGATGTTGAGTGGATAAAATGGATGTAGAGTGGATAAAATGGATGTACATTTAATAAAAATGGATGTAGAGTGGATAAAAATGGATGTAGAGTGGATAAAAATGGATGTAGATTGGATAAAATGGATGTAGAGTTAATAAAAGTGGATGTAGAGTGGATAAAATGGATGTAGAGTGCATAAAAATGGATGTTGAGTGGATAAAGTGGATGTAGAGTGGATAAAATGGATGTACATTTAATAAAAATGGATGTAGAGTGGATAAAAATGGATGTAGAGTGGATAAAAATGGATGTAGATTGGATAAAATGGATGTAGAGTTAATAAAAGTGGATGTAGAGTGGATAAAATGGATGTAGAGTTGATAAAAATGGATGTAGAGTGGATAAAAATGGATGTAGATTGGATAAAATGGATGTAGAGTGGATAAAAATGGATGTAGATTATATAAATTGGATGTAGAGTATATAAAATGGATGTAGAGTGGATAAAAATGGATGTCGAGTGGATAAAATGGATGTAGAGTGGATAAAAATGGATGTAGATTGGATAAAATGGATGTAGAGTTAATAAAAATGGATGTAGAGTGGATAAAATGGATGTATAGTGGATAAAAATGGATGTAGAGTAGATAAAATAGATGTAGAGTGGATAAAAATGGATGTAAAGTGGATAAAAATGGATGTAGATTGGATAAAATGGATGTATAGTGGATAAAAATGGATGTAGAGTAGATAAAATAGATGTAGAGTGGATAAAAATGGATGTAGAGTGTATAAAATGGATGTCGAGTGGATAAAATGGATGTAGAGTGGATAAAAATGGATGTAGATTATATCAATTGGATGTAGAGTATATAAAATGGATGTAGAGTGGATAAAAATGGATGTCGAGTGGATAAAATGGATGTAGAGTGGATAAAAATGGATGTAGATTGGACAAAATGGATGTAGAGTTAATAAAAATGGATGTAGAGTGGATAAAATGGATGTATAGTGGATAAAAATGGATGTAGAGTAGATAAAATAGATGTAGAGTGGATAAAAATGGATGTAGAGTGGATAAAATGGATGTAGATTGGACAAAATGGATGTAGAGTTAATAAAAATGGATGTAGAGTGGATAAAATGGATGTATAGTGGATAAAAATGGATGTAGAGTAGATAAAATAGATGTAGAGTGGATAAAAATGGATGTAAAGTGGATAAAAATGGATGTAGATTGGATAAAATGGATGTATAGTGGATAAAAATGGATGTAGAGTAGATAAAATAGATGTAGAGTGGATAAAAATGGATGTAGAGTGTATAAAATGGATGTCGAGTGGATAAAATGGATGTAGAGTGGATAAAAATGGATGTAGATTATATAAATTGGATGTAGAGTATATAAAATGGATGTAGAGTGGATAAAAATGGATGTCGAGTGGATAAAATGGATGTAGAGTGGATAAAAATGGATGTAGATTGGATAAAATGGATGTAGAGTTAATAAAAATGGATGTAGAGTGGATAAAATGGATGTATAGTGGATAAAAATGGATGTAGAGTAGATAAAATAGATGTAGAGTGGATAAAAATGGATGTAAAGTGGATAAAAATGGATGTAGATTGGATAAAATGGATGTAGAGTTAAAAAAGTGGATGTAGAGTGGATAAAATGGATGTAGAGTTGATAAAAATGGATGTGGAGTGGATAAAAATGGATGTAGATTGGATAAAATGGATGTAGAGTGGATAAAAATGGATGTAGATTATATAAATTGGATGTAGAGTATATAAAATGGATGTAGAGTGGATAAAAATGGATGTCGAGTGGATAAAATGGATGTAGAGTGGATAAAAATGGATGTAGATTGGACAAAATGGATGTAGAGTTAATAAAAATGGATGTAGAGTGGATAAAATGGATGTATAGTGGATAAAAATGGATGTAGAGTAGATAAAATAGATGTAGAGTGGATAAAAATGGATGTAGAGTGGATAAAATGGATGTCGAGTGGATAAAATGGATGTAGAGTGGATAAAAATAGATGTAGAGTGGATAAAAATGGATGTAGAGTGGATACAATGGATGTAGAGTGGATAAAAATGGATGTAGAGTGGATAAAATGGATGTAGAGTGGATAAAAATGGATGTAGATTGGATAAAATGGATGTAGAGTGGATAAAAATGGATGTAGATTATATAAATTGGATGTAGAGTATATAAAATGGATGTAGAGTGGATAAAAATGGATGTCGAGTGGATAAAATGGATGTAGAGTGGATAAAATGGATGTAGATTGGATAAAATGGATGTATAGTTAATAAAAATGGATGTAGAGTGGATAAAATGGATGTATAGTGGATAAAAATGGATGTAGAGTAGATAAAATAGATGTAGAGTGGATAAAAATGGATGTAGAGTGGATAAAATGGATGTCGAGTGGATAAAATGGATGTAGAGTGGATAAAAATAGATGTAGAGTGGATAAAAATGGATGTGGAGTGGATACAATGGATGTAGAGTGGATAAAAATGGATGTAGAGTGGATAAAATGGATGTAGAGTGGATAAAAATGGATGTAGAGTGGATAAAATGGATGTAGAGTGCATAAATATGGATGTTGAGTGGATAAAATGGATGTAGAGTGGATAAAATGGATGTACATTTAATAAAAATGGATGTAGAGTGGATAAAAATGGATGTAGAGTGGATAAAAATGGATGTAGATTGGATAAAATGGATGTAGAGTTAATAAAAGTGGATGTAGAGTGGATAAAATGGATGTAGAGTGGATAAAAATGGATGTAGATTGGATAAAATGGATGTAGAGTGCATAAAAATGGATGTAGAGTATATAAATTGGATGTACAGTATATAAAATGGATGTAGAGTGGATAAAAATGGATGTCGAGTGGATAAAATGGATGTAGAGTGGATAAAAATGGATGTAGATTGGATAAAATGGATGTAGAGTGGATGAAAATGGATGTAGAGTATATAAATTGGATGTAGAGTATATAAAATGGATGTAGAGTGGATAAAAATGGATGTCGAGTGGATAAAATGGATGTAGAGTGGATAAAAATGGATGTAGATTGGACAAAATGGATGTAGAGTTAATAAAAATGGATGTAGAGTGGATAAAATGGATGTATAGTGGATAAAAATGGATGTAGAGTAGATAAAATAGATGTAGAGTGGATAAAAATGGATGTAGAGTGGATAAAATGGATGTCGAGTGGATAAAATGGATGTAGAGTGGATAAAAATAGATGTAGAGTGGATAAAAATGGATGTAGAGTGGATACAATGGATGTAGAGTGGATAAAAATGGATGTAGAGTGGATAAAATGGATGTAGAGTGGATAAAAATGGATGTAGAGTGGATAAAATGGATGTAGAGTGCATAAATATGGATGTTGAGTGGATAAAATGGATGTAGAGTGGATAAAATGGATGTACATTTAATAAAAATGGATGTAGAGTGGATAAAAATGGATGTAGAGTGGATAAAAATGGATGTAGATTGGATAAAATGGATGTAGAGTTAATAAAAGTGGATGTAGAGTGGATAAAATGGATGTAGAGTGCATAAAAATGGATGTTGAGTGGATAAAGTGGATGTAGAGTGGATAAAATGGATGTACATTTAATAAAAATGGATGTAGAGTGGATAAAAATGGATGTAGAGTGGATAAAAATGGATGTAGATTGGATAAAATGGATGTAGAGTTAATAAAAGTGGATGTAGAGTGGATAAAATGGATGTAGAGTTGATAAAAATGGATGTAGAGTGGATAAAAATGGATGTAGATTGGATAAAATGGATGTAGAGTGGATAAAAATGGATGTAGATTATATAAATTGGATGTAGAGTATATAAAATGGATGTAGAGTGGATAAAAATGGATGTCGAGTGGATAAAATGGATGTAGAGTGGATAAAAATGGATGTAGATTGGATAAAATGGATGTAGAGTGGATACAATGGATGTAGAGTGGATAAAAATGGATGTAGAGTGGATAAAATGGATGTAGAGTGGATAAAAATGGATGTAGAGTGGATAAAATGGATGTAGAGTGCATAAATATGGATGTTGAGTGGATAAAATGGATGTAGAGTGGATAAAATGGATGTACATTTAATAAAAATGGATGTAGAGTGGATAAAAATGGATGTAGAGTGGATAAAAATGGATGTAGATTGGATAAAAATGGATGTAGAGTGGATACAATGGATGTAGAGTGGATAAAAATGGATGTAGAGTGGATAAAATGGATGTAGAGTGGATAAAAATGGATGTAGAGTGGATAAAATGGATGTAGAGTGCATAAATATGGATGTTGAGTGGATAAAATGGATGTAGAGTGGATAAAATGGATGTACATTTAATAAAAATGGATGTAGAGTGGATAAAAATGGATGTAGAGTGGATAAAAATGGATGTAGATTGGATAAAATGGATGTAGAGTTAATAAAAGTGGATGTAGAGTGGATAAAATGGATGTAGAGTGCATAAAAATGGATGTTGAGTGGATAAAGTGGATGTAGAGTGGATAAAATGGATGTACATTTAATAAAAATGGATGTAGAGTGGATAAAAATGGATGTAGAGTGGATAAAAATGGATGTAGATTGGATAAAATGGATGTAGAGTTAATAAAAGTGGATGTAGAGTGGATAAAATGGATGTAGAGTTGATAAAAATGGATGTAGAGTGGATAAAAATGGATGTAGATTGGATAAAATGGATGTAGAGTGGATAAAAATGGATGTAGATTATATAAATTGGATGTAGAGTATATAAAATGGATGTAGAGTGGATAAAAATGGATGTCGAGTGGATAAAATGGATGTAGAGTGGATAAAAATGGATGTAGATTGGACAAAATGGATGTAGAGTTAATAAAAATGGATGTAGAGTGGATAAAAATAGATGTAGAGTGGATAAAAATGGATGTAGAGTGGATACAATGGATGTAGAGTGGATAAAAATGGATGTAGAGTGGATAAAATGGATGTAGAGTGGATAAAAATGGATGTAGAGTGGATAAAATGGATGTAGAGTGCATAAAAATGGATGTTGAGTGGATAAAATGGATGTAGAGTGGATAAAATGGATGTACATTTAATAAAAATGGATGTAGAGTGGATAAAAATGGATGTAGAGTGGATAAAAATGGATGTAGATTGGATAAAATGGATGTAGAGTGGATAAAATGGATGTACATTTAATAAAAATGGATGTAGAGTGGATAAAAATGGATGTAGAGTGGATAAAAATGGATGTAGATTGGATAAAATGGATGTAGAGTTAATAAAAGTGGATGTAGAGTGGATAAAATGGATGTAGAGTTGATAAAAATGGATGTAGAGTGGATAAAAATGGATGTAGATTGGATAAAATGGATGTAGAGTGGATAAAAATGGATGTAGATTATATAAATTGGATGTAGAGTATATAAAATGGATGTAGAGTGGATAAAAATGGATGTCGAGTGGATAAAATGGATGTAGAGTGGATAAAAATGGATGTAGATTGGATAAAATGGATGTAGAGTTAATAAAAATGGATGTAGAGTGGATAAAATGGATGTATAGTGGATAAAAATGGATGTAGAGTAGATAAAATAGATGTAGAGTGGATAAAAATGGATGTAGAGTGGATAAAAATGGATGTAGATTGGATAAAATGGATGTAGAGTGGATAAAAATGGATGTAGATTATATAAATTGGATGTAGAGTATATAAAATGGATGTAGAGTGGATAAAAATGGATGTCGAGTGGATAAAATGGATGTAGAGTGGATAAAAATGGATGTAGATTGGAAAAAATGGATGTAGAGTTAATAAAAATGGATGTAGAGTGGATAAAATGGATGTATAGTGGATAAAAATGGATGTAGAGTAGATAAAATAGATGTAGAGTTGATAAAAATGGATGTAGAGTGGATAAAATGGATGTCGAGTGGATAAAATGGATGTAGAGTGGATAAAAATAGATGTAGAGTGGATAAAAATGGATGTAGAGTGGATACAATGGATGTAGAGTGGATAAAAATGGATGTAGAGTGGATAAAATGGATGTAGAGTGGATAAAAATGGATGTAGAGTGGATAAAATGGATGTAGAGTGCATAAATATGGATGTTGAGTGGATAAAATGGATGTAGAGTGGATAAAATGGATGTACATTTAATAAAAATGGATGTAGAGTGGATAAAAATGGATGTAGAGTGGATAAAAATGGATGTAGATTGGATAAAATGGATGTAGAGTTTATAAAAGTGGATGTAGAGTGGATAAAATGGATGTAGAGTGCATAAAAATGGATGTTGAGTGGATAAAGTGGATGTAGAGTGGATAAAATGGATGTACATTTAATAAAAATGGATGTAGAGTGGATAAAAATGGATGTAGAGTGGATAAAAATGGATGTAGATTGGATAAAATGGATGTAGAGTTAATAAAAGTGGATGTAGAGTGGATAAAATGGATGTAGAGTTGATAAAAATGGATGTAGAGTGGATAAAAATGGATGTAGATTGGATAAAATGGATGTAGAGTGGATAAAAATGGATGTATATTATATAAATTGGATGTAGAGTATATAAAATGGATGTAGAGTGGATAAAAATGGATGTCGAGTGGATAAAATGGATGTAGAGTGGATAAAAATGGATGTAGATTGGATAAAATGGATGTAGAGTTAATAAAAATGGATGTAGAGTGGATAAAATGGATGTATAGTGGATAAAAATGGATGTAGAGTAGATAAAATAGATGTAGAGTGGATAAAAATGGATGTAAAGTGGATAAAAATGGATGTAGATTGGATAAAATGGATGTATAGTGGATAAAAATGGATGTAGAGTAGATAAAATAGATGTAGAGTGGATAAAAATGGATGTAGAGTGTATAAAATGGATGTCGAGTGGATAAAATGGATGTAGAGTGGATAAAAATGGATGTAGATTATATAAATTGGATGTAGAGTATATAAAATGGATGTAGAGTGGATAAAAATGGATGTCGAGTGGATAAAATGGATGTAGAGTGGATAAAAATGGATGTAGATTGGACAAAATGGATGTAGAGTTAATAAAAATGGATGTAGAGTGGATAAAATGGATGTATAGTGGATAAAAATGGATGTAGAGTAGATAAAATAGATGTAGAGTGGATAAAAATGGATGTAGAGTGGATAAAATGGATGTAGATTGGACAAAATGGATGTAGAGTTAATAAAAATGGATGTAGAGTGGATAAAATGGATGTATAGTGGATAAAAATGGATGTAGAGTAGATAAAATAGATGTAGAGTGGATAAAATGGATGTAGAGTGGATAAAAATAGATGTAGAGTGGATAAAAATGGATGTAGAGTGGATAAAATGGATGTAGAGTGGATAAAAATGGATGTAGAGTGGATAAAATGGATGTAGAGTGCATAAAAATGGATGTTGAGTGGATAAAGTGGATGTAGAGTGGATAAAATGGATGTACATTTAATAAAAATGGATGTAGAGTGGATAAAAATGGATGTAGAGTGGATAAAAATGAATGTAGATTGGATAAAATGGATGTAGAGTTAATAAAAGTGGATGTAGAGTGGATAAAATGGATGTAGAGTTGATAAAAATGGATGTAGAGTGGATAAAAATGGATGTAGATTGGATAAAATGGATGTAGAGTGGATAAAAATGGATGTAGATTATATAAATTGGATGTAGAGTATATAAAATGGATGTAGAGTGGATAAAAATGGATGTAGATTGGATAAAATGGATGTAGAGTGGATAAAAATGGATGTAGATTATATAAATTGGATGTAGAGTATATAAAATGGATGTAGAGTGGATAAAAATGGATGTCGAGTGGATAAAATGGATGTATAGTGGATAAAAATGGATGTAGAGTAGATAAAATAGATGTAGAGTGGATAAAAATGGATGTAGAGTGGATAAAAATGGATGTAGATTGGATAAAATGGATGTAGAGTTAATAAAAGTGGATGTAGAGTGGATAAAATGGATGTAGAGTTGATAAAAATGGATGTAGAGTGGATAAAAATGGATGTAGATTGGATAAATTGGATGTAGAGTATATAAAATGGATGTAGAGTGGATAAAAATGGATGTCGAGTGGATAAAATGGATGTAGAGTGGATAAAAATGGATGTAGAGTAGATAAAATAGATGTAGAGTGGATAAAAATGGATGTAGAGTGGATAAAAATGGATGTAGATTGGATAAAATGGATGTAGAGTTAATAAAAGTGGATGTAGATTGGATAAAATGGATGTAGAGTTAATAAAAGTGGATGTAGAGTGGATAAAATGGATGTAGAGTTGATAAAAATGGATGTAGAGTGGATAAAAATGGATGTAGATTATATAAATTGGATGTAGAGTATATAAAATGGATGTAGAGTGGATAAAAATGGATGTCGAGTGGATAAAATGGATGTAGATTGGATAAAAATGGATGTAGAGTGGATAAAATGGATGTAGAGTGCATAAAAATGGATGTTGAGTGGATAAAATGGATGTAGAGTGGATAAAATGGATGTACATTTAATAAAAATGGATGTAGAGTGGATAAAAATGGATGTAGAGTGGATAAAATGGATGTAGAGTGCATAAAAATGGATGTTGAGTGGATAAAATGGATGTAGAGTGGATAAAATGGATGTACATTTAATAAAAATGGATGTAGAGTGGATAAAAATGGATGTAGAGTGGATAAAATGGATGTAGAGTGCATAAAAATGGATGTTGAGTGGATAAAATGGATGTAGAGTGGATAAAATGGATGTACATTTAATAAAAATGGATGTAGAGTGGATAAAAATGGATGTAGAGTGGATAAAAATGGATGTAGATTGGATAAAATGGATGTAGAGTTAATAAAAGTGGATGTAGAGTGGATAAAATGGATGTAGAGTTGATAAAAATGGATGTAGAGTGGATAAAAATGGATGTAGATTGGATAAAATGGATGTAGAGTGGATAAAAATGGATGTAGATTATATAAATTGGATGTAGAGTATATAAAATGGATGTAGAGTGGATAAAAATGGATGTCGAGTGGATAAAATGGATGTCGAGTGGATAAAATGGATGTAGAGTGGATAAAATGGATGTAGATTGGATAAAATGGATGTAGAGTTAATAAAAATGGATGTAGAGTGGATAAAATGGATGTATAGTGGATAAAAATGGATGTAGAGTAGATAAAATAGATGTAGAGTGGATAAAAATGGATGTAGAGTGGATAAAATGGATGTCGAGTGGATAAAATGGATGTAGAGTGGATAAAAATAGATGTAGAGTGGATAAAAATGGATGTAGAGTGGATACAATGGATGTAGAGTGGATAAAAATGGATGTAGAGTGGATAAAATGGATGTAGAGTGGATAAAAATGGATGTAGAGTGGATAAAATGGATGTAGAGTGCATAAATATGGATGTTGAGTGGATAAAATGGATGTAGAGTGGATAAAATGGATGTACAATGTACCTCGTAAATGCTTGTCGAGAATTTTTACGACCACATGCACGCTCGCCTGTCGGTGTGATCTATCTGCCCTCTCTCTTGTTTCTCTCGTTTCTCTCTCTGTCATGGCGTCGCACGTTAGCAACGCCGCGGATCGGTCCTCTCTGTTTTTTCGGAGAGTCTGTCCTGCTCGCACCATACAGGCACACGGACGAGTAGAGGGCGCAATGTGTGTGAGAGATCAACTGCCACATGCGTACAGAGCTCGTCGGTGAGGCTGCTGTGAGTGCGAGAGTGACGCTCCGATGGAAAGAGAGAGAAGGACCCATTGGCAGAAAATTAGGGAGCTGGAGCAAAATGCATGCAGCTTTCTCGACGGCAGACGCCAGAAGCGCACGTGTGTGCGTCCATGTGCCTCGCAAGCGAGAGGGCGCGTATAAAAGAATGGGAGAGACGTATACCGTTAAGTTATATGCCGCGAAGTAGCATGCGGAATCGAATCCGAAAAGGAAGCGATAGGAGAGGTTAAAATGAAATAAATCGACATCCATTTTAGAGAAAAATCGTTTGGATTTCCAATGAAATATTCATAAACGCCTCAAATGCAATGAAATCGGTTCTCTGCTGAACCGTTGAATTATTACAATACGTATTATATACCGATATATATTTTGTTATTAATATATCCGTATTTCTTATAAACTATCTACTTATAAATTTAATTATTTGATGTATTGGTAGAATGATATTACATGATATCTCGCTTGATTTATATATGTATATGATACATACATTTTTTTATAACTATAAATACATATGTTGCTTGACAAATAGATAGTTTATCAACAAAACGCATATATAAATAACAAAATATATGGGATGGTGATTGGGAGATTATATTATTAATAGGAATAACTCAACACATTGTTTAATTGAAATAAAAAGAAATGATGTGTATTAAAGAATACACGTTCACACGTGATCTCGAATCGATCTTGATCGAGAAGCACATGGAGGCAGCCTGCGGTATTCAGTGCTACCAACCAACGTGCGAGCTGCGCCATGCATTTCGCTCAGTACCGCCAACCTAACTGATAGTGAAAGCACGCTAGTGACACGAAAATAATCCCACAATCTATATTTTTCTCTAAAATGGATATCGGTTTATTTAATTTTTAACGATATGCAGGAGGTTCCTAACGTGTAAGAGTAGCGATTTCTCCAAGAAATTAAATAAATTGACCTTAATTTTTGCAAAAAATTACGCTGATTAGTCGCCTTGCCCTTGTTTATGCGTTCTATGATAATTTATAAGTAGATAGTTTATAAGAAATACGGATATATTAATAACAAAATACATATCGGTATATAATACGTATTGTAATCATTCAACGGTTCAGCAGAGAACCGATTTCATTGCATTCGAGGCGTTTATGAATATTTCATTGGAAATCCAAACGATTTTTCTCTAAAATGGATGTCGATTTATTTCATTTTAACCTCTCCTATCGCTTCCTTTTCGGATTCGATTCCGCATGCTACTTCGCGGCATATAACTTAACGGTATACGTCTCTCCCATTCTTTTACACGCGCCCTCTCGCTTGCGAGGCACATGGACGCACACACGTGCCCTTCTAGCGTCTGCCGTCGAGAAAGCTGCATGCATTTTGCTCCAGCTCCCTAATTTTCTGCCAATGGGTCCTTCTCTCTCTTTCCATCGGAGCGTCACTCTCGCACTCACAGCAGCCTCACCGACGAGCTCTGTACGCATGTGGCAGTTGATCTCTCACACACATTGCGCCCTCTACTCGTCCGTGTGCCTGGATGGTGCGAGCAGGACAGACTCTCCGAAAAAACAGAGAGGACCGATCCGCGGCGTTGCTAACGTGCGACGCCATGACAGAGAGAGAAACGAGAGAAACAAGAGAGAGAGCAGATAGATCACACCGACAGGCGAGCGTGCATGTGGTCGTAAAAATTCTCGACAAGCATTTACGAGGTACATTGTACATTTAATAAAAATGGATGTAGAGTGGATAAAAATGGATGTAGAGTGGATAAAAATGGATGTAGATTGGATAAAATGGATGTAGAGTTAATAAAAGTGGATGTAGAGTGGATAAAATGGATGTAGAGTGCATAAAAATGGATGTTGAGTGGATAAAGTGGATGTAGAGTGGATAAAATGGATGTACATTTAATAAAAATGGATGTAGAGTGGATAAAAATGGATGTAGAGTGGATAAAATGGATGTAGAGTGGATAAAAATGGATGTAGATTATATAAATTGGATGTAGAGTATATAAAATGGATGTAGAGTGGATAAAAATGGATGTCGAGTGGATAAAATGGATGTAGAGTGGATAAAATGGATGTAGATTGGATAAAATGGATGTAGAGTTAATAAAAATGGATGTAGAGTGGATAAAATGGATGTATAGTGGATAAAAATGGATGTAGAGTAGATAAAATAGATGTAGAGTGGATAAAAATGGATGTAGAGTGGATAAAATGGATGTCGAGTGGATAAAATGGATGTAGAGTGGATAAAAATAGATGTAGAGTGGATAAAAATGGATGTGGAGTGGATACAATGGATGTAGAGTGGATAAAAATGGATGTAGAGTGGATAAAATGGATGTAGAGTGGATAAAAATGGATGTAGAGTGGATAAAATGGATGTAGAGTGCATAAATATGGATGTTGAGTGGATAAAATGGATGTAGAGTGGATAAAATGGATGTACATTTAATAAAAATGGATGTAGAGTGGATAAAAATGGATGTAGAGTGGATAAAAATGGATGTAGATTGGATAAAATGGATGTAGGGTTAATAAAAGTGGATGTAGAGTGGATAAAATGGATGTAGAGTGGATAAAAATGGATGTAGATTGGATAAAATGGATGTAGAGTGCATAAAAATGGATGTAGAGTATATAAATTGGATGTACAGTATATAAAATGGATGTAGAGTGGATAAAAATGGATGTCGAGTGGATAAAATGGATGTAGAGTGGATAAAAATGGATGTAGATTGGATAAAATGGATGTAGAGTGGATGAAAATGGATGTAGAGTATATAAATTGGATGTAGAGTATATAAAATGGATGTAGAGTGGATAAAAATGGATGTCGAGTGGATAAAATGGATGTAGAGTGGATAAAAATGGATGTAGAGTGGATAAAATGGATGTAGAGTTGATAAAAATGGATGTAGAGTGGATAAAATGGATGTAGAGTAGATAAAATGGATGTAGAGTGGATAAAATGGATGTAGAGTTGATAAAATGGATGTAAAGTGGATAAAATGGATGTAGAGTGGAAATAATGGATGTAGAGAGGATAAAATGGATGTAGAGTGGATAAAATGGATGTAGAGTTCATAAAAATGGATGTAGAGTGGATAAAAATGGATGTAGATTGGATAAAATGGATGTAGAGTGGATAAAAATGGATGTAGAGTGGATAAAATGGATGTAGAGTGGATAAAAATGGATGTAGAGTGGATAAAATGGATGTAGAGTGGATAAAAATGGATGTAGAGTGGATAAAATGGATGTAGAGTGCATAAAAATGGATGTAGAGTGGATACAAATGGATGTAGATTGGATAAAATGGATGTAGAGTTAATAAAAATGGATGTAGAGTGGGTATAATGGATGTAGAGAGGATAAAAAGGATGTGGAGTGGATAACAATGGATGTAGAGTGGATAAAATGGATGTAGAGTGGATAAAATGGATGAAGAGTGGATAAAATGGTTGTAGAGTGGATAAAATGGATGTAGAGTAGATAAAAATGGATGTAGAGTGGACAAAATGGATGTAGAGTGGATAAAAATGGATGTAGAGTGGATAAAATGGATGTAGAGTGCATAAAAATGGATGTTGAGTGGATAAAATGGATGTAGAGTGGATAAAATTAATGTACATTTAATAAAAATGGATGTAGAGTGGATAAAAATGGATGTAGAGTGGATAAAAATGGATGTAGATTGGATGAAATGGTTGTAGAGTTAATAAAAGTGGATGTAGAGTGGATAAAATGGATGTAGAGTTGATAAAAATGGATGTAGAGTGGATAAAAATGGATGTAGATTGGATAAAATGGATGTAGAGTGGATAAAAATGGATGTAGAGTATATAAATTGGATGTAGAGTATATAAAATGGATGTAGAGTGGATAAAAATGGATGTCGAGTGGATAAAATGGATGTAGAGTGGATAAAAATGGATGTAGATTGGATAAAATGGATGTAGAGTGGATGAAAATGGATGTAGAGTATATAAATTGGATGTAGAGTATATAAAATGGATGTAGAGTGGATAAAAATGGATGTCGAGTGGATAAAATGGATGTAGAGTGGATAAAAATGGATGTAGAGTGGATAAAATGGATGTATAGTGGATAAAAATGGATGTAGAGTAGATAAAATAGATGTAGAGTGG
Source organism: Pemphredon lugubris (assembly GCA_933228935.1). Classification (NCBI taxonomy): domain Eukaryota; kingdom Metazoa; phylum Arthropoda; class Insecta; order Hymenoptera; family Crabronidae; genus Pemphredon; species Pemphredon lugubris. The sequence goes on from OW121816.1 coordinate 50,187,486, forward strand.
ATAAAATGGATGTAGAGTGGATAAAAATAGATGTAGAGTGGATAAAAATGGATGTAGAGTGGATACAATGGATGTAGAGTGGATAAAAATGGATGTAGAGTGGATAAAATGGATGTAGAGTGGATAAAAATGGATGTAGAGTGGATAAAATGGATGTACATTTAATAAAAATGGATGTAGAGTGGATAAAAATGGATGTAGAGTGGATAAAAATGGATGTAGATTGGATAAAATGGATGTAGAGTTAATAAAAGTGGATGTAGAGTGGATAAAATGGATGTAGAGTAGATAAAATAGATGTAGAGTGGATAAAAATGGATGTAGAGTGGATAAAATGGATGTCGAGTGGATAAAATGGATGTAGAGTGGATAAAAATAGATGTAGAGTGGATAAAAATGGATGTAGAGTGGATACAATGGATGTAGAGTGGATAAAAATGGATGTAGAGTGGATAAAATGGATGTAGAGTGGATAAAAATGGATGTAGATTGGATAAAATGGATGTAGAGTGGATAAAAATGGATGTAGATTATATAAATTGGATGTAGAGTATATAAAATGGATGTAGAGTGGATAAAAATGGATGTAGAGTGGATAAAATGGATGTAGATTGGATAAAATGGATGTAGAGTTAATAAAAATGGATGTAGAGTGGATAAAATGGATGTATAGTGGATAAAAATGGATGTAGAGTAGATAAAATAGATGTAGAGTGGATAAAAATGGATGTAGAGTGGATAAAATGGATGTCGAGTGGATAAAATGGATGTAGAGTGGATAAAAATAGATGTAGAGTGGATAAAAATGGATGTGGAGTGGATACAATGGATGTAGAGTGGATAAAAATGGATGTAGAGTGGATAAAATGGATGTAGAGTGGATAAAAATGGATGTAGAGTGGATAAAATGGATGTACATTTAATAAAAATGGATGTAGAGTGGATAAAAATGGATGTAGAGTGGATAAAAATGGATGTAGATTGGATAAAATGGATGTAGAGTTAATAAAAGTGGATGTAGAGTGGATAAAATGGATGTAGAGTGGATAAAAATGGATGTAGATTGAATAAAATGGATGTAGAGTGCATAAAAATGGATGTAGAGTATATAAATTGGATGTACAGTATATAAAATGGATGTAGAGTGGATAAAAATGGATGTCGAGTGGATAAAATGGATGTAGAGTGGATAAAAATGGATGTAGATTGGATAAAATGGATGTAGAGTGGATGAAAATGGATGTAGAGTATATAAATTGGATGTAGAGTATATAAAATGGATGTAGAGTGGATAAAAATGGATGTCGAGTGGATAAAATGGATGTAGAGTGGATAAAAATGGATGTAGAGTGGATAAAATGGATGTAGAGTTGATAAAAATGGATGTAGAGTGGATAAAATGGATGTAGAGTAGATAAAATGGATGTAGAGTGGATAAAATGGATGTAGAGTTGATAAAATTGATGTAGAGTGGATAAAAATGGATGTCGAGTGGATAAAATGGATGTAGAGTGGATAAAAATGGATGTAGATTGGATAAAATGGATGTAGAGTTAATAAAAGTGGATGTAGAGTGGATAAAATGGATGTAGAGTTGATAAAAATGGATGTAGAGTGGATAAAAATGGATGTAGATTGGGTAAAATGGATGTAGAGTGGATAAAAATGGATGTAGATTATATAAATTGGATGTAGAGTATATAAAATGGATGTAGAGTAGATAAAATAGATGTAGAGTGGATAAAAATGGATGTAGAGTGGATAAAATGGATGTCGAGTGGATAAAATGGATGTAGAGTGGATAAAAATAGATGTAGAGTGGATAAAAATAGATGTAGAGTGGATAAAAATGGATGTAGAGTGGATACAATGGATGTAGAGTGGATAAAAATGGATGTAGAGTGGATAAAATGGATGTAGAGTGGATAAAAATGGATGTAGATTGGATAAAATGGATGTAGAGTGGATAAAAATGGATGTAGATTATATAAATTGGATGTAGAGTATATAAAATGGATGTAGAATGGATAAAAATGGATGTCGAGTGGATAAAATGGATGTAGAGTGGATAAAATGGATGTAGATTGGATAAAATGGATGTAGAGTTAATAAAAATGGATGTAGAGTGGATAAAATGGATGTATAGTGGATAAAAATGGATGTAGAGTAGATAAAATAGATGTAGAGTGGATAAAAATGGATGTAGAGTGGATAAAATGGATGTCGAGTGGATAAAATGGATGTAGAGTGGATAAAAATAGATGTAGAGTGGATAAAAATGGATGTGGAGTGGATACAATGGATGTAGAGTGGATAAAAATGGATGTAGAGTGGATAAAATGGATGTAGAGTGGATAAAAATGGATGTAGAGTGGATAAAATGGATGTACATTTAATAAAAATGGATGTAGAGTGGATAAAAATGGATGTAGAGTGGATAAAAATGGATGTAGATTGGATAAAATGGATGTAGAGTTAATAAAAGTGGATGTAGAGTGGATAAAATGGATGTAGAGTGGATAAAAATGGATGTAGATTGGATAAAATGGATGTAGAGTGCATAAAAATGGATGTAGAGTATATAAATTGGATGTACAGTATATAAAATGGATGTAGAGTGGATAAAAATGGATGTCGAGTGGATAAAATGGATGTAGAGTGGATAAAAATGGATGTAGAGTGGATAAAATGGATGTAGAGTTGATAAAAATGGATGTAGAGTGGATAAAATGGATGTAGAGTAGATAAAATGGATGTAGAGTGGATAAAATGGATGTAGAGTTGATAAAATTGATGTAGAGTGGATAAAAATGGATGTCGAGTGGATAAAATGGATGTAGAGTGGATAAAAATGGATGTAGATTGGATAAAATGGATGTAGAGTTAATAAAAGTGGATGTAGAGTGGATAAAATGGATGTAGAGTTGATAAAAATGGATGTAGAGTGGATAAAAATGGATGTAGATTGGATAAAATGGATGTAGAGTGGATAAAAATGGATGTAGATTATATAAATTGGATGTAGAGTATATAAAATGGATGTAGAGTGGATAAAAATGGATGTCGAGTGGATAAAATGGATGTAGAGTGGATAAAAATGGATGTAGATTGGATAAAATGGATGTAGAGTTAATAAAAATGGATGTAGAGTGGATAAAATGGATGTATAGTGGATAAAAATGGATGTAGAGTAGATAAAATAGATGTAGAGTGGATAAAAATGGATGTAAAGTGGATGTTCGATATTAAGGTGGACTGTATCTCGGATGGTGGAAAGGTGATGAAATTATTCGTACACGTGCATTTTATGATGAGAAAATAACCGATTTATTCAAACATGATACGAACCGAGCAAATGAATATGTACAATGATATTTCCCGAGATGAATATATACACGGAGTATTTACATACGCAGTTTCAATGTGATGCGTGTGAGGAATGTAATAGTATAAAAGAGATTTTACCGTGGGGTGCCTATGCACGTGTGGTGAATGTGAATGTAGAAGTCCTGAGTCGTTTGTCCGTGTGAATTGCCTTGTTTCGTCCGTGGATGTGGTCACTGAATTTAAATGTGTGTATGAGAAAGCCGTGAGGTGAAAATGGAGTGTGAAATGATGCGGTGGTCAAATTATAACAAAAGATACAACAAGAACGCTCGACTCGATCCGTACGACTTCGCGGTTCAACGGTTATTGAAGAAGACAGTATGGCGTCGCATCATGCCCACTGCGTAGGGCATGCTGGGCATCACGTGACGACGCGCGCATTCCAAAACGTCCTAAGACGCCTTAGAATGGTTTTTGGATATAATTTGACTTCCGGTATGAAAACTGCCGTGAATGAATACGAGCCTCGTGAAACCTGCTTTCCCGATCCGTCGGGAATGCAGATTTCGCGAACATTTCCGCCCGCCATCAGCAACCGTTGCTGATGAAAATAATGGTCGGTTGTAAGTCGATCATCCCGTGGATGGAATTGGTAACGGCGCCAGCTTCGTGATGGGCCGCGTGAGGGTTGTAGTAGCCGTCTTGATACTGACTACCCTGGTGAATCCGTCCTTCCCTGGATGCAGTGCAGTGACCCGTGCCAAGGGCCATTTCGTAGGTGGGAGTCTCTCGTCCGTGATAAGTACGAGTGAACCCACCTTTATCTCATTCGAAGGGTGATGCCACTTCGAAATCGCTTGATGTCGTTGTAGATACTGTGCCGTCCATTGAGACCAAAACCGTTGTATGTTTCGTTGAATCAGCTGCCACCGTGACAGCCGATTCACCTCCAAGTCCTCTAACATCGGTTCGGGCAGGGTTGTAAGGGCACTGCCCGTCAGAAAGTGGCCTGGAGTTAATGCCGAAACGTCATCGGGGTCGTCGCTCAGTGGCTCGAGGGGTCGTGAATTGAGGATAGCTTCAATCTGAGAAAGCATTGTAGAGAGCTCCTCAAATGTAAAAACCGTCTCCCCTACGGTACGCCTGAGATGAAATTTTATTAATTTCACCACAGCTTCCCATTTTCCACCCATGTGTGGAGCCGCAGGTGGATTGAAATGCCACTGAGTCCTATCCTGTGACAGGATAGAGGCGACCGTGTGGTGTTCCCGTTCCGCTTGTTGGAACATCTTCTGTAATGCCGTGTCTGCTCCGATAAAATTCGTGCCGCAATCCGAATATATCGTCCGTGGTATACCTCGTCTTGATGTAAACCGTCGATATGCTGCGATGAACCCTTCCGTAGAGTAATCGCTCACCGTTTCGAGATGGACTGCCGAGGTTGTGAAACACACAAACACGCAGATCCATCCTTTCAATGTTTTTGCTCCACGGCCCTTCCACGTTTTAATGGTGAGGGGCCCGGCATAATCGACTCCCGTGGTTGAAAAAGGCCTCGATGGTGTTATGCGAGAAATCGGCAGCTGTCCCATGAGCTGCTGGGCTCGTACTCCCCTTTGCCGTGCACACGAGATGCACCGAAGAATGTGCGCCTTTACTGGAGCCCTGCCTCCAATAATCCAATATGATTGTCGAATATTTGCAATTGTAAGTTGCGTGCCGCCGTGGAGAGTCCGTAAATGTGCCTGTTGGATGATAAGTGATGATAATTTGGAAAAACGAGGTAAAATCGCTGGATGCTTTTCTTCGAAAGTGAGGGCCGACATTTTGAGTCGACCTCCCACTCGAATTACTCCCTGATGATCGATGAATGCGGTAAGCCTTGAGAAGGCATGATTTTTCGATAGCACTCCGTTTGCATTGAGCGTCTTCAATTCGTGCGAAAAATATGCTGCCTGTGTTGCCTTTACCCAAAAAATCCGTGCTTTTTCCATATCCGTGGATGGAATAATGGTAACCGTAGAGGAATCCAGTGTGCCCTTTAATCTCGATAAGATTCTAAAACAAATTGCTGTGATTCTTATCAATTTGTGGAGTGACGAATACCTGTGTATGATATCCCAATGATAATCAATTTTGGGTGCGGCAGCCGTTAATGCAATTCCTGGACGAGCTTCTAGTGCACATAAGTCGTCCGTTTCCGTGGGTTGTGGAGGCCAAAATTCCCGTGGTTGGATAATCCATGGTGGTCCCGCCCACCATAGAGGGTGATCCGTCAGTTGTTCCGTTGTTACGCCCCGTGAAGCGCAATCTGCAGGATTGGCCGTTCCTGGCACGTGTCTCCAGTGACCAGCTGGAGTAAGTTCGTGTATTTGCGTCACTCTATTCCGTATGAAATCCTTCCACTGCGATGGATGTGCTTTGATCCACGTAAGTGATACCGTAGAATCCGTCCACAAATGAATATCCGTTACCGTCAATTGAATCGTGGCTACGATGTGTTTAACTAACTTTGAGAGTAGCAGCGCTGCCGTTAATTCGAGGCGCGGGACCGTAAGGGTTTTAATTGGAGCTACCTTTGTTTTGGAGCAGACGATGGATGATTTGGCGCCTGTGGACGGTGACCTGGTGACGATATACACAACTGCACCCATTGCAAGTTGTGATGCATCAGAGAAGCCGTGGATTTCAACCGTAGAATTGGAGTAGGTATTAAACCACCGTGGAATGGAGATACTGGCCAGTTTCTTGAGATCTTCTCTGATTATCGTCCATCGTGATGCTATCTGGGGCGGTAGTGGGTCGTCCCAGCCGATCTTGTGCAACCAGAGCTCTTGCAGAAGCATTTTTGCTCTGATTACGACCGGCGATATAAAGCCGAGTGGATCGTATATCTGTGCCACTTCAGATAGGATGAGCCTCTTCGTAAATGCTCCGTTTTGGTCTTGAATCCGTGTGAAGAATGTAAACTTATCGCCGTGTGGAAGCCATGAAATACCGAGTATTTTGGTTGCGCAGTCATCGAAGGTAATAGATTTTGTGGCCTCAGTTGATGCAAGTGCCTTGAGAAGATTTTGATTGGTGGAGTGCCATTTGGCTAGAGGAAATCCGCCCGCGTTGCACAATCCCACTAATTGTTTTGCAACGTTTTTGAGCTGCCGTACCGAATCTGCTCCACCGAAAATGTCGTCAACGTATCTTCCCTTCATAATGGAAGGCACTGCTAGAGGAAACCGTTGGCCCTCGTCTTCGGCCAATTGTATAAGTGCTCGCACTGCTAAGAATGGAGCAGCTCTCGTACCGTATGTTACCGTAGTAAGCTGATATGGCACTTCGTTGTAATTTTCATCGATCCACAGTATCCGTTGCAAATCCCAGTCATCCTTGTGAACTTTGATCTGCCGATACATTTTTGTGATATCCGTAGCGAATATGTGTCGATGATGCCGTATCCATATCAGTACATCCGTAATGTCCAACATTAAATTCGCACCCGTATGCATAATATCGTTGAGAGATTTCCCTGTGGAAGTCGAGCTTGAACCGTTGAACACAACCCGTAACTTTGTGGTGGTGCTTTCAGGCTTGAGTACTCCGTGATGAGGTAAATAGTAGACTGGTCCGTGAACCTTTGTCGATGTGCAACCATATGGGACCCTCAACCCTCCTGAAGCCGAAGCTTCATGTGCCAAGGTCATCCCGGTTACAACACCAACGTCAGATTCTACCGTATTAGTCTTTCCTATTTCTTTTCCGTCACCTGAAGTCCGTACCATGTGTCCAAGCTCCTTGTATTCTTCCATGAATGCAGTATACATTGTTCGATATTCATCGTTCCGTTTGAATTTTCTCAACATGCGTTGAAGGCAATGGTGAGCCGTTGCATGAGAAATTCCCAGGCTGGATGGGGATGAAATTAGAGGAAGCCGAACAATGTACCTTCCAGAGGGATCCCGTGTATGCGTAGATTTAAAATGATCTTCACATTCCTGTTCTTCGGGTGTCAATGCACTTGAACTGTCACACTTAACCTCTTCTTGAACCCAAAACCGTGTTAATAACTCTTGGAGGTTATCTTCCTGGAGTTGAACCGTTGTATGACAGGTTGAAGAGGTTAACTCCATGGATGGTGCGACGGGACCAAGTACAAGCCAACCGAATATGGAAAGTTGTGCGATGGGCATTGATGGAGAACCTTTGATAATATTTGGTTTTATTATCTCACCGTATGAATCTGCTCCAACGATCATGTCAATCTTCCTGGGTGTTATAAAGTCTGGATCGGCTAACCTCAATTTATCTAAGTGAGGCCACGTCCGGAGTGAAGATTGAAACGTTGGCAGTATTGTCGTCACATTTTTCAAAATGTGAGCTTGTACCGTGACTGAGGCCGTAGTATGAATTGATCGCAGTGTAAGGGAGACTACACCGCGTGTCTGTGTGGATTTGTGTCCACCAATGCCAATGATGGATAACGATGAATGTTGGCGTTGGACATTAATTCCCTGGATGAACTCTTCCGAAACAAATGTCAATTCTGATCCGGAATCAATAAGTAGACGAGCTTTGTGGTTACATACCATTGTAGTGATATGTACCGTGGCTGTGGCAAGCAGGGTGGATGATGGACCGTAGAGGTTAGCTGTCACTTTTGGTGGTTGTCCGTAGAGGTTATGTGACACTGGTGAGGGTGGTCCGTGACTATAATGTGGAGGCTGTGGATGGTTTACTGAGGCTATTGCTTGCGTACCGTGGTTGTAATGTGGAGTCCGTGGCTGTACATTGGGGTTCCGTGGCTGTATATCTGTGTTCCGTGGCTGTTGGTCGATGACTGCACCGTCTCCTCAATGAGGCGCAGAGGAGGTGCTTGGTTGAGGCTTCTTGGCCGTGGATGTGGTGGCCTTGGCTGTGCTGCTTGGGGTCGATCCGTGGTAGGCGTTATCGTGCAGCATCGAATGATGCCTCCCTGCACAGGTGAGACAGCTTACGTTGTTGCGGCACGCACTAACGCCATGACGCCCCAAACAGTTGAAACACAACCGTTTGTTGAGCACCACCTTTCTGCGGTCGGGCACACTTAACGCGCGGAACCGTGGGCATCTCACTATGTAGTGCGACTGTTGGCAATAGTCGCACTGGTCCGTGGATGTGGCACTGGCCGTGGGTTGTGGTTCCGTCCGTGGTTGTGGTGTTGTGGAGGCGGTGAGGACCCTCCGTGGCTGAATCACCGACTTGGCAGTAGCCGTGGCTGCTTTCGCAGGCACCTGCGTCTTGGAGGCATAGGTGCTCGGAACCTCCAAAGCTGAGTTTGCCTCAACTCTTTCTAGGGCGCGGGCCTGGGAGAGCAAAAACTCCTCCAATTGCTCGAACCGTGGGTACTCCGTTGCGCTCCCCAGTGATGTCTCCCACAACTCCGCCGTGACTGAATCTAGGTGCCGTGTGATGTGGTGCACGAGGATACAGTCCGTTAAGTGTTCCTCGCCCATTGCCTTGAGGGAGCGGTATGCCTCGGACACCTGCGAGATGACCGTGGTGATTGCCGTGGATGTCCGTTCCTGTACCCGTGTGAGGCTTGCGATCTGGTCCAGCTGTGTCTGGACCAGGAATCGCTTGTTTTCATAGCGTGCCTCGAGCAGTTCCCATGACTGCTCGAGGGACGCACCCACCAACGGCAAACCTGAGATCAACTTGAGAGGTTCCCCCGTAACGCAACCCCTCAAGTAATGGAGCCTCTCAATGTTCGTCAGCCGTTGATTTGTGAGGATCAGCTGCATGAGGAGGTCCCTGAATGCAGGCCAAACAGCATAATCCCCATCGAAGGTGGGCAACGAGATCTCAGGCAGCTTTGAATGAAAGCGCCCGTCCGTGGATGGTCTGGAGGGCTGCATCGCCTCCACCTTCTGCCGTAGGCGTCCCAGAGACAGCCGTGATGTCCTGTAGGCCCTCGATTCCCGTGAATGTACATCCTCCTTGAAGTAATCGTGATCGAGGAAGGCAGCAGGCCACGAGACCTCGAACTCCGCATGCTGCTTCTGAAACCGTCCGTGGATTTCTTCGAGGGCTTGCATAATGAGGTCGATGTCCACCTCCGTGACGGTGTCCGGATCTATGGGCACTTCCCGTTGAAGGTCCTCAATTTCCTTAACCCTGCCCAACTGGGTTTTATACTTGATTGCAAATTCCGTGGGGAGCCGTGCTGGAGATTTGCTCCGTAGTTGTTTGGATGAGGAGTCCGTGGTTGGAGTGGTTGTGAGGGATGCCGTCTTTGCTGATTTAGCAGCCATCGATGAGGAGCCCGTGGATGGTTTAGCCTCCTTCTCTTTAGAAGGAGGATCGTCGCCGCCGGCCATCTTGAGGCGATCCGTGCTTCACTTCGAGGAGTGAACGATCCTTGATGTGAAAATCCTGTTGGTAGGCCGCATTGTGTAAGAATATAACCGAAGAAACCGAGAAATGTCCCACCGCGCACACAATGAAATTAAACGCAGCACATGTGAAAAGTCCGCTGAGCACCGCTGCTGTTTACGAAACCCATGTAACGGTTCTCAACGCCCGATGAATGTCCCGTACCGTACACACGCGATCGCGAATAATCTCCACCATCCGGCTCGAAGGACCAAAAAATGTTCGATATTAAGGTGGACTGTATCTCGGATGGTGGAAAGGTGATGAAATTATTCGTACACGTGCATTTTATGATGAGAAAATAACCGATTTATTCAAACATGATACGAACCGAGCAAATGAATATGTACAATGATATTTCCCGAGATGAATATATACACGGAGTATTTACATACGCAGTTTCAATGTGATGCGTGTGAGGAATGTAATAGTATAAAAGAGATTTTACCGTGGGGTGCCTATGCACGTGTGGTGAATGTGAATGTAGAAGTCCTGAGTCGTTTGTCCGTGTGAATTGCCTTGTTTCGTCCGTGGATGTGGTCACTGAATTTAAATGTGTGTATGAGAAAGCCGTGAGGTGAAAATGGAGTGTGAAATGATGCGGTGGTCAAATTATAACAAAAGATACAACAAGAACGCTCGACTCGATCCGTACGACTTCGCGGTTCAACGGTTATTGAAGAAGACAGTATGGCGTCGCATCATGCCCACTGCGTAGGGCATGCTGGGCATCACGTGACGACGCGCGCATTCCAAAACGTCCTAAGACGCCTTAGAATGGTTTTTGGATATAATTTGACTTCCGGTATGAAAACTGCCGTGAATGAATACGAGCCTCGTGAAACCTGCTTTCCCGATCCGTCGGGAATGCAGATTTCGCGAACAGTGGATAAAAATGGATGTAGATTGGATAAAATGGATGTAGAGTTAAAAAAGTGGATGTAGAGTGGATAAAATGGATGTAGAGTTGATAAAAATGGATGTGGAGTGGATAAAAATGGATGTAGATTGGATAAAATGGATGTAGAGTGGATAAAAATGGATGTAGATTATAGAAATTGGATGTAGAGTATATAAAATGGATGTAGAGTGGATAAAAATGGATGTCGAGTGGATAAAATGGATGTAGAGTGGATAAAAATGGATGTAGATTGGACAAAATGGATGTAGAGTTAATAAAAATGGATGTAGAGTGGATAAAATGGATGTATAGTGGATAAAAATGGATGTAGAGTAGATAAAATAGATGTAGAGTGGATAAAAATGGATGTAGAGTGGATAAAATGGATGTCGAGTGGATAAAATGGATGTAGAGTGGATAAAAATAGATGTAGAGTGGATAAAAATGGATGTAGAGTGGATACAATGGATGTAGAGTGGATAAAAATGGATGTAGAGTGGATAAAATGGATGTAGAGTGGATAAAAATGGATGTAGATTGGATAAAATGGATGTAGAGTGGATAAAAATGGATGTAGATTATATAAATTGGATGTAGAGTATATAAAATGGATGTAGAGTGGATAAAAATGGATGTCGAGTGGATAAAATGGATGTAGAGTGGATAAAATGGATGTAGATTGGATAAAATGGATGTAGAGTTAATAAAAATGGATGTAGAGTGGATAAAATGGATGTATAGTGGATAAAAATGGATGTAGAGTAGATAAAATAGATGTAGAGTGGATAAAAATGGATGTAGAGTGGATAAAATGGATGTGGAGTGGATACAATGGATGTAGAGTGGATAAAAATGGATGTAGAGTGGATAAAATGGATGTAGAGTGGATAAAAATGGATGTAGAGTGGATAAAATGGATGTAGAGTGCATAAATATGGATGTTGAGTGGATAAAATGGATGTAGAGTGGATAAAATGGATGTACATTTAATAAAAATGGATGTAGAGTGGATAAAAATGGATGTAGAGTGGATAAAAATGGATGTAGATTGGATAAAATGGATGTAGAGTTAATAAAAGTGGATGTAGAGTGGATAAAATGGATGTAGAGTGGATAAAAATGGATGTAGATTGGATAAAATGGATGTAGAGTGCATAAAAAAGGATGTAGAGTATATAAATTGGATGTACAGTATATAAAATGGATGTAGAGTTGATAAAAATGGATGTCGAGTGGATAAAATGGATGTAGAGTGGATAAAAATGGATGTAGATTGGATAAAATGGATGTAGAGTGGATGAAAATGGATGTAGAGTATATAAAATGGATGTAGAGTGGATAAAAATGGATGTCGAGTGGATAAAATGGATGTAGAGTGGATAAAAATGGATGTAGATTATATAAATTGGATGTAGAGTATATAAAATGGATGTAGAGTGGATAAAAATGGATGTCGAGTGGATAAAATGGATGTAGAGTGGATAAAATGGATGTAGATTGGATAAAATGGATGTAGAGTTAATAAAAATGGATGTAGAGTGGATAAAATGGATGTATAGTGGATAAAAATGGATGTAGAGTAGATAAAATAGATGTAGAATGCATAAAAATGGATGTTGAGTGGATAAAATGGATGTAGAGTGGATAAAATTAATGTACATTTAATAAAAATGGATGTAGAGTGGATAAAAATGGATGTAGATTGGATAAAATGGTTGTAGAGTTAATAAAAGTGGATGTAGAGTGGATAAAATGGATGTAGAGTTGATAAAAATGGATGTAGAGTGGATAAAAATGGATGTAGATTGGATAAAATGGATGTAGAGTGGATAAAAATGGATGTAGAGTATATAAATTGGATGTAGAGTATATAAAATGGATGTAGAGTGGATAAAAATGGATGTCGAGTGGATAAAATGGATGTAGAGTGGATAAAAATGGATGTAGATTGGATAAAATGGATGTAGAGTATATAAATTGGATGTAGAGTATATAAATTGGATGTAGAGTATATAAAATGGATGTAGAGTGGATAAAAATGGATGTCGAGTGGATAAAATGGATGTAGAGTGGATAAAAATGGATGTAGAGTGGATAAAATGGATGTAGAGTTGATAAAAATGGATGTAGAGTGGATAAAATGGATGTAGAGTAGATAAAATGGATGTAGAGTGGATAAAATGGATGTAGAGTTGATAAAATGGATGTAAAGTGGATAAAATGGATGTAGAGTTAATAAAAATGGATGTAGAGTGGAAATAATGGATGTAGAGAGGATAAAATGGATGTAGAGTGGATAAAATGGATGTAGAGTTCATAAAAATGGATGTAGAGTGGTTAAAAATGGATGTAGATTGGATAAAATGGATGTAGAGTGGATAAAAAAGGATGTAGAGTGGATAAAATGGATGTAGAGTTAATAAAAATGGATGTAGAGTGGATAAAATGGATGTAGAGTGGATAAAATGATTGTAGAGTGGATAAAATGATTGTAGAGTGGATAAAATGGATGTAGAGTGGATAAAAATGGATGTAGAGTGGATAAAATGGTTGTAGAGTGGATAAAATGGATGTAGAGTAGATAAAAATGGATGTAGAGTGGATAAAATGGATGTAGAGTGGATAAAAATGGATGTAGAGTGGATAAAATGGATGTAGAGTGCATAAAAATGGATGTTGAGTGGATAAAGTGGATGTAGAGTGGATAAAATGGATGTACATTTAATAAAAATGGATGTAGAGTGGATAAAAATGGATGTAGATTGGATAAAATGGTTGTAGAGTTAATAAAAGTGGATGTAGAGTGGATAAAATGGATGTAGAGTTGATAAAAATGGATGTAGAGTGGATAAAAATGGATGTAGATTGGATAAAATGGATGTAGAGTTAATAAAAGTGGATGTAGAGTGGATAAAATGGATGTAGAGTGGATAAAAATGGATGTAGATTGGATAAAATGGATGTAGAGTGCATAAAAATGGATGTAGAGTATATAAATTGGATGTACAGTATATAAAATGGATGTAGAGTGGATAAAAATGGATGTCGAGTGGATAAAATGGATGTAGAGTGGATAAAAATGGATGTAGATTGGATAAAATGGATGTAGAGTGGATGAAAATGGATGTAGAGTATATAAATTGGATGTCGAGTGGATAAAATGGATGTAGAGTGGATAAAAATGGATGTAGAGTGGATAAAATGGATGTAGAGTTGATAAAAATGGATGTAGAGTGGATAAAATGGATGTAGAGTAGATAAAATGGATGTAGAGTGGATAAAATGGATGTAGAGTTGATAAAATGGATGTAAAGTGGATAAAATGGATGTAGAGTTAATAAAAATGGATGTAGAGTGGAAATAATGGATGTAGAGAGGATAAAATGGATGTAGAGTGGATAAAATGGATGTAGAGTTCATAAAAATGGATGTAGAGTGGATAAAAATGGATGTAGATTGGATAAAATGGATGTAGAGTGGATAAAAATGGATGTAGAGTGGATAAAATGGATGTAGAGTGGATAAAAATGGATGTAGAGTGGATAAAATGGATGTAGAGTGGATAAAAATGGATGTAGAGTGGATAAAATGGATGTAGAGTGCATAAAAATGGATGTAGAGTGGATACAAATGGATGTAGATTGGATAAAATGGATGTAGAGTTAATAAAAATGGATGTAGAGTGGGTATAATGGATGTAGAGAGGATAAAAAGGATGTGGAGTGGATAACAATGGATGTAGAGTGGATAAAATGGATGTAGAGTGGATAAAATGGATGAAGAGTGGATAAAATGGTTGTAGAGTGGATAAAATGGATGTAGAGTAGATAAAAATGGATGTAGAGTGGACAAAATGGATGTAGAGTGGATAAAAATGGATGTAGAGTGGATAAAATGGATGTAGAGTGCATAAAAATGGATGTTGAGTGGATAAAATGGATGTAGAGTGGATAAAATTAATGTACATTTAATAAAAATGGATGTAGAGTGGATAAAAATGGATGTAGAGTGGATAAAAATGGATGTAGATTGGATAAAATGGTTGTAGAGTTAATAAAAGTGGATGTAGAGTGGATAAAATGGATGTAGAGTTGATAAAAATGGATGTAGAGTGGATAAAAATGGATGTAGATTGGATAAAATGGATGTAGAGTGGATAAAAATGGATGTAGAGTATATAAATTGGATGTAGAGTATATAAAATGGATGTAGAGTGGATAAAATGGTTGTAGAGTGGATAAAATGGATGTAGAGTAGATAAAAATGGATGTAGAGTGGACAAAATGGATGTAGAGTGGATAAAATGGATGAAGAGTGGATAAAATGGTTGTAGAGTGGATAAAATGGATGTAGAGTAGATAAAAATGGATGTAGAGTGGACAAAATGGATGTAGAGTGGATAAAAATGGATGTAGAGTGGATAAAATGGATGTAGAGTGCATAAAAATGGATGTTGAGTGGATAAAATGGATGTAGAGTGGATAAAATTAATGTACATTTAATAAAAATGGATGTAGAGTGGATAAAAATGGATGTAGAGTGGATAAAAATGGATGTAGATTGGATAAAATGGTTGTAGAGTTAATAAAAGTGGATGTAGAGTGGATAAAATGGATGTAGAGTTGATAAAAATGGATGTAGAGTGGATAAAAATGGATGTAGATTGGATAAAATGGATGTAGAGTGGATAAAAATGGATGTAGAGTATATAAATTGGATGTAGAGTATATAAAATGGATGTAGAGTGGATAAAAATGGATGTCGAGTGGATAAAATGGATGTAGAGTGGATAAAAATGGATGTAGATTGGATAAAATGGATGTAGAGTGGATGAAAATGGATGTAGAGTATATAAAATGGATGTAGAGTATATAAAATGGATGTAGAGTGGATAAAAATGGATGTCGAGTGGATAAAATGGATGTAGAGTGGATAAAAATGGATGTAGAGTGGATAAAATGGATGTATAGTGGATAAAAATGGATGTAGAGTAGATAAAATAGATGTAGAGTGGATAAAATGGATGTAGAGTGGATAAAAATAGATGTAGAGTGGATAAAAATGGATGTAGAGTGGATACAATGGATGTAGAGTGGATAAAAATGGATGTAGAGTGGATAAAATGGATGTAGAGTGGATAAAAATGGATGTAGAGTGGATAAAATGGATGTACATTTAATAAAAATGGATGTAGAGTGGATAAAAATGGATGTAGAGTGGATAAAAATGGATGTAGATTGGATAAAATGGATGTAGAGTTAATAAAAGTGGATGTAGAGTGGATAAAATGGATGTAGAGTGGATAAAAATGGATGTAGATTGGATAAAATGGATGTAGAGTGCATAAAAATGGATGTAGAGTATATAAATTGGATGTAGAGTATATAAAATGGATGTAGAGTGGATAAAAATGGATGTCGAGTGGATAAAATGGATGTAGAGTGGATAAAAATGGATGTAGAGTGGATAAAATGGATGTAGAGTTGATAAAAATGGATGTAGAGTGGATAAAATGGATGTAGAGTAGATAAAATGGATGTAGAGTGGATAAAATGGATGTAGAGTTGATAAAATGGATGTAGAGTGGATAAAAATGGATGTCGAGTGGATAAAATGGATGTAGAGTGGATAAAAATGGATGTAGATTGGATAAAATGGATGTAGAGTTAATAAAAGTGGATGTAGAGTGGATAAAATGGATGTAGAGTTGATAAAAATGGATGTAGAGTGGATAAAAATGGATGTAGATTGGATAAAATGGATGTAGAGTGGATAAAAATGGATGTAGATTATATAAATTGGATGTAGAGTATATAAAATGGATGTAGAGTGGATAAAAATGGATGTCGAGTGGATAAAATGGATGTAGAGTGGATAAAAATGGATGTAGATTGGATAAAATGGATGTAGAGTTAATAAAAATGGATGTAGAGTGGATAAAATGGATGTATAGTGGATAAAAATGGATGTAGAGTTGATAAAATAGATGTAGAGTGGATAAAAATGGATGTAGAGTGGATAAAATGGATGTCGAGTGGATAAAATGGATGTAGAGTGGATAAAAATAGATGTAGAGTGGATAAAAATGGATGTAGAGTGGATACAATGGATGTAGAGTGGATAAAAATGGATGTAGAGTGGATAAAATGGATGTAGAGTGGATAAAAATGGATGTAGATTGGATAAAATGGATGTAGAGTGGATAAAAATGGATGTAGATTATATAAATTGGATGTAGAGTATATAAAATGGATGTAGAGTGGATAAAAATGGATGTAGAGTGGATAAAATGGATGTAGATTGGATAAAATGGATGTAGAGTTAATAAAAATGGATGTAGAGTGGATAAAATGGATGTATAGTGGATAAAAATGGATGTAGAGTAGATAAAATAGATGTAGAGTGGATAAAAATGGATGTAGAGTGGATAAAATGGATGTCGAGTGGATAAAATGGATGTAGAGTGGATAAAAATAGATGTAGAGTGGATAAAAATGGATGTGGAGTGGATACAATGGATGTAGAGTGGATAAAAATGGATGTAGAGTGGATAAAATGGATGTAGAGTGGATAAAAATGGATGTAGAGTGGATAAAATGGATGTACATTTAATAAAAATGGATGTAGAGTGGATAAAAATGGATGTAGAGTGGATAAAAATGGATGTAGATTGGATAAAATGGATGTAGAGTTAATAAAAGTGGATGTAGAGTGGATAAAATGGATGTAGAGTGGATAAAAATGGATGTAGATTGGATAAAATGGATGTAGAGTGCATAAAAATGGATGTAGAGTATATAAATTGGATGTACAGTATATAAAATGGATGTAGAGTGGATAAAAATGGATGTCGAGTGGATAAAATGGATGTAGAGTGGATAAAAATGGATGTAGATTGGATAAAATGGATGTAGAGTGGATGAAAATGGATGTAGAGTATATAAATTGGATGTAGAGTATATAAAATGGATGTAGAGTGGATAAAAATGGATGTCGAGTGGATAAAATGGATGTAGAGTGGATAAAAATGGATGTAGAGTGGATAAAATGGATGTAGAGTTGATAAAATTGATGTAGAGTGGATAAAATGGATGTAGAGTAGATAAAATGGATGTAGAGTGGATAAAATGGATGTAGAGTTGATAAAATTGATGTAGAGTGGATAAAAATGGATGTCGAGTGGATAAAATGGATGTAGAGTGGATAAAAATGGATGTAGATTGGATAAAATGGATGTAGAGTTAATAAAAGTGGATGTAGAGTGGATAAAATGGATGTAGAGTTGATAAAAATGGATGTAGAGTGGATAAAAATGGATGTAGATTGGATAAAATGGATGTAGAGTGGATAAAAATGGATGTAGATTATATAAATTGGATGTAGAGTATATAAAATGGATGTAGAGTAGATAAAATAGATGTAGAGTGGATAAAAATGGATGTAGAGTGGATAAAATGGATGTCGAGTGGATAAAATGGATGTAGAGTGGATAAAAATAGATGTAGAGTGGATAAAAATGGATGTAGAGTGGATACAATGGATGTAGAGTGGATAAAAATGGATGTAGAGTGGATAAAATGGATGTAGAGTGGATAAAAATGGATGTAGATTGGATAAAATGGATGTAGAGTGGATAAAAATGGATGTAGATTATATAAATTGGATGTAGAGTATATAAAATGGATGTAGAGTGGATAAAAATGGATGTCGAGTGGATAAAATGGATGTAGAGTGGATAAAATGGATGTAGATTGGATAAAATGGATGTAGAGTGGATAAAAATGGATGTAGAGTGGATAAAATGGATGTACATTTAATAAAAATGGATGTAGAGTGGATAAAAATGGATGTAGAGTGGATAAAAATGGATGTAGAGTGGATAAAATGGATGTCGAGTGGATAAAATGGATGTAGAGTGGATAAAAATAGATGTAGAGTGGATAAAAATGGATGTGGAGTGGATACAATGGATGTAGAGTGGATAAAAATGGATGTAGAGTGCATAAATATGGATGTTGAGTGGATAAAATGGATGTAGAGTGGATAAAATGGATGTACATTTAATAAAAATGGATGTAGAGTGGATAAAAATGGATGTAGAGTGGATAAAAATGGATGTAGATTGGATAAAATGGATGTAGAGTTAATAAAAGTGGATGTAGAGTGGATAAAATGGATGTAGAGTGGATAAAAATGGATGTAGATTGGATAAAATGTATGTAGAGTGCATAAAAATGGATGTAGAGTATATAAATTGGATGTACAGTATATAAAATGGATGTAGAGTGGATAAAAATGGATGTCGAGTGGATAAAATGGATGTAGAGTGGATAAAAATGGATGTAGATTGGATAAAATGGATGTAGAGTGGATGAAAATGGATGTAGAGTATATAAATTGGATGTAGAGTATATAAAATGGATGTAGAGTGGATAAAAATGGATGTCGAGTGGATAAAATGGATGTAGAGTGGATAAAAATGGATGTAGATTATATAAATTGGATGTAGAGTATATAAAATGGATGTAGAGTGGATAAAAATGGATGTCGAGTGGATAAAATGGATGTAGAGTGGATAAAATGGATGTAGATTGGATAAAATGGATGTAGAGTTAATAAAAATGGATGTAGAGTGGATAAAATGTATGTATAGTGGATAAAAATGGATGTAGAGTAGATAAAATAGATGTAGAGTGCATAAAAATGGATGTTGAGTGGATAAAATGGATGTAGAGTGGATAAAATTAATGTACATTTAATAAAAATGGATGTAGAGTGGATAAAAATGGATGTAGATTGGATAAAATGGTTGTAGAGTTAATAAAAGTGGATGTAGAGTGGATAAAATGGATGTAGAGTTGATAAAAATGGATGTAGAGTGGATAAAAATGGATGTAGATTGGATAAAATGGATGTAGAGTGGATAAAAATGGATGTAGAGTATATAAATTGGATGTAGAGTATATAAAATGGATGTAGAGTGGATAAAAATGGATGTCGAGTGGATAAAATGGATGTAGAGTGGATAAAAATGGATGTAGATTGGATAAAATGGATGTAGAGTATATAAATTGGATGTAGAGTATATAAATTGGATGTAGAGTATATAAAATGGATGTAGAGTGGATAAAAATGGATGTCGAGTGGATAAAATGGATGTAGAGTGGATAAAATGGATGTAGAGTTGATAAAAATGGATGTAGAGTGGATAAAATGGATGTAGAGTAGATAAAATGGATGTAGAGTGGATAAAATGGATGTAGAGTTGATAAAATGGATGTAAAGTGGATAAAATGGATGTAGAGTTAATAAAAATGGATGTAGAGTGGAAATAATGGATGTAGAGAGGATAAAATGGATGTAGAGTGGATAAAATGGATGTAGAGTTCATAAAAATGGATGTAGAGTGGTTAAAAATGGATGTAGATTGGATAAAATGGATGTAGAGTGGATAAAAATGGATGTAGAGTGGATAAAATGGATGTAGAGTTAATAAAAATGGATGTAGAGTGGATAAAATGGATGTAGAGTGGATAAAATGATTGTAGAGTGGATAAAATGATTGTAGAGTGGATAAAATGGATGTAGAGTGGATAAAAATGGATGTAGAGTGGATAAAATGGTTGTAGAGTGGATAAAATGGATGTAGAGTAGATAAAAATGGATGTAGAGTGGATAAAATGGATGTAGAGTGGATAAAAATGGATGTAGAGTGGATAAAATGGATGTAGAGTGCATAAAAATGGATGTTGAGTGGATAAAGTGGATGTAGAGTGGATAAAATGGATGTACATTTAATAAAAATGGATGTAGAGTGGATAAAAATGGATGTAGAGTGGATAAAAATGGATGTAGATTGGATAAAATGGATGTAGAGTTAATAAAAGTTAATGTAGAGTGGATAAAATGGATGTAGAGTTGATAAAAATGGATGTAGAGTGGATAAAAATGGATGTAGATTGGATAAAATGGATGTAGAGTGGATAAAAATGGATGTAGATTATATAAATTGGATGTAGAGTATATAAAATGGATGTAGAGTGGATAAAAATGGATGTCGAGTGGATAAAATGGATGTAGAGTGGATAAAAATGGATGTAGATTGGATAAAATGGATGTAGAGTTAATAAAAATGGATGTAGAGTGGATAAAATGGATGTATAGTGGATAAAAATGGATGTAGAGTAGATAAAATAGATGTAGAGTGGATAAAAATGGATGTAAAGTGGATAAAAATGGATGTAGATTGGATAAAATGGATGTAGAGTTAATAAAAGTGGATGTAGAGTGGATAAAATGGATGTAGAGTTGATAAAAATGGATGTGGAGTGGATAAAAATGGATGTAGATTGGATAAAATGGATGTAGAGTGGATAAAAATGGATGTAGATTATATAAATTGGATGTAGAGTATATAAAATGGATGTAGAGTGGATAAAAATGGATGTCGAGTGGATAAAATGGATGTAGAGTGGATAAAAATGGATGTAGATTGGACAAAATGGATGTAGAGTTAATAAAAATGGATGTAGAGTGGATAAAATGGATGTATAGTGGATAAAAATGGATGTAGAGTGGATAAAAATAGACGTAGAGTGGATAAAAATGGATGTAGAGTGGATACAATGGATGTAGAGTGGATAAAAATGGATGTAGAGTGGATAAAATGGATGTAGAGTGGATAAAAATGGATGTAGAGTGGATAAAATGGATGTAGAGTGCATAAAAATGGATGTAGAGTGGATAAAAATGGATGTAGATTGGATAAAATGGATGTAGAGTGGATAAAAATGGATGTAGATTATATAAATTGGATGTAGAGTATATAAAATGGATGTAGAGTGGATAAAAATGGATGTCGAGTGGATAAAATGGATGTAGAGTGGATAAAATGGATGTAGATTGGATAAAATGGATGTAGAGTTAATAAAAATGGATGTAGAGTGGATAAAATGGATGTATAGTGGATAAAAATGGATGTAGAGTAGATAAAATGGATGTAGAGTGGATAAAAATGGATGTAGAGTGGATAAAATGGATGTCGAGTGGATAAAATGGATGTAGAGTGGATACAAATGGATGTAGATTGGATAAAATGGATGTAGAGTTAATAAAAATGGATGTAGAGTGGAAATAATGGATGTAGAGAGGATAAAATGGATGTAGAGTGGATAACATGGATGTAGAGTTCATAAAAATGGATGTAGAGTGGATAAAATGGATGTAGAGTGGATAAAATGGATGTAGAGTGGATAAAATGGATGTAGAGTGGATAAAAATGGATGTTGAGTGGATAAAATGGATGTAGAGTGGATAAAATGGTTGTAGAGTGGATAAAAATGGATGTAGAGTGGATAAAATGGATGTAGAATGGATAAAATGGATGTAGATTGGATAAAATGGATGTAGAGTGGATAAAAATGGATGTAGATTATATAAATTGGATGTAGAGTATATAAAATGGATGTAGAGTGGATAAAAATGGATGTCGAGTGGATAAAATGGATGTAGAGTGGATAAAATGGATGTAGATTGGATAAAATGGATGTAGAGTTAATAAAAATGGATGTAGAGTGGATAAAATGGATGTATAGTGGATAAAAATGGATGTAGAGTAGATAAAATAGATGTAGAGTGGATAAAAATGGATGTAGAGTGGATAAAATGGATGTCGAGTGGATAAAATGGATGTAGAGTGGATAAAATGGATGTAGAGTGGATAAAAATGGATGTAGAGTGGATAAAATGGATGTAGAGTGCATAAAAATGGATGTTGAGTGGATAAAATGGATGTAGAGTGGATAAAATTAATGTACATTTAATAAAAATGGATGTAGAGTGGATAAAAATGGATGTAGAGTGGATAAAAATGGATGTAGATTGGATAAAATGGTTGTAGAGTTAATAAAAGTGGATGTAGAGTGGATAAAATGGATGTAGAGTTGATAGAAATGGATGTAGAGTGGATAAAAATGGATGTAGATTGGATAAAATGGATGTAGAGTGGATAAAAATGGATGTAGAGTATATAAATTGGATGTAGAGTATATAAAATGGATGTAGAGTGGATAAAAATGGATGTCGAGTGGATAAAATGGATGTAGAGTGGATAAAAATGGATGTAGATTGGATAAAATGGATGTAGAGTGGATGAAAATGGATGTAGAGTATATAAATTGGATGTAGAGTATATAAAATGGATGTAGAGTGGATAAAAATGGATGTCGAGTGGATGAAATGGATGTAGAGTGGATAAAAATGGATGTAGAGTGGATAAAATGGATGTAGAGTTGATAAAAATGGATGTAGAGTGGATAAAATGGATGTAGAGTAGATAAAATGGATGTAGAGTGGATAAAATGGATGTAGAGTTGATAAAATGGATGTAAAGTGGATAAAATGGATGTAGAGTTAATAAAAATGGATGTAGAGTGGAAATAATGGATGTAGAGAGGATAAAATGGATGTAGAGTGGATAAAATGGATGTAGAGTTCATAAAAATGGATGTAGAGTGGTTAAAAATGGATGTAGATTGGATAAAATGGATGTAGAGTGGATAAAAATGGATGTAGAGTGGATAAAATGGATGTAGAGTTAATAAAAATGGAAGTAGAGTGGATAAAATGGATGTAGAGTGGATAAAATGATTGTAGAGTGGATAAAATGATTGTAGAGTGGATAAAATGGATGTAGAGTGGATAAAAATGGATGTAGAGTGGATAAAATGGTTGTAGAGTGGATAAAATGGATGTAGAGTGGATAAAAATGGATGTAGAGTGGATAAAATGGATGTAGAGTGGATAAAAATGGATGTAGAGTGGATAAAATGGATGTAGAGTGCATAAAAATGGATGTTGAGTGGATAAAGTGGATGTAGAGTGGATAAAATGGATGTACATTTAATAAAAATGGATGTAGAGTGGATAAAAATGGATGTAGAGTGGATAAAAATGGATGTAGATTGGATAAAATGGATGTAGAGTTAATAAAAGTGGATGTAGAGTGGATAAAATGGATGTAGAGTTGATAAAAATGGATGTAGAGTGGATAAAAATGGATGTAGATTGGATAAAATGGATGTAGAGTGGATAAAAATGGATGTAGATTATATAAATTGGATGTAGAGTATATAAAATGGATGTAGAGTGGATAAAAATGGATGTCGAGTGGATAAAATGGATGTAGAGTGGATAAAAATGGATGTAGAGTAGATAAAATAGATGTAGAGTGGATAAAAATGGATGTAAAGTGGATAAAAATGGATGTAGATTGGATAAAATGGATGTAGAGTTAATAAAAGTGGATGTAGAGTGGATAAAATGGATGTAGAGTTGATAAAAATGGATGTGGAGTGGATAAAAATGGATGTAGATTGGATAAAATGGATGTAGAGTGGATAAAAATGGATGTAGATTATATAAATTGGATGTAGAGTATATAAAATGGATGTAGAGTGGATAAAAATGGATGTCGAGTGGATAAAATGGATGTAGAGTGGATAAAAATGGATGTAGATTGGACAAAATGGATGTAGAGTTAATAAAAATGGATGTAGAGTGGATAAAATGGATGTATAGTGGATAAAAATGGATGTAGAGTAGATAAAATAGATGTAGAGTGGATAAAAATGGATGTAGAGTGGATAAAATGGATGTCGAGTGGATAAAATGGATGTAGAGTGGATAAAAATTGATGTAGAGTGGATAAAAATGGATGTAGAGTGGATACAATGGATGTAGAGTGGATAAAAATGGATGTAGAGTGGATAAAATGGATGTAGAGTGGATAAAAATGGATGTAGAGTGGATAAAATGGATGTAGAGTGCATAAAAATGGATGTAGAGTGGATAAAAATGGATGTAGATTGGATAAAATGGATGTAGAGTGGATAAAAATGGATGTAGATTATATAAATTGGATGTAGAGTATATAAAATGGATGTAGAGTGGATAAAAATGGATGTCGAGTGGATAAAATGGATGTAGAGTGGATAAAATGGATGTAGATTGGATAAAATGGATGTAGAGTTAATAAAAATGGATGTAGAGTGGATAAAATGGATGTATAGTGGATAAAAATGGATGTAGAGTAGATAAAATAGATGTAGAGTGGATAAAAATGGATGTAGAGTGGATAAAATGGATGTCGAGTGGATAAAATGGATGTAGAGTGGATAAAAATGGATGTAGATTGGATAAAATGGATGTAGAGTTAATAAAAATGGATGTAGAGTGGAAATAATGGATGTAGAGAGGATAAAATGGATGTAGAGTGGATAAAATGGATGTAGAGTTCATAAAAATGGATGTAGAGTGGATAAAATGGGTGTAGAGTGGATAAAATGATTGTAGAGTGGATAAAATGGATGTAGAGTGGATAAAAATGGATGTTGAGTGGATAAAATGGATGTAGAGTGGATAAAATGGTTGTAGAGTGGATAAAAATGGATGTAGAGTGGATAAAATGGATGTAGAATGGATAAAATGGATGTAGAGTGGATAAAAATGGATGTAGAGTGGATAAAATGGATGTCGAGTGGATAAAATGGATGTAGAGTGGATAAAAATAGATGTAGAGTGGATAAAAATGGATGTAGAGTGGATACAATGGATGTAGAGTGGATAAAAATGGATGTAGAGTGGATAAAATGGATGTAGAGTGGATAAAAATGGATGTAGAGTGGATAAAATGGATGTAGAGTGCATAAAAATGGATGTAGAGTGGATAAAAATGGATGTAGATTGGATAAAATGGATGTAGAGTGGATAAAAATGGATGTAGATTATATAAATTGGATGTAGAGTATATAAAATGGATGTAGAGTGGATAAAAATGGATGTCGAGTGGATAAAATGGATGTAGAGTGGATAAAATGGATGTAGATTGGATAAAATGGATGTAGAGTTAATAAAAATGGATGTAGAGTGGATAAAATGGATGTATAGTGGATAAAAATGGATGTAGAGTAGATAAAATAGATGTAGAGTGGATAAAAATGGATGTAGAGTGGATAAAATGGATGTCGAGTGGATAAAATGGATGTAGAGTGGATAAAAATGGATGTAGATTGGATAAAATGGATGTAGAGTTAATAAAAATGGATGTAGAGTGGAAATAATGGATGTAGAGAGGATAAAATGGATGTAGAGTGGATAAAATGGATGTAGAGTTCATAAAAATGGATGTAGAGTGGATAAAATGGGTGTAGAGTGGATAAAATGATTGTAGAGTGGATAAAATGGATGTAGAGTGGATAAAAATGGATGTTGAGTGGATAAAATGGATGTAGAGTGGATAAAATGGTTGTAGAGTGGATAAAAATGGATGTAGAGTGGATAAAATGGATGTAGAATGGATAAAATGGATGTAGAGTGGATAAAAATGGATGTAGAGAGGATAAAATGGATGTAGAGTGGATAAAATGGATGTACAGTTAATAAAAATGGATGTAGAGTGGAAATAATGGATGTAGAGAGGATAAAATGGATGTAGAATGGATAAAATGGATTTAGAGTTCATAAAAATGGATGTAGAGTGGATAAAAATGGATGTAGATTGGATAAAATGGATGTAGAGTTGATAAAATGGATGTAAAGTGGATAAAATGGATGTAGAGTTAATAAAAATGGATGTGGAGTGGATAAAAATGGATGTAGATTGGATAAAATGGATGTAGAGTGGATAAAAATGGATGTCGAGTGGATAAAATGGATGTAGAGTGGATAAAAATGGATGTCGAGTGGATAAAATGGATGTAGAGTGGATAAAAATGGATGTAGATTGGACAAAATGGATGTAGAGTTAATAAAAATGGATGTAGAGTGGATAAAATGGATGTATAGTGGATAAAAATGGATGTAGAGTAGATAAAATAGATTTAGAGTGGATAAAAATGGATGTAGAGTGGATAAAATAGATGTCGAGTGGATAAAATGGATGTAGAGTGGATAAAAATAGATGTAGAGTGGATAAAAATGGATGTAGAGTGGATACAATGGATGTAGAGTGGATAAAAATGGATGTAGAGTGGATAAAATGGATGTAGAGTGGATAAAAATGGATGTAGAGTGGATAAAATGGATGTAGAGTGCATAAAAATGGATGTAGAGTGGATAAAAATGGATGTAGATTGGATAAAATGGATGTAGAGTGGATAAAAATGGATGTAGATTATATAAATTGGATGTAGAGTATATAAAATGGATGTAGAGTGGATAAAAATGGATGTCGAGTGGATAAAATGGATGTAGAGTGGATAAAAATGGATGTAGAGTGGATAAAATGGATGTAGAGTGCATAAAAATGGATGTAGAGTGGATAAAAATGGATGTAGATTGGATAAAATGGATGTAGAGTGGATAAAAATGGATGTAGAGTAGATAAAATAGATGTAGAGTGGATAAAAATGGATGTAGAGTGGATAAAATGGATGTCGAGTGGATAAAATGGATGTAGAGTGGATAAAAATGGATGTAGATTGGATAAAATGGATGTAGAGTTAATAAAAATGGATGTAGAGTGGAAATAATGGATGTAGAGAGGATAAAATGGATGTAGAGTGGATAAAATGGATGTAGAGTTCATAAAAATGGATGTAGAGTGGATAAAATGGATGTAGAGTGGATAAAATGATTGTAGAGTGGATAAAATGGATGTAGAGTGGATAAAAATGGATGTTGAGTGGATAAAATGGATGTAGAGTGGATAAAATGGTTGTAGAGTGGATAAAAATGGATGTAGAGTGGATAAAATGGATGTAGAATGGATAAAATGGATGTAGAGTGGATAAAAATGGATGTAGAGAGGATAAAATGGATGTAGAGTGGATAAAATGGATGTACAGTTAATAAAAATGGATGTATAGTGGAAATAATGGATGTAGAGAGGATAAAATGGATGTAGAATGGATAAAATGGATTTAGAGTTCATAAAAATGGATGTAGAGTGGATAAAAATGGATGTAGATTGGATAAAATGGATGTAGAGTTGATAAAATGGATGTAAAGTGGATAAAATGGATGTAGAGTTAATAAAAATGGATGTAGAGTGGAAATAATGGATGTAGAGAGGATAAAATGGATGTAGAGTGGATAAAATGGATGTAGAGTTCATAAAAATGGATGTAGAGTGGATAAAAATGGATGTAGATTGGATAAAATGGATGTGGAGTGGATAACAATGGATGTAGAGAGGATAAAAATGGATATAGGGTAGATAAAATGGATGTAGAGTTAATAAAAATGGATGTAGAGTGGATATAATGGATGTAGAGAGGATAAAATGGATGTGGAGTGGATAACAATGGATGTAGAGTGGATAAAATGGATGTAGAGTGGATAAAATGGATGAAGAGTGGATAAAATGGTTGTAGAGTGGATAAAATGGATGTAGAGTGGATAAAAATGGATGTAGATTGGATAAAATGGATGTGGAGTGGATAACAATGGATGTAGAGAGGATAAAAATGGATATAGGGTAGATAAAATGGATGTAGAGTGGATAAAAATGGATGTAGATTATATAAATTGGATGTAGAGTATATGAAATGGATGTAGAGTGGATAAAAATGGATGTCGAGTGGATAAAATGGATGTAGAGTGGATAAAATGGATGTAGATTGGATAAAATGGATGTAGAGTTAATAAAAATGGATGTAGAGTGGATAAAATGGATGTATAGTGGATAAAAATGGATGTAGAGTAGATAAAATAGATGTAGAGTGGATAAAAATGGATGTAGAGTGGATAAAATGGATGTCGAGTGGATAAAATGGATGTAGAGTGGATAAAAATGGATGTAGAGTATATAAATTGGATGTAGAGTATATAAAATGGATGTAGAGTGGATAAAAATGGATGTCGAGTGGATAAAATGGATATAGAGTGGATAAAAATGGATGTAGATTGGATAAAATGGATGTAGAGTTGATAAAAATGGATGTAGAGTGGATAAAATGGATGTAGAGTTAATAAAAATGGATGTAGAGTGGAAATAATGGATGTAGAGAGGATAAAATGGATGTAGAGTGGATAAACATGGATGTAGATTGGGTAAAATGGATGTAGAGTTAATAAAAATGGATGTAGAGTGGAAATAATGGATGTAGAGAGGATAAAATGGATGTAGAGTGGATAAACATGGATGTAGATTGGATAAAATGGATGTAGAGTGGATAAAAATGGATGTAGAGTATATAAATTGGATGTAGAGTATATAAAATGGATGTAGAGTGGATAAAAATGGATGTCGAGTGGATAAAATGGATGTAGAGTGGATAAAAATGGATGTAGATTGGATAAAATGGATGTAGAGTTAATAAAAATGGATGTAGAGTGGATAAAATGGATGTATAGTGGATAAAAATGGATGTAGAGTAGATAAAATAGATGTAGAGTGGATAAAAATGGATGTAGAGTGGATAAAAATGGATGTAGATTGGATAAAATGGATGTAGAGTTAATAAAAGTGGATGTAGAGTGGATAAAATGGATGTAGAGTTGATAAAAATGGATGTAGAGTGGATAAAAATGGATGTAGATTGGATAAAATGGATGTAGAGTGGATAAAAATGGATGTAGATTATATAAATTGGATGTAGAGTATATAAAATGGATGTAGAGTGGATAAAAATGGATGTCGAGTGGATAAAATGGATGTAGAGTGGATAAAAATGGATGTAGATTGGACAAAATGGATGTAGAGTTAATAAAAATGGATGTAGAGTGGATAAAATGGATGTATAGTGGATAAAAATGGATGTAGAGTGGATAAAAATGGATGTAGATTGGATAAAATGGATGTAGAGTGGATAAAAATGGATGTAGAGTGGATAAAATGGATGTAGAGTGGATAAAAATGGATGTAGAGTGGATAAAATGGATGTAGAGTGGATAAAAATGGATGTAGAGTGGATAAAATGGATGTAGAGTGCATAAAAATGGATGTAGAGTGGATACAAATGGATGTAGATTGGATAAAATGGATGTAGAGTTAATAAAAATGGATGTAGAGTGGGTATAATGGATGTAGAGAGGATAAAAAGGATGTGGAGTGGATAACAATGGATGTAGAGTGGATAAAATGGATGTAGAGTGGATAAAATGGATGAAGAGTGGATAAAATGGTTGTAGAGTGCATAAAAATGGATGTTGAGTGGATAAAATGGATGTAGAGTGGATAAAATTAATGTACATTTAATAAAAATGGATGTAGAGTGGATAAAAATGGATGTAGAGTGGATAAAAATGGATGTAGATTGGATAAAAATGGATGTAGAGTGGATAAAAATGGATGTAGATTGGATAAAATGGTTGTAGAGTTAATAAAAGTGGATGTAGAGTGGATAAAATGGATGTAGAGTTGATAAAAATGGATGTAGAGTGGATAAAAATGGATGTAGATTGGATAAAATGGATGTAGAGTGGATAAAAATGGATGTAGAGTATATAAATTGGATGTAGAGTATATAAAATGGATGTAGAGTGGATAAAAATGGATGTCGAGTGGATAAAATGGATGTAGAGTGGATAAAAATGGATGTAGATTGGATAAAATGGATGTAGAGTGGATAAAAATGGATGTAGAGTGGATAAAATGGATGTAGAGTTGATAAAAATGGATGTAGAGTGGATAAAATGGATGTAGAGTAGATAAAATGGATGTAGAGTGGATAAAATGGATGTAGAGTTGATAAAATGGATGTAAAGTGGATAAAATGGATGTAGAGTTAATAAAAATGGATGTAGAGTGGAAATAATGGATGTAGAGAGGATAAAATGGATGTAGAGTGGATAAAATGGATGTAGAGTTCATAAAAATGGATGTAGAGTGGTTAAAAATGGATGTAGATTGGATAAAATGGATGTAGAGTGGATAAAAATGGATGTAGAGTGGATAAAATGGATGTAGAGTTAATAAAAATGGATGTAGAGTGGATAAAATGGATGTAGAGTGGATAAAATGATTGTAGAGTGGATAAAATGATTGTAGAGTGGATAAAATGGATGTAGAGTGGATAAAAATGGATGTAGAGTGGATAAAATGGTTGTAGAGTGGATAAAATGGATGTAGAGTTAGATAAAAATGGATGTAGAGTGGATAAAATGGATGTAGAGTGGATAAAAATGGATGTAGAGTGGATAAAATGGATGTAGAGTGCATAAAAATGGATGTTGAGTGGATAAAGTGGATGTAGAGTGGATAAAATGGATGTACATTTAATAAAAATGGATGTAGAGTGGATAAAAATGGATGTAGAGTGGATAAAAATGGATGTAGAGTGGATAAAAATGGATGTAGATTGGATAAAATGGATGTAGAGTTAATAAAAGTGGATGTAGAGTGGATAAAATGGATGTAGAGTTGATAAAAATGGATGTAGAGTGGATAAAAATGGATGTAGATTATATAAATTGGATGTAGAGTATATAAAATGGATGTAGAGTGGATAAAAATGGATGTCGAGTGGATAAAATGGATGTAGAGTGGATAAAAATGGATGTAGATTGGATAAAATGGATGTAGAGTTAATAAAAATGGATGTAGAGTGGATAAAATGGATGTATAGTGGATAAAAATGGATGTAGAGTAGATAAAATAGATGTAGAGTGGATAAAAATGGATGTAAAGTGGATAAAAATGGATGTAGATTGGATAAAATGGATGTAGAGTTAATAAAAGTGGATGTAGAGTGGATAAAAATGGATGTAGAGTGGATAAAAATGGATGTAGATTGGATAAAATGGATGTAGAGTGGATAAAAATGGATGTAGATTATATAAATTGGATGTAGAGTATATAAAATGGATGTAGAGTGGATAAAAATGGATGTCGAGTGGATAAAATGGATGTAGAGTGGATAAAAATGGATGTAGATTGGATAAAATGGATGTAGAGTGGATGAAAATGGATGTAGAGTATATAAATTGGATGTAGAGTATATAAAATGGATGTAGAGTGGATAAAAATGGATGTAGATTATATAAATTGGATGTAGAGTATATAAAATGGATGTAGAGTGGATAAAAATGGATGTCGAGTGGATAAAATGGATGTAGAGTGGATAAAATGGATGTAGATTGGATAAAATGGATGTAGAGTTAATAAAAATGGATGTAGAGTGGATAAAATGGATGTATAGTGGATAAAAATGGATGTAGAGTAGATAAAATAGATGTAGAGTGGATAAAAATGGATGTAGAGTGGATAAAATGGATGTCGAGTGGATAAAATGGATGTAGAGTGGATACAAATGGATGTAGATTGGATAAAATGGATGTAGAGTTAATAAAAATGGATGTAGAGTGGAAATAATGGATGTAGAGAGGATAAAATGGATGTAGAGTGGATAACATGGATGTAGAGTTCATAAAAATGGATGTAGAGTGGATAAAATGGATGTAGAGTGGATAAAATGGATGTAGAGTGGATAAAATGGATGTAGAGTGGATAAAAATGGATGTTGAGTGGATAAAATGGATGTAGAGTGGATAAAATGGTTGTAGAGTGGATAAAAATGGATGTAGAGTGGATAAAATGGATGTAGAATGGATAAAATGGATGTAGATTGGATAAAATGGATGTAGAGTGGATAAAAATGGATGTAGATTATATAAATTGGATGTAGAGTATATAAAATGGATGTAGAGTGGATAAAAATGGATGTCGAGTGGATAAAATGGATGTAGAGTGGATAAAATGGATGTAGATTGGATAAAATGGATGTAGAGTTAATAAAAATGGATGTAGAGTGGATAAAATGGATGTATAGTGGATAAAAATGGATGTAGAGTAGATAAAATAGATGTAGAGTGGATAAAAATGGATGTAGAGTGGATAAAATGGATGTCGAGTGGATAAAATGGATGTAGAGTGGATAAAATGGATGTAGAGTGGATAAAAATGGATGTAGAGTGGATAAAATGGATGTAGAGTGCATAAAAATGGATGTTGAGTGGATAAAATGGATGTAGAGTGGATAAAATTAATGTACATTTAATAAAAATGGATGTAGAGTGGATAAAAATGGATGTAGAGTGGATAAAAATGGATGTAGATTGGATAAAATGGTTGTAGAGTTAATAAAAGTGGATGTAGAGTGGATAAAATGGATGTAGAGTTGATAGAAATGGATGTAGAGTGGATAAAAATGGATGTAGATTGGATAAAATGGATGTAGAGTGGATAAAAATGGATGTAGAGTATATAAATTGGATGTAGAGTATATAAAATGGATGTAGAGTGGATAAAAATGGATGTCGAGTGGATAAAATGGATGTAGAGTGGATAAAAATGGATGTAGATTGGATAAAATGGATGTAGAGTGGATGAAAATGGATGTAGAGTATATAAATTGGATGTAGAGTATATAAAATGGATGTAGAGTGGATAAAAATGGATGTCGAGTGGATGAAATGGATGTAGAGTGGATAAAAATGGATGTAGAGTGGATAAAATGGATGTAGAGTTGATAAAAATGGATGTAGAGTGGATAAAATGGATGTAGAGTAGATAAAATGGATGTAGAGTGGATAAAATGGATGTAGAGTTGATAAAATGGATGTAAAGTGGATAAAATGGATGTAGAGTTAATAAAAATGGATGTAGAGTGGAAATAATGGATGTAGAGAGGATAAAATGGATGTAGAGTGGATAAAATGGATGTAGAGTTCATAAAAATGGATGTAGAGTGGATAAAAATGGATGTAGATTGGATAAAATGGATGTAGAGTGGATAAAAATGGATGTAGAGTGGATAAAATGGATGTAGAGTTAATAAAAATGGAAGTAGAGTGGATAAAATGGATGTAGAGTGGATAAAATGATTGTAGAGTGGATAAAATGATTGTAGAGTGGATAAAATGGATGTAGAGTGGATAAAAATGGATGTAGAGTGGATAAAATGGATGTAGAGTGGATAAAATGGATGTAGAGTGGATAAAAATGGATGTAGAGTGGATAAAATGGATGTAGAGTGGATAAAAATGGATGTAGAGTGGATAAAATGGATGTAGAGTGCATAAAAATGGATGTTGAGTGGATAAAGTGGATGTAGAGTGGATAAAATGGATGTACATTTAATAAAAATGGATGTAGAGTGGATAAAAATGGATGTAGAGTGGATAAAAATGGATGTAGATTGGATAAAATGGATGTAGAGTTAATAAAAGTGGATGTAGAGTGGATAAAATGGATGTAGAGTTGATAAAAATGGATGTAGAGTGGATAAAAATGGATGTAGATTGGATAAAATGGATGTAGAGTGGATAAAAATGGATGTAGATTATATAAATTGGATGTAGAGTATATAAAATGGATGTAGAGTGGATAAAAATGGATGTCGAGTGGATAAAATGGATGTAGAGTGGATAAAAATGGATGTAGAGTAGATAAAATAGATGTAGAGTGGATAAAAATGGATGTAAAGTGGATAAAAATGGATGTAGATTGGATAAAATGGATGTAGAGTTAATAAAAGTGGATGTAGAGTGGATAAAATGGATGTAGAGTTGATAAAAATGGATGTGGAGTGGATAAAAATGGATGTAGATTGGATAAAATGGATGTAGAGTGGATAAAAATGGATGTAGATTATATAAATTGGATGTAGAGTATATAAAATGGATGTAGAGTGGATAAAAATGGATGTCGAGTGGATAAAATGGATGTAGAGTGGATAAAAATGGATGTAGATTGGACAAAATGGATGTAGAGTTAATAAAAATGGATGTAGAGTGGATAAAATGGATGTATAGTGGATAAAAATGGATGTAGAGTAGATAAAATAGATGTAGAGTGGATAAAAATGGATGTAGAGTGGATAAAATGGATGTCGAGTGGATAAAATGGATGTAGAGTGGATAAAAATAGATGTAGAGTGGATAAAAATGGATGTAGAGTGGATACAATGGATGTAGAGTGGATAAAAATGGATGTAGAGTGGATAAAATGGATGTAGAGTGGATAAAAATGGATGTAGAGTGGATAAAATGGATGTAGAGTGCATAAAAATGGATGTAGAGTGGATAAAAATGGATGTAGATTGGATAAAATGGATGTAGAGTGGATAAAAATGGATGTAGATTATATAAATTGGATGTAGAGTATATAAAATGGATGTAGAGTGGATAAAAATGGATGTCGAGTGGATAAAATGGATGTAGAGTGGATAAAATGGATGTAGATTGGATAAAATGGATGTAGAGTTAATAAAAATGGATGTAGAGTGGATAAAATGGATGTATAGTGGATAAAAATGGATGTCGAGTAGATAAAATGGATGTAGAGTGGATAAAAATGGATGTAGAGTGGATAAAATGGATGTCGAGTGGATAAAATGGATGTAGAGTGGATAAAAATGGATGTAGATTGGATAAAATGGATGTAGAGTTAATAAAAATGGATGTAGAGTGGAAATAATGGATGTAGAGAGGATAAAATGGATGTAGAGTGGATAAAATGGATGTAGAGTTCATAAAAATGGATGTAGAGTGGATAAAATGGGTGTAGAGTGGATAAAATGATTGTAGAGTGGATAAAATGGATGTAGAGTGGATAAAAATGGATGTTGAGTGGATAAAATGGATGTAGAGTGGATAAAATGGTTGTAGAGTGGATAAAAATGGATGTAGAGTGGATAAAATGGATGTAGAATGGATAAAATGGATGTAGAGTGGATAAAAATGGATGTAGAGTGGATAAAATGGATGTCGAGTGGATAAAATGGATGTAGAGTGGATAAAAATAGATGTAGAGTGGATAAAAATGGATGTAGAGTGGATACAATGGATGTAGAGTGGATAAAAATGGATGTAGAGTGGATAAAATGGATGTAGAGTGGATAAAAATGGATGTAGAGTGGATAAAATGGATGTAGAGTGCATAAAAATGGATGTAGAGTGGATAAAAATGGATGTAGATTGGATAAAATGGATGTAGAGTGGATAAAAATGGATGTAGATTATATAAATTGGATGTAGAGTATATAAAATGGATGTAGAGTGGATAAAAATGGATGTCGAGTGGATAAAATGGATGTAGAGTGGATAAAATGGATGTAGATTGGATAAAATGGATGTAGAGTTAATAAAAATGGATGTAGAGTGGATAAAATGGATGTATAGTGGATAAAAATGGATGTAGAGTAGATAAAATAGATGTAGAGTGGATAAAAATGGATGTAGAGTGGATAAAATGGATGTCGAGTGGATAAAATGGATGTAGAGTGGATAAAAATGGATGTAGATTGGATAAAATGGATGTAGAGTTAATAAAAATGGATGTAGAGTGGAAATAATGGATGTAGAGAGGATAAAATGGATGTAGAGTGGATAAAATGGATGTAGAGTTCATAAAAATGGATGTAGAGTGGATAAAATGGGTGTAGAGTGGATAAAATGGTTGTAGAGTGGATAAAATGGATGTAGAGTGGATAAAAATGGATGTTGAGTGGATAAAATGGATGTAGAGTGGATAAAATGGTTGTAGAGTGGATAAAAATGGATGTAGAGTGGATAAAATGGATGTAGAATGGATAAAATGGATGTAGAGTGGATAAAAATGGATGTAGAGAGGATAAAATGGATGTAGAGTGGATAAAATGGATGTACAGTTAATAAAAATGGATGTAGAGTGGAAATAATGGATGTAGAGAGGATAAAATGGATGTAGAATGGATAAAATGGATTTAGAGTTCATAAAAATGGATGTAGAGTGGATAAAAATGGATGTAGATTGGATAAAATGGATGTAGAGTTGATAAAATGGATGTAAAGTGGATAAAATGGATGTAGAGTTAATAAAAATGGATGTGGAGTGGATAAAAATGGATGTAGATTGGATAAAATGGATGTAGAGTGGATAAAAATGGATGTCGAGTGGATAAAATGGATGTAGAGTGGATAAAAATGGATGTCGAGTGGATAAAATGGATGTAGAGTGGATAAAAATGGATGTAGATTGGACAAAATGGATGTAGAGTTAATAAAAATGGATGTAGAGTGGATAAAATGGATGTATAGTGGATAAAAATGGATGTAGAGTAGATAAAATAGATTTAGAGTGGATAAAAATGGATGTAGAGTGGATAAAATAGATGTCGAGTGGATAAAATGGATGTAGAGTGGATAAAAATAGATGTAGAGTGGATAAAAATGGATGTAGAGTGGATACAATGGATGTAGAGTGGATAAAAATGGATGTAGAGTGGATAAAATGGATGTAGAGTGGATAAAAATGGATGTAGAGTGGATAAAATGGATGTAGAGTGCATAAAAATGGATGTAGAGTGGATAAAAATGGATGTAGATTGGATAAAATGGATGTAGAGTGGATAAAAATGGATGTAGATTATATAAATTGGATGTAGAGTATATAAAATGGATGTAGAGTGGATAAAAATTGATGTCGAGTGGATAAAATGGATGTAGAGTGGATAAAAATGGATGTAGAGTGGATAAAATGGATGTAGAGTGCATAAAAATGGATGTAGAGTGGATAAAAATGGATGTAGATTGGATAAAATGGATGTAGAGTGGATAAAAATGGATGTAGAGTAGATAAAATAGATGTAGAGTGGATAAAAATGGATGTAGAGTGGATAAAATGGATGTCGAGTGGATAAAATGGATGTAGAGTGGATAAAAATGGATGTAGATTGGATAAAATGGATGTAGAGTTAATAAAAATGGATGTAGAGTGGAAATAATGGATGTAGAGAGGATAAAATGGATGTAGAGTGGATAAAATGGATGTAGAGTTCATAAAAATGGATGTAGAGTGGATAAAATGGATGTAGAGTGGATAAAATGGATGTAGAGTGGATAAAATGGATGTAGAGTGGATAAAAATGGATGTTGAGTGGATAAAATGGATGTAGAGTGGATAAAATGGTTGTAGAGTGGATAAAAATGGATGTAGAGTGGATAAAATGGATGTAGAATGGATAAAATGGATGTAGAGTGGATAAAAA
Organism: Pemphredon lugubris; assembly: GCA_933228935.1. Classification (NCBI taxonomy): domain Eukaryota; kingdom Metazoa; phylum Arthropoda; class Insecta; order Hymenoptera; family Crabronidae; genus Pemphredon; species Pemphredon lugubris. The sequence goes on from OW121816.1 coordinate 50,225,088, forward strand.
TGGATGTAGAGAGGATAAAATGGATGTAGAGTGGATAAAATGGATGTACAGTTAATAAAAATGGATGTATAGTGGAAATAATGGATGTAGAGAGGATAAAATGGATGTAGAATGGATAAAATGGATTTAGAGTTCATAAAAATGGATGTAGAGTGGATAAAAATGGATGTAGATTGGATAAAATGGATGTAGAGTTGATAAAATGGATGTAGAGTGGATAAAATGGATGTAGAGTTAATAAAAATGGATGTAGAGTGGAAATAATGGATGTAGAGAGGATAAAATGGATGTAGAGTGGATAAAATGGATGTAGAGTTCATAAAAATGGATGTAGAGTGGATAAAAATGGATGTAGATTGGATAAAATGGATGTGGAGTGGATAACAATGGATGTAGAGAGGATAAAAATGGATATAGGGTAGATAAAATTGATGTAGAGTTAATAAAAATGGATGTAGAGTGGATATAATGGATGTAGAGAGGATAAAATGGATGTGGAGTGGATAACAATGGATGTAGAGTGGATAAAATGGATGTAGAGTGGATAAAATGGATGAAGAGTGGATAAAATGGTTGTAGAGTGGATAAAATGGATGTAGAGTGGATAAAAATGGATGTAGATTGGATAAAATGGATGTGGAGTGGATAACAATGGATGTAGAGAGGATAAAAATGGATATAGGGTAGATAAAATGGATGTAGAGTGGATAAAAATGGATGTAGATTATATAAATTGGATGTAGAGTATATGAAATGGATGTAGAGTGGATAAAAATGGATGTCGAGTGGATAAAATGGATGTAGAGTGGATAAAATGGATGTAGATTGGATAAAATGGATGTAGAGTTAATAAAAATGGATGTAGAGTGGATAAAATGGATGTATAGTGGATAAAAATGGATGTAGAGTAGATAAAATAGATGTAGAGTGGATAAAAATGGATGTAGAGTGGATAAAATGGATGTCGAGTGGATAAAATGGATGTAGAGTGGATAAAAATGGATGTAGAGTATATAAATTGGATGTAGAGTATATAAAATGGATGTAGAGTGGATAAAAATGGATGTCGAGTGGATAAAATGGATATAGAGTGGATAAAAATGGATGTAGATTGGATAAAATGGATGTAGAGTTGATAAAAATGGATGTAGAGTGGATAAAATGGATGTAGAGTTAATAAAAATGGATGTAGAGTGGAAATAATGGATGTAGAGAGGATAAAATGGATGTAGAGTGGATAAACATGGATGTAGATTGGGTAAAATGGATGTAGAGTTAATAAAAATGGATGTAGAGTGGAAATAATGGATGTAGAGAGGATAAAATGGATGTAGAGTGGATAAACATGGATGTAGATTGGATAAAATGGATGTAGAGTGGATAAAAATGGATGTAGAGTATATAAATTGGATGTAGAGTATATAAAATGGATGTAGAGTGGATAAAAATGGATGTCGAGTGGATAAAATGGATGTAGAGTGGATAAAAATGGATGTAGATTGGATAAAATGGATGTAGAGTTAATAAAAATGGATGTAGAGTGGATAAAATGGATGTATAGTGGATAAAAATGGATGTAGAGTAGATAAAATAGATGTAGAGTGGATAAAAATGGATGTAGAGTGGATAAAAATGGATGTAGATTGGATAAAATGGATGTAGAGTTAATAAAAGTGGATGTAGAGTGGATAAAATGGATGTAGAGTTGATAAAAATGGATGTAGAGTGGATAAAAATGGATGTAGATTGGATAAAATGGATGTAGAGTGGATAAAAATGGATGTAGATTATATAAATTGGATGTAGAGTATATAAAATGGATGTAGAGTGGATAAAAATGGATGTCGAGTGGATAAAATGGATGTAGAGTGGATAAAAATGGATGTAGATTGGACAAAATGGATGTAGAGTTAATAAAAATGGATGTAGAGTGGATAAAATGGATGTATAGTGGATAAAAATGGATGTAGAGTGGATAAAAATGGATGTAGATTGGATAAAATGGATCTAGAGTGGATAAAAATGGATGTAGAGTGGATAAAATGGATGTAGAGTGGATAAAAATGGATGTAGAGTGGATAAAATGGATGTAGAGTGGATAAAAATGGATGTAGAGTGGATAAAATGGATGTAGAGTGCATAAAAATGGATGTAGAGTGGATACAAATGGATGTAGATTGGATAAAATGGATGTAGAGTTAATAAAAATGGATGTAGAGTGGGTATAATGGATGTAGAGAGGATAAAAAGGATGTGGAGTGGATAACAATGGATGTAGAGTGGATAGAATGGATGTAGAGTGGATAAAATGGATGAAGAGTGGATAAAATGGTTGTAGAGTGCATAAAAATGGATGTTGAGTGGATAAAATGGATGTAGAGTGGATAAAATTAATGTACATTTAATAAAAATGGATGTAGAGTGGATAAAAATGGATGTAGAGTGGATAAAAATGGATGTAGATTGGATAAAATGGTTGTAGAGTTAATAAAAGTGGATGTAGAGTGGATAAAATGGATGTAGAGTTGATAAAAATGGATGTAGAGTGGATAAAAATGGATGTAGATTGGATAAAATGGATGTAGAGTGGATAAAAATGGATGTAGAGTATATAAATTGGATGTAGAGTATATAAAATGGATGTAGAGTGGATAAAAATGGATGTCGAGTGGATAAAATGGATGTAGAGTGGATAAAAATGGATGTAGATTGGATAAAATGGATGTAGAGTGGATAAAAATGGATGTAGAGTGGATAAAATGGATGTAGAGTTGATAAAAATGGATGTAGAGTGGATAAAATGGATGTAGAGTAGATAAAATGGATGTAGAGTGGATAAAATGGATGTAGAGTTGATAAAATGGATGTAAAGTGGATAAAATGGATGTAGAGTTAATAAAAATGGATGTAGAGTGGAAATAATGGATGTAGAGAGGATAAAATGGATGTAGAGTGGATAAAATGGATGTAGAGTTCATAAAAATGGATGTAGAGTGGTTAAAAATGGATGTAGATTGGATAAAATGGATGTAGAGTGGATAAAAATGGATGTAGAGTGGATAAAATGGATGTAGAGTTAATAAAAATGGATGTAGAGTGGATAAAATGGATGTAGAGTGGATAAAATGATTGTAGAGTGGATAAAATGATTGTAGAGTGGATAAAATGGATGTAGAGTGGATAAAAATGGATGTAGAGTGGATAAAATGGATGTAGAGTGGATAAAATGGATGTAGAGTTAGATAAAAATGGATGTAGAGTGGATAAAATGGATGTAGAGTGGATAAAAATGGATGTAGAGTGGATAAAATGGATGTAGAGTGCATAAAAATGGATGTTGAGTGGATAAAGTGGATGTAGAGTGGATAAAATGGATGTACATTTAATAAAAATGGATGTAGAGTGGATAAAAATGGATGTAGAGTGGATAAAAATGGATGTAGAGTGGATAAAAATGGATGTAGATTGGATAAAATGGATGTAGAGTTAATAAAAGTGGATGTAGAGTGGATAAAATGGATGTAGAGTTGATAAAAATGGATGTAGAGTGGATAAAAATGGATGTAGATTATATAAATTGGATGTAGAGTATATAAAATGGATGTAGAGTGGATAAAAATGGATGTCGAGTGGATAAAATGGATGTAGAGTGGATAAAAATGGATGTAGATTGGATAAAATGGATGTAGAGTTAATAAAAATGGATGTAGAGTGGATAAAATGGATGTATAGTGGATAAAAATGGATGTAGAGTAGATAAAATAGATGTAGAGTGGATAAAAATGGATGTAAAGTGGATAAAAATGGATGTAGATTGGATAAAATGGATGTAGAGTTAATAAAAGTGGATGTAGAGTGGATAAAAATAGATGTAGAGTGGATAAAAATGGATGTAGATTGGATAAAATGGATGTAGAGTGGATAAAAATGGATGTAGATTATATAAATTGGATGTAGAGTATATAAAATGGATGTAGAGTGGATAAAAATGGATGTCGAGTGGATAAAATGGATGTAGAGTGGATAAAAATGGATGTAGATTGGATAAAATGGATGTAGAGTGGATGAAAATGGATGTAGAATATATAAATTGGATGTAGAGTATATAAAATGGATGTAGAGTGGATAAAAATGGATGTCGAGTGGATAAAATGGATGTAGAGTGGATAAAAATGGATGTAGAGTGGATAAAATGGATGTAGAGTTGATAAAAATGGATGTAGAGTGGATAAAATGGATGTAGAGTAGATAAAATGGATGTAGAGTGGATAAAATGGATGTAGAGTTGATAAAATGGATGTAAAGTGGATAAAATGGATGTAGAGTTAATAAAAATGGATGTAGAGTGGAAATAATGGATGTAGAGAGGATAAAATGGATGTAGAGTGGATAAAATGGATGTAGAGTTCATAAAAATGGATGTAGAGTGGTTAAAAATGGATGTAGATTGGATAAAATGGATGTAGAGTGGATAAAAATGGATGTAGAGTGGATAAAATGGATGTAGAGTTAATAAAAATGGATGTAGAGTGGATAAAATGGATGTAGAGTGGATAAAATGGATGTAGAGTTGATAAAAATGGATGTAGAGTGGATAAAATGGATGTAGAGTAGATAAAATGGATGTAGAGTGGATAAAATGGATGTAGAGTTGATAAAATGGATGTAAAGTGGATAAAATGGATGTAGAGTTAATAAAAATGGATGTAGAGTGGAAATAATGGATGTAGAGAGGATAAAATGGATGTAGAGTGGATAAAATGGATGTAGAGTTCATAAAAATGGATGTAGAGTGGTTAAAAATGGATGTAGATTGGATAAAATGGATGTAGAGTGGATAAAAATGGATGTAGAGTGGATAAAATGGATGTAGAGTTAATAAAAATGGATGTAGAGTGGATAAAATGGATGTAGAGTGGATAAAATGATTGTAGAGTGTATAAAATGATTGTAGAGTGGATAAAATGGATGTAGAGTGGATAAAAATGGATGTAGAGTGGATAAAATGGTTGTAGAGTGGATAAAATGGATGTAGAGTAGATAAAAATGGATGTAGAGTGGATAAAATGGATGTAGAGTGGATAAAAATGGATGTAGAGTGGATAAAATGGATGTAGAGTGCATAAAAATGGATGTTGAGTGGATAAAGTGGATGTAGAGTGGATAAAATGGATGTAGAGTTGATAAAAATGGATGTAGAGTGGATAAAAATGGATGTAGATTATATAAATTGGATGTAGAGTATATAAAATGGATGTAGAGTGGATAAAAATGGATGTCGAGTGGATAAAATGGATGTAGAGTGGATAAAAATGGATGTAGATTGGATAAAATGGATGTAGAGTTAATAAAAATGGATGTAGAGTGGATAAAATGGATGTATAGTGGATAAAAATGGATGTAGAGTAGATAAAATAGATGTAGAGTGGATAAAAATGGATGTAAAGTGGATAAAAATGGATGTAGATTGGATAAAATGGATGTAGAGTTAATAAAAGTGGATGTAGAGTGGACAAAAATAGATGTAGAGTGGATAAAAATGGATGTAGATTGGATAAAATGGATGTAGAGTGGATAAAAATGGATGTAGATTATATAAATTGGATGTAGAGTATATAAAATGGATGTAGAGTGGATAAAAATGGATGTCGAGTGGATAAAATGGATGTAGAGTGGATAAAAATGGATGTAGATTGGACAAAATCGATGTAGAGTTAATAAAAATGGATGTAGAGTGGATAAAATGGATGTATAGTGGATAAAAATGGATGTAGAGTAGATAAAATAGATGTAGAGTGGACAAAAATGGATGTAGAGTGGATAAAATGGATGTCGAGTGGATAAAATGGATGTAGAGTGGATAAAAATAGATGTAGAGTGGATAAAATGGATGTAGAGTGGATAAAAATGGATGTAGAGTGGATAAAATGGATGTAGAGTGCATAAAAATGGATGTAGAGTGGATAAAATTGGATGTAGATTGGATAAAATGGATGTAGAGTGGATAAAAATGGATGTAGATTATATAAATTGGATGTAGAGTATATAAAATGGATGTAGAGTGGATAAAAATGGATGTCGAGTGGATAAAATGGATGTAGAGTGGATAAAATGGATGTAGATTGGATAAAATGGATGTAGAGTTAATAAAAATGGATGTAGAGTGGATAAAATGGATGTATAGTGGATAAAAATGGATGTAGAGTAGATAAAATAGATGTAGAGTGGATAAAAATGGATGTAGAGTGGATAAAATGGATGTCGAGTGGATAAAATGGATGTAGAGTGGATAAAAATGGATGTAGATTGGATAAAATGGATGTAGAGTTAATAAAAATGGATGTAGAGTGGAAATAATGGATGTAGAGAGGATAAAATGGATGTAGAGTGGATAAAATGGATGTAGAGTTCATAAAAATGGATGTAGAGTGGATAAAATGGATGTAGAGTGGATAAAATGATTGTAGAGTGGATAAAATGGATGTAGAGTGGATAAAAATGGATGTTGAGTGGATAAAATGGATGTAGAGTGGATAAAATGGTTGTAGAGTGGATAAAAATGGATGTAGAGTGGATAAAATGGATGTAGAATGGATAAAATGGATGTAGAGTGGATAAAAATGGATGTAGATTGGATAATATGGATGTAGAGTTGATAAAATGGATGTAAAGTGGATAAAATGGATGTAGAGTTAATAAAAATGGATGTAGAGTGGAAATAATGGATGTAGAGAGGATAAAATGGATGTAGAGTGGATAAAATGGATGTAGAGTTCATAAAAATGGATGTAGAGTGGATAAAAATGGATGTAGATTGGATAAAATGGATGTGGAGTGGATAACAATGGATGTAGAGAGGATAAAAATGGATATAGGGTAGATAAAATGGATGTAGAGTTAATAAAAATGGATGTAGAGTGGATATAATGGATGTAGAGAGGATAAAATGGATGTGGAGTGGATAACAATGGATGTAGAGTGGATAAAATGGATGTAGAGTGGATAAAATGGATGAAGAGTGGATAAAATGGTTGTAGAGTGGATAAAATGGATGTAGAGTGGATAAAAATGGATGTAGATTGGATAAAATGGATGTGGAGTGGATAACAATGGATGTAGAGAGGATAAAAATGGATATAGGGTAGATAAAATGGATGTAGAGAGGATAAAAATGGATGTAGATTATATAAATTGGATGTAGAGTATATGAAATGGATGTAGAGTGGATAAAAATGGATGTCGAGTGGATAAAATGGATGTAGAGTGGATAAAATGGATGTAGATTGGGTAAAATGGATGTAGAGTTAATAAAAATGGATGTAGAGTGGATAAAATGGATGTATAGTGGATAAAAATGGATGTAGAGTAGATAAAATAGATGTAGAGTGGATAAAAATGGATGTAGAGTGGATAAAATGGATGTCGAGTGGATAAAATGGATGTAGAGTGGATAAAAATGGATGTAGAGTATATAAATTGGATGTAGAGTATATAAAATGGATGTAGAGTGGATAAAAATGGATGTCGAGTGGATAAAATGGATATAGAGTGGATAAAAATGGATGTAGATTGGATAAAATGGATGTAGAGTTAATAAAAATGGATGTAGAGTGGATAAAATGGATGTAGAGTTAATAAAAATGGATGTAGAGTGGAAATAATGGATGTAGAGAGGATAAAATGGATGTAGAGTGGATAAACATGGATGTAGATTGGATAAAATGGATGTAGAGTTAATAAAAGTGGATGTAGAGTGGATAAAATGGATGTAGAGTTGATAAAAATGGATGTAGAGTGGATAAAAATGGATGTAGATTGGATAAAATGGATGTAGAGTGGATAAAAATGGATGTAGATTATATAAATTGGATGTAGAGTATATAAAATGGATGTAGAGTGGATAAAAATGGATGTCGAGTGGATAAAATGGATGTAGAGTGGATAAAAATGGATGTAGATTGGATAAAATGGATGTAGAGTTAATAAAAATGGATGTAGAGTGGATAAAATGGATGTATAGTGGATAAAAATGGATGTAGAGTAGATAAAATAGATGTAGAGTGGATAAAAATGGATGTAGAGTGGATAAAAATGGATGTAGATTGGATAAAATGGATGTAGAGTTAATAAAAGTGGATGTAGAGTGGATAAAATGGATGTAGAGTTGATAAAAATGGATGTAGAGTGGATAAAAATGGATGTAGATTGGATAAAATGGATGTAGAGTGGATAAAAATGGATGTAGATTATATAAATTGGATGTAGAGTATATAAAATGGATGTAGAGTGGATAAAAATGGATGTCGAGTGGATAAAATGGATGTAGAGTGGATAACAATGGATGTAGATTGGACAAAATGGATGTAGAGTTAATAAAAATGGATGTAGAGTGGATAAAATGGATGTATAGTGGATAAAAATGGATGTAGAGTGGATAAAAATGGATGTAGATTGGATAAAATGGATGTAGAGTGGATAAAAATGGATGTAGAGTGGATAAAATGGATGTAGAGTTAATAAAAATGGATGTAGAGTGGAAATAATGGATGTAGAGAGGATAAAATGGATGTAGAGTGGATAAAATGGATGTAGAGTTCATAAAAATGGATGTAGAGTGGATAAAATGGATGTAGAGTGGATAAAATGATTGTAGAGTGGATAAAATGGATGTAGAGTGGATAAAAATGGATGTAGAGTGGATAAAATGGATGTAGAGTGGATAAAAATGGATGTAGAGTGGATAAAATGGATGTCGAGTGGATAAAATGGATGTAGAGTGGATAAAAATAGATGTAGAGTGGATAAAAATGGATGTAGAGTGGATACAATGGATGTAGAGTGGATAAAAATGGATGTAGAGTGGATAAAATGGATGTAGAGTGGATAAAAATGGATGTAGAGTGGATAAAATGGATGTAGAGTGCATAAAAATGGATGTAGAGTGGATAAAAATGGATGTAGAGTGGATAAAATGGATGTAGAATGGATAAAATGGATGTAGAGTGGATAAAAATGGATGTAGAGAGGATAAAATGGATGTAGAGTGGATAAAATGGATGTACAGTTAATAAAAATGGATGTAGAGTGGAAATAATGGATGTAGAGAGGATAAAATGGATGTAGAATGGATAAAATGGATTTAGAGTTCATAAAAATGGATGTAGAGTGGATAAAAATGGACGTAGATTGGATAAAATGGATGTAGAGTTGATAAAATGGATGTAAAGTGGATAAAATGGATGTAGAGTTAATAAAAATGGATGTAGAGTGGAAATAATGGATGTAGAGAGGATAAAATGGATGTAGAGTGGATAAAATGGATGTAGAGTTCATAAAAATGGATGTAGAGTGGATAAAAATGGATGTAGATTGGATAAAATGGATGTGGAGTGGATAACAATGGATGTAGAGAGGATAAAAATGGATATAGGGTAGATAAAATGGATGTAGAGTTAATAAAAATGGATGTAGAGTGGATATAATGGATGTAGAGAGGATAAAATGGATGTGGAGTGGATAACAATGGATGTAGAGTGGATAAAATGGATGTAGAGTGGATAAAATGGATGAAGAGTGGATAAAATGGTTGTAGAGTGGATAAAATGGATGTAGAGTGGATAAAAATGGATGTAGATTGGATAAAATGGATGTGGAGTGGATAACAATGGATGTAGAGAGGATAAAAATGGATATAGGGTAGATAAAATGGATGTAGAGTGGATAAAAATGGATGTAGATTATATAAATTGGATGTAGAGTATATGAAATGGATGTAGAGTGGATAAAAATGGATGTCGAGTGGATAAAATGGATGTAGAGTGGATAAAATGGATGTAGATTGGATAAAATGGATGTAGAGTTAATAAAAATGGATGTAGAGTGGATAAAATGGATGTATAGTGGATAAAAATGGATGTAGAGTAGATAAAATAGATGTAGAGTGGATAAAAATGGATGTAGAATGGATAAAATGGATGTCGAGTGGATAAAATGGATGTAGAGTGGATAAAAATGGATGTAGAGTATATAAATTGGATGTAGAGTATATAAAATGGATGTAGAGTGGATAAAAATGGATGTCGAGTGGATAAAATGGATATAGAGTGGATAAAAATGGATGTAGATTGGATAAAATGGATGTAGAGTTGATAAAAATGGATGTAGAGTGGATAAAATGGATGTAGAGTTAATAAAAATGGATGTAGAGTGGAAATAATGGATGTAGAGAGGATAAAATGGATGTAGAGTGGATAAACATGGATGTAGATTGGGTAAAATGGATGTAGAGTTAATAAAAATGGATGTAGAGTGGAAATAATGGATGTAGAGAGGATAAAATGGATGTAGAGTGGATAAACATGGATGTAGATTGGATAAAATGGATGTAGAGTGGATAAAAATGGATGTAGAGTATATAAATTGGATGTAGAGTATATAAAATGGATGTAGAGTGGATAAAATGGTTGTAGAGTGGATAAAATGGATGTAGAGTAGATAAAAATGGATGTAGAGTGGATAAAATGGATGTAGAGTGGATAAAATGGATGTAGAGTGGATAAAAATGGATGTAGAGTGGATAAAATGGATGTAGAGTGCATAAAAATGGATGTTGAGTGGATAAAGTGGATGTAGAGTGGATAAAATGGATGTACATTTAATAAAAATGGATGTAGAGTGGATAAAAATGGATGTAGAGTGGATAAAAATGGATGTAGATTGGATAAAATGGATGTAGAGTTAATAAAAGTGGATGTAGAGTGGATAAAATGGATGTAGAGTTGATAAAAATGGATGTAGAGTGGATAAAAATGGATGTAGATTGGATAAAATGGATGTAGAGTGGATAAAAATGGATGTAGATTATATAAATTGGATGTAGAGTATATAAAATGGATGTAGAGTGGATAAAAATGGATGTAGATTGGATAAAATGGATGTAGAGTGGATAAAAATGGATGTAGATTATATAAATTGGATGTAGAGTATATAAAATGGATGTAGAGTGGATAAAAATGGATGTCGAGTGGATAAAATGGATGTATAGTGGATAAAAATGGATGTAGAGTAGATAAAATAGATGTAGAGTGGATAAAAATGGATGTAGAGTGGATAAAAATGGATGTAGATTGGATAAAATGGTTGTAGAGTTAATAAAAGTGGATGTAGAGTGGATAAAATGGATGTAGAGTTGATAAAAATGGATGTAGAGTGGATAAAAATGGATGTAGATTGGATAAAATGGATGTAGAGTGGATAAAAATTGATGTAGATTATATAAATTGGATGTAGAGTATATAAAATGGATGTAGAGTGGATAAAAATGGATGTCGAGTGGATAAAATGGATGTAGAGTGGATAAAAATGGATGTAGATTGGACAAAATGGATGTAGAGTTAATAAAAATGGATGTAGAGTGGATAAAATGGATGTATAGTGGATAAAAATGGATGTAGAGTAGATAAAATAGATGTAGAGTGGATAAAAATGGATGTAGAGTGGATAAAATTGATGTCGAGTGGATAAAATGGATGTAGAGTGGATAAAAATAGATGTAGAGTGGATAAAAATGGATGTAGAGTGGATACAATGGATGTAGAGTGGATAAAAATGGATGTAGAGTGGATAAAATGGATGTAGAGTGGATAAAAATGGATGTAGAGTGGATAAAATGGATGTAGAGTGCATAAAAATGGATGTTGAGTGGATAAAATGGATGTAGAGTGGATAAAATGGATGTACATTTAATAAAAATGGATGTAGAGTGGATAAAAATGGATGTAGAGTGGATAAAAATGGATGTAGATTGGATAAAATGGATGTAGAGTTAATAAAAGTGGATGTAGAGTGGATAAAATGGATGTAGAGTTGATAAAAATGGATGTAGAGTGGATAAAATGGATGTAGAATGGATAAAAATAGATGTAGAGTGGATAAAAATGGATGTAGAGTGGATACAATGGATGTAGAGTGGATAAAAATGGATGTAGAGTGGATAAAATGGATGTAGAGTGGATAAAAATGGATGTAGAGTGGATAAAATGGATGTAGAGTGCATAAAAATGGATGTTGAGTGGATAAAATGGATGTAGAGTGGATAAAATGGATGTTCATTTAATAAAAATGGATGTAGAGTGGATAAAAATGGATGTAGAGTGGATAAAAATGGATGTAGATTGGATAAAATGGATGTAGAGTTAATAAAAGTGGATGTAGAGTGGATAAAATGGATGTAGAGTTGATAAAAATGGATGTAGAGTGGATAAAAATGGATGTAGATTGGATAAAATGGATGTAGAGTGGATAAAAATGGATGTAGATTATATAAATTGGATGTAGAGTATATAAAATGGATGTAGAGTGGATAAAAATGGATGTTGAGTGGATAAAATGGATGTAGAGTGGATAAAATGGATGTGGAGTGGATAACAATGGATGTAGAGAGGATAAAAATGGATATAGGGTAGATAAAATGGATGTAGAGTTAATAAAAATGGATGTAGAGTGGATATAATGGATGTAGAGAGGATAAAATGGATGTGGAGTGGATAACAATGGATGTAGAGTGGATAAAATGGATGTAGAGTGGATAAAATGGATGAAGAGTGGATAAAATGGTTGTAGAGTGGATAAAATGGATGTAGAGTAGATAAAAATGGATGTAGAGTGGATAAAATGGATGTAGAGTGGATAAAATGGTTGTAGAGTGCATAAAAATGGATGTTGAGTGGATAAAATGGATGTAGAGTGGATAAAATGGATGTACATTTAATAAAAATGGATGTAGAGTGGATAAAAATGGATGTAGAGTGGATAAAATGGATGTAAAGTGGATAAAAATGGATGTCGAGTGGATAAAATGGATGTAGAGTGGAGAAAAATAGATGTAGAGAGGATAAAATGGAAGTAGAGTGGATAAAAATGGATGTAGAGTGGATAAAAATGGATGTAGAGTGGATAAAATGGATGTAGAGTGGATAAAAATGGATGTAGATTGGATAAAATGGATGTGGAGTGGATAACAATGGATGTAGAGAGGATAAAAATGGATATAGGGTAGATAAAATGGATGTAGAGTTAATAAAAATGGATGTAGAGTGGATATAATGGATGTAGAGAGGATAAAATGGATGTGGCGTGGATAACAATGGATGTAGAGTGGATAAAATGGATGTAGAGTGGATAAAATGGATGAAGAGTGGATAAAATGGTTGTAGAGTGGATAAAATGGATGTAGAGTAGATAAAAATGGATGTAGAGTGGATAAAATGGATGTAGAGTGGATAAAATGGATGTAGAGTGGATACAAATGGATGTAGAGTGGATAAAATGGATGTAGAGTGCATAAAAATGGATGTTGAGTGGATAAAGTGGATGTAGAGTGGATAAAATGGATGTACATTTAATAAAAATGGATGTAGAGTGGATAAAAATGGATGTAGAGTGGATAAAAATGGATGTAGATTGGATAAAATGGATGTAGAGTTAATAAAAGTGGATGTAGAGTGGATAAAATGGATGTAGAGTTGATAAAAATGGATGTAGAGTGGATAAAAATGGATGTAGATTGGATAAAATGGATGTAGAGTGGATAAAAATGGATGTAGATTATATAAATTGGATGTAGAGTATATAAAATGGATGTAGAGTGGATAAAAATGGATGTAGAGTGGATAAAATGGATGTAGAGTAGATAAAAATGGATGTAGAGTGGATAAAATGGATGTAGAGTGCATAAAAATGGATGTTGAGTGGATAAAATGGATGTAGAGTGGATAAAATGGATGTACATTTAATAAAAATGGATGTAGAGTGGATAAAAATGGATGTAGAGTGGATAAAAATGGATGTAGATTGGATAAAATGGATGTAGAGTTAATAAAAGTGGATGTAGAGTGGATAAAATGGATGTAGAGTTGATAAAAATGGATGTAGAGTGGATAAAATGGATGTAGAGTGGATAAAAATAGATGTAGAGTGGATAAAAATGGATGTAGAGTGGATACAATGGATGTAGAGTGGATAAAAATGGATGTAGAGTGGATAAAATGGATGTAGAGTGGATAAAAATGGATGTAGAGTGGATAAAATGGATGTAGAGTGCATAAAAATGGATGTTGAGTGGATAAAATGGATGTAGAGTGGATAAAATGGATGTCGAGTGGATAAAAATGGATGTAGATTATATAAATTGGATGTAGAGTATATAAAATGGATGTAGAGTGGATAAAAATGGATGTAGATTGGATAAAATGGATGTAGAGTGGATAAAAATGGATGTAGATTATATAAATTGGATGTAGAGTATATAAAATGGATGTAGAGTGGATAAAAATGGATGTCGAGTGGATAAAATGGATGTATAGTGGATAAAAATGGATGTAGAGTAGATAAAATAGATGTAGAGTGGATAAAAATGGATGTAGAGTGGATAAAAATGGATGTAGATTGGATAAAATGGATGTAGAGTGGATAAAAATTGATGTAGATTATATAACTTGGATGTAGAGTATATAAAATGGATGTAGAGTGGATAAAAATGGATGTCGAGTGGATAAAATGGATGTAGAGTGGATAAAAATGGATGTAGATTGGACAAAATGGATGTAGAGTTAATAAAAATGGATGTAGAGTGGATAAAATGGATGTATAGTGGATAAAAATGGATGTAGAGTAGATAAAATAGATGTAGAGTGGATAAAAATGGATGTAGAGTGGATAAAATGGATGTCGAGTGGATAAAATGGATGTAGAGTGGATAAGAATAGATGTAGAGTGGATAAAAATGGATGTAGAGTGGATACAATGGATGTAGAGTGGATAAAAATGGATGTAGAGTGGATAAAATGGATGTAGAGTGGATAAAAATGGATGTAGAGTGGATAAAATGGATGTAGAGTGCATAAAAATGGATGTTGAGTGGATAAAATGGATGTAGAGTGGATAAAATGGATGTACATTTAATAAAAATGGATGTAGAGTGGATAAAAATGGATGTAGAGTGGATAAAAATGGATGTAGATTGGATAAAATGGATGTAGAGTTAATAAAAGTGGATGTAGAGTGGATAAAATGGATGTAGAGTTGATAAAAATGGATGTAGAGTGGATAAAAATGGATGTAGATTGGATAAAATGGATGTAGAGTGGATAAAAATGGATGTAGATTATATAAATTGGATGTAGAGTATATAAAATGGATGTAGAGTGGATAAAAATGGATGTCGAGTGGATAAAATGGATGTAGAGTGGATAAAATGGATGTAGATTGGATAAAATGGATGTAGAGTTAATAAAAATGGATGTAGAGTGGATAAAATGGATGTATAGTGGATAAAAATGGATGGAGAGTAGATAAAATAGATGTAGAGTGGATAAAAATGGATGTAGAGTGGATAAAATGGATGTCGAGTGGATAAAATGGATGTAGAGTGGATAAAAATAGATGTAGAGTGGATAAAAATGGATGTAGAGTGGATACAATGGATGTAGAGTGGATAAAAATGGATGTAGAGTGGATAAAATGGATGTAGAGTGGATAAAAATGGATGTAGAGTGGATAAAATGGATGTAGAGTGCATAAAAATGGATGTTGAGTGGATAAAATGGATGTAGAGTGGATAAAATGGATGTACATTTAATAAAAATGGATGTAGAGTGGATAAAAATGGATGTAGAGTGGATGAAATGGATGTAGAGTGGATAAAATGGATGTAGAGTGGATAAAAATGGATGTAGAGTGGATAAAAATGGATATAGGGTAGATAAAATGGATGTAGAGTTAATAAAAATGGATGTAGAGTGGGTATAATGGATGTAGAGAGGATAAAATGGATGTGGAGTGGATAACAATGGATGTAGAGTGGATAAAATGGATGTAGAGTGGATAAAATGGATGAAGAGTGGATAAAATGGTTGTAGAGTGGATAAAATGGATGTAGAGTAGATAAAAATGGATGTAGAGTGGATAAAATGGATGTAGAGTGGATAAAAATGGATGTAGAGTGGATAAAATGGATGTAGAGTGCATAAAAATGGATGTTGAGTGGATAAAATGGATGTAGAGTGGATAAAATTAATGTACATTTAATAAAAATGGATGTAGAGTGGATAAAAATGGATGTAGAGTGGATAAAAATGGATGTAGATTGGATAAAATGGATGTAGAGTTAATAAAAGTGGATGTAGAGTGGATAAAATGGATGTAGAGTTGATAAAAATGGATGTAGAGTGGATAAAAATGGATGTCGAGTGGATAAAATGGATGTAGAGTGGATAAAATGGATGTAGATTGGATAAAATGGATGTAGAGTTAATAAAAATGGATGTAGAGTGGATAAAATGGATGTATAGTGGATAAAAATGGATGTAGAGTAGATAAAATAGATGTAGAGTGGATAAAAATGGATGTAGAGTGGATAAAATGGATGTCGAGTGGATAAAATGGATGTAGAGTGGATAAAAATAGATGTAGAGTGGATAAAAATGGATGTAGAGTGGATACAATGGATGTAGAGTGGATAAAAATGGATGTAGAGTGGATAAAAATGGATGTAGAGTGGATAAAAATGGATGTAGATTGGATAAAATGGATGTAGAGTGGATAAAAATGGATGTAGAGTGGATAAAATGGATGTAGAGTTAATAAAAATGGATGTAGAGTGGAAATAATGGATGTAGAGAGGATAAAATGGATGTAGAGTGGATAAAATGGATGTAGAGTTCATAAAAATGGATGTAGAGTGGATAAAATGGATGTAGAGTGGATAAAATGATTGTAGAGTGGATAAAATGGATGTAGAGTGGATAAAAATGGATGTAGAGTGGATAAAATGGTTGTAGAGTGGATAAAATGGATGTAGAGTAGATAAAAATGGATGTAGAGTGGATAAAATGGATGTAGAGTGGATAAAAATGGATGTAGAGTGGATAAAAATGGATGTAGATTGGATAAAATGGATGTAGAGTGGATGAAAATGGATGTAGAGTATATAAATTGGATGTAGAGTATATAAAATGGATGTAGAGTGGATAAAAATGGATGTAGAGTGGATAAAATGGATGTAGAGTTGATAAAAATGGATGTAGAGTGGATAAAATGGATGTAGAGTAGATAAAATGGATGTAGAGTGGATAAAATGGATGTAGAGTTGATAAAATGGATGTAAAGTGGATAAAATGGATGTAGAGTTAATAAAAATGGATGTAGAGTGGAAATAATGGATGTAGAGAGGATAAAATGGATGTAGAGTGGATAAAATGGATGTAGAGTTCATAAAAATGGATGTAGAGTGGATAAAAATGGATGTAGATTGGATAAAATGGATGTGGAGTGGATAACAATGGATGTAGAGAGGATAAAATGGATGTAGAGTGGATAAAATGGTTGTAGAGTGGATAAAATGGATGTAGAGTAGATAAAATAGATGTAGAGTGGATAAAAATGGATGTAGAGTGGATAAAATGGATGTCGAGTGGATAAAATGGATGTAGAGTGGATAAAAATGGATGTAGATTGGATAAAATGGATGTAGAGTTAATAAAAATGGATGTAGAGTGGAAATAATGGATGTAGAGAGGATAAAATGGATGTAGAGTGGATAAAATGGATGTAGAGTTCATAAAAATGGATGTAGAGTGGATAAAATGGATGTAGAGTGGATAAAATGATTGTAGAGTGGATAAAATGGATGTAGAGTGGATAAAAATGGATGTTGAGTGGATAAAATGGATGTAGAGTGGATAAAATGGTTGTAGAGTGGATAAAAATGGATGTAGAGTGGATAAAATGGATGTAGAATGGATAAAATGGATGTAGAGTGGATAAAAATGGATGTAGATTGGATAATATGGATGTAGAGTTGATAAAATGGATGTAAAGTGGATAAAATGGATGTAGAGTTAATAAAAATGGATGTAGAGTGGAAATAATGGATGTAGAGAGGATAAAATGGATGTAGAGTGGATAAAATGGATGTAGAGTTCATAAAAATGGATGTAGAGTGGATAAAAATGGATGTAGATTGGATAAAATGGATGTGGAGTGGATAACAATGGATGTAGAGAGGATAAAAATGGATATAGGGTAGATAAAATGGATGTAGAGTTAATAAAAATGGATGTAGAGTGGATATAATGGATGTAGAGAGGATAAAATGGATGTGGAGTGGATAACAATGGATGTAGAGTGGATAAAATGGATGTAGAGTGGATAAAATGGATGAAGAGTTGATAAAATGGTTGTAGAGTGGATAAAATGGATGTAGAGTGGATAAAAATGGATGTAGATTGGATAAAATGGATGTGGAGTGGATAACAATGGATGTAGAGAGGATAAAAATGGATATAGGGTAGATAAAATGGATGTAGAGTGGATAAAAATGGATGTAGATTATATAAATTGGATGTAGAGTATATGAAATGGATGTAGAGTGGATAAAAATGGATGTCGAGTGGATAAAATGGATGTAGAGTGGATAAAATGGATGTAGATTGGGTAAAATGGATGTAGAGTTAATAAAAATGGATGTAGAGTGGATAAAATGGATGTATAGTGGATAAAAATGGATGTAGAGTAGATAAAATAGATGTAGAGTGGATAAAAATGGATGTAGAGTGGATAAAATGGATGTCGAGTGGATAAAATGGATGTAGAGTGGATAAAAATGGATGTAGAGTATATAAATTGGATGTAGAGTATATAAAATGGATGTAGAGTGGATAAAAATGGATGTCGAGTGGATAAAATGGATATAGAGTGGATAAAAATGGATGTAGATTGGATAAAATGGATGTAGAGTTAATAAAAATGGATGTAGAGTGGATAAAATGGATGTAGAGTTAATAAAAATGGATGTAGAGTGGAAATAATGGATGTAGAGAGGATAAAATGGATGTAGAGTGGATAAACATGGATGTAGATTGGATAAAATGGATGTAGAGTTAATAAAAGTGGATGTAGAGTGGATAAAATGGATGTAGAGTTGATAAAAATGGATGTAGAGTGGATAAAAATGGATGTAGATTGGATAAAATGGATGTAGAGTGGATAAAAATGGATGTAGATTATATAAATTGGATGTAGAGTATATAAAATGGATGTAGAGTGGATAAAAATGGATGTCGAGTGGATAAAATGGATGTAGAGTGGATAAAAATGGATGTAGATTGGATAAAATGGATGTAGAGTTAATAAAAATGGATGTAGAGTGGATAAAATGGATGTATAGTGGATAAAAATGGATGTAGAGTAGATAAAATAGATGTAGAGTGGATAAAAATGGATGTAGAGTGGATAAAAATGGATGTAGATTGGATAAAATGGATGTAGAGTTAATAAAAGTGGATGTAGAGTGGATAAAATGGATGTAGAGTTGATAAAAATGGATGTAGAGTGGATAAAAATGGATGTAGATTGGATAAAATGGATGTAGAGTGGATAAAAATGGATGTAGATTATATAAATTGGATGTAGAGTATATAAAATGGATGTAGAGTGGATAAAAATGGATGTCGAGTGGATAAAATGGATGTAGAGTGGATAACAATGGATGTAGATTGGACAAAATGGATGTAGAGTTAATAAAAATGGATGTAGAGTGGATAAAATGGATGTATAGTGGATAAAAATGGATGTAGAGTGGATAAAAATGGATGTAGATTGGATAAAATGGATGTAGAGTGGATAAAAATGGATGTAGAGTGGATAAAATGGATGTAGAGTTAATAAAAATGGATGTAGAGTGGAAATAATGGATGTAGAGAGGATAAAATGGATGTAGAGTGGATAAAATGGATGTAGAGTTCATAAAAATGGATGTAGAGTGGATAAAATGGATGTAGAGTGGATAAAATGATTGTAGAGTGGATAAAATGGATGTAGAGTGGATAAAAATGGATGTAGAGTGGATAAAATGGATGTAGAGTGGATAAAAATGGATGTAGAGTGGATAAAATGGATGTCGAGTGGATAAAATGGATGTAGAGTGGATAAAAATAGATGTAGAGTGGATAAAAATGGATGTAGAGTGGATACAATGGATGTAGAGTGGATAAAAATGGATGTAGAGTGGATAAAATGGATGTAGAGTGGATAAAATGGATGTAGAGTGGATAAAATGATTGTAGAGTGGATAAAATGGATGTAGAGTGGATAAAAATGGATGTTGAGTGGATAAAATGGATGTAGAGTGGATAAAATGGTTGTAGAGTGGATAAAAATGGATGTAGAGTGGATAAAATGGATGTAGAATGGATAAAATGGATGTAGAGTGGATAAAAATGGATGTAGATTGGATAATATGGATGTAGAGTTGATAAAATGGATGTAAAGTGGATAAAATGGATGTAGAGTTAATAAAAATGGATGTAGAGTGGAAATAATGGATGTAGAGAGGATAAAATGGATGTAGAGTGGATAAAATGGATGTAGAGTTCATAAAAATGGATGTAGAGTGGATAAAAATGGATGTAGATTGGATAAAATGGATGTGGAGTGGATAACAATGGATGTAGAGAGGATAAAAATGGATATAGGGTAGATAAAATGGATGTAGAGTTAATAAAAATGGATGTAGAGTGGATATAATGGATGTAGAGAGGATAAAATGGATGTGGAGTGGATAACAATGGATGTAGAGTGGATAAAATGGATGTAGAGTGGATAAAATGGATGAAGAGTGGATAAAATGGTTGTAGAGTGGATAAAATGGATGTAGAGTGGATAAAAATGGATGTAGATTGGATAAAATGGATGTGGAGTGGATAACAATGGATGTAGAGAGGATAAAAATGGATATAGGGTAGATAAAATGGATGTAGAGTGGATAAAAATGGATGTAGATTATATAAATTGGATGTAGAGTATATGAAATGGATGTAGAGTGGATAAAAATGGATGTAGAGTGGATAAAATGGATGTAGAGTGGATAAAATGGATGTAGATTGGGTAAAATGGATGTAGAGTTAATAAAAATGGATGTAGAGTGGATAAAATGGATGTATAGTGGATAAAAATGGATGTAGAGTAGATAAAATAGATGTAGAGTGGATAAAAATGGATGTAGAGTGGATAAAATGGATGTCGAGTGGATAAAATGGATGTAGAGTGGATAAAAATGGATGTAGAGTATATAAATTGGATGTAGAGTATATAAAATGGATGTAGAGTGGATAAAAATGGATGTCGAGTGGATAAAATGGATATAGAGTGGATAAAAATGGATGTAGATTGGATAAAATGGATGTAGAGTTAATAAAAATGGATGTAGAGTGGATAAAATGGATGTAGAGTTAATAAAAATGGATGTAGAGTGGAAATAATGGATGTAGAGAGGATAAAATGGATGTAGAGTGGATAAAAATGGATGTAGAGTTGATAAAAATGGATGTAGAGTTAATAAAAGTGGATGTAGAGTGGATAAAATGGATGTAGAGTTGATAAAAATGGATGTAGAGTGGATAAAAATGGATGTAGATTGGATAAAATGGATGTAGAGTGGATAAAAATGGATGTAGATTATATAAATTGGATGTAGAGTATATAAAATGGATGTAGAGTGGATAAAAATGGATGTCGAGTGGATAAAATGGATGTAGAGTGGATAAAAATGGATGTAGATTGGATAAAATGGATGTAGAGTTAATAAAAATGGATGTAGAGTGGATAAAATGGATGTATAGTGGATAAAAATGGATGTAGAGTAGATAAAATAGATGTAGAGTGGATAAAAATGGATGTAGAGTGGATAAAAATGGATGTAGATTGGATAAAATGGATGTAGAGTTAATAAAAGTGGATGTAGAGTGGATAAAATGGATGTAGAGTTGATAAAAATGGATGTAGAGTGGATAAAAATGGATGTAGATTGGATAAAATGGATGTAGAGTGGACAAAAATGGATGTAGATTATATAAATTGGATGTAGAGTATATAAAATGGATGTAGAGTGGATAAAAATGGATGTAGATTGGATAAAATGGATGTAGAGTGGATAAAAATGGATGTAGAGTGGATAAAATGGATGTAGAGTTAATAAAAATGGATGTAGAGTGGAAATAATGGATGTAGAGAGGATAAAATGGATGTAGAGTGGATAAAATGGATGTAGAGTTCATAAAAATGGATGTAGAGTGGATAAAATGGATGTAGAGTGGATAAAATGATTGTAGAGTGGATAAAATGGATGTAGAGTGGATAAAAATGGATGTAGAGTGGATAAAATGGATGTAGAGTGGATAAAAATGGATGTAGAGTGGTGTTTGAGAATCTGCCTTTTCGGTTTGTCGAAAAGGCAGGTTCCGACTTTACCATCATCCACGGATTCAAACGAATAATTACGTTCCGGTTTTTCAGCCGGAAGTAACTTTCTCTTTTGGAAATACTTCCGGATTCTTCGAGAACTTTCTCGAAGAATCCGGAGTTCCAGCCAATCACGGATCGTTTCGTCTACCCACGCCGCGTGCGTGGTGCGCCACCACGCGGTCTTCCTCACTTTTCGTTCAAACGGTCTAGTGACCACACGTGCCTTTTCGCTACTTTCGCTAATTTTGATTCCTGTTTGCTATATTATACGACCTTTGCTTTCACCACGGCCTTTGACTCTCACGCTTCTTCATCCACGGACTAAAACTGCTTATCACGACATTGGAACGCCCACGGAATTGATTTAGGACTCGAAACAAAAGGACGCCACGTGCTTGCACACCCACGGTAATCATCATGCACTAATTACATCCTCGGCACATCGCACCATTACGAACGAAACGAACGATCCATGGCCCATATTAATTGTAAATAACGATAATGTAAATATTCATCCGCACCATCCATTGTACATAAACTCATGCAGTCATCGTCATATCATTTTGTAATAAATTCATCTGTTTTTTGGCCCATTACATACGCGTGCTTGCAAGTGATTTTTCCACCTATATTTTCCACCATCCGCACATTACTAGTTCACTAAAATCGAGAACATTTGGTCCTTCGAGCCGGATGGTGGATATCTCTCGCGGCCGCGTGTGTATATTCTTGACTTTGACTGTACTTGAGGCTCATCGCGCGGATGTAAACAACCGCGGTTCTCAACGTACTTTTTCGAACGGCGTTCAATTTCGTTGTGTGCGGTGTGGTTCTTGTCGTGAATTTTGCGGTTTTCTTCATCATGTCGGGCATCAACAGGATCAACAAAGCGATAAGTTTTGGACCATTGGGGAGGGGACCCCCCACCATGAATCTCGACGATGGCTCATCCACGGAACCGGCGCAGAAGGAAGGCTCATCCAAGGACACCGGCGCATCTAAACGGGTGATTAAGCTCCCGTGCCTCACCCCCGACCCACCCACGGAGGTTCAAGACTCATCCTCGATAGCCAAGGGCAAGGCGACAAGGAGCAAGTCACCCGCGGTGCTTCCAGCTGAGCTGGAAGCCAAGGCACAGACGCAACGGAGCCGAGTCAGGGAGATCGCGGAGATCGTCGACGACATCCCCATGGACCCCGACAAGACCTCGTTGGTTGAGGTCGACATGCTCGTTGAGCATCTCGAAGAGGCCCACGTGGTGTTCCGGACGGAACACACGTATATGGAGCTGCAATGGCCCGCGGCTTTCCTCAACCACGGATATTTCAAAGACGACATTCACGGCACCGAGTCACGACTTCATCGCACGGGCAAAATGGCTCTGGGGCGCCTCCGACACACCCTCAAAACAGCATCCATGGCAAAGGCCCAGTCCACGGAGACGCGGTTCATGACCAAGCTCCCGGACATAGCGCTGCCCACATTTGACGGCGATTACGCCGCATGGCCAGCATTCCGGGACTTATTCACCCAACTCATCCTCGGAAATGAGCGGCTGTCCAACATAGAGAGGCTGCACTACCTGCGGGGGTGTGTGCGGGGGGAGCCTCACAAGCTCATCGCGGGACTACCACTGGTCGGCACATCCTTGGAGGCATCGTGGAAGGTGCTCGAGGCGCGTTTTGAGAACCGGCGGTTCCTCATCCAGGCGCGTCTCGACCAAATCCTCGAGATTCCCAGGCTCGAGAAGAGGACGGCAACTGGGTTGACCCAGCTCGTGTCCCAGGTGGCTGACTCATACAGGGTCCTGAAGACGATGGAGGAGGAGAATATCCTCGAAAGTCTCCTCGTCAACCACCTGGCACGACACCTTGACGCAACCACGGCTGAGCTCTGGGAGACTTCCCTCGGGAGCTCCTCTAAGTACCCGAGCTTCGAGGCCCTTGAGGCATTCATCATGGCTCAGGCAAGGGTATTGGAGCGCCTGGAGGTAAATTCATCCAGGGAAGGGCTCACGTATGCAGCCAAGGCCCAGAGCTCCAGCGGCACATGTTCGTCCTCTGCGCGGCCATCCACGGTGCCTGCCAAAACATCGGCTCAACCACGGAAGGTGCTAGTGGCAACGGCGCATCAGGGTCCCACACCGGCGCTTCAGACTCCCGCACCGGCTCAACCTCGGGTTGCGCACACCGCCACCGGCACACCTGTGGACCCGAAGACGCAGTGTGACTACTGCAGGGAGGTGCACTACCTCGTTCGGTGTCCCAGGTTCCGGGACCTCACAGTGGCGGATCGGCGCAAGGTGGTGCGCAACCAGAGGTTGTGCTTCAACTGCCTGGGGCGGCACAGTGTCAATGTGTGCCGCAACCAGGTGAGCTGCCTCTCGTGTGCGGGCAGGCACCACACAATGCTGCACGACGAGGCACACCACGGCACAACCACGGTCACCCCCGGCACAACCAGAACTGCAGCCACGGACAAGCCCAGGCCCAGCACCTCCTCCGCCAATCACTAGGACCACGGCGCAATCGTTGACGACCCATGCAGACATCCCCGGACTACGACACTCATCCACGGTAACGACTCCATAGAAACAGACTGCATCCACGGCCTGTCACCAAAAGTGACAGGTCAACATAACCTCCAAGGACCGCCAACCACACATCCACAGCTACAAGCAGATTTCATCCACGGACCGCCTTCAACTCTGCTTGCAACAGCCATGGTAACGATCCATACCACGGTATGTACCCACAAAGCTCGTCTATTAATTGATTCTGGTTCAGAATTAACCTTTGTATCTGAAAGGTTGGTTCGCACACTTAATGTCCAACGCCACCACTCATCCATGGCTATCATCGGCATAGGTGGTAATAAATCTACGCATACACGGGGTATAGTTTCACTGACACTATGTTCCATGTATAGAGCAGCCTCAGTCACGGTACAGGCCCATATCCTCACCAACATGACAACGATTCTGCCATCCTTCGATTCTCCAGGCCAGACGTGGCCACATTTGGAAAAACTAAAGCTGGCGGACACAGATTTCCTGACGCCAAGGAGAATCGACATCATCCTCGGTGCAGATTACTATGGTGAGGTTATAAAACCCAATATTATAAGGGAATCTCCATCTATGCCTATCGCACAGCTTTCTGTATTCGGGTGGCTCATCCTGGGCCCTGTTTCATCCACGAATCTGTCAAAATCAATTAACCTCCATGCATCTATCCAACACCAGGATGCAGATTTGCAGAAAATGCTCACAAAATTTTGGGAGCAGGAGGAGGTTATGTTTGACAGCACCGATACACTGACACCCGATGAGCAGGAATGCGAGGATCATTTTCGTACGACACATTCACGAGACGCATCCGGAAGGTACATTGTTCGACTCCCTCTGAAAACACCGGCATCCATCCTCGGAGCATCACATTTACCGGCGCATCGCAGTCTTGACAGCAGACTGAGAAAATTTCAGAGGGACCACCACTATCGAACTTTGTACTCTGCATTCATGAAAGAATACGAGGAACTTGGACACATGACACGAGTCTCAGGTGAGTCTTTAGGAAAGACAAATCGTGCTGAATTTCACGTCGATTCTGTGGCTGGGATGACCTTGGCACATGAAGCTTCGGCTTCAGGAGGGTTGAGGGTCCCGCATGGTCACACTTCGGCAGAAATCAGCCGACCTGTCTACTATTTGCCTCACCATGGAGTTCTCAAGTCAGACGGCACATCCACGAAAATTCGAGTAGTTTTCAACGGCTCATGCCCCAGTTCTTCGGGAAATTCTTTAAATGATATTATGCATACAGGAGCGAATCTAATGTTGGATATTACAGGTGTACTGATGTGGATACGGCACTATAGACACATATTTGCTACAGATATCACCAAAATGTACCGGCAGATACAGGTACACAAGGACGACTGGGATCTGCAGCGAATATTGTGGATCGACGCACAAATGAACAAGGTTCCATATCAGCTCACCACGGTTACATATGGCACAAGAGCGGCTCCATTTTTGGCAGTACGGACGCTCATTCAGTTGGCTGAAGACGAGGGCCAACGATTTCCATTGGCGGTTCCATCAATCTTGAAGGGAAGATACGTAGACGACATCTTTGGCGGTGCCGATTCTACACGCCAGCTTAAAAAAGTTGCGAAACAATTAATAGGATTGTGCAACGCGGGCGGATTTCCACTAGCGAAATGGCATTCAACCAGCTACGATCTTCTCGACATGATTTCGACACACGAAGCAGCAGGACCCATTATTTTCGACGATTGCGCAACTAAAATACTTGGAATACGATGGCATCCACAGACCGACACATTTTCCTTCCATTCACGGATTCAAGACCATACGGGAGCATTTACAAAACGACTCGCATTATCTGAAGTGGCACAGATATTCGATCCACTCGGCTTTGTATCGCCGGTTGTAGTCAGAGCAAAAATGCTGCTTCAGGAGCTCTGGCTGCACAAAATTGGCTGGGACGACCCATTACCGTCTCAGCTCGCATCAAAATGGAAGGACATCAGAGAAGATTTCAAAGGACTGGCCAGTCTCTCTATACCAAGATGGTTCGGCACATATACGAACACCACGGTGGAATTACACGGCTTCTCTGATGCCTCACAACTTGCAATGTCTGCAGTTGTGTATCTGGTTACTACCTCGACGTCCACGGATCCAAAATGCACATTGGTTTGTTCCAAAACCAAGGTAGCTCCCATCAAGGCTCTAACAATCCCGCGACTCGAATTGTCAGCAGCGCTGCTATTATCTAAATTAATGACACATGTAATTGCCACGATTCATTTCAAGGTTTCAGCGATTCATTTGTGGACAGACTCGAGCGTAACATTAACGTGGATCAAGGCACATCCATCGAGATGGAAGGACTACATACGAAACAGAGTGACGCAGATTCAACAACTTACTCCAACTGGTCATTGGAGACACGTACCCGGCCCATCCAATCCTGCAGATTGCGCCTCACGAGGCGTAACGACACAGCAGTTGAAGGATCATCATCTATGGTGGACGGGACCACCATGGATAACGCAACCGATGCATCTTTGGCCTCCACAACCCACGGAACCGGACGACTCGTGCGCACTGGAAGCTCGTCCCGGAATTGCATTCACGGCTGCTGCACCCAAAATTGACTACCACTGGGATATCATATACAGGTATTCCTCTCTCCACAAGTTGTTACGCGTCACAGCAATTTGTTTTAGAGTACTCGCCAGACTACGAGGTACTCTAGATGCATCCATGGTTGCATACATCTCGGCGCTTGATATGGAGCATGCACGGATATTTTGGGTAAAGGCAACACAAGCAGCGTATTTCTCCCACGAGTTGAGGACGCTTAACTCGAATGGCACATTATCGAAAAACCATGCTTTTTCTCGACTCACTGCATTTGTCGATGAAAAGGGAGTAATACGGGTAGGAGGCCGACTCCAAAAGTCGGCCCTCACATTTGAAGAACAGCATCCAGCGATATTACCTCGTCATTCAAAATTATCTGACCTTATTATTCTTCAGGCACATTTACGGACACTCCACGGTGGCACACAATTAACCCTGGCACATATTCGGCAATTATATTGGATCATAGGAGGGAGGGCTCCGGTCAAGGCTCATATTCTCCGGTGCATTACCTGTGCACGACACAGGGGAATACGAGCGCAGCAGCTCATGGGACAGCTGCCGATTTCTCGAGTGTCACCTTCGAGACCGTTCACCACCACCGGTGTGGACTATGCCGGACCCCTCACAGTCAAAACGTGGAAGGGCCGTGGGGCAAAGACGTCAAAGGGATGGATTTGCGTCTTTGTCTGTTTTGCAACGTCTGCAGTCCACCTCGAGACTGTAAGCGACTGCACCACGGAAGGATTCATCGCGGCATACAGACGATTTTCGGCACGACGAGGTATACCTCTCACAATTTATTCGGATTGCGGCACGAATTTTGTGGGAGCGGACACATCGATACAACGGCTCTTCAAGCGCGCAACCACGGAGCATCAAACCATCGCTGCAATATTATCCAAGGACAGGACTCAGTGGTTATTTAATCCACCTGCAGCACCACACATGGGTGGAAAGTGGGAGGCGGTGGTAAAATCAATAAAATTTCACCTCCGCCGCACTGTAGGTGAGACCATTTTGACCTTTGAGGAGCTTACCACGATGCTGGCGCAAATCGAAGCTATCCTCAATTCACGGCCCATGGAACCACTGAGTGACGACCCAGACGACATCTCGGCATTGACGCCAGGACATTTTTTAACGGGCAGCGCTCTTACCACGCTCCCAGAACCATCCTTGGAAGACCTGGAGGTCAACCGGCTGTCACGTTGGCAGCTGGTACAGCAAAAGACTCAGCAATTTTGGACACAATGGGTCGCTCATTACCTGCAACGGCACCAATCCATTTCGAAATGGCACCACCCTTCCAACGAGCTTAAGGTGGGCTCGCTTGTACTCATCACCGATGAGAGGCTTCCACCAACAAAGTGGCCGTTGGCAAGGATCACCACCATGCATCCAGGGAAAGACGGACATACACGGGTGGTAACCCTCAGGACAGCTACCACCACCCTCACTCGACCCATCGCGAAGCTTGCGCCACTGCCGATTCAACCACGGGGATGACCAGTTTACGCCTGGGCCATCGGTTCCTCAGCAAGGATTGCTGAGGGCGGGCGGAAATGTTTGAGAATCTGCCTTTTCGGTTTGTCGAAAAGGCAGGTTCCGACTTTACCATCATCCACGGATTCAAACGAATAATTACGTTCCGGTTTTTCAGCCGGAAGTAACTTTCTCTTTTGGAAATACTTCCGGATTCTTCGAGAACTTTCTCGAAGAATCCGGAGTTCCAGCCAATCACGGATCGTTTCGTCTACCCACGCCGCGTGCGTGGTGCGCCACCACGCGGTCTTCCTCACTTTTCGTTCAAACGGTCTAGTGACCACACGTGCCTTTTCGCTACTTTCGCTAATTTTGATTCCTGTTTGCTATATTATACGACCTTTGCTTTCACCACGGCCTTTGACTCTCACGCTTCTTCATCCACGGACTAAAACTGCTTATCACGACATTGGAACGCCCACGGAATTGATTTAGGACTCGAAACAAAAGGACGCCACGTGCTTGCACACCCACGGTAATCATCATGCACTAATTACATCCTCGGCACATCGCACCATTACGAACGAAACGAACGATCCATGGCCCATATTAATTGTAAATAACGATAATGTAAATATTCATCCGCACCATCCATTGTACATAAACTCATGCAGTCATCGTCATATCATTTTGTAATAAATTCATCTGTTTTTTGGCCCATTACATACGCGTGCTTGCAAGTGATTTTTCCACCTATATTTTCCACCATCCGCACATTACTAGTTCACTAAAATCGAGAACAAGTGGATAAAATGGATGTCGAGTGGATAAAATGGATGTAGAGTGGATAAAAATAGATGTAGAGTGGATAAAAATGGATGTAGAGTGGATACAATGGATGTAGAGTGGATAAAAATGGATGTAGAGTGGATAAAATGGATGTAGAGTGGATAAAAATGGATGTAGAGTGGATAAAATGGATGTAGAGTGCATAAAAATGGATGTAGAGTGGATAAAAATGGATGTAGATTGGATAAAATGGATGTAGAGTGGATAAAAATGGATGTAGATTATATAAATTGGATGTAGAGTATATAAAATGGATGTAGAGTGGATAAAAATGGATGTCGAGTGGATAAAATGGATGTAGAGTGGATAAAATGGATGTAGATTGGATAAAATGGATGTAGAGTTAATAAAAATGGATGTAGAGTGGATAAAATGGATGTATAGTGGATAAAAATGGATGTAGAGTAGATAAAATGGATGTAGAGTGGATAAAAATGGATGTAGAGTGGATAAAATGGATGTCGAGTGGATAAAATGGATGTAGAGTGGATAAAAATGGATGTAGATTGGATAAAATGGATGTAGAGTTAATAAAAATGGATGTAGAGTGGAAATAATGGATGTAGAGAGGATAAAATGGATGTAGAGTGGATAAAATGGATGTAGAGTTCATAAAAATGGATGTAGAGTGGATAAAATGGATGTAGAGTGGATAAAATGATTGTAGAGTGGATAAAATGGATGTAGAGTGGATAAAAATGGATGTTGAGTGGATAAAATGGATGTAGAGTGGATAAAATGGTTGTAGAGTGGATAAAAATGGATGTAGAGTGGATAAAATGGATGTAGAATGGATAAAATGGATGTAGAGTGGATAAAAATGGATGTAGAGAGGATAAAATGGATGTAGAGTGGATAAAATGGATGTACAGTTAATAAAAATGGATGTAGAGTGGAAATAATGGATGTAGAGAGGATAAAATGGATGTAGAATGGATAAAATGGATTTAGAGTTCATAAAAATGGATGTAGAGTGGATAAAAATGGACGTAGATTGGATAAAATGGATGTAGAGTTGATAAAATGGATGTAAAGTGGATAAAATGGATGTAGAGTTAATAAAAATGGATGTAGAGTGGAAATAATGGATGTAGAGAGGATAAAATGGATGTAGAGTGGATAAAATGGATGTAGAGTTCATAAAAATGGATGTAGAGTGGATAAAAATGGATGTAGATTGGATAAAATGGATGTGGAGTGGATAACAATGGATGTAGAGAGGATAAAAATGGATATAGGGTAGATAAAATGGATGTAGAGTTAATAAAAATGGATGTAGAGTGGATATAATGGATGTAGAGAGGATAAAATGGATGTGGAGTGGATAACAATGGATGTAGAGTGGATAAAATGGATGTAGAGTGGATAAAATGGATGAAGAGTGGATAAAATGGTTGTAGAGTGGATAAAATGGATGTAGAGTGGATAAAAATGGATGTAGATTGGATAAAATGGATGTGGAGTGGATAACAATGGATGTAGAGAGGATAAAAATGGATATAGGGTAGATAAAATGGATGTAGAGTGGATAAAAATGGATGTAGATTATATAAATTGGATGTAGAGTATATGAAATGGATGTAGAGTGGATAAAAATGGATGTCGAGTGGATAAAATGGATGTAGAGTGGATAAAATGGATGTAGATTGGATAAAATGGATGTAGAGTTAATAAAAATGGATGTAGAGTGGATAAAATGGATGTATGGTGGATAAAAATGGATGTAGAGTAGATAAAATAGATGTAGAGTGGATAAAAATGGATGTAGAATGGATAAAATGGATGTCGAGTGGATAAAATGGATGTAGAGTGGATAAAAATGGATGTAGAGTATATAAATTGGATGTAGAGTATATAAAATGGATGTAGAGTGGATAAAAATGGATGTCGAGTGGATAAAATGGATATAGAGTGGATAAAAATGGATGTAGATTGGATAAAATGGATGTAGAGTTGATAAAAATGGATGTAGAGTGGATAAAATGGATGTAGAGTTAATAAAAATGGATGTAGAGTGGAAATAATGGATGTAGAGAGGATAAAATGGATGTAGAGTGGATAAACATGGATGTAGATTGGGTAAAATGGATGTAGAGTTAATAAAAATGGATGTAGAGTGGAAATAATGGATGTAGAGAGGATAAAATGGATGTAGAGTGGATAAACATGGATGTAGATTGGATAAAATGGATGTAGAGTGGATAAAAATGGATGTAGAGTATATAAATTGGATGTAGAGTATATAAAATGGATGTAGAGTGGATAAAATGGTTGTAGAGTGGATAAAATGGATGTAGAGTAGATAAAAATGGATGTAGAGTGGATAAAATGGATGTAGAGTGGATAAAATGGATGTAGAGTGGATAAAAATGGATGTAGAGTGGATAAAATGGATGTAGAGTGCATAAAAATGGATGTTGAGTGGATAAAGTGGATGTAGAGTGGATAAAATGGATGTACATTTAATAAAAATGGATGTAGAGTGGATAAAAATGGATGTAGAGTGGATAAAAATGGATGTAGATTGGATAAAATGGATGTAGAGTTAATAAAAGTGGATGTAGAGTGGATAAAATGGATGTAGAGTTGATAAAAATGGATGTAGAGTGGATAAAAATGGATGTAGATTGGATAAAATGGATGTAGAGTGGATAAAAATGGATGTAGATTATATAAATTGGATGTAGAGTATATAAAATGGATGTAGAGTGGATAAAAATGGATGTAGATTGGATAAAATGGATGTAGAGTGGATAAAAATGGATGTAGATTATATAAATTGGATGTAGAGTATATAAAATGGATGTAGAGTGGATAAAAATGGATGTCGAGTGGATAAAATGGATGTATAGTGGATAAACATGGATGTAGATTGGATAAAATGGATGTAGAGTGGATAAAAATGGATGTAGAGTATATAAATTGGATGTAGAGTATATAAAATGGATGTAGAGTGGATAAAATGGTTGTAGAGTGGATAAAATGGATGTAGAGTAGATAAAAATGGATGTAGAGTGGATAAAATGGATGTAGAGTGGATAAAATGGATGTAGAGTGGATAAAAATGGATGTAGAGTGGATAAAATGGATGTAGAGTGCATAAAAATGGATGTTGAGTGGATAAAGTGGATGTAGAGTGGATAAAATGGATGTACATTTAATAAAAATGGATGTAGAGTGGATAAAAATGGATGTAGAGTGGATAAAAATGGATGTAGATTGGATAAAATGGATGTAGAGTTAATAAAAGTGGATGTAGAGTGGATAAAATGGATGTAGAGTTGATAAAAATGGATGTAGAGTGGATAAAAATGGATGTAGATTGGATAAAATGGATGTAGAGTGGATAAAAATGGATGTAGATTATATAAATTGGATGTAGAGTATATAAAATGGATGTAGAGTGGATAAAAATGGATGTAGATTGGATAAAATGGATGTAGAGTGGATAAAAATGGATGTAGATTATATAAATTGGATGTAGAGTATATAAAATGGATGTAGAGTGGATAAAAATGGATGTCGAGTGGATAAAATGGATGTATAGTGGATAAAAATGGATGTAGAGTAGATAAAATAGATGTAGAGTGGATAAAAATGGATGTAGAGTGGATAAAAATGGATGTAGATTGGATAAAATGGATGTAGAGTTAATAAAAGTGGATGTAGAGTGGATAAAATGGATGTAGAGTTGATAAAAATGGATGTAGAGTGGATAAAAATGGATGTAGATTGGATAAAATGGATGTAGAGTGGATAAAAATTGATGTAGATTATATAAATTGGATGTAGAGTATATAAAATGGATGTAGAGTGGATAAAAATGGATGTCGAGTGGATAAAATGGATGTAGAGTGGATAAAAATGGATGTAGATTGGACAAAATGGATGTAGAGTTAATAAAAATGGATGTAGAGTGGATAAAATGGATGTATAGTGGATAAAAATGGATGTAGAGTAGATAAAATAGATGTAGAGTGGATAAAAATGGATGTAGAGTGGATAAAATGGATGTCGAGTGGATAAAATGGATGTAGAGTGGATAAAAATAGATGTAGAGTGGATAAAAATGGATGTAGAGTGGATACAATGGATGTAGAGTGGATAAAAATGGATGTAGAGTGGATAAAATGGATGTAGAGTGGATAAAAATGGATGTAGAGTGGATAAAATGGATGTAGAGTGCATAAAAATGGATGTTGAGTGGATAAAATGGATGTAGAGTGGATAAAATGGATGTACATTTAATAAAAATGGATGTAGAGTGGATAAAAATGGATGTAGAGTGGATAAAAATGGATGTAGATTGGATAAAATGGATGTAGAGTTAATAAAAGTGGATGTAGAGTGGATAAAATGGATGTAGAGTTGATAAAAATGGATGTAGAGTGGATAAAATGGATGTAGAATGGATAAAAATAGATGTAGAGTGGATAAAAATGGATGTAGAGTGGATACAATGGATGTAGAGTCGATAAAAATGGATGTAGAGTGGATAAAATGGATGTAGAGTGGATAAAAATGGATGTAGAGTGGATAAAATGGATGTAGAGTGCATAAAAATGGATGTTGAGTGGATAAAATGGATGTAGAGTGGATAAAATGGATGTTCATTTAATAAAAATGGATGTAGAGTGGATAAAAATGGATGTAGAGTGGATAAAAATGGATGTAGATTGGATAAAATGGATGTAGAGTTAATAAAAGTGGATGTAGAGTGGATAAAATGGATGTAGAGTTGATAAAAATGGATGTAGAGTGGATAAAAATGGATGTAGATTGGATAAAATGGATGTAGAGTGGATAAAAATGGATGTAGATTATATAAATTGGATGTAGAGTATATAAAATGGATGTAGAGTGGATAAAAATGGATGTTGAGTGGATAAAATGGATGTAGAGTGGATAAAATGGATGTAGAGTGGATAAAATGGATGAAGAGTGGATAAAATGGTTGTAGAGTGGATAAAATGGATGTAGAGTAGATAAAAATGGATGTAGAGTGGATAAAATGGATGTAGAGTGGATAAAATGGTTGTAGAGTGCATAAAAATGGATGTTGAGTGGATAAAATGGATGTAGAGTGGATAAAATGGATGTACATTTAATAAAAATGGATGTAGAGTGGATAAAAATGGATGTAGAGTGGATAAAATGGATGTAAAGTGGATAAAAATGGATGTCGAGTGGATAAAATGGATGTAGAGTGGAGAAAAATAGATGTAGAGAGGATAAAATGGAAGTAGAGTGGATAAAAATGGATGTAGAGTGGATAAAAATGGATGTAGAGTGGATAAAATGGATGTAGAGTGGATAAAAATGGATGTAGATTGGATAAAATGGATGTGGAGTGGATAACAATGGATGTAGAGAGGATAAAAATGGATATAGGGTAGATAAAATGGATGTAGAGTTAATAAAAATGGATGTAGAGTGGATATAATGGATGTAGAGAGGATAAAATGGATGTGGAGTGGATAACAATGGATGTAGAGTGGATAAAATGGATGTAGAGTGGATAAAATGGATGAAGAGTGGATAAAATGGTTGTAGAGTGGATAAAATGGATGTAGAGTAGATAAAAATGGATGTAGAGTGGATAAAATGGATGTAGAGTGGATAAAATGGATGTAGAGTGGATACAAATGGATGTAGAGTGGATAAAATGGATGTAGAGTGCATAAAAATGGATGTTGAGTGGATAAAGTGGATGTAGAGTGGATAAAATGGATGTACATTTAATAAAAATGGATGTAGAGTGGATAAAAATGGATGTAGAGTGGATAAAAATGGATGTAGATTGGATAAAATGGATGTAGAGTTAATAAAAGTGGATGTAGAGTGGATAAAATGGATGTAGAGTTGATAAAAATGGATGTAGAGTGGATAAAAATGGATGTAGATTGGATAAAATGGATGTAGAGTGGATAAAAATGGATGTAGATTATATAAATTGGATGTAGAGTATATAAAATGGATGTAGAGTGGATAAAAATGGATGTAGAGTGGATAAAATGGATGTAGAGTGGATAAAAATGGATGTAGAGTGGATAAAATGGATGTAGAGTGCATAAAAATGGATGTTGAGTGGATAAAATGGATGTAGAGTGGATAAAATGGATGTACATTTAATAAAAATGGATGTAGAGTGGATAAAAATGGATGTAGAGTGGATAAAAATGGATGTAGATTGGATAAAATGGATGTAGAGTTAATAAAAGTGGATGTAGAGTGGATAAAATGGATGTAGAGTTGATAAAAATGGATGTAGAGTGGATAAAATGGATGTAGAGTGGATAAAAATAGATGTAGAGTGGATAAAAATGGATGTAGAGTGGATACAATGGATGTAGAGTGGATAAAAATGGATGTAGAGTGGATAAAATGGATGTAGAGTGGATAAAAATGGATGTAGAGTGGATAAAATGGATGTAGAGTGCATAAAAATGGATGTTGAGTGGATAAAATGGATGTAGAGTGGATAAAATGGATGTCGAGTGGATAAAAATGGATGTAGATTATATAAATTGGATGTAGAGTATATAAAATGGATGTAGAGTGGATAAAAATGGATGTAGATTGGATAAAATGGATGTAGAGTGGATAAAAATGGATGTAGATTATATAAATTGGATGTAGAGTATATAAAATGGATGTAGAGTGGATAAAAATGGATGTCGAGTGGATAAAATGGATGTATAGTGGATAAAAATGGATGTAGAGTAGATAAAATAGATGTAGAGTGGATAAAAATGGATGTAGAGTGGATAAAAATGGATGTAGATTGGATAAAATGGATGTAGAGTGGATAAAAATTGATGTAGATTATATAAATTGGATGTAGAGTATATAAAATGGATGTAGAGTGGATAAAAATGGATGTCGAGTGGATAAAATGGATGTAGAGTGGATAAAAATGGATGAGGATTGGACAAAATGGATGTAGAGTTAATAAAAATGGATGTAGAGTGGATAAAATGGATGTATAGTGGATAAAAATGGATGTAGAGTAGATAAAATAGATGTAGAGTGGATAAAAATGGATGTAGAGTGGATAAAATGGATGTCGAGTGGATAAAATGGATGTAGAGTGGATAAGAATAGATGTAGAGTGGATAAAAATGGATGTAGAGTGGATACAATGGATGTAGAGTGGATAAAAATGGATGTAGAGTGGATAAAATGGATGTAGAGTGGATAAAAATGGATGTAGAGTGGATAAAATGGATGTAGAGTGCATAAAAATGGATGTTGAGTGGATAAAATGGATGTAGAGTGGATAAAATGGATGTACATTTAATAAAAATGGATGTAGAGTGGATAAAAATGGATGTAGAGTGGATAAAAATGGATGTAGATTGGATAAAATGGATGTAGAGTTAATAAAAGTGGATGTAGAGTGGATAAAATGGATGTAGAGTTGATAAAAATGGATGTAGAGTGGATAAAAATGGATGTAGATTGGATAAAATGGATGTAGAGTGGATAAAAATGGATGTAGATTATATAAATTGGATGTAGAGTATATAAAATGGATGTAGAGTGGATAAAAATGGATGTCGAGTGGATAAAATGGATGTAGAGTGGATAAAATGGATGTAGATTGGATAAAATGGATGTAGAGTTAATAAAAATGGATGTAGAGTGGATAAAATGGATGTATAGTGGATAAAAATGGATGGAGAGTAGATAAAATAGATGTAGAGTGGATAAAAATGGATGTAGAGTGGATAAAATGGATGTTGAGTGGATAAAATGGATGTAGAGTGGATAAAAATAGATGTAGAGTGGATAAAAATGGATGTAGAGTGGATACAATGGATGTAGAGTGGATAAAAATGGATGTAGAGTGGATAAAATGGATGTAGAGTGGATAAAAATGGATGTAGAGTGGATAAAATGGATGTAGAGTGCATAAAAATGGATGTTGAGTGGATAAAATGGATGTAGAGTGGATAAAATGGATGTACATTTAATAAAAATGGATGTAGAGTGGATAAAAATGGATGTAGAGTGGATGAAATGGATGTAGAGTGGATAAAATGGATGTAGAGTGGATAAAAATGGATGTAGAGTGGATAAAAATGGATATAGGGTAGATAAAATGGATGTAGAGTTAATAAAAATGGATGTAGAGTGGGTATAATGGATGTAGAGAGGATAAAATGGATGTGGAGTGGATAACAATGGATGTAGAGTGGATAAAATGGATGTAGAGTGGATAAAATGGATGAAGAGTGGATAAAATGGTTGTAGAGTGGATAAAATGGATGTAGAGTAGATAAAAATGGATGTAGAGTGGATAAAATGGATGTAGAGTGGATAAAAATGGATGTAGAGTGGATAAAATGGATGTAGAGTGCATAAAAATGGATGTTGAGTGGATAAAATGGATGTAGAGTGGATAAAATTAATGTACATTTAATAAAAATGGATGTAGAGTGGATAAAAATGGATGTAGAGTGGATAAAAATGGATGTAGATTGGATAAAATGGATGTAGAGTTAATAAAAGTGGATGTAGAGTGGATAAAATGGATGTAGAGTTGATAAAAATGGATGTAGAGTGGATAAAAATGGATGTCGAGTGGATAAAATGGATGTAGAGTGGATAAAATGGATGTAGATTGGATAAAATGGATGTAGAGTTAATAAAAATGGATGTAGAGTGGATAAAATGGATGTATAGTGGATAAAAATGGATGGAGAGTAGATAAAATAGATGTAGAGTGGATAAAAATGGATGTAGAGTGGATAAAATGGATGTCGAGTGGATAAAATGGATGTAGAGTGGATAAAAATAGATGTAGAGTGGATAAAAATGGATGTAGAGTGGATAAAATGGATGTAGAGTGGATAAAAATGGATGTAGATTATATAAATTGGATGTAGAGTATATAAAATGGATGTAGAGTGGATAAAAATGGATGTCGAGTGGATAAAATGGATGTATAGTGGATAAAAATGGATGTAGAGTAGATAAAATAGATGTAGAGTGGATAAAAATGGATGTAGAGTGGATAAAAATGGATGTAGATTGGATAAAATGGATGTAGAGTGGATAAAAATTGATGTAGATTATATAAATTGGATGTAGAGTATATAAAATGGATGTAGAGTGGATAAAAATGGATGTCGAGTGGATAAAATGGATGTAGAGTGGATAAAAATGGATGAGGATTGGACAAAATGGATGTAGAGTTAATAAAAATGGATGTAGAGTGGATAAAATGGATGTATAGTGGATAAAAATGGATGTAGAGTAGATAAAATAGATGTAGAGTGGATAAAAATGGATGTAGAGTGGATAAAATGGATGTCGAGTGGATAAAATGGATGTAGAGTGGATAAGAATAGATGTAGAGTGGATAAAAATGGATGTAGAGTGGATACAATGGATGTAGAGTGGATAAAAATGGATGTAGAGTGGATAAAATGGATGTAGAGTGGATAAAAATGGATGTAGAGTGGATAAAATGGATGTAGAGTGCATAAAAATGGATGTTGAGTGGATAAAATGGATGTAGAGTGGATAAAATGGATGTACATTTAATAAAAATGGATGTAGAGTGGATAAAAATGGATGTAGAGTGGATAAAAATGGATGTAGATTGGATAAAATGGATGTAGAGTTAATAAAAGTGGATGTAGAGTGGATAAAATGGATGTAGAGTTGATAAAAATGGATGTAGAGTGGATAAAAATGGATGTAGATTGGATAAAATGGATGTAGAGTGGATAAAAATGGATGTAGATTATATAAATTGGATGTAGAGTATATAAAATGGATGTAGAGTGGATA
Source organism: Pemphredon lugubris (assembly GCA_933228935.1). Classification (NCBI taxonomy): domain Eukaryota; kingdom Metazoa; phylum Arthropoda; class Insecta; order Hymenoptera; family Crabronidae; genus Pemphredon; species Pemphredon lugubris. Next base: position 50,264,698 of record OW121816.1, read on the forward strand.
AAAATGGATGTCGAGTGGATAAAATGGATGTAGAGTGGATAAAATGGATGTAGATTGGATAAAATGGATGTAGAGTTAATAAAAATGGATGTAGAGTGGATAAAATGGATGTATAGTGGATAAAAATGGATGGAGAGTAGATAAAATAGATGTAGAGTGGATAAAAATGGATGTAGAGTGGATAAAATGGATGTCGAGTGGATAAAATGGATGTAGAGTGGATAAAAATAGATGTAGAGTGGATAAAAATGGATGTAGAGTGGATACAATGGATGTAGAGTGGATAAAAATGGATGTAGAGTGGATAAAATGGATGTAGAGTGGATAAAAATGGATGTAGAGTGGATAAAATGGATGTAGAGTGCATAAAAATGGATGTTGAGTGGATAAAATGGATGTAGAGTGGATAAAATGGATGTACATTTAATAAAAATGGATGTAGAGTGGATAAAAATGGATGTAGAGTGGATAAAATGGATGTAGAGTGGATAAAATGGATGTAGAGTGGATAAAAATGGATGTAGAGTGGATAAAAATGGATATAGGGTAGATAAAATGGATGTAGAGTTAATAAAAATGGATGTAGAGTGGGTATAATGGATGTAGAGAGGATAAAATGGATGTGGAGTGGATAACAATGGATGTAGAGTGGATAAAATGGATGTAGAGTGGATAAAATGGATGAAGAGTGGATAAAATGGTTGTAGAGTGGATAAAATGGATGTAGAGTAGATAAAAATGGATGTAGAGTGGATAAAATGGATGTAGAGTGGATAAAAATGGATGTAGAGTGGATAAAATGGATGTAGAGTGCATAAAAATGGATGTTGAGTGGATAAAATGGATGTAGAGTGGATAAAATTAATGTACATTTAATAAAAATGGATGTAGAGTGGATAAAAATGGATGTAGAGTGGATAAAAATGGATGTAGATTGGATAAAATGGATGTAGAGTTAATAAAAGTGGATGTAGAGTGGATAAAATGGATGTAGAGTTGATAAAAATGGATGTAGAGTGGATAAAAATGGATGTCGAGTGGATAAAATGGATGTAGAGTGGATAAAATGGATGTAGATTGGATAAAATGGATGTAGAGTTAATAAAAATGGATGTAGAGTGGATAAAATGGATGTATAGTGGATAAAAATGGATGGAGAGTAGATAAAATAGATGTAGAGTGGATAAAAATGGATGTAGAGTGGATAAAATGGATGTCGAGTGGATAAAATGGATGTAGAGTGGATAAAAATAGATGTAGAGTGGATAAAAATGGATGTAGAGTGGATACAATGGATGTAGAGTGGATAAAAATGGATGTAGAGTGGATAAAAATGGATGTAGAGTGGATAAAAATGGATGTAGATTGGATAAAATGGATGTAGAGTGGATAAAAATGGATGTAGAGTGGATAAAATGGATGTAGAGTTAATAAAAATGGATGTAGAGTGGAAATAATGGATGTAGAGAGGATAAAATGGATGTAGAGTGGATAAAATGGATGTAGAGTTCATAAAAATGGATGTAGAGTGGATAAAATGGATGTAGAGTGGATAAAATGATTGTAGAGTGGATAAAATGGATGTAGAGTGGATAAAAATGGATGTAGAGTGGATAAAATGGTTGTAGAGTGGATAAAATGGATGTAGAGTAGATAAAAATGGATGTAGAGTGGATAAAATGGATGTAGAGCGGATAAAAATGGATGTAGAGTGGATAAAAATGGATGTAGATTGGATAAAATGGATGTAGAGTGGATGAAAATGGATGTAGAGTATATAAATTGGATGTAGAGTATATAAAATGGATGTAGAGTGGATAAAAATGGATGTAGAGTGGATAAAATGGATGTAGAGTGGATAAAAATGGATGTAGAGTGGATAAAATGGATGTAGAGTGCATAAAAATGGATGTTGAGTGGATAAAATGGATGTAGAGTGGATAAAATGGATGTACATTTAATAAAAATGGATGTAGAGTGGATAAAAATGGATGTAGAGTGGATAAAAATGGATGTAGATTGGATAAAATGGATGTAGAGTTAATAAAAGTGGATGTAGAGTGGATAAAATGGATGTAGAGTTGATAAAAATGGATGTAGAGTGGATAAAATGGATGTAGAGTGGATAAAAATAGATGTAGAGTGGATAAAAATGGATGTAGAGTGGATACAATGGATGTAGAGTGGATAAAAATGGATGTAGAGTGGATAAAATGGATGTAGAGTGGATAAAAATGGATGTAGAGTGGATAAAATGGATGTAGAGTGCATAAAAATGGATGTTGAGTGGATAAAATGGATGTAGAGTGGATAAAATGGATGTCGAGTGGATAAAAATGGATGTAGATTATATAAATTGGATGTAGAGTATATATAATGGATGTAGAGTGGATAAAAATGGATGTAGATTGGATAAAATGGATGTAGAGTGGATAAAAATGGATGTAGATTATATAAATTGGATGTAGAGTATATAAAATGGATGTAGAGTGGATAAAAATGGATGTCGAGTGGATAAAATGGATGTATAGTGGATAAAAATGGATGTAGAGTAGATAAAATAGATGTAGAGTGGATAAAAATGGATGTAGAGTGGATAAAAATGGATGTAGATTGGATAAAATGGATGTAGAGTGGATAAAAATTGATGTAGATTATATAAATTGGATGTAGAGTATATAAAATGGATGTAGAGTGGATAAAAATGGATGTCGAGTGGATAAAATGGATGTAGAGTGGATAAAAATGGATGTAGATTGGACAAAATGGATGTAGAGTTAATAAAAATGGATGTAGAGTGGATAAAATGGATGTATAGTGGATAAAAATGGATGTAGAGTAGATAAAATAGATGTAGAGTGGATAAAAATGGATGTAGAGTGGATAAGAATAGATGTAGAGTGGATAAAAATGGATGTAGAGTGGATACAATGGATGTAGAGTGGATAAAAATGGATGTAGAGTGGATAAAATGGATGTAGAGTGGATAAAAATGGATGTAGAGTGGATAAAATGGATGTAGAGTGCATAAAAATGGATGTTGAGTGGATAAAATGGATGTAGAGTGGATAAAATGGATGTACATTTAATAAAAATGGATGTAGAGTGGATAAAAATGGATGTAGAGTGGATAAAAATGGATGTAGATTGGATAAAATGGATGTAGAGTTAATAAAAGTGGATGTAGAGTGGATAAAATGGATGTAGAGTTGATAAAAATGGATGTAGAGTGGATAAAAATGGATGTAGATTGGATAAAATGGATGTAGAGTGGATAAAAATGGATGTAGATTATATAAATTGGATGTAGAGTATATAAAATGGATGTAGAGTGGATAAAAATGGATGTCGAGTGGATAAAATGGATGTAGAGTGGATAAAATGGATGTAGATTGGATAAAATGGATGTAGAGTTAATAAAAATGGATGTAGAGTGGATAAAATGGATGTATAGTGGATAAAAATGGATGGAGAGTAGATAAAATAGATGTAGAGTGGATAAAAATGGATGTAGAGTGGATAAAATGGATGTCGAGTGGATAAAATGGATGTAGAGTGGATAAAAATAGATGTAGAGTGGATAAAAATGGATGTAGAGTGGATACAATGGATGTAGAGTGGATAAAAATGGATGTAGAGTGGATAAAATGGATGTAGAGTGGATAAAAATGGATGTAGAGTGGATAAAATGGATGTAGAGTGCATAAAAATGGATGTTGAGTGGATAAAATGGATGTAGAGTGGATAAAATGGATGTACATTTAATAAAAATGGATGTAGAGTGGATAAAAATGGATGTAGAGTGGATGAAATGGATGTAGAGTGGATAAAATGGATGTAGAGTGGATAAAAATGGATGTAGAGTGGATAAAAATGGATATAGGGTAGATAAAATGGATGTAGAGTTAATAAAAATGGATGTAGAGTGGGTATAATGGATGTAGAGAGGATAAAATGGATGTGGAGTGGATAACAATGGATGTAGAGTGGATAAAATGGATGTAGAGTGGATAAAATGGATGAAGAGTGGATAAAATGGTTGTAGAGTGGATAAAATGGATGTAGAGTAGATAAAAATGGATGTAGAGTGGATAAAATGGATGTAGAGTGGATAAAAATGGATGTAGAGTGGATAAAATGGATGTAGAGTGCATAAAAATGGATGTTGAGTGGATAAAATGGATGTAGAGTGGATAAAATTAATGTACATTTAATAAAAATGGATGTAGAGTGGATAAAAATGGATGTAGAGTGGATAAAAATGGATGTAGATTGGATAAAATGGATGTAGAGTTAATAAAAGTGGATGTAGAGTGGATAAAATGGATGTAGAGTTGATAAAAATGGATGTAGAGTGGATAAAAATGGATGTCGAGTGGATAAAATGGATGTAGAGTGGATAAAATGGATGTAGATTGGATAAAATGGATGTAGAGTTAATAAAAATGGATGTAGAGTGGATAAAATGGATGTATAGTGGATAAAAATGGATGGAGAGTAGATAAAATAGATGTAGAGTGGATAAAAATGGATGTAGAGTGGATAAAATGGATGTCGAGTGGATAAAATGGATGTAGAGTGGATAAAATGGTTGTAGAGTGGATAAAATGGATGTAGAGTAGATAAAAATGGATGTAGAGTGGATAAAATGGATGTAGAGTGGATAAAAATGGATGTAGAGTGGATAAAATGGATGTAGAGTGCATAAAAATGGATGTTGAGTGGATAAAATGGATGTAGAGTGGATAAAATTAATGTACATTTAATAAAAATGGATGTAGAGTGGATAAAAATGGATGTAGAGTGGATAAAAATGGATGTAGATTGGATAAAATGGATGTAGAGTTAATAAAAGTGGATGTAGAGTGGATAAAATGGATGTAGAGTTGATAAAAATGGATGTAGAGTGGATAAAAATGGATGTCGAGTGGATAAAATGGATGTAGAGTGGATAAAATGGATGTAGATTGGATAAAATGGATGTAGAGTTAATAAAAATGGATGTAGAGTGGATAAAATGGATGTATAGTGGATAAAAATGGATGGAGAGTAGATAAAATAGATGTAGAGTGGATAAAAATGGATGTAGAGTGGATAAAATGGATGTCGAGTGGATAAAATGGATGTAGAGTGGATAAAAATAGATGTAGAGTGGATAAAAATGGATGTAGAGTGGATACAATGGATGTAGAGTGGATAAAAATGGATGTAGAGTGGATAAAAATGGATGTAGAGTGGATAAAAATGGATGTAGATTGGATAAAATGGATGTAGAGTGGATAAAAATGGATGTAGAGTGGATAAAATGGATGTAGAGTTAATAAAAATGGATGTAGAGTGGAAATAATGGATGTAGAGAGGATAAAATGGATGTAGAGTGGATAAAATGGATGTAGAGTTCATAAAAATGGATGTAGAGTGGATAAAATGGATGTAGAGTGGATAAAATGATTGTAGAGTGGATAAAATGGATGTAGAGTGGATAAAAATGGATGTAGAGTGGATAAAATGGTTGTAGAGTGGATAAAATGGATGTAGAGTAGATAAAAATGGATGTAGAGTGGATAAAATGGATGTAGAGTGGATAAAAATGGATGTAGAGTGGATAAAAATGGATGTAGATTGGATAAAATGGATGTAGAGTGGATGAAAATGGATGTAGAGTATATAAATTGGATGTAGAGTATATAAAATGGATGTAGAGTGGATAAAAATGGATGTAGAGTGGATAAAATGGATGTAGAGTTGATAAAAATGGATGTAGAGTGGATAAAATGGATGTAGAGTAGATAAAATGGATGTAGAGTGGATAAAATGGATGTAGAGTTGATAAAATGGATGTAAAGTGGATAAAATGGATGTAGAGTTAATAAAAATGGATGTAGAGTGGAAATAATGGATGTAGAGAGGATAAAATGGATGTAGAGTGGATAAAATGGATGTAGAGTTCATAAAAATGGATGTAGAGTGGATAAAAATGGATGTAGATTGGATAAAATGGATGTGGAGTGGATAACAATGGATGTAGAGAGGATAAAATGGATGTAGAGTGGATAAAATGGTTGTAGAGTGGATAAAATGGATGTAGAGTAGATAAAAATGGATGTAGAGTGGATAAAATGGATGTAGAGTGGATAAAAATGGATGTAGAGTGGATAAAATGGATGTAGAGTGCATAAAAATGGATGTTGAGTGGATAAAGTGGATGTAGAGTGGATAAAATGGATGTACATTTAATAAAAATGGATGTAGAGTGGATAAAAATGGATGTAGAGTGGATAAAAATGGATGTAGATTGGATAAAATGGATGTAGAGTTAATAAAAGTGGATGTAGAGTGGATAAAATGGATGTAGAGTTGATAAAAATGGATGTAGAGTGGATAAAAATGGATGTAGATTGGATAAAATGGATGTAGAGTGGATAAAAATGGATGTAGATTATATAAATTGGATGTAGAGTATATAAAATGGATGTAGAGTGGATAAAAATGGATGTAGATTGGATAAAATGGATGTAGAGTGGATAAAAATGGATGTAGATTATATAAATTGGATGTAGAGTATATAAAATGGATGTAGAGTGGATAAAAATGGATGTCGAGTGGATAAAATGGATGTATAGTGGATAAAAATGGATGTAGAGTAGATAAAATAGATGTAGAGTGGATAAAAATGGATGTAGAGTGGATAAAAATGGATGTAGATTGGATAAAATGGATGTAGAGTTAATAAAAGTGGATGTAGAGTGGATAAAATGGATGTAGAGTTGATAAAAATGGATGTAGAGTGGATAAAAATGGATGTCGAGTGGATAAAATGGATGTCGAGTGGATAAAATGGATGTAGAGTGGATAAAATGGATGTAGATTGGATAAAATGGATGTAGAGTTAATAAAAATGGATGTAGAGTGGATAAAATGGATGTATAGTGGATAAAAATGGATGTAGAGTAGATAAAATAGATGTAGAGTGGATAAAAATGGATGTAGAGTGGATAAAATGGATGTCGAGTGGATAAAATGGATGTAGAGTGGATAAAAATAGATGTAGAGTGGATAAAAATGGATGTAGAGTGGATACAATGGATGTAGAGTGGATAAAAATGGATGTAGAGTGGATAAAATGGATGTAGAGTGGATAAAAATGGATGTAGAGTGGATAAAATGGATGTAGAGTGCATAAATATGGATGTTGAGTGGATAAAATGGATGTAGAGTGGATAAAATGGATGTACATTTAATAAAAATGGATGTAGAGTGGATAAAAATGGATGTAGAGTGGATAAAAATGGATGTAGATTGGATAAAATGGATGTAGAGTTAATAAAAGTGGATGTAGAGTGGATAAAATGGATGTAGAGTGCATAAAAATGGATGTTGAGTGGATAAAGTGGATGTAGAGTGGATAAAATGGATGTACATTTAATAAAAATGGATGTAGAGTGGATAAAAATGGATGTAGAGTGGATAAAAATGGATGTAGATTGGATAAAATGGATGTAGAGTTAATAAAAGTGGATGTAGAGTGGATAAAATGGATGTAGAGTTGATAAAAATGGATGTAGAGTGGATAAAAATGGATGTAGATTGGATAAAATGGATGTAGAGTGGATAAAAATGGATGTAGATTATATAAATTGGATGTAGAGTATATAAAATGGATGTAGAGTGGATAAAAATGGATGTCGAGTGGATAAAATGGATGTAGAGTGGATAAAAATGGATGTAGATTGGATAAAATGGATGTAGAGTTAATAAAAATGGATGTAGAGTGGATAAAATGGATGTATAGTGGATAAAAATGGATGTAGAGTAGATAAAATAGATATAGAGTGGATAAAAATGGATGTAAAGTGGATAAAAATGGATGTAGATTGGATAAAATGGATGTAGAGTGGATAAAAATGGATGTAGATTATATAAATTGGATGTAGAGTATATAAAATGGATGTAGAGTGGATAAAAATGGATGTCGAGTGGATAAAATGGATGTAGAGTGGATAAAAATGGATGTAGATTGGACAAAATGGATGTAGAGTTAATAAAAATGGATGTAGAGTGGATAAAATGGATGTATTGTGGATAAAAATGGATGTAGATTGGATAAAATGGATGTAGAGTGGATAAAAATGGATGTAGATTATATAAATTGGATGTAGAGTATATAAAATGGATGTAGAGTGGATAAAAATGGATGTCGAGTGGATAAAATGGATGTAGAGTGGATAAAAATGGATGTAGATTGGATAAAATGGATGTAGAGTTAATAAAAATGGATGTAGAGTGGATAAAATGGATGTATAGTGGATAAAAATGGATGTAGAGTAGATAAAATAGATGTAGAGTGGATAAAAATGGATGTAAAGTGGATAAAAATGGATGTAGATTGGATAAAATGGATGTATAGTGGATAAAAATGGATGTAGAGTAGATAAAATAGATGTAGAGTGGATAAAAATGGATGTAGAGTGGATAAAATGGATGTCGAGTGGATAAAATGGATGTAGAGTGGATAAAAATGGATGTAGATTATATAAATTGGATGTAGAGTATATAAAATGGATGTAGAGTGGATAAAAATGGATGTCGAGTGGATAAAATGGATGTAGAGTGGATAAAAATGGATGTAGATTGGACAAAATGGATGTAGAGTTAATAAAAATGGATGTAGAGTGGATAAAATGGATGTAGAGTGGATAAAAATGGATGTAGAGTGGATAAAATGGATGTAGAGTGCATAAAAATGGATGTTGAGTGGATAAAGTGGATGTAGAGTGGATAAAATGGATGTACATTTAATAAAAATGGATGTAGAGTGGATAAAAATGGATGTAGAGTGGATAAAAATGAATGTAGATTGGATAAAATGGATGTAGAGTTAATAAAAGTGGATGTAGAGTGGATAAAATGGATGTAGAGTTGATAAAAATGGATGTAGAGTGGATAAAAATGGATGTAGATTGGATAAAATGGATGTAGAGTGGATAAAAATGGATGTAGATTATATAAATTGGATGTAGAGTATATAAAATGGATGTAGAGTGGATAAAAATGGATGTAGATTGGATAAAATGGATGTAGAGTGGATAAAAATGGATGTAGATTATATAAATTGGATGTAGAGTATATAAAATGGATGTAGAGTGGATAAAAATGGATGTCGAGTGGATAAAATGGATGTATAGTGGATAAAAATGGATGTAGAGTAGATAAAATAGATGTAGAGTGGATAAAAATGGATGTAGAGTGGATAAAAATGGATGTAGATTGGATAAAATGGATGTAGAGTTAATAAAAGTGGATGTAGAGTGGATAAAATGGATGTAGAGTTGATAAAAATGGATGTAGAGTGGATAAAAATGGATGTAGATTGGATAAAATGGATGTAGAGTGGATAAAAATGGATGTAGATTATATAAATTGGATGTAGAGTATATAAAATGGATGTAGAGTGGATAAAAATGGATGTCGAGTGGATAAAATGGATGTAGAGTGGATAAAAATGGATGTAGAGTGGATAAAATGGATGTAGAGTGCATAAAAATGGATGTTGAGTGGATAAAATGGATGTAGAGTGGATAAAATGGATGTACATTTAATAAAAATGGATGTAGAGTGGATAAAAATGGATGTAGAGTGGATAAAAATAGATGTAGAGTGGATAAAAATGGATGTAGAGTGGATACAATGGATGTAGAGTGGATAAAAATGGATGTAGAGTGGATAAAATGGATGTAGAGTGGATAAAAATGGATGTAGAGTGGATAAAATGGATGTAGAGTGCATAAAAATGGATGTTGAGTGGATAAAATGGATGTAGAGTGGATAAAATGGATGTACATTTAATAAAAATGGATGTAGAGTGGATAAAAATGGATGTAGAGTGGATAAAAATGGATGTAGATTGGATAAAATGGATGTAGAGTTAATAAAAGTGGATGTAGAGTGGATAAAATGGATGTAGAGTTGATAAAAATGGATGTAGAGTGGATAAAAATGGATGTAGATTGGGTAAAATGGATGTAGAGTGGATAAAAATGGATGTAGATTATATAAATTGGATGTAGAGTATATAAAATGGATGTAGAGTGGATAAAAATGGATGTCGAGTGGATAAAATGGATGTCGAGTGGATAAAATGGATGTAGAGTGGATAAAATGGATGTAGATTGGATAAAATGGATGTAGAGTTAATAAAAATGGATGTAGAGTGGATAAAATGGATGTATAGTGGATAAAAATGGATGTAGAGTAGATAAAATAGATGTAGAGTGGATAAAAATGGATGTAGAGTGGATAAAATGGATGTCGAGTGGATAAAATGGATGTAGAGTGGATAAAAATAGATGTAGAGTGGATAAAAATGGATGTAGAGTGGATACAATGGATGTAGAGTGGATAAAAATGGATGTAGAGTGGATAAAATGGATGTAGAGTGGATAAAAATGGATGTAGAGTGGATAAAATGGATGTAGAGTGCATAAATATGGATGTTGAGTGGATAAAATGGATGTAGAGTGGATAAAATGGATGTACATTTAATAAAAATGGATGTAGAGTGGATAAAAATGGATGTAGAGTGCATAAAAATGGATGTTGAGTGGATAAAGTGGATGTAGAGTGGATAAAATGGATGTACATTTAATAAAAATGGATGTAGAGTGGATAAAAATGGATGTAGAGTGGATAAAAATGGATGTAGATTGGACAAAATGGATGTAGAGTTAATAAAAGTGGATGTAGAGTGGATAAAATGGATGTAGAGTTGATAAAAATGGATGTAGAGTGGATAAAAATGGATGTAGATTGGATAAAATGGATGTAGAGTGGATAAAAATGGATGTAGATTATATAAATTGGATGTAGAGTATATAAAATGGATGTAGAGTGGATAAAAATGGATGTCGAGTGGATAAAATGGATGTAGAGTGGATAAAAATGGATGTAGATTGGATAAAATGGATGTAGAGTTAATAAAAATGGATGTAGAGTGGATAAAATGGATGTATAGTGGATAAAAATGGATGTAGAGTAGATAAAATAGATGTAGAGTGGATAAAAATGGATGTAAAGTGGATAAAAATGGATGTAGATTGGATAAAATGGATGTAGAGTGGATAAAAATGGATGTAGATTATATAAATTGGATGTAGAGTATATAAAATGGATGTAGAGTGGATAAAAATGGATGTAGAGTGGATAAAATGGATGTAGAGTGGATAAAAATGGATGTAGATTGGACAAAATGGATGTAGAGTTAATAAAAATGGATGTAGAGTGGATAAAATGGATGTATAGTGGATAAAAATGGATGTAGAGTAGATAAAATAGATGTAGAGTGGATAAAAATGGATGTAGAGTGGATAAAATGGATGTAGAGTGGATAAAATGGATGTAGAGTGGATAAAAATGGATGTAGATTATATAAATTGGATGTAGAGTATATAAAATGGATGTAGAGTGGATAAAAATGGATGTCGAGTGGATAAAATGGATGTAGAGTGGATAAAAATGGATGTAGATTGGACAAAATGGATGTAGAGTGGATAAAATGGATGTATAGTGGATAAAAATGGATGTAGAGTAGATAAAATAGATGTAGAGTGGATAAAAATGGATGTAGAGTGGATAAAATGGATGTAGATTGGACAAAATGGATGTAGAGTTAATAAAAATGGATGTAGAGTGGATAAAATGGATGTATAGTGGATAAAAATGGATGTAGAGTAGATAAAATAGATGTAGAGTGGATAAAATGGATGTAGAGTGGATAAAAATAGATGTAGAGTGGATAAAAATGGATGTAGAGTGGATACAATGGATGTAGAGTGGATAAAAATGGATGTAGAGTGGATAAAATGGATGTAGAGTGGATAAAAATGGATGTAGAGTGGATAAAATGGATGTACATTTAATAAAAATGGATGTAGAGTGGATAAAAATGGATGTAGAGTGGATAAAAATGGATGTAGATTGGATAAAATGGATGTAGAGTTAATAAAAGTGGATGTAGAATGGATAAATTGGATGTAGAGTGGATAAAATGGATGTAGAGTGCATAAAAATGGATGTTGAGTGGATAAAATGGATGTAGAGTGGATAAAAATGGATGTAGATTGGATAAAATGGATGTAGAGTTAATAAAAGTGGATGTAGAGTGGATAAAATGGATGTAGAGTTGATAAAAATGGATGTAGAGTGGATAAAAATGGATGTAGATTGGATAAAATGGATGTAGAGTGGATAAAAATGGATGTAGATTATATAAATTGGATGTAGAGTATATAAAATGGATGTAGAGTGGATAAAAATGGATGTCGAGTGGATAAAATGGATGTCGAGTGGATAAAATGGATGTAGAGTGGATAAAATGGATGTAGATTGGATAAAATGGATGTAGAGTTAATAAAAATGGATGTAGAGTGGATAAAATGGATGTATAGTGGATAAAAATGGATGTAGAGTAGATAAAATAGATGTAGAGTGGATAAAAATGGATGTAGAGTGGATAAAATGGATGTCGAGTGGATAAAATGGATGTAGAGTGGATAAAAATAGATGTAGAGTGGATAAAAATGGATGTAGAGTGGATACAATGGATGTAGAGTGGATAAAAATGGATGTAGAGTGGATAAAATGGATGTAGAGTGGATAAAAATGGATGTAGAGTGGATAAAATGGATGTAGAGTGCATAAATATGGATGTTGAGTGGATAAAATGGATGTAGAGTGGATAAAATGGATGTACATTTAATAAAAATGGATGTAGATTGGATAAAAATGGATGTAGAGTGGATAAAAATGGATGTAGATTGGATAAAATGGATGTAGAGTTAATAAAAGTGGATGTAGAGTGGATAAAATGGATGTAGAGTGCATAAAAATGGATGTTGAGTGGATAAAATGGATGTAGAGTGGATAAAATGGATGTACATTTAATAAAAATGGATGTAGAGTGGATAAAAATGGATGTAGAGTGGATAAAAATGGATGTAGATTGGACAAAATGGATGTAGAGTTAATAAAAGTGGATGTAGAGTGGATAAAATGGATGTAGAGTTGATAAAAATGGATGTAGAGTGGATAAAAATGGATGTAGATTGGATAAAATGGATGTAGAGTGGATAAAAATGGATGTAGATTATATAAATTGGATGTAGAGTATATAAAATGGATGTAGAGTGGATAAAAATGGATGTCGAGTGGATAAAATGGATGTAGAGTGGATAAAAATGGATGTAGATTGGATAAAATGGATGTAGAGTTAATAAAAATGGATGTAGAGTGGATAAAATGGATGTATAGTGAATAAAAATGGATGTAGAGTAGATAAAATAGATGTAGAGTGGATAAAAATGGATGTAAAGTGGATAAAAATGGATGTAGATTGGATAAAATGGATGTAGAGTGGATAAAAATGGATGTAGATTATATAAATTGGATGTAGAGTATATAAAATGGATGTAGAGTGGATAAAAATGGATGTCGAGTGGATAAAATGGATGTAGAGTGGATAAAAATGGATGTAGATTGGACAAAATGGATGTAGAGTTAATAAAAATGGATGTAGAGTGGATAAAATGGATGTATAGTGGATAAAAATGGATGTAGAGTAGATAAAATAGATGTAGAGTGGATAAAAATGGATGTAGAGTGGATAAAATGGATGTCGAGTGGATAAAATGGATGTAGAGTGGATAAAAATGGATGTAGATTATATAAATTGGATGTAGAGTATATAAAATGGATGTAGAGTGGATAAAAATGGATGTCGAGTGGATAAAATGGATGTAGAGTGGATAAAAATGGATGTAGATTGGACAAAATGGATGTAGAGTTAATAAAAATGGATGTAGAGTGGATAAAATGGATGTATAGTGGATAAAAATGGATGTAGAGTAGATAAAATAGATGTAGAGTGGATAAAAATGGATGTAGAGTGGATAAAATGGATGTAGATTGGACAAAATGGATGTAGAGTTAATAAAAATGGATGTAGAGTGGATAAAATGGATGTATAGTGGATAAAAATGGATGTAGAGTAGATAAAATAGATGTAGAGTGGATAAAATGGATGTAGAGTGGATAAAAATGGATGTAGAGTGGATAAAAATGGATGTAGAGTGGATACAATGGATGTAGAGTGGATAAAAATGGATGTAGAGTGGATAAAATGGATGTAGAGTGGATAAAAATGGATGTAGAGTGGATAAAATGGATGTACATTTAATAAAAATGGATGTAGAGTGGATAAAAATGGATGTAGAGTGGATAAAAATGGATGTAGATTGGATAAAATGGATGTAGAGTTAATAAAAGTGGATGTAGAGTGGATAAAATGGATGTAGAGTGGATAAAAATGGATGTAGATTGGATAAAATGGATGTAGAGTGCATAAAAATGGATGTAGAGTATATAAATTGGATGTACAGTATATAAAATGGATGTAGAGTGGATAAAAATGGATGTCGAGTGGATAAAATGGATGTAGAGTGGATAAAAATGGATGTAGATTGGATAAAATGGATGTAGAGTGGATGAAAATGGATGTAGAGTATATAAATTGGATGTAGAGTATATAAAATGGATGTAGAGTGGATAAAAATGGATGTCGAGTGGATAAAATGGATGTAGAGTGGATAAAAATGGATGTAGAGTGGATAAAATGGATGTAGAGTTGATAAAAATGGATGTAGAGTGGATAAAATGGATGTAGAGTAGATAAAATGGATGTAGAGTGGATAAAATGGATGTAGAGTTGATAAAATGGATGTAGAGTGGATAAAAATGGATGTCGAGTGGATAAAATGGATGTAGAGTGGATAAAAATGGATGTAGATTGGATAAAATGGATGTAGAGTTAATAAAAGTGGATGTAGAGTGGATAAAATGGATGTAGAGTTGATAAAAATGGATGTAGAGTGGATAAAAATGGATGTAGATTGGATAAAATGGATGTAGAGTGGATAAAAATGGATGTAGATTATATAAATTGGATGTAGAGTATATAAAATGGATGTAGAGTGGATAAAAATGGATGTCGAGTGGATAAAATGGATGTAGAGTGGATAAAAATGGATGTAGATTGGATAAAATGGATGTAGAGTTAATAAAAATGGATGTAGAGTGGATAAAATGGATGTCGAGTGGATAAAATGGATGTAGAGTTGATAAAAATGGATGTAGAGTGGATAAAATGGATGTAGAGTGGATAAAAATGGATGTAGATTGGACAAAATGGATGTAGAGTTAATAAAAATGGATGTAGAGTGGATAAAATGGATGTATAGTGGATAAAAATGGATGTAGAGTAGATAAAATAGATGTAGAGTGGATAAAAATGGATGTAGAGTGGATAAAATGGATGTAGATTGGACAAAATGGATGTAGAGTTAATAAAAATGGATGTAGAGTGGATAAAATGGATGTATAGTGGATAAAAATGGATGTAGAGTAGATAAAATAGATGTAGAGTGGATAAAATGGATGTAGAGTGGATAAAAATAGATGTAGAGTGGATAAAAATGGATGTAGAGTGGATACAATGGATGTAGAGTGGATAAAAATGGATGTAGAGTGGATAAAATGGATGTAGAGTGGATAAAAATGGATGTAGAGTGGATAAAATGGATGTACATTTAATAAAAATGGATGTAGAGTGGATAAAAATGGATGTAGAGTGGATAAAAATGGATGTAGATTGGATAAAATGGATGTAGAGTGGATAAAAATGGATGTAGAGTGGATAAAATGGATGTAGAGTGGATAAAAATGGATGTAGAGTGGATAAAATGGATGTACATTTAATAAAAATGGATGTAGAGTGGATAAAAATGGATGTAGAGTGGATAAAAATGGATGTAGATTGGATAAAATGGATGTAGAGTTAATAAAAGTGGATGTAGAGTGGATAAAATGGATGTAGAGTGGATAAAAATGGATGTAGATTGGATAAAATGGATGTAGAGTGGATAAAAATGGATGTAGATTGGACAAAATGGATGTAGAGTTAATAAAAATGGATGTAGAGTGGATAAAATGGATGTATAGTGGATAAAAATGGATGTAGAGTAGATAAAATAGATGTAGAGTGGATAAAAATGGATGTAGAGTGGATAAAATGGATGTAGATTGGACAAAATGGATGTAGAGTTAATAAAAATGGATGTAGAGTGGATAAAATGGATGTATAGTGGATAAAAATGGATGTAGAGTAGATAAAATAGATGTAGAGTGGATAAAATGGATGTAGAGTGGATAAAAATAGATGTAGAGTGGATAAAAATGGATGTAGAGTGGATACAATGGATGTAGAGTGGATAAAAATGGATGTAGAGTGGATAAAATGGATGTAGAGTGGATAAAAATGGATGTAGAGTGGATAAAATGGATGTACATTTAATAAAAATGGATGTAGAGTGGATAAAAATGGATGTAGATTGGATAAAATGGATGTAGAGTGGATAAAAATGGATGTAGAGTGGATAAAATGGATGTAGAGTGGATAAAAATGGATGTAGATTGGATAAAATGGATGTAGAGTGCATAAAAATGGATGTAGAGTATATAAATTGGATGTACAGTATATAAAATGGATGTAGAGTGGATAAAAATGGATGTCGAGTGGATAAAATGGATGTAGAGTGGATAAAAATGGATGTAGATTGGATAAAATGGATGTAGAGTGGATGAAAATGGATGTAGAGTATATAAATTGGATGTAGAGTATATAAAATGGATGTAGAGTGGATAAAAATGGATGTCGAGTGGATAAAATGGATGTAGAGTGGATAAAAATGGATGTAGAGTGGATAAAATGGATGTAGAGTTGATAAAAATGGATGTAGAGTGGATAAAATGGATGTAGAGTAGATAAAATGGATGTAGAGTGGATAAAATGGATGTAGAGTTGATAAAATGGATGTAGAGTGGATAAAAATGGATGTCGAGTGGATAAAATGGATGTAGAGTGGATAAAAATGGATGTAGATTGGATAAAATGGATGTAGAGTTAATAAAAGTGGATGTAGAGTGGATAAAATGGATGTAGAGTTGATAAAAATGGATGTAGAGTGGATAAAAATGGATGTAGATTGGATAAAATGGATGTAGAGTGGATAAAAATGGATGTAGATTATATAAATTGGATGTAGAGTATATAAAATGGATGTAGAGTGGATAAAAATGGATGTCGAGTGGATAAAATGGATGTAGAGTGGATAAAAATGGATGTAGATTGGATAAAATGGATGTAGAGTTAATAAAAATGGATGTAGAGTGGATAAAATGGATGTATAGTGGATAAAAATGGATGTAGAGTGGATAAAATAGATGTAGAGTGGATAAAAATGGATGTAAAGTGGATAAAAATGGATGTAGATTGGATAAAATGGATGTAGAGTTAAAAAAGTGGATGTAGAGTGGATAAAATGGATGTAGAGTTGATAAAAATGGATGTGGAGTGGATAAGAATGGATGTAGATTGGATAAAATGGATGTAGAGTGGATAAAAATGGATGTAGATTATATAAATTGGATGTAGAGTATATAAAATGGATGTAGAGTGGATAAAAATGGATGTCGAGTGGATAAAATGGATGTAGAGTGGATAAAAATGGATGTAGATTGGACAAAATGGATGTAGAGTTAATAAAAATGGATGTAGAGTGGATAAAATGGATGTATAGTGGATAAAAATGGATGTAGAGTAGATAAAATAGATGTAGAGTGGATAAAAATGGATGTAGAGTGGATAAAATGGATGTCGAGTGGATAAAATGGATGTAGAGTGGATAAAAATAGATGTAGAGTGGATAAAAATGGATGTAGAGTGGATACAATGGATGTAGAGTGGATAAAAATGGATGTAGAGTGGATAAAATGGATGTAGAGTGGATAAAAATGGATGTAGATTGGATAAAATGGATGTAGAGTGGATAAAAATGGATGTAGATTATATAAATTGGATGTAGAGTATATAAAATGGATGTAGAGTGGATAAAAATGGATGTCGAGTGGATAAAATGGATGTAGAGTGGATAAAATGGATGTAGATTGGATAAAATGGATGTAGAGTTAATAAAAATGGATGTAGAGTGGATAAAATGGATGTATAGTGGATAAAAATGGATGTAGAGTAGATAAAATAGATGTAGAGTGGATAAAAATGGATGTAGAGTGGATAAAATGGATGTCGAGTGGATAAAATGGATGTAGAGTGGATAAAAATAGATGTAGAGTCGATAAAAATGGATGTGGAGTGGATACAATGGATGTAGAGTGGATAAAAATGGATGTAGAGTGGATAAAATGGATGTAGAGTGGATAAAAATGGATGTAGAGTGGATAAAATGGATGTAGAGTGCATAAATATGGATGTTGAGTGGATAAAATGGATGTAGAGTGGATAAAATGGATGTACATTTAATAAAAATGGATGTAGAGTGGATAAAAATGGATGTAGAGTGGATAAAAATGGATGTAGATTGGATAAAATGGATGTAGAGTTAATAAAAGTGGATGTAGAGTGGATAAAATGGATGTAGAGTGGATAAAAATGGATGTAGATTGGATAAAATGGATGTAGAGTGCATAAAAATGGATGTAGAGTATATAAATTGGATGTACAGTATATAAAATGGATGTAGAGTGGATAAAAATGGATGTCGAGTGGATAAAATGGATGTAGAGTGGATAAAAATGGATGTAGATTGGATAAAATGGATGTAGAGTGGATGAAAATGGATGTAGAGTATATAAATTGGATGTAGAGTATATAAAATGGATGTAGAGTGGATAAAAATGGATGTAGAGTGGATAAAATGGATGTAGAGTAGATAAAATGGATGTAGAGTGGATAAAATGGATGTAGAGTTGATAAAATGGATGTAAAGTGGATAAAATGGATGTAGAGTTAATAAAAATGGATGTAGAGTGGAAATAATGGATGTAGAGAGGATAAAATGGATGTAGAGTGGATAAAATGGATGTAGAGTTCATAAAAATGGATGTAGAGTGGATAAAAATGGATGTAGATTGGATAAAATGGATGTAGAGTGGATAAAAATGGATGTAGAG
Organism: Pemphredon lugubris; assembly: GCA_933228935.1. Lineage (NCBI taxonomy): Eukaryota > Metazoa > Arthropoda > Insecta > Hymenoptera > Crabronidae > Pemphredon > Pemphredon lugubris. The sequence goes on from OW121816.1 coordinate 50,283,775, forward strand.
TGGATAAAATGGATGTAGAGTGGATAAAAATGGATGTAGAGTGGATAAAATGGATGTAGAGTGGATAAAAATGGATGTAGAGTGGATAAAATGGATGTAGAGTGCATAAAAATGGATGTAGAGTGGATACAAATGGATGTCGAGTGGATAAAATGGATGTAGAGTTGATAAAAATGGATGTAGAGTGGATAAAATGGATGTAGAGTAGATAAAATGGATGTAGAGTGGATAAAATGGATGTAGAGTTGATAAAATGGATGTAAAGTGGATAAAATGGATGTAGAGTTAATAAAAATGGATGTAGAGTGGAAATAATGGATGTAGAGAGGATAAAATGGATGTAGAGTGGATAAAATGGATGTAGAGTTCATAAAAATGGATGTAGAGTGGATAAAAATGGATGTAGATTGGATAAAATGGATGTAGAGTGGATAAAAATGGATGTAGAGTGGATAAAATGGATGTAGAGTGGATAAAAATGGATGTAGAGTGGATAAAATGGATGTAGAGTGGATACAAATGGATGTAGAGTGGATAAAATGGATGTAGAGTGCATAAAAATGGATGTAGAGTGGGTATAATGGATGTAGAGAGGATAAAAAGGATGTGGAGTGGATAACAATGGATGTAGAGTGGATAAAATGGATGTAGAGTGGATAAAATGGATGAAGAGTGGATAAAATGGTTGTAGAGTGGATAAAATGGATGTAGAGTAGATACAAATGGATGTAGATTGGATAAAATGGATGTAGAGTTAATAAAAATGGATGTAGAGTGGGTATAATGGATGTAGAGAGGATAAAAAGGATGTGGAGTGGATAACAATGGATGTAGAGTGGATAAAATGGATGTAGAGTGGATAAAATGGATGAAGAGTGGATAAAATGGTTGTAGAGTGGATAAAATGGATGTAGAGTAGATAAAAATGGATGTAGAGTGGACAAAATGGATGTAGAGTGGATAAAAATGGATGTAGAGTGGATAAAATGGATGTAGAGTGCATAAAAATGGATGTTGAGTGGATAAAATGGATGTAGAGTGGATAAAATTAATGTACATTTAATAAAAATGGATGTAGAGTGGATAAAAATGGATGTAGAGTGGATAAAAATGGATGTAGATTGGATAAAATGGTTGTAGAGTTAATAAAAGTGGATGTAGAGTGGATAAAATGGATGTAGAGTTGATAAAAATGGATGTAGAGTGGATAAAAATGGATGTAGATTGGATAAAATGGATGTAGAGTGGATAAAAATGGATGTAGAGTATATAAATTGGATGTAGAGTATATAAAATGGATGTAGAGTGGATAAAAATGGATGTCGAGTGGATAAAATGGATGTAGAGTGGATAAAAATGGATGTAGATTGGATAAAATGGATGTAGAGTGGATGAAAATGGATGTAGAGTATATAAATTGGATGTAGAGTATATAAAATGGATGTAGAGTGGATAAAAATGGATGTCGAGTGGATAAAATGGATGTAGAGTGGATAAAAATGGATGTAGAGTGGATAAAATGGATGTATAGTGGATAAAAATGGATGTAGAGTAGATAAAATAGATGTAGAGTGGATAAAATGGATGTAGAGTGGATAAAAATAGATGTAGAGTGGATAAAAATGGATGTAGAGTGGATACAATGGATGTAGAGTGGATAAAAATGGATGTAGAGTGGATAAAATGGATGTAGAGTGGATAAAAATGGATGTAGAGTGGATAAAATGGATGTACATTTAATAAAAATGGATGTAGAGTGGATAAAAATGGATGTAGAGTGGATAAAAATGGATGTAGATTGGATAAAATGGATGTAGAGTTAATAAAAGTGGATGTAGAGTGGATAAAATGGATGTAGAGTGGATAAAAATGGATGTAGATTGGATAAAATGGATGTAGAGTGCATAAAAATGGATGTAGAGTATATAAATTGGATGTACAGTTTATAAAATGGATGTAGAGTGGATAAAAATGGATGTCGAGTGGATAAAATGGATGTAGAGTGGATAAAAATGGATGTAGATTGGATAAAATGGATGTAGAGTGGATGAAAATGGATGTAGAGTATATAAATTGGATGTAGAGTATATAAAATGGATGTAGAGTGGATAAAAATGGATGTCGAGTGGATAAAATGGATGTAGAGTGGATAAAAATGGATGTAGAGTGGATAAAATGGATGTAGAGTTGATAAAAATGGATGTAGAGTGGATAAAATGGATGTAGAGTAGATAAAATGGATGTAGAGTGGATAAAATGGATGTAGAGTTGATAAAATGGATGTAGAGTGGATAAAAATGGATGTCGAGTGGATAAAATGGATGTAGAGTGGATAAAAATGGATGTAGATTGGATAAAATGGATGTAGAGTTAATAAAAGTGGATGTAGAGTGGATAAAATGGATGTAGAGTTGATAAAAATGGATGTAGAGTGGATAAAAATGGATGTAGATTGGATAAAATGGATGTAGAGTGGATAAAAATGGATGTAGATTATATAAATTGGATGTAGAGTATATAAAATGGATGTAGAGTGGATAAAAATGGATGTCGAGTGGATAAAATGGATGTAGAGTGGATAAAAATGGATGTAGATTGGATAAAATGGATGTAGAGTTAATAAAAATGGATGTAGAGTGGATAAAAATGGATGTAGATTGGATAAAATGGATGTAGAGTGGATAAAAATGGATGTAGAGTGGATAAAATGGATGTAGAGTGGATAAAAATGGATGTAGAGTGGATAAAATGGATGTAGTGTGGATAAAAATGGATGTAGAGTGGATAAAATGGATGTAGAGTGCATAAAAATGGATGTAGAGTGGATAAAAATGGATGTAGATTGGATAAAATGGATGTAGAGTTAATAAAAATGGATGTAGAGTGGGTATAATGGATGTAGAGAGGATAAAAAGGATGTGGAGTGGATAACAATGGATGTAGAGTGGATAAAATGGATGTAGAGTGGATAAAATGGATGAAGAGTGGATAAAATGGTTGTAGAGTGGATAAAATGGATGTAGAGTAGATAAAAATGGATGTAGAGTGGACAAAATGGATGTAGAGTGGATAAAAATGGATGTAGAGTGGATAAAATGGATGTAGAGTGCATAAAAATGGATGTTGAGTGGATAAAATGGATGTAGAGTGGATAAAATTAATGTACATTTAATAAAAATGGATGTAGAGTGGATAAAAATGGATGTAGAGTGGATAAAAATGGATGTAGATTGGATAAAATGGTTGTAGAGTTAATAAAAGTGGATGTAGAGTGGATAAAATGGATGTAGAGTTGATAAAAATGGATGTAGAGTGGATAAAAATGGATGTAGATTGGATAAAATGGATGTAGAGTGGATAAAAATGGATGTAGAGTATATAAATTGGATGTAGAGTATATAAAATGGATGTAGAGTGGATAAAAATGGATGTCGAGTGGATAAAATGGATGTAGAGTGGATAAAAATGGATGTAGATTGGATAAAATGGATGTAGAGTGGATGAAAATGGATGTAGAGTATATAAATTGGATGTAGAGTATATAAAATGGATGTAGAGTGGATAAAAATGGATGTCGAGTGGATAAAATGGATGTAGAGTGGATAAAAATGGATGTAGAGTGGATAAAATGGATGTATAGTGGATAAAAATGGATGTAGAGTAGATAAAATAGATGTAGAGTGGATAAAATGGATGTAGAGTGGATAAAAATAGATGTAGAGTGGATAAAAATGGATGTAGAGTGGATACAATGGATGTAGAGTGGATAAAAATGGATGTAGAGTGGATAAAATGGATGTAGAGTGGATAAAAATGGATGTAGAGTGGATAAAATGGATGTACATTTAATAAAAATGGATGTAGAGTGGATAAAAATGGATGTAGAGTGGATAAAAATGGATGTAGATTGGATAAAATGGATGTAGAGTTAATAAAAGTGGATGTAGAGTGGATAAAATGGATGTAGAGTGGATAAAAATGGATGTAGATTGGATAAAATGGATGTAGAGTGCATAAAAATGGATGTAGAGTATATAAATTGGATGTACAGTATATAAAATGGATGTAGAGTGGATAAAAATGGATGTCGAGTGGATAAAATGGATGTAGAGTGGATAAAAATGGATGTAGATTGGATAAAATGGATGTAGAGTGGATGAAAATGGATGTAGAGTGGATAAAATGGATGTACATTTAATAAAAATGGATGTAGAGTGGATAAAAATGGTTGTAGAGTGGATAAAAATGGATGTAGATTGGATAAAATGGATGTAGAGTTAATAAAAGTGGATGTAGAGTGGATAAAATGGATGTAGAGTGCATAAAAATGGATGTTGAGTGGATAAAGTGGATGTAGAGTGGATAAAATGGATGTACATTTAATAAAAATGGATGTAGAGTGGATAAAAATGGATGTAGAGTGGATAAAAATGGATGTAGATTGGATAAAATGGATGTAGAGTTAATAAAAGTGGATGTAGAGTGGATAAAATGGATGTAGAGTTGATAAAAATGGATGTAGAGTGGATAAAAATGGATGTAGATTGGATAAAATGGATGTAGAGTGGATAAAAATGGATGTAGATTATATAAATTGGATGTAGAGTATATAAAATGGATGTAGAGTGGATAAAAATGGATGTCGAGTGGATAAAATGGATGTAGAGTGGATAAAAATGGATGTAGATTGGATAAAATGGATGTAGAGTTAATAAAAATGGATGTAGAGTGGATAAAATGGATGTATAGTGGATAAAAATGGATGTAGAGTAGATAAAATAGATGTAGAGTGGATAAAAATGGATGTAAAGTGGATAAAAATGGATGTAGATTGGATAAAATGGATGTAGAGTGGATAAAAATGGATGTAGATTATATAAATTGGATGTAGAGTATATAAAATGGATGTAGAGTGGATAAAAATGGATGTCGAGTGGATAAAATGGATGTAGAGTGGATAAAAATGGATGTAGATTGGACAAAATGGATGTAGAGTTAATAAAAATGGATGTAGAGTGGATAAAATGGATGTATTGTGGATAAAAATGGATGTAGAGTAGATAAAATAGATGTAGAGTGGATCAAAATGGATGTAGAGTGGATAAAATGGATGTCGAGTGGATAAAATGGATGTAGAGTGGATAAAAATAGATGTAGAGTGGATAAAAATGGATGTAGAGTGGATACAATGGATGTAGAGTGGATAAAAATGGATGTAGAGTGGATAAAATGGATGTAGAGTGGATAAAAATGGATGTAGAGTGGATAAAATGGATGTAGAGTGCATAAATATGGATGTTGAGTGGATAAAATGGATGTAGAGTGGATAAAATGGATGTACATTTAATAAAAATGGATGTAGAGTGGATAAAAATGGATGTAGATTGGATAAAATGGATGTAGAGTTAATAAAAGTGGATGTAGAGTGGATAAAATGGATGTAGAGTGCATAAAAATGGATGTTGAGTGGATAAAGTGGATGTAGAGTGGATAAAATGGATGTACATTTAATAAAAATGGATGTAGAGTGGATAAAAATGGATGTAGAGTGGATAAAAATGGATGTAGATTGGATAAAATGGATGTAGAGTTAATAAAAGTGGATGTAGAGTGGATAAAATGGATGTAGAGTTGATAAAAATGGATGTAGAGTGGATAAAAATGGATGTAGATTGGATAAAATGGATGTAGAGTGGATAAAAATGGATGTAGATTATATAAATTGGATGTAGAGTATATAAAATGGATGTAGAGTGGATAAAAATGGATGTCGAGTGGATAAAATGGATGTAGAGTGGATAAAAATGGATGTAGATTGGATAAAATGGATGTAGAGTTAATAAAAATGGATGTAGAGTGGATAAAATGGATGTATAGTGGATAAAAATGGATGTAGAGTAGATAAAATAGATGTAGAGTGGATAAAAATGGATGTAAAGTGGATAAAAATGGATGTAGAGTGGATAAAATGGATGTACATTTAATAAAAATGGATGTAGAGTGGATAAAAATGGATGTAGAGTGGATAAAAATGAATGTAGATTGGATAAAATGGATGTAGAGTTAATAAAAGTGGATGTAGAGTGGATAAAATGGATGTAGAGTTGATAAAAATGGATGTAGAGTGGATAAAAATGGATGTAGATTGGATAAAATGGATGTAGAGTGGATAAAAATGGATGTAGATTATATAAATTGGATGTAGAGTATATAAAATGGATGTAGAGTGGATAAAAATGGATGTAGATTGGATAAAATGGATGTAGAGTGGATAAAAATGGATGTAGATTATATAAATTGGATGTAGAGTATATAAAATGGATGTAGAGTGGATAAAAATGGATGTCGAGTGGATAAAATGGATGTATAGTGGATAAAAATGGATGTAGAGTAGATAAAATAGATGTAGAGTGGATAAAAATGGATGTAGAGTGGATAAAAATGGATGTAGATTGGATAAAATGGATGTAGAGTTAATAAAAGTGGATGTAGAGTGGATAAAATGGATGTAGAGTTGATAAAAATGGATGTAGAGTGGATAAAAATGGATGTAGATTGGATAAAATGGATGTAGAGTGGATAAAAATGGATGTAGATTATATAAATTGGATGTAGAGTATATAAAATGGATGTAGAGTGGATAAAAATGGATGTCGAGTGGATAAAATGGATGTAGAGTGGATAAAAATGGATGTAGAGTGGATAAAATGGATGTAGAGTGCATAAAAATGGATGTTGAGTGGATAAAATGGATGTAGAGTGGATAAAATGGATGTACATTTAATAAAAATGGATGTAGAGTGGATAAAAATGGATGTAGAGTGGATAAAAATAGATGTAGAGTGGATAAAAATGGATGTAGAGTGGATACAATGGATGTAGAGTGGATAAAAATGGATGTAGAGTGGATAAAATGGATGTAGAGTGGATAAAAATGGATGTAGAGTGGATAAAATGGATGTAGAGTGAATAAAAATGGATGTTGAGTGGATAAAATGGATGTAGAGTGGATAAAATGGATGTACATTTAATAAAAATGGATGTAGAGTGGATAAAAATGGATGTAGATTGGATAAAATGGATGTAGAGTTAATAAAAGTGGATGTAGAGTGGATAAAATGGATGTAGAGTTGATAAAAATGGATGTAGAGTGGATAAAAATGGATGTAGATTGGATAAAATGGATGTAGAGTGGATAAAAATGGATGTAGATTATATAAATTGGATGTAGAGTATATAAAATGGATGTAGAGTGGATAAAAATGGATGTCGAGTGGATAAAATGGATGTCGAGTGGATAAAATGGATGTAGAGTGGATAAAATGGATGTAGATTGGATAAAATGGATGTAGAGTTAATAAAAATGGATGTAGAGTGGATAAAATGGATGTATAGTGGATAAAAATGGATGTAGAGTAGATAAAATAGATGTAGAGTGGATAAAAATGGATGTAGAGTGGATAAAATGGATGTCGAGTGGATAAAATGGATGTAGAGTGGATAAAAATAGATGTAGAGTGGATAAAAATGGATGTAGAGTGGATACAATGGATGTAGAGTGGATAAAATGGATGTAGAGTGGATAAAATGGATGTACATTTAATAAAAATGGATGTAGAGTGGATAAAAATGGATGTAGAGTGGATAAAAATGGATGTAGATTGGATAAAATGGATGTAGAGTTAATAAAAGTGGATGTAGAGTGGATAAAATGGATGTAGAGTTAATAAAAGTGGATGTAGAGTGGATAAAATGGATGTAGAGTGCATAAAAATGGATGTTGAGTGGATAAAGTGGATGTAGAGTGGATAAAATGGATGTACATTTAATAAAAATGGATGTAGAGTGGATAAAAATGGATGTAGAGTGGATAAAAATGGATGTAGATTGGACAAAATGGATGTAGAGTTAATAAAAGTGGATGTAGAGTGGATAAAATGGATGTAGAGTTGATAAAAATGGATGTAGAGTGGATAAAAATGGATGTAGATTGGATAAAATGGATGTAGAGTGGATAAAAATGGATGTAGATTATATAAATTGGATGTAGAGTATATAAAATGGATGTAGAGTGGATAAAAATGGATGTCGAGTGGATAAAATGGATGTAGAGTGGATAAAAATGGATGTAGATTGGATAAAATGGATGTAGAGTTAATAAAAATGGATGTAGAGTGGATAAAATGGATGTATAGTGGATAAAAATGGATGTAGAGTGGATAAAATAGATGTAGAGTGGATAAAAATGGATGTAAAGTGGATAAAAATGGATGTAGATTGGATAAAATGGATGTAGAGTGGATAAAAATGGATGTAGATTATATAAATTGGATGTAGAGTATATAAAATGGATGTAGAGTGGATAAAAATGGATGTCGAGTGGATAAAATGGATGTAGAGTGGATAAAAATGGATGTAGATTGGACAAAATGGATGTAGAGTTAATAAAAATGGATGTAGAGTGGATAAAATGGATGTATAGTGGATAAAAATGGATGTAGAGTAGATAAAATAGATGTAGAGTGGATAAAAATGGATGTAGAGTGGATAAAATGGATGTCGAGTGGATAAAATGGATGTAGAGTGGATAAAAATGGATGTAGATTATATAAATTGGATGTAGAGTATATAAAATGGATGTAGAGTGGATAAAAATGGATGTCGAGTGGATAAAATGGATGTAGAGTGGATAAAAATGGATGTAGATTGGACAAAATGGATGTAGAGTGGATAAAATGGATGTATAGTGGATAAAAATGGATGTAGAGTAGATAAAATAGATGTAGAGTGGATAAAAATGGATGTAGAGTGGATAAAATGGATGTAGATTGGACAAAATGGATGTAGAGTTAATAAAAATGGATGTAGAGTGGATAAAATGGATGTATAGTGGATAAAAATGGATGTAGAGTAGATAAAATAGATGTAGAGTGGATAAAATGGATGTAGAGTGGATAAAAATAGATGTAGAGTGGATAAAAATGGATGTAGAGTGGATACAATGGATGTAGAGTGGATAAAAATGGATGTAGAGTGGATAAAATGGATGTAGAGTGGATAAAAATGGATGTAGAGTGGATAAAATGGATGTACATTTAATAAAAATGGATGTAGAGTGGATAAAAATGGATGTAGAGTGGATAAAAATGGATGTAGATTGGATAAAATGGATGTAGAGTTAATAAAAGTGGATGTAGAGTGGATAAAATGGATGTAGAGTGGATAAAATGGATGTAGAGTGCATAAAAATGGATGTTGAGTGGATAAAATGGATGTAGAGTGGATAAAAATGGATGTAGATTGGATAAAATGGATGTAGAGTTAATAAAAGTGGATGTAGAGTGGATAAAATGGATGTAGAGTTGATAAAAATGGATGTAGAGTGGATAAAAATGGATGTAGATTGGATAAAATGGATGTAGAGTGGATAAAAATGGATGTAGATTATATAAATTGGATGTAGAGTATATAAAATGGATGTAGAGTGGATAAAAATGGATGTCGAGTGGATAAAATGGATGTCGAGTGGATAAAATGGATGTAGAGTGGATAAAATGGATGTAGATTGGATAAAATGGATGTAGAGTTAATAAAAATGGATGTAGAGTGGATAAAATGGATGTATAGTGGATAAAAATGGATGTAGAGTAGATAAAATAGATGTAGAGTGGATAAAAATGGATGTAGAGTGGATAAAATGGATGTTGAGTGGATAAAATGGATGTAGAGTGGATAAAAATAGATGTAGAGTGGATAAAAATGGATGTAGAGTGGATACAATGGATGTAGAGTGGATAAAAATGGATGTAGAGTGGATAAAATGGATGTAGAGTGGATAAAAATGGATGTAGAGTGGATAAAATGGATGTAGAGTGCATAAATATGGATGTTGAGTGGATAAAATGGATGTAGAGTGGATAAAATGGATGTACATTTAATAAAAATGGATGTAGAGTGGATAAAAATGGATGTAGAGTGGATAAAAATGGATGTAGATTGGATAAAATGGATGTAGAGTTAATAAAAGTGGATGTAGAGTGGATAAAATGGATGTAGAGTGCATAAAAATGGATGTTGAGTGGATAAAGTGGATGTAGAGTGGATAAAATGGATGTACATTTAATAAAAATGGATGTAGAGTGGATAAAAATGGATGTAGAGTGGATAAAAATGGATGTAGATTGGACAAAATGGATCTAGAGTTAATAAAAGTGGATGTAGAGTGGATAAAATGGATGTAGAGTTGATAAAAATGGATGTAGAGTGGATAAAAATGGATGTAGATTGGATAAAATGGATGTAGAGTGGATAAAAATGGATGTAGATTATATAAATTGGATGTAGAGTATATAAAATGGATGTAGAGTGGATAAAAATGGATGTCGAGTGGATAAAATGGATGTAGAGTGGATAAAAATGGATGTAGATTGGATAAAATGGATGTAGAGTTAATAAAAATGGATGTAGAGTGGATAAAATGGATGTATAGTGGATAAAAATGGATGTAGAGTAGATAAAATAGATGTAGAGTGGATAAAAATGGATGTAAAGTGGATAAAAATGGATGTAGATTGGATAAAATGGATGTAGAGTGGATAAAAATGGATGTAGATTATATAAATTGGATGTAGAGTATATAAAATGGATGTAGAGTGGATAAAAATGGATGTCGAGTGGATAAAATGGATGTAGAGTGGATAAAAATGGATGTAGATTGGACAAAATGGATGTAGAGTTAATAAAAATGGATGTAGAGTGGATAAAATGGATGTATAGTGGATAAAAATGGATGTAGAGTAGATAAAATAGATGTAGAGTGGATAAAAATGGATGTAGAGTGGATAAAATGGATGTCGAGTGGATAAAATGGATGTAGAGTGGATAAAAATGGATGTAGATTATATAAATTGGATGTAGAGTATATAAAATGGATGTAGAGTGGATAAAAATGGATGTCGAGTGGATAAAATGGATGTAGAGTGGATAAAAATGGATGTAGATTGGACAAAATGGATGTAGAGTTAATAAAAATGGATGTAGAGTGGATAAAATGGATGTATAGTGGATAAAAATGGATGTAGAGTAGATAAAATAGATGTAGAGTGGATAAAAATGGATGTAGAGTGGATAAAATGGATGTAGATTGGACAAAATGGATGTAGAGTTAATAAAAATGGATGTAGAGTGGATAAAATGGATGTATAGTGGATAAAAATGGATGTAGAGTAGATAAAATAGATGTAGAGTGGATAAAATGGATGTAGAGTGGATAAAAATAGATGTAGAGTGGATAAAAATGGATGTAGAGTGGATACAATGGATGTAGAGTGGATAAAAATGGATGTAGAGTGGATAAAATGGATGTAGAGTGGATAAAAATGGATGTAGAGTGGATAAAATGGATGTACATTTAATAAAAATGGATGTAGAGTGGATAAAAATGGATGTAGAGTGGATAAAAATGGATGTAGATTGGATAAAATGGATGTAGAGTTAATAAAAGTGGATGTAGAGTGGATAAAATGGATGTAGAGTGGATAAAAATGGATGTAGATTGGATAAAATGGATGTAGAGTGCATAAAAATGGATGTAGAGTATATAAATTGGATGTACAGTATATAAAATGGATGTAGAGTTGATAAAAATGGATGTCGAGTGGATAAAATGGATGTAGAGTGGATAAAAATGGATGTAGATTGGATAAAATGGATGTAGAGTGGATGAAAATGGATGTAGAGTATATAAATTGGATGTAGAGTATATAAAATGGATGTAGAGTGGATAAAAATGGATGTCGAGTGGATAAAATGGATGTAGAGTGGATAAAAATGGATGTAGAGTGGATAAAATGGATGTAGAGTTGATAAAAATGGATGTAGAGTGGATAAAATGGATGTAGAGTAGATAAAATGGATGTAGAGTGGATAAAATGGATGTAGAGTTGATAAAATGGATGTAGAGTGGATAAAAATGGATGTCGAGTGGATAAAATGGATGTAGAGTGGATAAAAATGGATGTAGATTGGATAAAATGGATGTAGAGTTAATAAAAGTGGATGTAGAGTGGATAAAATGGATGTAGAGTTGATAAAAATGGATGTAGAGTGGATAAAAATGGATGTAGATTGGATAAAATGGATGTAGAGTGGATAAAAATGGATGTAGATTATATAAATTGGATGTAGAGTATATAAAATGGATGTAGAGTGGATAAAAATGGATGTCGAGTGGATAAAATGGATGTAGAGTGGATAAAAATGGATGTAGATTGGATAAAATGGATGTAGAGTTAATAAAAATGGATGTAGAGTGGATAAAATGGATGTATAGTGGATAAAAATGGATGTAGAGTAGATAAAATAGATGTAGAGTGGATAAAAATGGATGTAAAGTGGATAAAAATGGATGTAGATTGGATAAAATGGATGTAGAGTTAAAAAAGTGGATGTAGAGTGGATAAAATGGATGTAGAGTTGATAAAAATGGATGTGGAGTGGATAAGAATGGATGTAGATTGGATAAAATGGATGTAGAGTGGATAAAAATGGATGTAGATTATATAAATTGGATGTAGAGTATATAAAATGGATGTAGAGTGGATAAAAATGGATGTCGAGTGGATAAAATGGATGTAGAGTGGATAAAAATGGATGTAGATTGGTCAAAATGGATGTAGAGTTAATAAAAATGGATGTAGAGTGGATAAAATGGATGTATAGTGGATAAAAATGGATGTAGAGTAGATAAAATAGATGTAGAGTGGATAAAAATGGATGTAGAGTGGATAAAAATGGATGTAGATTATATAAATTGGATGTAGAGTATATAAAATGGATGTAGAGTGGATAAAAATGGATGTCGAGTGGATAAAATGGATGTAGAGTGGATAAAAATGGATGTAGATTGGATAAAATGGATGTAGAGTTAATAAAAATGGATGTAGAGTGGATAAAATGGATGTATAGTGGATAAAAATGGATGTAGAGTAGATAAAATAGATGTAGAGTGGATAAAAATGGATGTAAAGTGGATAAAAATGGATGTAGATTGGATAAAATGGATGTATAGTGGATAAAAATGGATGTAGAGTAGATAAAATAGATGTAGAGTGGATAAAAATGGATGTAGAGTGGATAAAATGGATGTCGAGTGGATAAAATGGATGTAGAGTGGATAAAAATGGATGTAGATTATATAAATTGGATGTAGAGTATATAAAATGGATGTAGAGTGGATAAAAATGGATGTCGAGTGGATAAAATGGATGTAGAGTGGATAAAAATGGATGTAGATTGGACAAAATGGATGTAAAGTTAATAAAAATGGATGTAGAGTGGATAAAATGGATGTAGAGTGGATAAAAATGGATGTAGAGTGGATAAAATGGATGTAGAGTGCATAAAAATGGATGTTGAGTGGATAAAGTGGATGTAGAGTGGATAAAATGGATGTACATTTAATAAAAATGGATGTAGAGTGGATAAAAATGGATGTAGAGTGGATAAAAATGAATGTAGATTGGATAAAATGGATGTAGAGTTAATAAAAGTGGATGTAGAGTGGATAAAATGGATGTAGAGTTGATAAAAATGGATGTAGAGTGGATAAAAATGGATGTAGATTGGATAAAATGGATGTAGAGTGGATAAAAATGGATGTAGATTATATAAATTGGATGTAGAGTATATAAAAGGGATGTAGAGTGGATAAAAATGGATGTAGATTATATAAATTGGATGTAGAGTATATAAAATGGATGTAGAGTGGATAAAAATGGATGTCGAGTGGATAAAATGGATGTAGAGTGGATAAAAATGGATGTAGAGTGGATAAAATGGATGTAGAGTGCATAAAAATGGATGTTGAGTGGATAAAATGGATGTAGAGTGGATAAAATGGATGTACATTTAATAAAAATGGATGTAGAGTGGATAAAAATGGATGTAGAGTGGATAAAAATAGATGTAGAGTGGATAAAAATGGATGTAGAGTGGATACAATGGATGTAGAGTGGATAAAAATGGATGTAGAGTGGATAAAATGGATGTAGAGTGGATAAAAATGGATGTAGAGTGGATAAAATGGATGTAGAGTGCATAAAAATGGATGTTGAGTGGATAAAATGGATGTAGAGTGGATAAAATGGATGTACATTTAATAAAAATGGATGTAGAGTGGATAAAAATGGATGTAGAGTGGATAAAAATGGATGTAGATTGGATAAAATGGATGTAGAGTTAATAAAAGTGGATGTAGAGTGGATAAAATGGATGTAGAGTTGATAAAAATGGATGTAGAGTGGATAAAAATGGATGTAGATTGGATAAAATGGATGTAGAGTGGATAAAAATGGATGTAGATTATATAAATTGGATGTAGAGTATATAAAATGGATGTAGAGTGGATAAAAATGGATGTCGAGTGGATAAAATGGATGTCGAGTGGATAAAATGGATGTAGAGTGGATAAAATGGATGTAGATTGGATAAAATGGATGTAGAGTTAATAAAAATGGATGTAGAGTGGATAAAATGGATGTATAGTGGATAAAAATGGATGTAGAGTAGATAAAATAGATGTAGAGTGGATAAAAATGGATGTAGAGTGGATAAAATGGATGTCGAGTGGATAAAATGGATGTAGAGTGGATAAAAATAGATGTAGAGTGGATAAAAATGGATGTAGAGTGGATACAATGGATGTAGAGTGGATAAAAATGGATGTAGAGTGGATAAAATGGATGTAGAGTGGATAAAAATGGATGTAGAGTGGATAAAATGGATGTAGAGTGCATAAATATGGATGTTGAGTGGATAAAATGGATGTAGAGTGGATAAAATGGATGTACATTTAATAAAAATGGATGTAGAGTGGATAAAAATGGATGTAGAGTGGATAAAAATGGATGTAGATTGGATAAAATGGATGTAGAGTTAATAAAAGTGGATGTAGAGTGGATAAAATGGATGTAGAGTTAATAAAAGTGGATGTAGAGTGGATAAAATGGATGTAGAGTGCATAAAAATGGATGTTGAGTGGATAAAGTGGATGTAGAGTGGATAAAATGGATGTACATTTAATAAAAATGGATGTAGAGTGGATAAAAATGGATGTAGAGTGGATAAAAATGGATGTAGATTGGACAAAATGGATGTAGAGTTAATAAAAGTGGATGTAGAGTGGATAAAATGGATGTAGAGTTGATAAAAATGGATGTAGAGTGGATAAAAATGGATGTAGATTGGATAAAATGGATGTAGAGTGGATAAAAATGGATGTAGATTATATAAATTGGATGTAGAGTTTATAAAATGGATGTAGAGTGGATAAAAATGGATGTCGAGTGGATAAAATGGATGTAGAGTGGATAAAAATGGATGTAGATTGGATAAAATGGATGTAGAGTTAATAAAAATGGATGTAGAGTGGATAAAATGGATGTATAGTGGATAAAAATGGATGTAGAGTAGATAAAATAGATGTAGAGTGGATAAAAATGGATGTAAAGTGGATAAAAATGGATGTAGATTGGATAAAATGGATGTAGAGTGGATAAAAATGGATGTAGATTATATAAATTGGATGTAGAGTATATAAAATGGATGTAGAGTGGATAAAAATGGATGTAGAGTGGATAAAATGGATGTAGAGTGGATAAAAATGGATGTAGATTGGACAAAATGGATGTAGAGTTAATAAAAATGGATGTAGAGTGGATAAAATGGATGTATAGTGGATAAAAATGGATGTAGAGTAGATAAAATAGATGTAGAGTGGATAAAAATGGATGTAGAGTGGATAAAATGGATGTAGAGTGGATAAAATGGATGTAGAGTGGATAAAAATGGATGTAGATTATATAAATTGGATGTAGAGTATATAAAATGGATGTAGAGTGGATAAAAATGGATGTCGAGTGGATAAAATGGATGTAGAGTGGATAAAAATGGATGTAGATTGGACAAAATGGATGTAGAGTGGATAAAATGGATGTATAGTGGATAAAAATGGATGTAGAGTAGATAAAATAGATGTAGAGTGGATAAAAATGGATGTAGAGTGGATAAAATGGATGTAGATTGGACAAAATGGATGTAGAGTTAATAAAAATGGATGTAGAGTGGATAAAATGGATGTATAGTGGATAAAAATGGATGTAGAGTAGATAAAATAGATGTAGAGTGGATAAAATGGATGTAGAGTGGATAAAAATAGATGTAGAGTGGATAAAAATGGATGTAGAGTGGATACAATGGATGTAGAGTGGATAAAAATGGATGTAGAGTGGATAAAATGGATGTAGAGTGGATAAAAATGGATGTAGAGTGGATAAAATGGATGTACATTTAATAAAAATGGATGTAGAGTGGATAAAAATGGATGTAGAGTGGATAAAAATGGATGTAGATTGGATAAAATGGATGTAGAGTTAATAAAAGTGGATGTAGAGTGGATAAAATGGATGTAGAGTGGATAAAATGGATGTAGAGTGCATAAAAATGGATGTTGAGTGGATAAAATGGATGTAGAGTGGATAAAAATGGATGTAGATTGGATAAAATGGATGTAGAGTTAATAAAAGTGGATGTAGAGTGGATAAAATGGATGTAGAGTTGATAAAAATGGATGTAGAGTGGATAAAAATGGATGTAGATTGGATAAAATGGATGTAGAGTGGATAAAAATGGATGTAGATTATATAAATTGGATGTAGAGTATATAAAATGGATGTAGAGTGGATAAAAATGGATGTCGAGTGGATAAAATGGATGTCGAGTGGATAAAATGGATGTAGAGTGGATAAAATGGATGTAGATTGGATAAAATGGATGTAGAGTTAATAAAAATGGATGTAGAGTGGATAAAATGGATGTATAGTGGATAAAAATGGATGTAGAGTAGATAAAATATATGTAGAGTGGATAAAATGGATGTAGAGTGCATAAATATGGATGTTGAGTGGATAAAATGGATGTAGAGTGGATAAAATGGATGTACATTTAATAAAAATGGATGTAGAGTGGATAAAAATGGATGTAGAGTGGATAAAAATGGATGTAGATTGGATAAAATGGATGTAGAGTTAATAAAAGTGGATGTAGAGTGGATAAAATGGATGTAGAGTGCATAAAAATGGATGTTGAGTGGATAAAGTGGATGTAGAGTGGATAAAATGGATGTACATTTAATAAAAATGGATGTAGAGTGGATAAAAATGGATGTAGAGTGGATAAAAATGGATGTAGATTGGACAAAATGGATCTAGAGTTAATAAAAGTGGATGTAGAGTGGATAAAATGGATGTAGAGTTGATAAAAATGGATGTAGAGTGGATAAAAATGGATGTAGAGTGGATAAAATGGATGTAGAGTGGATAAAAATGGATGTAGATTATATAAATTGGATGTAGAGTATATAAAATGGATGTAGAGTGGATAAAAATGGATGTCGAGTGGATAAAATGGATGTAGAGTGGATAAAAATGGATGTAGATTGGATAAAATGGATGTAGAGTTAATAAAAATGGATGTAGAGTGGATAAAATGGATGTATAGTGGATAAAAATGGATGTAGAGTAGATAAAATAGATGTAGAGTGGATAAAAATGGATGTAAAGTGGATAAAAATGGATGTAGATTGGATAAAATGGATGTAGAGTGGATAAAAATGGATGTAGATTATATAAATTGGATGTAGAGTATATAAAATGGATGTAGAGTGGATAAAAATGGATGTCGAGTGGATAAAATGGATGTAGAGTGGATAAAAATGGATGTAGATTGGACAAAATGGATGTAGAGTTAATAAAAATGGATGTAGAGTGGATAAAATGGATGTATAGTGGATAAAAATGGATGTAGAGTAGATAAAATAGATGTAGAGTGGATAAAAATGGATGTAGAGTGGATAAAATGGATGTAGAGTGGATAAAATGGATGTAGAGTGGATAAAAATGGATGTAGATTATATAAATTGGATGTAGAGTATATAAAATGGATGTAGAGTGGATAAAAATGGATGTCGAGTGGATAAAATGGATGTAGAGTGGATAAAAATGGATGTAGATTGGATAAAATGGATGTAGAGTTAATAAAAATGGATGTAGAGTGGATAAAATGGATGTATAGTGGATAAAAATGGATGTAGAGTAGATAAAATGGATGTAGAGTGGATAAAAATGGATGTAGAGTGGATAAAATGGATGTAGATTGGACAAAATGGATGTAGAGTTAATAAAAATGGATGTAGAGTGGATAAAATGGATGTATAGTGGATAAAAATGGATGTAGAGTAGATAAAATAGATGTAGAGTGGATAAAATGGATGTAGAGTGGATAAAAATAGATGTAGAGTGGATAAAAATGGATGTAGAGTGGATACAATGGATGTAGAGTGGATAAAAATGGATGTAGAGTGGATAAAATGGATGTAGAGTGGATAAAAATGGATGTAGAGTGGATAAAATGGATGTACATTTAATAAAAATGGATGTAGAGTGGATAAAAATGGATGTAGAGTGGATAAAAATGGATGTAGATTGGATAAAATGGATGTAGAGTTAATAAAAGTGGATGTAGAGTGGATAAAATGGATGTAGAGTGGATAAAAATGGATGTAGATTGGATAAAATGGATGTAGAGTGCATAAAAATGGATGTAGAGTATATAAATTGGATGTACAGTATATAAAATGGATGTAGAGTGGATAAAAATGGATGTCGAGTGGATAAAATGGATGTAGAGTGGATAAAAATGGATGTAGATTGGATAAAATGGATGTAGAGTGGATGAAAATGGATGTAGAGTATATAAATTGGATGTAGAGTATATAAAATGGATGTAGAGTGGATAAAAATGGATGTCGAGTGGATAAAATGGATGTAGAGTGGATAAAAATGGATGTAGAGTGGATAAAATGGATGTAGAGTTGATAAAAATGGATGTAGAGTGGATAAAATGGATGTAGAGTAGATAAAATGGATGTAGAGTGGATAAAATGGATGTAGAGTTGATAAAATGGATGTAGAGTGGATAAAAATGGATGTCGAGTGGATAAAATGGATGTAGAGTGGATAAAAATGGATGTAGATTGGATAAAATGGATGTAGAGTTAATAAAAGTGGATGTAGAGTGGATAAAATGGATGTAGAGTTGATAAAAATGGATGTAGAGTGGATAAAAATGGATGTAGATTGGATAAAATGGATTTAGAGTGGATAAAAATGGATGTAGATTATATAAATTGGATGTAGAGTATATAAAATGGATGTAGAGTGGATAAAAATGGATGTCGAGTGGATAAAATGGATGTAGAGTGGATAAAAATGGATGTAGATTGGATAAAATGGATGTAGAGTTAATAAAAATGGATGTAGAGTGGATAAAATGGATGTATAGTGGATAAAAATGGATGTAGAGTAGATAAAATAGATGTAGAGTGGATAAAAATGGATGTAAAGTGGATAAAAATGGATGTAGATTGGATAAAATGGATGTAGAGTTAAAAAAGTGGATGTAGAGTGGATAAAATGGATGTAGAGTTGATAAAAATGGATGTGGAGTGGATAAGAATGGATGTAGATTGGATAAAATGGATGTAGAGTGGATAAAAATGGATGTAGATTATATAAATTGGATGTAGAGTATATAAAATGGATGTAGAGTGGATAAAAATGGATGTCGAGTGGATAAAATGGATGTAGAGTGGATAAAAATGGATGTAGATTGGACAAAATGGATGTAGAGTGGATAAAATGGATGTATAGTGGATAAAAATGGATGTAGAGTAGATAAAATAGATGTAGAGTGGATAAAAATGGATGTAGAGTGGATAAAATGGATGTCGAGTGGATAAAATGGATGTAGAGTGGATAAAAATAGATGTAGAGTGGATAAAAATGGATGTAGAGTGGATACAATGGATGTAAGGTGGATAAAAATGGATGTAGAGTGGATAAAATGGATGTAGAGTGGATAAAAATGGATGTAGATTGGATAAAATGGATGTAGAGTGGATAAAAATGGATGTAGATTATATAAATTGGATGTAGAGTATATAAAATGGATGTAGAGTGGATAAAAATGGATGTCGAGTGGATAAAATGGATGTAGAGTGGATAAAATGGATGTAGATTGGATAAAATGGATGTAGAGTGGATAAAATGGATGTAGAGTGGATAAAAATAGATGTAGAGTGGATAAAAATGGATGTGGAGTGGATACAATGGATGTAGAGTGGATAAAAATGGATGTAGAGTGGATAAAATGGATGTAGAGTGGATAAAAATGGATGTAGAGTGGATAAAATGGATGTAGAGTGCATAAATATGGATGTTGAGTGGATAAAATGGATGTAGAGTGGATAAAATGGATGTACATTTAATAAAAATGGATGTAGAGTGGATAAAAATGGATGTAGAGTGGATAAAAATGGATGTAGATTGGATAAAATGGATGTAGAGTTAATAAAAGTGGATGTAGAGTGGATAAAATGGATGTAGAGTGGATAAAAATGGATGTAGATTGGATAAAATGGATGTAGAGTGCATAAAAATGGATGTAGAGTATATAAATTGGATGTACAGTATATAAAATGGATGTAGAGTGGATAAAAATGGATGTCGAGTGGATAAAATGGATGTAGAGTGGATAAAAATGGATGTAGATTGGATAAAATGGATGTAGAGTGGATGAAAATGGATGTAGAGTATATAAATTGGATGTAGAGTATATAAAATGGATGTAGAGTGGATAAAAATGGATGTAGAGTGGATAAAATGGATGTAGAGTAGATAAAATGGATGTAGAGTGGATAAAATGGATGTAGAGTTGATAAAATGGATGTAAAGTGGATAAAATGGATGTAGAGTTAATAAAAATGGATGTAGAGTGGATAAAATGGATGTAGAGTGCATAAAAATGGATGTGGAGTGGATACAATGGATGTAGAGTGCATAAAAATGGATGTAGAGTGGATACAAATGGATGTAGATTGGATAAAATGGATGTAGAGTTAATAAAAATGGATGTAGAGTGGGTATAATGGATGTAGAGAGGATAAAAAGGATGTGGAGTGGATAACAATGGATGTAGAGTGGATAAAATGGATGTAGAGTGGATAAAATGGATGAAGAGTGGATAAAATGGTTGTAGAGTGGATAAAATGGATGTAGAGTAGATAAAAATGGATGTAGAGTGGACAAAATGGATGTAGAGTGGATAAAATGGATGTAGAGTGCATAAATATGGATGTAGATTGGATAAAATGGATGTAGAGTTAATAAAAGTGGATGTAGAGTGGATAAAATGGATGTAGAGTTGATAAAAATGGATGTAGAGTGGATAAAAATGGATGTAGATTGGATAAAATGGATGTAGAGTGGATAAAAATGGATGTAGAGTGGATAAAATGGATGTAGAGTGGATAAAAATGGATGTAGAGTGGATAAAATGGATGTAGAGTGGATAAAAATGGATGTAGAGTGGATAAAATGGATGTAGAGTGCATAAAAATGGATGTAGAGTGGATACAAATGGATGTAGATTGGATAAAATGGATGTAGAGTTAATAAAAATGGATGTAGAGTGGGTATAATGGATGTAGAGAGGATAAAAAGGATGTGGAGTGGATAACAATGGATGTAGAGTGGATAAAATGGATGTAGAGTGGATAAAATGGATGAAGAGTGGATAAAATGGTTGTAGAGTGGATAAAATGGATGTAGAGTAGATAAAAATGGATGTAGAGTGGACAAAATGGATGTAGAGTGGATAAAAATGGATGTAGAGTGGATAAAATGGATGTAGAGTGCATAAAAATGGATGTTGAGTGGATAAAATGGATGTAGAGTGGATAAAATTAATGTACATTTAATAAAAATGGATGTAGAGTGGATAAAAATGGATGTAGAGTGGATAAAAATGGATGTAGAGTGGATAAAAATGGATGTAGATTGGATAAAATGGTTGTAGAGTTAATAAAAGTGGATGTAGAGTGGATAAAATGGATGTAGAGTTGATAAAAATGGATGTAGAGTGGATAAAAATGGATGTAGATTGGATAAAATGGATGTAGAGTGGATAAAAATGGATGTAGAGTATATAAATTGGATGTAGAGTATATAAAATGGATGTAGAGTGGATAAAAATGGATGTCGAGTGGATAAAATGGATGTAGAGTGGATAAAAATGGATGTAGATTGGATAAAATGGATGTAGAGTTAATAAAAATGGATGTAGAGTGGATAAAAATGGATGTAGATTGGATAAAATGGATGTAGAGTGGATAAAAATGGATGTAGAGTGGATAAAATGGATGTAGAGTGGATAAAAATGGATGTAGAGTGGATAAAATGGATGTAGTGTGGATAAAAATGGATGTAGAGTGGATAAAATGGATGTAGAGTGCATAAAAATGGATGTAGAGTGGATACAAATGGATGTAGATTGGATAAAATGGATGTAGAGTTAATAAAAATGGATGTAGAGTGGGTATAATGGATGTAGAGAGGATAAAAAGGATGTGGAGTGGATAACAATGGATGTAGAGTGGATAAAATGGATGTAGAGTGGATAAAATGGATGAAGAGTGGATAAAATGGTTGTAGAGTGGATAAAATGGATGTAGAGTAGATAAAAATGGATGTAGAGTGGATAAAATGGATGTAGAGTGGATAAAAATGGATGTAGAGTGGATAAAATGGATGTAGAGTGCATAAAAATGGATGTTGAGTGGATAAAATGGATGTAGAGTGGATAAAATTAATGTACATTTAATAAAAATGGATGTAGAGTGGATAAAAATGGATGTAGAGTGGATAAAAATGGATGTAGATTGGATAAAATGGTTGTAGAGTTAATAAAAGTGGATGTAGAGTGGATAAAATGGATGTAGAGTTGATAAAAATGGATGTAGAGTGGATAAAAATGGATGTAGATTGGATAAAATGGATGTAGAGTGGATAAAAATGGATGTAGAGTATATAAATTGGATGTAGAGTATATAAAATGGATGTAGAGTGGATAAAAATGGATGTCGAGTGGATAAAATGGATGTAGAGTGGATAAAAATGGATGTAGATTGGATAAAATGGATGTAGAGTGGATGAAAATGGATGTAGAGTATATAAATTGGATGTAGAGTATATAAAATGGATGTAGAGTGGATAAAAATGGATGTCGAGTGGATAAAATGGATGTAGAGTGGATAAAAATGGATGTAGAGTGGATAAAATGGATGTATAGTGGATAAAAATGGATGTAGAGTAGATAAAATAGATGTAGAGTGGATAAAATGGATGTAGAGTGGATAAAAATGGATGTAGAGTGGATAAAAATGGATGTAGAGTGGATACAATGGATGTAGAGTGGATAAAAATGGATGTAGAGTGGATAAAATGGATGTAGAGTGGATAAAAATGGATGTAGAGTGGATAAAATGGATGTACATTTAATAAAAATGGATGTAGAGTGGATAAAAATGGATGTAGAGTGGATAAAAATGGATGTAGATTGGATAAAATGGATGTAGAGTTAATAAAAGTGGATGTAGAGTGGATAAAATGGATGTAGAGTGGATAAAAATGGATGTAGATTGGATAAAATGGATGTAGAGTGCATAAAAATGGATGTAGAGTATATAAATTGGATGTACAGTATATAAAATGGATGTAGAGTGGATAAAAATGGATGTCGAGTGGATAAAATGGATGTAGAGTGGATAAAAATGGATGTAGATTGGATAAAATGGATGTAGAGTGGATGAAAATGGATGTAGAGTATATAAATTGGATGTAGAGTATATAAAATGGATGTAGAGTGGATAAAAATGGATGTCGAGTGGATAAAATGGATGTAGAGTGGATAAAAATGGATGTAGAGTGGATAAAATGGATGTAGAGTTGATAAAAATGGATGTAGAGTGGATAAAATGGATGTAGAGTAGATAAAATGGATGTAGAGTGGATAAAATGGATGTAGAGTTGATAAAATGGATGTAGAGTGGATAAAAATGGATGTCGAGTGGATAAAATGGATGTAGAGTGGATAAAAATGGATGTAGATTGGATAAAATGGATGTAGAGTTAATAAAAGTGGATGTAGAGTGGATAAAATGGATGTAGAGTTGATAAAAATGGATGTAGAGTGGATAAAAATGGATGTAGATTGGATAAAATGGATGTAGAGTGGATAAAAATGGATGTAGAGTGGATAAAATGGATGTAGAGTGGATAAAAATGGATGTAGAGTGGATAAAATGGATGTAGAGTGGATAAAAATGGATGTAGAGTGGATAAAATGGATGTAGAGTGCATAAAAATGGATGTAGAGTGGATACAAATGGATGTAGATTGGATAAAATGGATGTAGAGTTAATAAAAATGGATGTAGAGTGGGTATAATGGATGTAGAGAGGATAAAAAGGATGTGGAGTGGATAACAATGGATGTAGAGTGGATAAAATGGATGTACATTTAATAAAAATGGATGTAGAGTGGATAAAAATGGATGTAGAGTGGATAAAAATGGATGTAGATTGGATAAAATGGATGTAGAGTTAATAAAAGTGGATGTAGAGTGGATAAAATGGATGTAGAGTGGATAAAAATGGATGTAGATTGGATAAAATGGATGTAGAGTGCATAAAAATGGATGTAGAGTATATAAATTGGATGTACAGTATATAAAATGGATGTAGAGTGGATAAAAATGGATGTCGAGTGGATAAAATGGATGTAGAGTGGATAAAAATGGATGTAGATTGGATAAAATGGATGTAGAGTGGATGAAAATGGATGTAGAGTATATAAATTGGATGTAGAGTATATAAAATGGATGTAGAGTGGATAAAAATGGATGTCGGGTGGATAAAATGGATGTAGAGTGGATAAAAATGGATGTAGAGTGGATAAAATGGATGTAGAGTTGATAAAAATGGATGTAGAGTGGATAAAATGGATGTAGAGTAGATAAAATGGATGTAGAGTGGATAAAATGGATGTAGAGTTGATAAAATGGATGTAGAGTGGATAAAAATGGATGTCGAGTGGATAAAATGGATGTAGAGTGGATAAAAATGGATGTAGATTGGATAAAATGGATGTAGAGTTAATAAAAGTGGATGTAGAGTGGATAAAATGGATGTAGAGTTGATAAAAATGGATGTAGAGTGGATAAAAATGGATGTAGATTGGATAAAATGGATGTAGAGTGGATAAAAATGGATGTAGATTATATAAATTGGATGTAGAGTATATAAAATGGATGTAGAGTGGATAAAAATGGATGTCGAGTGGATAAAATGGATGTAGAGTGGATAAAAATGGATGTAGATTGGATAAAATGGATGTAGAGTTAATAAAAATGGATGTAGAGTGGATAAAAATGGATGTAGATTGGATAAAATGGATGTAGAGTGGATAAAAATGGATGTAGAGTGGATAAAATGGATGTAGAGTGGATAAAAATGGATGTAGAGTGGATAAAATGGATGTAGTGTGGATAAAAATGGATGTAGAGTGGATAAAATGGATGTAGAGTGCATAAAAATGGATGTAGAGTGGATACAAATGGATGTAGATTGGATAAAATGGATGTAGAGTTAATAAAAATGGATGTAGAGTGGGTATAATGGATGTAGAGAGGATAAAAAGGATGTGGAGTGGATAACAATGGATGTAGAGTGGATAAAATGGATGTAGAGTGGATAAAATGGATGTATAGTGGATAAAAATGGATGTAGAG
Source organism: Pemphredon lugubris (assembly GCA_933228935.1). Classification (NCBI taxonomy): domain Eukaryota; kingdom Metazoa; phylum Arthropoda; class Insecta; order Hymenoptera; family Crabronidae; genus Pemphredon; species Pemphredon lugubris. The sequence goes on from OW121816.1 coordinate 50,309,518, forward strand.
TAGATAAAATAGATGTAGAGTGGATAAAATGGATGTAGAGTGGATAAAAATAGATGTAGAGTGGATAAAAATGGATGTAGAGTGGATACAATGGATGTAGAGTGGATAAAAATGGATGTAGAGTGGATAAAATGGATGTAGAGTGGATAAAAATGGATGTAGAGTGGATAAAATGGATGTACATTTAATAAAAATGGATGTAGAGTGGATAAAAATGGATGTAGAGTGGATAAAAATGGATGTAGATTGGATAAAATGGATGTAGAGTTAATAAAAGTGGATGTAGAGTGGATAAAATGGATGTAGAGTGGATAAAAATGGATGTAGAGTGGATAAAATGGATGTAGAGTGCATAAAAATGGATGTAGAGTATATAAATTGGATGTACAGTATATAAAATGGATGTAGAGTGGATAAAAATGGATGTCGAGTGGATAAAATGGATGTAGAGTGGATAAAAATGGATGTAGATTGGATAAAATGGATGTAGAGTGGATGAAAATGGATGTAGAGTATATAAATTGGATGTAGAGTATATAAAATGGATGTAGAGTGGATAAAAATGGATGTCGAGTGGATAAAATGGATGTAGAGTGGATAAAAATGGATGTAGAGTGGATAAAATGGATGTAGAGTTGATAAAAATGGATGTAGAGTGGATAAAATGGATGTAGAGTAGATAAAATGGATGTAGAGTGGATAAAATGGATGTAGAGTTGATAAAATGGATGTAGAGTGGATAAAAATGGATGTCGAGTGGATAAAATGGATGTAGAGTGGATAAAAATGGATGTAGATTGGATAAAATGGATGTAGAGTTAATAAAAGTGGATGTAGAGTGGATAAAATGGATGTAGAGTTGATAAAAATGGATGTAGAGTGGATAAAAATGGATGTAGATTGGATAAAATGGATGTAGAGTGGATAAAAATGGATGTAGAGTGGATAAAATGGATGTAGAGTGGATAAAAATGGATGTAGAGTGGATAAAATGGATGTAGAGTGGATAAAAATGGATGTAGAGTGGATAAAATGGATGTAGAGTGCATAAAAATGGATGTAGAGTGGATAAAAATGGATGTAGATTGGATAAAATGGATGTAGAGTTAATAAAAATGGATGTAGAGTGGGTATAATGGATGTAGAGAGGATAAAAAGGATGTGGAGTGGATAACAATGGATGTAGAGTGGATAAAATGGATGTAGAGTGGATAAAATGGATGAAGAGTGGATAAAATGGTTGTAGAGTGGATAAAATGGATGTAGAGTAGATAAAAATGGATGTAGAGTGGACAAAATGGATTTAGAGTGGATAAAAATGGATGTAGATTGGATAAAATGGATGTAGAGTGGATAAAAATGGATGTTGAGTGGATAAAATGGATGTAGAGTGGATAAAATTAATGTACATTTAATAAAAATGGATGTAGAGTGGATAAAAATGGATGTAGAGTGGATAAAAATGGATGTAGATTGGATAAAATGGTTGTAGAGTTAATAAAAGTGGATGTAGAGTGGATAAAATGGATGTAGAGTTGATAAAAATGGATGTAGAGTGGATAAAAATGGATGTAGATTGGATAAAATGGATGTAGAGTGGATAAAAATGGATGTAGAGTATATAAATTGGATGTAGAGTATATAAAATGGATGTAGAGTGGATAAAAATGGATGTCGAGTGGATAAAATGGATGTAGAGTGGATAAAAATGGATGTAGATTGGATAAAATGGATGTAGAGTGGATGAAAATGGATGTAGAGTATATAAATTGGATGTAGAGTATATAAACTGGATGTAGAGTGGATAAAAATGGATGTCGAGTGGATAAAATGGATGTAGAGTGGATAAAAATGGATGTAGAGTGGATAAAATGGATGTATAGTGGATAAAAATGGATGTAGAGTAGATAAAATAGATGTAGAGTGGATAAAATGGATGTAGAGTGGATAAAAATAGATGTAGAGTGGATAAAAATGGATGTAGAGTGGATACAATGGATGTAGAGTGGATAAAAATGGATGTAGAGTGGATAAAATGGATGTAGAGTGGATAAAAATGGATGTAGATTGGATAAAATGGATGTACATTTAATAAAAATGGATGTAGAGTGGATAAAAATGGATGTAGAGTGGATAAAAATGGATGTAGATTGGATAAAATGGATGTAGAGTTAATAAAAGTGGATGTAGAGTGGATAAAATGGATGTAGAGTGGATAAAAATGGATGTAGATTGGATAAAATGGATGTAGAGTGCATAAAAATGGATGTAGAGTATATAAATTGGATGTACAGTATATAAAATGGATGTAGAGTGGATAAAAATGGATGTCGAGTGGATAAAATGGATGTAGAGTGGATAAAAATGGATGTAGATTGGATAAAATGGATGTAGAGTGGATGAAAATGGATGTAGAGTATATAAATTGGATGTAGAGTATATAAAATGGATGTAGAGTGGATAAAAATGGATGTCGGGTGGATAAAATGGATGTAGAGTGGATAAAAATGGATGTAGAGTGGATAAAATGGATGTAGAGTTGATAAAAATGGATGTAGAGTGGATAAAATGGATGTAGAGTAGATAAAATGGATGTAGAGTGGATAAAATGGATGTAGAGTTGATAAAATGGATGTAGAGTGGATAAAAATGGATGTCGAGTGGATAAAATGGATGTAGAGTGGATAAAAATGGATGTAGATTGGATAAAATGGATGTAGAGTTAATAAAAGTGGATGTAGAGTGGATAAAATGGATGTAGAGTTGATAAAAATGGATGTAGAGTGGATAAAAATGGATGTAGATTGGATAAAATGGATGTAGAGTGGATAAAAATGGATGTAGAGTGGATAAAATGGATGTAGAGTGGATAAAAATGGATGTAGAGTGGATAAAATGGATGTAGAGTGGATAAAAATGGATGTAGAGTGGATAAAATGGATGTAGAGTGCATAAAAATGGATGTAGAGTGGATAAAAATGGATGTAGATTGGATAAAATGGATGTAGAGTTAATAAAAATGGATGTAGAGTGGGTATAATGGATGTAGAGAGGATAAAAAGGATGTGGAGTGGATAACAATGGATGTAGAGTGGATAAAATGGATGTAGAGTGGATAAAATGGATGAAGAGTGGATAAAATGGTTGTAGAGTGGATAAAATGGATGTAGAGTAGATAAAAATGGATGTAGAGTGGACAAAATGGATGTAGAGTGGATAAAAATGGATGTAGAGTGGATAAAATGGATGTAGAGTGCATAAAAATGGATGTAGAGTGGATAAAATGGATGTAGAGTGGATAAAATTAATGTACATTTAATAAAAATGGATGTAGAGTGGATAAAAATGGATGTAGAGTGGATAAAAATGGATGTAGATTGGATAAAATGGATGTAGAGTTAATAAAAGTGGATGTAGAGTGGATAAAATGGATGTAGAGTTGATAAAAATGGATGTAGAGTGGATAAAAATGGATGTAGATTGGATAAAATGGATGTAGAGTGGATAAAAATGGATGTAGAGTATATAAATTGGATGTAGAGTATATAAAATGGATGTAGAGTGGATAAAAATGGATGTCGAGTGGATAAAATGGATGTAGAGTGGATAAAAATGGATGTAGATTGGATAAAATGGATGTAGAGTGGATGAAAATGGATGTAGAGTATATAAATTGGATGTAGAGTATATAAACTGGATGTAGAGTGGATAAAAATGGATGTCGAGTGGATAAAATGGATGTAGAGTGGATAAAAATGGATGTAGAGTGGATAAAATGGATGTATAGTGGATAAAAATGGATGTAGAGTAGATAAAATAGATGTAGAGTGGATAAAATGGATGTAGAGTGGATAAAAATAGATGTAGAGTGGATAAAAATGGATGTAGAGTGGATAAAATGGATGTAGAGTGGATAAAAATGGATGTAGAGTGGATAAAATGGATGTAGAGTGGATAAAAATGGATGTAGAGTGGATAAAATGGATGTACATTTAATAAAAATGGATGTAGAGTGGATAAAAATGGATGTAGAGTGGATAAAAATGGATGTAGATTGGATAAAATGGATGTAGAGTTAATAAAATTGGATGTAGAGTGGATAAAATGGATGTAGAGTGGATAAAAATGGATGTAGATTGGATAAAATGGATGTAGAGTGCATAAAAATGGATGTAGAGTATATAAATTGGATGTACAGTATATAAAATGGATGTAGAGTGGATAAAAATGGATGTCGAGTGGATAAAATGGATGTAGAGTGGATAAAAATGGATGTAGATTGGATAAAATGGATGTAGAGTGGATGAAAATGGATGTAGAGTATATAAATTGGATGTAGAGTATATAAAATGGATGTAGAGTGGATAAAAATGGATGTCGGGTGGATAAAATGGATGTAGAGTGGATAAAAATGGATGTAGAGTGGATAAAATGGATGTAGAGTTGATAAAAATGGATGTAGAGTGGATAAAATGGATGTAGAGTAGATAAAATGGATGTAGAGTGGATAAAATGGATGTAGAGTTGATAAAATGGATGTAGAGTGGATAAAAATGGATGTCGAGTGGATAAAATGGATGTAGAGTGGATAAAAATGGATGTAGATTGGATAAAATGGATGTAGAGTTAATAAAAGTGGATGTAGAGTGGATAAAATGGATGTAGAGTTGATAAAAATGGATGTAGAGTGGATAAAAATGGATGTAGATTGGATAAAATGGATGTAGAGTGGATAAAAATGGATGTAGATTATATAAATTGGATGTAGAGTATATAAAATGGATGTAGAGTGGATAAAAATGGATGTCGAGTGGATAAAATGGATGTAGAGTGGATAAAAATGGATGTAGATTGGATAAAATGGATGTAGAGTTAATAAAAATGGATGTAGAGTGGATAAAAATGGATGTAGATTGGATAAAATGGATGTAGAGTGGATAAAAATGGATGTAGAGTGGATAAAATGGATGTAGAGTGGATAAAAATGGATGTAGAGTGGATAAAATGGATGTAGTGTGGATAAAAATGGATGTAGAGTGGATAAAATGGATGTAGAGTGCATAAAAATGGATGTAGAGTGGATACAAATGGATGTAGATTGGATAAAATGGATGTAGAGTTAATAAAAATGGATGTAGAGTGGGTATAATGGATTTAGAGAGGATAAAAAGGATGTGGAGTGGATAACAATGGATGTAGAGTGGATAAAATGGATGTAGAGTGGATAAAATGGATGAAGAGTGGATAAAATGGTTGTAGAGTGGATAAAATGGATGTAGAGTAGATAAAAATGGATGTAGAGTGGACAAAATGGATGTAGAGTGGATAAAAATGGATGTAGAGTGGATAAAATGGATGTAGAGTGCATAAAAATGGATGTTGAGTGGATAAAATGGATGTAGAGTGGATAAAATTAATGTACATTTAATAAAAATGGATGTAGAGTGGATAAAAATGGATGTAGAGTGGATAAAAATGGATGTAGATTGGATAAAATGGTTGTAGAGTTAATAAAAGTGGATGTAGAGTGGATAAAATGGATGTAGAGTTGATAAAAATGGATGTAGAGTGGATAAAAATGGATGTAGATTGGATAAAATGGATGTAGAGTGGATAAAAATGGATGTAGAGTATATAAATTGGATGTAGAGTATATAAAATGGATGTAGAGTGGATAAAAATGGATGTCGAGTGGATAAAATGGATGTAGAGTGGATAAAAATGGATGTAGATTGGATAAAATGGATGTAGAGTGGATGAAAATGGATGTAGAGTATATAAATTGGATGTAGAGTATATAAAATGGATGTAGAGTGGATAAAAATGGATGTCGAGTGGATAAAATGGATGTAGAGTGGATAAAAATGGATGTAGAGTGGATAAAATGGATGTATAGTGGATAAAAATGGATGTAGAGTAGATAAAATAGATGTAGAGTGGATAAAATGGATGTAGAGTGGATAAAAATAGATGTAGAGTGGATAAAAATGGATGTAGAGTGGATACAGTGGATGTAGAGTGGATAAAAATGGATGTAGAGTGGATAAAATGGATGTAGAGTGGATAAAAATGGATGTAGAGTGGATAAAATGGATGTACATTTAATAAAAATGGATGTAGAGTGGATAAAAATGGATGTAGAGTGGATAAAAATGGATGTAGATTGGATAAAATGGATGTAGAGTTAATAAAAGTGGATGTAGAGTGGATAAAATGGATGTAGAGTGGATAAAAATGGATGTAGATTGGATAAAATGGATGTAGAGTGCATAAAAATGGATGTAGAGTATATAAATTGGATGTACAGTATATAAAATGGATGTAGAGTGGATAAAAATGGATGTCGAGTGGATAAAATGGATGTAGAGTGGATAAAAATGGATGTAGATTGGATAAAATGGATGTAGAGTGGATGAAAATGGATGTAGAGTATATAAATTGGATGTAGAGTATATAAAATGGATGTAGAGTGGATAAAAATGGATGTCGAGTGGATAAAATGGATGTAGAGTGGATAAAAATGGATGTAGAGTGGATAAAATGGATGTAGAGTTGATAAAAATGGATGTAGAGTGGATAAAATGGATGTAGAGTAGATAAAATGGATGTAGAGTGGATAAAATGGATGTAGAGTTGATAAAATGGATGTAGAGTGGATAAAAATGGATGTCGAGTGGATAAAATGGATGTAGAGTGGATAAAAATGGATGTAGATTGGATAAAATGGATGTAGAGTTAATAAAAGTGGATGTAGAGTGGATAAAATGGATGTAGAGTTGATAAAAATGGATGTAGAGTGGATAAAAATGGATGTAGATTGGATAAAATGGATGTAGAGTGGATAAAAATGGATGTAGATTATATAAATTGGATGTAGAGTATATAAAATGGATGTAGAGTGGATAAAAATGGATGTCGAGTGGATAAAATGGATGTAGAGTGGATAAAAATGGATGTAGATTGGATAAAATGGATGTAGAGTAGATAAAATAGATGTAGAGTGGATAAAATGGATGTAGAGTTGATAAAAATGGATGTAGAGTGGATAAAAATGGATGTAGATTGGATAAAATGGATGTAGAGTGGATAAAAATGGATGTAGATTATATAAATTGGATGTAGAGTATATAAAATGGATGTAGAGTGGATAAAAATGGATGTCGAGTGGATAAAATGGATGTAGAGTGGATAAAAATGGATGTAGATTGGATAAAATGGATGTAGAGTTAATAAAAATGGATGTAGAGTGAATAAAATGGATGTATAGTGGATAAAAATGGATGTAGAGTAGATAAAATAGATGTAGAGTGGATAAAAATGGATGTAGAGTGGATAAAATGGATGTCGAGTGGATAAAATGGATGTAGAGTGGATAAAAATAGATGTAGAGTGGATAAAAATGGATGTAGAGTGGATAAAATGGATGTAGAGTGGATAAAAATGGATGTAGAGTGGATAAAATGGATGTAGAGTGGATAAAAATGGATGTAGATTGGATAAAATGGATGTAGAGTGGATAAAAATGGATGTAGATTATATAAATTGGATGTAGAGTATATAAAATGGATGTAGAGTGGATAAAAATGGATGTCGAGTGGATAAAATGGATGTAGAGTGGATAAAATGGTTGTAGATTGGATAAAATGGATGTAGAGTTAATAAAAATGGATGTAGAGTGGATAAAATGGATGTATAGTGGATAAAAATGGATGTAGAGTAGATAAAATAGATGTAGAGTGGATAAAAATGGATGTAGAGTGGATAAAATGGATGTCGAGTGGATAAAATGGATGTAGAGTGGATAAAAATAGATGTAGAGTGGATAAAAATGGATGTGGAGTGGATAAAATGGATGTAGAGTGGATAAAAATGGATGTAGAGTGGATAAAATAGATGTAGAGTGGATAAAAATGGATGTAGAGTGGATAAAATGGATGTACATTTAATAAAAATGGATGTAGAGTGGATAAAAATGGATGTAGAGTGGATAAAAATGGATGTAGATTGGATAAAATGGATGTAGAGTTTATAAAAGTGGATGTAGAGTGGATAAAATGGATGTAGAGTGGATAAAAATGGATGTAGATTGGATAAAATGGATGTAGAGTGCATAAAAATGGATGTAGAGTATATAAATTGGATGTACAGTATATAAAATGGATGTAGAGTGGATAAAAATGGATGTCGAGTGGATAAAATGGATGTAGAGTGGATAAAAATGGATGTAGATTGGATAAAATGGATGTAGAGTGGATGAAAATGGATGTAGAGTATATAAATTGGATGTAGAGTATATAAAATGGATGTAGAGTGGATAAAAATGGATGTCGAGTGGATAAAATGGATGTAGAGTGGATAAAAATGGATGTAGAGTGGATAAAATGGATGTAGAGTTGATAAAAATGGATGAAGAGTGGATAAAATGGATGTAGAGTAGATAAAATGGATGTAGAGTGGATAAAATGGATGTAGAGTTGATAAAATTGATTAGAGTGGATAAAAATGGATGTCGAGTGGATAAAATGGATGTAGAGTGGATAAAAATGGATGTAGATTGGATAAAATGGATGTAGAGTTAATAAAAGTGGATGTAGAGTGGATAAAATGGATGTAGAGTTGATAAAAATGGATGTAGAGTGGATAAAAATGGATGTAGATTGGATAAAATGGATGTAGAGTGGATAAAAATGGATGTAGATTATATAAATTGGATGTAGAGTATATAAAATGGATGTAGAGTAGATAAAATAGATGTAGAGTGGATAAAAATGGATGTAGAGTGGATAAAATGGATGTCGAGTGGATAAAATGGATGTAGAGTGGATAAAAATAGATGTAGAGTGGATAAAAATGGATGTAGAGTGGATACAATGGATGTAGAGTGGATAAAAATGGATGTAGAGTGGATAAAATGGATGTAGAGTGGATAAAAATGGATGTAGATTATATAAATTGGATGTAGAGTATATAAAATGGATGTAGAGTGGATAAAAATGGATGTCGAGTGGATAAAATGGATGTAGAGTGGATAAAATGGATGTAGAGTGGATAAAAATAGATGTAGAGTGGATAAAAATGGATGTAGAGTGGATACAATGGATGTAGAGTGGATAAAAATGGATGTAGAGTGGATAAAATGGATGTAGAGTGGATAAAAATGGATGTAGATTGGATAAAATGGATGTAGAGTGGATAAAAATGGATGTAGATTATATAAATTGGATGTAGAGTATATAAAATGGATGTAGAGTGGATAAAAATGGATGTAGAGTGGATAAAAATAGATGTAGAGTGGATAAAAATGGATGTAGAGTGGATACAATGGATGTAGAGTGGATAAAAATGGATGTAGAGTGGATAAAATGGATGTAGAGTGGATAAAAATGGATGTAGAGTGGTTAAAATGGATGTACATTTAATAAAAATGGATGTAGAGTGGATAAAAATGGATGTAGAGTGGATAAAAATGGATGTAGATTGGATAAAATGGATGTAGAGTTAATAAAAGTGGATGTAGAGTGGATAAAATGGATGTAGAGTGGATAAAAATGGATGTAGATTGGATAAAATGGATGTAGAGTGCATAAAAATGGATGTAGAGTATATAAATTGGATGTACAGTATATAAAATGGATGTAGAGTGGATAAAAATGCATGTCGAGTGGATAAAATGGATGTAGAGTGGATAAAAATGGATGTAGATTGGATAAAATGGATGTAGAGTGGATGAAAATGGATGTAGAGTATATAAATTGGATGTAGAGTATATAAAATGGATGTAGAGTGGATAAAAATTGATGTCGAGTGGATAAAATGGATGTAGAGTGGAAAAAATGGATGTAGAGTGGATAAAATGGATGTAGAGTTGATAAAAATGGATGTAGAGTGGATAAAATGGATGTAGAGTAGATAAAATGGATGTAGAGCGGATAAAATGGATGTAGAGTTGATAAAATTGATGTAGAGTGGATAAAAATGGATGTCGAGTGGATAAAATGGATGTAGAGTGGATAAAAATGGATGTAGATTGGATAAAATGGATGTAGAGTTAATAAAAGTGGATGTAGAGTGGATAAAATGGATGTAGAGTTGATAAAAATGGATGTAGAGTGGATAAAAATGGATGTAGATTGGATAAAATGGATGTAGAGTGGATAAAAATGGATGTAGATTATATAAATTGGATGTAGAGTATATAAAATGGATGTAGAGTGGATAAAAATGGATGTCGAGTGGATAAAATGGATGTAGAGTGGATAAAAATGGATGTAGATTGGATAAAATGGATGTAGAGTTAATAAAAATGGATGTAGAGTGGATAAAATGGATGTATAGTGGATAAAAATGGATGTAGAGTAGATAAAATAGATGTAGAGTGGATAAAAATGGATGTAAAGTGGATAAAAATGGATGTAGATTGGATAAAATGGATGTAGAGTTAAAAAAGTGGATGTAGAGTGGATAAAATGGATGTAGAGTTGATAAAAATGGATGTGGAGTGGATAAAAATGGATGTAGATTGGATAAAATGGATGTAGAGTGGATAAAAATGGATGTAGATTATATAAATTGGATGTAGAGTATATAAAATGGATGTAGAGTGGATAAAAATGGATGTCGAGTGGATAAAATGGATGTAGAGTGGATAAAAATGGATGTAGATTGGACAAAATGGATGTAGAGTTAATAAAAATGGATGTAGATTGGATAAAATGGATGTAGAGTGGATAAAAATGGATGTAGATTATATAAATTGGATGTAGAGTATATAAAATGGATGTAGAGTGGATAAAAATGGATGTCGAGTGGATAAAAATGGATGTCGAGTGGATAAAATGGATGTAGAGTGGATAAAAATGGATGTAGATTGGATAAAATGGATGTAGAGTGGATGAAAATGGATGTAGAGTATATAAATTGGATGTAGAGTATATAAAATGGATGTAGAGTGGATAAAAATGGATGTCGAGTGGATAAAATGGATGTAGAGTGGAAAAAATGGATGTAGAGTGGATAAAATGGATGTAGAGTTGATAAAAATGGATGTAGAGTGGATAAAATGGATGTAGAGTAGATAAAATGGATGTAGAGTGGATAAAATGGATGTAGAGTTGATAAAATTGATGTAGAGTGGATAAAAATGGATGTCGAGTGGATAAAATGGATGTAGAGTGGATAAAAATGGATGTAGATTGGATAAAATGGATGTAGAGTTAATAAAAGTGGATGTAGAGTGGATAAAATGGATGTAGAGTTGATAAAAATGGATGTAGAGTGGATAAAAATGGATGTAGATTGGATAAAATGGATGTAGAGTGGATAAAAATGGATGTAGATTATATAAATTGGATGTAGAGTATATAAAATGGATGTAGAGTGGATAAAAATGGATGTCGAGTGGATAAAATGGATGTAGAGTGGATAAAAATGGATGTAGATTGGATAAAATGGATGTAGAGTTAATAAAAATGGATGTAGAGTGGATAAAATGGATGTATAGTGGATAAAAATGGATGTAGAGTAGATAAAATAGATGTAGAGTGGATAAAAATGGATGTAAAGTGGATAAAAATGGATGTAGATTGGATAAAATGGATGTAGAGTTAAAAAAGTGGATGTAGAGTGGATAAAATGGATGTAGAGTTGATAAAAATGGATGTGGAGTGGATAAAAATGGATGTAGATTGGATAAAATGGATGTAGAGTGGATAAAAATGGATGTAGATTATATAAATTGGATGTAGAGTATATAAAATGGATGTAGAGTGGATAAAAATGGATGTCGAGTGGATAAAATGGATGTAGAGTGGATAAAAATGGATGTAGATTGGACAAAATGGATGTATAGTGGATAAAAATGGATGTAGAGTAGATAAAATAGATGTAGAGTGGATAAAAATGGATGTAGAGTGGATAAAATGGATGTCGAGTGGATAAAATGGATGTAGAGTGGATAAAAATAGATGTAGAGTGGATAAAAATGGATGTAGAGTGGATACAATGGATGTAGAGTGGATAAAAATGGATGTAGAGTGGATAAAATGGATGTAGAGTGGATAAAAATGGATGTAGATTGGATAAAATGGATGTAGAGTGGATAAAAATGGATGAAGAGTGGATAAAAATGGATGTCGAGTGGATAAAATGGATGTAGAGTGGATAAAAATGGATGTAGATTGGATAAAATGGATGTAGAGTTAATAAAAATGGATGTAGAGTGGATAAAATGGATGTATAGTGGATAAAAATGGATGTAGAGTAGATAAAATAGATGTAGAGTGGATAAAAATGGATGTAAAGTGGATAAAAATGGATGTAGATTGGATAAAATGGATGTAGAGTTAAAAAAGTGGATGTAGAGTGGATAAAATGGATGTAGAGTTGATAAAAATGGATGTGGAGTGGATAAAAATGGATGTAGATTGGATAAAATGGATGTAGAGTGGATAAAAATGGATGTAGATTATATAAATTGGATGTAGAGTATATAAAATGGATGTAGAGTGGATAAAAATGGATGTCGAGTGGATAAAATGGATGTAGAGTGGATAAAAATGGATGTAGATTGGACAAAATGGATGTAGAGTGGATAAAAATGGATGTAGATTATATAAATTGGATGTAGAGTATATAAAATGGATGTAGAGTGGATAAAAATGGATGTCGAGTGGATAAAATGGATGTAGAGTGGATAAAAATGGATGTAGATTGGATAAAATGGATGTAGAGTTAATAAAAATGGATGTAGAGTGGATAAAAATGGATGTAGATTGGATAAAATGGATGTAGAGTGGATAAAAATGGATGTAGAGTGGATAAAATGGATGTAGAGTGGATAAAAATGGATGTAGAGTGGATAAAATGGATGTAGTGTGGATAAAAATGGATGTAGAGTGGATAAAATGGATGTAGAGTGCATAAAAATGGATGTAGAGTGGATACAAATGGATGTAGATTGGATAAAATGGATGTAGAGTTAATAAAAATGGATGTAGAGTGGGTATAATGGATGTAGAGAGGATAAAAAGGATGTGGAGTGGATAACAATGGATGTAGAGTGGATAAAATGGATGTAGAGTGGATAAAATGGATGTATAGTGGATAAAAATGGATGTAGAGTAGATAAAATAGATGTAGAGTGGATAAAATGGATGTAGAGTGGATAAAAATAGATGTAGAGTGGATAAAAATGGATGTAGAGTGGATACAATGGATGTAGAGTGGATAAAAATGGATGTAGAGTGGATAAAATGGATGTAGAGTGGATAAAAATGGATGTAGAGTGGATAAAATGGATGTACATTTAATAAAAATGGATGTAGAGTGGATAAAAATGGATGTAGAGTGGATAAAAATGGATGTAGATTGGATAAAATGGATGTAGAGTTAATAAAAGTGGATGTAGAGTGGATAAAATGGATGTAGAGTGGATAAAAATGGATGTAGATTGGATAAAATGGATGTAGAGTGCATAAAAATGGATGTAGAGTATATAAATTGGATGTACAGTATATAAAATGGATGTAGAGTGGATAAAAATGGATGTCGAGTGGATAAAATGGATGTAGAGTGGATAAAAATGGATGTAGATTGGATAAAATGGATGTAGAGTGGATGAAAATGGATGTAGAGTATATAAATTGGATGTAGAGTATATAAAATGGATGTAGAGTGGATAAAAATGGATGTCGAGTGGATAAAATGGATGTAGAGTGGATAAAAATGGATGTAGAGTGGATAAAATGGATGTAGAGTTGATAAAAATGGATGTAGAGTGGATAAAATGGATGTAGAGTAGATAAAATGGATGTAGAGTGGATAAAATGGATGTAGAGTTGATAAAATGGATGTAGAGTGGATAAAAATGGATGTCGAGTGGATAAAATGGATGTAGAGTGGATAAAAATGGATGTAGATTGGATAAAATGGATGTAGAGTTAATAAAAGTGGATGTAGAGTGGATAAAATGGATGTAGAGTTGATAAAAATGGATGTAGAGTGGATAAAAATGGATGTAGATTGGATAAAATGGATGTAGAGTGGATAAAAATGGATGTAGAGTGGATAAAATGGATGTAGAGTGGATAAAAATGGATGTAGAGTGGATAAAATGGATGTAGAGTGGATAAAAATGGATGTAGAGTGGATAAAATGGATGTAGAGTGCATAAAAATGGATGTAGAGTGGATACAAATGGATGTAGATTGGATAAAATGGATGTAGAGTTAATAAAAATGGATGTAGAGTGGGTATAATGGATGTAGAGAGGATAAAAAGGATGTGGAGTGGATAACAATGGATGTAGAGTGGATAAAATGGATGTAGAGTGGATAAAATGGATGAAGAGTGGATAAAATGGTTGTAGAGTGGATAAAATGGATGTAGAGTAGATAAAAATGGATGTAGAGTGGACAAAATGGATGTAGAGTGGATAAAAATGGATGTAGAGTGGATAAAATGGATGTAGAGTGCATAAAAATGGATGTTGAGTGGATAAAATGGATGTAGAGTGGATAAAATTAATGTACATTTAATAAAAATGGATGTAGAGTGGATAAAAATGGATGTAGAGTGGATAAAAATGGATGTAGATTGGATAAAATGGTTGTAGAGTTAATAAAAGTGGATGTAGAGTGGATAAAATGGATGTAGAGTTGATAAAAATGGATGTAGAGTGGATAAAAATGGATGTAGATTGGATAAAATGGATGTAGAGTGGATAAAAATGGATGTAGAGTATATAAATTGGATGTAGAGTATATAAAATGGATGTAGAGTGGATAAAAATGGATGTCGAGTGGATAAAATGGATGTAGAGTGGATAAAAATGGATGTAGATTGGATAAAATGGATGTAGAGTGGATGAAAATGGATGTAGAGTATATAAATTGGATGTAGAGTATATAAACTGGATGTAGAGTGGATAAAAATGGATGTCGAGTGGATAAAATGGATGTAGAGTGGATAAAAATGGATGTAGAGTGGATAAAATGGATGTATAGTGGATAAAAATGGATGTAGAGTAGATAAAATAGATGTAGAGTGGATAAAATGGATGTAGAGTGGATAAAAATGGATGTAGAGTGGATAAAAATGGATGTAGAGTGGATACAATGGATGTAGAGTGGATAAAAATGGATGTAGAGTGGATAAAATGGATGTAGAGTGGATAAAAATGGATGTAGAGTGGATAAAATGGATGTACATTTAATAAAAATGGATGTAGAGTGGATAAAAATGGATGTAGAGTGGATAAAAATGGATGTAGATTGGATAAAATGGATGTAGAGTTAATAAAAGTGGATGTAGAGTGGATAAAATGGATGTAGAGTGGATAAAAATGGATGTAGATTGGATAAAATGGATGTAGAGTGCATAAAAATGGATGTAGAGTATATAAATTGGATGTACAGTATATAAAATGGATGTAGAGTGGATAAAAATGGATGTCGAGTGGATAAAATGGATGTAGAGTGGATAAAAATGGATGTAGATTGGATAAAATGGATGTAGAGTGGATGAAAATGGATGTAGAGTATATAAATTGGATGTAGAGTATATAAAATGGATGTAGAGTGGATAAAAATGGATGTCGGGTGGATAAAATGGATGTAGAGTGGATAAAAATGGATGTAGAGTGGATAAAATGGATGTAGAGTTGATAAAAATGGATGTAGAGTGGATAAAATGGATGTAGAGTAGATAAAATGGATGTAGAGTGGATAAAATGGATGTAGAGTTGATAAAATGGATGTAGAGTGGATAAAAATGGATGTCGAGTGGATAAAATGGATGTAGAGTGGATAAAAATGGATGTAGATTGGATAAAATGGATGTAGAGTTAATAAAAGTGGATGTAGAGTGGATAAAATGGATGTAGAGTTGATAAAAATGGATGTAGAGTGGATAAAAATGGATGTAGATTGGATAAAATGGATGTAGAGTGGATAAAAATGGATGTAGAGTGGATAAAATGGATGTAGAGTGGATAAAAATGGATGTAGAGTGGATAAAATGGATGTAGAGTGGATAAAAATGGATGTAGAGTGGATAAAATGGATGTAGAGTGCATAAAAATGGATGTAGAGTGGATACAAATGGATGTAGATTGGATAAAATGGATGTAGAGTTAATAAAAATGGATGTAGAGTGGGTATAATGGATGTAGAGAGGATAAAAAGGATGTGGAGTGGATAACAATGGATGTAGAGTGGATAAAATGGATGTAGAGTGGATAAAATGGATGAAGAGTGGATAAAATGGTTGTAGAGTGGATAAAATGGATGTAGAGTAGATAAAAATGGATGTAGAGTGGACAAAATGGATGTAGAGTGGATAAAAATGGATGTAGAGTGGATAAAATGGATGTAGAGTGCATAAAAATGGATGTTGAGTGGATAAAATGGATGTAGAGTGGATAAAATTAATGTACATTTAATAAAAATGGATGTAGAGTGGATAAAAATGGATGTAGAGTGGATAAAAATGGATGTAGATTGGATAAAATGGTTGTAGAGTTAATAAAAGTGGATGTAGAGTGGATAAAATGGATGTAGAGTTGATAAAAATGGATGTAGAGTGGATAAAAATGGATGTAGATTGGATAAAATGGATGTAGAGTGGATAAAAATGGATGTAGAGTATATAAATTGGATGTAGAGTATATAAAATGGATGTAGAGTGGATAAAAATGGATGTCGAGTGGATAAAATGGATGTAGAGTGGATAAAAATGGATGTAGATTGGATAAAATGGATGTAGAGTGGATAAAAATGGATGTAGAGTATATAAATTGGATGTAGAGTATATAAACTGGATGTAGAGTGGATAAAAATGGATGTCGAGTGGATAAAATGGATGTAGAGTGGATAAAAATGGATGTAGAGTGGATAAAATGGATGTATAGTGGATAAAAATGGATGTAGAGTAGATAAAATAGATGTAGAGTGGATAAAATGGATGTAGAGTGGATAAAAATAGATGTAGAGTGGATAAAAATGGATGTAGAGTGGATACAATGGATGTAGAGTGGATAAAAATGGATGTAGAGTGGATAAAATGGATGTAGAGTGGATAAAAATGGATGTAGAGTGGATAAAATGGATGTACATTTAATAAAAATGGATGTAGAGTGGATAAAAATGGATGTAGAGTGGATAAAAATGGATGTAGATTGGATAAAATGGATGTAGAGTTAATAAAAGTGGATGTAGAGTGGATAAAATGGATGTAGAGTGGATAAAAATGGATGTAGATTGGATAAAATGGATGTAGAGTGCATAAAAATGGATGTAGAGTATATAAATTGGATGTACAGTATATAAAATGGATGTAGAGTGGATAAAAATGGATGTCGAGTGGATAAAATGGATGTAGAGTGGATAAAAATGGATGTAGATTGGATAAAATGGATGTAGAGTGGATGAAAATGGATGTAGAGTATATAAATTGGATGTAGAGTATATAAAATGGATGTAGAGTGGATAAAAATGGATGTCGGGTGGATAAAATGGATGTAGAGTGGATAAAAATGGATGTAGAGTGGATAAAATGGATGTAGAGTTGATAAAAATGGATGTAGAGTGGATAAAATGGATGTAGAGTAGATAAAATGGATGTAGAGTGGATAAAATGGATGTAGAGTTGATAAAATGGATGTAGAGTGGATAAAAATGGATGTCGAGTGGATAAAATGGATGTAGAGTGGATAAAAATGGATGTAGATTGGATAAAATGGATGTAGAGTTAATAAAAGTGGATGTAGAGTGGATAAAATGGATGTAGAGTTGATAAAAATGGATGTAGAGTGGATAAAAATGGATGTAGATTGGATAAAATGGATGTAGAGTGGATAAAAATGGATGTAGATTATATAAATTGGATGTAGAGTATATAAAATGGATGTAGAGTGGATAAAAATGGATGTCGAGTGGATAAAATGGATGTAGAGTGGATAAAAATGGATGTAGATTGGATAAAATGGATGTAGAGTTAATAAAAATGGATGTAGAGTGGATAAAAATGGATGTAGATTGGATAAAATGGATGTAGAGTGGATAAAAATGGATGTAGAGTGGATAAAATGGATGTAGAGTGGATAAAAATGGATGTAGAGTGGATAAAATGGATGTAGTGTGGATAAAAATGGATGTAGAGTGGATAAAATGGATGTAGAGTGCATAAAAATGGATGTAGAGTGGATACAAATGGATGTAGATTGGATAAAATGGATGTAGAGTTAATAAAAATGGATGTAGAGTGGGTATAATGGATGTAGAGAGGATAAAAAGGATGTGGAGTGGATAACAATGGATGTAGAGTGGATAAAATGGATGTAGAGTGGATAAAATGGATGAAGAGTGGATAAAATGGTTGTAGAGTGGATAAAATGGATGTAGAGTAGATAAAAATGGATGTAGAGTGGACAAAATGGATGTAGAGTGGATAAAAATGGATGTAGAGTGGATAAAATGGATGTAGAGTGCATAAAAATGGATGTTGAGTGGATAAAATGGATGTAGAGTGGATAAAATTAATGTACATTTAATAAAAATGGATGTAGAGTGGATAAAAATGGATGTAGAGTGGATAAAAATGGATGTAGAGTGGATAAAATGGTTGTAGAGTTAATAAAAGTGGATGTAGAGTGGATAAAATGGATGTAGAGTTGATAAAAATGGATGTAGAGTGGATAAAAATGGATGTAGATTGGATAAAATGGATGTAGAGTGGATAAAAATGGATGTAGAGTATATAAATTGGATGTAGAGTATATAAAATGGATGTAGAGTGGATAAAAATGGATGTCGAGTGGATAAAATGGATGTAGAGTGGATAAAAATGGATGTAGATTGGATAAAATGGATGTAGAGTGGATGAAAATGGATGTAGAGTATATAAATTGGATGTAGAGTATATAAAATGGATGTAGAGTGGATAAAAATGGATGTCGAGTGGATAAAATGGATGTAGAGTGGATAAAAATGGATGTAGAGTGGATAAAATGGATGTATAGTGGATAAAAATGGATGTAGAGTAGATAAAATAGATGTAGAGTGGATAAAATGGATGTAGAGTGGATAAAAATAGATGTAGAGTGGATAAAAATGGATGTAGAGTGGATACAGTGGATGTAGAGTGGATAAAAATGGATGTAGAGTGGATAAAATGGATGTAGAGTGGATAAAAATGGATGTAGAGTGGATAAAATGGATGTACATTTAATAAAAATGGATGTAGAGTGGATAAAAATGGATGTAGAGTGGATAAAAATGGATGTAGATTGGATAAAATGGATGTAGAGTTAATAAAAGTGGATGTAGAGTGGATAAAATGGATGTAGAGTGGATAAAAATGGATGTAGATTGGATAAAATGGATGTAGAGTGCATAAAAATGGATGTAGAGTATATAAATTGGATGTACAGTATATAAAATGGATGTAGAGTGGATAAAAATGGATGTCGAGTGGATAAAATGGATGTAGAGTGGATAAAAATGGATGTAGATTGGATAAAATGGATGTAGAGTGGATGAAAATGGATGTAGAGTATATAAATTGGATGTAGAGTATATAAAATGGATGTAGAGTGGATAAAAATGGATGTCGAGTGGATAAAATGGATGTAGAGTGGATAAAAATGGATGTAGAGTGGATAAAATGGATGTAGAGTTGATAAAAATGGATGTAGAGTGGATAAAATGGATGTAGAGTAGATAAAATGGATGTAGAGTGGATAAAATGGATGTAGAGTTGATAAAATGGATGTAGAGTGGATAAAAATGGATGTCGAGTGGATAAAATGGATGTAGAGTGGATAAAAATGGATGTAGATTGGATAAAATGGATGTAGAGTTAATAAAAGTGGATGTAGAGTGGATAAAATGGATGTAGAGTTGATAAAAATGGATGTAGAGTGGATAAAAATGGATGTAGATTGGATAAAATGGATGTAGAGTGGATAAAAATGGATGTAGATTATATAAATTGGATGTAGAGTATATAAAATGGATGTAGAGTGGATAAAAATGGATGTCGAGTGGATAAAATGGATGTAGAGTGGATAAAAATGGATGTAGATTGGATAAAATGGATGTAGAGTAGATAAAATAGATGTAGAGTGGATAAAATGGATGTAGAGTTGATAAAAATGGATGTAGAGTGGATAAAAATGGATGTAGATTGGATAAAATGGATGTAGAGTGGATAAAAATGGATGTAGATTATATAAATTGGATGTAGAGTATATAAAATGGATGTAGAGTGGATAAAAATGGATGTCGAGTGGATAAAATGGATGTAGAGTGGATAAAAATGGATGTAGATTGGATAAAATGGATGTAGAGTTAATAAAAATGGATGTAGAGTGAATAAAATGGATGTATAGTGGATAAAAATGGATGTAGAGTAGATAAAATAGATGTAGAGTGGATAAAAATGGATGTAGAGTGGATAAAATGGATGTCGAGTGGATAAAATGGATGTAGAGTGGATAAAAATAGATGTAGAGTGGATAAAAATGGATGTAGAGTGGATACAATGGATGTAGAGTGGATAAAAATGGATGTAGAGTGGATAAAATGGATGTAGAGTGGATAAAAATGGATGTAGATTGGATAAAATGGATGTAGAGTGGATAAAAATGGATGTAGATTATATAAATTGGATGTAGAGTATATAAAATGGATGTAGAGTGGATAAAAATGGATGTCGAGTGGATAAAATGGATGTAGAGTGGATAAAATGGTTGTAGATTGGATAAAATGGATGTAGAGTTAATAAAAATGGATGTAGAGTGGATAAAATGGATGTATAGTGGATAAAAATGGATGTAGAGTAGATAAAATAGATGTAGAGTGGATAAAAATGGATGTAGAGTGGATAAAATGGATGTCGAGTGGATAAAATGGATGTAGAGTGGATAAAAATAGATGTAGAGTGGATAAAAATGGATGTGGAGTGGATACAATGGATGTAGAGTGGATAAAAATGGATGTAGAGTGGATAAAATAGATGTAGAGTGGATAAAAATGGATGTAGAGTGGATAAAATGGATGTACATTTAATAAAAATGGATGTAGAGTGGATAAAAATGGATGTAGAGTGGATAAAAATGGATGTAGATTGGATAAAATGGATGTAGAGTTTATAAAAGTGGATGTAGAGTGGATAAAATGGATGTAGAGTGGATAAAAATGGATGTAGATTGGATAAAATGGATGTAGAGTGCATAAAAATGGATGTAGAGTATATAAATTGGATGTACAGTATATAAAATGGATGTAGAGTGGATAAAAATGGATGTCGAGTGGATAAAATGGATGTAGAGTGGATAAAAATGGATGTAGATTGGATAAAATGGATGTAGAGTGGATGAAAATGGATGTAGAGTATATAAATTGGATGTAGAGTATATAAAATGGATGTAGAGTGGATAAAAATGGATGTCGAGTGGATAAAATGGATGTAGAGTGGATAAAAATGGATGTAGAGTGGATAAAATGGATGTAGAGTTGATAAAAATGGATGAAGAGTGGATAAAATGGATGTAGAGTAGATAAAATGGATGTAGAGTGGATAAAATGGATGTAGAGTTGATAAAATTGATTAGAGTGGATAAAAATGGATGTCGAGTGGATAAAATGGATGTAGAGTGGATAAAAATGGATGTAGATTGGATAAAATGGATGTAGAGTTAATAAAAGTGGATGTAGAGTGGATAAAATGGATGTAGAGTTGATAAAAATGGATGTAGAGTGGATAAAAATGGATGTAGATTGGATAAAATGGATGTAGAGTGGATAAAAATGGATGTAGATTATATAAATTGGATGTAGAGTATATAAAATGGATGTAGAGTAGATAAAATAGATGTAGAGTGGATAAAAATGGATGTAGAGTGGATAAAATGGATGTCGAGTGGATAAAATGGATGTAGAGTGGATAAAAATAGATGTAGAGTGGATAAAAATGGATGTAGAGTGGATACAATGGATGTAGAGTGGATAAAAATGGATGTAGAGTGGATAAAATGGATGTAGAGTGGATAAAAATGGATGTAGATTATATAAATTGGATGTAGAGTATATAAAATGGATGTAGAGTGGATAAAAATGGATGTCGAGTGGATAAAATGGATGTAGAGTGGATAAAATGGATGTAGAGTGGATAAAAATAGATGTAGAGTGGATAAAAATGGATGTAGAGTGGATACAATGGATGTAGAGTGGATAAAAATGGATGTAGAGTGGATAAAATGGATGTAGAGTGGATAAAAATGGATGTAGATTGGATAAAATGGATGTAGAGTGGATAAAAATGGATGTAGATTATATAAATTGGATGTAGAGTATATAAAATGGATGTAGAGTGGATAAAAATGGATGTAGAGTGGATAAAAATAGATGTAGAGTGGATAAAAATGGATGTAGAGTGGATACAATGGATGTAGAGTGGATAAAAATGGATGTAGAGTGGATAAAATGGATGTAGAGTGGATAAAAATGGATGTAGAGTGGTTAAAATGGATGTACATTTAATAAAAATGGATGTAGAGTGGATAAAAATGGATGTAGAGTGGATAAAAATGGATGTAGATTGGATAAAATGGATGTAGAGTTAATAAAAGTGGATGTAGAGTGGATAAAATGGATGTAGAGTGGATAAAAATGGATGTAGATTGGATAAAATGGATGTAGAGTGCATAAAAATGGATGTAGAGTATATAAATTGGATGTACAGTATATAAAATGGATGTAGAGTGGATAAAAATGCATGTCGAGTGGATAAAATGGATGTAGAGTGGATAAAAATGGATGTAGATTGGATAAAATGGATGTAGAGTGGATAAAAATGGATGTAGAGTATATAAATTGGATGTAGAGTATATAAAATGGATGTAGAGTGGATAAAAATTGATGTCGAGTGGATAAAATGGATGTAGAGTGGAAAAAATGGATGTAGAGTGGATAAAATGGATGTAGAGTTGATAAAAATGGATGTAGAGTGGATAAAATGGATGTAGAGTAGATAAAATGGATGTAGAGCGGATAAAATGGATGTAGAGTTGATAAAATTGATGTAGAGTGGATAAAAATGGATGTCGAGTGGATAAAATGGATGTAGAGTGGATAAAAATGGATGTAGATTGGATAAAATGGATGTAGAGTTAATAAAAGTGGATGTAGAGTGGATAAAATGGATGTAGAGTTGATAAAAATGGATGTAGAGTGGATAAAAATGGATGTAGATTGGATAAAATGGATGTAGAGTGGATAAAAATGGATGTAGATTATATAAATTGGATGTAGAGTATATAAAATGGATGTAGAGTGGATAAAAATGGATGTCGAGTGGATAAAATGGATGTAGAGTGGATAAAAATGGATGTAGATTGGATAAAATGGATGTAGAGTTAATAAAAATGGATGTAGAGTGGATAAAATGGATGTATAGTGGATAAAAATGGATGTAGAGTAGATAAAATAGATGTAGAGTGGATAAAAATGGATGTAAAGTGGATAAAAATGGATGTAGATTGGATAAAATGGATGTAGAGTTAAAAAAGTGGATGTAGAGTGGATAAAATGGATGTAGAGTTGATAAAAATGGATGTGGAGTGGATAAAAATGGATGTAGATTGGATAAAATGGATGTAGAGTGGATAAAAATGGATGTAGATTATATAAATTGGATGTAGAGTATATAAAATGGATGTAGAGTGGATAAAAATGGATGTCGAGTGGATAAAATGGATGTAGAGTGGATAAAAATGGATGTAGATTGGACAAAATGGATGTAGAGTTAATAAAAATGGATGTAGATTGGATAAAATGGATGTAGAGTGGATAAAAATGGATGTAGATTATATAAATTGGATGTAGAGTATATAAAATGGATGTAGAGTGGATAAAAATGGATGTCGAGTGGATAAAAATGGATGTCGAGTGGATAAAATGGATGTAGAGTGGATAAAAATGGATGTAGATTGGATAAAATGGATGTAGAGTGGATGAAAATGGATGTAGAGTATATAAATTGGATGTAGAGTATATAAAATGGATGTAGAGTGGATAAAAATGGATGTCGAGTGGATAAAATGGATGTAGAGTGGAAAAAATGGATGTAGAGTGGATAAAATGGATGTAGAGTTGATAAAAATGGATGTAGAGTGGATAAAATGGATGTAGAGTAGATAAAATGGATGTAGAGTGGATAAAATGGATGTAGAGTTGATAAAATTGATGTAGAGTGGATAAAAATGGATGTCGAGTGGATAAAATGGATGTAGAGTGGATAAAAATGGATGTAGATTGGATAAAATGGATGTAGAGTTAATAAAAGTGGATGTAGAGTGGATAAAATGGATGTAGAGTTGATAAAAATGGATGTAGAGTGGATAAAAATGGATGTAGATTGGATAAAATGGATGTAGAGTGGATAAAAATGGATGTAGATTATATAAATTGGATGTAGAGTATATAAAATGGATGTAGAGTGGATAAAAATGGATGTCGAGTGGATAAAATGGATGTAGAGTGGATAAAAATGGATGTAGATTGGATAAAATGGATGTAGAGTTAATAAAAATGGATGTAGAGTGGATAAAATGGATGTATAGTGGATAAAAATGGATGTAGAGTAGATAAAATAGATGTAGAGTGGATAAAAATGGATGTAAAGTGGATAAAAATGGATGTAGATTGGATAAAATGGATGTAGAGTTAAAAAAGTGGATGTAGAGTGGATAAAATGGATGTAGAGTTGATAAAAATGGATGTGGAGTGGATAAAAATGGATGTAGATTGGATAAAATGGATGTAGAGTGGATAAAAATGGATGTAGATTATATAAATTGGATGTAGAGTATATAAAATGGATGTAGAGTGGATAAAAATGGATGTCGAGTGGATAAAATGGATGTAGAGTGGATAAAAATGGATGTAGATTGGACAAAATGGATGTATAGTGGATAAAAATGGATGTAGAGTAGATAAAATAGATGTAGAGTGGATAAAAATGGATGTAGAGTGGATAAAATGGATGTCGAGTGGATAAAATGGATGTAGAGTGGATAAAAATAGATGTAGAGTGGATAAAAATGGATGTAGAGTGGATACAATGGATGTAGAGTGGATAAAAATGGATGTAGAGTGGATAAAATGGATGTAGAGTGGATAAAAATGGATGTAGATTGGATAAAATGGATGTAGAGTGGATAAAAATGGATGTAGAGTGGATAAAAATGGATGTCGAGTGGATAAAATGGATGTAGAGTGGATAAAAATGGATGTAGATTGGATAAAATGGATGTAGAGTTAATAAAAATGGATGTAGAGTGGATAAAATGGATGTATAGTGGATAAAAATGGATGTAGAGTAGATAAAATAGATGTAGAGTGGATAAAAATGGATGTAAAGTGGATAAAAATGGATGTAGATTGGATAAAATGGATGTAGAGTTAAAAAAGTGGATGTAGAGTGGATAAAATGGATGTAGAGTTGATAAAAATGGATGTGGAGTGGATAAAAATGGATGTAGATTGGATAAAATGGATGTAGAGTGGATAAAAATGGATGTAGATTATATAAATTGGATGTAGAGTATATAAAATGGATGTAGAGTGGATAAAAATGGATGTCGAGTGGATAAAATGGATGTAGAGTGGATAAAAATGGATGTAGATTGGACAAAATGGATGTAGAGTTAATAAAAATGGATGTAGATTGGATAAAATGGATGTAGAGTGGATAAAAATGGATGTAGATTATATAAATTGGATGTAGAGTATATAAAATGGATGTAGAGTGGATAAAAATGGATGTCGAGTGGATAAAAATGGATGTCGAGTGGATAAAATGGATGTAGAGTGGATAAAAATGGATGTAGATTGGATAAAATGGATGTAGAGTGGATGAAAATGGATGTAGAGTATATAAATTGGATGTAGAGTATATAAAATGGATGTAGAGTGGATAAAAATGGATGTCGAGTGGATAAAATGGATGTAGAGTGGAAAAAATGGATGTAGAGTGGATAAAATGGATGTAGAGTTGATAAAAATGGATGTAGAGTGGATAAAATGGATGTAGAGTAGATAAAATGGATGTAGAGTGGATAAAATGGATGTAGAGTTGATAAAATTGATGTAGAGTGGATAAAAATGGATGTCGAGTGGATAAAATGGATGTAGAGTGGATAAAAATGGATGTAGATTATATAAATTGGATGTAGAGTATATAAAATGGATGTAGAGTGGATAAAAATGGATGTCGAGTGGATAAAATGGATGTAGAGTGGATAAAAATGGATGTAGATTGGATAAAATGGATGTAGAGTTAATAAAAATGGATGTAGAGTGGATAAAATGGATGTATAGTGGATAAAAATGGATGTAGAGTAGATAAAATAGATGTAGAGTGGATAAAAATGGATGTAAAGTGGATAAAAATGGATGTAGATTGGATAAAATGGATGTAGAGTTAAAAAAGTGGATGTAGAGTGGATAAAATGGATGTAGAGTTGATAAAAATGGATGTGGAGTGGATAAAAATGGATGTAGATTGGATAAAATGGATGTAGAGTGGATAAAAATGGATGTAGATTATATAAATTGGATGTAGAGTATATAAAATGGATGTAGAGTGGATAAAAATGGATGTCGAGTGGATAAAATGGATGTAGAGTGGATAAAAATGGATGTAGATTGGACAAAATGGATGTATAGTGGATAAAAATGGATGTAGAGTAGATAAAATAGATGTAGAGTGGATAAAAATGGATGTAGAGTGGATAAAATGGATGTCGAGTGGATAAAATGGATGTAGAGTGGATAAAAATAGATGTAGAGTGGATAAAAATGGATGTAGAGTGGATACAATGGATGTAGAGTGGATAAAAATGGATGTAGAGTGGATAAAATGGATGTAGAGTGGATAAAAATGGATGTAGATTGGATAAAATGGATGTAGAGTGGATAAAAATGGATGTAGAGTGGATAAAATGGATGTCGAGTGGATAAAATGGATGTAGAGTGGATAAAAATAGATGTAGAGTGGATAAAAATGGATGTAGAGTGGATACAATGGATGTAGAGTGGATAAAAATGGATGTAGAGTGGATAAAATGGATGTAGAGTGGATAAAAATGGATGTAGATTGGATAAAATGGATGTAGAGTGGATAAAAATGGATGTAGATTATATAAATTGGATGTAGAGTATATAAAATGGATGTAGAGTGGATAAAAATGGATGTCGAGTGGATAAAATGGATGTAGAGTGGATAAAATGGATGTAGATTGGATAAAATGGATGTAGAGTTAATAAAAATGGATGTAGAGTGGATAAAATGGATGTATAGTGGATAAAAATGGATGTAGAGTAGATAAAATAGATGTAGAGTGGATAAAAATGGATGTAGAGTGGATAAAATGGATGTGGAGTGGATACAATGGATGTAGAGTGGATAAAAATGGATGTAGAGTGGATAAAATGGATGTAGAGTGGATAAAAATGGATGTAGAGTGGATAAAATGGATGTAGAGTGCATAAATATGGATGTTGAGTGGATAAAATGGATGTAGAGTGGATAAAATGGATGTACATTTAATAAAAATGGATGTAGAGTGGATAAAAATGGATGTAGAGTGGATAAAAATGGATGTAGATTGGATAAAATGGATGTAGAGTTAATAAAAGTGGATGTAGAGTGGATAAAATGGATGTAGAGTGGATAAAAATGGATGTAGATTGGATAAAATGGATGTAGAGTGCATAAAAATGGATGTAGAGTATATAAATTGGATGTACAGTATATAAAATGGATGTAGAGTGGATAAAAATGGATGTCGAGTGGATAAAATGGATGTAGAGTGGATAAAAATGGATGTAGATTGGATAAAATGGATGTAGAGTGGATGAAAATGGATGTAGGGTATATAAATTGGATGTAGAGTATATAAAATGGATGTAGAGTGGATAAAAATGGATGTCGAGTGGATAAAATGGATGTAGAGTGGATAAAAATGGATGTAGAGTGGATAAAATGGATGTATAGTGGATAAAAATGGATGTAGAGTAGATAAAATAGATGTAGAGTGGATAAAAATGGATGTAAAGTGGATAAAAATGGATGTAGATTGGATAAAATGGATGTAGAGTTAAAAAAGTGGATGTAGAGTGGATAAAATGGATGTAGAGTTGATAAAAATGGATGTGGAGTGGATAAAAATGGATGTAGATTGGATAAAATGGATGTAGAGTGGATAAAAATGGATGTAGATTATATAAATTGGATGTAGAGTATATAAAATGGATGTAGAGTGGATAAAAATGGATGTCGAGTGGATAAAATGGATGTAGAGTGGATAAAAATGGATGTAGATTGGACAAAATGGATGTATAGTGGATAAAAATGGATGTAGAGTAGATAAAATAGATGTAGAGTGGATAAAAATGGATGTAGAGTGGATAAAATGGATGTCGAGTGGATAAAATGGATGTAGAGTGGATAAAAATAGATGTAGAGTGGATAAAAATGGATGTAGAGTGGATACAATGGATGTAGAGTGGATAAAAATGGATGTAGAGTGGATAAAATGGATGTAGAGTGGATAAAAATGGATGTAGATTGGATAAAATGGATGTAGAGTGGATAAAAATGGATGTAGAGTGGATAAAATGGATGTCGAGTGGATAAAATGGATGTAGAGTGGATAAAAATAGATGTAGAGTGGATAAAAATGGATGTAGAGTGGATACAATGGATGTAGAGTGGATAAAAATGGATGTAGAGTGGATAAAATGGATGTAGAGTGGATAAAAATGGATGTAGATTGGATAAAATGGATGTAGAGTGGATAAAAATGGATGTAGATTATATAAATTGGATGTAGAGTATATAAAATGGATGTAGAGTGGATAAAAATGGATGTAGAGTGGATAAAATGGATGTAGAGTGG
This sequence comes from Pemphredon lugubris, assembly GCA_933228935.1. Classification (NCBI taxonomy): domain Eukaryota; kingdom Metazoa; phylum Arthropoda; class Insecta; order Hymenoptera; family Crabronidae; genus Pemphredon; species Pemphredon lugubris. The sequence continues at coordinate 50,338,478 of OW121816.1, forward strand.
ATAAAATGGATGTAGAGTGGATAAAATGGATGTAGAGTTAATAAAAATGGATGTAGAGTGGATAAAATGGATGTATAGTGGATAAAAATGGATGTAGAGTAGATAAAATAGATGTAGAGTGGATAAAAATGGATGTAGAGTGGATAAAATGGATGTGGAGTGGATAACAATGGATGTAGAGTGGATAAAAATGGATGTAGAGTGGATAAAATGGATGTAGAGTGGATAAAAATGGATGTAGAGTGGATAAAATGGATGTAGAGTGCATAAATATGGATGTTGAGTGGATAAAATGGATGTAGAGTTGATAAAATGGATGTACATTTAATAAAAATGGATGTAGAGTGGATAAAAATGGATGTAGAGTGGATAAAAATGGATGTAGATTGGATAAAATGGATGTAGAGTTAATAAAAGTGGATGTAGAGTGGATAAAATGGATGTAGAGTGGATAAAAATGGATGTAGATTGGATAAAATGGATGTAGAGTGCATAAAAATGGATGTAGAGTATATAAATTGGATGTACAGTATATAAAATGGATGTAGAGTGGATAAAAATGGATGTCGAGTGGATAAAATGGATGTAGAGTGGATAAAAATGGATGTAGATTGGATAAAATGGATGTAGAGTGGATGAAAATGGATGTAGAGTATATAAATTGGATGTAGAGTATATAAAATGGATGTAGAGTGGATAAAAATGGATGTCGAGTGGATAAAATGGATGTAGAGTGGATAAAAATGGATGTAGAGTGGATAAAATGGATGTAGAGTTGATAAAAATGGATGTAGAGTGGATAAAATGGATGTAGAGTAGATAAAATGGATGTAGAGTGGATAAAATGGATGTAGAGTTGATAAAATGGATGTAAAGTGGATAAAATGGATGTAGAGTTAATAAAAATGGATGTAGAGTGGAAATAATGGATGTAGAGAGGATAAAATGGATGTAGAGTGGATAAAATGGATGTAGAGTTCATAAAAATGGATGTAGAGTGGATAAAAATGGATGTAGATTGGATAAAATGGATGTAGAGTGGATAAAAATGGATGTAGAGTGGATAAAATGGATGTAGAGTGGATAAAAATGGATGTAGAGTGGATAAAATGGATGTAGAGTGGATAAAAATGGATGTAGAGTGGATAAAATGGATGTAGAGTGCATAAAAATGGATGTAGAGTGGATACAAATGGATGTAGATTGGATAAAATGGATGTAGAGTTAATAAAAATGGATGTAGAGTGGGTATAATGGATGTAGAGAGGATAAAAAGGATGTGGAGTGGATAACAATGGATGTAGAGTGGATAAAATGGATGTAGAGTGGATAAAATGGATGAAGAGTGGATAAAATGGTTGTAGAGTGGATAAAATGGATGTAGAGTAGATAAAAATGGATGTAGAGTGGACAAAATGGATGTAGAGTGGATAAAAATGGATGTAGAGTGGATAAAATGGATGTAGAGTGGATAAAATGGATGTAGAGTGGATAAAAATGGATGTAGATTGGATAAAATGGATGTAGAGTGGATAAAAATGGATGTAGATTATATAAATTGGATGTAGAGTATATAAAATGGATGTAGAGTGGATAAAAATGGATGTCGAGTGGATAAAATGGATGTAGAGTGGATAAAATGGATGTAGATTGGATAAAATGGATGTAGAGTTAATAAAAATGGATGTAGAGTGGATAAAATGGATGTATAGTGGATAAAAATGGATGTAGAGTAGATAAAATAGATGTAGAGTGGATAAAAATGGATGTAGAGTGGATAAAATGGATGTGGAGTGGATACAATGGATGTAGAGTGGATAAAAATGGATGTAGAGTGGATAAAATGGATGTAGAGTGGATAAAAATGGATGTAGAGTGGATAAAATGGATGTAGAGTGCATAAATATGGATGTTGAGTGGATAAAATGGATGTAGAGTGGATAAAATGGATGTACATTTAATAAAAATGGATGTAGAGTGGATAAAAATGGATGTAGAGTGGATAAAAATGGATGTAGATTGGATAAAATGGATGTAGAGTTAATAAAAGTGGATGTAGAGTGGATAAAATGGATGTAGAGTGGATAAAAATGGATGTAGATTGGATAAAATGGATGTAGAGTGGATGAAAATGGATGTAGAGTATATAAATTGGATGTAGAGTATATAAAATGGATGTAGAGTGGATAAAAATGGATGTCGAGTGGATAAAATGGATGTAGAGTGGATAAAAATGGATGTAGAGTGGATAAAATGGATGTAGAGTTGATAAAAATGGATGTAGAGTGGATAAAATGGATGTAGAGTAGATAAAATGGATGTAGAGTGGATAAAATGGATGTAGAGTTGATAAAATGGATGTAAAGTGGATAAAATGGATGTAGAGTTAATAAAAATGGATGTAGAGTGGAAATAATGGATGTAGAGAGGATAAAATGGATGTAGAGTGGATAAAATGGATGTAGAGTTCATAAAAATGGATGTAGAGTGGATAAAAATGGATGTAGATTGGATAAAATGGATGTAGAGTGGATAAAAATGGATGTAGAGTGGATAAAATGGATGTAGAGTGGATAAAAATGGATGTAGAGTGGATAAAATGGATGTAGAGTGGATAAAAATGGATGTAGAGTGGATAAAATGGATGTAGAGTGCATAAAAATGGATGTAGAGTGGATACAAATGGATGTAGATTGGATAAAATGGATGTAGAGTTAATAAAAATGGATGTAGAGTGGGTATAATGGATGTAGAGAGGATAAAAAGGATGTGGAGTGGATAACAATGGATGTAGAGTGGATAAAATGGATGTAGAGTGGATAAAATGGATGGAGAGTGGATAAAATGGTTGTAGAGTGGATAAAATGGATGTAGAGTAGATAAAAATGGATGTAGAGTGGACAAAATGGATGTAGAGTGGATAAAAATGGATGTAGAGTGGATAAAATGGATGTAGAGTGGATAAAATGGATGTAGAGTGGATAAAAATGGATGTAGATTGGATAAAATGGATGTAGAGTGGATAAAAATGGATGTAGATTATATAAATTGGATGTAGAGTATATAAAATGGATGTAGAGTGGATAAAAATGGATGTCGAGTGGATAAAATGGATGTAGAGTGGATAAAATGGATGTAGATTGGATAAAATGGATGTAGAGTTAATAAAAATGGATGTAGAGTGGATAAAATGGATGTATAGTGGATAAAAATGGATGTAGAGTAGATAAAATAGATGTAGAGTGGATAAAAATGGATGTAGAGTGGATAAAATGGATGTGGAGTGGATACAATGGATGTAGAGTGGATAAAAATGGATGTAGAGTGGATAAAATGGATGTAGAGTGGATAAAAATGGATGTAGAGTGGATAAAATGGATGTAGAGTGCATAAATATGGATGTTGAGTGGATAAAATGGATGTAGAGTGGATAAAATGGATGTACATTTAATAAAAATGGATGTAGAGTGGATAAAAATGGATGTAGAGTGGATAAAAATGGATGTAGATTGGATAAAAGGGATGTAGAGTTAATAAAAGTGGATGTAGAGTGGATAAAATGGATGTAGAGTGGATAAAAATGGATGTAGATTGGATAAAATGGATGTAGAGTGCATAAAAATGGATGTAGAGTATATAAATTGGATGTACAGTATATAAAATGGATGTAGAGTGGATAAAAATGGATGTCGAGTGGATAAAATGGATGTAGAGTGGATAAAAATGGATGTAGATTGGATAAAATGGATGTAGAGTGGATGAAAATGGATGTAGAGTATATAAATTGGATGTAGAGTATATAAAATGGATGTAGAGTGGATAAAAATGGATGTCGAGTGGATAAAATGGATGTAGAGTGGATAAAAATGGATGTAGAGTGGATAAAATGGATGTAGAGTGGATAAAAATGGATGTAGAGTGGATAAAATGGATGTAGAGTAGATAAAATGGATGTAGAGTGGATAAAATGGATGTAGAGTTGATAAAATGGATGTAAAGTGGATAAAATGGATGTAGAGTTAATAAAAATGGATGTAGAGTGGAAATAATGGATGTAGAGAGGATAAAATGGATGTAGAGTGGATAAAATGGATGTAGAGTTCATAAAAATGGATGTAGAGTGGATAAAAATGGATGTAGATTGGATAAAATGGATGTAGAGTGGATAAAAATGGATGTAGAGTGGATAAAATGGATGTAGAGTGGATAAAAATGGATGTAGAGTGGATAAAATGGATGTAGAGTGGATAAAAATGGATGTAGAGTGGATAAAATGGATGTAGAGTGCATAAAAATGGATGTAGAGTGGATACAAATGGATGTAGATTGGATAAAATGGATGTAGAGTTAATAAAAATGGATGTAGAGTGGGTATAATGGATGTAGAGTGGATAAAAAGGATGTGGAGTGGATAACAATGGATGTAGAGTGGATAAAATGGATGTAGAGTGGATAAAATGGATGAAGAGTGGATAAAATGGTTGTAGAGTGGATAAAATGGATGTAGAGTAGATAAAAATGGATGTAGAGTGGACAAAATGGATGTAGAGTGGATAAAAATGGATGTAGAGTGGATAAAATGGATGTAGAGTGGATAAAAATGGATGTAGAGTGGATAAAATGGATGTAGAGTGGATAAAATTAATGTACATTTAATAAAAATGGATGTAGAGTGGATAAAAATGGATGTAGATTGGATAAAATGGTTGTAGAGTTAATAAAAGTGGATGTAGAGTGGATAAAATGGATGTAGAGTTGATAAAAATGGATGTAGAGTGGATAAAAATGGATGTAGATTGGATAAAATGGATGTAGAGTGGATAAAAATGGATGTAGAGTATATAAATTGGATGTAGAGTATATAAAATGGATGTAGAGTGGATAAAAATGGATGTCGAGTGGATAAAATGGATGTAGAGTGGATAAAAATGGATGTAGATTGGATAAAATGGATGTAGAGTATATAAATTGGATGTAGAGTATATAAATTGGATGTAGAGTATATAAAATGGATGTAGAGTGGATAAAAATGGATGTCGAGTGGATAAAATGGATGTAGAGTGGATAAAAATGGATGTAGAGTGGATAAAATGGATGTAGAGTTGATAAAAATGGATGAAGAGTGGATAAAATGGATGTAGAGTAGATAAAATGGATGTAGAGTGGATAAAATGGATGTAGAGTTGATAAAATTGATGTAGAGTGGATAAAAATGGATGTCGAGTGGATAAAATGGATGTAGAGTGGATAAAAATGGATGTAGATTGGATAAAATGGATGTAGAGTTAATAAAAGTGGATGTAGAGTGGATAAAATGGATGTAGAGTTGATAAAAATGGATGTAGAGTGGATAAAAATGGATGTAGATTGGATAAAATGGATGTAGAGTGGATAAAAATGGATGTAGATTATATAAATTGGATGTAGAGTATATAAAATGGATGTAGAGTAGATAAAATAGATGTAGAGTGGATAAAAATGGATGTAGAGTGGATAAAATGGATGTCGAGTGGATAAAATGGATGTAGAGTGGATAAAAATAGATGTAGAGTGGATAAAAATGGATGTAGAGTGGATACAATGGATGTAGAGTGGATAAAAATGGATGTAGAGTGGATAAAATGGATGTAGAGTGGATAAAAATGGATGTAGATTGGATAAAATGGATGTAGAGTGGATAAAAATGGATGTAGATTATATAAATTGGATGTAGAGTATATAAAATGGATGTAGAGTGGATAAAAATGGATGTCGAGTGGATAAAATGGATGTAGAGTGGATAAAATGGATGTAGAGTGGATAAAAATAGATGTAGAGTGGATAAAAATGGATGTAGAGTGGATACAATGGATGTAGAGTGGATAAAAATGGATGTAGAGTGGATAAAATGGATGTAGAGTGGATAAAAATGGATGTAGATTGGATAAAATGGATGTAGAGTGGATAAAAATGGATGTAGATTATATAAATTGGATGTAGAGTATATAAAATGGATGTAGAGTGGATAAAAATGGATGTCGAGTGGATAAAATGGATGTAGAGTGGATAAAATGGATGTAGATTGGATAAAATGGATGTAGAGTTAATAAAAATGGATGTAGAGTGGATAAAATGGATGTATAGTGGATAAAAATGGATGTAGAGTAGATAAAATAGATGTAGAGTGGATAAAAATGGATGTAGAGTGGATAAAATGGATGTCGAGTGGATAAAATGGATGTAGAGTGGATAAAAATAGATGTAGAGTGGATAAAAATGGATGTGGAGTGGATACAATGGATGTAGAGTGGATAAAAATGGATGTAGAGTGGATAAAATGGATGTAGAGTGGATAAAAATGGATGTAGAGTGGATAAAATGGATGTACATTTAATAAAAATGGATGTAGAGTGGATAAAAATGGATGTAGAGTGGATAAAAATGGATGTAGATTGGATAAAATGGATGTAGAGTTAATAAAAGTGGATGTAGAGTGGATAAAATGGATGTAGAGTGGATAAAAATGGATGTAGATTGGATAAAATGGATGTAGAGTGCATAAAAATGGATGTAGAGTATATAAATTGGATGTACAGTATATAAAATGGATGTAGAGTGGATAAAAATGGATGTCGAGTGGATAAAATGGATGTAGAGTGGATAAAAATGGATGTAGATTGGATAAAATGGATGTAGAGTGGATGAAAATGGATGTAGAGTATATAAATTGGATGTAGAGTATATAAAATGGATGTAGAGTGGATAAAAATGGATGTCGAGTGGATAAAATGGATGTAGAGTGGATAAAAATGGATGTAGAGTGGATAAAATGGATGTAGAGTTGATAAAAATGGATGTAGAGTGGATAAAATGGATGTAGAGTAGATAAAATGGATGTAGAGTGGATAAAATGGATGTAGAGTTGATAAAATTGATGTAGAGTGGATAAAAATGGATGTCGAGTGGATAAAATGGATGTAGAGTGGATAAAAATGGATGTAGATTGGATAAAATGGATGTAGAGTTAATAAAAATGGATGTAGAGTGGATAAAATGGATGTAGAGTTGATAAAAATGGATGTAGAGTGGATAAAAATGGATGTAGAGTGGATAAAATGGATGTAGAGTGGATAAAAATGGATGTAGATTATATAAATTGGATGTAGAGTATATAAAATGGATGTAGAGTGGATAAAAATGGATGTCGAGTGGATAAAATGGATGTAGAGTGGATAAAAATGGATGTAGATTGGATAAAATGGATGTAGAGTTAATAAAAATGGATGTAGAGTGGATAAAATGGATGTATAGTGGATAAAAATGGATGTAGAGTAGATAAAATAGATGTAGAGTGGATAAAAATGGATGTAAAGTGGATAAAAATGGATGTAGATTGGATAAAATGGATACAGAGTTAAAAAAGTGGATGTAGAGTGGATAAAATGGATGTAGAGTTGATAAAAATGGATGTGGAGTGGATAAAAATGGATGTAGATTGGATAAAATGGATGTAGAGTGGATAAAAATGGATGTAGATTATATAAATTGGATGTAGAGTATATAAAATGGATGTAGAGTGGATAAAAATGGATGTCGAGTGGATAAAATGGATGTAGAGTGGATAAAAATGGATGTAGATTGGACAAAATGGATGTAGAGTTAATAAAAATGGATGTAGAGTGGATAAAATGGATGTATAGTGGATAAAAATGGATGTAGAGTAGATAAAATAGATGTAGAGTGGATAAAAATGGATGTAGAGTGGATAAAATGGATGTCGAGTGGATAAAATGGATGTAGAGTGGATAAAAATAGATGTAGAGTGGATAAAAATGGATGTAGAGTGGATACAATGGATGTAGAGTGGATAAAAATGGATGTAGAGTGGATAAAATGGATGTAGAGTGGATAAAAATGGATGTAGATTGGATAAAATGGATGTAGAGTGGATAAAAATGGATGTAGATTATATAAATTGGATGTAGAGTATATAAAATGGATGTAGAGTGGATAAAAATGGATGTCGAGTGGATAAAATGGATGTAGAGTGGATAAAATGGATGTAGATTGGATAAAATGGATGTAGAGTTAATAAAAATGGATGTAGAGTGGATAAAATGGATGTATAGTGGATAAAAATGGATGTAGAGTAGATAAAATAGATGTAGAGTGGATAAAAATGGATGTAGAGTGGATAAAATGGATGTGGAGTGGATACAATGGATGTAGAGTGGATAAAAATGGATGTAGAGTGGATAAAATGGATGTAGAGTGGATAAAAATGGATGTAGAGTGGATAAAATGGATGTAGAGTGCATAAATATGGATGTAGAGTGGATAAAATGGATGTAGAGTGGATAAAATGGATGTACATTTAATAAAAATGGATGTAGAGTGGATAAAAATGGATGTAGAGTGGATAAAAATGGATGTAGATTGGATAAAATGGATGTAGAGTTAATAAAAGTGGATGTAGAGTGGATAAAATGGATGTAGAGTGGATAAAAATGGATGTAGATTGGATAAAATGGATGTAGAGTGGATAAAAATGGATGTAGAGTATATAAATTGGATGTACAGTATATAAAATGGATGTAGAGTGGATAAAAATGGATGTCGAGTGGATAAAATGGATGTAGAGTGGATAAAAATGGATGTAGATTGGATAAAATGGATGTAGAGTGGATGAAAATGGATGTAGAGTATATAAATTGGATGTAGAGTATATAAAATGGATGTAGAGTGGATAAAAATGGATGTCGAGTGGATAAAATGGATGTAGAGTGGATAAAAATGGATGTAGAGTGGATAAAATGGATGTAGAGTTGATAAAAATGGATGTAGAGTGGATAAAATGGATGTAGAGTAGATAAAATGGATGTAGAGTGGATAAAATGGATGTAGAGTTGATAAAATGGATGTAAAGTGGATAAAATGGATGTAGAGTTAATAAAAATGGATGTAGAGTGGAAATAATGGATGTAGAGAGGATAAAATGGATGTAGAGTGGATAAAATGGATGTAGAGTTCATAAAAATGGATGTAGAGTGGATAAAAATGGATGTAGATTGGATAAAATGGATGTAGAGTGGATAAAAATGGATGTAGAGTGGATAAAATGGATGTAGAGTGGATAAAAATGGATGTAGAGTGGATAAAATGGATGTAGAGTGGATAAAAATGGATGTAGAGTGGATAAAATGGATGTAGAGTGCATAAAAATGGATGTAGAGTGGATACAAATGGATGTAGATTGGATAACATGGATGTAGAGTTAATAAAAATGGATGTAGAGTGGGTATAATGGATGTAGAGAGGATGAAAAGGATGTGGAGTGGATAACAATGGATGTAGAGTGGATAAAATGGATGTAGAGTGGATAAAATGGATGAAGAGTGGATAAAATGGTTGTAGAGTGGATAAAATGGATGTAGAGTAGATAAAAATGGATGTAGAGTGGACAAAATGGATGTAGAGTGGATAAAAATGGATGTAGAGTGGATAAAATGGATGTAGAGTGCATAAAAATGGATGTTGAGTGGATAAAATGGATGTAGAGTGGATAAAATTAATGTACATTTAATAAAAATGGATGTAGAGTGGATAAAAATGGATGTAGATTGGATAAAATGGTTGTAGAGTTAATAAAAGTGGATGTAGAGTGGATAAAATGGATGTAGAGTTGATAAAAATGGATGTAGAGTGGATAAAAATGGATGTAGATTGGATAAAATGGATGTAGAGTGGATAAAAATGGATGTAGAGTATATAAATTGGATGTAGAGTATATAAAATGGATGTAGAGTGGATAAAAATGGATGTCGAGTGGATAAAATGGATGTAGAGTGGATAAAAATGGATGTAGATTGGATAAAATGGATGTAGAGTATATAAATTGGATGTAGAGTATATAAATTGGATGTAGAGTATATAAAATGGATGTAGAGTGGATAAAAATGGATGTCGAGTGGATAAAATGGATGTAGAGTGGATAAAAATGGATGTAGAGTGGATAAAATGGATGTAGAGTTGATAAAAATGGATGTAGAGTGGATAAAATGGATGTAGAGTAGATAAAATGGATGTAGAGTGGATAAAATGGATGTAGAGTTGATAAAATGGATGTAAAGTGGATAAAATGGATGTAGAGTTAATAAAAATGGATGTAGAGTGGAAATAATGGATGTAGAGAGGATAAAATGGATGTAGAGTGGATAAAATGGATGTAGAGTGGATAAAAATGGATGTAGAGTGGATAAAATGGATGTAGAGTGGATAAAAATGGATGTAGAGTGGATAAAATGGATGTAGAGTGCATAAAAATGGATGTAGAGTGGATACAAATGGATGTAGATTGGATAACATGGATGTAGAGTTAATAAAAATGGATGTAGAGTGGGTATAATGGATGTAGAGAGGATAAAAAGGATGTGGAGTGGATAACAATGGATGTAGAGTGGATAAAATGGATGTAGAGTGGATAAAATGGATGAAGAGTGGATAAAATGGTTGTAGAGTGGATAAAATGGATGTAGAGTAGATAAAAATGGATGTAGAGTGGACAAAATGGATGTAGAGTGGATAAAAATGGATGTAGAGTGGATAAAATGGATGTAGAGTGCATAAAAATGGATGTTGAGTGGATAAAATGGATGTAGAGTGGATAAAATTAATGTACATTTAATAAAAATGGATGTAGAGTGGATAAAAATGGATGTAGAGTGGATAAAATGGATGTAGAGTGGATAAAAATGAATGTAGATTGGATAAAATGGATGTAGAGTGGATAAAAATGGATGTAGATTATATAAATTGGATGTAGAGTATATAAAATGGATGTAGAGTGGATAAAAATGGATGTCGAGTGGATAAAATGGATGTAGAGTGGATAAAATGGATGTAGATTGGATAAAATGGATGTAGAGTTAATAAAAATGGATGTAGAGTGGATAAAATGGATGTATAGTGGATAAAAATGGATGTAGAGTAGATAAAATAGATGTAGAGTGGATAAAAATGGATGTAGAGTGGATAAAATGGATGTGGAGTGGATACAATGGATGTAGAGTGGATAAAAATGGATGTAGAGTGGATAAAATGGATGTAGAGTGGATAAAAATGGATGTAGAGTGGATAAAATGGATGTAGAGTGCATAAATATGGATGTTGAGTGGATAAAATGGATGAAGAGTGGATAAAATGGATGTACATTTAATAAAAATGGATGTAGAGTGGATAAAAATGGATGTAGAGTGGATAAAAATGGATGTAGATTGGATAAAATGGATGTAGAGTTAATAAAAGTGGATGTAGAGTGGATAAAATGGATGTAGAGTGGATAAAAATGGATGTAGATTGGATAAAATGGATGTAGAGTGCATAAAAATGGATGTAGAGTATATAAATTGGATGTACAGTATATAAAATGGATGTAGAGTGGATAAAAATGGATGTCGAGTGGATAAAATGGATGTAGAGTGGATAAAAATGGATGTAGATTGGATAAAATGGATGTAGAGTGGATGAAAATGGATGTAGAGTATATAAATTGGATGTAGAGTATATAAAATGGATGTAGAGTGGATAAAAATGGATGTCGAGTGGATAAAATGGATGTAGAGTGGATAAAAATGGATGTAGAGTGGATAAAATGGATGTATAGTGGATAAAAATGGATGTAGAGTAGATAAAATAGATGTAGAGTGGATAAAAATGGATGTAAAGTGGATAAAAATGGATGTAGATTGGATAAAATGGATGTAGAGTTAAAATAGTGGATGTAGAGTGGATAAAATGGATGTAGAGTTGATAAAAATGGATGTGGAGTGGATAAAAATGGATGTAGATTGGATAAAATGGATGTAGAGTGGATAAAAATGGATGTAGATTATATAAATTGGATGTAGAGTATATAAAATGGATGTAGAGTGGATAAAAATGGATGTCGAGTGGATAAAATGGATGTAGAGTGGATAAAAATGGATGTAGATTGGACAAAATGGATGTATAGTGGATAAAAATGGATGTAGAGTAGATAAAATAGATGTAGAGTGGATAAAAATGGATGTAGAGTGGATAAAATGGATGTCGAGTGGATAAAATGGATGTAGAGTGGATAAAAATAGATGTAGAGTGGATAAAAATGGATGTAGAGTGGATACAATGGATGTAGAGTGGATAAAAATGGATGTAGAGTGGATAAAATGGATGTAGAGTGGATAAAAATGGATGTAGATTGGATAAAATGGATGTAGAGTGGATAAAAATGGATGTAGAGTGGATAAAATGGATGTCGAGTGGATAAAATGGATGTAGAGTGGATAAAAATAGATGTAGAGTGGATAAAAATGGATGTAGAGTGGATACAATGGATGTAGAGTGGATAAAAATGGATGTAGAGTGGATAAAATGGATGTAGAGTGGATAAAAATGGATGTAGATTGGATAAAATGGATGTAGAGTGGATAAAAATGGATGTAGATTATATAAATTGGATGTAGAGTATATAAAATGGATGTAGAGTGGATAAAAATGGATGTCGAGTGGATAAAATGGATGTAGAGTGGATAAAATGGATGTAGATTGGATAAAATGGATGTAGAGTTAATAAAAATGGATGTAGAGTGGATAAAATGGATGTATAGTGGATAAAAATGGATGTAGAGTAGATAAAATAGATGTAGAGTGGATAAAAATGGATGTAGAGTGGATAAAATGGATGTGGAGTGGATACAATGGATGTAGAGTGGATAAAAATGGATGTAGAGTGGATAAAATGGATGTAGAGTGGATAAAAATGGATGTAGAGTGGATAAAATGGATGTAGAGTGCATAAATATGGATGTTGAGTGGATAAAATGGATGTAGAGTGGATAAAATGGATGTACATTTAATAAAAATGGATGTAGAGTGGATAAAAATGGATGTAGAGTGGATAAAAATGGATGTAGATTGGATAAAATGGATGTAGAGTTAATAAAAGTGGATGTAGAGTGGATAAAATGGATGTAGAGTGGATAAAAATGGATGTAGATTGGATAAAATGGATGTAGAGTGCATAAAAATGGATGTAGAGTATATAAATTGGATGTACAGTATATAAAATGGATGTAGAGTGGATAAAAATGGATGTCGAGTGGATAAAATGGATGTAGAGTGGATAAAAATGGATGTAGATTGGATAAAATGGATGTAGAGTGGATGAAAATGGATGTAGAGTATATAAATTGGATGTAGAGTATATAAAATGGATGTAGAGTGGATAAAAATGGATGTCGAGTGGATAAAATGGATGTAGAGTGGATAAAAATGGATGTAGAGTGGATAAAATGGATGTAGAGTTGATAAAAATGGATGTAGAGTGGATAAAATGGATGTAGAGTAGATAAAATGGATGTAGAGTGGATAAAATGGATGTAGAGTTGATAAAATGGATGTAAAGTGGATAAAATGGATGTAGAGTTAATAAAAATGGATGTAGAGTGGAAATAATGGATGTAGAGAGGATAAAATGGATGTAGAGTGGATAAAATGGATGTAGAGTTCATAAAAATGGATGTAGAGTGGATAAAAATGGATGTAGATTGGATAAAATGGATGTAGAGTGGATAAAAATGGATGTAGAGTGGATAAAATGGATGTAGAGTGGATAAAAATGGATGTAGAGTGGATAAAATGGATGTAGAGTGGATAAAAATGGATGTAGAGTGGATAAAATGGATGTAGAGTGCATAAAAATGGATGTAGAGTGGATACAAATGGATGTAGATTGGATAAAATGGATGTAGAGTTAATAAAAATGGATGTAGAGTGGGTATAATGGATGTAGAGAGGATAAAAAGGATGTGGAGTGGATAACAATGGATGTAGAGTGGATAAAATGGATGTAGAGTGGATAAAATGGATGAAGAGTGGATAAAATGGTTGTAGAGTGGATAAAATGGATGTAGAGTAGATAAAAATGGATGTAGAGTGGACAAAATGGATGTAGAGTGGATAAAAATGGATGTAGAGTGGATAAAATGGATGTAGAGTGGATAAAATGGATGTAGAGTGGATAAAAATGGATGTAGATTGGATAAAATGGATGTAGAGTGGATAAAAATGGATGTAGATTATATAAATTGGATGTAGAGTATATAAAATGGATGTAGAGTGGATAAAAATGGATGTCGAGTGGATAAAATGGATGTAGAGTGGATAAAATGGATGTAGATTGGATAAAATGGATGTAGAGTTAATAAAAATGGATGTAGAGTGGATAAAATGGATGTATAGTGGATAAAAATGGATGTAGAGTAGATAAAATAGATGTAGAGTGGATAAAAATGGATGTAGAGTGGATAAAATGGATGTGGAGTGGATACAATGGATGTAGAGTGGATAAAAATGGATGTAGAGTGGATAAAATGGATGTAGAGTGGATAAAAATGGATGTAGAGTGGATAAAATGGATGTAGAGTGCATAAATATGGATGTTGAGTGGATAAAATGGATGTAGAGTGGATAAAATGGATGTACATTTAATAAAAATGGATGTAGAGTGGATAAAAATGGATGTAGAGTGGATAAAAATGGATGTAGATTGGATAAAATGGATGTAGAGTTAATAAAAGTGGATGTAGAGTGGATAAAATGGATGTAGAGTGGATAAAAATGGATGTAGATTGGATAAAATGGATGTAGAGTGGATGAAAATGGATGTAGAGTATATAAATTGGATGTAGAGTATATAAAATGGATGTAGAGTGGATAAAAATGGATGTCGAGTGGATAAAATGGATGTAGAGTGGATAAAAATGGATGTAGAGTGGATAAAATGGATGTAGAGTTGATAAAAATGGATGTAGAGTGGATAAAATGGATGTAGAGTAGATAAAATGGATGTAGAGTGGATAAAATGGATGTAGAGTTGATAAAATGGATGTAAAGTGGATAAAATGGATGTAGAGTTAATAAAAATGGATGTAGAGTGGAAATAATGGATGTAGAGAGGATAAAATGGATGTAGAGTGGATAAAATGGATGTAGAGTTCATAAAAATGGATGTAGAGTGGATAAAAATGGATGTAGATTGGATAAAATGGATGTAGAGTGGATAAAAATGGATGTAGAGTGGATAAAATGGATGTAGAGTGGATAAAAATGGATGTAGAGTGGATAAAATGGATGTAGAGTGGATAAAAATGGATGTAGAGTGGATAAAATGGATGTAGAGTTAATAAAAATGGATGTAGAGTGGATAAAAATGGATGTAGATTGGATAAAATGGATGTAGAGTTAATAAAAATGGATGTAGAGTGGGTATAATGGATGTAGAGAGGATAAAAAGGATGTGGAGTGGATAACAATGGATGTAGAGTGGATAAAATGGATGTAGAGTGGATAAAATGGATGGAGAGTGGATAAAATGGTTGTAGAGTGGATAAAATGGATGTAGAGTAGATAAAAATGGATGTAGAGTGGACAAAATGGATGTAGAGTGGATAAAAATGGATGTAGAGTGGATAAAATGGATGTAGAGTGGATAAAATGGATGTAGAGTGGATAAAAATGGATGTAGATTGGATAAAATGGATGTAGAGTGGATAAAAATGGATGTAGATTATATAAATTGGATGTAGAGTATATAAAATGGATGTAGAGTGGATAAAAATGGATGTCGAGTGGATAAAATGGATGTAGAGTGGATAAAATGGATGTAGATTGGATAAAATGGATGTAGAGTTAATAAAAATGGATGTAGAGTGGATAAAATGGATGTATAGTGGATAAAAATGGATGTAGAGTAGATAAAATAGATGTAGAGTGGATAAAAATGGATGTAGAGTGGATAAAATGGATGTGGAGTGGATACAATGGATGTAGAGTGGATAAAAATGGATGTAGAGTGGATAAAATGGATGTAGAGTGGATAAAAATGGATGTAGAGTGGATAAAATGGATGTAGAGTGCATAAATATGGATGTTGAGTGGATAAAATGGATGTAGAGTGGATAAAATGGATGTACATTTAATAAAAATGGATGTAGAGTGGATAAAAATGGATGTAGAGTGGATAAAAATGGATGTAGATTGGATAAAATGGATGTAGAGTTAATAAAAGTGGATGTAGAGTGGATAAAATGGATGTAGAGTGGATAAAAATGGATGTAGATTGGATAAAATGGATGTAGAGTGCATAAAAATGGATGTAGAGTATATAAATTGGATGTACAGTATATAAAATGGATGTAGAGTGGATAAAAATGGATGTCGAGTGGATAAAATGGATGTAGAGTGGATAAAAATGGATGTAGATTGGATAAAATGGATGTAGAGTGGATGAAAATGGATGTAGAGTATATAAATTGGATGTAGAGTATATAAAATGGATGTAGAGTGGATAAAAATGGATGTCGAGTGGATAAAATGGATGTAGAGTGGATAAAAATGGATGTAGAGTGGATAAAATGGATGTAGAGTTGATAAAAATGGATGTAGAGTGGATAAAATGGATGTAGAGTAGATAAAATGGATGTAGAGTGGATAAAATGGATGTAGAGTTGATAAAATGGATGTAAAGTGGATAAAATGGATGTAGAGTTAATAAAAATGGATGTAGAGTGGAAATAATGGATGTAGAGAGGATAAAATGGATGTAGAGTGGATAAAATGGATGTAGAGTTCATAAAAATGGATGTAGAGTGGATAAAAATGGATGTAGATTGGATAAAATGGATGTAGAGTGGATAAAAATGGATGTAGAGTGGATAAAATGGATGTAGAGTGGATAAAAATGGATGTAGAGTGGATAAAATGGATGTAGAGTGGATAAAAATGGATGTAGAGTGGATAAAATGGATGTAGAGTGCATAAAAATGGATGTAGAGTGGATACAAATGGATGTAGATTGGATAAAATGGATGTAGAGTTAATAAAAATGGATGTAGAGTGGGTATAATGGATGTAGAGAGGATAAAAAGGATGTGGAGTGGATAACAATGGATGTAGAGTGGATAAAATGGATGTAGAGTGGATAAAATGGATGAAGAGTGGATAAAATGGTTGTAGAGTGGATAAAATGGATGTAGAGTAGATAAAAATGGATGTAGAGTGGACAAAATGGATGTAGAGTGGATAAAAATGGATGTAGAGTGGATAAAATGGATGTAGAGTGCATAAAAATGGATGTTGAGTGGATAAAATGGATGTAGAGTGGATAAAATTAATGTACATTTAATAAAAATGGATGTAGAGTGGATAAAAATGGATGTAGATTGGATAAAATGGTTGTAGAGTTAATAAAAGTGGATGTAGAGTGGATAAAATGGATGTAGAGTTGATAAAAATGGATGTAGAGTGGATAAAAATGGATGTAGATTGGATAAAATGGATGTAGAGTGGATAAAAATGGATGTAGAGTATATAAATTGGATGTAGAGTATATAAAATGGATGTAGAGTGGATAAAAATGGATGTCGAGTGGATAAAATGGATGTAGAGTGGATAAAAATGGATGTAGATTGGATAAAATGGATGTAGAGTATATAAATTGGATGTAGAGTATATAAATTGGATGTAGAGTATATAAAATGGATGTAGAGTGGATAAAAATGGATGTCGAGTGGATAAAATGGATGTAGAGTGGATAAAAATGGATGTAGAGTGGATAAAATGGATGTAGAGTTGATAAAAATGGATGAAGAGTGGATAAAATGGATGTAGAGTAGATAAAATGGATGTAGAGTGGATAAAATGGATGTAGAGTTGATAAAATTGATGTAGAGTGGATAAAAATGGATGTCGAGTGGATAAAATGGATGTAGAGTGGATAAAAATGGATGTAGATTGGATAAAATGGATGTAGAGTTAATAAAAGTGGATGTAGAGTGGATAAAATGGATGTAGAGTTGATAAAAATGGATGTAGAGTGGATAAAAATGGATGTAGATTGGATAAAATGGATGTAGAGTGGATAAAAATGGATGTAGATTATATAAATTGGATGTAGAGTATATAAAATGGATGTAGAGTAGATAAAATAGATGTAGAGTGGATAAAAATGGATGTAGAGTGGATAAAATGGATGTCGAGTGGATAAAATGGATGTAGAGTGGATAAAAATAGATGTAGAGTGGATAAAAATGGATGTAGAGTGGATACAATGGATGTAGAGTGGATAAAAATGGATGTAGAGTGGATAAAATGGATGTAGAGTGGATAAAAATGGATGTAGATTGGATAAAATGGATGTAGAGTGGATAAAAATGGATGTAGATTATATAAATTGGATGTAGAGTATATAAAATGGATGTAGAGTGGATAAAAATGGATGTCGAGTGGATAAAATGGATGTAGAGTGGATAAAATGGATGTAGAGTGGATAAAAATAGATGTAGAGTGGATAAAAATGGATGTAGAGTGGATACAATGGATGTAGAGTGGATAAAAATGGATGTAGAGTGGATAAAATGGATGTAGAGTGGATAAAAATGGATGTAGATTGGATAAAATGGATGTAGAGTGGATAAAAATGGATGTAGATTATATAAATTGGATGTAGAGTATATAAAATGGATGTAGAGTGGATAAAAATGGATGTCGAGTGGATAAAATGGATGTAGAGTGGATAAAATGGATGTAGATTGGATAAAATGGATGTAGAGTTAATAAAAATGGATGTAGAGTGGATAAAATGGATGTATAGTGGATAAAAATGGATGTAGAGTAGATAAAATAGATGTAGAGTGGATAAAAATGGATGTAGAGTGGATAAAATGGATGTCGAGTGGATAAAATGGATGTAGAGTGGATAAAAATAGATGTAGAGTGGATAAAAATGGATGTGGAGTGGATACAATGGATGTAGAGTGGATAAAAATGGATGTAGAGTGGATAAAATGGATGTAGAGTGGATAAAAATGGATGTAGAGTGGATAAAATGGATGTACATTTAATAAAAATGGATGTAGAGTGGATAAAAATGGATGTAGAGTGGATAAAAATGGATGTAGATTGGATAAAATGGATGTAGAGTTAATAAAAGTGGATGTAGAGTGGATAAAATGGATGTAGAGTGGATAAAAATGGATGTAGATTGGATAAAATGGATGTAGAGTGCATAAAAATGGATGTAGAGTATATAAATTGGATGTACAGTATATAAAATGGATGTAGAGTGGATAAAAATGGATGTCGAGTGGATAAAATGGATGTAGAGTGGATAAAAATGGATGTAGATTGGATAAAATGGATGTAGAGTGGATGAAAATGGATGTAGAGTATATAAATTGGATGTAGAGTATATAAAATGGATGTAGAGTGGATAAAAATGGATGTCGAGTGGATAAAATGGATGTAGAGTGGATAAAAATGGATGTAGAGTGGATAAAATGGATGTAGAGTTGATAAAAATGGATGTAGAGTGGATAAAATGGATGTAGAGTAGATAAAATGGATGTAGAGTGGATAAAATGGATGTAGAGTTGATAAAATTGATGTAGAGTGGATAAAAATGGATGTCGAGTGGATAAAATGGATGTAGAGTGGATAAAAATGGATGTAGATTGGATAAAATGGATGTAGAGTTAATAAAAGTGGATGTAGAGTGGATAAAATGGATGTAGAGTTGATAAAAATGGATGTAGAGTGGATAAAAATGGATGTAGATTGGATAAAATGGATGTAGAGTGGATAAAAATGGATGTAGATTATATAAATTGGATGTAGAGTATATAAAATGGATGTAGAGTGGATAAAAATGGATGTCGAGTGGATAAAATGGATGTAGAGTGGATAAAAATGGATGTAGATTGGATAAAATGGATGTAGAGTTAATAAAAATGGATGTAGAGTGGATAAAATGGATGTATAGTGGATAAAAATGGATGTAGAGTAGATAAAATAGATGTAGAGTGGATAAAAATGGATGTAAAGTGGATAAAAATGGATGTAGATTGGATAAAATGGATACAGAGTTAAAAAAGTGGATGTAGAGTGGATAAAATGGATGTAGAGTTGATAAAAATGGATGTGGAGTGGATAAAAATGGATGTAGATTGGATAAAATGGATGTAGAGTGGATAAAAATGGATGTAGATTATATAAATTGGATGTAGAGTATATAAAATGGATGTAGAGTGGATAAAAATGGATGTCGAGTGGATAAAATGGATGTAGAGTGGATAAAAATGGATGTAGATTGGACAAAATGGATGTAGAGTTAATAAAAATGGATGTAGAGTGGATAAAATGGATGTATAGTGGATAAAAATGGATGTAGAGTAGATAAAATAGATGTAGAGTGGATAAAAATGGATGTAGAGTGGATAAAATGGATGTCGAGTGGATAAAATGGATGTAGAGTGGATAAAAATAGATGTAGAGTGGATAAAAATGGATGTAGAGTGGATACAATGGATGTAGAGTGGATAAAAATGGATGTAGAGTGGATAAAATGGATGTAGAGTGGATAAAAATGGATGTAGATTGGATAAAATGGATGTAGAGTGGATAAAAATGGATGTAGATTATATAAATTGGATGTAGAGTATATAAAATGGATGTAGAGTGGATAAATATGGATGTCGAGTGGATAAAATGGATGTAGAGTGGATAAAATGGATGTAGATTGGATAAAATGGATGTAGAGTTAATAAAAATGGATGTAGAGTGGATAAAATGGATGTATAGTGGATAAAAATGGATGTAGAGTAGATAAAATAGATGTAGAGTGGATAAAAATGGATGTAGAGTGGATAAAATGGATGTGGAGTGGATACAATGGATGTAGAGTGGATAAAAATGGATGTAGAGTGGATAAAATGGATGTAGAGTGGATAAAAATGGATGTAGAGTGGATAAAATGGATGTAGAGTGCATAAATATGGATGTAGAGTGGATAAAATGGATGTAGAGTGGATAAAATGGATGTACATTTAATAAAAATGGATGTAGAGTGGATAAAAATGGATGTAGAGTGGATAAAAATGGATGTAGATTGGATAAAATGGATGTAGAGTTAATAAAAGTGGATGTAGAGTGGATAAAATGGATGTAGAGTGGATAAAAATGGATGTAGATTGGATAAAATGGATGTAGAGTGCATAAAAATGGATGTAGAGTATATAAATTGGATGTACAGTATATAAAATGGATGTAGAGTGGATAAAAATGGATGTCGAGTGGATAAAATGGATGTAGAGTGGATAAAAATGGATGTAGATTGGATAAAATGGATGTAGAGTGGATGAAAATGGATGTAGAGTATATAAATTGGATGTAGAGTATATAAAATGGATGTAGAGTGGATAAAAATGGATGTCGAGTGGATAAAATGGATGTAGAGTGGATAAAAATGGATGTAGAGTGGATAAAATGGATGTAGAGTTGATAAAAATGGATGTAGAGTGGATAAAATGGATGTAGAGTAGATAAAATGGATGTAGAGTGGATAAAATGGATGTAGAGTTGATAAAATGGATGTAAAGTGGATAAAATGGATGTAGAGTTAATAAAAATGGATGTAGAGTGGAAATAATGGATGTAGAGAGGATAAAATGGATGTAGAGTGGATAAAATGGATGTAGAGTTCATAAAAATGGATGTAGAGTGGATAAAAATGGATGTAGATTGGATAAAATGGATGTAGAGTGGATAAAAATGGATGTAGAGTGGATAAAATGGATGTAGAGTGGATAAAAATGGATGTAGAGTGGATAAAATGGATGTAGAGTGGATAAAAATGGATGTAGAGTGGATAAAATGGATGT
This sequence comes from Pemphredon lugubris, assembly GCA_933228935.1. Classification (NCBI taxonomy): domain Eukaryota; kingdom Metazoa; phylum Arthropoda; class Insecta; order Hymenoptera; family Crabronidae; genus Pemphredon; species Pemphredon lugubris. Next base: position 50,360,209 of record OW121816.1, read on the forward strand.
AGAGTGCATAAAAATGGATGTAGAGTGGATACAAATGGATGTAGATTGGATAACATGGATGTAGAGTTAATAAAAATGGATGTAGAGTGGGTATAATGGATGTAGAGAGGATAAAAAGGATGTGGAGTGGATAACAATGGATGTAGAGTGGATAAAATGGATGTAGAGTGGATAAAATGGATGAAGAGTGGATAAAATGGTTGTAGAGTGGATAAAATGGATGTAGAGTAGATAAAAATGGATGTAGAGTGGACAAAATGGATGTAGAGTGGATAAAAATGGATGTAGAGTGGATAAAATGGATGTAGAGTGCATAAAAATGGATGTTGAGTGGATAAAATGGATGTAGAGTGGATAAAATTAATGTACATTTAATAAAAATGGATGTAGAGTGGATAAAAATGGATGTAGATTGGATAAAATGGTTGTAGAGTTAATAAAAGTGGATGTAGAGTGGATAAAATGGATGTAGAGTTGATAAAAATGGATGTAGAGTGGATAAAAATGGATGTAGATTGGATAAAATGGATGTAGAGTGGATAAAAATGGATGTAGAGTATATAAATTGGATGTAGAGTATATAAAATGGATGTAGAGTGGATAAAAATGGATGTCGAGTGGATAAAATGGATGTAGAGTGGATAAAAATGGATGTAGATTGGATAAAATGGATGTAGAGTATATAAATTGGATGTAGAGTATATAAATTGGATGTAGAGTATATAAAATGGATGTAGAGTGGATAAAAATGGATGTCGAGTGGATAAAATGGATGTAGAGTGGATAAAAATGGATGTAGAGTGGATAAAATGGATGTAGAGTTGATAAAAATGGATGTAGAGTGGATAAAATGGATGTAGAGTAGATAAAATGGATGTAGAGTGGATAAAATGGATGTAGAGTTGATAAAATGGATGTAAAGTGGATAAAATGGATGTAGAGTTAATAAAAATGGATGTAGAGTGGAAATAATGGATGTAGAGAGGATAAAATGGATGTAGAGTGGATAAAATGGATGTAGAGTGGATAAAAATGGATGTAGAGTGGATAAAATGGATGTAGAGTGGATAAAAATGGATGTAGAGTGGATAAAATGGATGTAGAGTGCATAAAAATGGATGTAGAGTGGATACAAATGGATGTAGATTGGATAACATGGATGTAGAGTTAATAAAAATGGATGTAGAGTGGGTATAATGGATGTAGAGAGGATAAAATGGATGTGGAGTGGATAACAATGGATGTAGAGTGGATAAAATGGATGTAGAGTGGATAAAATGGATGAAGAGTGGATAAAATGGTTGTAGAGTGGATAAAATGGATGTAGAGTAGATAAAAATGGATGTAGAGTGGACAAAATGGATGTAGAGTGGATAAAAATGGATGTAGAGTGGATAAAATGGATGTAGAGTGCATAAAAATGGATGTTGAGTGGATAAAATGGATGTAGAGTGGATAAAATTAATGTACATTTAATAAAAATGGATGTAGAGTGGATAAAAATGGATGTAGATTGGATAAAATGGTTGTAGAGTTAATAAAAGTGGATGTAGAGTGGATAAAATGGATGTAGAGTTGATAAAAATGGATGTAGAGTGGATAAAAATGGATGTAGATTGGATAAAATGGATGTAGAGTGGATAAAAATGGATGTAGAGTATATAAATTGGATGTAGAGTATATAAAATGGATGTAGAGTGGATAAAAATGGATGTCGAGTGGATAAAATGGATGTAGAGTGGATAAAAATGGATGTAGATTGGATAAAATGGATGTAGAGTATATAAATTGGATGTAGAGTATATAAATTGGATGTAGAGTATATAAAATGGATGTAGAGTGGATAAAAATGGATGTCGAGTGGATAAAATGGATGTAGAGTGGATAAAAATGGATGTAGAGTGGATAAAATGGATGTAGAGTTGATAAAACTGGATGTAGAGTGGATAAAATGGATGTAGAGTAGATAAAATGGATGTAGAGTGGATAAAATGGATGTAGAGTTGATAAAATGGATGTAAAGTGGATAAAATGGATGTAGAGTTAATAAAAATGGATGTAGAGTGGAAATAATGGATGTAGAGAGGATAAAATGGATGTAGAGTGGATAAAATGGATGTAGAGTTCATAAAAATGGATGTAGAGTGGTTAAAAATGGATGTAGATTGGATAAAATGGATGTAGAGTGGATAAAAATGGATGTAGAGTGGATAAAATGGATGTAGAGTTAATAAAAATGGATGTAGAGTGGATAAAATGGATGTAGAGTGGATAAAATGATTGTAGAGTGGATAAAATGATTGTAGAGTGGATAAAATGGATGTAGAGTAGATAAAAATGGATGTAGAGTGGATAAAATGGATGTAGAGTGGATAAAAATGGATGTAGAGTGGATAAAATGGATGTAGAGTGCATAAAAATGGATGTTGAGTGGATAAAGTGGATGTAGAGTGGATAAAATGGATGTAGAGTGCATAAAAATGGATGTTGAGTGGATAAAGTGGATGTAGAGTGGATAAAATGGATGTACATTTAATAAAAATGGATGTAGAGTGGATAAAAATGGATGTAGAGTGGATAAAAATGGATGTAGAGTGGATAAAAATGGATGTAGATTGGATAAAATGGATGTAGAGTTAATAAAAGTTGATGTAGAGTGGATAAAATGGATGTAGAGTGGATAAAAATGGATGTAGAGTGGATAAAATGGATGTAGAGTGCATAAAAATGGATGTAGAGTGGATACAAATGGATGTAGATTGGATAAAATGGATGTAGAGTTAATAAAAATGGATGTAGAGTGGGTATAATGGATGTAGAGAGGATAAAAAGGATGTGGAGTGGATAACAATGGATGTAGAGTGGATAAAATGGATGTAGAGTGGATAAAATGGATGAAGAGTGGATAAAATGGTTGTAGAGTGGATAAAATGGATGTAGAGTAGATAAAAATGGATGTAGAGTGGACAAAATGGATGTAGAGTGGATAAAAATGGATGTAGAGTGGATAAAATGGATGTAGAGTGCATAAAAATGGATGTTGAGTGGATAAAATGGATGTAGAGTGGATAAAATTAATGTACATTTAATAAAAATGGATGTAGAGTGGATAAAAATGGATGTAGATTGGATAAAATGGTTGTAGAGTTAATAAAAGTGGATGTAGAGTGGATAAAATGGATGTAGAGTTGATAAAAATGGATGTAGAGTGGATAAAAATGGATGTAGATTGGATAAAATGGATGTAGAGTGGATAAAAATGGATGTAGATTGGATAAAATGGATGTAGAGTGGATAAAAATGGATGTAGAGTATATAAATTGGATGTAGAGTATATAAAATGGATGTAGAGTGGATAAAAATGGATGTCGAGTGGATAAAATGGATGTAGAGTGGATAAAAATGGATGTAGATTGGATAAAATGGATGTAGAGTATATAAATTGGATGTAGAGTATATAAATTGGATGTAGAGTATATAAAATGGATGTAGAGTGGATAAAAATGGATGTCGAGTGGATAAAATGGATGTAGAGTGGATAAAAATGGATGTAGAGTGGATAAAATGGATGTAGAGTTGATAAAAATGGATGTAGAGTGGATAAAATGGATGTAGAGTAGATAAAATGGATGTAGAGTGGATAAAATGGATGTAGAGTTGATAAAATGGATGTAAAGTGGATAAAATGGAGGTAGAGTTAATAAAAATGGATGTAGAGTGGAAATAATGGATGTAGAGAGGATAAAATGGATGTAGAGTGGATAAAATGGATGTAGAGTTCATAAAAATGGATGTAGAGTGGTTAAAAATGGATGTAGATTGGATAAAATGGATGTAGAGTGGATAAAAATGGATGTAGAGTGGATAAAATGGATGTAGAGTTAATAAAAATGGATGTAGAGTTAATAAAAATGGATGTAGAGTGGATAAAATGGATGTAGAGTGGATAAAATGATTGTAGAGTGGATAAAATGATTGTAGAGTGGATAAAATGGATGTAGAGTGGATAAAAATGGATGTAGAGTGGATAAAATGGTTGTAGAGTGGATAAAATGGATGTAGAGTGGATAAAAATGGATGTAGAGTGGATAAAATGGATGTAGAGTGGATAAAAATGGATGTAGAGTGGATAAAATGGATGTAGAGTGCATAAAAATGGATGTTGAGTGGATAAAGTGGATGTAGAGTGGATAAAATGCATGTACATTTAATAAAAATGGATGTAGAGTGGATAAAAATGGATGTAGAGTGGATAAAAATGGATGTAGATTGGATAAAATGGATGTAGAGTTAATAAAAGTTGATGTAGAGTGGATAAAATGGATGTAGAGTTGATAAAAATGGATGTAGAGTGGATAAAAATGGATGTAGATTGGATAAAATGGATGTAGAGTGGATAAAATGATTGTAGAGTGGATAAAATGATTGTAGAGTGGATAAAATGGATGTAGAGTGGATAAAAATGGATGTAGAGTGGATAAAATGGTTGTAGAGTGGATAAAATGGATGTAGAGTAGATAAAAATGGATGTAGAGTGGATAAAATGGATGTAGAGTGGATAAAAATGGATGTAGAGTGGATAAAATGGATGTAGAGTGCATAAAAATGGATGTTGAGTGGATAAAGTGGATGTAGAGTGGATAAAATGCATGTACATTTAATAAAAATGGATGTAGAGTGGATAAAAATGGATGTAGAGTGGATAAAAATGGATGTAGATTGGATAAAATGGATGTAGAGTTAATAAAAGTTGATGTAGAGTGGATAAAATGGATGTAGAGTGGATAAAAATGGATGTCGAGTGGATAAAATGGATGTAGAGTGGATAAAAATGGATGTAGATTGGATAAAATGGATGTAGAGTTAATGAAAATGGATGTAGAGTGGATAAAATGGATGTATAGTGGATAAAAATGGATGTAGAGTAGATAAAATAGATGTAGAGTGGATAAAAATGGATGTAGAGTGGATAAAAATGGATGTAGATTGGATAAAATGGATGTAGAGTTAATAAAAGTGGATGTAGAGTGGATAAAATGGATGTAGAGTTGATAAAAATGGATGTGGAGTGGATAAAAATGGATGTAGATTGGATAAAATGGATGTAGAGTGGATAAAAATGGATGTAGATTATATAAATTGGATGTAGAGTATATAAAATGGATGTAGAGTGGATAAAAATGGATGTCGAGTGGATAAAATGGATGTAGAGTGGATAAAAATGGATGTAGATTGGACAAAATGGATGTAGAGTTAATAAAAATGGATGTAGAGTGGATAAAATGGATGTATAGTGGATAAAAATGGATGTAGAGTGGATAAAAATAGACGTAGAGTGGATAAAAATGGATGTAGAGTGGATACAATGGATGTAGAGTGGATAAAAATGGATGTAGAGTGGATAAAATGGATGTAGAGTGGATAAAAATGGATGTAGAGTGGATAAAATGGATGTAGAGTGCATAAAAATGGATGTAGAGTGGATAAAAATGGATGTAGATTGGATAAAATGGATGTAGAGTGGATAAAAATGGATGTAGATTATATAAATTGGATGTAGAGTATATAAAATGGATGTAGAGTGGATAAAAATGGATGTCGAGTGGATAAAATGGATGTAGAGTGGATAAAATGGATGTAGATTGGATAAAATGGATGTAGAGTTAATAAAAATGGATGTAGAGTGGATAAAATGGATGTATAGTGGATAAAAATGGATGTAGAGTAGATAAAATAGATGTAGAGTGGATAAAAATGGATGTAGAGTGGATAAAATGGATGTCGAGTGGATAAAATGGATGTAGAGTGGATACAAATGGATGTAGATTGGATAAAATGGATGTAGAGTTAATAAAAATGGATGTAGAGTGGAAATAATGGATGTAGAGAGGATAAAATGGATGTAGAGTGGATAAAATGGATGTAGAGTGCATAAAAATGGATGTTGAGTGGATAAAATGGATGTAGAGTGGATAAAATTAATGTACATTTAATAAAAATGGATGTAGAGTGGATAAAAATGGATGTAGAGTGGATAAAAATGGATGTAGATTGGATAAAATGGTTGTAGAGTTAATAAAAGTGGATGTAGAGTGGATAAAATGGATGTAGAGTTGATAAAAATGGATGTAGAGTGGATAAAAATGGATGTAGATTGGATAAAATGGATGTAGAGTGGATAAAAATGGATGTAGAGTATATAAATTGGATGTAGAGTATATAAAATGGATGTAGAGTGGATAAAAATGGATGTCGAGTGGATAAAATGGATGTAGAGTGGATAAAAATGGATGTAGATTGGATGAAATGGATGTAGAGTGGATGAAAATGGATGTAGAGTATATAAATTGGATGTAGAGTATATAAAATGGATGTAGAGTGGATAAAAATGGATGTCGAGTGGATAAAATGGATGTAGAGTGGATAAAAATGGATGTAGAGTGGATAAAATGGATGTAGAGTTGATAAAAATGGATGTAGAGTGGATAAAATGGATGTAGAGTAGATAAAATGGATGTAGAGTGGATAAAATGGATGTAGAGTTGATAAAATGGATGTAAAGTGGATAAAATGGATGTAGAGTTAATAAAAATGGATGTAGAGTGGAAATAATGGATGTAGAGAGGATAAAATGGATGTAGAGTGGATAAAATGGATGTAGAGTTCATAAAAATGGATGTAGAGTGGTTAAAAATGGATGTAGATTGGATAAAATGGATGTAGAGTGGATAAAAATGGATGTAGAGTGGATAAAATGGATGTAGAGTTAATAAAAATGGATGTAGAGTGGATAAAATGGATGTAGAGTGGATAAAATGGATGTAGAGTGGATAAAATGGATGTAGAGTTGATAAAATGGATGTAAAGTGGATAAAATGGATGTAGAGTTAATAAAAATGGATGTAGAGTGGAAATAATGGATGTAGAGAGGATAAAATGGATGTAGAGTGGATAAAATGGATGTAGAGTTCATAAAAATGGATGTAGAGTGGTTAAAAATGGATGTAGATTGGATAAAATGGATGTAGAGTGGATAAAAATGGATGTAGAGTGGATAAAATGGATGTAGAGTGGATAAAATGGTTGTAGAGTGGATAAAATGGATGTAGAGTAGATAAAAATGGATGTAGAGTGGATAAAATGGATGTAGAGTGGATAAAAATGGATGTAGAGTGGATAAAATGGATGTAGAGTGCATAAAAATGGATGTTGAGTGGATAAAGTGGATGTAGAGTGGATAAAATGGATGTACATTTAATAAAAATGGATGTAGAGTGGATAAAAATGGATGTAGAGTGGATAAAAATGGATGTAGATTGGATAAAATGGATGTAGAGTTAATAAAAGTGGATGTAGAGTGGATAAAATGGATGTAGAGTTGATAAAAATGGATGTAGAGTGGATAAAAATGGATGTAGATTGGATAAAATGGATGTAGAGTGGATAAAAATGGATGTAGATTATATAAATTGGATGTAGAGTATATAAAATGGATGTAGAGTGGATAAAAATGGATGTCGAGTGGATAAAATGGATGTAGAGTGGATAAAAATGGATGTAGATTGGATAAAATGGATGTAGAGTTAATAAAAATGGATGTAGAGTGGATAAAATGGATGTATAGTGGATAAAAATGGATGTAGAGTAGATAAAATAGATGTAGAGTGGATAAAAATGGATGTAAAGTGGATAAAAATGGATGTAGATTGGATAAAATGGATGTAGAGTTAATAAAAGTGGATGTAGAGTGGATAAAATGGATGTAGAGTTGATAAAAATGGATGTGGAGTGGATAAAAATGGATGTAGATTGGATAAAATGGATGTAGAGTGGATAAAAATGGATGTAGATTATATAAATTGGATGTAGAGTATATAAAATGGATGTAGAGTGGATAAAAATGGATGTCGAGTGGATAAAATGGATGTAGAGTGGATAAAAATGGATGTAGATTGGACAAAATGGATGTAGAGTTAATAAAAATGGATGTAGAGTGGATAAAATGGATGTATAGTGGATAAAAATGGATGTAGAGTAGATAAAATAGATGTAGAGTGGATAAAAATGGATGTAGAGTGGATAAAATGGATGTCGAGTGGATAAAATGGATGTAGAGTGGATAAAAATAGATGTAGAGTGGATAAAAATGGATGTAGAGTGGATACAATGGATGTAGAGTGGATAAAAATGGATGTAGAGTGGATAAAATGGATGTAGAGTGGATAAAAATGGATGTAGAGTGGATAAAATGGATGTAGAGTGCATAAAAATGGATGTAGAGTGGATAAAAATGGATGTAGATTGGATAAAATGGATGTAGAGTGGATAAAAATGGATGTAGATTATATAAATTGGATGTAGATTATATAAAATGGATGTAGAGTGGATAAAAATGGATGTCGAGTGGATAAAATGGATGTAGAGTGGATAAAATGGATGTAGATTGGATAAAATGGATGTAGAGTTAATAAAAATGGATGTAGAGTGGATAAAATGGATGTATAGTGGATAAAAATGGATGTAGAGTAGATAAAATAGATGTAGAGTGGATAAAAATGGATGTAGAGTGGATAAAATGGATGTCGAGTGGATAAAATGGATGTAGAGTGGATAAAAATGGATGTAGATTGGATAAAATGGATGTAGAGTTAATAAAAATGGATGTAGAGTGGAAATAATGGATGTAGAGAGGATAAAATGGATGTAGAGTGGATAAAATGGATGTAGAGTTCATAAAAATGGATGTAGAGTGGATAAAATGGGTGTAGAGTGGATAAAATGATTGTAGAGTGGATAAAATGGATGTAGAGTGGATAAAAATGGATGTTGAGTGGATAAAATGGATGTAGAGTGGATAAAATGGTTGTAGAGTGGATAAAAATGGATGTAGAGTGGATAAAATGGATGTAGAATGGATAAAATGGATGTAGAGTGGATAAAAATGGATGTAGAGAGGATAAAATGGATGTAGAGTTCATAAAAATGGATGTAGAGTGGTTAAAAATGGATGTAGATTGGATAAAATGGATGTAGAGTGGATAAAAATGGATGTAGAGTGGATAAAATGGATGTAGAGTTAATAAAAATGGATGTAGAGTTAATAAAAATGGATGTAGAGTGGATAAAATGGATGTAGAGTGGATAAAATGATTGTAGAGTGGATAAAATGATTGTAGAGTGGATAAAATGGATGTAGAGTGGATAAAAATGGATGTAGAGTGGATAAAATGGTTGTAGAGTGGATAAAATGGATGTAGAGTAGATAAAAATGGATGTAGAGTGGATAAAATGGATGTAGAGTGGATAAAAATGGATGTAGAGTGGATAAAATGGATGTAGAGTGCATAAAAATGGATGTTGAGTGGATAAAGTGGATGTAGAGTGGATAAAATGCATGTACATTTAATAAAAATGGATGTAGAGTGGATAAAAATGGATGTAGAGTGGATAAAAATGGATGTAGATTGGATAAAATGGATGTAGAGTTAATAAAAGTTGATGTAGAGTGGATAAAATGGATGTAGAGTTGATAAAAATGGATGTAGAGTGGATAAAAATGGATGTAGATTGGATAAAATGGATGTAGAGTGGATAAAATGATTGTAGAGTGGATAAAATGATTGTAGAGTGGATAAAATGGATGTAGAGTGGATAAAAATGGATGTAGAGTGGATAAAATGGTTGTAGAGTGGATAAAATGGATGTAGAGTAGATAAAAATGGATGTAGAGTGGATAAAATGGATGTAGAGTGGATAAAAATGGATGTAGAGTGGATAAAATGGATGTAGAGTGCATAAAAATGGATGTTGAGTGGATAAAGTGGATGTAGAGTGGATAAAATGCATGTACATTTAATAAAAATGGATGTAGAGTGGATAAAAATGGATGTAGAGTGGATAAAAATGGATGTAGATTGGATAAAATGGATGTAGAGTTAATAAAAGTTGATGTAGAGTGGATAAAATGGATGTAGAGTGGATAAAAATGGATGTCGAGTGGATAAAATGGATGTAGAGTGGATAAAAATGGATGTAGATTGGATAAAATGGATGTAGAGTTAATGAAAATGGATGTAGAGTGGATAAAATGGATGTATAGTGGATAAAAATGGATGTAGAGTAGATAAAATAGATGTAGAGTGGATAAAAATGGATGTAAAGTGGATAAAAATGGATGTAGATTGGATAAAATGGATGTAGAGTTAATAAAAGTGGATGTAGAGTGGATAAAATGGATGTAGAGTTGATAAAAATGGATGTGGAGTGGATAAAAATGGATGTAGATTGGATAAAATGGATGTAGAGTGGATAAAAATGGATGTAGATTATATAAATTGGATGTAGAGTATATAAAATGGATGTAGAGTGGATAAAAATGGATGTCGAGTGGATAAAATGGATGTAGAGTGGATAAAAATGGATGTAGATTGGACAAAATGGATGTAGAGTTAATAAAAATGGATGTAGAGTGGATAAAATGGATGTATAGTGGATAAAAATGGATGTAGAGTGGATAAAAATAGATGTAGAGTGGATAAAAATGGATGTAGAGTGGATACAATGGATGTAGAGTGGATAAAAATGGATGTAGAGTGGATAAAATGGATGTAGAGTGGATAAAAATGGATGTAGAGTGGATAAAATGGATGTAGAGTGCATAAAAATGGATGTAGAGTGGATAAAAATGGATGTAGATTGGATAAAATGGATGTAGAGTGGATAAAAATGGATGTAGATTATATAAATTGGATGTAGAGTATATAAAATGGATGTAGAGTGGATAAAAATGGATGTCGAGTGGATAAAATGGATGTAGAGTGGATAAAATGGATGTAGATTGGATAAAATGGATGTAGAGTTAATAAAAATGGATGTAGAGTGGATAAAATGGATGTATAGTGGATAAAAATGGATGTAGAGTAGATAAAATAGATGTAGAGTGGATAAAAATGGATGTAGAGTGGATAAAATGGATGTCGAGTGGATAAAATGGATGTAGAGTGGATACAAATGGATGTAGATTGGATAAAATGGATGTAGAGTTAATAAAAATGGATGTAGAGTGGAAATAATGGATGTAGAGAGGATAAAATGGATGTAGAGTGGATAAAATGGATGTAGAGTGCATAAAAATGGATGTTGAGTGGATAAAATGGATGTAGAGTGGATAAAATTAATGTACATTTAATAAAAATGGATGTAGAGTGGATAAAAATGGATGTAGAGTGGATAAAAATGGATGTAGATTGGATAAAATGGTTGTAGAGTTAATAAAAGTGGATGTAGAGTGGATAAAATGGATGTAGAGTTGATAAAAATGGATGTAGAGTGGATAAAAATGGATGTAGATTGGATAAAATGGATGTAGAGTGGATAAAAATGGATGTAGAGTATATAAATTGGATGTAGAGTATATAAAATGGATGTAGAGTGGATAAAAATGGATGTCGAGTGGATAAAATGGATGTAGAGTGGATAAAAATGGATGTAGATTGGATGAAATGGATGTAGAGTGGATGAAAATGGATGTAGAGTATATAAATTGGATGTAGAGTATATAAAATGGATGTAGAGTGGATAAAAATGGATGTCGAGTGGATAAAATGGATGTAGAGTGGATCAAAATGGATGTAGAGTGGATAAAATGGATGTAGAGTTGATAAAAATGGATGTAGAGTGGATAAAATGGATGTAGAGTAGATAAAATGGATGTAGAGTGGATAAAATGGATGTAGAGTTGATAAAATGGATGTAAAGTGGATAAAATGGATGTAGAGTTAATAAAAATGGATGTAGAGTGGAAATAATGGATGTAGAGAGGATAAAATGGATGTAGAGTGGATAAAATGGATGTAGAGTTCATAAAAATGGATGTAGAGTGGTTAAAAATGGATGTAGATTGGATAAAATGGATGTAGAGTGGATAAAAATGGATGTAGAGTGGATAAAATGGATGTAGAGTTAATAAAAATGGATGTAGAGTGGATAAAATGGATGTAGAGTGGATAAAATGGATGTAGAGTGGATAAAATGGATGTAGAGTTGATAAAATGGATGTAAAGTGGATAAAATGGATGTAGAGTTAATAAAAATGGATGTAGAGTGGAAATAATGGATGTAGAGAGGATAAAATGGATGTAGAGTGGATAAAATGGATGTAGAGTTCATAAAAATGGATGTAGAGTGGTTAAAAATGGATGTAGATTGGATAAAATGGATGTAGAGTGGATAAAAATGGATGTAGAGTGGATAAAATGGATGTAGAGTGGATAAAATGGTTGTAGAGTGGATAAAATGGATGTAGAGTAGATAAAAATGGATGTAGAGTGGATAAAATGGATGTAGAGTGGATAAAAATGGATGTAGAGTGGATAAAATGGATGTAGAGTGCATAAAAATGGATGTTGAGTGGATAAAGTGGATGTAGAGTGGATAAAATGGATGTACATTTAATAAAAATGGATGTAGAGTGGATAAAAATGGATGTAGAGTGGATAAAAATGGATGTAGATTGGATAAAATGGATGTAGAGTTAATAAAAGTGGATGTAGAGTGGATAAAATGGATGTAGAGTTGATAAAAATGGATGTAGAGTGGATAAAAATGGATGTAGATTGGATAAAATGGATGTAGAGTGGATAAAAATGGATGTAGAGTATATAAATTGGATGTAGAGTATATAAAATGGATGTAGAGTGGATAAAAATGGATGTCGAGTGGATAAAATGGATGTAGAGTGGATAAAAATGGATGTAGATTGGATAAAATGGATGTAGAGTTAATAAAAATGGATGTAGAGTGGATAAAATGGATGTATAGTGGATAAAAATGGATGTAGAGTAGATAAAATAGATGTAGAGTGGATAAAAATGGATGTAAAGTGGATAAAAATGGATGTAGATTGGATAAAATGGATGTAGAGTTAATAAAAGTGGATGTAGAGTGGATAAAATGGATGTAGAGTTGATAAAAATGGATGTGGAGTGGATAAAAATGGATGTAGATTGGATAAAATGGATGTAGAGTGGATAAAAATGGATGTAGATTATATAAATTGGATGTAGAGTATATAAAATGGATGTAGAGTGGATAAAAATGGATGTCGAGTGGATAAAATGGATGTAGAGTGGATAAAAATGGATGTAGATTGGACAAAATGGATGTAGAGTTAATAAAAATGGATGTAGAGTGGATAAAATGGATGTATAGTGGATAAAAATGGATGTAGAGTAGATAAAATAGATGTAGAGTGGATAAAAATGGATGTAGAGTGGATAAAATGGATGTCGAGTGGATAAAATGGATGTAGAGTGGATAAAAATAGATGTAGAGTGGATAAAAATGGATGTAGAGTGGATACAATGGATGTAGAGTGGATAAAAATGGATGTAGAGTGGATAAAATGGATGTAGAGTGGATAAAAATGGATGTAGAGTGGATAAAATGGATGTAGAGTGCATAAAAATGGATGTAGAGTGGATAAAAATGGATGTAGATTGGATAAAATGGATGTAGAGTGGATAAAAATGGATGTAGATTATATAAATTGGATGTAGAGTATATAAAATGGATGTAGAGTGGATAAAAATGGATGTCGAGTGGATAAAATGGATGTAGAGTGGATAAAATGGATGTAGATTGGATAAAATGGATGTAGAGTTAATAAAAATGGATGTAGAGTGGATAAAATGGATGTATAGTGGATAAAAATGGATGTAGAGTAGATAAAATAGATGTAGAGTGGATAAAAATGGATGTAGAGTGGATAAAATGGATGTCGAGTGGATAAAATGGATGTAGAGTGGATAAAAATGGATGTAGATTGGATAAAATGGATGTAGAGTTAATAAAAATGGATGTAGAGTGGAAATAATGGATGTAGAGAGGATAAAATGGATGTAGAGTGGATAAAATGGATGTAGAGTTCATAAAAATGGATGTAGAGTGGATAAAATGGGTGTAGAGTGGATAAAATGATTGTAGAGTGGATAAAATGGATGTAGAGTGGATAAAAATGGATGTTGAGTGGATAAAATGGATGTAGAGTGGATAAAATGGTTGTAGAGTGGATAAAAATGGATGTAGAGTGGATAAAATGGATGTAGAATGGATAAAATGGATGTAGAGTGGATAAAAATGGATGTAGAGAGGATAAAATGGATGTAGAGTGGATAAAATGGATGTAGAGTTAATAAAAATGGATGTAGAGTGGAAATAATGGATGTAGAGAGGATAAAATGGATGTAGAATGGATAAAATGGATTTAGAGTTCATAAAAATGGATGTAGAGTGGATAAAAATGGATGTAGATTGGATAAAATGGATGTAGAGTTGATAAAATGGATGTAAAGTGGATAAAATGGATGTAGAGTTAATAAAAATGGATGTGGAGTGGATAAAAATGGATGTAGATTGGATAAAATGGATGTAGAGTGGATAAAAATGGATGTCGAGTGGATAAAATGGATGTAGAGTGGATAAAAATGGATGTCGAGTGGATAAAATGGATGTAGAGTGGATAAAAATGGATGTAGATTGGACAAAATGGATGTAGAGTTAATAAAAATGGATGTAGAGTGGATAAAATGGATGTATAGTGGATAAAAATGGATGTAGAGTAGATAAAATAGATGTAGATTGGATAAAAATGGATGTAGAGTGGATAAAATAGATGTCGAGTGGATAAAATGGATGTAGAGTGGATAAAAATAGATGTAGAGTGGATAAAAATGGATGTAGAGTGGATACAATGGATGTAGAGTGGATAAAAATGGATGTAGAGTGGATAAAATGGATGTAGAGTGGATAAAAATGGATGTAGAGTGGATAAAATGGATGTAGAGTGCATAAAAATGGATGTAGAGTGGATAAAAATGGATGTAGATTGGATAAAATGGATGTAGAGTGGATAAAAATGGATGTAGATTATATAAATTGGATGTAGAGTATATAAAATGGATGTAGAGTGGATAAAAATGGATGTCGATTGGATAAAATGGATGTAGAGTGGATAAAAATGGATGTAGAGTGGATAAAATGGATGTAGAGTGCATAAAAATGGATGTAGAGTGGATAAAAATGGATGTAGATTGGATAAAATGGATGTAGAGTGGATAAAAATGGATGTAGATTATATAAATTGGATGTAGAGTATATAAAATGGATGTAGAGTGGATAAAAATGGATGTCGAGTGTATAAAATGGATGTAGAGTGGATAAAATGGATGTAGATTGGATAAAATGGATGTAGAGTTAATAAAAATGGATGTAGAGTGGATAAAATGGATGTATAGTGGATAAAAATGGATGTAGAGTAGATAAAATAGATGTAGAGTGGATAAAAATGGATGTAGAGTGGATAAAATGGATGTCGAGTGGATAAAATGGATGTAGAGTGGATAAAAATGGATGTAGATTGGATAAAATGGATGTAGAGTTAATAAAAATGGATGTAGAGTGGAAATAATGGATGTAGAGAGGATAAAATGGATGTAGAGTGGATAAAATGGATGTAGAGTTCATAAAAATGGATGTAGAGTGGATAAAATGGATGTAGAGTGGATAAAATGATTGTAGAGTGGATAAAATGGATGTAGAGTGGATAAAAATGGATGTTGAGTGGATAAAATGGATGTAGAGTGGATAAAATGGTTGTAGAGTGGATAAAAATGGATGCAGAGTGGATAAAATGGATGTAGAATGGATAAAATGGATGTAGAGTGGATAAAAATGGATGTAGAGAGGATAAAATGGATGTAGAGTGGATAAAATGGATGTAGAATGGATAAAATGGATTTAGAGTTCATAAAAATGGATGTAGAGTGGATAAAAATGGATGTAGATTGGATAAAATGGATGTAGAGTTGATAAAATGGATGTAAAGTGGATAAAATGGATGTAGAGTTAATAAAAATGGATGTAGAGTGGAAATAATGGATGTAGAGAGGATAAAATGGATGTAGAGTGGATAAAATGGATGTAGAGTTCATAAAAATGGATGTAGAGTGGATAAAAATGGATGTAGATTGGATAAAATGGATGTGGAGTGGATAACAATGGATGTAGAGAGGATAAAAATGGATATAGGGTAGATAAAATGGATGTAGAGTTAATAAAAATGGATGTAGAGTGGATATAATGGATGTAGAGAGGATAAAATGGATGTGGAGTGGATAACAATGGATGTAGAGTGGATAAAATGGATGTAGAGTGGATAAAATGGATAAAGAGTGGATAAAATGGTTGTAGAGTGGATAAAATGGATGTAGAGTGGATAAAAATGGATGTAGATTGGATAAAATGGATGTGGAGTGGATAACAATGGATGTAGAGAGGATAAAAATGGATATAGGGTAGATAAAATGGATGTAGAGTGGATAAAAATGGATGTAGATTATATAAATTGGATGTAGAGTATATGAAATGGATGTAGAGTGGATAAAAATGGATGTCGAGTGGATAAAATGGATGTAGAGTGGATAAAATGGATGTAGATTGGATAAAATGGATGTAGAGTTAATAAAAATGGATGTAGAGTGGATAAAATGGATGTATAGTGGATAAAAATGGATGTAGAGTAGATAAAATAGATGTAGAGTGGATAAAAATGGATGTAGAGTGGATAAAATGGATGTCGAGTGGATAAAATGGATGCAGAGTGGATAAAAATGGATGTCGAGTGGATAAAATGGATATAGAGTGGATAAAAGTGGATGTAGATTGGATAAAATGGATGTAGAGTTGATAAAAATGGATGTAGAGTGGATAAAATGGATGTAGAGTTAATAAAAATGGATGTAGAGTGGAAATAATGGATGTTGAGAGGATAAAATGGATGTAGAGTGGATAAACATGGATGTAGATTGGGTAAAATGGATGTAGAGTTAATAAAAATGGATGTAGAGTGGAAATAATGGATGTAGAGAGGATAAAATGGATGTAGAGTGGATAAACATGGATGTAGATTGGATAAAATGGATGTAGAGTGGATAAAAATGGATGTAGAGTATATAAATTGGATGTAGAGTATATAAAATGGATGTAGAGTGGATAAAAATGGATGTCGAGTGGATAAAATGGATGTAGAGTGGATAAAAATGGATGTAGATTGGATAAAAATGGATGTAGATTGGATAAAATGGATGTAGAGTTAATAAAAGTGGATGTAGAGTGGATAAAATGGATGTAGAGTTGATAAAAATGGATGTAGAGTGGATAAAAATGGATGTAGAGTGGATAAAATGGATGTAGAGTGGATAAAAATGGATGTAGATTATATAAATTGGATGTAGAGTATATAAAATGGATGTAGAGTGGATAAAAATGGATGTCGAGTGGATAAAATGGATGTAGAGTTAATAAAAATGGATGTAGAGTGGGTATAATGGATGTAGAGAGGATAAAAAGGATGTGGAGTGGATAACAATGGATGTAGAGTGGATAAAATGGATGTAGAGTGGATAAAATGGATGAAGAGTGGATAAAATGGTTGTAGAGTGCATAAAAATGGATGTTGAGTGGATAAAATGGATGTAGAGTGGATAAAATTAATGTACATTTAATAAAAATGGATGTAGAGTGGATAAAAATGGATGTAGAGTGGATAAAAATGGATGTAGATTGGATAAAATGGTTGTAGAGTTAATAAAAGTGGATGTAGAGTGGATAAAATGGATGTAGAGTTGATAAAAATGGATGTAGAGTGGATAAAAATGGATGTAGATTGGATAAAATGGATGTAGAGTGGATAAAAATGGATGTAGAGTATATAAATTGGATGTAGAGTATATAAAATGGATGTAGAGTGGATAAAAATGGATGTCGAGTGGATAAAATGGATGTAGAGTGGATAAAAATGGATGTAGATTGGATAAAATGGATGTAGAGTGGATAAAAATGGATGTAGAGTGGATAAAATGGATGTAGAGTTGATAAAAATGGATGTAGAGTGGATAAAATGGATGTAGAGTAGATAAAATGGATGTAGAGTGGATAAAATGGATGTAGAGTTGATAAAATGGATGTAAAGTGGATAAAATGGATGTAGAGTTAATAAAAATGGATGTAGAGTGGAAATAATGGATGTAGAGAGGATAAAATGGATGTAGAGTGGATAAAATGGATGTAGAGTTCATAAAAATGGATGTAGAGTGGTTAAAAATGGATGTAGATTGGATAAAATGGATGTAGAGTGGATAAAAATGGATGTAGAGTGGATAAAATGGATGTAGAGTTAATAAAAATGGATGTAGAGTGGATAAAATGGATGTAGAGTGGATAAAATGATTGTAGAGTGGATAAAATGATTGTAGAGTGGATAAAATGGATGTAGAGTGGATAAAAATGGATGTAGAGTGGATAAAATGGTTGTAGAGTGGATAAAATGGATGTAGAGTAGATAAAAATGGATGTAGAGTGGATAAAATGGATGTAGAGTGGATAAAAATGGATGTAGAGTGGATAAAATGGATGTAGAGTGCATAAAAATGGATGTTGAGTGGATAAAGTGGATGTAGAGTGGATAAAATGGATGTACATTTAATAAAAATGGATGTAGAGTGGATAAAAATGGATGTAGAGTGGATAAAAATGGATGTAGATTGGATAAAATGGATGTAGAGTTAATAAAAGTGGATGTAGAGTGGATAAAATGGATGTAGAGTTGATAAAAATGGATGTAGAGTGGATAAAAATGGATGTAGATTATATAAATTGGATGTAGAGTATATAAAATGGATGTAGAGTGGATAAAAATGGATGTCGAGTGGATAAAATGGATGTAGAGTGGATAAAAATGGATGTAGATTGGATAAAATGGATGTAGAGTTAATAAAAATGGATGTAGAGTGGATAAAATGGATGTATAGTGGATAAAAATGGATGTAGAGTAGATAAAATAGATGTAGAGTGGATAAAAATGGATGTAAAGTGGATAAAAATGGATGTAGATTGGATAAAATGGATGTAGAGTTAATAAAAGTGGATGTAGAGTGGATAAAAATAGATGTAGAGTGGATAAAAATGGATGTAGATTGGATAAAATGGATGTAGAGTGGATAAAAATGGATGTAGATTATATAAATTGGATGTAGAGTATATAAAATGGATGTAGAGTGGATAAAAATGGATGTCGAGTGGATAAAATGGATGTAGAGTGGATAAAAATGGATATAGAGTGGATAAAATGGATGTAGAGTTGATAAAAATGGATGTAGAGTGGATAAAATGGATGTAGAGTAGATAAAATGGATGTAGAGTGGATAAAATGGATGTAGAGTTGATAAAATGGATGTAAAGTGGATAAAATGGATGTAGAGTTAATAAAAATGGATGTAGAGTGGAAATAATGGATGTAGAGAGGATAAAATGGATGTAGAGTGGATAAAATGGATGTAGAGTTCATAAAAATGGATGTAGAGTGGTTAAAAATGGATGTAGATTGGATAAAATGGATGTAGAGTGGATAAAAATGGATGTAGAGTGGATAAAATGGATGTAGAGTTAATAAAAATGGATGTAGAGTGGATAAAATGGATGTAGAGTGGATAAAATGATTGTAGAGTGGATAAAATGATTGTAGAGTGGATAAAATGGATGTAGAGTGGATAAAAATGGATGTAGAGTTAATAAAAATGGATGTAGAGTGGATAAAATGGATGTAGAGTGGATAAAAATGGATGTAGAGTGGATAAAATGGATGTAGAGTGGATAAAAATGGATGTAGAGTGGATAAAATGGATGTAGAGTGCATAAAAATGGATGTTGAGTGGATAAAGTGGATGTAGAGTGGATAAAATGGATGTACATTTAATAAAAATGGATGTAGAGTGGATAAAAATGGATGTAGAGTGGATAAAAATGGATGTAGATTGGATAAAATGGATGTAGAGTTAATAAAAGTGGATGTAGAGTGGATAAAATGTATGTAGAGTTGATAAAAATGGATGTAGAGTGGATAAAAATGGATGTAGATTATATAAATTGGATGTAGAGTATATAAAATGGATGTAGAGTGGATAAAAATGGATGTCGAGTGGATAAAATGGATGTAGAGTGGATAAAAATGGATGTAGATTGGATAAAATGGATGTAGAGTTAATAAAAATGGATGTAGAGTGGATAAAATGGATGTATAGTGGATAAAAATGGATGTAGAGTAGATAAAATAGATGTAGAGTGGATAAAAATGGATGTAAAGTGGATAAAAATGGATGTAGATTGGATAAAATGGATGTAGAGTTAATAAAAGTGGATGTAGAGTGGACAAAAATAGATGTAGAGTGGATAAAAATGGATGTAGATTGGATAAAATGGATGTAGAGTGGATAAAAATGGATGTAGATTATATAAATTGGATGTAGAGTATATAAAATGGATGTAGAGTGGATAAAAATGGATGTCGAGTGGATAAAATGGATGTAGAGTGGATAAAAATGGATGTAGATTGGACAAAATGGATGTAGAGTTAATAAAAATGGATGTAGAGTGGATAAAATGGATGTATAGTGGATAAAAATGGATGTAGAGTAGATAAAATAGATGTAGAGTGGACAAAAATGGATGTAGAGTGGATAAAATGGATGTAGAGTGGATAAAAATAGATGTAGAGTGGATAAAAATGGATGTAGAGTGGATACAATGGATGTAGAGTGGATAAAAATGGATGTAGAGTGGATAAAATGGATGTAGAGTGGATAAAAATGGATGTAGAGTGGATAAAATGGATGTAGAGTGCATAAAAATGGATGTAGAGTGGATAAAAATGGATGTAGATTGGATAAAATGGATGTAGAGTGGATAAAAATGGATGTAGATTATATAAATTGGATGTAGAGTATATAAAATGGATGTAGAGTGGATAAAAATGGATGTCGAGTGGATAAAATGGATGTAGAGTGGATAAAATGGATGTAGATTGGATAAAATGGATGTAGAGTTAATAAAAATGGATGTAGAGTGGATAAAATGGATGTATAGTGGATAAAAAAAGAAGGAAAGTAGATAAAATAGATGTAGAGTGGATAAAAATGGATGTAGAGTGGATAAAATGGATGTCGAGTGGATAAAATGGATGTAGAGTGGATAAAAATGGATGTAGATTGGATAAAATGGATGTAGAGTTAATAAAAATGGATGTAGAGTGGAAATAATGGATGTAGAGAGGATAAAATGGATGTAGAGTGGATAAAATGGATGTAGAGTGGATAAAAATGGATGTAGAGTGGATAAAATGGATGTAGAGTGGATAAAATGATTGTAGAGTGGATAAAATGGATGTAGAGTGGATAAAAATGGATGTTGAGTGGATAAAATGGATGTAGAGTGGATAAAATGGTTGTAGAGTGGATAAAAATGGATGTAGAGTGGATAAAATGGATGTAGAATGGATAAAATGGATGTAGAGTGGATAAAAATGGATGTAGATTGGATATAATGGATGTAGAGTTGATAAAATGGATGTAAAGTGGATAAAATGGATGTAGAGTTAATAAAAATGGATGTAGAGTGGAAATAATGGATGTAGAGAGGATAAAATGGATGTAGAGTGGATAAAATGGATGTAGAGTTCATAAAAATGGATGTAGAGTGGATAAAAATGGATGTAGATTGGATAAAATGGATGTGGAGTGGATAACAATGGATGTAGAGAGGATAAAAATGGATATAGGGTAGATAAAATGGATGTAGAGTTAATAAAAATGGATGTAGAGTGGATATAATGGATGTAGAGAGGATAAAATGGATGTGGAGTGGATAACAATGGATGTAGAGTGGATAAAATGGATGTAGAGTGGATAAAATGGATGAAGAGTGGATAAAATGGTTGTAGAGTGGATAAAATGGATGTAGATTGGGTAAAATGGATGTAGAGTTAATAAAAATGGATGTAGAGTGGATAAAATGGATGTATAGTGGATAAAAATGGATGTAGAGTAGATAAAATAGATGTAGAGTGGATAAAAATGGATGTAGAGTGGATAAAATGGATGTCGAGTGGATAAAATGGATGTAGAGTGGATAAAAATGGATGTAGAGTATATAAATTGGATGTAGAGTATATAAAATGGATGTAGAGTGGATAAAAATGGATGTCGAGTGGATAAAATGGATATAGAGTGGATAAAAATGGATGTAGATTGGATAAAATGGATGTAGAGTTGATAAAAATGGATGTAGAGTGGATAAAATGGATGTAGAGTTAATAAAAATGGATGTAGAGTGGAAATAATGGATGTAGAGAGGATAAAATGGATGTAGAGTGGATAAACATGGATGTAGATTGGATAAAATGGATGTAGAGTTAATAAAAATGGATGTAGAGTGGAAATAATGGATGTAGAGAGGATAAAATGGATGTAGAGTGGATAAACATGGATGTAGATTGGATAAAATGGATGTAGAGTGGATAAAAATGGATGTAGAGTATATAAATTGGATGTAGAGTATATAAAATGGATGTAGAGTGGATAAAAATGGATGTCGAGTGGATAAAATGGATATAGAGTGGATAAAAATGGATGTAGATTGGATAAAATGGATGTAGAGTTGATAAAAATGGATGTAGAGTGGATAAAATGGATGTAGAGTTAATAAAAATGGATGTAGAGTGGAAATAATGGATGTAGAGAGGATAAAATGGATGTAGAGTGGATAAACATGGATGTAGATTGGATAAAATGGATGTAGAGTTAATAAAAGTGGATGTAGAGTGGATAAAATGGATGTAGAGTTGATAAAAATGGATGTAGAGTGGATAAAAATGGATGTAGATTGGATAAAATGGATGTAGAGTGGATAAAAATGGATGTAGATTATATAAATTGGATGTAGAGTATATAAAATGGATGTAGAGTGGATAAAAATGGATGTCGAGTGGATAAAATGGATGTAGAGTGGATAAAAATGGATGTAGATTGGATAAAATGGATGTAGAGTTAATAAAAATGGATGTAGAGTGGATAAAATGGATGTATAGTGGATAAAAATGGATGTAGAGTAGATAAAATAGATGTAGAGTGGATAAAAATGGATGTAGAGTGGATAAAAATGGATGTAGATTGGATAAAATGGATGTAGAGTTAATAAAAGTGGATGTAGAGTGGATAAAATGGATGTAGAGTTGATAAAAATGGATGTAGAGTGGATAAAAATGGATGTAGATTGGATAAAATGGATGTAGAGTGGATAAAAATGGATGTAGATTATATAAATTGGATGTAGAGTATATAAAATGGATGTAGAGTGGATAAAAATGGATGTCGAGTGGATAAAATGGATGTAGAGTGGATAACAATGGATGTAGATTGGATAAAATGGATGTAGAGTTAATAAAAATGGATGTAGAGTGGATAAAATGGATGTATAGTGGATAAAAATGGATGTAGAGTGGATAAAAATGGATGTAGATTGGATAAAATGGATGTAGAGTGGATAAAAATGGATGTAGAGTGGATAAAATGGATGTAGAGTTAATAAAAATGGATGTAGAGTGGAAATAATGGATGTAGAGAGGATAAAATGGATGTAGAGTGGATAAAATGGATGTAGAGTTCATAAAAATGGATGTAGAGTGGATAAAATGGATGTAGAGTGGATAAAATGATTGTAGAGTGGATAAAATGGATGTAGAGTGGATAAAAATGGATGTAGAGTGGATAAAATGGATGTAGAGTGGATAAAATGGTTGTAGAGTGGATAAAAATGGATGTAGAGTGGATAAAATGGATGTAGAATGGATAAAATGGATGTAGAGTGGATAAAAATGGATGTAGAGAGGATAAAATGGATGTAGAGTGGATAAAATGGATGTACAGTTAATAAAAATGGATGTAGAGTGGAAATAATGGATGTAGAGAGGATAAAATGGATGTAGAATGGATAAAATGGATTTAGAGTTCATAAAAATGGATGTAGAGTGGATAAAAATGGATGTAGATTGGATAAAATGGATGTAGAGTTGATAAAATGGATGTAAAGTGGATAAAATGGATGTAGAGTTAATAAAAATGGATGTAGAGTGGATAAAATGGATGTATAGTGGATAAAAATGGATGTAGAGTAGATAAAATAGATGTAGAGTGGATAAAAATGGATGTAGAGTGGATAAAATGGATGTCGAGTGGATAAAATGGATGTAGAGTGGATAAAAATAGATGTAGAGTGGATAAAAATGGATGTAGAGTGGATACAATGGATGTAGAGTGGATAAAAATGGATGTAGAGTGGATAAAATGGATGTAGAGTGGATAAAAATGGATGTAGAGTGGAAATAATGGATGTAGAGAGGATAAAATGGATGTAGAGTGGATAAACATGGATGTAGATTGGATAAAATGGATGTAGAGTTAATAAAAGTGGATGTAGAGTGGATAAAATGGATGTAGAGTTGATAAAAATGGATGTAGAGTGGATAAAAATGGATGTAGATTGGATAAAATGGATGTAGAGTGGATAAAAATGGATGTAGATTATATAAATTGGATGTAGAGTATATAAAATGGATGTAGAGTGGATAAAAATGGATGTCGAGTGGATAAAATGGATGTAGAGTGGATAAAAATGGATGTAGATTGGATAAAATGGATGTAGAGTTAATAAAAATGGATGTAGAGTGGATAAAATGGATGTATAGTGGATAAAAATGGATGTAGAGTAGATAAAATAGATGTAGAGTGGATAAAAATGGATGTAGAGTGGATAAAAATGGATGTAGATTGGATAAAATGGATGTAGAGTTAATAAAAGTGGATGTAGAGTGGATAAAATGGATGTAGAGTTGATAAAAATGGATGTAGAGTGGATAAAAATGGATGTAGATTGGATAAAATGGATGTAGAGTGGATAAAAATGGATGTAGATTATATAAATTGGATGTAGAGTATATAAAATGGATGTAGAGTGGATAAAAATGGATGTCGAGTGGATAAAATGGATGTAGAGTGGATAACAATGGATGTAGATTGGACAAAATGGATGTAGAGTTAATAAAAATGGATGTAGAGTGGATAAAATGGATGTATAGTGGATAAAAATGGATGTAGAGTGGATAAAAATGGATGTAGATTGGATAAAATGGATGTAGAGTGGATAAAAATGGATGTAGAGTGGATAAAATGGATGTAGAGTTAATAAAAATGGATGTAGAGTGGAAATAATGGATGTAGAGAGGATAAAATGGATGTAGAGTGGATAAAATGGATGTAGAGTTCATAAAAATGGATGTAGAGTGGATAAAATGGATGTAGAGTGGATAAAATGATTGTAGAGTGGATAAAATGGATGTAGAGTGGATAAAAATGGATGTAGAGTGGTTAAAATGGATGTAGAGTGGATAAAATGGTTGTAGAGTGGATAAAAATGGATGTAGAGTGGATAAAATGGATGTAGAATGGATAAAATGGATGTAGAGTGGATAAAAATGGATGTAGAGAGGATAAAATGGATGTAGAGTGGATAAAATGGATGTACAGTTAATAAAAATGGATGTAGAGTGGAAATAATGGATGTAGAGAGGATAAAATGGATGTAGAATGGATAAAATGGATTTAGAGTTCATAAAAATGGATGTAGAGTGGATAAAAATGGATGTAGATTGGATAAAATGGATGTAGAGTTGATAAAATGGATGTAAAGTGGATAAAATGGATGTAGAGTTAATAAAAATGGATGTAGAGTGGATAAAATGGATGTATAGTGGATAAAAATGAATGTAGAGTAGATAAAATAGATGTAGAGTGGATAAAAATGGATGTAGAGTGGATAAAATGGATGTCGAGTGGATAAAATGGATGTAGAGTGGATAAAAATAGATGTAGAGTGGATAAAAATGGATGTAGAGTGGATACAATGGATGTAGAGTGGATAAAAATGGATGTAGAGTGGATAAAATGGATGTAGAGTGGATAAAAATGGATGTAGAGTGGATAAAATGGATGTAGAGTGCATAAAAATGGATGTAGAGTGGATAAAAATGGATGTAGATTGGATAAAATGGATGTAGAGTGGATAAAAATGGATGTAGATTATATAAATTGGATGTAGAGTATATAAAATGGATGTAGGGTGGATAAAAATGGATGTCGAGTGGATAAAATGGATGTAGAGTGGA
Organism: Pemphredon lugubris; assembly: GCA_933228935.1. Lineage (NCBI taxonomy): Eukaryota > Metazoa > Arthropoda > Insecta > Hymenoptera > Crabronidae > Pemphredon > Pemphredon lugubris. The sequence continues at coordinate 50,386,316 of OW121816.1, forward strand.
TAAAATGGATGTAGATTGGATAAAATGGATGTAGAGTTAATAAAAATGGATGTAGAGTGGATAAAATGGATGTATAGTGGATAAAAATGGATGTAGAGTAGATAAAATATATGTAGAGTGGATAAAAATGGATGTAGAGTGGATAAAATGGATGTCGAGTGGATAAAATGGATGTAGAGTGGATAAAAATGGATATAGATTGGATAAAATGGATGTAGAGTTAATAAAAATGGATGTAGAGTGGAAATAATGGATGTAGAGAGGATAAAATGGATGTAGAGTGGATAAAATGGATGTAGAGTTCATAAAAATGGATGTAGAGTGGATAAAATGGATGTAGAGTGGATAAAATGATTGTAGAGTGGATAAAATGGATGTAGAGTGGATAAAAATGGATGTTGAGTGGATAAAATGGATGTAGAGTGGATAAAATGGTTGTAGAGTGGATAAAAATGGATGTAGAGTGGATAAAATGGATGTAGAATGGATAAAATGGATGTAGAGTGGATAAAAATGGATGTAGAGAGGATAAAATGGATGTAGAGTGGATAAAATGGATGTACAGTTAATAAAAATGGATGTAGAGTGGAAATAATGGATGTAGAGAGGATAAAATGGATGTAGAATGGATAAAATGGATTTAGAGTTCATAAAAATGGATGTAGAGTGGATAAAAATGGACGTAGATTGGATAAAATGGATGTAGAGTTGATAAAATGGATGTAAAGTGGATAAAATGGATGTAGAGTTAATAAAAATGGATGTAGAGTGGAAATAATGGATGTAGAGAGGATAAAATGGATGTAGAGTGGATAAAATGGATGTAGAGTTCATAAAAATGGATGTAGAGTGGATAAAAATGGATGTAGATTGGATAAAATGGATGTGGAGTGGATAACAATGGATGTAGAGAGGATAAAAATGGATATAGGGTAGATAAAATGGATGTAGAGTTAATAAAAATGGATGTAGAGTGGATATAATGGATGTAGAGAGGATAAAATGGATGTGGAGTGGATAACAATGGATGTAGAGTGGATAAAATGGATGTAGAGTGGATAAAATGGATGAAGAGTGGATAAAATGGTTGTAGAGTGGATAAAATGGATGTAGAGTGGATAAAAATGGATGTAGATTGGATAAAATGGATGTGGAGTGGATAACAATGGATGTAGAGAGGATAAAAATGGATATAGGGTAGATAAAATGGATGTAGAGTGGATAAAAATGGATGTAGATTATATAAATTGGATGTAGAGTATATGAAATGGATGTAGAGTGGATAAAAATGGATGTCGAGTGGATAAAATGGATGTAGAGTGGATAAAATGGATGTAGATTGGATAAAATGGATGTAGAGTTAATAAAAATGGATGTAGAGTGGATAAAATGGATGTATAGTGGATAAAAATGGATGTAGAGTAGATAAAATAGATGTAGAGTGGATAAAAATGGATGTAGAATGGATAAAATGGATGTCGAGTGGATAAAATGGATGTAGAGTGGATAAAAATGGATGTAGAGTATATAAATTGGATGTAGAGTATATAAAATGGATGTAGAGTGGATAAAAATGGATGTCGAGTGGATAAAATGGATATAGAGTGGATAAAAATGGATGTAGATTGGATAAAATGGATGTAGAGTTGATAAAAATGGATGTAGAGTGGATAAAATGGATGTAGAGTTAATAAAAATGGATGTAGAGTGGAAATAATGGATGTAGAGAGGATAAAATGGATGTAGAGTGGATAAACATGGATGTAGATTGGGTAAAATGGATGTAGAGTTAATAAAAATGGATGTAGAGTGGAAATAATGGATGTAGAGAGGATAAAATGGATGTAGAGTGGATAAACATGGATGTAGATTGGATAAAATGGATGTAGAGTGGATAAAAATGGATGTAGAGTATATAAATTGGATGTAGAGTATATAAAATGGATGTAGAGTGGATAAAAATGGATGTCGAGTGGATAAAATGGATGTAGAGTGGATAAAAATGGATGTAGATTGGATAAAATGGATGTAGAGTTAATAAAAATGGATGTAGAGTGGATAAAATGGATGTATAGTGGATAAAAATGGATGTAGAGTAGATAAAATAGATGTAGAGTGGATAAAAATGGATGTAGAGTGGATAAAAATGGATGTAGATTGGATAAAATGGATGTAGAGTTAATAAAAGTGGATGTAGAGTGGATAAAATGGATGTAGAGTTTATAAAAATGGATGTAGAGTGGATAAAAATGGATGTAGATTGGATAAAATGGATGTAGAGTGGATAAAAATGGATGTAGATTATATAAATTGGATGTAGAGTATATAAAATGGATGTAGAGTGGATAAAAATGGATGTCGAGTGGATAAAATGGATGTAGAGTGGATAAAAATGGATGTAGATTGGACAAAATGGATGTAGAGTTAATAAAAATGGATGTAGAGTGGATAAAATGGATGTATAGTGGATAAAAATGGATGTAGAGTGGATAAAAATGGATGTAGATTGGATAAAATGGATGTAGAGTGGATAAAAATGGATGTAGAGTGGATAAAATGGATGTAGAGTGGATAAAAATGGATGTAGAGTGGATAAAATGGATGTAGAGTGGATAAAAATGGATGTAGAGTGGATAAAATGGATGTAGAGTGCATAAAAATGGATGTAGAGTGGATACAAATGGATGTAGATTGGATAAAATGGATGTAGAGTTAATAAAAATGGATGTAGAGTGGGTATAATGGATGTAGAGAGGATAAAAAGGATGTGGAGTGGATAAAAATGGATGTAGAGTGGATAAAATGGATGTAGAGTGGATAAAATGGATGAAGAGTGGATAAAATGGTTGTAGAGTGGATAAAATGGATGTAGAGTAGATAAAAATGGATGTAGAGTGGACAAAATGGATGTAGAGTGGATAAAAATGGATGTAGAGTGGATAAAATGGATGTAGAGTGCATAAAAATGGATGTTGAGTGGATAAAATGGATGTAGAGTGGATAAAATTAATGTACATTTAATAAAAATGGATGTAGAGTGGATAAAAATGGATGTAGAGAGGATAAAAATGGATGTAGAGTGGATAAAAATGGATGTTGAGTGGATAAAATGGATGTAGAGTGGATAAAATGGTTGTAGAGTGGATAAAAATGGATGTAGAGTGGATAAAATGGATGTAGAATGGATAAAATGGATGTAGAGTGGATAAAAATGGATGTAGAGAGGATAAAATGGATGTAGAGTGGATAAAATGGATGTACAGTTAATAAAAATGGATGTAGAGTGGAAATAATGGATGTAGAGAGGATAAAATGGATGTAGAATGGATAAAATGGATTTAGAGTTCATAAAAATGGATGTAGAGTGGATAAAAATGGATGTAGATTGGATAAAATGGATGTAGAGTTGATAAAATGGATGTAAAGTGGATAAAATGGATGTAGAGTTAATAAAAATGGATGTAGAGTGGAAATAATGGATGTAGAGAGGATAAAATGGATGTAGAGTGGATAAAATGGATGTAGAGTTCATAAAAATGGATGTAGAGTGGATAAAAATGGATGTAGATTGGATAAAATGGATGTAGAGTGGATAAAATGGATGAAGAGTGGATAAAATGGTTGTAGAGTGGATAAAATGGATGTAGAGTGGATAAAAATGGATGTAGATTGGATAAAATGGATGTGGAGTGGATAACAATGGATGTAGAGAGGATAAAAATGGATATAGGGTAGATAAAATGGATGTAGAGTGGATAAAAATGGATGTAGATTATATAAATTGGATGTAGAGTATATGAAATGGATGTAGAGTGGATAAAAATGGATGTCGAGTGGATAAAATGGATGTAGAGTGGATAAAATGGATGTAGATTGGATAAAATGGATGTAGAGTTAATAAAAATGGATGTAGAGTGGATAAAATGGATGTATAGTGGATAAAAATGGATGTAGAGTAGATAAAATAGATGTAGAGTGGATAAAAATGGATGTAGAATGGATAAAATGGATGTCGAGTGGATAAAATGGATGTAGAGTGGATAAAAATGGATGTAGAGTATATAAATTGGATGTAGAGTATATAAAATGGATGTAGAGTGGATAAAAATGGATGTCGAGTGGATAAAATGGATATAGAGTGGATAAAAATGGATGTAGATTGGATAAAATGGATGTAGGGTTGATAAAAATGGATGTAGAGTGGATAAAATGGATGTAGAGTTAATAAAAATGGATGTAGAGTGGAAATAATGGATGTAGAGAGGATAAAATGGATGTAGAGTGGATAAACATGGATGTAGATTGGGTAAAATGGATGTAGAGTTAATAAAAATGGATGTAGAGTGGAAATAATGGATGTAGAGAGGATAAAATGGATGTAGAGTGGATAAACATGGATGTAGATTGGATAAAATGGATGTAGAGTGGATAAAAATGGATGTAGAGTATATAAATTGGATGTAGAGCATATAAAATGGATGTAGAGTGGATAAAAATGGATGTCGAGTGGATAAAATGGATATAGAGTGGATAAAAATGGATGTAGATTGGATAAAATGGATGTAGAGTTGATAAAAATGGATGTAGAGTGGATAAAATGGATGTAGAGTTAATAAAAATGGATGTAGAGTGGAAATAATGGATGTAGAGAGGATAAAATGGATGTAGAGTGGATAAACATGGATGTAGATTGGATAAAATGGATGTAGAGTTAATAAAAGTGGATGTAGAGTGGATAAAATGGATGTAGAGTTGATAAAAATGGATGTAGAGTGGATAAAAATGGATGTAGATTGGATAAAATGGATGTAGAGTGGATAAAAATGGATGTAGATTATATAAATTGGATGTAGAGTAGATAAAATAGATGTAGAGTGGATAAAAATGGATGTAGAGTGGATAAAAATGGATGTAGATTGGATAAAATGGATGTAGAGTTAATAAAAGTGGATGTAGAGTGGATAAAATGGATGTAGAGTTGATAAAAATGGATGTAGAGTGGATAAAAATGGATGTAGATTGGATAAAATGGATGTAGAGTGGATAAAAATGGATGTAGATTATATAAATTGGATGTAGAGTATATAAAATGGATGTAGAGTGGATAAAAATGGATGTCGAGTGGATAAAATGGATGTAGAGTGGATAAAAATGGATGTAGATTGGACAAAATGGATGTAGAGTTAATAAAAATGGATGTAGAGTGGATAAAATGGATGTATAGTGGATAAAAATGGATGTAGAGTGGATAAAAATGGATGTAGATTGGATAAAATGGATGTAGAGTGGATAAAAATGGATGTAGAGTGGATAAAATGGATGTAGAGTGGATAAAAATGGATGTAGAGTGGATAAAATGGATGTAGAGTGGATAAAAATGGATGTAGAGTGGATAAAATGGATGTAGAGTGCATAAAAATGGATGTAGAGTGGATACAAATGGATGTAGATTGGATAAAATGGATGTAGAGTTAATAAAAATGGATGTAGAGTGGGTATAATGGATGTAGAGAGGATAAAAAGGATGTGGAGTGGATAACAATGGATGTAGAGTGGATAAAATGGATGTAGAGTGGATAAAATGGATGAAGAGTGGATAAAATGGTTGTAGAGTGGATAAAATGGATGTAGATTGGATAAAATGGATGTAGAGTGGATAAAAATGGATGTAGAGTGGATAAAATGGATGTAGAGTGGATAAAAATGGATGTAGAGTGGATAAAATGGATGTAGAGTGGATAAAAATGGATGTAGAGTGGATAAAATGGATGTAGAGTGCATAAAAATGGATGTAGAGTGGATACAAATGGATGTAGATTGGATAAAATGGATGTAGAGTTAATAAAAATGGATGTAGAGTGGGTATAATGGATGTAGAGAGGATAAAAAGGATGTGGAGTGGATAACAATGGATGTAGAGTGGATAAAATGGATGTAGAGTGGATAAAATGGATGAAGAGTGGATAAAATGGTTGTAGAGTGGATAAAATGGATGTAGAGTAGATAAAAATGGATGTAGAGTGGACAAAATGGATGTAGAGTGGATAAAAATGGATGTAGAGTGGATAAAATGGATGTAGAGTGCATAAAAATGGATGTTGAGTGGATAAAATGGATGTAGAGTGGATAAAATTAATGTACATTTAATAAAAATGGATGTAGAGTGGATAAAAATGGATGTAGAGTGGATAAAAATGGATGTAGAGTGGATAAAAATGGATGTTGAGTGGATAAAATGGATGTAGAGTGGATAAAATGGTTGTAGAGTGGATAAAAATGGATGTAGAGTGGATAAAATGGATGTAGAATGGATAAAATGGATGTAGAGTGGATAAAAATGGATGTAGAGAGGATAAAATGGATGTAGAGTGGATAAAATGGATGTACAGTTAATAAAAATGGATGTAGAGTGGAAATAATGGATGTAGAGAGGATAAAATGGATGTAGAATGGATAAAATGGATTTAGAGTTCATAAAAATGGATGTAGAGTGGATAAAAATGGATGTAGATTGGATAAAATGGATGTAGAGTTGATAAAATGGATGTAAAGTGGATAAAATGGATGTAGAGTTAATAAAAATGGATGTAGAGTGGAAATAATGGATGTAGAGAGGATAAAATGGATGTAGAGTGGATAAAATGGATGTAGAGTTCATAAAAATGGATGTAGAGTGGATAAAAATGGATGTAGATTGGATAAAATGGATGTGGAGTGGATAACAATGGATGTAGAGAGGATAAAAATGGATGTAGATTGGATAAAATGGATGTAGAGTGGATAAAAATGGATGTAGAGTGGATAAAATGGATGTAGAGTTAATAAAAATGGATGTAGAGTGGAAATAATGGATGTAGAGAGGATAAAATGGATGTAGAGTGGATAAAAATGGATGTAGATTGGATAAAATGGATGTAGAGTTAATAAAAATGGATGTAGAGTGGAAATAATGGATGTAGAGAGGATAAAATGGATGTAGAGTGGATAAACATGGATGTAGATTGGATAAAATGGATGTAGAGTGGATAAAAATGGATGTAGAGTATATAAATTGGATGTAGAGCATATAAAATGGATGTAGAGTGGATAAAAATGGATGTCGAGTGGATAAAATGGATATAGAGTGGATAAAAATGGATGTAGATTGGATAAAATGGATGTAGAGTTGATAAAAATGGATGTAGAGTGGATAAAATGGATGTAGAGTTAATAAAAATGGATGTAGAGTGGAAATAATGGATGTAGAGAGGATAAAATGGATGTAGAGTGGATAAACATGGATGTAGATTGGATAAAATGGATGTAGAGTTAATAAAAATGGATGTAGAGTGGATAAAATGGATGTAGAGTTGATAAAAATGGATGTAGAGTGGATAAAAATGGATGTAGATTGGATAAAATGGATGTAGAGTGGATAAAAATGGATGTAGATTATATAAATTGGATGTAGAGTATATAAAATGGATGTAGAGTGGATAAAAATGGATGTCGAGTGGATAAAATGGATGTAGAGTGGATAAAAATGGATGTAGATTGGATAAAATGGATGTAGAGTTAATAAAAATGGATGTAGAGTGGATAAAATGGATGTATAGTGGATAAAAATGGATGTAGAGTAGATAAAATAGATGTAGAGTGGATAAAAATGGATGTAGAGTGGATAAAAATGGATGTAGATTGGATAAAATGGATGTAGAGTTAATAAAAGTGGATGTAGAGTGGATAAAATGGATGTAGAGTGGATAAAATGGATGTAGATTGGATAAAATGGATGTAGAGTTAATAAAAATGGATGTAGAGTGGATAAAATGGATGTATAGTGGATAAAAAAAGAAGGAAAGTAGATAAAATAGATGTAGAGTGGATAAAAATGGATGTAGAGTGGATAAAATGGATGTCGAGTGGATAAAATGGATGTAGAGTGGATAAAAATGGATGTAGATTGGATAAAATGGATGTAGAGTTAATAAAAATGGATGTAGAGTGGAAATAATGGATGTAGAGAGGATAAAATGGATGTAGAGTGGATAAAATGGATGTAGAGTTCATAAAAATGGATGTAGAGTGGATAAAATGGATGTAGAGTGGATAAAATGATTGTAGAGTGGATAAAATGGATGTAGAGTGGATAAAAATGGATGTTGAGTGGATAAAATGGATGTAGAGTGGATAAAATGGTTGTAGAGTGGATAAAAATGGATGTAGAGTGGATAAAATGGATGTAGAGTTAATAAAAATGGATGTAGAGTGGGTATAATGGATGTAGAGAGGATAAAAAGGATGTGGAGTGGATAAAAATGGATGTAGAGTATATAAATTGGATGTAGAGTATATAAAATGGATGTAGAGTGGATAAAAATGGATGTCGAGTGGATAAAATGGATATAGAGTGGATAAAAATGGATGTAGATTGGATAAAATGGATGTAGAGTTGATAAAAATGGATGTAGAGTGGATAAAATGGATGTAGAGTTAATAAAAATGGATGTAGAGTGGAAATAATGGATGTAGAGAGGATAAAATGGATGTAGAGTGGATAAAATGGATGTAGAGTTCATAAAAATGGATGTAGAGTGGATAAAAATGGATGTAGATTGGATAAAATGGATGTGGAGTGGATAACAATGGATGTAGAGAGGATAAAAATGGATATAGGGTAGATAAAATGGATGTAGAGTTAATAAAAATGGATGTAGAGTGGATATAATGGATGTAGAGAGGATAAAATGGATGTGGAGTGGATAACAATGGATGTAGAGTGGATAAAATGGATGTAGAGTGGATAAAATGGATGAAGAGTGGATAAAATGGTTGTAGAGTGGATAAAATGGATGTAGAGTGGATAAAAATGGATGTAGATTGGATAAAATGGATGTGGAGTGGATAACAATGGATGTAGAGAGGATAAAAATGGATATAGGGTAGATAAAATGGATGTAGAGTGGATAAAAATGGATGTAGATTATATAAATTGGATGTAGAGTATATGAAATGGATGTAGAGTGGATAAAAATGGATGTCGAGTGGATAAAATGGATGTAGAGTGGATAAAATGGATGTAGATTGGGTAAAATGGATGTAGAGTTAATAAAAATGGATGTAGAGTGGATAAAATGGATGTATAGTGGATAAAAATGGATGTAGAGTAGATAAAATAGATGTAGAGTGGATAAAAATGGATGTAGAGTGGATAAAATGGATGTCGAGTGGATAAAATGGATGTAGAGTGGATAAAAATGGATGTAGAGTATATAAATTGGATGTAGAGTATATAAAATGGATGTAGAGTGGATAAAAATGGATGTCGAGTGGATAAAATGGATATAGAGTGGATAAAAATGGATGTAGATTGGATAAAATGGATGTAGAGTGGATAAAAATGGATGTAGAGTGGATAAAATGGATGTAGAGTTAATAAAAATGGATGTAGAGTGGAAATAATGGATGTAGAGAGGATAAAATGGATGTAGAGTGGATAAACATGGATGTAGATTGGATAAAATGGATGTAGAGTTAATAAAAATGGATGTAGAGTGGAAATAATGGATGTAGAGAGGATAAAATGGATGTAGAGTGGATAAACATGGATGTAGATTGGATAAAATGGATGTAGAGTGGATAAAAATGGATGTAGAGTATATAAATTGGATGTAGAGTATATAAAATGGATGTAGAGTGGATAAAAATGGATGTCGAGTGGATAAAATGGATATAGAGTGGATAAAAATGGATGTAGATTGGATAAAATGGATGTAGAGTTGATAAAAATGGATGTAGAGTGGATAAAATGGATGTAGAGTTAATAAAAATGGATGTAGAGTGGAAATAATGGATGTAGAGAGGATAAAATGGATGTAGAGTGGATAAACATGGATGTAGATTGGATAAAATGGATGTAGAGTTAATAAAAGTGGATGTAGAGTGGATAAAATGGATGTAGAGTTGATAAAAATGGATGTAGAGTGGATAAAAATGGATGTAGATTGGATAAAATGGATGTAGAGTGGATAAAAATGGATGTAGATTATATAAATTGGATGTAGAGTATATAAAATGGATGTAGAGTGGATAAAAATGGATGTCGAGTGGATAAAATGGATGTAGAGTGGATAAAAATGGATGTAGATTGGATAAAATGGATGTAGAGTTAATAAAAATGGATGTAGAGTGGATAAAATGGATGTATAGTGGATAAAAATGGATGTAGAGTAGATAAAATAGATGTAGAGTGGATAAAAATGGATGTAGAGTGGATAAAAATGGATGTAGATTGGATAAAATGGATGTAGAGTTAATAAAAGTGGATGTAGAGTGGATAAAATGGATGTAGAGTTGATAAAAATGGATGTAGAGTGGATAAAAATGGATGTAGATTGGATAAAATGGATGTAGAGTGGATAAAAATGGATGTAGATTATATAAATTGGATGTAGAGTATATAAAATGGATGTAGAGTGGATAAAAATGGATGTCGAGTGGATAAAATGGATGTAGAGTGGATAACAATGGATGTAGATTGGACAAAATGGATGTAGAGTTAATAAAAATGGATGTAGAGTGGATAAAATGGATGTATAGTGGATAAAAATGGATGTAGAGTGGATAAAAATGGATGTAGATTGGATAAAATGGATGTAGAGTGGATAAAAATGGATCTAGAGTGGATAAAATGGATGTAGAGTTAATAAAAATGGATGTAGAGTGGAAATAATGGATGTAGAGAGGATAAAATGGATGTAGAGTGGATAAAATGGATGTAGAGTGGATAAACATGGATGTAGATTGGATAAAATGGATGTAGAGTGGATAAAAATGGATGTAGAGTATATAAATTGGATGTAGAGCATATAAAATGGATGTAGAGTGGATAAAAATGGATGTCGAGTGGATAAAATGGATATAGAGTGGATAAAAATGGATGTAGATTGGATAAAATGGATGTAGAGTTGATAAAAATGGATGTAGAGTGGATAAAATGGATGTAGAGTTAATAAAAATGGATGTAGAGTGGAAATAATGGATGTAGAGAGGATAAAATGGATGTAGAGTGGATAAACATGGATGTAGATTGGATAAAATGGATGTAGAGTTAATAAAAGTGGATGTAGAGTGGATAAAATGGATGTAGAGTTGATAAAAATGGATGTAGAGTGGATAAAAATGGATGTAGATTGGATAAAATGGATGTAGAGTGGATAAAAATGGATGTAGATTATATAAATTGGATGTAGAGTAGATAAAATAGATGTAGAGTGGATAAAAATGGATGTAGAGTGGATAAAAATGGATGTAGATTGGATAAAATGGATGTAGAGTTAATAAAAGTGGATGTAGAGTGGATAAAATGGATGTAGAGTTGATAAAAATGGATGTAGAGTGGATAAAAATGGATGTAGATTGGATAAAATGGATGTAGAGTGGATAAAAATGGATGTAGATTATATAAATTGGATGTAGAGTATATAAAATGGATGTAGAGTGGATAAAAATGGATGTCGAGTGGATAAAATGGATGTAGAGTGGATAAAAATGGATGTAGATTGGACAAAATGGATGTAGAGTTAATAAAAATGGATGTAGAGTGGATAAAATGGATGTATAGTGGATAAAAATGGATGTAGAGTGGATAAAAATGGATGTAGATTGGATAAAATGGATGTAGAGTGGATAAAAATGGATGTAGAGTGGATAAAATGGATGTAGAGTGGATAAAAATGGATGTAGAGTGGATAAAATGGATGTAGAGTGGATAAAAATGGATGTAGAGTGGATAAAATGGATGTAGAGTGCATAAAAATGGATGTAGAGTGGATACAAATGGATGTAGATTGGATAAAATGGATGTAGAGTTAATAAAAATGGATGTAGAGTGGGTATAATGGATGTAGAGAGGATAAAAAGGATGTGGAGTGGATAACAATGGATGTAGAGTGGATAAAATGGATGTAGAGTGGATAAAATGGATGAAGAGTGGATAAAATGGTTGTAGAGTGGATAAAATGGATGTAGATTGGATAAAATGGATGTAGAGTGGATAAAAATGGATGTAGAGTGGATAAAATGGATGTAGAGTGGATAAAAATGGATGTAGAGTGGATAAAATGGATGTAGAGTGGATAAAAATGGATGTAGAGTGGATAAAATGGATGTAGAGTGCATAAAAATGGATGTAGAGTGGATACAAATGGATGTAGATTGGATAAAATGGATGTAGAGTTAATAAAAATGGATGTAGAGTGGGTATAATGGATGTAGAGAGGATAAAAAGGATGTGGAGTGGATAACAATGGATGTAGAGTGGATAAAATGGATGTAGAGTGGATAAAATGGATGAAGAGTGGATAAAATGGTTGTAGAGTGGATAAAATGGATGTAGAGTAGATAAAAATGGATGTAGAGTGGACAAAATGGATGTAGAGTGGATAAAAATGGATGTAGAGTGGATAAAATGGATGTAGAGTGCATAAAAATGGATGTTGAGTGGATAAAATGGATGTAGAGTGGATAAAATTAATGTACATTTAATAAAAATGGATGTAGAGTGGATAAAAATGGATGTAGAGTGGATAAAAATGGATGTAGAGTGGATAAAAATGGATGTTGAGTGGATAAAATGGATGTAGAGTGGATAAAATGGTTGTAGAGTGGATAAAAATGGATGTAGAGTGGATAAAATGGATGTAGAATGGATAAAATGGATGTAGAGTGGATAAAAATGGATGTAGAGAGGATAAAATGGATGTAGAGTGGATAAAATGGATGTACAGTTAATAAAAATGGATGTAGAGTGGAAATAATGGATGTAGAGAGGATAAAATGGATGTAGAATGGATAAAATGGATTTAGAGTTCATAAAAATGGATGTAGAGTGGATAAAAATGGATGTAGATTGGATAAAATGGATGTAGAGTTGATAAAATGGATGTAAAGTGGATAAAATGGATGTAGAGTTAATAAAAATGGATGTAGAGTGGAAATAATGGATGTAGAGAGGATAAAATGGATGTAGAGTGGATAAAATGGATGTAGAGTTCATAAAAATGGATGTAGAGTGGATAAAAATGGATGTAGATTGGATAAAATGGATGTGGAGTGGATAACAATGGATGTAGAGAGGATAAAAATGGATGTAGATTGGATAAAATGGATGTAGAGTGGATAAAAATGGATGTAGAGTGGATAAAATGGATGTAGAGTTAATAAAAATGGATGTAGAGTGGAAATAATGGATGTAGAGAGGATAAAATGGATGTAGAGTGGATAAACATGGATGTAGATTGGATAAAATGGATGTAGAGTTAATAAAAATGGATGTAGAGTGGAAATAATGGATGTAGAGAGGATAAAATGGATGTAGAGTGGATAAAATGGATGTAGATTGGATAAAATGGATGTAGAGTGGATAAAAATGGATGTAGAGTATATAAATTGGATGTAGAGCATATAAAATGGATGTAGAGTGGATAAAAATGGATGTCGAGTGGATAAAATGGATATAGAGTGGATAAAAATGGATGTAGATTGGATAAAATGGATGTAGAGTTGATAAAAATGGATGTAGAGTGGATAAAATGGATGTAGAGTTAATAAAAATGGATGTAGAGTGGAAATAATGGATGTAGAGTGGATAAAATGGATGTAGAGTGGATAAACATGGATGTAGATTGGATAAAATGGATGTAGAGTTAATAAAAGTGGATGTAGAGTGGATAAAATGGATGTAGAGTTGATAAAAATGGATGTAGAGTGGATAAAAATGGATGTAGATTGGATAAAATGGATGTAGAGTGGATAAAAATGGATGTAGATTATATAAATTGGATGTAGAGTATATAAAATGGATGTAGAGTGGATAAAAATGGATGTCGAGTGGATAAAATGGATGTAGAGTGGATAAAAATGGATGTAGATTGGATAAAATGGATGTAGAGTTAATAAAAATGGATGTAGAGTGGATAAAATGGATGTATAGTGGATAAAAATGGATGTAGAGTAGATAAAATAGATGTAGAGTGGATAAAAATGGATGTAGAGTGGATAAAAATGGATGTAGATTGGATAAAATGGATGTAGAGTTAATAAAAGTGGATGTAGAGTGGATAAAATGGATGTAGAGTGGATAAAATGGATGTAGATTGGATAAAATGGATGTAGAGTTAATAAAAATGGATGTAGAGTGGATAAAATGGATGTATAGTGGATAAAAAAAGAAGGAAAGTAGATAAAATAGATGTAGAGTGGATAAAAATGGATGTAGAGTGGATAAAATGGATGTCGAGTGGATAAAATGGATGTAGAGTGGATAAAAATGGATGTAGATTGGATAAAATGGATGTAGAGTTAATAAAAATGGATGTAGAGTGGAAATAATGGATGTAGAGAGGATAAAATGGATGTAGAGTGGATAAAATGGATGTAGAGTTCATAAAAATGGATGTAGAGTGGATAAAATGGATGTAGAGTGGATAAAATGATTGTAGAGTGGATAAAATGGATGTAGAGTGGATAAAAATGGATGTTGAGTGGATAAAATGGATGTAGAGTGGATAAAATGGTTGTAGAGTGGATAAAAATGGATGTAGAGTGGATAAAATGGATGTAGAATGGATAAAATGGATGTAGAGTGGATAAAAATGGATGTAGATTGGATATAATGGATGTAGAGTTGATAAAATGGATGTAAAGTGGATAAAATGGATGTAGAGTTAATAAAAATGGATGTAGAGTGGAAATAATGGATGTAGAGAGGATAAAATGGATGTAGAGTGGATAAAATGGATGTAGAGTTCATAAAAATGGATGTAGAGTGGATAAAAATGGATGTAGATTGGATAAAATGGATGTGGAGTGGATAACAATGGATGTAGAGAGGATAAAAATGGATATAGGGTAGATAAAATGGATGTAGAGTTAATAAAAATGGATGTAGAGTGGATATAATGGATGTAGAGAGGATAAAATGGATGTGGAGTGGATAACAATGGATGTAGAGTGGATAAAATGGATGTAGAGTGGATAAAATGGATGAAGAGTGGATAAAATGGTTGTAGAGTGGATAAAATGGATGTAGAGTGGATAAAAATGGATGTAGATTGGATAAAATGGATGTGGAGTGGATAACAATGGATGTAGAGAGGATAAAAATGGATATAGGGTAGATAAAATGGATGTAGAGTGGATAAAAATGGATGTAGATTATATAAATTGGATGTAGAGTATATGAAATGGATGTAGAGTGGATAAAAATGGATGTCGAGTGGATAAAATGGATGTAGAGTGGATAAAATGGATGTAGATTGGGTAAAATGGATGTAGAGTTAATAAAAATGGATGTAGAGTGGATAAAATGGATGTATAGTGGATAAAAATGGATGTAGAGTAGATAAAATAGATGTAGAGTGGATAAAAATGGATGTAGAGTGGATAAAATGGATGTCGAGTGGATAAAATGGATGTAGAGTGGATAAAAATGGATGTAGAGTATATAAATTGGATGTAGAGTATATAAAATGGATGTAGAGTGGATAAAAATGGATGTCGAGTGGATAAAATGGATATAGAGTGGATAAAAATGGATGTAGATTGGATAAAATGGATGTAGAGTTGATAAAAATGGATGTAGAGTGGATAAAATGGATGTAGAGTTAATAAAAATGGATGTAGAGTGGAAATAATGGATGTAGAGAGGATAAAATGGATGTAGAGTGGATAAAAATGGATGTAGATTGGATAAAATGGATGTAGAGTTAATAAAAATGGATGTAGAGTGGAAATAATGGATGTAGAGAGGATAAAATGGATGTAGAGTGGATAAACATGGATGTAGATTGGATAAAATGGATGTAGAGTGGATAAAAATGGATGTAGAGTATATAAATTGGATGTAGAGTATATAAAATGGATGTAGAGTGGATAAAAATGGATGTCGAGTGGATAAAATGGATATAGAGTGGATAAAAATGGATGTAGATTGGATAAAATGGATGTAGAGTTGATAAAAATGGATGTAGAGTGGATAAAATGGATGTAGAGTTAATAAAAATGGATGTAGAGTGGAAATAATGGATGTAGAGAGGATAAAATGGATGTAGAGTGGATAAACATGGATGTAGATTGGATAAAATGGATGTAGAGTTAATAAAAGTGGATGTAGAGTGGATAAAATGGATGTAGAGTTGATAAAAATGGATGTAGAGTGGATAAAAATGGATGTAGATTGGATAAAATGGATGTAGAGTGGATAAAAATGGATGTAGATTATATAAATTGGATGTAGAGTATATAAATTGGATGTAGAGTGGATAAAAATGGATGTCGAGTGGATAAAATGGATGTAGAGTGGATAAAAATGGATGTAGATTGGATAAAATGGATGTAGAGTTAATAAAAATGGATGTAGAGTGGATAAAATGGATGTATAGTGGATAAAAATGGATGTAGAGTAGATAAAATAGATGTAGAGTGGATAAAAATGGATGTAGAGTGGATAAAAATGGATGTAGATTGGATAAAATGGATGTAGAGTTAATAAAAGTGGATGTAGAGTGGATAAAATGGATGTAGAGTTGATAAAAATGGATGTAGAGTGGATAAAAATGGATGTAGATTGGATAAAATGGATGTAGAGTGGATAAAAATGGATGTAGATTATATAAATTGGATGTAGAGTATATAAAATGGATGTAGAGTGGATAAAAATGGATGTCGAGTGGATAAAATGGATGTAGAGTGGATAACAATGGATGTAGATTGGACAAAATGGATGTAGAGTTAATAAAAATGGATGTAGAGTGGATAAAATGGATGTATAGTGGATAAAAATGGATGTAGAGTGGATAAAAATGGATGTAGATTGGATAAAATGGATGTAGAGTGGATAAAAATGGATCTAGAGTGGATAAAATGGATGTAGAGTTAATAAAAATGGATGTAGAGTGGAAATAATGGATGTAGAGAGGATAAAATGGATGTAGAGTGGATAAAATGGATGTAGAGTTCATAAAAATGGATGTAGAGTGGATAAAATGGATGTAGAGTGGATAAAATGATTGTAGAGTGGATAAAATGGATGTAGAGTGGATAAAAATGGATGTAGAGTGGATAAAATGGATGTAGAGTGGATAAAATGGTTGTAGAGTGGATAAAAATGGATGTAGAGTGGATAAAATGGATGTAGAATGGATAAAATGGATGTAGAGAGGATAAAATGGATGTAGAGTGGATAAAATGGATGTACAGTTAATAAAAATGGATGTAGAGTGGAAATAATGGATGTAGAGAGGATAAAATGGATGTAGAATGGATAAAATGGATTTAGAGTTCATAAAAATGGATGTAGAGTGGATAAAAATGGATGTAGATTGGATAAAATGGATGTAGAGTTGATAAAATGGATGTAAAGTGGATAAAATGGATGTAGAGTTAATAAAAATGGATGTAGAGTGGATAAAATGGATGTATAGTGGATAAAAATGGATGTAGAGTAGATAAAATAGATGTAGAGTGGATAAAAATGGATGTAGAGTGGATAAAATGGATGTCGAGTGGATAAAATGGATGTAGAGTGGATAAAAATAGATGTAGAGTGGATAAAAATGGATGTAGAGTGGATACAATGGATGTAGAGTGGATAAAAATGGATGTAGAGTGGATAAAATGGATGTAGAGTGGATAAAAATGGATGTAGAGTGGAAATAATGGATGTAGAGAGGATAAAATGGATGTAGAGTGGATAAACATGGATGTAGATTGGATAAAATGGATGTAGAGTTAATAAAAGTGGATGTAGAGTGGATAAAATGGATGTAGAGTTGATAAAAATGGATGTAGAGTGGATAAAAATGGATGTAGATTGGATAAAATGGATGTAGAGTGGATAAAAATGGATGTAGATTATATAAATTGGATGTAGAGTATATAAAATGGATGTAGAGTGGATAAAAATGGATGTCGAGTGGATAAAATGGATGTAGAGTGGATAAAAATGGATGTAGATTGGATAAAATGGATGTAGAGTTAATAAAAATGGATGTAGAGTGGATAAAATGGATGTATAGTGGATAAAAATGGATGTAGAGTAGATAAAATAGATGTAGAGTGGATAAAAATGGATGTAGAGTGGATAAAAATGGATGTAGATTGGATAAAATGGATGTAGAGTTAATAAAAGTGGATGTAGAGTGGATAAAATGGATGTAGAGTTGATAAAAATGGATGTAGAGTGGATAAAAATGGATGTAGATTGGATAAAATGGATGTAGAGTGGATAAAAATGGATGTAGATTATATAAATTGGATGTAGAGTATATAAAATGGATGTAGAGTGGATAAAAATGGATGTCGAGTGGATAAAATGGATGTAGAGTGGATAACAATGGATGTAGATTGGACAAAATGGATGTAGAGTTAATAAAAATGGATGTAGAGTGGATAAAATGGATGTATAGTGGATAAAAATGGATGTAGAGTGGATAAAAATGGATGTAGATTGGATAAAATGGATGTAGAGTGGATAAAAATGGATGTAGAGTGGATAAAATGGATGTAGAGTTAATAAAAATGGATGTAGAGTGGAAATAATGGATGTAGAGAGGATAAAATGGATGTAGAGTGGATAAAATGGATGTAGAGTTCATAAAAATGGATGTAGAGTGGATAAAATGGATGTAGAGTGGATAAAATTATTGTAGAGTGGATAAAATGGATGTAGAGTGGATAAAAATGGATGTAGAGTGGATAAAATGGATGTAGAGTGGATAAAATGGTTGTAGAGTGGATAAATATGGATGTAGAGTGGATAAAATGGATGTAGAATGGATAAAATGGATGTAGAGTGGATAAAAATGGATGTAGAGAGGATAAAATGGATGTAGAGTGGATAAAATGGATGTACAGTTAATAAAAATGGATGTAGAGTGGAAATAATGGATGTAGAGAGGATAAAATGGATGTAGAATGGATAAAATGGATTTAGAGTTCATAAAAATGGATGTAGAGTGGATAAAAATGGATGTAGATTGGATAAAATGGATGTAGAGTTGATAAAATGGATGTAAAGTGGATAAAATGGATGTAGAGTTAATAAAAATGGATGTAGAGTGGATAAAATGGATGTATAGTGGATAAAAATGGATGTAGAGTAGATAAAATAGATGTAGAGTGGATAAAAATGGATGTAGAGTGGATAAAATGGATGTCGAGTGGATAAAATGGATGTAGAGTGGATAAAAATAGATGTAGAGTGGATAAAAATGGATGTAGAGTGGATAAAATGGATGTAGAGTGGATAAAAATGGATGTAGAGTGGATAAAATGGATGTAGAGTGGATAAAAATGGATGTAGAGTGGATAAAATGGATGTAGAGTGCATAAAAATGGATGTAGAGTGGATAAAAATGGATGTAGATTGGATAAAATGGATGTAGAGTGGATAAAAATGGATGTAGATTATATAAATTGGATGTAGAGTATATAAAATGGATGTAGGGTGGATAAAAATGGATGTCGAGTGGATAAAATGGATGTAGAGTGGATAAAATGGATGTAGATTGGATAAAATGGATGTAGAGTTAATAAAAATGGATGTAGAGTGGATAAAATGGATGTATAGTGGATAAAAATGGATGTAGAGTAGATAAAATATATGTAGAGTGGATAAAAATGGATGTAGAGTGGATAAAATGGATGTCGAGTGGATAAAATGGATGTAGAGTGGATAAAAATGGATATAGATTGGATAAAATGGATGTAGAGTTAATAAAAATGGATGTAGAGTGGAAATAATGGATGTAGAGAGGATAAAATGGATGTAGAGTGGATAAAATGGATGTAGAGTTCATAAAAATGGATGTAGAGTGGATAAAATGGATGTAGAGTGGATAAAATGATTGTAGAGTGGATAAAATGGATGTAGAGTGGATAAAAATGGATGTTGAGTGGATAAAATGGATGTAGAGTGGATAAAATGGTTGTAGAGTGGATAAAAATGGATGTAGAGTGGATAAAATGGATGTAGAATGGATAAAATGGATGTAGAGTGGATAAAAATGGATGTAGAGAGGATAAAATGGATGTAGAGTGGATAAAATGGATGTACAGTTAATAAAAATGGATGTAGAGTGGAAATAATGGATGTAGAGAGGATAAAATGGATGTAGAATGGATAAAATGGATTTAGAGTTCATAAAAATGGATGTAGAGTGGATAAAAATGGACGTAGATTGGATAAAATGGATGTAGAGTTGATAAAATGGATGTAAAGTGGATAAAATGGATGTAGAGTTAATAAAAATGGATGTAGAGTGGAAATAATGGATGTAGAGAGGATAAAATGGATGTAGAGTGGATAAAATGGATGTAGAGTTCATAAAAATGGATGTAGAGTGGATAAAAATGGATGTAGATTGGATAAAATGGATGTGGAGTGGATAACAATGGATGTAGAGAGGATAAAAATGGATATAGGGTAGATAAAATGGATGTAGAGTTAATAAAAATGGATGTAGAGTGGATATAATGGATGTAGAGAGGATAAAATGGATGTGGAGTGGATAACAATGGATGTAGAGTGGATAAAATGGATGTAGAGTGGATAAAATGGATGTAGAGTGGATAAAATGGTTGTAGAGTGGATAAAATGGATGTAGAGTGGATAAAAATGGATGTAGATTGGATAAAATGGATGTGGAGTGGATAACAATGGATGTAGAGAGGATAAAAATGGATATAGGGTAGATAAAATGGATGTAGAGTGGATAAAAATGGATGTAGATTATATAAATTGGATGTAGAGTATATGAAATGGATGTAGAGTGGATAAAAATGGATGTCGAGTGGATAAAATGGATGTAGAGTGGATAAAATGGATGTAGATTGGATAAAATGGATGTAGAGTTAATAAAAATGGATGTAGAGTGGATAAAATGGATGTATAGTGGATAAAAATGGATGTAGAGTAGATAAAATAGATGTAGAGTGGATAAAAATGGATGTAGAATGGATAAAATGGATGTCGAGTGGATAAAATGGATGTAGAGTGGATAAAAATGGATGTAGAGTATATAAATTGGATGTAGAGTATATAAAATGGATGTAGAGTGGATAAAAATGGATGTCGAGTGTATAAAATGGATATAGAGTGGATAAAAATGGATGTAGAGTGGATAAAATGGATGTAGAGTTGATAAAAATGGATGTAGAGTGGATAAAATGGATGTAGAGTTAATAAAAATGGATGTAGAGTGGAAATAATGGATGTAGAGAGGATAAAATGGATGTAGAGTGGATAAACATGGATGTAGATTGGGTAAAATGGATGTAGAGTTAATAAAAATGGATGTAGAGTGGAAATAATGGATGTAGAGAGGATAAAATGGATGTAGAGTGGATAAACATGGATGTAGATTGGATAAAATGGATGTAGAGTGGATAAAAATGGATGTAGAGTATATAAATTGGATGTAGAGTATATAAAATGGATGTAGAGTGGATAAAAATGGATGTCGAGTGGATAAAATGGATGTAGAGTGGATAAAAATGGATGTAGATTGGATAAAATGGATGTAGAGTTAATAAAAATGGATGTAGAGTGGATAAAATGGATGTATAGTGGATAAAAATGGATGTAGAGTAGATAAAATAGATGTAGAGTGGATAAAAATGGATGTAGAGTGGATAAAAATGGATGTAGATTGGATAAAATGGATGTAGAGTTAATAAAAGTGGATGTAGAGTGGATAAAATGGATGTAGATTATATAAATTGGATGTAGAGTATATAAAATGGATGTAGAGTGGATAAAAATGGATGTCGAGTGGATAAAATGGATGTAGAGTGGATAAAAATGGATGTAGATTGGACAAAATGGATGTAGAGTTAATAAAAATGGATGTAGAGTGGATAAAATGGATGTATAGTGGATAAAAATGGATGTAGAGTGGATAAAAATGGATGTAGATTGGATAAAATGGATGTAGAGTGGATAAAAATGGATGTAGAGTGGATAAAATGGATGTAGAGTGGATAAAAATGGATGTAGAGTGGATAAAATGGATGTAGAGTGGATAAAAATGGATGTAGAGTGGATAAAATGGATGTAGAGTGCATAAAAATGGATGTAGAGTGGATACAAATGGATGTAGATTGGATAAAATGGATGTAGAGTTAATAAAAATGGATGTAGAGTGGGTATAATGGATGTAGAGAGGATAAAAAGGATGTGGAGTGGATAACAATGGATGTAGAGTGGATAAAATGGATGTAGAGTGGATAAAATGGATGAAGAGTGGATAAAATGGTTGTAGAGTGGATAAAATGGATGTAGAGTAGATAAAAATGGATGTAGAGTGGACAAAATGGATGTAGAGTGGATAAAAATGGATGTAGAGTGGATAAAATGGATGTAGAGTGCATAAAAATGGATGTTGAGTGGATAAAATGGATGTAGAGTGGATAAAATTAATGTACATTTAATAAAAATGGATGTAGAGTGGATAAAAATGGATGTAGAGAGGATAAAAATGGATGTAGAGTGGATAAAAATGGATGTAGAGTGGATAAAATGGATGTAGAGTGGATAAAATGGTTGTAGAGTGGATAAAAATGGATGTAGAGTGGATAAAATGGATGTAGAATGGATAAAATGGATGTAGAGTGGATAAAAATGGATGTAGAGAGGATAAAATGGATGTAGAGTGGATAAAATGGATGTACAGTTAATAAAAATGGATGTAGAGTGGAAATAATGGATGTAGAGAGGATAAAATGGATGTAGAATGGATAAAATGGATTTAGAGTTCATAAAAATGGATGTAGAGTGGATAAAAATGGATGTAGATTGGATAAAATGGATGTAGAGTTGATAAAATGGATGTAAAGTGGATAAAATGGATGTAGAGTTAATAAAAATGGATGTAGAGTGGAAATAATGGATGTAGAGAGGATAAAATGGATGTAGAGTGGATAAAATGGATGTAGAGTTCATAAAAATGGATGTAGAGTGGATAAAAATGGATGTAGATTGGATAAAATGGATGTGGAGTGGATAACAATGGATGTAGAGAGGATAAAAATGGATATAGGGTAGATAAAATGGATGTAGAGTTAATAAAAATGGATGTAGAGTGGATATAATGGATGTAGAGAGGATAAAATGGATGTGGAGTGGATAACAATGGATGTAGAGTGGATAAAATGGATGTAGAGTGGATAAAATGGATGAAGAGTGGATAAAATGGTTGTAGAGTGGATAAAATGGATGTAGAGTGGATAAAAATGGATGTAGATTGGATAAAATGGATGTGGAGTGGATAACAATGGATGTAGAGAGGATAAAAATGGATATAGGGTAGATAAAATGGATGTAGAGTGGATAAAAATGGATGTAGATTATATAAATTGGATGTAGAGTATATGAAATGGATGTAGAGTGGATAAAAATGGATGTCGAGTGGATAAAATGGATGTAGAGTGGATAAAATGGATGTAGATTGGATAAAATGGATGTAGAGTTAATAAAAATGGATGTAGAGTGGATAAAATGGATGTATAGTGGATAAAAATGGATGTAGAGTAGATAAAATAGATGTAGAGTGGATAAAAATGGATGTAGAATGGATAAAATGGATGTCGAGTGGATAAAATGGATGTAGATTGGATAAAATGGATGTAGAGTTAATAAAAATGGATGTAGAGTGGATAAAATGGATGTATAGTGGATAAAAATGGATGTAGAGTAGATAAAATAGATGTAGAGTGGATAAAAATGGATGTAGAATGGATAAAATGGATGTCGAGTGGATAAAATGGATGTAGAGTGGATAAAAATGGATGTCGAGTGGATAAAATGGATGTAGAGTGGATAAAATGGATGTAGATTGGATAAAATGGATGTAGAGTTAATAAAAATGGATGTAGAGTGGATAAAATGGATGTATAGTGGATAAAAATGGATGTAGAGTAGATAAAATAGATGTAGAGTGGATAAAAATGGATGTAGAATGGATAAAATGGATGTCGAGTGGATAAAATGGATGTAGAGTGGATAAAAATGGATGTAGAGTATATAAATTGGATGTAGAGTATATAAAATGGATGTAGAGTGGATAAAAATGGATGTCGAGTGGATAAAATGGATATAGAGTGGATAAAAATGGATGTAGATTGGATAAAATGGATGTAGGGTTGATAAAAATGGATGTAGAGTGGATAAAATGGATGTAGAGTTAATAAAAATGGATGTAGAGTGGAAATAATGGATGTAGAGAGGATAAAATGGATGTAGAGTGGATAAACATGGATGTAGATTGGGTAAAATGGATGTAGAGTTAATAAAAATGGATGTAGAGTGGAAATAATGGATGTAGAGAGGATAAAATGGATGTAGAGTGGATAAACATGGATGTAGATTGGATAAAATGGATGTAGAGTGGATAAAAATGGATGTAGAGTATATAAATTGGATGTAGAGCATATAAAATGGATGTAGAGTGGATAAAAATGGATGTCGAGTGGATAAAATGGATGTAGAGTGGATAAAAATGGATGTAGATTGGATAAAATGGATGTAGAGTTGATAAAAATGGATGTAGAGTGGATAAAATGGATGTAGAGTTAATAAAAATGGATGTAGAGTGGAAATAATGGATGTAGAGAGGATAAAATGGATGTAGAGTGGATAAACATGGATGTAGATTGGATAAAATGGATGTAGAGTTAATAAAAGTGGATGTAGAGTGGATAAAATGGATGTAGAGTTGATAAAAATGGATGTAGAGTGGATAAAAATGGATGTAGATTGGATAAAATGGATGTAGAGTGGATAAAAATGGATGTAGATTATATAAATTGGATGTAGAGTATATAAAATGGATGTAGAGTGGATAAAAATGGATGTCGAGTGGATAAAATGGATGTAGAGTGGATAAAAATGGATGTAGATTGGATAAAATGGATGTAGAGTTAATAAAAATGGATGTAGAGTGGATAAAATGGATGTATAGTGGATAAAAATGGATGTAGAGTAGATAAAATAGATGTAGAGTGGATAAAAATGGATGTAGAGTGGATAAAAATGGATGTAGATTGGATAAAATGGATGTAGAGTTAATAAAAGTGGATGTAGAGTGGATAAAATGGATGTAGAGTTGATAAAAATGGATGTAGAGTGGATAAAAATGGATGTAGATTGGATAAAATGGATGTAGAGTGGATAAAAATGGATGTAGATTATATAAATTGGATGTAGAGTATATAAAATGGATGTAGAGTGGAAAGAAATGGATGTCGAGTGGATAAAATGGATGTAGAGTGGATAAAAATGGATGTAGATTGGACAAAATGGATGTAGAGTTAATAAAAATGGATGTAGAGTGGATAAAATGGATGTATAGTGGATAAAAATGGATGTAGAGTGGATAAAAATGGATGTAGATTGGATAAAATGGATGTAGAGTGGATAAAAATGGATGTAGAGTGGATAAAATGGATGTAGAGTGGATAAAAATGGATGTAGAGTGGATAAAATGGATGTAGAGTGGATAAAAATGGATGTAGAGTGGATAAAATGGATGTAGAGTGCATAAAAATGGATGTAGAGTGGATACAAATGGATGTAGATTGGATAAAATGGATGTAGAGTTAATAAAAATGGATGTAGAGTGGGTATAATGGATGTAGAGAGGATAAAAAGGATGTGGAGTGGATAACAATGGATGTAGAGTGGATAAAATGGATGTAGAGTGGATAAAATGGATGAAGAGTGGATAAAATGGTTGTAGAGTGGATAAAATGGATGTAGATTGGATAAAATGGATGTAGAGTGGATAAAAATGGATGTAGAGTGGATAAAATGGATGTAGAGTGGATAAAAATGGATGTAGAGTGGATAAAATGGATGTAGAGTGGATAAAAATGGATGTAGATTATATAAATTGGATGTAGAGTATATAAAATGGATGTAGAGTGGAAAGAAATGGATGTCGAGTGGATAAAATGGATGTAGAGTGGATAAAAATGGATGTAGATTGGACAAAATGGATGTAGAGTTAATAAAAATGGATGTAGAGTGGATAAAATGGATGTATAGTGGATAAAAATGGATGTAGAGTGGATAAAAATGGATGTAGATTGGATAAAATGGATGTAGAGTGGATAAAAATGGATGTAGAGTGGATAAAATGGATGTAGAGTGGATAAAAATGGATGTAGAGTGGATAAAATGGATGTAGAGTGGATAAAAATGGATGTAGAGTGGATAAAATGGATGTAGAGTGCATAAAAATGGATGTAGAGTGGATACAAATGGATGTAGATTGGATAAAATGGATGTAGAGTTAATAAAAATGGATGTAGAGTGGGTATAATGGATGTAGAGAGGATAAAAAGGATGTGGAGTGGATAACAATGGATGTAGAGTGGATAAAATGGATGTAGAGTGGATAAAATGGATGAAGAGTGGATAAAATGGTTGTAGAGTGGATAAAATGGATGTAGATTGGATAAAATGGATGTAGAGTGGATAAAAATGGATGTAGAGTGGATAAAATGGATGTAGAGTGGATAAAAATGGATGTAGAGTGGATAAAATGGATGTAGAGTGGATAAAAATGGATGTAGAGTGGATAAAATGGATGTAGAGTGCATAAAAATGGATGTAGAGTGGATACAAATGGATGTAGATTGGATAAAATGGATGTAGAGTTAATAAAAATGGATGTAGAGTGGGTATAATGGATGTAGAGAGGATAAAAAGGATGTGGAGTGGATAACAATGGATGTAGAGTGGATAAAATGGATGTAGAGTGGATAAAATGGATGAAGAGTGGATATAATGGTTGTAGAGTGGATAAAATGGATGTAGAGTAGATAAAAATGGATGTAGAGTGGACAAAATGGATGTAGAGTGGATAAAAATGGATGTAGAGTGGATAAAATGGATGTAGAGTGCATAAAAATGGATGTTGAGTGGATAAAATGGATGTAGAGTGGATAAAATTAATGTACATTTAATAAAAATGGATGTAGAGTGGATAAAAATGGATGTAGAGTGGATAAAAATGGATGTAGAGTGGATAAAAATGGATGTTGAGTGGATAAAATGGATGTAGAGTGGATAAAATGGTTGTAGAGTGGATAAAAATGGATGTAGAGTGGATAAAATGGATGTAGAATGGATAAAATGGATGTAGAGTGGATAAAAATGGATGTAGAGAGGATAAAATGGATGTAGAGTGGATAAAATGGATGTACAGTTAATAAAAATGGATGTAGAGTGGAAATAATGGATGTAGAGAGGATAAAATGGATGTAGAATGGATAAAATGGATTTAGAGTTCATAAAAATGGATGTAGAGTGGATAAAAATGGATGTAGATTGGATAAAATGGATGTAGAGTTGATAAAATGGATGTAAAGTGGATAAAATGGATGTAGAGTTAATAAAAATGGATGTAGAGTGGAAATAATGGATGTAGAGAGGATAAAATGGATGTAGAGTGGATAAAATGGATGTAGAGTTCATAAAAATGGATGTAGAGTGGATAAAAATGGATGTAGATTGGATAAAATGGATGTGGAGTGGATAACAATGGATGTAGAGAGGATAAAAATGGATGTAGAGTGGATAAAATGGATGTAGAGTTGATAAAAATGGATGTAGAGTGGATAAAATGGATGTAGAGTTAATAAAAATGGATGTAGAGTGGAAATAATGGATGTAGAGAGGATAAAATGGATGTAGAGTGGATAAACATGGATGTAGATTGGGTAAAATGGATGTAGAGTTAATAAAAATGGATGTAGAGTGGAAATAATGGATGTAGAGAGGATAAAATGGATGTAGAGTGGATAAAAATGGATGTAGATTGGATAAAATGGATGTAGAGTGGATAAAAATGGATGTAGAGTATATAAATTGGATGTAGAGCATATAAAATGGATGTAGAGTGGATAAAAATGGATGTCGAGTGGATAAAATGGATGTAGAGTTGATAAAAATGGATGTAGAGTGGATAAAATGGATGTAGAGTTAATAAAAATGGATGTAGAGTGGAAATAATGGATGTAGAGAGGATAAAATGGATGTAGAGTGGATAAACATGGATGTAGATTGGATAAAATGGATGTAGAGTTAATAAAAGTGGATGTAGAGTGGATAAAATGGATGTAGAGTTGATAAAAATGGATGTAGAGTGGATAAAAATGGATGTAGATTGGATAAAATGGATGTAGAGTGGAT
The DNA here is from genome assembly GCA_933228935.1 of Pemphredon lugubris. Taxonomy (NCBI): domain Eukaryota; kingdom Metazoa; phylum Arthropoda; class Insecta; order Hymenoptera; family Crabronidae; genus Pemphredon; species Pemphredon lugubris. The sequence goes on from OW121816.1 coordinate 50,414,550, forward strand.
AAAAATGGATGTAGATTATATAAATTGGATGTAGAGTATATAAAATGGATGTAGAGTGGATAAAAATGGATGTCGAGTGGATAAAATGGATGTAGAGTGGATAAAAATGGATGTAGATTGGATAAAATGGATGTAGAGTTAATAAAAATGGATGTAGAGTGGATAAAATGGATGTATAGTGGATAAAAATGGATGTAGAGTAGATAAAATAGATGTAGAGTGGATAAAAATGGATGTAGAGTGGATAAAAATGGATGTAGATTGGATAAAATGGATGTAGAGTTAATAAAAGTGGATGTAGAGTGGATAAAATGGATGTAGAGTTGATAAAAATGGATGTAGAGTGGATAAAAATGGATGTAGATTGGATAAAAAGGATGTAGAGTGGATAAAAATGGATGTAGATTATATAAATTGGATGTAGAGTATATAAAATGGATGTAGAGTGGATAAAAATGGATGTCGAGTGGATAAAATGGATGTAGAGTGGATAAAAATGGATGTAGATTGGACAAAATGGATGTAGAGTTAATAAAAATGGATGTAGAGTGGATAAAATGGATGTAGAGTTAATAAAAATGGATGTAGAGTGGAAATAATGGATGTAGAGAGGATAAAATGGATGTAGAGTGGATAAACATGGATGTAGATTGGATAAAATGGATGTAGAGTTAATAAAAATGGATGTAGAGTGGATAAAAATGGATGTAGATTGGATAAAATGGATGTAGAGTGGATAAAAATGGATGTAGATTATATAAATTGGATGTAGAGTATATAAAAATGGATGTAGATTATATAAATTGGATGTAGAGTATATAAAATGGATGTAGAGTGGATAAAAATGGATGTCGAGTGGATAAAATGGATGTAGAGTGGATAAAAATGGATGTAGATTGGATAAAATGGATGTAGAGTTAATAAAAATGGATGTAGAGTGGATAAAATGGATGTATAGTGGATAAAAATGGATGTAGAGTAGATAAAATAGATGTAGAGTGGATAAAAATGGATGTAGAGTGGATAAAAATGGATGTAGATTGGATAAAATGGATGTAGAGTTAATAAAAGTGGATGTAGAGTGGATAAAATGGATGTAGAGTTGATAAAAATGGATGTAGAGTGGATAAAAATGGATGTAGATTGGATAAAATGGATGTAGAGTGGATAAAAATGGATGTAGATTATATAAATTGGATGTAGAGTATATAAAATGGATGTAGAGTGGAAAGAAATGGATGTCGAGTGGATAAAATGGATGTAGAGTGGATAAAAATGGATGTAGATTGGACAAAATGGATGTAGAGTTAATAAAAATGGATGTAGAGTGGATAAAATGGATGTATAGTGGATAAAAATGGATGTAGAGTGGATAAAAATGGATGTAGATTGGATAAAATGGATGTAGAGTGGATAAAAATGGATGTAGAGTGGATAAAATGGATGTAGAGTGGATAAAAATGGATGTAGAGTGGATAAAATGGATGTAGAGTGGATAAAAATGGATGTAGAGTGGATAAAATGGATGTAGAGTGCATAAAAATGGATGTAGAGTGGATACAAATGGATGTAGATTGGATAAAATGGATGTAGAGTTAATAAAAATGGATGTAGAGTGGGTATAATGGATGTAGAGAGGATAAAAAGGATGTGGAGTGGATAACAATGGATGTAGAGTGGATAAAATGGATGTAGAGTGGATAAAATGGATGAAGAGTGGATAAAATGGTTGTAGAGTGGATAAAATGGATGTAGATTGGATAAAATGGATGTAGAGTGGATAAAAATGGATGTAGAGTGGATAAAATGGATGTAGAGTGGATAAAAATGGATGTAGAGTGGATAAAATGGATGTAGAGTGGATAAAAATGGATGTAGAGTGGATAAAATGGATGTAGAGTGCATAAAAATGGATGTAGAGTGGATACAAATGGATGTAGATTGGATAAAATGGATGTAGAGTTAATAAAAATGGATGTAGAGTGGGTATAATGGATGTAGAGAGGATAAAAAGGATGTGGAGTGGATAACAATGGATGTAGAGTGGATAAAATGGATGTAGAGTGGATAAAATGGATGAAGAGTGGATAAAATGGTTGTAGAGTGGATAAAATGGATGTAGAGTAGATAAAAATGGATGTAGAGTGGACAAAATGGATGTAGAGTGGATAAAAATGGATGTAGAGTGGATAAAATGGATGTAGAGTGCATAAAAATGGATGTTGAGTGGATAAAATGGATGTAGAGTGGATAAAATTAATGTACATTTAATAAAAATGGATGTAGAGTGGATAAAAATGGATGTAGAGTGGATAAAAATGGATGTAGAGTGGATAAAAATGGATGTTGAGTGGATAAAATGGATGTAGAGTGGATAAAATGGTTGTAGAGTGGATAAAAATGGATGTAGAGTGGATAAAATGGATGTAGAATGGATAAAATGGATGTAGAGTGGATAAAAATGGATGTAGAGAGGATAAAATGGATGTAGAGTGGATAAAATGGATGTACAGTTAATAAAAATGGATGTAGAGTGGAAATAATGGATGTAGAGAGGATAAAATGGATGTAGAATGGATAAAATGGATTTAGAGTTCATAAAAATGGATGTAGAGTGGATAAAAATGGATGTAGATTGGATAAAATGGATGTAGAGTGGATAAAATGGATGTAAAGTGGATAAAATGGATGTAGAGTTAATAAAAATGGATGTAGAGTGGAAATAATGGATGTAGAGAGGATAAAATGGATGTAGAGTGGATAAAATGGATGTAGAGTTCATAAAAATGGATGTAGAGTGGATAAAAATGGATGTAGATTGGATAAAATGGATGTGGAGTGGATAACAATGGATGTAGAGAGGATAAAAATGGATGTAGATTGGATAAAATGGATGTAGGGTTGATAAAAATGGATGTAGAGTGGATAAAATGGATGTAGAGTTAATAAAAATGGATGTAGAGTGGAAATAATGGATGTAGAGAGGATAAAATGGATGTAGAGTGGATAAACATGGATGTAGATTGGGTAAAATGGATGTAGAGTTAATAAAAATGGATGTAGAGTGGAAATAATGGATGTAGAGAGGATAAAATGGATGTAGAGTGGATAAACATGGATGTAGATTGGATAAAATGGATGTAGAGTGGATAAAAATGGATGTAGAGTATATAAATTGGATGTAGAGCATATAAAATGGATGTAGAGTGGATAAAAATGGATGTCGAGTGGATAAAATGGATGTAGAGTTGATAAAAATGGATGTAGAGTGGATAAAATGGATGTAGAGTTAATAAAAATGGATGTAGAGTGGAAATAATGGATGTAGAGAGGATAAAATGGATGTAGAGTGGATAAACATGGATGTAGATTGGATAAAATGGATGTAGAGTTAATAAAAGTGGATGTAGAGTGGATAAAATGGATGTAGAGTTGATAAAAATGGATGTAGAGTGGATAAAAATGGATGTAGATTGGATAAAATGGATGTAGAGTGGATAAAAATGGATGTAGATTATATAAATTGGATGTAGAGTATATAAAATGGATGTAGAGTGGATAAAAATGGATGTCGAGTGGATAAAATGGATGTAGAGTGGATAAAAATGGATGTAGATTGGATAAAATGGATGTAGAGTTAATAAAAATGGATGTAGAGTGGATAAAATGGATGTATAGTGGATAAAAATGGATGTAGAGTAGATAAAATAGATGTAGAGTGGATAAAAATGGATGTAGAGTGGATAAAAATGGATGTAGATTGGATAAAATGGATGTAGAGTTAATAAAAGTGGATGTAGAGTGGATAAAATGGATGTAGAGTTGATAAAAATGGATGTAGAGTGGATAAAAATGGATGTAGATTGGATAAAAAGGATGTAGAGTGGATAAAAATGGATGTAGATTATATAAATTGGATGTAGAGTATATAAAATGGATGTAGAGTGGATAAAAATGGATGTCGAGTGGATAAAATGGATGTAGAGTGGATAAAAATGGATGTAGATTGGACAAAATGGATGTAGAGTTAATAAAAATGGATGTAGAGTGGATAAAATGGATGTATAGTGGATAAAAATGGATGTAGAGTGGATAAAAATGGATGTAGATTGGATAAAATGGATGTAGAGTGGATAAAAATGGATGTAGAGTGGATAAAATGGATGTAGAGTGGATAAAAATGGATGTAGAGTGGATAAAATGGATGTAGAGTGGATAAAAATGGATGTAGAGTGGATAAAATGGATGTAGAGTTAATAAAAATGGATGTAGAGTGGAAATAATGGATGTAGAGAGGATAAAATGGATGTAGAGTGGATAAAATGGATGTAGAGTTCATAAAAATGGATGTAGAGTGGATAAAAATGGATGTAGATTGGATAAAATGGATGTGGAGTGGATAACAATGGATGTAGAGAGGATAAAAATGGATGTAGATTGGATAAAATGGATGTAGGGTTGATAAAAATGGATGTAGAGTGGATAAAATGGATGTAGAGTTAATAAAAATGGATGTAGAGTGGAAATAATGGATGTAGAGAGGATAAAATGGATGTAGAGTGGATAAACATGGATGTAGATTGGGTAAAATGGATGTAGAGTTAATAAAAATGGATGTAGAGTGGAAATAATGGATGTAGAGAGGATAAAATGGATGTAGAGTGGATAAACATGGATGTAGATTGGATAAAATGGATGTAGAGTGGATAAAAATGGATGTAGAGTATATAAATTGGATGTAGAGTATATAAAATGGATGTAGAGTGGATAAAAATGGATGTCGAGTGGATAAAATGGATGTAGAGTTGATAAAAATGGATGTAGAGTGGATAAAATGGATGTAGAGTTAATAAAAATGGATGTAGAGTGGAAATAATGGATGTAGAGAGGATAAAATGGATGTAGAGTGGATAAACATGGATGTAGATTGGATAAAATGGATGTAGAGTTAATAAAAGTGGATGTAGAGTGGATAAAATGGATGTAGAGTTGATAAAAATGGATGTAGAGTGGATAAAAATGGATGTAGATTGGATAAAATGGATGTAGAGTGGATAAAAATGGATGTAGATTATATAAATTGGATGTAGAGTATATAAAATGGATGTAGAGTGGATAAAAATGGATGTCGAGTGGATAAAATGGATGTAGAGTGGATAAAAATGGATGTAGATTGGATAAAATGGATGTAGAGTTAATAAAAATGGATGTAGAGTGGATAAAATGGATGTATAGTGGATAAAAATGGATGTAGAGTAGATAAAATAGATGTAGAGTGGATAAAAATGGATGTAGAGTGGATAAAAATGGATGTAGATTGGATAAAATGGATGTAGAGTTAATAAAAGTGGATGTAGAGTGGATAAAATGGATGTAGAGTTGATAAAAATGGATGTAGAGTGGATAAAAATGGATGTAGATTGGATAAAAAGGATGTAGAGTGGATAAAAATGGATGTAGATTATATAAATTGGATGTAGAGTATATAAAATGGATGTAGAGTGGATAAAAATGGATGTCGAGTGGATAAAATGGATGTAGAGTGGATAAAAATGGATGTAGATTGGACAAAATGGATGTAGAGTTAATAAAAATGGATGTAGAGTGGATAAAATGGATGTAGAGTTAATAAAAATGGATGTAGAGTGGAAATAATGGATGTAGAGAGGATAAAATGGATGTAGAGTGGATAAACATGGATGTAGATTGGATAAAATGGATGTAGAGTTAATAAAAATGGATGTAGAGTGGATAAAAATGGATGTAGATTGGATAAAATGGATGTAGAGTGGATAAAAATGGATGTAGATTATATAAATTGGATGTAGAGTATATAAAAATGGATGTAGATTATATAAATTGGATGTAGAGTATATAAAATGGATGTAGAGTGGATAAAAATGGATGTCGAGTGGATAAAATGGATGTAGAGTGGATAAAAATGGATGTAGATTGGATAAAATGGATGTAGAGTTAATAAAAATGGATGTAGAGTGGATAAAATGGATGTATAGTGGATAAAAATGGATGTAGAGTAGATAAAATAGATGTAGAGTGGATAAAAATGGATGTAGAGTGGATAAAAATGGATGTAGATTGGATAAAATGGATGTAGAGTTAATAAAAGTGGATGTAGAGTGGATAAAATGGATGTAGAGTTGATAAAAATGGATGTAGAGTGGATAAAAATGGATGTAGATTGGATAAAATGGATGTAGAGTGGATAAAAATGGATGTAGATTATATAAATTGGATGTAGAGTATATAAAATGGATGTAGAGTGGAAAGAAATGGATGTCGAGTGGATAAAATGGATGTAGAGTGGATAAAAATGGATGTAGATTGGACAAAATGGATGTAGAGTTAATAAAAATGGATGTAGAGTGGATAAAATGGATGTATAGTGGATAAAAATGGATGTAGAGTGGATAAAAATGGATGTAGATTGGATAAAATGGATGTAGAGTGGATAAAAATGGATGTAGAGTGGATAAAATGGATGTAGAGTGGATAAAAATGGATGTAGAGTGGATAAAATGGATGTAGAGTGGATAAAAATGGATGTAGAGTGGATAAAATGGATGTAGAGTGCATAAAAATGGATGTAGAGTGGATAAAAATGGATGTAGATTGGATAAAATGGATGTAGAGTTAATAAAAATGGATGTAGAGTGGTTATAATGGATGTAGAGAGGATAAAAAGGATGTGGAGTGGATAACAATGGATGTAGAGTGGATAAAATGGATGTAGAGTGGATAAAATGGATGAAGAGTGGATAAAATGGTTGTAGAGTGGATAAAATGGATGTAGATTGGATAAAATGGATGTAGAGTGGATAAAAATGGATGTAGAGTGGATAAAATGGATGTAGAGTGGATAAAAATGGATGTAGAGTGGATAAAATGGATGTAGAGTGGATAAAAATGGATGTAGAGTGGATAAAATGGATGTAGAGTGCATAAAAATGGATGTAGAGTGGATACAAATGGATGTAGATTGGATAAAATGGATGTAGAGTTAATAAAAATGGATGTAGAGTGGGTATAATGGATGTAGAGAGGATAAAAAGGATGTGGAGTGGATAACAATGGATGTAGAGTGGATAAAATGGATGTAGAGTGGATAAAATGGATGAAGAGTGGATAAAATGGTTGTAGAGTGGATAAAATGGATGTAGAGTAGATAAAAATGGATGTAGAGTGGATAAAATGGATGTAGAGTGGATAAAAATGGATGTAGAGTGGATAAAATGGATGTAGAGTGCATAAAAATGGATGTTGAGTGGATAAAATGGATGTAGAGTGGATAAAATTAATGTACATTTAATAAAAATGGATGTAGAGTGGATAAAAATGGATGTAGAGTGGATAAAAATGGATGTAGAGTGGATAAAAATGGATGTTGAGTGGATAAAATGGATGTAGAGTGGATAAAATGGTTGTAGAGTGGATAAAAATGGATGTAGAGTGGATAAAATGGATGTAGAATGGATAAAATGGATGTAGAGTGGATAAAAATGGATGTAGAGAGGATAAAATGGATGTAGAGTGGATAAAATGGATGTACAGTTAATAAAAATGGATGTAGAGTGGAAATAATGGATGTAGAGAGGATAAAATGGATGTAGAATGGATAAAATGGATTTAGAGTTCATAAAAATGGATGTAGAGTGGATAAAAATGGATGTAGATTGGATAAAATGGATGTAGAGTTGATAAAATGGATGTAAAGTGGATAAAATGGATGTAGAGTTAATAAAAATGGATGTAGAGTGGAAATAATGGATGTAGAGAGGATAAAATGGATGTAGAGTGGATAAAATGGATGTAGAGTTCATAAAAATGGATGTAGAGTGGATAAAAATGGATGTAGATTGGATAAAATGGATGTGGAGTGGATAACAATGGATGTAGAGAGGATAAAAATGGATGTAGATTGGATAAAATGGATGTAGGGTTGATAAAAATGGATGTAGAGTGGATAAAATGGATGTAGAGTTAATAAAAATGGATGTAGAGTGGAAATAATGGATGTAGAGAGGATAAAATGGATGTAGAGTGGATAAACATGGATGTAGAGTGGGTAAAATGGATGTAGAGTTAATAAAAATGGATGTAGAGTGGAAATAATGGATGTAGAGAGGATAAAATGGATGTAGAGTGGATAAAAATGGATGTAGATTGGATAAAATGGATGTAGAGTGGATAAAAATGGATGTAGAGTATATAAATTGGATGTAGAGCATATAAAATGGATGTAGAGTGGATAAAAATGGATGTCGAGTGGATAAAATGGATGTAGAGTTGATAAAAATGGATGTAGAGTGGATAAAATGGATGTAGAGTTAATAAAAATGGATGTAGAGTGGAAATAATGGATGTAGAGAGGATAAAATGGATGTAGAGTGGATAAACATGGATGTAGATTGGATAAAATGGATGTAGAGTTAATAAAAGTGGATGTAGAGTGGATAAAATGGATGTAGAGTTGATAAAAATGGATGTAGAGTGGATAAAAATGGATGTAGATTGGATAAAATGGATGTAGAGTGGATAAAAATGGATGTAGATTATATAAATTGGATGTAGAGTATATAAAATGGATGTAGAGTGGATAAAAATGGATGTCGAGTGGATAAAATGGATGTAGAGTGGATAAAAATGGATGTAGATTGGATAAAATGGATGTAGAGTTAATAAAAATGGATGTAGAGTGGATAAAATGGATGTATAGTGGATAAAAATGGATGTAGAGTAGATAAAATAGATGTAGAGTGGATAAAAATGGATGTAGAGTGGATAAAAATGGATGTAGATTGGATAAAATGGATGTAGAGTTAATAAAAGTGGATGTAGAGTGGATAAAATGGATGTAGAGTTGATAAAAATGGATGTAGAGTGGATAAAAATGGATGTAGATTGGATAAAAAGGATGTAGAGTGGATAAAAATGGATGTAGATTATATAAATTGGATGTAGAGTATATAAAATGGATGTAGAGTGGATAAAAATGGATGTCGAGTGGATAAAATGGATGTAGAGTGGATAAAAATGGATGTAGATTGGATAAAATGGATGTAGAGTTAATAAAAATGGATGTAGAGTGGATAAAATGGATGTATAGTGGATAAAAATGGATGTAGAGTGGATAAAAATGGATGTAGATTGGATAAAATGGATGTAGAGTGGATAAAAATGGATGTAGAGTGGATAAAATGGATGTAGAGTGGATAAAAATGGATGTAGAGTGGATAAAATGGATGTAGAGTGGATAAAAATGGATGTAGAGTGGATAAAATGGATGTAGAGTGCATAAAAATGGATGTAGAGTGGATACAAATGGATGTAGATTGGATAAAATGGATGTAGAGTTAATAAAAATGGATGTAGAGTGGGTATAATGGATGTAGAGAGGATAAAAAGGATGTGGAGTGGATAACAATGGATGTAGAGTGGATAAAATGGATGTTGAGTGGATAAAATGGATGAAGAGTGGATAAAATGGTTGTAGAGTGGATAAAATGGATGTAGAGTAGATAAAAATGGATGTAGAGTGGACAAAATGGATGTAGAGTGGATAAAAATGGATGTAGAGTGGATAAAATGGATGTAGAGTGCATAAAAATGGATGTTGAGTGGATAAAATGGATGTAGAGTGGATAAAATTAATGTACATTTAATAAAAATGGATGTAGAGTGGATAAAAATGGATGTAGAGTGGATAAAAATGGATGTAGATTGGATAAAATGGTTGTAGAGTTAATAAAAGTGGATGTAGAGTGGATAAAATGGATGTAGAGTTGATAAAAATGGATGTAGAGTGGATAAAAATGGATGTAGATTATATAAATTGGATGTAGAGTATATGAAATGGATGTAGAGTGGATAAAAATGGATGTCGAGTGGATAAAATGGATGTAGAGTGGATAAAATGGATGTAGATTGGATAAAATGGATGTAGAGTTAATAAAAATGGATGTAGAGTGGATAAAATGGATGTATAGTGGATAAAAATGGATGTAGAGTAGATAAAATAGATGTAGAGTGGATAAAAATGGATGTAGAATGGATAAAATGGATGTCGAGTGGATAAAATGGATGTAGAGTGGATAAAAATGGATGTAGAGTATATAAATTGGATGTAGAGTATATAAAATGGATGTAGAGTGGATAAAAATGGATGTCGAGTGGATAAAATGGATATAGAGTGGATAAAAATGGATGTAGATTGGATAAAATGGATGTAGGGTTGATAAAAATGGATGTAGAGTGGATAAAATGGATGTAGAGTTAATAAAAATGGATGTAGAGTGGAAATAATGGATGTAGAGAGGATAAAATGGATGTAGAGTGGATAAACATGGATGTAGATTGGATAAAATGGATGTAGAGTGGATAAAAATGGATGTAGAGTATATAAATTGGATGTAGAGCATATAAAATGGATGTAGAGTGGATAAAAATGGATGTCGAGTGGATAAAATGGATATAGAGTGGATAAAAATGGATGTAGATTGGATAAAATGGATGTAGAGTTGATAAAAATGGATGTAGAGTGGATAAAATGGATGTAGAGTTAATAAAAATGGATGTAGAGTGGAAATAATGGATGTAGAGAGGATAAAATGGATGTAGAGTGGATAAACATGGATGTAGATTGGATAAAATGGATGTAGAGTTAATAAAAGTGGATGTAGAGTGGATAAAATGGGTGTAGAGTTGATAAAAATGGATGTAGAGTGGATAAAAATGGATGTAGATTGGATAAAATGGATGTAGAGTGGATAAAAATGGATGTAGATTATATAAATTGGATGTAGAGTATATAAAATGAATGTAGAGTGGATAAAAATGGATGTCGAGTGGATAAAATGGATGTAGAGTGGATAAAAATGGATGTAGATTGGATAAAATGGATGTAGAGTTAATAAAAATGGATGTAGAGTGGATAAAATGGATGTATAGTGGATAAAAATGGATGTAGAGTAGATAAAATAGATGTAGAGTGGATAAAAATGGATGTAGAGTGGATAAAAATGGATGTAGATTGGATAAAATGGATGTAGAGTTAATAAAAGTGGATGTAGAGTGGATAAAATGGATGTAGAGTTGATAAAAATGGATGTAGAGTGGATAAAAATGGATGTAGATTGGATAAAATGGATGTAGAGTGGATAAAAATGGATGTAGATTATATAAATTGGATGTAGAGTATATAAAATGGATGTAGAGTGGATAAAAATGGATGTCGAGTGGATAAAATGGATGTAGAGTGGATAAAAATGGATGTAGATTGGACAAAATGGATGTAGAGTTAATAAAAATGGATGTAGAGTGGATAAAATGGATGTATAGTGGATAAAAATGGATGTAGAGTGGATAAAAATGGATGTAGATTGGATAAAATGGATGTAGAGTGGATAAAAATGGATGTAGAGTGGATAAAATGGATGTAGAGTGGATAAAAATGGATGTAGAGTGGATAAAATGGATGTAGAGTGGATAAAAATGGATGTGGAGTGGATAAAATGGATGTAGAGTGCATAAAAATGGATGTAGAGTGGATACAAATGGATGTAGATTGGATAAAATGGATGTAGAGTTAATAAAAATGGATGTAGAGTGGGTATAATGGATGTAGAGAGGATAAAAAGGATGTGGAGTGGATAACAATGGATGTAGAGTGGATAAAATGGATGTAGAGTGGATAAAATGGATGAAGAGTGGATAAAATGGTTGTAGAGTGGATAAAAATGGATGTCGAGTGGATAAAATGGATGTAGAGTGGATAAAAATGGATGTAGATTGGATAAAATGGATGTAGAGTTAATAAAAATGGATGTAGAGTGGATAAAATGGATGTATAGTGGATAAAAATGGATGTAGAGTAGATAAAATAGATGTAGAGTGGATAAAAATGGATGTAGAGTGGATAAAAATGGATGTAGATTGGATAAAATGGATGTAGAGTTAATAAAAGTGGATGTAGAGTGGATAAAATGGATGTAGAGTTGATAAAAATGGATGTAGAGTGGATAAAAATGGATGTAGATTGGATAAAATGGATGTAGAGTGGATAAAAATGGATGTAGATTATATAAATTGGATGTAGAGTATATAAAATGGATGTAGAGTGGATAAAAATGGATGTCGAGTGGATAAAATGGATGTAGAGTGGATAAAAATGGATGTAGATTGGACAAAATGGATGTAGAGTTAATAAAAATGGATGTAGAGTGGATAAAATGGATGTATAGTGGATAAAAATGGATGTAGAGTGGATAAAAATGGATGTAGATTGGATAAAATGGATGTTGAGTGGATAAAGTGGATGTAGAGTGGATAAAATGGATGTAGAGTTGATAAAAATGGATGTAGAGTGGATAAAAATGGATGTAGATTATATAAATTGGATGTAGAGTATATAAAATGGATGTAGAGTGGATAAAAATGGATGTCGAGTGGATAAAATGGATGTAGAGTGGATAAAAATGGATGTAGATTGGATAAAATGGATGTAGAGTTAATAAAAATGGATGTAGAGTGGATAAAATGGATGTATAGTGGATAAAAATGGATGTAGAGTAGATAAAATAGATGTAGAGTGGATAAAAATGGATGTAAAGTGGATAAAAATGGATGTAGATTGGATAAAATGGATGTAGAGTTAATAAAAGTGGATGTAGAGTGGATAAAATGGATGTAGAGTTGATAAAAATGGATGTGGAGTGGATAAAAATGGATGTAGATTGGATAAAATGGATGTAGAGTGGATAAAAATGGATGTAGATTATATAAATTGGATGTAGAGTATATAAAATGGATGTAGAGTGGATAAAAATGGATGTCGAGTGGATAAAATGGATGTAGAGTGGATAAAAATGGATGTAGATTGGACAAAATGGATGTAGAGTTAATAAAAATGGATGTAGAGTGGATAAAATGGATGTATAGTGGATAAAAATGGATGTAGAGTAGATAAAATAGATGTAGAGTGGATAAAAATGGATGTAGAGTGGATAAAATGGATGTCGAGTGGATAAAATGGATGTAGAGTGGATAAAAATAGATGTAGAGTGGATACAATGGATGTAGAGTGGATAAAAATGGATGTAGAGTGGATAAAATGGATGTAGAGTGGATAAAAATGGATGTAGAGTGGATAAAATGGATGTAGAGTGCATAAAAATGGATGTAGAGTGGATAAAAATAGATGTAGATTGGATAAAATGGATGTAGAGTGGATAAAAATGGATGTAGATTATATAAATTGGATGTAGAGTATATAAAATGGATGTAGAGTGGATAAAAATGGATGTCGAGTGGATAAAATGGATGTAGAGTGGATAAAATGGATGTAGATTGGATAAAATGGATGTAGAGTGGATAAAATGGATGTATAGTGGATAAAAATGGATGTAGAGTAGATAAAATAGATGTAGAGTGGATAAAAATGGATGTAGAGTGGATAAAATGGATGTCGAGTGGATAAAATGGATGTAGAGTGGATAAAAATGGATGTAGATTGGATAAAATGGATGTAGAGTTAATAAAAATGGATGTAGAGTGGAAATAATGGATGTAGAGAGGATAAAATGGATGTAGAGTGGATAAAATGGATGTAGAGTTCATAAAAATGGATGTAGAGTGGATAAAATGGATGTAGAGTGGATAAAATGATTGTAGAGTGGATAAAATGGATGTAGAGTGGATAAAAATGGATGTCGAGTGGATAAAATGGATGTAGAGTGGATAAAATGGATGTAGATTGGATAAAATGGATGTAGAGTGGATAAAATGGATGTATAGTGGATAAAAATGGATGTAGAGTAGATAAAATAGATGTAGAGTGGATAAAAATGGATGTAGAGTGGATAAAATGGATGTCGAGTGGATAAAATGGATGTAGAGTGGATAAAAATGGATGTAGATTGGATAAAATGGATGTAGAGTTAATAAAAATGGATGTAGAGTGGAAATAATGGATGTAGAGAGGATAAAATGGATGTAGAGTGGATAAAATGGATGTAGAGTTCATAAAAATGGATGTAGAGTGGATAAAATGGATGTAGAGTGGATAAAATGGATGTAGAGTGGATAAAATGGATGTAGAGTGGATAAAAATGGATGTTGAGTGGATAAAATGGATGTAGAGTGGATAAAATGGTTGTAGAGTGGATAAAAATGGATGTAGAGTGGATAAAATGGATGTAGAATGGATAAAATGGATGTAGAGTGGATAAAAATGGATGTAGAGAGGATAAAATGGATGTAGAGTGGATAAAATGGATGTACAGTTAATAAAAATGGATGTAGAGTGGAAATAATGGATGTAGAGAGGATAAAATGGATGTAGAATGGATAAAATGGATTTAGAGTTCATAAAAATGGATGTAGAGTGGATAAAAATGGATGTAGATTGGATAAAATGGATGTAGAGTTGATAAAATGGATGTAAAGTGGATAAAATGGATGTAGAGTTAATAAAAATGGATGTAGAGTGGAAATAATGGATGTAGAGAGGATAAAATGGATGTAGAGTGGATAAAATGGATGTAGAGTTCATAAAAATGGATGTAGAGTGGATAAAAATGGATGTAGATTGGATAAAATGGATGTGGAGTGGATAACAATGGATGTAGAGAGGATAAAAATGGATATAGGGTAGATAAAATGGATGTAGAGTTAATAAAAATGGATGTAGAGTGGATATAATGGATGTAGAGAGGATAAAATTGATGTGGAGTGGATAACAATGGATGTAGAGTGGATAAAATGGATGTAGAGTGGATAAAAATGGATGTAGAGTGGATAAAATGGATGTAGAGTTGATAAAAATGGATGTAGGGTGGATAAAATGGATGTAAAGTGGATAAAATGGATGTAGAGTTAATAAAAATGGATGTAGAGTGGATAAAATGGATGTGGAGTGGATAACAATGGATGTAGAGAGGATAAAAATGGATATAGGGTAGATAAAATGGATGTAGAGTTAATAAAAATGGATGTAGAGTGGATATAATGGATGTAGAGAGGATAAAATTGATGTGGAGTGGATAACAATGGATGTAGAGTGGATAAAATGGATGTAGAGTGGATAAAAATGGATGTAGAGTGGATAAAATGGATGTAGAGTTGATAAAAATGGATGTAGGGTGGATAAAATGGATGTAAAGTGGATAAAATGGATGTAGAGTTAATAAAAATGGATGTAGAGTGGAAATAATGGATGTAGAGAGGATAAAATGGATGTAGAGTGGATAAAAATAGATGTAGATTGGATAAAATGGATGTGGAGTGGATAACAATGGATGTAGAGAGGATAAAAATGGATATAGGGTAGATAAAATGGATGTAGAGTTAATAAAAATGGATGTAGAGTGGATATAATGGATGTAGAGAGGATAAAATGGATGTGGAGTGGATAACAATGGATGTAGAGTGGATAAAATGGATGTAGAGTGGATAAAATGGATGAAGAGTGGATAAAATGGTTGTAGAGTGGATAAAATGAATGTAGAGTGGATAAAAATGGATGTAGATTGGATAAAATGGATGTGGAGTGGATAACAATGGATGTAGAGAGGATAAAAATGGATATAGGGTAGATAAAATGGATGTAGAGTGGATAAAAATGGATGTAGATTATATAAATTGGATGTAGAGTATATGAAATGGATGTAGAGTGGATAAAATGGATGTAGATTGGATAAAATGGATGTAGAGTTAATAAAAATGGATGTAGAGTGGATAAAATGGATGTATAGTGGATAAAAATGGATGTAGAGTAGATAAAATAGATGTAGAGTGGATAAAAATGGATGTAGAGTGGATAAAATGGATGTCGAGTGGATAAAATGGATGTAGAGTGGATAAAAATGGATGTAGAGTATATAAATTGGATGTAGAGTATATAAAATGGATGTAGAGTGGATAAAAATGGATGTCGAGTGGATAAAATGGATATAGAGTGGATAAAAATGGATGTAGATTGGATAAAATGGATGTAGAGTTGATAAAAATGGATGTAGAGTGGATAAAATGGATGTAGAGTTAATAAAAATGGATGTAGAGTGGAAATAATGGATGTAGAGAGGATAAAATGGATGTAGAGTGGATAAACATGGATGTAGATTGGATAAAATGGATGTAGAGTTAATAAAAATGGATGTAGAGTGGAAATAATGGATGTAGAGAGGATAAAATGGATGTAGAGTGGATAAACATGGATGTAGATTGGATAAAATGGATGTAGAGTGGATAAAAATGGATGTAGAGTATATAAATTGGATGTAGAGTATATAAAATGGATGTAGAGTGGATAAAAATGGATGTCGAGTAGATAAAATGGATATAGAGTGGATAAAAATGGATGTAGATTGGATAAAATGGATGTAGAGTTGATAAAAATGGATGTAGAGTGGATAAAATGGATGTAGAGTTAATAAAAATGGATGTAGAGTGGAAATAATGGATGTAGAGAGGATAAAATGGATGTAGAGTGGATAAACATGGATGTAGATTGGATAAAATGGATGTAGAGTTAATAAAAGTGGATGTAGAGTGGATAAAATGGATGTAGAGTTGATAAAAATGGATGTAGAGTGGATAAAAATGGATGTAGATTGGATAAAATGGATGTAGAGTGGATAAAAATGGATGTAGATTATATAAATTGGATGTAGAGTATATAAAATGGATGTAGAGTGGATAAAAATGGATGTCGAGTGGATAAAATGGATGTAGAGTGGATAAAAATGGATGTAGATTGGATAAAATGGATGTAGAGTTAATAAAAATGGATGTAGAGTGGATAAAATGGATGTATAGTGGATAAAAATGGATGTAGAGTAGATAAAATAGATGTAGAGTGGATAAAAATGGATGTAGAGTGGATAAAAATGGATGTAGATTGGATAAAATGGATGTAGAGTTAATAAAAGTGGATGTAGAGTGGATAAAATGGATGTAGAGTTGACAAAAATGGATGTAGAGTGGATAAAAATGGATGTAGATTGGATAAAATGGATGTAGAGTGGATAAAAATGGATGTAGATTATATAAATTGGATGTAGAGTATATGAAATGGATGTAGAGTGGATAAAAATGGATGTAGAGTGGATAAAATGGATGTAGAGTTAATAAAAATGGATGTAGAGTGGAAATAATGGATGTAGAGAGGATAAAATGGATGTAGAGTGGATAAAATGGATGTAGAGTTCATAAAAATGGATGTAGAGTGGATAAAATGGATGTAGAGTGGATAAAATCATTGTAGAGTGGATAAAATGGATGTAGAGTGGATAAAAATGGATGTAGAGTGGATAAAATGGATGTAGAGTGGATAAAATGTTTGTAGAGTGGATAAAAATGGATGTAGAGTGGATAAAATGGATGTAGAATGGATAAAATGGATGTAGAGTGGATAAAAATGGATGTAGAGAGGATAAAATGGATGTAGAGTGGATAAAATGGATGTACAGTTAATAAAAATGGATGTAGAGTGGAAATAATGGATGTAGAGAGGATAAAATGGATGTAGAATGGATAAAATGGATTTAGAGTTCATAAAAATGGATGTAGAGTGGATAAAAATGGATGTAGATTGGATAAAATGGATGTAGAGTTGATAAAATGGATGTAAAGTGGATAAAATGGATGTAGAGTTAATAAAAATGGATGTAGAGTGGAAATAATGGATGTAGAGAGGATAAAATGGATGTAGAGTGGATAAAATGGATGTAGAGTTCATAAAAATGGATGTAGAGTGGATAAAAATGGATGTAGATTGGATAAAATGGATGTGGAGTGGATAACAATGGATGTAGAGAGGATAAAAATGGATATAGGGTAGATAAAATGGATGTAGAGTTAATAAAAATGGATGTAGAGTGGATATAATGGATGTAGAGAGGATAAAATGGATGTGGAGTGGATAACAATGGATGTAGAGTGGATAAAATGGATGTAGAGTGGATAAAATGGATAAAGAGTGGATAAAATGGTTGTAGAGTGGATAAAATGGATGTAGAGTGGATAAAAATGGATGTAGATTGGATAAAATGGATGTGGAGTGGATAACAATGGATGTAGAGAGGATAAAAATGGATATAGGGAAGATAAAATGGATGTAGAGTGGATAAAAATGGATGTAGATTATATAAATTGGATGTAGAGTATATGAAATGGATGTAGAGTGGATAAAAATGGATGTCGAGTGGATAAAATGGATGTAGAGTGGATAAAATGGATGTAGATTGGATAAAATGGATGTAGAGTTAATAAAAATGGATGTAGAGTGGATAAAATGGATGTATAGTGGATAAAAATGGATGTAGAGTAGATAAAATAGATGTAGAGTGGATAAAAATGGATGTAGAGTGGATAAAATGGATGTCGAGTGGATAAAATGGATGTAGAGTGGATAAAAATGGATGTAGAGTATATAAATTGGATGTAGAGTATATAAAATGGATGTAGAGTGGATAAAAATGGATGTCGAGTGGATAAAATGGATATAGAGTGGATAAAAATGGATGTAGATTGGATAAAATGGATGTAGAGTTGATAAAAATGGATGTAGAGTGGATAAAATGGATGTAGAGTTAATAAAAATGGATGTAGAGTGGAAATAATGGATGTAGAGAGGATAAAATGGATGTAGAGTGGATAAACATGGATGTAGATTGGATAAAATGGATGTAGAGTTAATAAAAATGGATGTAGAGTGGAAATAATGGATGTAGAGAGGATAAAATGGATGTAGAGTGGATAAACATGGATGTAGATTGGATAAAATGGATGTAGAGTGGATAAAAATGGATGTAGAGTATATAAATTGGATGTAGAGTATATAAAATGGATGTAGAGTGGATAAAAATGGATGTCGAGTGGATAAAATGGATATAGAGTGGATAAAAATGCATGTAGATTGGATAAAATGGATGTAGAGTTGATAAAAATGGATGTAGAGTGGATAAAATGGATGTAGAGTTAATAAAAATGGATGTAGAGTGGAAATAATGGATGTAGAGAGGATAAAATGGATGTAGAGTTGATAAAAATGGATGTAGAGTGGATAAAAATGGATGTAGATTGGATAAAATGGATGTAGAGTGGATAAAAATGGATGTAGATTATATAAATTGGATGTAGAGTATATAAAATGGATGTAGAGTGGATAAAAATGGATGTCGAGTGGATAAAATGGATGTAGATTGGATAAAATGGATGTAGAGTTAATAAAAGTGGATGTAGAGCGGATAAAATGGATGTAGAGTTGATAAAAATGGATGTAGAGTGGATAAAAATGGATGTAGATTGGATAAAATGGATGTAGAGTGGATAAAAATGGATGTAGATTATATAAATTGGATGTAGAGTATATAAAATGGATGTAGAGTGGATAAAAATGGATGTCGAGTGGATAAAATGGATGTAGAGTGGATAAAAATGGATGTAGTTTGGATAAAATGGATGTAGAGTTAATAAAAATGGATGTAGAGTGGATAAAATGGATGTATAGTGGATAAAAATGGATGTAGAGTAGATAAAATAGATGTAGAGTGGATAAAAATGGATGTAGAGTGGATAAAAATGGATGTAGATTGGATAAAATGGATGTAGAGTTAATAAAAGTGGATGTAGAGTGGATAAAATGGATGTAGAGTTGATAAAAATGGATGTAGAGTGGATAAAAATGGATGTAGATTGGATAAAATGGATGTAGAGTGGATAAAAATGGATGTAGATTATATAAATTGGATGTAGAGTATATAAAATGGATGTAGAGTGGATAAAAATGGATGTCGAGTGGATAAAATGGATGTAGAGTTAATAAAAATGGATGTAGAGTGGATAAAATGGATGTATAGTGGATAAAAATGGATGTAGAGTAGATAAAATAGATGTAGAGTGGATAAAAATGGATGTAGAGTGGATAAAATGGATGTCGAGTGGATAAAATGGATGTAGAGTGGATAAAAATAGATGTAGAGTGGATAAAAATGGATGTAGAGTGGATACAATGGATGTAGAGTGGATAAAAATGGATGTAGAGTGGATAAAAATGGATGTAGATTGGATAAAATGGATGTAGAGTGGATAAAAATGGATGTAGATTATATAAATTGGATGTAGAGTATATAAAATGGATGTAGAGTGGATAAAAATGGATGTCGAGTGGATAAAATGGATGTAGAGTGGATAAAAATGGATGTAGTTTGGATAAAATGGATGTAGAGTTAATAAAAATGGATGTAGAGTGGATAAAATGGATGTATAGTGGATAAAAATGGATGTAGAGTAGATAAAATAGATGTAGAGTGGATAAAAATGGATGTAGAGTGGATAAAAATGGATGTAGATTGGATAAAATGGATGTAGAGTTAATAAAAGTGGATGTAGAGTGGATAAAATGGATGTAGAGTTGATAAAAATGGATGTAGAGTGGATAAAAATGGATGTAGATTGGATAAAATGGATGTAGAGTGGATAAAAATGGATGTAGATTATATAAATTGGATGTAGAGTATATAAAATGGATGTAGAGTGGATAAAAATGGATGTCGAGTGGATAAAATGGATGTAGAGTTAATAAAAATGGATGTAGAGTGGATAAAATGGATGTATAGTGGATAAAAATGGATGTAGAGTAGATAAAATAGATGTAGAGTGGATAAAAATGGATGTAGAGTGGATAAAATGGATGTCGAGTGGATAAAATGGATGTAGAGTGGATAAAAATAGATGTAGAGTGGATAAAAATGGATGTAGAGTGGATACAATGGATGTAGAGTGGATAAAAATGGATGTATAGTGGATAAAATGGATGTAGAGTGGATAAAATGGATGTAGAGTGCATAAAAATGGATGTTGAGTGGATAAAATGGATGTAGAGTGGATAAAATGGATGTACATTTAATAAAAATGGATGTAGAGTGGATAAAAATGGATGTAGAGTGGATAAAAATGGATGTAGATTGGATAAAATGGATGTATAGTGGATAAAAATGGATGTAGAGTAGATAAAATAGATGTAGAGTGGATAAAAATGGATGTAGAGTGGATAAAAATGGATGTAGATTGGATAAAATGGATGTAGAGTTAATAAAAGTGGATGTAGAGTGGATAAAATGGATGTAGAGTTGATAAAAATGGATGTAGAGTGGATAAAAATGGATGTAGATTGGATAAAATGGATGTAGAGTGGATAAAAATGGATGTAGATTATATAAATTGGATGTAGAGTATATAAAATGGATGTAGAGTGGATAAAAATGGATGTCGAGTGGATAAAATGGATGTAGAGTGGATAAAAATGGATGTAGATTGGACAAAATGGATGTAGAGTTAATAAAAATGGATGTAGAGTGGATAAAATGGATGTATAGTGGATAAAAATGGATGTAGAGTGGATAAAAATGGATGTAGATTGGATAAAATGGATGTAGAGTGGATAAAAATGGATGTAGAGTGGATAAAATGGATGTAGAGTTAATAAAAATGGATGTAGAGTGGAAATAATGGATGTAGAGAGGATAAAATGGATGTAGAGTGGATAAAATGGATGTAGAGTTCATAAAAATGGATGTAGAGTGGATAAAAATGGATGTAGATTGGATAAAATGGATGTAAAGTGGATAAAAATGGATGTAGAGTGGATAAAATGGATGTAGAGTTGATAAAAATGGATGTGGAGTGGATAAAAATGGATGTAGATTGGATAAAATAGATGTAAAGTGGATAAAAATGGATGTAGATTATATAAATTGGATGTAGAGTATATAAAATGGATGTAGAGTGGATAAAAATGGATGTCGAGTGGATAAAATGGATGTAGAGTGGATAAAAATGGATGTAGAGTGGATAAAATGGATGTAGAGTGGATAAAATGGATGTAGAGTGCATAAAAATGGATGTTGAGTGGATAAAGTGGATGTAGAGTGGATAAAATGGATGTAGAGTTGATAAAAATGGATGTAGAGTGGATAAAAATGGATGTAGATTATATAAATTGGATGTAGAGTATATAAAATGGATGTAGAGTGGATAAAAATGGATGTCGAGTGGATAAAATGGATGTAGAGTGGATAAAATGGATGTAGATTGGATAAAATGGATGTAGAGTGGATAAAATGGATGTATAGTGGATAAAAATGGATGTAGAGTAGATAAAATAGATGTAGAGTGGATAAAAATGGATGTAGAGTGGATAAAATGGATGTCGAGTGGATAAAATGGATGTAGAGTGGATAAAAATGGATGTAGATTGGATAAAATGGATGTAGAGTTAATAAAAATGGATGTAGAGTGGAAATAATGGATGTAGAGAGGATAAAATGGATGTAGAGTGGATAAAAATGGATGTAGAGTGGAAATAATGGATGTAGAGAGGATAAAATGGATGTAGAGTGGATAAACATGGATGTAGATTGGATAAAATGGATGTAGAGTGGATAAAAATGGATGTAGAGTATATAAATTGGATGTAGAGTATATAAAATGGATGTAGAGTGGATAAAAATGGATGTCGAGTAGATAAAATGGATATAGAGTGGATAAAAATGGATGTAGATTGGATAAAATGGATGTAGAGTTGATAAAAATGGATGTAGAGTGGATAAAATGGATGTAGAGTTAATAAAAATGGATGTAGAGTGGAAATAATGGATGTAGAGAGGATAAAATGGATGTAGAGTGGATAAACATGGATGTAGATTGGATAAAATGGATGTAGAGTTAATAAAAGTGGATGTAGAGTGGATAAAATGGATGTAGAGTTGATAAAAATGGATGTAGAGTGGATAAAAATGGATGTAGATTGGATAAAATGGATGTAGAGTGGATAAAAATGGATGTAGATTATATAAATTGGATGTAGAGTATATAAAATGGATGTAGAGTGGATAAAAATGGATGTCGAGTGGATAAAATGGATGTAGAGTGGATAAAAATGGATGTAGATTGGATAAAATGGATGTAGAGTTAATAAAAATGGATGTAGAGTGGATAAAATGGATGTATAGTGGATAAAAATGGATGTAGAGTAGATAAAATAGATGTAGAGTGGATAAAAATGGATGTAGAGTGGATAAAAATGGATGTAGATTGGATAAAATGGATGTAGAGTTAATAAAAGTGGATGTAGAGTGGATAAAATGGATGTAGAGTTGACAAAAATGGATGTAGAGTGGATAAAAATGGATGTAGATTGGATAAAATGGATGTAGAGTGGATAAAAATGGATGTAGATTATATAAATTGGATGTAGAGTATATAAAATGGATGTAGAGTGGATAAAAATGGATGTCGAGTGGATAAAATGGATGTAGAGTGGATAAAAATGGATGTAGATTGGACAAAATGGATGTAGAGTTAATAAAAATGGATGTAGAGTGGATAAAATGGATGTATAGTGGATAAAAATGGATGTAGAGTGGATAAAAATGGATGTAGATTGGATAAAATTGATGTAGAGTGGATAAAAATGGATGTAGAGTGGATAAAATGGATGTAGAGTTAATAAAAATGGATGTAGAGTGGAAATAATGGATGTAGAGAGGATAAAATGGATGTAGAGTGGATAAAATGGATGTAGAGTTCATAAAAATGGATGTAGAGTGGATAAAATGGATGTAGAGTGGATAAAATCATTGTAGAGTGGATAAAATGGATGTAGAGTGGATAAAAATGGATGTAGAGTGGATAAAATGGATGTAGAGTGGATAAAATGGTTGTAGAGTGGATAAAAATGGATGTAGAGTGGATAAAATGGATGTAGAATGGATAAAATGGATGTAGAGTGGATAAAAATGGATGTAGAGAGGATAAAATGGATGTAGAGTATATAAATTGGATGTAGAGTATATAAAATGGATGTAGAGTGGATAAAAATGGATGTCGAGTAGATAAAATGGATATAGAGTGGATAAAAATGGATGTAGATTGGATAAAATGGATGTAGAGTTGATAAAAATGGATGTAGAGTGGATAAAATGGATGTAGAGTTAATAAAAATGGATGTAGAGTGGAAATAATGGATGTAGAGAGGATAAAATGGATGTAGAGTGGATAAACATGGATGTAGATTGGATAAAATGGATGTAGAGTTAATAAAAGTGGATGTAGAGTGGATAAAATGGATGTAGAGTTGATAAAAATGGATGTAGAGTGGATAAAAATGGATGTAGATTGGATAAAATGGATGTAGAGTGGATAAAAATGGATGTAGATTATATAAATTGGATGTAGAGTATATAAAATGGATGTAGAGTGGATAAAAATGGATGTCGAGTGGATAAAATGGATGTAGAGTGGATAAAAATGGATGTAGATTGGATAAAATGGATGTAGAGTTAATAAAAATGGATGTAGAGTGGATAAAATGGATGTATAGTGGATAAAAATGGATGTAGAGTAGATAAAATAGATGTAGAGTGGATAAAAATGGATGTAGAGTGGATAAAAATGGATGTAGATTGGATAAAATGGATGTAGAGTTAATAAAAGTGGATGTAGAGTGGATAAAATGGATGTAGAGTTGACAAAAATGGATGTAGAGTGGATAAAAATGGATGTAGAGTGGATAAAAATGGATGTAGATTGGATAAAATGGATGTAGAGTTAATAAAAATGGATGTAGAGTGGATAAAATGGATGTATAGTGGATAAAAATGGATGTAGAGTAGATAAAATAGATGTAGATTGGATAAAATTGATGTAGAGTGGATAAAAATGGATGTAGAGTGGATAAAATGGATGTAGAGTTAATAAAAATGGATGTAGAGTGGAAATAATGGATGTAGAGAGGATAAAATGGATGTAGAGTGGATAAAATGGATGTAGAGTTCATAAAAATGGATGTAGAGTGGATAAAATGGATGTAGAGTGGATAAAATCATTGTAGAGTGGATAAAATGGATGTAGAGTGGATAAAAATGGATGTAGAGTGGATAAAATGGATGTAGAGTGGATAAAATGGTTGTAGAGTGGATAAAAATGGATGTAGAGTGGATAAAATGGATGTAGAATGGATAAAATGGATGTAGAGTGGATAAAAATGGATGTAGAGAGGATAAAATGGATGTAGAGTGGATAAAATGGATGTACAGTTAATAAAAATGGATGTAGAGTGGAAATAATGGATGTAGAGAGGATAAAATGGATGTAGAATGGATAAAATGGATTTAGAGTTCATAAAAATGGATGTAGAGTGGATAAAAATGGATGTAGATTGGATAAAATGGATGTAGAGTTGATAAAATGGATGTAAAGTGGATAAAATGGATGTAGAGTTAATAAAAATGGATGTAGAGTGGAAATAATGGATGTAGAGAGGATAAAATGGATGTAGAGTGGATAAAATGGATGTAGAGTTCATAAAAATGGATGTAGAGTGGATAAAAATGGATGTAGATTGGATAAAATGGATGTGGAGTGGATAAAATGGATAAAGAGTGGATAAAATGGTTGTAGAGTGGATAAAATGGATGTAGAGTGGATAAAAATGGATGTAGATTGGATAAAATGGATGTGGAGTGGATAACAATGGATGTAGAGAGGATAAAAATGGATATAGGGAAGATAAAATGGATGTAGAGTGGATAAAAATGGATGTAGATTATATAAATTGGATGTAGAGTATATGAAATGGATGTAGAGTGGATAAAAATGGATGTCGAGTGGATAAAATGGATGTAGAGTGGATAAAATGGATGTAGATTGGATAAAATGGATGTAGAGTTAATAAAAATGGATGTAGAGTGGATAAAATGGATGTATAGTGGATAAAAATGGATGTAGAGTAGATAAAATAGATGTAGAGTGGATAAAAATGGATGTAGAGTGGATAAAATGGATGTCGAGTGGATAAAATGGATGTAGAGTGGATAAAAATGGATGTAGAGTATATAAATTGGATGTAGAGTATATAAAATGGATGTAGAGTGGATAAAAATGGATGTCGAGTGGATAAAATGGATATAGAGTGGATAAAAATGGATGTAGATTGGATAAAATGGATGTAGAGTTGATAAAAATGGATGTAGAGTGGATAAAATGGATGTAGAGTTAATAAAAATGGATGTAGAGTGGAAATAATGGATGTAGAGAGGATAAAATGGATGTAGAGTGAATAAACATGGATGTAGATTGGATAAAATGGATGTAGAGTTAATAAAAATGGATGTAGAGTGGAAATAATGGATGTAGAGAGGATAAAATGGATGTAGAGTGGATAAACATGGATGTAGATTGGATAAAATGGATGTAGAGTGGATAAAAATGGATGTAGAGTATATAAATTGGATGTAGAGTATATAAAATGGATGTAGAGTGGATAAAAATGGATGTCGAGTGGATAAAATGGATATAGAGTGGATAAAAATGCATGTAGATTGGATAAAATGGATGTAGAGTTGATAAAAATGGATGTAGAGTGGATAAAATGGATGTAGAGTTAATAAAAATGGATGTAGAGTGGAAATAATGGATGTAGAGAGGATAAAATGGATGTAGAGTTGATAAAAATGGATGTAGAGTGGATAAAAATGGATGTAGATTGGATAAAATGGATGTAGAGTGGATAAAAATGGATGTAGATTATATAAATTGGATGTAGAGTATATAAAATGGATGTAGAGTGGATAAAAATGGATGTCGAGTGGATAAAATGGATGTAGATTGGATAAAATGGATGTAGAGTTAATAAAAGTGGATGTAGAGTGGATAAAATGGATGTAGAGTTGATAAAAATGGATGTAGAGTGGATAAAAATGGATGTAGATTGGATAAAATGGATGTAGAGTGGATAAAAATGGATGTAGATTATATAAATTGGATGTAGAGTATATAAAATGGATGTAGAGTGGATAAAAATGGATGTCGAGTGGATAAAATGGATGTAGAGTGGATAAAAATGGATGTAGTTTGGATAAAATGGATGTAGAGTTAATAAAAATGGATGTAGAGTGGATAAAATGGATGTATAGTGGATAAAAATGGATGTAGAGTAGATAAAATAGATGTAGAGTGGATAAAAATGGATGTAGAGTGGATAAAAATGGATGTAGATTGGATAAAATGGATGTAGAGTTAATAAAAGTGGATGTAGAGTGGATAAAATGGATGTAGAGTTGATAAAAATGGATGTAGAGTGGATAAAAATGGATGTAGATTGGATAAAATGGATGCAGAGTGGATAAAAATGGATGTAGATTATATAAATTGGATGTAGAGTATATAAAATGGATGTAGAGTGGATAAAAATGGATGTCGAGTGGATAAAATGGATGTAGAGTTAATAAAAATGGATGTAGAGTGGATAAAATGGATGTATAGTGGATAAAAATGGATGTAGAGTAGATAAAATAGATGTAGAGTGGATAAAAATGGATGTAGAGTGGATAAAATGGATGTCGAGTGGATAAAATGGATGTAGAGTGGATAAAAATAGATGTAGAGTGGATAAAAATGGATGTAGAGTGGATACAATGGATGTAGAGTGGATAAAAATGGATGTAGAGTGGATAAAAATGGATGTAGATTGGATAAAATGGATGTAGAGTGGATAAAAATGGATGTAGATTATATAAATTGGATGTAGAGTATATAAAATGGATGTAGAGTGGATAAAAATGGATGTCGAGTGGATAAAATGGATGTAGAGTGGATAAAAATGGATGTAGTTTGGATAAAATGGATGTAGAGTTAATAAAAATGGATGTAGAGTGGATAAAATGGATGTATAGTGGATAAAAATGGATGTAGAGTAGATAAAATAGATGTAGAGTGGATAAAAATGGATGTAGAGTGGATAAAAATGGATGTAGATTGGATAAAATGGATGTAGAGTTAATAAAAGTGGATGTAGAGTGGATAAAATGGATGTAGAGTTGATAAAAATGGATGTAGAGTGGATAAAAATGGATGTAGATTGGATAAAATGGATGTAGAGTGGATAAAAATGGATGTAGATTATATAAATTGGATGTAGAGTATATAAAATGGATGTAGAGTGGATAAAAATGGATGTCGAGTGGATAAAATGGATGTAGAGTTAATAAAAATGGATGTAGAGTGGATAAAATGGATGTATAGTGGATAAAAATGGATGTAGAGTAGATAAAATAGATGTAGAGTGGATAAAAATGGATGTAGAGTGGATAAAATGGATGTCGAGTGGATAAAATGGATGTAGAGTGGATAAAAATAGATGTAGAGTGGATAAAAATGGATGTAGAGTGGATACAATGGATGTAGAGTGGATAAAAATGGATGTATAGTGGATAAAATGGATGTGTAGTGGATAAAATGGATGTAGAGTGCATAAAAATGGATGTTGAGTGGATAAAATGGATGTAGAGTGGATAAAATGGATGTACATTTAATAAAAATGGATGTAGAGTGGATAAAAATGGATGTAGAGTGGATAAAAATGGATGTAGATTGGATAAAATGGATGTATAGTGGATAAAAATGGATGTAGAGTAGATAAAATAGATGTAGAGTGGATAAAAATGGATGTAGAGTGGATAAAAATGGATGTAGATTGGATAAAATGGATGTAGAGTTAATAAAAGTGGATGTAGAGTGGATAAAATGGATGTAGAGTTGATAAAAATGGATGTAGAGTGGATAAAAATGGATGTAGATTGGATAAAATGGATGTAGAGTGGATAAAAATGGATGTAGATTATATAAATTGGATGTAGAGTATATAAAATGGATGTAGAGTGGATAAAAATGGATGTCGAGTGGATAAAATGGATGTAGAGTGGATAAAAATGGATGTAGATTGGACAAAATGGATGTAGAGTTAATAAAAATGGATGTAGAGTGGATAAAATGGATGTATAGTGGATAAAAATGGATGTAGAGTGGATAAAAATGGATGTAGATTGGATAAAATGGATGTAGAGTGGATAAAAATGGATGTAGAGTGGATAAAATGGATGTAGAGTTAATAAAAATGGATGTAGAGTGGAAATAATGGATGTAGAGAGGATAAAATGGATGTAGAGTGGATAAAATGGATGTAGAGTTCATAAAAATGGATGTAGAGTGGTTAAAAATGGATGTAGATTGGATAAAATGGATGTAAAGTGGATAAAAATGGATGTAGAGTGGATAAAATGGATGTAGAGTTGATAAAAATGGATGTGGAGTGGATAAAAATGGATGTAGATTGGATAAAATAGATGTAAAGTGGATAAAAATGGATGTAGATTATATAAATTGGATGTAGAGTATATAAAATGGATGTAGAGTGGATAAAAATGGATGTCGAGTGGATAAAATGGATGTAGAGTGGATAAAAATGGATGTAGAGTGGATAAAATGGATGTAGAGTGGATAAAATGGATGTAGAGTGCATAAAAATGGATGTTGAGTGGATAAAGTGGATGTAGAGTGGATAAAATGGATGTAGAGTTGATAAAAATGGATGTAGAGTGGATAAAAATGGATGTAGATTATATAAATTGGATGTAGAGTATATAAAATGGATGTAGAGTGGATAAAAATGGATGTCGAGTGGATAAAATGGATGTAGAGTGGATAAAATGGATGTAGATTGGATAAAATGGATGTAGAGTGGATAAAATGGATGTATAGTGGATAAAAATGGATGTAGAGTAGATAAAATAGATGTAGAGTGGATAAAAATGGATGTAGAGTGGATAAAATGGATGTCGAGTGGATAAAATGGATGTAGAGTGGATAAAAATGGATGTAGATTGGATAAAATGGATGTAGAGTTAATAAAAATGGATGTAGAGTGGAAATAATGGATGTAGAGAGGATAAAATGGATGTAGAGTGGATAAAATGGATGTAGAGTTCATAAAAATGGATGTAGAGTGGATAAAATGGATGTAGAGTGGATAAAATGATTGTAGAGTGGATAAAATGGATGTAGAGTGGATAAAAATGGATGTCGAGTGGATAAAATGGATGTAGAGTGGATAAAATGGATGTAGATTGGATAAAATGGATGTAGAGTGGATAAAATGGATGTCGAGTGGATAAAATGGATGTAGAGTGGATAAAAATAGATGTAGAGTGGATAAAAATGGATGTAGAGTGGATACAATGGATGTAGAGTGGATAAAAATGGATGTAGAGTGGATAAAATGGATGTAGAGTGGATAAAAATGGATGTAGAGTGGATAAAATGGATGTAGAGTGCATAAAAATGGATGTAGAGTGGATAAAAATAGATGTAGATTGGATAAAATGGATGTAGAGTGGATAAAAATGGATGTAGATTATATAAATTGGATGTAGAGTATATAAAATGGATGTAGAGTGGATAAAAATGGATGTCGAGTGGATAAAATGGATGTAGAGTGGATAAAATGGATGTAGATTGGATAAAATGGATGTAGAGTGGATAAAATGGATGTATAGTGGATAAAAATGGATGTAGAGTAGATAAAATAGATGTAGAGTGGATAAAAATGGATGTAGAGTGGATAAAATGGATGTCGAGTGGATAAAATGGATGTAGAGTGGATAAAAATGGATGTAGATTGGATAAAATGGATGTAGAGTTAATAAAAATGGATGTAGAGTGGAAATAATGGATGTAGAGAGGATAAAATGGATGTAGAGTGGATAAAATGGATGTAGAGTTCATAAAAATGGATGTAGAGTGGATAAAATGGATGTAGAGTGGATAAAATGATTGTAGAGTGAATAAAATGGATGTAGAGTGGATAAAAATGGATGTCGAGTGGATAAAATGGATGTAGAGTGGATAAAATGGATGTAGATTGGATAAAATGGATGTAGAGTGGATAAAATGGATGTATAGTGGATAAAAATGGATGTAGAGTAGATAAAATAGATGTAGAGTGGATAAAAATGGATGTAGAGTGGATAAAATGGATGTCGAGTGGATAAAATGGATGTAGAGTGGATAAAAATGGATGTAGATTGGATAAAATGGATGTAGAGTTAATAAAAACGGATGTAGAGTGGAAATAATGGATGTAGAGAGGATAAAATGGATGTAGAGTGGATAAAATGGATGTAGAGTTCATAAAAATGGATGTAGAGTGGATAAAATGGATGTAGAGTGGATAAAATGATTGTAGAGTGGATAAAATGGATGTAGAGTGGATAAAAATGGATGTTGAGTGGATAAAATGGATGTAGAGTGGATAAAATGGTTGTAGAGTGGATAAAAATGGATGTAGAGTGGATAAAATGGATGTAGAATGGATAAAATGGATGTAGAGTGGATAAAAATGGATGTAGAGAGGATAAAATGGATGTAGAGTGGATAAAATGGATGTACAGTTAATAAAAATGGATGTAGAGTGGAAATAATGGATGTAGAGAGGATAAAATGGATGTAGAATGGATAAAATGGATTTAGAGTTCATAAAAATGGATGTAGAGTGGATAAAAATGGATGTAGATTGGATAAAATGGATGTAGAGTTGATAAAATGGATGTAAAGTGGATAAAATGGATGTAGAGTTAATAAAAATGGATGTAGAGTGGAAATAATGGATGTAGAGTGGATAAAATGGATGTAGAGTGGATAAAATGGATGTAGAGTTCATAAAAATGGATGTAGAGTGGATAAAAATGGATGTAGATTGGATAAAATGGATGTGGAGTGGATAACAATGGATGTAGAGAGGATAAAAATGGATATAGGGTAGATAAAATGGATGTAGAGTTAATAAAAATGGATGTAGAGTGGATATAATGGATGTAGAGAGGATAAAATTGATGTGGAGTGGATAACAATGGATGTAGAGTGGATAAAATGGATGTAGAGTGGATAAAAATGGATGTAGAGTGGATAAAATGGATGTAGAGTTGATAAAAATGGATGTAGGGTGGATAAAATGGATGTAAAGTGGATAAAATGGATGTAGAGTTAATAAAAATGGATGTAGAGTGGAAATAATGGATGTAGAGAGGATAAAATGGATGTAGAGTGGATAAAAATAGATGTAGATTGGATAAAATGGATGTGGAGTGGATAACAATGGATGTAGAGTGGATAAAATGGATGTAGAGTGGATAAAATGGATGAAGAGTGGATAAAATGGTTGTACAGTGGATAAAATGGATGTAGAGTGGATAAAAATGGATGTAGATTGGATAAAATGGATGTGGAGTGGATAACAATGGATGTAGAGAGGATAAAAATGGATATAGGGTAGATAAAATGGATGTAGAGTGGATAAAAATGGATGTAGATTGGATAAAATGGATGTAGAGTTGATAAAAATGGATGTAGAGTGGATAAAAATGGATGTAGATTGGATAAAATGGATGTAGAGTTCATAAAAATGGATGTAGAGTGGATAAAATGGATGTAGATTGGATAAAATGATTGTAGAGTGGATAAAATGGATGTAGAGTGGATAAAAATGGATGTAGAGTGGATATAATGGATGTAGAGTGGATAAAATGGTTGTAGAGTGGATAAAAATGGATGTAGAGTGGATAAAATGGATGTAGAATGGATAAAATGGATGTAAAGTGGATAAAAATGGATGTCGAGTGGATAAAATGGATGTAGAGTGGATAAAAATAGATGTAGAGAGGATAAAATGGAAGTAGAGTGGATAAAAATGGATGTAGAGTGGATAAAATGGATGTAGAGTGGATAAAATGGATGTACAGTTAATAAAAATGGATGTAGAGTGGAAATAATGGATGTAGAGAGGATAAAATGGATGTAGAATGGATAAAATGGATTTAGAGTTCATAAAAATGGATGTAGAGTGGATAAAAATGGATGTAGATTGGATAAAATGGATGTAGAGTGGATAAAAATGGATGTAGATTGGATAAAATGGATGTGGAGTGGACAACAATGGATGTAGAGAGGATAAAAATGGATATAGGGTAGATAAAATGGATGTAGAGTGGATAAAAATGGATGTAGATTATATAAATTGGATGTAGAGTATATAAAATGGATGTAGAGTGGATAAAAATGGATGTCGAGTGGATAAAATGGATGTAGAGTGGATAAAATGGATGTAGATTGGATAAAATGGATGTAGAGTTAATAAAAATGGATGTAGAGTGGATAAAAATGGATGTAGAGTGGATAAAAATGGATGTAGATTGGATAAAATGGATGTAGAGTTAATAAAAGTGGATGTAGAGTGGATAAAATGGATGTAGAGTTGATAAAAATGGATGTAGAGTGGATAAAAATGGATGTAGAGTGGATAAAATGGATGTAGAGTGCATAAAAATGGATGTTGAGTGGATAAAATGGATGTAGAGTGCATAAAAATGGATGTTGAGTGGATAAAATGGATGTAGAGTTAATAAAAGTGGATGTAGAGTGGATAAAATGGATGTAGAGTTGATAAAAATGGATGTAGAGTGGATAAAAATGGATGTAGAGTGGATAAAATGGATGTAGAGTGCATAAAAATGGATGTTGAGTGGATAAAATGGATGTAGAGTGGATAAAATTAATGTACATTTAATAAAAATGGATGTAGAGTGGATAAAAATGGATGTAGAGTGGATAAAAATGGATGTAGATTGGATAAAATGGTTGTAGAGTTAATAAAAGTGGATGTAGAGTGGATAAAATGGATGTAGAGTTGATAAAAATGGATGTAGAGTAGATAAAAATGGATGTAGATTGGATTAAATGGATGTAGAGTGGATAAAAATGGATGTAGAGTATATAAATTGGATGTAGAGTATATAAAATGGATGTAGAGTGGATAAAAATGGATGTAGAGTGGATAAAATGGATGTAGAGTTGATAAAAATGGATGTAGGGTGGATAAAATGGATGTAGAGTAGATAAAATGGATGTAGAGTGGATAAAAATGGATGTAGATTGGATAAAATGGATGTAGAGTGGATGAAAATGGATGTAGAGTATATAAATTGGATGTAGAGTATATAAAATGGATGTAGAGTGGATAAAAATGGATGTCGAGTGGATAAAATGGATGTAGAGTGGATAAAAATGGATGTAGAGTGGATAAAATGGATGTAGAGTTGATAAAAATGGATGTAGGGTAGATAAAATGGATGTAGAGTAGATAAAATGGATGTAGAGTGGATAAAATGGATGTAGAGTTGATAAAATGGATGTAAAGTGGATAAAATGGATGTAGAGTTAATAAAAATGGATGTAGAGTGGAAATAATGGATGTAGAGAGGATAAAATGGATGTAGAGTGGATAAAATGGATGTAGAGTTCATAAAAATGGATGTAGAGTGGATAAAAATGGATGTAGATTGGATAAAATGGATGTAAAGTGGATAAAAATGGATGTAGAGTGGATAAAATGGATGTAGAGTTAATAAAAATGGATGTAGAGTGGATAAAATGGATGTAGAGTGGATAAAATGATTGTAGAGTGGATAAAATGATTGTAGAGTGGATAAAATGGATGTAGAGTGGATAAAAATGGATGTAGAGTGGATAAAATGGTTGTAGAGTGGATAAAATGGATGTAGAGTAGATAAAAATGGATGTAGAGTGGATAAAATGGATGTAGAGTGGATAAAAATGGATGTAGAGTGGATAAAATGGATGTAGAGTGCATAAAAATGGATGTTGAGTGGATAAAGTGGATGTAGAGTGGATAAAATGGATGTAGAGTTGATAAAAATGGATGTAGAGTGGATAAAAATGGATGTAGATTATATAAATTGGATGTAGAGTATATAAAATGGATGTAGAGTGGATAAAAATGGATGTCGAGTGGATAAAATGGATGTAGAGTGGATAAAAATGGATGTAGATTGGATAAAATGGATGTAGAGTTAATAAAAATGGATGTAGAGTGGATAAAATGGATGTATAGTGGATAAAAATGGATGTAGAGTAGATAAAATAGATGTAGAGTGGATAAAAATGGATGTAGAGTGGATAAAAATGGATGTAGATTGGATAAAATGGATGTAGAGTTAATAAAAGTGGATGTAGAGTGGATAAAATGGATGTAGAGTTGATAAAAATGGATGTGGAGTGGATAAAAATGGATGTAGATTGGATAAAATGGATGTAGAGTGGATAAAAATGGATGTAGATTATATAAATTGGATGTAGAGTATATAAAATGGATGTAGAGTGGATAAAAATGGATGTCGAGTGGATAAAATGGATGTAGAGTGGATAAAAATGGATGTAGATTGGACAAAATGGATGTAGAGTTAATAAAAATGGATGTAGAGTGGATAAAATGGATGTATAGTGGATAAAAATGGATGTAGAGTAGATAAAATAGATGTAGAGTGGATAAAAATGGATGTAGAGTGGATAAAATGGATGTCGAGTGGATAAAATGGATGTAGAGTGGATAAAAATAGATGTAGAGTGGATAAAAATGGATGTAGAGTGGATACAATGGATGTAGAGTGGATAAAAATGGATGTAGAGTGGATAAAATGGATGTAGAGTGGATAAAAATGGATGTAGAGTGGATAAAATGGATGTAGAGTGCATAAAAATGGATGTAGAGTGGATAAAAATAGATGTAGATTGGATAAAATGGATGTAGAGTGGATAAAAATGGATGTAGATTATATAAATTGGATGTAGAGTATATAAAATGGATGTAGAGTGGATAAAAATGGATGTCGAGTGGATAAAATGGATGTAGAGTGGATAAAATGGATGTAGATTGGATAAAATGGATGTAGAGTGGATAAAATGGATGTATAGTGGATAAAAATGGATGTAGAGTAGATAAAATAGATGTAGAGTGGATAAAAATGGATGTAGAGTGGATAAAATGGATGTCGAGTGGATAAAATGGATGTAGAGTGGATAAAAATGGATGTAGATTGGATAAAATGGATGTAGAGTTAATAAAAATGGATGTAGAGTGGAAATAATGGATGTAGAGAGGATAAAATGGATGTAGAGTGGATAAAATGGATGTAGAGTTCATAAAAATGGATGTAGAGTGGATAAAATGGATGTAGAGTGGATAAAATGATTGTAGAGTGGATAAAATGGATGTAGAGTGGATAAAAATGGATGTCGAGTGGATAAAATGGATGTAGAGTGGATAAAATGGATGTAGATTGGATAAAATGGATGTAGAGTGGATAAAATGGATGTCGAGTGGATAAAATGGATGTAGAGTGGATAAAAATAGATGTAGAGAGGATAAAAATGGATATAGGGTAGATAAAATGGATGTAGAGTGGATAAAAATGGATGTAGATTGGACAAAATGGATGTAGAGTTGATAAAAATGGATGTAGAGTGGATAAAAATGGATGTAGATTGGATAAAATGGATGTAGAGTTCATAAAAATGGATGTAGAGTGGATAAAATGGATGTAGATTGGATAAAATGATTGTAGAGTGGATAAAATGGATGTAGAGTGGATAAAAATGGATGTAGAGTGGATATAATGGATGTAGAGTGGATAAAATGTTTGTAGAGTGGATAAAAATGGATGTAGAGTGGATAAAATGGATGTAGAATGGATAAAATGGATGTAAAGTGGATAAAAATGGATGTCGAGTGGATAAAATGGATGTAGAGTGGATAAAAATAGATGTAGAGAGGATAAAATGGAAGTAGAGTGGATAAAAATGGATGTAGAGTGGATAAAATGGATGTAGAGTGGATAAAATGGATGTACAGTTAATAAAAATGGATGTAGAGTGGAAATAATGGATGTAGAGAGGATAAAATGGATGTAGAATGGATAAAATGGATTTAGAGTTCATAAAAATGGATGTAGAGTGGATAAAAATGGATGTAGATTGGATAAAATGGATGTAGAGTGGATAAAAATGGATGTAGATTGGATAAAATGGATGTGGAGTGGACAACAATGGATGTAGAGAGGATAAAAATGGATATAGGGTAGATAAAATGGATGTAGAGTGGATAAAAATGGATGTAGATTATATAAATTGGATGTAGAGTATATAAAATGGATGTAGAGTGGATAAAAATGGATGTCGAGTGGATAAAATGGATGTAGAGTGGATAAAATGGATGTAGATTGGATAAAATGGATGTAGAGTTAATAAAAATGGATGTAGAGTGGATAAAAATGGATGTAGAGTGGATAAAAATGGATGTAGATTGGATAAAATGGATGTAGAGTGGATAAAATGGATGTAGAGTGCATAAAAATGGATGTTGAGTGGATAAAATGGATGTAGAGTGCATAAAAATGGATGTTGAGTGGATAAAATGGATGTAGAGTTAATAAAAGTGGATGTAGAGTGGATAAAATGGATGTAGAGTTGATAAAAATGGATGTAGAGTGGATAAAAATGGATGTAGAGTGGATAAAATGGATGTAGAGTGCATAAAAATGGATGTTGAGTGGATAAAATGGATGTAGAGTGGATAAAATTAATGTACATTTAATAAAAATGGATGTAGAGTGGATAAAAATGGATGTAGAGTGGATAAAAATGGATGTAGATTGGATAAAATGGTTGTAGAGTTAATAAAAGTGGATGTAGAGTGGATAAAATGGATGTAGAGTTGATAAAAATGGATGTAGAGTAGATAAAAATGGATGTAGATTGGATTAAATGGATGTAGAGTGGATAAAAATGGATGTAGAGTATATAAATTGGATGTAGAGTATATAAAATGGATGTAGAGTGGATAAAAATGGATGTAGAGTGGATAAAATGGATGTAGAGTTGATAAAAATGGATGTAGGGTGGATAAAATGGATGTAGAGTAGATAAAATGGATGTAGAGTGGATAAAAATGGATGTAGATTGGATAAAATGGATGTAGAGTGGATGAAAATGGATGTAGAGTATATAAATTGGATGTAGAGTATATAAAATGGATGTAGAGTGGATAAAAATGGATGTCGAGTGGATAAAATGGATGTAGAGTGGATAAAAATGGATGTAGAGTGGATAAAATGGATGTAGAGTTGATAAAAATGGATGTAGGGTAGATAAAATGGATGTAGAGTAGATAAAATGGATGTAGAGTGGATAAAATGGATGTAGAGTTGATAAAATGGATGTAAAGTGGATAAAATGGATGTAGAGTTAATAAAAATGGATGTAGAGTGGAAATAATGGATGTAGAGAGGATAAAATGGATGTAGAGTGGATAAAATGGATGTAGAGTTCATAAAAATGGATGTAGAGTGGATAAAAATGGATGTAGATTGGATAAAATGGATGTAAAGTGGATAAAAATGGATGTAGAGTGGATAAAATGGATGTAGAGTTAATAAAAATGGATGTAGAGTGGATAAAATGGATGTAGAGTGGATAAAATGATTGTAGAGTGGATAAAATGATTGTAGAGTGGATAAAATGGATGTAGAGTGGATAAAAATGGATGTAGAGTGGATAAAATGGTTGTAGAGTGGATAAAATGGATGTAGAGTAGATAAAAATGGATGTAGAGTGGATAAAATGGATGTAGAGTGGATAAAAATGGATGTAGAGTGGATAAAATGGATGTAGAGTGCATAAAAATGGATGTTGAGTGGATAAAGTGGATGTAGAGTGGATAAAATGGATGTAGAGTTGATAAAAATGGATGTAGAGTGGATAAAAATGGATGTAGATTATATAAATTGGATGTAGAGTATATAAAATGGATGTAGAGTGGATAAAAATGGATGTCGAGTGGATAAAATGGATGTAGAGTGGATAAAAATGGATGTAGATTGGATAAAATGGATGTAGAGTTAATAAAAATGGATGTAGAGTGGATAAAATGGATGTATAGTGGATAAAAATGGATGTAAAGTAGATAAAATAGATGTAGAGTGGATAAAAATGGATGTAAAGTGGATAAAAATGGATGTAGATTGGATAAAATGGATGTAGAGTTAATAAAAGTGGATGTAGAGTGGATAAAATGGATGTAGAGTTGATAAAAATGGATGTGGAGTGGATAAAAATGGATGTAGATTGGATAAAATGGATGTAGAGTGGATAAAAATGGATGTAGATTATATAAATTGGATGTAGAGTATATAAAATGGATGTAGAGTGGATAAAAATGGATGTCGAGTGGATAAAATGGATGTAGAGTGGATAAAAATGGATGTAGATTGGACAAAATGGATGTAGAGTTAATAAAAATGGATGTAGAGTGGATAAAATGGATGTATAGTGGATAAAAATGGATGTAGAGTAGATAAAATAGATGTAGAGTGGATAAAAATGGATGTAGAGTGGATAAAATGGATGTCGAGTGGATAAAATGGATGTAGAGTGGATAAAAATAGATGTAGAGTGGATAAAAATGGATGTAGAGTGGATACAATGGATGTAGAGTGGATAAAAATGGATGTAGAGTGGATAAAATGGATGTAGAGTGGATAAAAATGGATGTAGAGTGGATAAAATGGATGTAGAGTGCATAAAAATGGATGTAGAGTGGATAAAAATAGATGTAGATTGGATAAAATGGATGTAGAGTGGATAAAAATGGATGTAGATTATATAAATTGGATGTAGAGTATATAAAATGGATGTAGAGTGGATAAAAATGGATGTCGAGTGGATAAAATGGATGTAGAGTGGATAAAATGGATGTAGATTGGATAAAATGGATGTAGAGTGGATAAAATGGATGTATAGTGGATAAAAATGGATGTAGAGTAGATAAAATAGATGTAGAGTGGATAAAAATGGATGTAGAGTGGATAAAATGGATGTCGAGTGGATAAAATGGATGTAGAGTGGATAAAAATGGATGTAGATTGGATAAAATGGATGTAGAGTTAATAAAAATGGATGTAGAGTGGAAATAATGGATGTAGAGAGGATAAAATGGATGTAGAGTGGATAAAATGGATGTAGAGTTCATAAAAATGGATGTAGAGTGGATAAAATGGATGTAGAGTGGATAAAATGGATGTAGAGTGGATAAAATGGATGTAGAGTGGATAAAAATGGATGTCGAGTGGATAAAATGGATGTAGAGTGGATAAAATGGATGTAGATTGGATAAAATGGATGTAGAGTGGATAAAATGGATGTCGAGTGGATAAAATGGATGTAGAGTGGATAAAAATAGATGTAGAGTGGATAAAAATGGATGTAGAGTGGATACAATGGATGTAGAGTGGATAAAAATGGATGTAGAGTGGATAAAATGGATGTAGAGTGGATAAAAATGGATGTAGA
The DNA here is from genome assembly GCA_933228935.1 of Pemphredon lugubris. Taxonomy (NCBI): domain Eukaryota; kingdom Metazoa; phylum Arthropoda; class Insecta; order Hymenoptera; family Crabronidae; genus Pemphredon; species Pemphredon lugubris. Next base: position 50,454,657 of record OW121816.1, read on the forward strand.
GTGGATAAAATGGATGTAGAGTGCATAAAAATGGATGTAGAGTGGATAAAAATAGATGTAGATTGGATAAAATGGATGTAGAGTGGATAAAAATGGATGTAGATTATATAAATTGGATGTAGAGTATATAAAATGGATGTAGAGTGGATAAAAATGGATGTCGAGTGGATAAAATGGATGTAGAGTGGATAAAATGGATGTAGATTGGATAAAATGGATGTAGAGTGGATAAAATGGATGTATAGTGGATAAAAATGGATGTAGAGTAGATAAAATAGATGTAGAGTGGATAAAAATGGATGTAGAGTGGATAAAATGGATGTCGAATGGATAAAATGGATGTAGAGTGGATAAAAATGGATGTAGATTGGATAAAATGGATGTAGAGTTAATAAAAATGGATGTAGAGTGGAAATAATGGATGTAGAGTGGATAAAATGGATGTAGAGTGGATAAAATGATTGTAAAGTGGATAAAATGGATGTAGAGTGGATAAAAATGGATGTCGAGTGGATAAAATGGATGTAGAGTGGATAAAATGGATGTAGATTGGATAAAATGGATGTAGAGTGGATAAAATGGATGTATAGTGGATAAAAATGGATGTAGAGTAGATAAAATAGATGTAGAGTGGATAAAAATGGATGTAGAGTGGATAAAATGGATGTCGAGTGGATAAAATGGATGTAGAGTGGATAAAAATGGATGTAGATTGGATAAAATGGATGTAGAGTTAATAAAAATGGATGTAGAGTGGAAATAATGGATGTAGAGAGGATAAAATGGATGTAGAGAGGATAAAATGGATGTAGAGTTCATAAAAATGGATGTAGAGTGGATAAAATGGATGTAGAGTGGATAAAATGATTGTAGAGTGGATAAAATGGATGTAGAGTGGATAAAAATGGATGTTGAGTGGATAAAATGGATGTAGAGTGGATAAAATGGTTGTAGAGTGGATAAAAATGGATGTAGAGTGGATAAAATGGATGTAGAATGGATAAAATGGATGTAGAGTGGATAAAAATGGATGTAGAGAGGATAAAATGGATGTAGAGTGGATAAAATGGATGTACAGTTAATAAAAATGGATGTAGAGTGGAAATAATGGATGTAGAGAGGATAAAATGGATGTAGAATGGATAAAATGGATTTAGAGTTCATAAAAATGGATGTAGAGTGGATAAAAATGGATGTAGATTGGATAAAATGGATGTAGAGTTGATAAAATGGATGTAAAGTGGATAAAATGGATGTAGAGTTAATAAAAATGGATGTAGAGTGGAAATAATGGATGTAGAGAGGATAAAATGGATGTAGAGTGGATAAAATGGATGTAGAGTTCATAAAAATGGATGTAGAGTGGATAAAAATGGATGTAGATTGGATAAAATGGATGTGGAGTGGATAACAATGGATGTAGAGAGGATAAAAATGGATATAGGGTAGATAAAATGGATGTAGAGTTAATAAAAATGGATGTAGAGTGGATATAATGGATGTAGAGAGGATAAAATTGATGTGGAGTGGATAACAATGGATGTAGAGTGGATAAAATGGATGTAGAGTGGATAAAAATGGATGTAGAGTGGATAAAATGGATGTAGAGTTGATAAAAATGGATGTAGGGTGGATAAAATGGATGTAAAGTGGATAAAATGGATGTAGAGTTAATAAAAATGGATGTAGAGTGGAAATAATGGATGTAGAGAGGATAAAATGGATGTAGAGTGGATAAAAATAGATGTAGATTGGATAAAATGGATGTGGAGTGGATAACAATGGATGTAGAGAGGATAAAAATGGATATAGGGTAGATAAAATGGATGTAGAGTTAATAAAAATGGATGTAGAGTGGATATAATGGATGTAGAGAGGATAAAATGGATGTGGAGTGGATAACAATGGATGTAGAGTGGATAAAATGGATGTAGAGTGGATAAAATGGATGAAGAGTGGATAAAATGGTTGTAGAGTGGATAAAATGGATGTAGAGTGGATAAAAATGGATGTAGATTGGATAAAATGGATGTGGAGTGGATAACAATGGATGTAGAGAGGATAAAAATGGATATAGGGTAGATAAAATGGATGTAGAGTGGATAAAAATGGATGTAGATTATATAAATTGGATGTAGAGTATATGAAATGGATGTAGAGTGGATAAAAATGGATGTCGAGTGGATAAAATGGATGTAGAGTGGATAAAATGGATGTAGATTGGATAAAATGGAGGTAGAGTTAATAAAAATGGATGTAGAGTGGATAAAATGGATGTATAGTGGATAAAAATGGATGTAGAGTAGATAAAATAGATGTAGAGTGGATAAAAATGGATGTAGAGTGGATAAAATGGATGTCGAGTGGATAAAATGGATGTAGAGTGGATAAAAATGGATGTAGAGTATATAAATTGGATGTAGAGTATATAAAATGGATGTAGAGTGGATAAAAATGGATGTCGAGTGGATAAAATGGATATAGAGTGGATAAAAATGGATGTAGATTGGATAAACATGGATGTAGATTGGATAAAATGGATGTAGAGTTAATAAAAATGGATGTAGAGTGGAAATAATGGATGTAGAGAGGATAAAATGGATGTAGAGTGGATAAACATGGATGTAGATTGGATAAAATGGATGTAGAGTGGATAAAAATGGATGTAGAGTATATAAATTGGATGTAGAGTATATAAAATGGATGTAGAGTGGATAAAAATGGATGTCGAGTGGATAAAATGGATATAGAGTGGATAAAAATGGATGTAGATTGGATAAAATGGATGTAGAGTTGATAAAAATGGATGTAGAGTGGATAAAATGGATGTAGAGTTAATAAAAATGGATGTAGAGTGGAAATAATGGATGTAGAGAGGATAAACATGGATGTAGATTGGATAAAATGGATGTAGAGTTAATAAAAGTGGATGTAGAGTGGATAAAATGGATGTAGAGTTGATAAAAATGGATGTAGAGTGGATAAAAATGGATGTAGATTGGATAAAATGGATGTAGAGTGGATAAAAATGGATGTAGATTATATAAATTGGATGTAGAGTATATAAAATGGATGTAGAGTGGATAAAAATGGATGTCGAGTGGATAAAATGGATGTAGAGTGGATAAAAATGGATGTAGATTGGATAAAATGGATGTAGAGTTAATAAAAATGAATGTAGAGTGGATAAAATGGATGTATAGTGGATAAAAATGGATGTAGAGTAGATAAAATAGATGTAGAGTGGATAAAAATGGATGTAGAGTGGATAAAAATGGATGTAGATTGGATAAAATGGATGTAGAGTTAATAAAAGTGGATGTAGAGTGGATAAAATGGATGTAGAGTTGATAAAAATGGATGTAGAGTGGATAAAAATGGATGTAGATTGGATAAAATGGATGTAGAGTGGATAAAAATGGATGTAGATTATATAAATTGGATGTAGAGTATATAAAATGGATGTAGAGTGGATAAAAATGGATGTCGAGTGGATAAAATGGATGTAGAGTGGATAAAAATGGATGTAGATTGGACAAAATGGATGTAGAGTTAATAAAAATGGATGTAGAGTGGATAAAATGGATGTATAGTGGATAAAAATGGATGTAGAGTGGATAAAAATGGATGTAGATTGGATAAAATTGATGTAGAGTGGATAAAAATGGATGTAGAGTGGATAAAATGGATGTAGAGTTAATAAAAATGGATGTAGAGTGGAAATAATGGATGTAGAGAGGATAAAATGGATGTAGAGTGGATAAAATGGATGTAGAGTTCATAAAAATGGATGTAGAGTGGATAAAATGGATGTAGAGTGGATAAAATCATTGTAGAGTGGATAAAATGGATGTAGAGTGGATAAAAATGGATGTAGAGTGGATAAAATGGATGTAGAGTGGATAAAATGGTTGTAGAGTGGATAAAAATGGATGTAGAGTGGATAAAATGGATGTAGAATGGATAAAATGGATGTAGAGTGGATAAAAATGGATGTCGAGTGGATAAAATGGATGTAGAGTGGATAAAATGGATGTACAGTTAATAAAAATGGATGTAGAGTGGAAATAATGGATGTAGAGAGGATAAAATGGATGTAGAATGGATAAAATGGATTTAGAGTTCATAAAAATGGATGTAGAGTGGATAAAAATGGATGTAGAGTGGATAAAATGGATGTAGAGTTGATAAAATGGATGTAGAGTGGATAAAATGGATGTAGAGTTAATAAAAATGGATGTAGAATGGAAATAATGGATGTAGAGAGGATAAAATGGATGTAGAGTGGATAAAATGGATGTAGAGTTCATAAAAATGGATGTAGAGTGGATAAAAATGGATGTAGATTGGATAAAATGGATGTAGAGTGGATAACAATGGATGTAGAGAGGATAAAAATGGATATAGGGTAGATAAAATGGATGTAGAGTTAATAAAAATGGATGTAGAGTGGATATAATGGATGTAGAGAGGATAAAATGGATGTGGAGTGGATAACAATGGATGTAGAGTGGATAAAATGGATGTAGACTGGATAAAATGGATGTAGAGTGGATAAAATGGATGTAGAGTGGATAAAATGGATGTAGAGTGGATAAAAATGGATGTAGATTGGATAAAATGGATGTGGAGTGGATAACAATGGATGTAGAGAGGATAAAAATGGATATAGGGAAGATAAAATGGATGTAGAGTGGATAAAAATGGATGTAGATTATATAAATTGGATGTAGAGTATATGAAATGGATGTAGAGTGGATAAAAATGGATGTAGAGTGGATAAAATGGATGTAGAGTGGATAAAATGGATGTAGATTGGATAAAATGGATGTAGAGTTAATAAAAATGGATGTAGAGTGGATAAAATGGATGTATAGTGGATAAAAATGGATGTAGAGTAGATAAAATAGATGTAGAGTGGATAAAAATGGATGTAGTGTGGATAAAATGGATGTCGAGTGGATAAAATGGATGTAGAGTGGATAAAAATGGATGTAGAGTATATAAATTGGATGTAGAGTATATAAAATGGATGTAGAGTGGATAAAAATGGATGTCGAGTGGATAAAATGGATATAGAGTGGATAAAAATGGATGTAGATTGGATAAAATGGATGTAGAGTTGATAAAAATGGATGTAGAGTGGATAAAATGGATGTAGAGTTAATAAAAATGGATGTAGAGTGGAAATAATGGATGTAGAGAGGATAAAATGGATGTAGAGTGGATAAAAATGGATGTAGATTGGATAAAATGGATGTAGAGTGGATAAAAATGGATGTAGATTATATAAATTGGATGTAGAGTATATAAAATGGATGTAGAGTGGATAAAAATGGATGTCGAGTGGATAAAATGGATGTAGATTGGATAAAATGGATGTAGAGTTAATAAAAGTGGATGTAGAGCGGATAAAATGGATGTATAGTGGATAAAAATGGATGTAGAGTAGATAAAATAGATGTAGAGTGGATAAAAATGGATGTAGAGTGGATAAAAATGGATGTAGATTGGATAAAAAGGATGTAGAGTTAATAAAAGTGGATGTAGAGTGGATAAAATGGATGTAGAGTTGATAAAAATGGATGTAGAGTGGATAAAAATGGATGTAGATTGGATAAAATGGATGTAGAGATGATAAAAATGGATGTAGAGTGGATAAAAATGGATGTAGAGTATATAAATTGGATGTAGAGTATATAAAATGGATGTAGAGTGGATAAAAATGGATGTAGAGTATATAAATTGGATGTAGAGTATATAAAATGGATGTAGAGTGGATAAAAATGGATGTCGAGTGGATAAAATGGATATAGAGTGGATAAAAATGGATGTAGATTGGATAAAATGGATGTAGAGTTGATAAAAATGGATGTAGAGTGGATAAAATGGATGTCGAGTGGATAAAATGGATATAGAGTGGATAAAAATGGATGTAGATTGGATAAAATGGATGTAGAGTTGATAAAAATGGATGTAGAGTGGATAAAATGGATGTAGAGTTAATAAAAATGGATGTAGAGTGGAAATAATGGATGTAGAGTTGATAAAAATGGATGTCGAGTGGATAAAATGGATGTAGAGTTGATAAAAATGGATGTAGAGTGGATAAAAATGGATGTAGATTGGATAAAATGGATGTAGAGATGATAAAAATGGATGTAGAGTGGATAAAAATGGATGTAGAGTATATAAATTGGATGTAGAGTATATAAAATGGATGTAGAGTGGATAAAAATGGATGTAGAGTATATAAATTGGATGTAGAGTATATAAAATGGATGTAGAGTGGATAAAAATGGATGTCGAGTGGATAAAATGGATATAGAGTGGATAAAAATGGATGTAGATTGGATAAAATGGACGTAGAGTTGATAAAAATGGATGTAGAGTGGATAAAATGGATGTCGAGTGGATAAAATGGATATAGAGTGGATAAAAATGGATGTAGATTGGATAAAATGGATGTAGAGATGATAAAAATGGATGTAGAGTGGATAAAAATGGATGTAGAGTATATAAATTGGATGTAGAGTATATAAAATGGATGTAGAGTGGATAAAAATGGATGTAGAGTATATAAATTGGATGTAGAGTATATAAAATGGATGTAGAGTGGATAAAAATGGATGTCGAGTGGATAAAATGGATATAGAGTGGATAAAAATGGATGTAGATTGGATAAAATGGATGTAGAGTTGATAAAAATGGATGTAGAGTGGATAAAAATGGATGTCGAGTGGATAAAATGGATATAGAGTGGATAAAAATGGATGTAGATTGGATAAAATGGATGTAGAGTTGATAAAAATGGATGTAGAGTGGATAAAAATGGATGTCGAGTGGATAAAATGGATATAGAGTGGATAAAAATGGATGTAGATTGGATAAAATGGATGTAGAGTTGATAAAAATGGATGTAGAGTGGATAAAATGGATGTAGAGTTAATAAAAATGGATGTAGAGTGGAAATAATGGATGTAGAGAGGATAAAATGGATGTAGAGTTGATAAAAATGGATGTAGAGTGGATAAAAATGGATGTAGATTGGATAAAATGGATGTAGAGTGGATAAAAATGGATGTAGATTATATAAATTGGATGTAGAGTATATAAAATGGATGTAGAGTGGATAAAAATGGATGTCGAGTGGATAAAATGGATGTAGATTGGATAAAATGGATGTAGAGTTAATAAAAGTGGATGTAGAGCGGATAAAATGGATGTAGAGTTGATAAAAATGGATGTAGAGTGGATAAAAATGGATGTAGATTGGATAAAATGGATGTAGAGTGGATAAAAATGGATGTAGATTATATAAATTGGATGTAGAGTATATAAAATGGATGTAGAGTGGATAAAAATGGATGTCGAGTGGATAAAATGGATGTAGAGTGGATAAAAATGGATGTAGATTGGATAAAATGGATGTAGAGTTAATAAAAATGGATGTAGAGTGGATAAAATGGATGTATAGTGGATAAAAATGGATGTAGAGTAGATAAAATAGATGTAGAGTGGATAAAAATGGATGTAGAGTGGATAAAAATGGATGTAGATTGGATAAAATGGATGTAGAGTTAATAAAAGTGGATGTAGAGTGGATAAAATGGATGTAGAGTTGATAAAAATGGATGTAGAGTGGATAAAAATGGATGTAGATTGGATAAAATGGATGTAGAGTGGATAAAAATGGATGTAGATTATATAAATTGGATGTAGAGTATATAAAATGGATGTAGAGTGGATAAAAATGGATGTCGAGTGGATAAAATGGATGTAGAGTTAATAAAAATGGATGTAGAGTGGATAAAATGGATGTATAGTGGATAAAAATGGATGTAGAGTAGATAAAATAGATGTAGAGTGGATAAAAATGGATGTAGAGTGGATAAAATGGATGTCGAGTGGATAAAATGGATGTAGAGTGGATAAAAATAGATGTAGAGTGGATAAAAATGGATGTAGAGTGGATACAATGGATGTAGAGTGGATAAAAATGGATGTATAGTGGATAAAATGGATGTAGAGTGGATAAAAATGGATGTAGAGTGGATAAAATGGATGTAGAGTGCATAAAAATGGATGTTGAGTGGATAAAATGGATGTAGAGTGGATAAACTGGATGTACATTTAATAAAAATGGATGCAGAGTGGATAAAAATGGATGTAGAGTGGATAAAAATGGATGTAGATTGGATAAAATGGATGTATAGTGGATAAAAATGGATGTAGAGTAGATAAAATAGATGTAGAGTGGATAAAAATGGATGTAGAGTGGATAAAAATGGATGTAGATTGGATAAAATGGATGTAGAGTTAATAAAAGTGGATGTAGAGTGGATAAAATGGATGTAGAGTTGATAAAAATGGATGTAGAGTGGATAAAAATGGATGTAGATTGGATAAAATGGATGTAGAGTGGATAAAAATGGATGTAGATTATATAAATTGGATGTAGAGTATATAAAATGGATGTAGAGTGGATAAAAATGGATGTCGAGTGGATAAAATGGATGTAGAGTGGATAAAAATGGATGTAGATTGGACAAAATGGATGTAGAGTTAATAAAAATGGATGTAGAGTGGATAAAATGGATGTAGAGTGGATAAAAATGGATGTAGAGTGGATAAAAATGGATGTAGATTGGATAAAATGGATGTAGAGTGGATAAAAATGGATGTAGAGTGGATAAAATGGATGTAGAGTTAATAAAAATGGATGTAGAGTGGAAATAATGGATGTAGAGAGGATAAAATGGATGTAGAGTGGATAAAATGGATGTAGAGTTCATAAAAATGGATGTAGAGTGGATAAAATGGATGTAGAGTGGATAAAATGATTGTAGAGTGGATAAAATGGATGTAGAGTGGATAAAATGGATGTAGAGTTCATAAAAATGGATGTAGAGTGGATAAAAATGGATGTAGATTGGATAAAATGGATGTGGAGTGGATAACAATGGAAGTAGAGTGGATAAAATGGATGAAGAGTGGATAAAATGGATGAAGAGTGGATAAAATGGTTGTAGAGTGGATAAAATGGATGTAGAGTGGATAAAAATGGATGTAGAGTGGATAAAATGGATGTACATTTAATAAAAATGGATGTAGAGTGGATAAAAATGGATGTAGAGTGGATAAAAATGGATGTAGATTGGATAAAATGGATGTAGAGTTAATAAAAGTGGATGTAGAGATGATAAAAATGGATGTAGAGTGGATAAAAATGGATGTAGAGTATATAAATTGGATGTAGAGTATATAAAATGGATGTAGAGTGGATAAAAATGGATGTAGAGTATATAAATTGGATGTAGAGTATATAAAATGGATGTAGAGTGGATAAAAATGGATGTCGAGTGGATAAAATGGATATAGAGTGGATAAAAATGGATGTAGATTGGATAAAATGGATGTAGAGTTGATAAAAATGGATGTAGAGTGGATAAAATGGATGTAGAGTTAATAAAAATGGATGTAGAGTGGAAATAATGGATGTAGAGAGGATAAAATGGATGTAGAGTGGATAAAAATGGATGTAGATTGGATAAAATGGATGTAGAGTTAATAAAAGTGGATGTAGAGTGGATAAAATGGATGTAGAGTTGATAAAAATGGATGTAGAGTGGATAAAAATGGATGTAGATTGGATAAAATGGATGTAGAGTGGATAAAAATGGATGTAGATTATATAAATTGGATGTAGAGTATATAAAATGGATGTAGAGTGGATAAAAATGGATGTCGAGTGGATAAAATGGATGTAGAGTGGATAAAAATGGATGTAGATTGGACAAAATGGATGTAGAGTTAATAAAAATGGATGTAGAGTGGATAAAATGGATGTATAGTGGATAAAAATGGATGTAGAGTGGATAAAAATGGATGTAGATTGGATAAAATTGATGTAGAGTGGATAAAAATGGATGTAGAGTGGATAAAATGGATGTAGAGTTAATAAAAATGGATGTAGAGTGGAAATAATGGATGTAGAGAGGATAAAATGGATGTAGAGTGGATAAAATGGATGTAGAGTTCATAAAAATGGATGTAGAGTGGATAAAATGGATGTAGAGTGGATAAAATCATTGTAGAGTGGATAAAATGGATGTAGAGTGGATAAAAATGGATGTAGAGTGGATAAAATGGATGTAGAGTGGATAAAATGGTTGTAGAGTGGATAAAAATGGATGTAGAGTGGATAAAATGGATGTAGAATGGATAAAATGGATGTAGAGTGGATAAAAATGGATGTAGAGAGGATAAAATGGATGTAGAGTGGATAAAATGGATGTACAGTTAATAAAAATGGATGTAGAGTGGAAATAATGGATGTAGAGAGGATAAAATGGATGTAGAATGGATAAAATGGATTTAGAGTTCATAAAAATGGATGTAGAGTGGATAAAAATGGATGTAGATTGGATAAAATGGATGTAGAGTTGATAAAATGAATGTAAAGTGGATAAAATGGATGTAGAGTTAATAAAAATGGATGTAGAATGGAAATAATGGATGTAGAGAGGATAAAATGGATGTAGAGTGGATAAAATGGATGTAGAGTTCATAAAAATGGATGTAGAGTGGATAAAATGGATGTAGAGTGGATAAAATGATTGTAGAGTGGATAAAATGGATGTAGAGTGGATAAAATGGATGTAGAGTTCATAAAAATGGATGTAGAGTGGATAAAAATGGATGTAGATTGGATAAAATGGATGTGGAGTGGATAACAATGGAAGTAGAGTGGATAAAATGGATGAAGAGTGGATAAAATGGATGAAGAGTGGATAAAATGGTTGTAGAGTGGATAAAATGGATGTAGAGTGGATAAAAATGGATGTAGAGTGGATAAAATGGATGTACATTTAATAAAAATGGATGTAGAGTGGATAAAAATGGATGTAGAGTGGATAAAAATGGATGTAGATTGGATAAAATGGATGTAGAGTTAATAAAAGTGGATGTAGAGTGGATAAAAATGGATGTAGAGTGGATAAAAATGGATGTAGAGTATATAAATTGGATGTAGAGTATATAAAATGGATGTAGAGTGGATAAAAATGGATGTAGAGTATATAAATTGGATGTAGAGTATATAAAATGGATGTAGAGTGGATAAAAATGGATGTCGAGTGGATAAAATGGATATAGAGTGGATAAAAATGGATGTAGATTGGATAAAATGGATGTAGAGTTGATAAAAATGGATGTAGAGTGGATAAAATGGATGTAGAGTTAATAAAAATGGATGTAGAGTGGAAATAATGGATGTAGAGAGGATAAAATGGATGTAGAGTGGATAAAAATGGATGTAGATTGGATAAAATGGATGTAGAGTTAATAAAAGTGGATGTAGAGTGGATAAAATGGATGTAGAGTTGATAAAAATGGATGTAGAGTGGATAAAAATGGATGTAGATTGGATAAAATGGATGTAGAGTGGATAAAAATGGATGTAGATTATATAAATTGGATGTAGAGTATATAAAATGGATGTAGAGTGGATAAAAATGGATGTCGAGTGGATAAAATGGATGTAGAGTGGATAAAAATGGATGTAGATTGGACAAAATGGATGTAGAGTTAATAAAAATGGATGTAGAGTGGATAAAATGGATGTATAGTGGATAAAAATGGATGTAGAGTGGATAAAAATGGATGTAGATTGGATAAAATTGATGTAGAGTGGATAAAAATGGATGTAGAGTGGATAAAATGGATGTAGAGTTAATAAAAATGGATGTAGAGTGGAAATAATGGATGTAGAGAGGATAAAATGGATGTAGAGTGGATAAAATGGATGTAGAGTTCATAAAAATGGATGTAGAGTGGATAAAATGGATGTAGAGTGGATAAAATCATTGTAGAGTGGATAAAATGGATGTAGAGTGGATAAAAATGGATGTAGAGTGGATAAAATGGATGTAGAGTGGATAAAATGGTTGTAGAGTGGATAAAAATGGATGTAGAGTGGATAAAATGGATGTAGAATGGATAAAATGGATGTAGAGTGGATAAAAATGGATGTAGAGAGGATAAAATGGATGTAGAGTGGATAAAATGGATGTAGAGTTAATAAAAATGGATGTAGAGTGGATATAATGGATGTAGAGAGGATAAAATGGATGTAGAATGGATAAAATGGATTTAGAGTTCATAAAAATGGATGTAGAGTGGATAAAAATGGATGTAGATTGGATAAAATGGATGTAGAGTTGATAAAATGGATGTAAAGTGGATAAAATGGATGTAGAGTTAATAAAAATGGATGTAGAATGGAAATAATGGATGTAGAGAGGATAAAATGGATGTAGAGTGGATAAAATGGATGTAGAGTTCATAAAAATGGATGTAGAGTGGATAAAAATGGATGTAGATTGGATAAAATGGATGTGGAGTGGATAACAATGGATGTAGAGAGGATAAAAATGGATATAGGGTAGATAAAATGGATGTAGAGTTAATAAAAATGGATGTAGAGTGGATATAATGGATGTAGAGAGGATAAAATGGATGTGGAGTGGATAACAATGGATGTAGAGTGGATAAAATGGATGTAGACTGGATAAAATGGATGAAGAGTGGATAAAATGGTTGTAGAGTGGATAAAATGGATGTAGAGTGGATAAAAATGGATGTAGATTGGATAAAATGGATGTGGAGTGGATAACAATGGATGTAGAGAGGATAAAAATGGATATAGGGAAGATAAAATGGATGTAGAGTGGATAAAAATGGATGTAGATTATATAAATTGGATGTAGAGTATATGAAATGGATGTAGAGTGGATAAAAATGGATGTCGAGTGGATAAAATGGATGTAGAGTGGATAAAATGGATGTAGAGTGGATAAAATGGATGTAGAGTTAATAAAAATGGATGTAGAGTGGATAAAATGGATGTATAGTGGATAAAAATGGATGTAGAGTAGATAAAATGGATGTAGAGTGGATAAAAATGGATGTAGTGTGGATAAAATGGATGTCGAGTGGATAAAATGGATGTAGAGTGGATAAAAATGGATGTAGAGTATATAAATTGGATGTAGAGTATATAAAATGGATGTAGAGTGGATAAAAATGGATGTCGAGTGGATAAAATGGATATAGAGTGGATAAAAATGGATGTAGATTGGATAAAATGGATGTAGAGTTGATAAAAATGGATGTAGAGTGGATAAAATGGATGTAGAGTTAATAAAAATGGATGTAGAGTGGAAATAATGGATGTAGAGAGGATAAAATGGATGTAGAGTTGATAAAAATGGATGTAGAGTGGATAAAAATGGATGTAGATTGGATAAAATGGATGTAGAGTGGATAAAAATGGATGTAGATTATATAAATTGGATGTAGAGTATATAAAATGGATGTAGAGTGGATAAAAATGGATGTCGAGTGGATAAAATGGATGTAGATTGGATAAAATGGATGTAGAGTTAATAAAAGTGGATGTAGAGCGGATAAAATGGATGTATAGTGGATAAAAATGGATGTAGAGTAGATAAAATAGATGTAGAGTGGATAAAAATGGATGTAGAGTGGATAAAAATGGATGTAGATTGGATAAAAAGGATGTAGAGTTAATAAAAGTGGATGTAGAGTGGATAAAAATGGATGTAGAGTATATAAATTGGATGTAGAGTATATAAAATGGATGTAGAGTGGATAAAAATGGATGTCGAGTGGATAAAATGGATATAGAGTGGATAAAAATGGATGTAGATTGGATAAAATGGATGTAGAGTTGATAAAAATGGATGTAGAGTGGATAAAAATGGATGTCGAGTGGATAAAATGGATATAGAGTGGATAAAAATGGATGTAGATTGGATAAAATGGATGTAGAGTTGATAAAAATGGATGTAGAGTGGATAAAAATGGATGTCGAGTGGATAAAATGGATATAGAGTGGATAAAAATGGATGTAGATTGGATAAAATGGATGTAGAGTTGATAAAAATGGATGTAGAGTGGATAAAATGGATGTAGAGTTAATAAAAATGGATGTAGAGTGGAAATAATGGATGTAGAGAGGATAAAATGGATGTAGAGTGGATAAAAATGGATGTCGAGTGGATAAAATGGATATAGAGTGGATAAAAATGGATATAGATTGGATAAAATGGATGTAGAGTTGATAAAAATGGATGTAGAGTGGATAAAATGGATGTAGAGTTAATAAAAATGGATGTAGAGTGGAAATAATGGATGTAGAGAGGATAAAATGGATGTAGAGTTGATAAAAATGGATGTAGAGTGGATAAAAATGGATGTAGATTGGATAAAATGGATGTAGAGTGGATAAAAATGGATGTAGATTATATAAATTGGATGTAGAGTATATAAAATGGATGTAGAGTGGATAAAAATGGATGTCGAGTGGATAAAATGGATGTAGATTGGATAAAATGGATGTAGAGTTAATAAAAGTGGATGTAGAGCGGATAAAATGGATGTAGAGTTGATAAAAATGGATGTAGAGTGGATAAAAATGGATGTAGATTGGATAAAATGGATGTAGAGTGGATAAAAATGGATGTAGATTATATAAATTGGATGTAGAGTATATAAAATGGATGTAGAGTGGATAAAAATGGATGTAGAGTGGATAAAATGGATGTAGAGTGGATAAAAATGGATGTAGATTGGATAAAATGGATGTAGAGTTAATAAAAATGGATGTAGAGTGGATAAAATGGATGTATAGTGGATAAAAATGGATGTAGAGTAGATAAAATAGATGTAGAGTGGATAAAAATGGATGTAGAGTGGATAAAAATGGATGTAGATTGGATAAAATGGATGTAGAGTTAATAAAAGTGGATGTAGAGTGGATAAAATGGATGTAGAGTTGATAAAAATGGATGTAGAGTGGATAAAAATGGATGTAGATTGGATAAAATGGATGTAGAGTGGATAAAAATGGATGTAGATTATATAAATTGGATGTAGAGTATATAAAATGGATGTAGAGTGGATAAAAATGGATGTCGAGTGGATAAAATGGATGTAGAGTTAATAAAAATGGATGTAGAGTGGATAAAATGGATGTATAGTGGATAAAAATGGATGTAGAGTAGATAAAATAGATGTAGAGTGGATAAAAATGGATGTAGAGTGGATAAAATGGATGTCGAGTGGATAAAATGGATGTAGAGTGGATAAAAATAGATGTAGAGTGGATAAAAATGGATGTAGAGTGGATACAATGGATGTAGAGTGGATAAAAATGGATGTATAGTGGATAAAATGGATGTAGAGTGGATAAAAATGGATGTAGAGTGGATAAAATGGATGTAGAGTGCATAAAAATGGATGTTGAGTGGATAAAATGGATGTAGAGTGGATAAAATGGATGTACATTTAATAAAAATGGATGCAGAGTGGATAAAAATGGATGTAGAGTGGATAAAAATGGATGTAGATTGGATAAAATGGATGTATAGTGGATAAAAATGGATGTAGAGTAGATAAAATAGATGTAGAGTGGATAAAAATGGATGTAGAGTGGATAAAAATGGATGTAGATTGGATAAAATGGATGTAGAGTTAATAAAAGTGGATGTAGAGTGGATAAAATGGATGTAGAGTTGATAAAAATGGATGTAGAGTGGATAAAAATGGATGTAGATTGGATAAAATGGATGTAGAGTGGATAAAAATGGATGTAGATTATATAAATTGGATGTAGAGTATATAAAATGGATGTAGAGTGGATAAAAATGGATGTCGAGTGGATAAAATGGATGTAGAGTGGATAAAAATGGATGTAGATTGGACAAAATGGATGTAGAGTTAATAAAAATGGATGTAGAGTGGATAAAATGGATGTATAGTGGATAAAAATGGATGTAGAGTGGATAAAAATGGATGTAGATTGGATAAAATGGATGTAGAGTGGATAAAAATGGATGTAGAGTGGATAAAATGGATGTAGAGTTAATAAAAATGGATGTAGAGTGGAAATAATGGATGTAGAGAGGATAAAATGGATGTAGAGTGGATAAAATGGATGTAGAGTTCATAAAAATGGATGTAGAGTGGATAAAATGGATGTAGAGTGGATAAAATGATTGTAGAGTGGATAAAATGGATGTAGAGTGGATAAAATGGATGTAGAGTTCATAAAAATGGATGTAGAGTGGATAAAAATGGATGTAGATTGGATAAAATGGATGTGGAGTGGATAACAATGGAAGTAGAGTGGATAAAATGGATGAAGAGTGGATAAAATGGATGAAGAGTGGATAAAATGGTTGTAGAGTGGATAAAATGGATGTAGAGTGGATAAAAATGGATGTAGAGTGGATAAAATGGATGTACATTTAATAAAAATGGATGTAGAGTGGATAAAAATGGATGTAGAGTGGATAAAAATGGATGTAGAGTGGATAAAAATGGATGTAGATTGGATAAAAAGGATGTAGAGTTAATAAAAGTGGATGTAGAGTGGATAAAAATGGATGTAGAGTATATAAATTGGATGTAGAGTATATAAAATGGATGTAGAGTGGATAAAAATGGATGTCGAGTGGATAAAATGGATATAGAGTGGATAAAAATGGATGTAGATTGGATAAAATGGATGTAGAGTTGATAAAAATGGATGTAGAGTGGATAAAATGGATGTAGAGTTAATAAAAATGGATGTAGAGTGGAAATAATGGATGTAGAGAGGATAAAATGGATGTAGAGTGGATAAACATGGATGTAGATTGGATAAAATGGATGTAGAGTTAATAAAAGTGGATGTAGAGTGGATAAAATGGATGTAGAGTTGATAAAAATGGATGTAGAGTGGATAAAAATGGATGTAGATTGGATAAAATGGATGTAGAGTGGATAAAAATGGATGTAGATTATATAAATTGGATGTAGAGTATATAAAATGGATGTAGAGTGGATAAAAATGGATGTCGAGTGGATAAAATGGATGTAGAGTGGATAAAAATGGATGTAGATTGGATAAAATGGATGTAGAGTTAATAAAAATGAATGTAGAGTGGATAAAATGGATGTATAGTGGATAAAAATGGATGTAGAGTAGATAAAATAGATGTAGAGTGGATAAAAATGGATGTAGAGTGGATAAAAATGGATGTAGATTGGATAAAATGGATGTAGAGTTAATAAAAGTGGATGTAGAGTGGATAAAATGGATGTAGAGTTGATAAAAATGGATGTAGAGTGGATAAAAATGGATGTAGATTGGATAAAATGGATGTAGAGTGGATAAAAATGGATGTAGATTATATAAATTGGATGTAGAGTATATAAAATGGATGTAGAGTGGATAAAAATGGATGTCGAGTGGATAAAATGGATGTAGAGTGGATAAAAATGGATGTAGATTGGACAAAATGGATGTAGAGTTAATAAAAATGGATGTAGAGTGGATAAAATGGATGTATAGTGGATAAAAATGGATGTAGAGTGGATAAAAATGGATGTAGATTGGATAAAATTGATGTAGAGTGGATAAAAATGGATGTAGAGTGGATAAAATGGATGTAGAGTTAATAAAAATGGATGTAGAGTGGAAATAATGGATGTAGAGAGGATAAAATGGATGTAGAGTGGATAAAATGGATGTAGAGTTCATAAAAATGGATGTAGAGTGGATAAAATGGATGTAGAGTGGATAAAATCATTGTAGAGTGGATAAAATGGATGTAGAGTGGATAAAAATGGATGTAGAGTGGATAAAATGGATGTAGAGTGGATAAAATGGTTGTAGAGTGGATAAAAATGGATGTAGAGTGGATAAAATGGATGTAGAATGGATAAAATGGATGTAGAGTGGATAAAAATGGATGTAGAGAGGATAAAATGGATGTAGAGTGGATAAAATGGATGTACAGTTAATAAAAATGGATGTAGAGTGGAAATAATGGATGTAGAGAGGATAAAATGGATGTAGAATGGATAAAATGGATTTAGAGTTCATAAAAATGGATGTAGAGTGGATAAAAATGGATGTAGATTGGATAAAATGGATGTAGAGTTGATAAAATGGATGTAAAGTGGATAAAATGGATGTAGAGTTAATAAAAATGGATGTAGAATGGAAATAATGGATGTAGAGAGGATAAAATGGATGTAGAGTGGATAAAATGGATGTAGAGTTCATAAAAATGGATGTAGAGTGGATAAAAATGGATGTAGATTGGATAAAATGGATGTGGAGTGGATAACAATGGATGTAGAGAGGATAAAAATGGATATAGGGTAGATAAAATGGATGTAGAGTTAATAAAAATGGATGTAGAGTGGATATAATGGATGTAGAGAGGATAAAATGGATGTGGAGTGGATAACAATGGATGTAGAGTGGATAAAATGGATGTAGACTGGATAAAATGGATGAAGAGTGGATAAAATGGTTGTAGAGTGGATAAAATGGATGTAGAGTGGATAAAAATGGATGTAGATTGGTTAAAATGGATGTGGAGTGGATAACAATGGATGTAGAGAGGATAAAAATGGATATAGGGAAGATAAAATGGATGTAGAGTGGATAAAAATGGATGTAGATTATATAAATTGGATGTAGAGTATATGAAATGGATGTAGAGTGGATAAAAATGGATGTCGAGTGGATAAAATGGATGTAGAGTGGATAAAATGGATGTAGATTGGATAAAATGGATGTAGAGTTAATAAAAATGGATGTAGAGTGGATAAAATGGATGTATAGTGGATAAAAATGGATGTAGAGTAGATAAAATAGATGTAGAGTGGATAAAAATGGATGTAGTGTGGATAAAATGGATGTCGAGTGGATAAAATGGATGTAGAGTGGATAAAAATGGATGTAGAGTATATAAATTGGATGTAGAGTATATAAAATGGATGTAGAGTGGATAAAAATGGATGTCGAGTGGATAAAATGGATATAGAGTGGATAAAAATGGATGTAGATTGGATAAAATGGATGTAGAGTTGATAAAAATGGATGTAGAGTGGATAAAATGGATGTAGAGTTAATAAAAATGGATGTAGAGTGGAAATAATGGATGTAGAGAGGATAAAATGGATGTAGAGTTGATAAAAATGGATGTAGAGTGGATAAAAATGGATGTAGATTGGATAAAATGGATGTAGAGTGGATAAAAATGGATGTAGATTATATAAATTGGATGTAGAGTATATAAAATGGATGTAGAGTGGATAAAAATGGATGTCGAGTGGATAAAATGGATGTAGATTGGATAAAATGGATGTAGATTTAATAAAAGTGGATGTAGAGCGGATAAAATGGATGTATAGTGGATAAAAATGGATGTAGAGTAGATAAAATAGATGTAGAGTGGATAAAAATGGATGTAGAGTGGATAAAAATGGATGTAGATTGGATAAAAAGGATGTAGAGTTAATAAAAGTGGATGTAGAGTGGATAAAATGGATGTAGAGTTGATAAAAATGGATGTAGAGTGGATAAAAATGGATGTAGATTGGATAAAATGGATGTAGAGATGATAAAAATGGATGTAGAGTGGATAAAAATGGATGTAGAGTATATAAATTGGATGTAGAGTATATAAAATGGATGTAGAGTGGATAAAAATGGATGTAGAGTATATAAATTGGATGTAGAGTATATAAAATGGATGTAGAGTGGATAAAAATGGATGTCGAGTGGATAAAATGGATATAGAGTGGATAAAAATGGATGTAGATTGGATAAAATGGATGTAGAGTTGATAAAAATGGATGTAGAGTGGATAAAATGGATGTCGAGTGGATAAAATGGATATAGAGTGGATAAAAATGGATGTAGATTGGATAAAATGGATGTAGAGTTGATAAAAATGGATGTAGAGTGGATAAAATGGATGTAGAGTTAATAAAAATGGATGTAGAGTGGAAATAATGGATGTAGAGTTGATAAAAATGGATGTCGAGTGGATAAAATGGATGTAGAGTTGATAAAAATGGATGTAGAGTGGATAAAAATGGATGTAGATTGGATAAAATGGATGTAGAGATGATAAAAATGGATGTAGAGTGGATAAAAATGGATGTAGAGTATATAAATTGGATGTAGAGTATATAAAATGGATGTAGAGTGGATAAAAATGGATGTAGAGTATATAAATTGGATGTAGAGTATATAAAATGGATGTAGAGTGGATAAAAATGGATGTCGAGTGGATAAAATGGATATAGAGTGGATAAAAATGGATGTAGATTGGATAAAATGGATGTAGAGTTGATAAAAATGGATGTAGAGTGGATAAAATGGATGTCGAGTGGATAAAATGGATATAGAGTGGATAAAAATGGATGTAGATTGGATAAAATGGATGTAGAGATGATAAAAATGGATGTAGAGTGGATAAAAATGGATGTAGAGTATATAAATTGGATGTAGAGTATATAAAATGGATGTAGAGTGGATAAAAATGGATGTAGAGTATATAAATTGTATGTAGAGTATATAAAATGGATGTAGAGTGGATAAAAATGGATGTCGAGTGGATAAAATGGATATAGAGTGGATAAAAATGGATGTAGATTGGATAAAATGGATGTAGAGTTGATAAAAATGGATGTAGAGTGGATAAAAATGGATGTCGAGTGGATAAAATGGATATAGAGTGGATAAAAATGGATGTAGATTGGATAAAATGGATGTAGAGTTGATAAAAATGGATGTAGAGTGGATAAAAATGGATGTCGAGTGGATAAAATGGATATAGAGTGGATAAAAATGGATGTAGATTGGATAAAATGGATGTAGAGTTGATAAAAATGGATGTAGAGTGGATAAAATGGATGTAGAGTTAATAAAAATGGATGTAGAGTGGAAATAATGGATGTAGAGAGGATAAAATGGATGTAGAGTTGATAAAAATGGATGTAGAGTGGATAAAAATGGATGTAGATTGGATAAAATGGATGTAGAGTGGATAAAAATGGATGTAGATTATATAAATTGGATGTAGAGTATATAAAATGGATGTAGAGTGGATAAAAATGGATGTCGAGTGGATAAAATGGATGTAGATTGGATAAAATGGATGTAGAGTTAATAAAAGTGGATGTAGAGCGGATAAAATGGATGTAGAGTTGATAAAAATGGATGTAGAGTGGATAAAATGGATGTAGAGTGGATAAAAATGGATGTAGATTATATAAATTGGATGTAGAGTATATAAAATGGATGTAGAGTGGATAAAAATGGATGTAGATTGGATAAAATGGATGTAGAGTGGATAAAAATGGATGTAGATTATATAAATTGGATGTAGAGTATATAAAATGGATGTAGAGTGGATAAAAATGGATGTCGAGTGGATAAAATGGATGTAGAGTGGATAAAAATGGATGTAGATTGGACAAAATGGATGTAGAGTTAATAAAAATGGATGTAGAGTGGATAAAATGGATGTATAGTGGATAAAAATGGATGTAGAGTGGATAAAAATGGATGTAGATTGGATAAAATGGATGTAGAGTGGATAAAAATGGATGTAGAGTGGATAAAATGGATGTAGAGTTAATAAAAATGGATGTAGAGTGGAAATAATGGATGTAGAGAGGATAAAATGGATGTAGAGTGGATAAAATGGATGTAGAGTTCATAAAAATGGATGTAGAGTGGATAAAATGGATGTAGAGTGGATAAAATGATTGTAGAGTGGATAAAATGGATGTAGAGTGGATAAAATGGATGTAGAGTTCATAAAAATGGATGTAGAGTGGATAAAAATGGATGTAGATTGGATAAAATGGATGTGGAGTGGATAACAATGGAAGTAGAGTGGATAAAATGGATGAAGAGTGGATAAAATGGATGAAGAGTGGATAAAATGGTTGTAGAGTGGATAAAATGGATGTAGAGTGGATAAAAATGGATGTAGAGTGGATAAAATGGATGTACATTTAATAAAAATGGATGTAGAGTGGATAAAAATGGATGTAGAGTGGATAAAAATGGATGTAGATTGGATAAAATGGATGTAGAGTTAATAAAAGTGGATGTAGAGTGGATAAAATGGATGTAGAGATGATAAAAATGGATGTAGAGTGGATAAAAATGGATGTAGAGTATATAAATTGGATGTAGAGTATATAAAATGGATGTAGAGTGGATAAAAATGGATGTAGAGTATATAAATTGGATGTAGAGTATATAAAATGGATGTAGAGTGGATAAAAATGGATGTCGAGTGGATAAAATGGATATAGAGTGGATAAAAATGGATGTAGATTGGATAAAATGGATGTAGAGTTGATAAAAATGGATGTAGAGTGGATAAAATGGATGTAGAGTTAATAAAAATGGATGTAGAGTGGAAATAATGGATGTAGAGAGGATAAAATGGATGTAGAGTGGATAAAAATGGATGTAGATTGGATAAAATGGATGTAGAGGTAATAAAAGTGGATGTAGAGTGGATAAAATGGATGTAGAGTTGATAAAAATGGATGTAGAGTGGATAAAAATGGATGTAGATTGGATAAAATGGATGTAGAGTGGATAAAAATGGATGTAGATTATATAAATTGGATGTAGAGTATATAAAATGGATGTAGAGTGGATAAAAATGGATGTCGAGTGGATAAAATGGATGTAGAGTGGATAAAAATGGATGTAGATTGGATAAAATGGATGTAGAGTTAATAAAAATGGATGTAGAGTGGATAAAATGGATGTATAGTGGATAAAAATGGATGTAGAGTAGATAAAATAGATGTAGAGTGGATAAAAATGGATGTAGAGTGGATAAAAATGGATGTAGATTGGATAAAAAGGATGTAGAGTTAATAAAAGTGGATGTAGAGTGGATAAAATGGATGTAGAGTTGATAAAAATGGATGTAGAGTGGATAAAAATGGATGTAGATTGGATAAAATGGATGTAGAGTGGATAAAAATGGATGTAGATTATATAAATTGGATGTAGAGTATATAAAATGGATGTAGAGTGGATAAAAATGGATGTCGAGTGGATAAAATGGATGTAGAGTGGATAAAAATGGATGTAGATTGGACAAAATGGATGTAGGGTTGATAAAAATGGATGTAGAGTGGATAAAAATGGATGTAGATTGGATAAAATGGATGTAGAGTTCATAAAAATGGATGTAGAGTGGATAAAATGGATGTAGATTGGATAAAATGATTGTAGAGTGGATAAAATGGATGTAGAGTGGATAAAAATGGATGTAGAGTGGATATAATGGATGTAGAGTGGATAAAATGGTTGTAGAGTGGATAAAAATGGATGTAGAGTGGATAAAATGGATGTAGAATGGATAAAATGGATGTAAAGTGGATAAAAATGGATGTCGAGTGGATAAAATGGATGTAGAGTGGATAAAAATAGATGTAGAGAGGATAAAATGGAAGTAGAGTGGATAAAAATGGATGTAGAGTGGATAAAATGGATGTAGAGTGGATAAAATGGATGTACAGTTAATAAAAATGGATGTAGAGTGGAAATAATGGATGTAGAGAGGATAAAATGGATGTAGAATGGATAAAAATGGATGTAGAGTGGATAAAATGGATGTCGAGTGGATAAAATGGATGTAGAGTGGATAAAAATAGATGTAGAGTGGATAAAAATGGATGTAGAGTGGATAAAAATGGATGTAGAGTGGATAAAATGGATGTGGAGTGGATAACAATGGATGTAGAGAGGATAAAAATGGATATAGGGTAGATAAAATGGATGTAGAGTTAATGAAAATGGATGTAGAGTGGATATAATGGATGTAGAGAGGATAAAATGGATGTGGAGTGGATAACAATGGATGTAGAGTGGATAAAATGGATGTAGAGTGGATAAAATGGATGTAGAGTGGATAAAAATGGATGTAGATTGGATAAAATGGATGTGGAGTGGACAACAATGGATGTAGAGAGGATAAAAATGGATATAGGGTAGATAAAATGGATGTAGAGTGGATAAAAATGGATGTAGATTATATAAATTGGATGTAGAGTATATAAAATGGATGTAGAGTGGATAAAAATGGATGTCGAGTGGATAAAATGGATGTAGAGTGGATAAAATGGATGTAGATTGGATAAAATGGATGTAGAGTTAATAAAAATGGATGTAGAGTGGATAAAAATGGATGTAGAGTGGATAAAAATGGATGTAGATTGGATAAAATGGATGTAGAGTTAATAAAAGTGGATGCAGAGTGGATAAAATGGATGTAGAGTTGATAAAAATGGATGTAGAGTGGATAAAAATGGATGTAGAGTGGATAAAATGGATGTAGAGTGCATAAAAATGGATGTTGAGTGGATAAAATGGATGTAGAGTGCATAAAAATGGATGTTGAGTGGATAAAATGGATGTAGAGTTAATAAAAGTGGATGTAGAGTGGATAAAATGGATGTAGAGTTGATAAAAATGGATGTAGAGTGGATAAAAATGGATGTAGATTGGATAAAATGGATGTAGAGTGGATAAAAATGGATGTAGAGTATATAAATTGGATGTAGAGTATATAAAATGGATGTAGAGTGGATAAAAATGGATGTCGAGTGGATAAAATGGATGTAGAGTGGATAAAAATGGATGTAGATTGGATAAAATGGATGTAGAGTTAATAAAAATGGATGTAGAGTGGATAAAATGGATGTATAGTGGATAAAAATGGATGTAGAGTAGATAAAATAGATGTAGAGTGGATAAAAATGGATGTAGAGTGGATAAAAATGGATGTAGATTGGATAAAATGGATGTAGAGTTAATAAAAGTGGATGTAGAGTGGATAAAATGGATGTAGAGTTGATAAAAATGGATGTAGAGTGGATAAAAATGGATGTAGATTGGATAAAATGGATGTAGAGTGGATAAAAATGGATGTAGATTATATAAATTGGATGTAGAGTATATAAAATGGATGTAGAGTGGATAAAAATGGATGTCGAGTGGATAAAATGGATGTAGAGTTAATAAAAATGGATGTAGAGTGGATAAAATGGATGTATAGTGGATAAAAATGGATGTAGAGTAGATAAAATAGATGTAGAGTGGATAAAAATGGATGTAGAGTGGATAAAATGGATGTCGAGTGGATAAAATGGATGTAGAGTGGATAAAAATAGATGTAGAGTGGATAAAAATGGATGTAGAGTGGATACAATGGATGTAGAGTGGATAAAAATGGATGTATAGTGGATAAAATGGATGTAGAGTGGATAAAAATGGATGTAGAGTGGATAAAATGGATGTAGAGTGCATAAAAATGGATGTTGAGTGGATAAAATGGATGTAGAGTGGATAAAATGGATGTACATTTAATAAAAATGGATGTAGAGTGGATAAAAATGGATGTAGAGTGGATAAAAATGGATGTAGATTGGATAAAATGGATGTAGAGTTGATAAAAATGGATGTAGAGTGGATAAAAATGGATGTAGATTGGATAAAATGGATGTAGAGTTAATAAAAGTGGATGTAGAGTGGATAAAATGGATGTAGAGTTGATAAAAATGGATGTAGAGTGGATAAAAATGGATGTAGATTGGATAAAATGGATGTAGAGTGGATAAAAATGGATGTAGATTATATAAATTGGATGTAGAGTATATAAAATGGATGTAGAGTGGATAAAAATGGATGTCGAGTGGATAAAATGGATGTAGAGTGGATAAAAATGGATGTAGATTGGATAAAATGGATGTAGAGTTAATAAAAATGGATGTAGAGTGGATAAAATGGATGTATAGTGGATAAAAATGGATGTAGAGTGGATAAAAATGGATGTAGATTGGATAAAATGGATGTAGAGTGGATAAAAATGGATGTAGAGTGGATAAAATGGATGTAGAGTTAATAAAAATGGATGTAGAGTGGAAATAATGGATGTAGAGAGGATAAAATGGATGTAGAGTGGATAAAATGGATGTAGAGTTCATAAAAATGGATGTAGAGTGGATAAAATGGATGTAGAGTGGATAAAATGATTGTAGAGTGGATAAAATGGATGTAGAGTGGATAAAATGGATGTAGAGTTCATAAAAATGGATGTAGAGTGGATAAAAATGGATGTAGATTGGATAAAATGGATGTGGAGTGGATAACAATGGAAGTAGAGTGGATAAAATGGATGAAGAGTGGATAAAATGGATGAAGAGTGGATAAAATGGTTGTAGAGTGGATAAAATGGATGTAGAGTGGATAAAAATGGATGTAGAGTGGATAAAATGGATGTACATTTAATAAAAATGGATGTAGAGTGGATAAAAATGGATGTAGAGTGGATAAAAATGGATGTAGATTGGATAAAATGGATGTAGAGTTAATAAAAGTGGATGTAGAGTGGATAAAATGGATGTAGAGATGATAAAAATGGATGTAGAGTGGATAAAAATGGATGTAGAGTATATAAATTGGATGTAGAGTATATAAAATGGATGTAGAGTGGATAAAAATGGATGTAGAGTATATAAATTGGATGTAGAGTATATAAAATGGATGTAGAGTGGATAAAAATGGATGTCGAGTGGATAAAATGGATATAGAGTGGATAAAAATGGATGTAGATTGGATAAAATGGATGTAGAGTTGATAAAAATGGATGTAGAGTGGATAAAATGGATGTAGAGTTAATAAAAATGGATGTAGAGTGGAAATAATGGATGTAGAGAGGACAAAATGGATGTAGAGTGGATAAAAATGGATGTAGATTGGATAAAATGGATGTAGAGTTAATAAAAGTGGATGTAGAGTGGATAAAATGGATGTAGAGTTGATAAAAATGGATGTAGAGTGGATAAAAATGGATGTAGATTGGATAAAATGGATGTAGAGTGGATAAAAATGGATGTAGAGTATATAAATTGGATGTAGAGTATATAAAATGGATGTAGAGTGGATAAAAATGGATGTAGAGTATATAAATTGGATGTAGAGTATATAAAATGGATGTAGAGTGGATAAAAATGGATGTCGAGTGGATAAAATGGATATAGAGTGGATAAAAATGGATGTAGATTGGATAAAATGGATGTAGAGTTGATAAAAATGGATGTAGAGTGGATAAAATGGATGTAGAGTTAATAAAAATGGATGTAGAGTGGAAATAATGGATGTAGAGAGGATAAAATGGATGTAGAGTGGATAAAAATGGATGTAGATTGGATAAAATGGATGTAGAGGTAATAAAAGTGGATGTAGAGTGGATAAAATGGATGTAGAGTTGATAAAAATGGATGTAGAGTGGATAAAAATGGATGTAGATTGGATAAAATGGATGTAGAGTGGATAAAAATGGATGTAGATTATATAAATTGGATGTAGAGTATATAAAATGGATGTAGAGTGGATAAAAATGGATGTCGAGTGGATAAAATGGATGTAGAGTGGATAAAAATGGATGTAGATTGGATAAAATGGATGTAGAGTTAATAAAAATGGATGTAGAGTGGATAAAATGGATGTATAGTGGATAAAAATGGATGTAGAGTAGATAAAATAGATGTAGAGTGGATAAAAATGGATGTAGAGTGGATAAAAATGGATGTAGATTGGATAAAAAGGATGTAGAGTTAATAAAAGTGGATGTAGAGTGGATAAAATGGATGTAGAGTTGATAAAAATGGATGTAGAGTGGATAAAAATGGATGTAGATTGGATAAAATGGATGTAGAGTGGATAAAAATGGATGTAGATTATATAAATTGGATGTAGAGTATATAAAATGGATGTAGAGTGGATAAAAATGGATGTCGAGTGGATAAAATGGATGTAGAGTGGATAAAAATGGATGTAGATTGGACAAAATGGATGTAGGGTTGATAAAAATGGATGTAGAGTGGATAAAAATGGATGTAGATTGGATAAAATGGATGTAGAGTTCATAAAAATGGATGTAGAGTGGATAAAATGGATGTAGATTGGATAAAATGATTGTAGAGTGGATAAAATGGATGTAGAGTGGATAAAAATGGATGTAGAGTGGATATAATGGATGTAGAGTGGATAAAATGGTTGTAGAGTGGATAAAAATGGATGTAGAGTGGATAAAATGGATGTAGAATGGATAAAATGGATGTAAAGTGGATAAAAATGGATGTCGAGTGGATAAAATGGATGTAGAGTGGATAAAAATAGATGTAGAGAGGATAAAATGGAAGTAGAGTGGATAAAAATGGATGTAGAGTGGATAAAATGGATGTAGAGTGGATAAAATGGATGTACAGTTAATAAAAATGGATGTAGAGTGGAAATAATGGATGTAGAGAGGATAAAATGGATGTAGAATGGATAAAAATGGATGTAGAGTGGATAAAATGGATGTCGAGTGGATAAAATGGATGTAGAGTGGATAAAAATAGATGTAGAGTGGATAAAAATGGATGTAGAGTGGATAAAAATGGATGTAGAGTGGATAAAATGGATGTGGAGTGGATAACAATGGATGTAGAGAGGATAAAAATGGATATAGGGTAGATAAAATGGATGTAGAGTTAATGAAAATGGATGTAGAGTGGATATAATGGATGTAGAGAGGATAAAATGGATGTGGAGTGGATAACAATGGATGTAGAGTGGATAAAATGGATGTAGAGTGGATAAAATGGATGTAGAGTGGATAAAAATGGATGTAGAGTGGATAAAATGGATGTGGAGTGGACAACAATGGATGTAGAGAGGATAAAAATGGATATAGGGTAGATAAAATGGATGTAGAGTGGATAAAAATGGATGTAGATTATATAAATTGGATGTAGAGTATATAAAATGGATGTAGAGTGGATAAAAATGGATGTCGAGTGGATAAAATGGATGTAGAGTGGATAAAATGGATGTAGATTGGATAAAATGGATGTAGAGTTAATAAAAATGGATGTAGAGTGGATAAAAATGGATGTAGAGTGGATAAAAATGGATGTAGATTGGATAAAATGGATGTAGAGTTAATAAAAGTGGATGCAGAGTGGATAAAATGGATGTAGAGTTGATAAAAATGGATGTAGAGTGGATAAAAATGGATGTAGAGTGGATAAAATGGATGTAGAGTGCATAAAAATGGATGTAGATTGGATAAAATGGATGTAGAGTGCATAAAAATGGATGTTGAGTGGATAAAATGGATGTAGAGTTAATAAAAGTGGATGTAGAGTGGATAAAATGGATGTAGAGTTGATAAAAATGGATGTAGAGTGGATAAAAATGGATGTAGATTGGATAAAATGGATGTAGAGTGGATAAAAATGGATGTAGAGTATATAAATTGGATGTAGAGTATATAAAATGGATGTAGAGTGGATAAAAATGGATGTCGAGTGGATAAAATGGATGTAGAGTGGATAAAAATGGATGTAGATTGGATAAAATGGATGTAGAGTTAATAAAAATGGATGTAGAGTGGATAAAATGGATGTATAGTGGATAAAAATGGATGTAGAGTAGATAAAATAGATGTAGAGTGGATAAAAATGGATGTAGAGTGGATAAAAATGGATGTAGATTGGATAAAATGGATGTAGAGTTAATAAAAGTGGATGTAGAGTGGATAAAATGGATGTAGAGTTGATAAAAATGGATGTAGAGTGGATAAAAATGGATGTAGATTGGATAAAATGGATGTAGAGTGGATAAAAATGGATGTAGATTATATAAATTGGATGTAGAGTATATAAAATGGATGTAGAGTGGATAAAAATGGATGTCGAGTGGATAAAATGGATGTAGAGTTAATAAAAATGGATGTAGAGTGGATAAAATGGATGTATAGTGGATAAAAATGGATGTAGAGTAGATAAAATAGATGTAGAGTGGATAAAAATGGATGTAGAGTGGATAAAATGGATGTCGAGTGGATAAAATGGATGTAGAGTGGATAAAAATAGATGTAGAGTGGATAAAAATGGATGTAGAGTGGATACAATGGATGTAGAGTGGATAAAAATGGATGTATAGTGGATAAAATGGATGTAGAGTGGATAAAAATGGATGTAGAGTGGATAAAATGGATGTAGAGTGCATAAAAATGGATGTTGAGTGGATAAAATGGATGTAGAGTGGATAAAATGGATGTACATTTAATAAAAATGGATGCAGAGTGGATAAAAATGGATGTAGAGTGGATAAAAATGGATGTAGATTGGATAAAATGGATGTAGAGTTGATAAAAATGGATGTAGAGTGGATAAAAATGGATGTAGATTGGATAAAATGGATGTAGAGTTAATAAAAGTGGATGTAGAGTGGATAAAATGGATGTAGAGTTGATAAAAATGGATGTAGAGTGGATAAAAATGGATGTAGATTGGATAAAATGGATGTAGAGTGGATAAAAATGGATGTAGATTATATAAATTGGATGTAGAGTATATAAAATGGATGTAGAGTGGATAAAAATGGATGTCGAGTGGATAAAATGGATGTAGAGTGGATAAAAATGGATGTAGATTGGACAAAATGGATGTAGAGTTAATAAAAATGGATGTAGAGTGGATAAAATGGATGTATAGTGGATAAAAATGGATGTAGAGTGGATAAAAATGGATGTAGATTGGATAAAATGGATGTAGAGTGGATAAAAATGGATGTAGAGTGGATAAAATGGATGTAGAGTTAATAAAAATGGATGTAGAGTGGAAATAATGGATGTAGAGAGGATAAAATGGATGTAGAGTGGATAAAATGGATGTAGAGTTCATAAAAATGGATGTAGAGTGGATAAAATGGATGTAGAGTGGATAAAATGATTGTAGAGTGGATAAAATGGATGTAGAGTGGATAAAATGGATGTAGAGTTCATAAAAATGGATGTAGAGTGGATAAAAATGGATGTAGATTGGATAAAATGGATGTGGAGTGGATAACAATGGAAGTAGAGTGGATAAAATGGATGAAGAGTGGATAAAATGGATGTACATTTAATAAAAATGGATGTAGAGTGGATAAAAATGGATGTAGAGTGGATAAAAATGGATGTAGATTGGATAAAATGGATGTAGAGTTAATAAAAGTGGATGTAGAGTGGATAAAATGGATGTAGAGATGATAAAAATGGATGTAGAGTGGATAAAAATGGATGTAGAGTATATAAATTGGATGTAGAGTATATAAAATGGATGTAGAGTGGATAAAAATGGATGTAGAGTATATAAATTGGATGTAGAGTATATAAAATGGATGTAGAGTGGATAAAAATGGATGTCGAGTGGATAAAATGGATATAGAGTGGATAAAAATGGATGTAGATTGGATAAAATGGATGTAGAGTTGATAAAAATGGATGTAGAGTGGATAAAATGGATGTAGAGTTAATAAAAATGGATGTAGAGTGGAAATAATGGATGTAGAGAGGACAAAATGGATGTAGAGTGGATAAAAATGGATGTAGATTGGATAAAATGGATGTAGAGTTAATAAAAGTGGATGTAGAGTGGATAAAATGGATGTAGAGTTGATAAAAATGGATGTAGAGTGGATAAAAATGGATGTAGATTGGATAAAATGGATGTAGAGTGGATAAAAATGGATGTAGATTATATAAATTGGATGTAGAGTATATAAAATGGATGTAGAGTGGATAAAAATGGATGTCGAGTGGATAAAATGGATGTAGAGTGGATAAAAATGGATGTAGATTGGACAAAATGGATGTAGAGTTAATAAAAATGGATGTAGAGTGGATAAAATGGATGTATAGTGGATAAAAATGGATGTAGAGTGGATAAAAATGGATGTAGATTGGATAAAATTGATGTAGAGTGGATAAAAATGGATGTAGAGTGGATAAAATGGATGTAGAGTTAATAAAAATGGATGTAGAGTGGAAATAATGGATGTAGAGAGGATAAAATGGATGTAGAGTGGATAAAATGGATGTAGAGTTCATAAAAATGGATGTAGAGTGGATAAAATGGATGTAGAGTGGATAAAATCATTGTAGAGTGGATAAAATGGATGTAGAGTGGATAAAAATGGATGTAGAGTGGATAAAATGGATGTAGAGTGGATAAAATGGTTGTAGAGTGGATAAAAATGGATGTAGAGTGGATAAAATGGATGTAGAATGGATAAAATGGATGTAGAGTGGATAAAAATGGATGTAGAGAGGATAAAATGGATGTAGAGTGGATAAAATGGATGTACAGTTAATAAAAATGGATGTAGAGTGGAAATAATGGATGTAGAGAGGATAAAATGGATGTAGAATGGATAAAATGGATTTAGAGTTCATAAAAATGGATGTAGAGTGGATAAAAATGGATGTAGATTGGATAAAATGGATGTAGAGTTGATAAAATGGATGTAAAGTGGATAAAATGGATGTAGAGTTAATAAAAATGGATGTAGAATGGAAATAATGGATGTAGAGAGGATAAAATGGATGTAGAGTGGATAAAATGGATGTAGAGTTCATAAAAATGGATGTAGAGTGGATAAAAATGGATGTAGATTGGATAAAATGGATGTGGAGTGGATAACAATGGATGTAGAGAGGATAAAAATGGATATAGGGTAGATAAAATGGATGTAGAGTTAATAAAAATGGATGTAGAGTGGATATAATGGATGTAGAGAGGATAAAATGGATGTGGAGTGGATAACAATGGATGTAGAGTGGATAAAATGGATGTAGACTGGATAAAATGGATGAAGAGTGGATAAAATGGTTGTAGAGTGGATAAAATGGATGTAGAGTGGATAAAAATGGATGTAGATTGGATAAAATGGATGTGGAGTGGATAACAATGGATGTAGAGAGGATAAAAATGGATATAGGGAAGATAAAATGGATGTAGAGTGGATAAAAATGGATGTAGATTATATAAATTGGATGTAGAGTATATGAAATGGATGTAGAGTGGATAAAAATGGATGTCGAGTGGATAAAATGGATGTAGAGTGGATAAAATGGATGTAGATTGGATAAAATGGATGTAGAGTTAATAAAAATGGATGTAGAGTGGATAAAATGGATGTATAGTGGATAAAAATGGATGTAGAGTAGATAAAATAGATGTAGAGTGGATAAAAATGGATGTAGTGTGGATAAAATGGATGTCGAGTGGATAAAATGGATGTAGAGTGGATAAAAATGGATGTAGATTGGACAAAATGGATGTAGAGTTAATAAAAATGGATGTAGAGTGGATAAAATGGATGTATAGTGGATAAAAATGGATGTAGAGTGGATAAAAATGGATGTAGATTGGATAAAATGGATGTAGAGTGGATAAAAATGGATGTAGAGTGGATAAAATGGATGTAGAGTTAATAAAAATGGATGTAGAGTGGAAATAATGGATGTAGAGAGGATAAAATGGATGTAGAGTGGATAAAATGGATGTAGAGTTCATAAAAATGGATGTAGAGTGGATAAAATGGATGTAGATTGGATAAAATGGATGTGGAGTGGATAACAATGGAAGTAGAGTGGATAAAATGGATGTAGAGTTGATAAAAATGGATGTAGAGTGGATAAAAATGGATGTAGATTGGATAAAATGGATGTAGAGTGGATAAAAATGGATGTAGATTATATAAATTGGATGTAGAGTATATAAAATGGATGTAGAGTGGATAAAAATGGATGTCGAGTGGATAAAATGGATGTAGAGTGGATAAAAATGGATGTAGATTGGACAAAATGGATGTAGAGTTAATAAAAATGGATGTAGAGTGGATAAAATGGATGTATAGTGGATAAAAATGGATGTAGAGTGGATAAAAATGGATGTAGATTGGATAAAATGGATGTAGAGTGGATAAAAATGGATGTAGAGTGGATAAAATGGATGTAGAGTTAATAAAAATGGATGTAGAGTGGAAATAATGGATGTAGAGAGGATAAAATGGATGTAGAGTGGATAAAATGGATGTAGAGTTCATAAAAATGGATGTAGAGTGGATAAAATGGATGTAGAGTGGATAAAATGATTGTAGAGTGAATAAAATGGATGTAGAGTGGATAAAATGGATGTAGAGTTCATAAAAATGGATGTAGAGTGGATAAAAATGGATGTAGATTGGATAAAATGGATGTGGAGTGGATAACAATGGAAGTAGAGTGGATAAAATGGATGAAGAGTGGATAAAATGGATGAAGAGTGGATAAAATGGTTGTAGAGTGGATAAAATGGATGTAGAGTGGATAAAAATGGATGTAGAGTGGATAAAATGGATGTACATTTAATAAAAATGGATGTAGAGTGGATAAAAATGGATGTAGAGTGGATAAAAATGGATGTAGATTGGATAAAATGGATGTAGAGTGGATAAAATGGATGTAGAGATGATAAAAATGGATGTAGAGTGGATAAAAATGGATGTAGAGTATATAAATTGGATGTAGAGTATATAAAATGGATGTAGAGTGGATAAAAATGGATGTAGAGTATATAAATTGGATGTAGAGTATATAAAATGGATGTAGAGTGGATAAAAATGGATGTCGAGTGGATAAAATGGATATAGGGTGGATAAAAATGGATGTAGATTGGATAAAATGGATGTAGAGTTGATAAAAATGGATGTAGAGTGGATAAAATGGATGTAGAGTTAATAAAAATGGATGTAGAGTGGAAATAATGGATGTAGAGAGGATAAAATGGATGTAGAGTGGATAAAAATGGATGTAGATTGGATAAAATGGATGTAGAGTTAATAAAAGTGGATGTAGAGTGGATAAAATGGATGTAGAGTTGATAAAAATGGATGTAGAGTGGATAAAAATGGATGTAGATTGGATAAAATGGATGTAGAGTGGATAAAAATGGATGTAGATTATATAAATTGGATGTAGAGTATATAAAATGGATGTAGAGTGGATAAAAATGGATGTCGAGTGGATAAAATGGATGTAGAGTGGATAAAAATGGATGTAGATTGGATAAAATGGATGTAGAGTTAATAAAAATGGATGTAGAGTGGATAAAATGGATGTATAGTGGATAAAAATGGATGTAGAGTAGATAAAATAGATGTAGAGTGGATAAAAATGGATGTAGAGTGGATAAAAATGGATGTAGATTGGATAAAAAGGATGTAGAGTTAATAAAAGTGGATGTAGAGTGGATAAAATGGATGTAGAGTTGATAAAAATGGATGTAGAGTGGATAAAAATGGATGTAGATTGGATAAAATGGATGTAGAGTGGATAAAAATGGATGTAGATTATATAAATTGGATGTAGAGTATATAAAATGGATGTAGAGTGGATAAAAATGGATGTCGAGTGGATAAAATGGATGTAGAGTGGATAAAAATGGATGTAGATTGGACAAAATGGATGTAGGGTTGATAAAAATGGATGTAGAGTGGATAAAAATGGATGTAGATTGGATAAAATGGATGTAGAGTTCATAAAAATGGATGTAGAGTGGATAAAATGGATGTAGATTGGATAAAATGATTGTAGAGTGGATAAAATGGATGTAGAGTGGATAAAAATGGATGTAGAGTGGATATAATGGATGTAGAGTGGATAAAATGGTTGTAGAGTGGATAAAAATGGATGTAGAGTGGATAAAATGGATGTAGAATGGATAAAATGGATGTAAAGTGGATAAAAATGGATGTCGAGTGGATAAAATGGATGTAGAGTGGATAAAAATAGATGTAGAGAGGATAAAATGGAAGTAGAGTGGATAAAAATGGATGTAGAGTGGATAAAATGGATGTAGAGTGGATAAAATGGATGTACAGTTAATAAAAATGGATGTAGAGTGGAAATAATGGATGTAGAGAGGATAAAATGGATGTAGAATGGATAAAAATGGATGTAGAGTGGATAAAATGGATGTCGAGTGGATAAAATGGATGTAGAGTGGATAAAAATAGATGTAGAGTGGATAAAAATGGATGTAGAGTGGATAAAAATGGATGTAGAGTGGATAAAATGGATGTGGAGTGGATAACAATGGATGTAGAGAGGATAAAAATGGATATAGGGTAGATAAAATGGATGTAGAGTTAATGAAAATGGATGTAGAGTGGATATAATGGATGTAGAGAGGATAAAATGGATGTGGAGTGGATAACAATGGATGTAGAGTGGATAAAATGGATGTAGAGTGGATAAAATGGATGTAGAGTGGATAAAAATGGATGTAGATTGGATAAAATGGATGTGGAGTGGATAACAATGGATGTAGAGAGGATAAAAATGGATATAGGGTAGATAAAATGGATGTAGAGTGGATAAAATGGATGTACAGTTAATAAAAATGGATGTAGAGTGGAAATAATGGATGTAGAGAGGATAAAATGGATGTAGAATGGATAAAAATGGATGTAGAGTGGATAAAATGGATGTCGAGTGGATAAAATGGATGTAGAGTGGATAAAAATAGATGTAGAGTGGATAAAAATGGATGTAGAGTGGATAAAAATGGATGTAGAGTGGATAAAATGGATGTAGAGTTAATGAAAATGGATGTAGAGTGGATATAATGGATGTAGAGAGGATAAAATGGATGTGGAGTGGATAACAATGGATGTAGAGTGGATAAAATGGATGTAGAGTGGATAAAATGGATGTAGAGTGGATAAAAATGGATGTAGAGTGGATAAAATGGATGTAGAGTGGATAAAATGATTGTAGAGTGGATAAAATGGATGTAGAGTGGATAAAATGGATGTAGAGTTCA
Source organism: Pemphredon lugubris (assembly GCA_933228935.1). Lineage (NCBI taxonomy): Eukaryota > Metazoa > Arthropoda > Insecta > Hymenoptera > Crabronidae > Pemphredon > Pemphredon lugubris. The sequence continues at coordinate 50,491,254 of OW121816.1, forward strand.
TAAAAATGGATGTAGAGTGGATAAAAATGGATGTAGATTGGATAAAATGGATGTGGAGTGGATAACAATGGATGTAGAGTGGATAAAATGGATGTAGAGTTGATAAAAATGGATGTAGAGTGGATAAAAATGGATGTAGATTGGATAAAATGGATGTAGAGTGGATAAAAATGGATGTAGATTATATAAATTGGATGTAGAGTATATAAAATGGATGTAGAGTGGATAAAAATGGATGTCGAGTGGATAAAATGGATGTAGAGTGGATAAAAATGGATGTAGATTGGATAAAATGGATGTAGAGTTAATAAAAATGGATGTAGAGTGGATAAAATGGATGTATAGTGGATAAAAATGGATGTAGAGTGGATAAAAATGGATGTAGATTGGATAAAATGGATGTAGAGTGGATAAAAATGGATGTAGAGTGGATAAAATGGATGTAGAGTTAATAAAAATGGATGTAGAGTGGAAATAATGGATGTAGAGAGGATAAAATGGATGTAGAGTGGATAAAATGGATGTAGAGTTCATAAAAATGGATGTAGAGTGGATAAAATGGATGTAGAGTGGATAAAATGATTGTAGAGTGAATAAAATGGATGTAGAGTGGATAAAATGGATGTAGAGTTCATAAAAATGGATGTAGAGTGGATAAAAATGGATGTAGATTGGATAAAATGGATGTGGAGTGGATAACAATGGAAGTAGAGTGGATAAAATGGATGAAGAGTGGATAAAATGGATGAAGAGTGGATAAAATGGTTGTAGAGTGGATAAAATGGATGTAGAGTGGATAAAAATGGATGTAGAGTGGATAAAATGGATGTACATTTAATAAAAATGGATGTAGAGTGGATAAAAATGGATGTAGAGTGGATAAAAATGGATGTAGATTGGATAAAATGGATGTAGAGTTAATAAAAATGGATGTAGAGTGGATAAAATGGATGTAGAGATGATAAAAATGGATGTAGAGTGGATAAAAATGGATGTAGAGTATATAAATTGGATGTAGAGTATATAAAATGGATGTAGAGTGGATAAAAATGGATGTAGAGTATATAAATTGGATGTAGAGTATATAAAATGGATGTAGAGTGGATAAAAATGGATGTCGAGTGGATAAAATGGATATAGAGTGGATAAAAATGGATGTAGATTGGATAAAATGGATGTAGAGTTGATAAAAATGGATGTAGAGTGGATAAAATGGATGTAGAGTTAATAAAAATGGATGTAGAGTGGAAATAATGGATGTAGAGAGGATAAAATGGATGTAGAGTGGATAAAAATGGATGTAGATTGGATAAAATGGATGTAGAGTTAATAAAAGTGGATGTAGAGTGGATAAAATGGATGTAGAGTTGATAAAAATGGATGTAGAGTGGATAAAAATGGATGTAGATTGGATAAAATGGATGTAGAGTGGATAAAAATGGATGTAGATTATATAAATTGGATGTAGAGTATATAAAATGGATGTAGAGTGGATAAAAATGGATGTCGAGTGGATAAAATGGATGTAGAGTGGATAAAAATGGATGTAGATTGGATAAAATGGATGTAGAGTTAATAAAAATGGATGTAGAGTGGATAAAATGGATGTAGAGTGGATAAAAATGGATGTAGAGTAGATAAAATAGATGTAGAGTGGATAAAAATGGATGTAGAGTGGATAAAAATGGATGTAGATTGGATAAAAAGGATGTAGAGTTAATAAAAGTGGATGTAGAGTGGATAAAATGGATCTAGAGTTGATAAAAATGGATGTAGAGTGGATAAAAATGGATGTAGATTGGATAAAATGGATGTAGAGTGGATAAAAATGGATGTAGAGTATATAAATTGGATGTAGAGTATATAAAATGGATGTAGAGTGGATAAAAATGGATGTCGAGTGGATAAAATGGATGTAGAGTGGATAAAAATGGATGTAGATTGGACAAAATGGATGTAGGGTTGATAAAAATGGATGTAGAGTGGATAAAAATGGATGTAGATTGGATAAAATGGATGTAGAGTTCATAAAAATGGATGTAGAGTGGATAAAATGGATGTAGATTGGATAAAATGATTGTAGAGTGGATAAAATGGATGTAGAGTGGATAAAAATGGATGTAGAGTGGATATAATGGATGTAGAGTGGATAAAATGGTTGTAGAGTGGATAAAAATGGATGTAGAGTGGATAAAATGGATGTAGAATGGATAAAATGGATGTAAAGTGGATAAAAATGGATGTCGAGTGGATAAAATGGATGTAGAGTGGATAAAAATAGATGTAGAGAGGATAAAATGGAAGTAGAGTGGATAAAAATGGATGTAGAGTGGATAAAATGGATGTAGAGTGGATAAAATGGATGTACAGTTAATAAAAATGGATGTAGAGTGGAAATAATGGATGTAGAGAGGATAAAATGGATGTAGAATGGATAAAAATGGATGTAGAGTGGATAAAATGGATGTCGAGTGGATAAAATGGATGTAGAGTGGATAAAAATAGATGTAGAGTGGATAAAAATGGATGTAGAGTGGATAAAAATGGATGTAGAGTGGATAAAATGGATGTGGAGTGGATAACAATGGATGTAGAGAGGATAAAAATGGATATAGGGTAGATAAAATGGATGTAGAGTTAATGAAAATGGATGTAGAGTGGATATAATGGATGTAGAGAGGATAAAATGGATGTGGAGTGGATAACAATGGATGTAGAGTGGATAAAATGGATGTAGAGTGGATAAAATGGATGTAGAGTGGATAAAAATGAATGTAGATTGGATAAAATGGATGTGGAGTGGACAACAATGGATGTAGAGAGGATAAAAATGGATATAGGGTAGATAAAATGGATGTAGAGTGGATAAAAATGGATGTAGATTATATAAATTGGATGTAGAGTATATAAAATGGATGTAGAGTGGATAAAAATGGATGTCGAGTGGATAAAATGGATGTAGAGTGGATAAAATGGATGTAGATTGGATAAAATGGATGTAGAGTTAATAAAAATGGATGTAGAGTGGATAAAAATGGATGTAGAGTGGATAAAAATGGATGTAGATTGGATAAAATGGATGTAGAGTTAATAAAAGTGGATGTAGAGTGGATAAAATGGATGTAGAGTTGATAAAAATGGATGTAGAGTGGATAAAAATGGATGTAGAGTGGATAAAATGGATGTAGAGTGCATAAAAATGGATGTTGAGTGGATAAAATGGATGTAGAGTGCATAAAAATGGATGTTGAGTGGATAAAATGGATGTAGAGTTAATAAAAGTGGATGTAGAGTGGATAAAATGGATGTAGAGTTGATAAAAATGGATGTAGAGTGGATAAAAATGGATGTAGATTGGATAAAATGGATGTAGAGTGGATAAAAATGGATGTAGAGTATATAAATTGGATGTAGAGTATATAAAATGGATGTAGAGTGGATAAAAATGGATGTCGAGTGGATAAAATGGATGTAGAGTGGATAAAAATGGATGTAGATTGGATAAAATGGATGTAGAGTTAATAAAAATGGATGTAGAGTGGATAAAATGGATGTATAGTGGATAAAAATGGATGTAGAGTAGATAAAATAGATGTAGAGTGGATAAAAATGGATGTAGAGTGGATAAAAATGGATGTAGATTGGATAAAAAGGATGTAGAGTTAATAAAAGTGGATGTAGAGTGGATAAAATGGATGTAGAGTTGATAAAAATGGATGTAGAGTGGATAAAAATGGATGTAGATTGGATAAAATGGATGTAGAGTGGATAAAAATGGATGTAGATTATATAAATTGGATGTAGAGTATATAAAATGGATGTAGAGTGGATAAAAATGGATGTCGAGTGGATAAAATGGATGTAGAGTGGATAAAAATGGATGTAGATTGGACAAAATGGATGTAGGGTTGATAAAAATGGATGTAGAGTGGATAAAAATGGATGTAGATTGGATAAAATGGATGTAGAGTTCATAAAAATGGATGTAGAGTGGATAAAATGGATGTAGATTGGATAAAATGATTGTAGAGTGGATAAAATGGATGTAGAGTGGATAAAAATGGATGTAGAGTGGATATAATGGATGTAGAGTGGATAAAATGGTTGTAGAGTGGATAAAAATGGATGTAGAGTGGATAAAATGGATGTAGAATGGATAAAATGGATGTAAAGTGGATAAAAATGGATGTCGAGTGGATAAAATGGATGTAGAGTGGATAAAAATAGATGTAGAGAGGATAAAATGGAAGTAGAGTGGATAAAAATGGATGTAGAGTGGATAAAATGGATGTAGAGTGGATAAAATGGATGTACAGTTAATAAAAATGGATGTAGAGTGGAAATAATGGATGTAGAGAGGATAAAATGGATGTAGAATGGATAAAAATGGATGTAGAGTGGATAAAATGGATGTCGAGTGGATAAAATGGATGTAGAGTGGATAAAAATAGATGTAGAGTGGATAAAAATGGATGTAGAGTGGATAAAAATGGATGTAGAGTGGATAAAATGGATGTGGAGTGGATAACAATGGATGTAGAGAGGATAAAAATGGATATAGGGTAGATAAAATGGATGTAGAGTTAATGAAAATGGATGTAGAGTGGATATAATGGATGTAGAGAGGATAAAATGGATGTGGAGTGGATAACAATGGATGTAGAGTGGATAAAATGGATGTAGAGTGGATAAAATGGATGTAGAGTGGATAAAAATGGATGTAGATTGGATAAAATGGATGTGGAGTGGACAACAATGGATGTAGAGAGGATAAAAATGGATATAGGGTAGATATATGGATGTAGAGTGGATAAAAATGGATGTAGATTATATAAATTGGATGTAGAGTATATAAAATGGATGTAGAGTGGATAAAAATGGATGTCGAGTGGATAAAATGGATGTAGAGTGGATAAAATGGATGTAGATTGGATAAAATGGATGTAGAGTTAATAAAAATGGATGTAGAGTGGATAAAAATGGATGTAGAGTGGATAAAAATGGATGTAGATTGGATAAAATGGATGTAGAGTTAATAAAAGTGGATGTAGAGTGGATAAAATGGATGTAGAGTTGATAAAAATGGATGTAGAGTGGATAAAAATGGATGTAGAGTGGATAAAATGGATGTAGAGTGCATAAAAATGGATGTTGAGTGGATAAAATGGATGTAGAGTGCATAAAAATGGATGTTGAGTGGATAAAATGGATGTAGAGTTAATAAAAGTGGATGTAGAGTGGATAAAATGGATGTAGAGTTGATAAAAATGGATGTAGAGTGGATAAAAATGGATGTAGATTGGATAAAATGGATGTAGAGTGGATAAAAATGGATGTAGAGTATATAAATTGGATGTAGAGTATATAAAATGGATGTAGAGTGGATAAAAATGGATGTCGAGTGGATAAAATGGATGTAGAGTGGATAAAAATGGATGTAGAGTGGATAAAATGGATGTAGAGTGGATGAAAATGGATGTAGAGTATATAAATTGGATGTAGAGTATATAAAATGGATGTAGAGTGGATAAAAATGGATGTCGAGTGGATAAAATGGATGTAGAGTGTATAAAAATGGATGTAGAGTGGATAAAATTGATGTAGAGTTGATAAAAATGGATGTAGAGTGGATAAAATGGATGTAGAGTAGATAAAATGGATGTAGAGTGGATAAAATGGATGTAGAGTTGATAAAATGGATGTAAAGTGGATAAAATGGATGTACATTTAATAAAAATGGATGTAGAGTGGATAAAAATGGATGTAGAGTGGATAAAAATGGATGTAGATTGGATAAAATGGATGTAGAGTTAATAAAAGTGGATGTAGAGTGGATAAAATGGATGTAGAGTTGATAAAAATGGATGTAGAGTGGATAAAAATGGATGTAGATTGGATAAAATGGATGTAGAGTGGATGAAAATGGATGTAGAGTATATAAATTGGATGTAGAGTATATAAAATGGATGTAGAGTGGATAAAAATGGATGTCGAGTGGATAAAATGGATGTAGAGTGGATAAAAATGGATGTAGATTGGATAAAATGGATGTAGAGTGGATAAAAATGGATGTAGAGTGGATAAAATGGATGTAGAGTGGATAAAAATGGATGTAGATTGGACAAAATGGATGTAGAGTTAATAAAAATGGATGTAGAGTGGATAAAATGGATGTAGAGTTGATAAAAATGGATGTAGAGTGGATAAAAATGGATGTAGATTGGATAAAATGGATGTAGAGTGGATAAAAATGGATGTAGATTATATAAATTGGATGTAGAGTATATAAAATGGATGTAGAGTGGATAAAAATGGATGTCGAGTGGATAAAATGGATGTAGAGTGGATAAAAATGGATGTAGATTATATAAATTGGATGTAGAGTATATAAAATGGATGTAGAGTGGATAAAAATGGATGTCGAGTGGATAAAATGGATGTAGAGTTAATAAAAATGGATGTAGAGTGGATAAAATGGATGTATAGTGGATAAAAATGGATGTAGAGTAGATAAAATAGATGTAGAGTGGATAAAAATGGATGTAGAGTGGATAAAATGGATGTCGAGTGGATAAAATGGATGTAGAGTGGATAAAAATAGATGTAGAGTGGATAAAAATGGATGTAGAGTGGATACAATGGATGTAGAGTGGATAAAAATGGATGTATAGTGGATAAAATGGATGTAGAGTGGATATAAATGGATGTAGAGTGGATAAAAATGGATGTAGATTGGATAAAATGGATGTAGAGTGGATAAAAATGGATGTAGATTATATAAATTGGATGTAGAGTATAGAAAATGGATGTAGAGTGGATAAAAATGGATGTCGAGTGGATAAAATGGATGTAGAGTGGATAAAATGGATGTAGATTGGATAAAATGGATGTAGAGTTAATAAAAATGGATGTAGAGTGGATAAAAATGGATGTAGAGTGGATAAAAATGGATGTAGATTGGATAAAATGGATGTAGAGTTAATAAAAGTGGATGTAGAGTGGATAAAATGGATGTAGAGTGGATAAAAATGGATGTAGAGTGGATACAATGGATGTAGAGTGGATAAAAATGGATGTATAGTGGATAAAATGGATGTAGAGTGGATATAAATGGATGTAGAGTGGATAAAAATGGATGTAGATTGGATAAAATGGATGTAGAGTGGATAAAAATGGATGTAGATTATATAAATTGGATGTAGAGTATAGAAAATGGATGTAGAGTGGATAAAAATGGATGTCGAGTGGATAAAATGGATGTAGAGTTAATAAAAATGGATGTAGAGTGGATAAAATGGATGTATAGTGGATAAAAATGGATGTAGAGTAGATAAAATAGATGTAGAGTGGATAAAAATGGATGTAGAGTGGATAAAATGGATGTCGAGTGGATAAAATGGATGTAGAGTGGATAAAAATAGATGTAGAGTGGATAAAAATGGATGTAGAGTGGATACAATGGATGTAGAGTGGATAAAAATGGATGTATAGTGGATAAAATGGATGTAGAGTGGATATAAATGGATGTAGAGTGGATAAAAATGGATGTAGATTGGATAAAATGGATGTAGAGTGGATAAAAATGGATGTAGATTATATAAATTGGATGTAGAGTATAGAAAATGGATGTAGAGTGGATAAAAATGGATGTCGAGTGGATAAAATGGATGTAGAGTGGATAAAATGGATGTAGATTGGATAAAATGGATGTAGAGTTAATAAAAATGGATGTAGAGTGGATAAAAATGGATGTAGAGTGGATAAAAATGGATGTAGATTGGATAAAATGGATGTAGAGTTAATAAAAATGGATGTAGAGTGGATAAAAATGGATGTAGAGTGGATAAAAATGGATGTAGAGTGGATACAATGGATGTAGAGTGGATAAAAATGGATGTATAGTGGATAAAATGGATGTAGAGTGGATATAAATGGATGTAGAGTGGATAAAAATGGATGTAGATTGGATAAAATGGATGTAGAGTGGATAAAAATGGATGTAGATTATATAAATTGGATGTAGAGTATAGAAAATGGATGTAGAGTGGATAAAAATGGATGTCGAGTGGATAAAATGGATGTAGAGTGGATAAAATGGATGTAGATTGGATAAAATGGATGTAGAGTTAATAAAAATGGATGTAGAGTGGATAAAAATGGATGTAGAGTGGATAAAAATGGATGTCGAGTGGATAAAATGGATGTAGAGTGGATAAAAATGGATGTAGATTGGACAAAATGGATGTAGGGTTGATAAAAATGGATGTAGAGTGGATAAAAATGGATGTAGATTGGATAAAATGGATGTAGAGTTCATAAAAATGGATGTAGAGTGGATAAAATGGATGTAGATTGGATAAAATGATTGTAGAGTGGATAAAATGGATGTAGAGTGGATAAAAATGGATGTAGAGTGGATATAATGGATGTAGAGTGGATAAAATGGTTGTAGAGTGGATAAAAATGGATGTAGAGTGGATAAAATGGATGTAGAATGGATAAAATGGATGTAAAGTGGATAAAAATGGATGTCGAGTGGATAAAATGGATGTAGAGTGGATAAAAATAGATGTAGAGAGGATAAAATGGAAGTAGAGTGGATAAAAATGGATGTAGAGTGGATAAAATGGATGTAGAGTGGATAAAATGGATGTACAGTTAATAAAAATGGATGTAGAGTGGAAATAATGGATGTAGAGAGGATAAAATGGATGTAGAATGGATAAAAATGGATGTAGAGTGGATAAAATGGATGTCGAGTGGATAAAATGGATGTAGAGTGGATAAAAATAGATGTAGAGTGGATAAAAATGGATGTAGAGTGGATAAAAATGGATGTAGAGTGGATAAAATGGATGTGGAGTGGATAACAATGGATGTAGAGAGGATAAAAATGGATATAGGGTAGATAAAATGGATGTAGAGTTAATGAAAATGGATGTAGAGTGGATATAATGGATGTAGAGAGGATAAAATGGATGTGGAGTGGATAACAATGGATGTAGAGTGGATAAAATGGATGTAGAGTGGATAAAATGGATGTAGAGTGGATAAAAATGGATGTAGATTGGATAAAATGGATGTGGAGTGGATAACAATGGATGTAGAGAGGATAAAAATGGATATAGGGTAGATAAAATGGATGTAGAGTGGATAAAATGGATGTACAGTTAATAAAAATGGATGTAGAGTGGAAATAATGGATGTAGAGAGGATAAAATGGATGTAGAATGGATAAAAATGGATGTAGAGTGGATAAAATGGATGTCGAGTGGATAAAATGGATGTAGAGTGGATAAAAATAGATGTAGAGTGGATAAAAATGGATGTAGAGTGGATAAAAATGGATGTAGAGTGGATAAAATGGATGTAGAGTTAATGAAAATGGATGTAGAGTGGATATAATGGATGTAGAGAGGATAAAATGGATGTGGAGTGGATAACAATGGATGTAGAGTGGATAAAATGGATGTAGAGTGGATAAAATGGATGTAGAGTGGATAAAAATGGATGTAGAGTGGATAAAATGGATGTAGAGTGGATAAAATGATTGTAGAGTGGATAAAATGGATGTAGAGTGGATAAAATGGATGTAGAGTTCATAAAAATGGATGTAGAGTGGATAAAAATGGATGTAGATTGGATAAAATGGATGTGGAGTGGATAACAATGGATGTAGAGTGGATAAAATGGATGTAGAGTTGATAAAAATGGATGTAGAGTGGATAAAAATGGATGTAGATTGGATAAAATGGATGTAGAGTGGATAAAAATGGATGTAGATTATATAAATTGGATGTAGAGTATATAAAATGGATGTAGAGTGGATAAAAATGGATGTAGAGTGGATAAAATGGATGTAGAGTGGATAAAAATGGATGTAGATTGGACAAAATGGATGTAGAGTTAATAAAAATGGATGTAGAGTGGATAAAATGGATGTATAGTGGATAAAAATGGATGTAGAGTGGATAAAAATGGATGTAGATTGGATAAAATGGATGTAGAGTGGATAAAAATGGATGTAGAGTGGATAAAATGGATGTAGAGTTAATAAAAATGGATGTAGAGTGGAAATAATGGATGTAGAGAGGATAAAATGGATGTAGAGTGGATAAAATGGATGTAGAGTTCATAAAAATGGATGTAGAGTGGATAAAATGGATGTAGAGTGGATAAAATGATTGTAGAGTGAATAAAATGGATGTAGAGTGGATAAAATGGATGTAGAGTTCATAAAAATGGATGTAGAGTGGATAAAAATGGATGTAGATTGGATAAAATGGATGTGGAGTGGATAACAATGGAAGTAGAGTGGATAAAATGGATGTAGAGTGGATAAAATGGATGAAGAGTGGATAAAATGGTTGTAGAGTGGATAAAATGGATGTAGAGTGGATAAAAATGGATGTAGAGTGGATAAAATGGATGTACATTTAATAAAAATGGATGTAGAGTGGATAAAAATGGATGTAGAGTGGATAAAAATGGATGTAGATTGGATAAAATGGATGTAGAGTTAATAAAAGTGGATGTAGAGTGGATAAAATGGATGTAGAGATGATAAAAATGGATGTAGAGTGGATAAAAATGGATGTAGAGTATATAAATTGGATGTAGAGTATATAAAATGGATGTAGAGTGGATAAAAATGGATGTAGAGTATATAAATTGGATGTAGAGTATATAAAATGGATGTAGAGTGGATAAAAATGGATGTCGAGTGGATAAAATGGATATAGAGTGGATAAAAATGGATGTAGATTGGATAAAATGGATGTAGAGTTGATAAAAATGGATGTAGAGTGGATAAAATGGATGTAGAGTTAATAAAAATGGATGTAGAGTGGAAATAATGGATGTAGAGAGGATAAAATGGATGTAGAGTGGATAAAAATGGATGTAGATTGGATAAAATGGATGTAGAGTTAATAAAAGTGGATGTAGAGTGGATAAAATGGATGTAGAGTTGATAAAAATGGATGTAGAGTGGATAAAAATGGATGTAGATTGGATAAAATGGATGTAGAGTGGATAAAAATGGATGTAGATTATATAAATTGGATGTAGAGTATATAAAATGGATGTAGAGTGGATAAAAATGGATGTCGAGTGGATAAAATGGATGTAGAGTGGATAAAAATGGATGTAGATTGGATAAAATGGATGTAGAGTTAATAAAAATGGATGTAGAGTGGATAAAATGGATGTATAGTGGATAAAAATGGATGTAGAGTAGATAAAATAGATGTAGAGTGGATAAAAATGGATGTAGAGTGGATAAAAATGGATGTAGATTGGATAAAAAGGATGTAGAGTTAATAAAAGTGGATGTAGAGTGGATAAAATGGATCTAGAGTTGATAAAAATGGATGTAGAGTGGATAAAAATGGATGTAGATTGGATAAAATGGATGTAGAGTGGATAAAAATGGATGTAGATTATATAAATTGGATGTAGAGTATATAAAATGGATGTAGAGTGGATAAAAATGGATGTCGAGTGGATAAAATGGATGTAGAGTGGATAAAAATGGATGTAGATTGGAAAAAATGGATGTAGGGTTGATAAAAATGGATGTAGAGTGGATAAAAATGGATGTAGATTGGATAAAATGGATGTAGAGTTCATAAAAATGGATGTAGAGTGGATAAAATGGATGTAGATTGGATAAAATGATTGTAGAGTGGATAAAATGGATGTAGAGTGGATAAAAATGGATGTAGAGTGGATATAATGGATGTAGAGTGGATAAAATGGTTGTAGAGTGGATAAAAATGGATGTAGAGTGGATAAAATGGATGTAGAATGGATAAAATGGATGTAAAGTGGATAAAAATGGATGTCGAGTGGATAAAATGGATGTAGAGTGGATAAAAATAGATGTAGAGAGGATAAAATGGAAGTAGAGTGGATAAAAATGGATGTAGAGTGGATAAAATGGATGTAGAGTGGATAAAATGGATGTACAGTTAATAAAAATGGATGTAGAGTGGAAATAATGGATGTAGAGAGGATAAAATGGATGTAGAATGGATAAAAATGGATGTAGAGTGGATAAAATGGATGTCGAGTGGATAAAATGGATGTAGAGTGGATAAAAATAGATGTAGAGTGGATAAAAATGGATGTAGAGTGGATAAAAATGGATGTAGAGTGGATAAAATGGATGTGGAGTGGATAACAATGGATGTAGAGAGGATAAAAATGGATATAGGGTAGATAAAATGGATGTAGAGTTAATGAAAATGGATGTAGAGTGGATATAATGGATGTAGAGAGGATAAAATGGATGTGGAGTGGATAACAATGGATGTAGAGTGGATAAAATGGATGTAGAGTGGATAAAATGGATGTAGAGTGGATAAAAATGAATGTAGATTGGATAAAATGGATGTGGAGTGGATAACAATGGATGTAGAGAGGATAAAAATGGATATAGGGTAGATAAAATGGATGTAGAGTGGATAAAAATGGATGTAGATTATATAAATTGGATGTAGAGTATATAAAATGGATGTAGAGTGGATAAAAATGGATGTCGAGTGGATAAAATGGATGTAGAGTGGATAAAATGGATGTAGATTGGATAAAATGGATGTAGAGTTAATAAAAATGGATGTAGAGTGGATAAAAATGGATGTAGAGTGGATAAAAATGGATGTAGATTGGATAAAATGGATGTAGAGTTAATAAAAGTGGATGTAGAGTGGATAAAATGGATGTAGAGTTGATAAAAATGGATGTAGAGTGGATAAAAATGGATGTAGAGTGGATAAAATGGATGTAGAGTGCATAAAAATGGATGTTGAGTGGATAAAATGGATGTAGAGTGCATAAAAATGGATGTTGAGTGGATAAAATGGATGTAGAGTTAATAAAAGTGGATGTAGAGTGGATAAAATGGATGTAGAGTTGATAAAAATGGATGTAGAGTGGATAAAAATGGATGTAGATTGGATAAAATGGATGTAGAGTGGATAAAAATGGATGTAGAGTATATAAATTGGATGTAGAGTATATAAAATGGATGTAGAGTGGATAAAAATGGATGTCGAGTGGATAAAATGGATGTAGAGTGGATAAAAATGGATGTAGATTGGATAAAATGGATGTAGAGTTAATAAAAATGGATGTAGAGTGGATAAAATGGATGTATAGTGGATAAAAATGGATGTAGAGTAGATAAAATAGATGTAGAGTGGATAAAAATGGATGTAGAGTGGATAAAAATGGATGTAGATTGGATAAAAAGGATGTAGAGTTAATAAAAGTGGATGTAGAGTGGATAAAATGGATGTAGAGTTGATAAAAATGGATGTAGAGTGGATAAAAATGGATGTAGATTGGATAAAATGGATGTAGAGTGGATAAAAATGGATGTAGATTATATAAATTGGATGTAGAGTATATAAAATGGATGTAGAGTGGATAAAAATGGATGTCGAGTGGATAAAATGGATGTAGAGTGGATAAAAATGGATGTAGATTGGACAAAATGGATGTAGGGTTGATAAAAATGGATGTAGAGTGGATAAAAATGGATGTAGATTGGATAAAATGGATGTAGAGTTCATAAAAATGGATGTAGAGTGGATAAAATGGATGTAGATTGGATAAAATGATTGTAGAGTGGATAAAATGGATGTAGAGTGGATAAAAATGGATGTAGAGTGGATATAATGGATGTAGAGTGGATAAAATGGTTGTAGAGTGGATAAAAATGGATGTAGAGTGGATAAAATGGATGTAGAATGGATAAAATGGATGTAAAGTGGATAAAAATGGATGTCGAGTGGATAAAATGGATGTAGAGTGGATAAAAATAGATGTAGAGAGGATAAAATGGAAGTAGAGTGGATAAAAATGGATGTAGAGTGGATAAAATGGATGTAGAGTGGATAAAATGGATGTACAGTTAATAAAAATGGATGTAGAGTGGAAATAATGGATGTAGAGAGGATAAAATGGATGTAGAATGGATAAAAATGGATGTAGAGTGGATAAAATGGATGTCGAGTGGATAAAATGGATGTAGAGTGGATAAAAATAGATGTAGAGTGGATAAAAATGGATGTAGAGTGGATAAAAATGGATGTAGAGTGGATAAAATGGATGTGGAGTGGATAACAATGGATGTAGAGAGGATAAAAATGGATATAGGGTAGATAAAATGGATGTAGAGTTAATGAAAATGGATGTAGAGTGGATATAATGGATGTAGAGAGGATAAAATGGATGTGGAGTGGATAACAATGGATGTAGAGTGGATAAAATGGATGTAGAGTGGATAAAATGGATGTAGAGTGGATAAAAATGGATGTAGATTGGATAAAATGGATGTGGAGTGGACAACAATGGATGTAGAGAGGATAAAAATGGATATAGGGTAGATATATGGATGTAGAGTGGATAAAAATGGATGTAGATTATATAAATTGGATGTAGAGTATATAAAATGGATGTAGAGTGGATAAAAATGGATGTCGAGTGGATAAAATGGATGTAGAGTGGATAAAATGGATGTAGATTGGATAAAATGGATGTAGAGTTAATAAAAATGGATGTAGAGTGGATAAAAATGGATGTAGAGTGGATAAAAATGGATGTAGATTGGATAAAATGGATGTAGAGTTAATAAAAGTGGATGTAGAGTGGATAAAATGGATGTAGAGTTGATAAAAATGGATGTAGAGTGGATAAAAATGGATGTAGAGTGGATAAAATGGATGTAGAGTGCATAAAAATGGATGTTGAGTGGATAAAATGGATGTAGAGTGCATAAAAATGGATGTTGAGTGGATAAAATGGATGTAGAGTTAATAAAAGTGGATGTAGAGTGGATAAAATGGATGTAGAGTTGATAAAAATGGATGTAGAGTGGATAAAAATGGATGTAGATTGGATAAAATGGATGTAGAGTGGATAAAAATGGATGTAGAGTATATAAATTGGATGTAGAGTATATAAAATGGATGTAGAGTGGATAAAAATGGATGTCGAGTGGATAAAATGGATGTAGAGTGGATAAAAATGGATGTAGATTGGATAAAATGGATGTAGAGTGGATGAAAATGGATGTAGAGTATATAAATTGGATGTAGAGTATATAAAATGGATGTAGAGTGGATAAAAATGGATGTCGAGTGGATAAAATGGATGTAGAGTGTATAAAAATGGATGTAGAGTGGATAAAATTGATGTAGAGTTGATAAAAATGGATGTAGAGTGGATAAAATGGATGTAGAGTAGATAAAATGGATGTAGAGTGGATAAAATGGATGTAGAGTTGATAAAATGGATGTAAAGTGGATAAAATGGATGTACATTTAATAAAAATGGATGTAGAGTGGATAAAAATGGATGTAGAGTGGATAAAAATGGATGTAGATTGGATAAAATGGATGTAGAGTTAATAAAAGTGGATGTAGAGTGGATAAAATGGATGTAGAGTTGATAAAAATGGATGTAGAGTGGATAAAAATGGATGTAGATTGGATAAAATGGATGTAGAGTGGATGAAAATGGATGTAGAGTATATAAATTGGATGTAGAGTATATAAAATGGATGTAGAGTGGATAAAAATGGATGTCGAGTGGATAAAATGGATGTAGAGTGGATAAAAATGGATGTAGATTGGATAAAATGGATGTAGAGTGGATAAAAATGGATGTAGAGTGGATAAAATGGATGTAGAGTGGATAAAAATGGATGTAGATTGGACAAAATGGATGTAGAGTTAATAAAAATGGATGTAGAGTGGATAAAATGGATGTAGAGTTGATAAAAATGGATGTAGAGTGGATAAAAATGGATGTAGATTGGATAAAATGGATGTAGAGTGGATAAAAATGGATGTAGATTATATAAATTGGATGTAGAGTATATAAAATGGATGTAGAGTGGATAAAAATGGATGTCGAGTGGATAAAATGGATGTAGAGTGGATAAAAATGGATGTAGATTATATAAATTGGATGTAGAGTATATAAAATGGATGTAGAGTGGATAAAAATGGATGTCGAGTGGATAAAATGGATGTAGAGTTAATAAAAATGGATGTAGAGTGGATAAAATGGATGTATAGTGGATAAAAATGGATGTAGAGTAGATAAAATAGATGTAGAGTGGATAAAAATGGATGTAGAGTGGATAAAATGGATGTCGAGTGGATAAAATGGATGTAGAGTGGATAAAAATAGATGTAGAGTGGATAAAAATGGATGTAGAGTGGATACAATGGATGTAGAGTGGATAAAAATGGATGTATAGTGGATAAAATGGATGTAGAGTGGATATAAATGGATGTAGAGTGGATAAAAATGGATGTAGATTGGATAAAATGGATGTAGAGTGGATAAAAATGGATGTAGATTATATAAATTGGATGTAGAGTATAGAAAATGGATGTAGAGTGGATAAAAATGGATGTCGAGTGGATAAAATGGATGTAGAGTGGATAAAATGGATGTAGATTGGATAAAATGGATGTAGAGTTAATAAAAATGGATGTAGAGTGGATAAAAATGGATGTAGAGTGGATAAAAATGGATGTAGATTGGATAAAATGGATGTAGAGTTAATAAAAGTGGATGTAGAGTGGATAAAATGGATGTAGAGTTGATAAAAATGGATGTAGAGTGGATAAAAATGGATGTAGAGTGGATAAAATGGATGTAGAGTGCATAAAAATGGATGTTGAGTGGATAAAATGGATGTAGAGTGCATAAAAATGGATGTTGAGTGGATAAAATGGATGTAGAGTTAATAAAAATGGATGTAGAGTGGATAAAATGGATGTAGAGTTGATAAAAATGGATGTAGAGTGGATAAAAATGGATGTAGATTGGATAAAATGGATGTAGAGTGGATAAAAATGGATGTAGAGTATATAAATTGGATGTAGAGTATATAAAATGGATGTAGAGTGGATAAAAATGGATGTCGAGTGGATAAAATGGATGTAGAGTGGATAAAAATGGATGTAGATTGGATAAAATGGATGTAGAGTGGATAAAAATGGATGTAGAGTATATAAATTGGATGTAGAGTATATAAAATGGATGTAGAGTGGATAAAAATGGATGTCGAGTGGATAAAATGGATGTAGAGTGGATAAAAATGGATGTAGAGTGGATAAAATTGATGTAGAGTTGATAAAAATGGATGTAGAGTGGATAAAATGGATGTAGAGTAGATAAAATGGATGTAGAGTGGATAAAATGGATGTAGAGTTGATAAAATGGATGTAAAGTGGATAAAATGGATGTACATTTAATAAAAATGGATGTAGAGTGGATAAAAATGGATGTAGAGTGGATAAAAATGGATGTAGATTGGATAAAATGGATGTAGAGTTAATAAAAGTGGATGTAGAGTGGATAAAATGGATGTAGAGTTGATAAAAATGGATGTAGAGTGGATAAAAATGGATGTAGATTGGATAAAATGGATGTAGAGTGGATGAAAATGGATGTAGAGTATATAAATTGGATGTAGAGTATATAAAATGGATGTAGAGTGGATAAAAATGGATGTCGAGTGGATAAAATGGATGTAGAGTGGATAAAAATGGATGTAGATTGGATAAAATGGATGTAGAGTGGATAAAAATGGATGTAGAGTGGATAAAATGGATGTAGAGTGGATAAAAATGGATGTAGATTGGACAAAATGGATGTAGAGTTAATAAAAATGGATGTAGAGTGGATAAAATGGATGTAGAGTTGATAAAAATGGATGTAGAGTGGATAAAAATGGATGTAGATTGGATAAAATGGATGTAGAGTGGATAAAAATGGATGTAGATTATATAAATTGGATGTAGAGTATATAAAATGGATGTAGAGTGGATAAAAATGGATGTCGGGTGGATAAAATGGATGTAGAGTGGATAAAAATGGATGTAGATTATATAAATTGGATGTAGAGTATATAAAATGGATGTAGAGTGGATAAAAATGGATGTCGAGTGGATAAAATGGATGTAGAGTTAATAAAAATGGATGTAGAGTGGATAAAATGGATGTATAGTGGATAAAAATGGATGTAGAGTAGATAAAATAGATGTAGAGTGGATAAAAATGGATGTAGAGTGGATAAAATGGATGTCGAGTGGATAAAATGGATGTAGAGTGGATAAAAATAGATGTAGAGTGGATAAAAATGGATGTAGAGTGGATACAATGGATGTAGAGTGGATAAAAATGGATGTATAGTGGATAAAATGGATGTAGAGTGGATAAAAATGGATGTAGAGTGGATAAAAATGGATGTAGATTGGATAAAATAGATGTAGAGTGGATAAAAATGGATGTAGAGTATATAAATTGGATGTAGAGTATATAAAATGGATGTAGAGTGGATAAAAATGGATGTCGAGTGGATAAAATGGATGTAGAGTGGATAAAAATGGATGTAGATTGGATAAAATGGATGTAGAGTAGATAAAATAGATGTAGAGTGGATAAAAATGGATGTAGAGTGGATAAAAATGGATGTAGATTGGATAAAATGGATGTAGAGTTAATAAAAGTGGATGTAGAGTGGATAAAATGGATGTAGAGTTGATAAAAATGGATGTAGAGTGGAAATAATGGATGTAGAGAGGATAAAATGGATGTAGAGTGGATAAAATGGATGTAGAGTTCATAAAAATGGATGTAGAGTGGATAAAATGGATGTAGAGTGGATAAAATGATTGTAGAGTGAATAAAATGGATGTAGAGTGGATAAAATGGATGTAGAGTTCATAAAAATGGATGTAGAGTGGATAAAAATGGATGTAGATTGGATAAAATGGATGTGGAGTGGATAACAATGGAAGTAGAGTGGATAAAATGGATGAAGAGTGGATAAAATGGATGAAGAGTGGATAAAATGGTTGTAGAGTGGATAAAATGGATGTAGAGTGGATAAAAATGGATGTAGAGTGGATAAAATGGATGTACATTTAATAAAAATGGATGTAGAGTGGATAAAAATGGATGTAGAGTGGATAAAAATGGATGTAGATTGGATAAAATGGATGTAGAGTTAATAAAAGTGGATGTAGAGTGGATAAAATGGATGTAGAGATGATAAAAATGGATGTAGAGTGGATAAAAATGGATGTAGAGTATATAAATTGGATGTAGAGTATATAAAATGGATGTAGAGTGGATAAAAATGGATGTAGAGTATATAAATTGGATGTAGAGTATATAAAATGGATGTAGAGTGGATAAAAATGGATGTCGAGTGGATAAAATGGATATAGAGTGGATAAAAATGGATGTAGATTGGATAAAATGGATGTAGAGTTGATAAAAATGGATGTAGAGTGGATAAAATGGATGTAGAGTTAATAAAAATGGATGTAGAGTGGAAATAATGGATGTAGAGAGGATAAAATGGATGTAGAGTGGATAAAAATGGATGTAGATTGGATAAAATGGATGTAGAGTTAATAAAAGTGGATGTAGAGTGGATAAAATGGATGTAGAGTTGATAAAAATGGATGTAGAGTGGATAAAAATGGATGTAGATTGGATAAAATGGATGTAGAGTGGATAAAAATGGATGTAGATTATATAAATTGGATGTAGAGTATATAAAATGGATGTAGAGTGGATAAAAATGGATGTCGAGTGGATAAAATGGATGTAGAGTGGATAAAAATGGATGTAGATTGGATAAAATGGATGTAGAGTTAATAAAAATGGATGTAGAGTGGATAAAATGGATGTAGAGTGGATAAAAATGGATGTAGAGTAGATAAAATAGATGTAGAGTGGATAAAAATGGATGTAGAGTGGATAAAAATGGATGTAGATTGGATAAAAAGGATGTAGAGTTAATAAAAGTGGATGTAGAGTGGATAAAATGGATGTAGAGTTGATAAAAATGGATGTAGAGTGGATAAAAATGGATGTAGATTGGATAAAATGGATGTAGAGTGGATAAAAATGGATGTAGATTATATAAATTGGATGTAGAGTATATAAAATGGATGTAGAGTGGATAAAAATGGATGTCGAGTGGATAAAATGGATGTAGAGTGGATAAAAATGGATGTAGATTGGATAAAATGGATGTAGGGTTGATAAAAATGGATGTAGAGTGGATAAAAATGGATGTAGATTGGATAAAATGGATGTAGAGTTCATAAAAATGGATGTAGAGTGGATAAAATGGATGTAGATTGGATAAAATGATTGTAGAGTGGATAAAATGGATGTAGAGTGGATAAAAATGGATGTAGAGTGGATATAATGGATGTAGAGTGGATAAAATGGTTGTAGAGTGGATAAAAATGGATGTAGAGTGGATAAAATGGATGTAGAATGGATAAAATGGATGTAAAGTGGATAAAAATGGATGTCGAGTGGATAAAATGGATGTAGAGTGGATAAAAATAGATGTAGAGAGGATAAAATGGAAGTAGAGTGGATAAAAATGGATGTAGAGTGGATAAAATGGATGTAGAGTGGATAAAATGGATGTACAGTTAATAAAAATGGATGTAGAGTGGAAATAATGGATGTAGAGAGGATAAAATGGATGTAGAATGGATAAAAATGGATGTAGAGTGGATAAAATGGATGTCGAGTGGATAAAATGGATGTAGAGTGGATAAAAATAGATGTAGAGTGGATAAAAATGGATGTAGAGTGGATAAAAATGGATGTAGAGTGGATAAAATGGATGTGGAGTGGATAACAATGGATGTAGAGAGGATAAAAATGGATATAGGGTAGATAAAATGGATGTAGAGTTAATGAAAATGGATGTAGAGTGGATATAATGGATGTAGAGAGGATAAAATGGATGTGGAGTGGATAACAATGGATGTAGAGTGGATAAAATGGATGTAGAGTGGATAAAATGGATGTAGAGTGGATAAAAATGGATGTAGATTGGATAAAATGGATGTGGAGTGGATAACAATGGATGTAGAGAGGATAAAAATGGATATAGGGTAGATAAAATGGATGTAGAGTGGATAAAATGGATGTACAGTTAATAAAAATGGATGTAGAGTGGAAATAATGGATGTAGAGAGGATAAAATGGATGTAGAGTGGATAAAAATGGATGTAGAGTGGATAAAATGGATGTCGAGTGGATAAAATGGATGTAGAGTGGATAAAAATAGATGTAGAGTGGATAAAAATGGATGTAGAGTGGATAAAAATGGATGTAGAGTGGATAAAATGGATGTAGAGTTAATGAAAATGGATGTAGAGTGGATATAATGGATGTAGAGAGGATAAAATGGATGTGGAGTGGATAACAATGGATGTAGAGTGGATAAAATGGATGTAGAGTGGATAAAATGGATGTAGAGTGGATAAAAATGGATGTAGAGTGGATAAAATGGATGTAGAGTGGATAAAATGATTGTAGAGTGGATAAAATGGATGTAGAGTGGATAAAATGGATGTAGAGTTCATAAAAATGGATGTAGAGTGGATAAAAATGGATGTAGATTGGATAAAATGGATGTGGAGTGGATAACAATGGATGTAGAGTGGATAAAATGGATGTAGAGTTGATAAAAATGGATGTAGAGTGGATAAAAATGGATGTAGATTGGATAAAATGGATGTAGAGTGGATAAAAATGGATGTAGATTATATAAATTGGATGTAGAGTATATAAAATGGATGTAGAGTGGATAAAAATGGATGTCGAGTGGATAAAATGGATGTAGAGTGGATAAAAATGGATGTAGATTGGACAAAATGGATGTAGAGTTAATAAAAATGGATGTAGAGTGGATAAAATGGATGTATAGTGGATAAAAATGGATGTAGAGTGGATAAAAATGGATGTAGATTGGATAAAATGGATGTAGAGTGGATAAAAATGGATGTAGAGTGGATAAAATGGATGTAGAGTTAATAAAAATGGATGTAGAGTGGAAATAATGGATGTAGAGAGGATAAAATGGATGTAGAGTGGATAAAATGGATGTAGAGTTCATAAAAATGGATGTAGAGTGGATAAAATGGATGTAGAGTGGATAAAATGATTGTAGAGTGAATAAAATGGATGTAGAGTGGATAAAATGGATGTAGAGTTCATAAAAATGGATGTAGAGTGGATAAAAATGGATGTAGATTGGATAAAATGGATGTGGAGTGGATAACAATGGAAGTAGAGTGGATAAAATGGATGAAGAGTGGATAAAATGGATGAAGAGTGGATAAAATGGTTGTAGAGTGGATAAAATGGATGTAGAGTGGATAAAAATGGATGTAGAGTGGATAAAATGGATGTACATTTAATAAAAATGGATGTAGAGTGGATAAAAATGGATGTAGAGTGGATAAAAATGGATGTAGATTGGATAAAATGGATGTAGAGTTAATAAAAGTGGATGTAGAGTGGATAAAATGGATGTAGAGATGATAAAAATGGATGTAGAGTGGATAAAAATGGATGTAGAGTATATAAATTGGATGTAGAGTATATAAAATGGATGTAGAGTGGATAAAAATGGATGTAGAGTATATAAATTGGATGTAGAGTATATAAAATGGATGTAGAGTGGATAAAAATGGATGTCGAGTGGATAAAATGGATATAGAGTGGATAAAAATGGATGTAGATTGGATAAAATGGATGTAGAGTTGATAAAAATGGATGTAGAGTGGATAAAATGGATGTAGAGTTAATAAAAATGGATGTAGAGTGGAAATAATGGATGTAGAGAGGATAAAATGGATGTAGAGTGGATAAAAATGGATGTAGATTGGATAAAATGGATGTAGAGTTAATAAAAGTGGATGTAGAGTGGATAAAATGGATGTAGAGTTGATAAAAATGGATGTAGAGTGGATAAAAATGGATGTAGAGTGGATAAAATGGATGTAGAGTGGATAAAAATGGATGTAGATTATATAAATTGGATGTAGAGTATATAAAATGGATGTAGAGTGGATAAAAATGGATGTCGAGTGGATAAAATGGATGTAGAGTGGATAAAAATGGATGTAGATTGGATAAAATGGATGTAGAGTTAATAAAAATGGATGTAGAGTGGATAAAATGGATGTATAGTGGATAAAAATGGATGTAGAGTAGATAAAATAGATGTAGAGTGGATAAAAATGGATGTAGAGTGGATAAAAATGGATGTAGATTGGATAAAAAGGATGTAGAGTTAATAAAAGTGGATGTAGAGTGGATAAAATGGATGTAGAGTTGATAAAAATGGATGTAGAGTGGATAAAAATGGATGTAGATTGGATAAAATGGATGTAGAGTGGATAAAAATGGATGTAGATTATATAAATTGGATGTAGAGTATATAAAATGGATGTAGAGTGGATAAAAATGGATGTCGAGTGGATAAAATGGATGTAGAGTGGATAAAAATGGATGTAGATTGGACAAAATGGATGTAGGGTTGATAAAAATGGATGTAGAGTGGATAAAAATGGATGTAGATTGGATAAAATGGATGTAGAGTTCATAAAAATGGATGTAGAGTGGATAAAATGGATGTAGATTGGATAAAATGATTGTAGAGTGGATAAAATGGATGTAGAGTGGATAAAAATGGATGTAGAGTGGATATAATGGATGTAGAGTGGATAAAATGGTTGTAGAGTGGATAAAAATGGATGTAGAGTGGATAAAATGGATGTAGAATGGATAAAATGGATGTAAAGTGGATAAAAATGGATGTCGAGTGGATAAAATGGATGTAGAGTGGATAAAAATAGATGTAGAGAGGATAAAATGGAAGTAGAGTGGATAAAAATGGATGTAGAGTGGATAAAATGGATGTAGAGTGGATAAAATGGATGTACAGTTAATAAAAATGGATGTAGAGTGGAAATAATGGATGTAGAGAGGATAAAATGGATGTAGAATGGATAAAAATGGATGTAGAGTGGATAAAATGGATGTCGAGTGGATAAAATGGATGTAGAGTGGATAAAAATAGATGTAGAGTGGATAAAAATGGATGTAGAGTGGATAAAAATGGATGTAGAGTGGATAAAATGGATGTGGAGTGGATAACAATGGATGTAGAGAGGATAAAAATGGATATAGGGTAGATAAAATGGATGTAGAGTTAATGAAAATGGATGTAGAGTGGATATAATGGATGTAGAGAGGATAAAATGGATGTGGAGTGGATAACAATGGATGTAGAGTGGATAAAATGGATGTAGAGTGGATAAAATGGATGTAGAGTGGATAAAAATGAATGTAGATTGGATAAAATGGATGTGGAGTGGACAACAATGGATGTAGAGAGGATAAAAATGGATATAGGGTAGATAAAATGGATGTAGAGTGGATAAAAATGGATGTAGATTATATAAATTGGATGTAGAGTATATAAAATGGATGTAGAGTGGATAAAAATGGATGTCGAGTGGATAAAATGGATGTAGAGTGGATAAAATGGATGTAGATTGGATAAAATGGATGTAGAGTTAATAAAAATGGATGTAGAGTGGATAAAAATGGATGTAGAGTGGATAAAAATGGATGTAGATTGGATAAAATGGATGTAGAGTTAATAAAAGTGGATGTAGAGTGGATAAAATGGATGTAGAGTTGATAAAAATGGATGTAGAGTGGATAAAAATGGATGTAGAGTGGATAAAATGGATGTAGAGTGCATAAAAATGGATGTTGAGTGGATAAAATGGATGTAGAGTGCATAAAAATGGATGTTGAGTGGATAAAATGGATGTAGAGTTAATAAAAGTGGATGTAGAGTGGATAAAATGGATGTAGAGTTGATAAAAATGGATGTAGAGTGGATAAAAATGGATGTAGATTGGATAAAATGGATGTAGAGTGGATAAAAATGGATGTAGAGTATATAAATTGGATGTAGAGTATATAAAATGGATGTAGAGTGGATAAAAATGGATGTCGAGTGGATAAAATGGATGTAGAGTGGATAAAAATGGATGTAGATTGGATAAAATGGATGTAGAGTTAATAAAAATGGATGTAGAGTGGATAAAATGGATGTATAGTGGATAAAAATGGATGTAGAGTAGATAAAATAGATGTAGAGTGGATAAAAATGGATGTAGAGTGGATAAAAATGGATGTAGATTGGATAAAAAGGATGTAGAGTTAATAAAAGTGGATGTAGAGTGGATAAAATGGATGTAGAGTTGATAAAAATGGATGTAGAGTGGATAAAAATGGATGTAGATTGGATAAAATGGATGTAGAGTGGATAAAAATGGATGTAGATTATATAAATTGGATGTAGAGTATATAAAATGGATGTAGAGTGGATAAAAATGGATGTCGAGTGGATAAAATGGATGTAGAGTGGATAAAAATGGATGTAGATTGGACAAAATGGATGTAGGGTTGATAAAAATGGATGTAGAGTGGATAAAAATGGATGTAGATTGGATAAAAATGGATGTAGAGTGGATAAAAATGGATGTAGAGTGGATAAAATGGATGTAGAGTTAATGAAAATGGATGTAGAGTGGATATAATGGATGTAGAGAGGATAAAATGGATGTGGAGTGGATAACAATGGATGTAGAGTGGATAAAATGGATGTGGAGTGGATAACAATGGATGTAGAGTGGATAAAATGGATGTAGAGTGGATAAAATGGATGTAGAGTGGATAAAAATGGATGTAGATTGGATAAAATGGATGTGGAGTGGATAACAATGGATGTAGAGAGGATAAAAATGGATATAGGGTAGATAAAATGGATGTAGAGTTAATGAAAATGGATGTAGAGTGGATATAATGGATGTAGAGAGGATAAAATGGATGTGGAGTGGATAACAATGGATGTAGAGTGGATAAAATGGATGTAGAGTGGATAAAATGGATGTAGAGTGGATAAAAATGGATGTAGATTGGATAAAATGGATGTGGAGTGGACAACAATGGATGTAGAGAGGATAAAAATGGATATAGGGTAGATAAAATGGATGTAGAGTGGATAAAATGGATGTACAGTTAATAAAAATGGATGTAGAGTGGAAATAATGGATGTAGAGAGGATAAAATGGATGTAGAATGGATAAAAATGGATGTAGAGTGGATAAAATGGATGTCGAGTGGATAAAATGGATGTAGAGTGGATAAAAATAGATGTAGAGTGGATAAAAATGGATGTAGAGTGGATAAAAATGGATGTAGAGTGGATAAAATGGATGTAGAGTTAATGAAAATGGATGTAGAGTGGATATAATGGATGTAGAGAGGATAAAATGGATGTGGAGTGGATAACAATGGATGTAGAGTGGATAAAATGGATGTAGAGTGGATAAAATGGATGTAGAGTGGATAAAAATGGATGTAGAGTGGATAAAATGGATGTAGAGTGGATAAAATGATTGTAGAGTGGATAAAATGGATGTAGAGTGGATAAAATGGATGTAGAGTTCATAAAAATGGATGTAGAGTGGATAAAAATGGATGTAGATTGGATAAAATGGATGTGGAGTGGATAACAATGGAAGTAGAGTGGATAAAATGGATGTAGAGTTGATAAAAATGGATGTAGAGTGGATAAAAATGGATGTAGATTGGATAAAATGGATGTAGAGTGGATAAAAATGGATGTAGATTATATAAATTGGATGTAGAGTATATAAAATGGATGTAGAGTGGATAAAAATGGATGTCGAGTGGATAAAATGGATGTAGAGTGGATAAAAATGGATGTAGATTGGACAAAATGGATGTAGAGTTAATAAAAATGGATGTAGAGTGGATAAAATGGATGTATAGTGGATAAAAATGGATGTAGAGTGGATAAAAATGGATGTAGATTGGATAAAATGGATGTAGAGTGGATAAAAATGGATGTAGAGTGGATAAAATGGATGTAGAGTTAATAAAAATGGATGTAGAGTGGAAATAATGGATGTAGAGAGGATAAAATGGATGTAGAGTGGATAAAATGGATGTAGAGTTCATAAAAATGGATGTAGAGTGGATAAAATGGATGTAGAGTGGATAAAATGATTGTAGAGTGAATAAAATGGATGTAGAGTGGATAAAATGGATGTAGAGTTCATAAAAATGGATGTAGAGTGGATAAAAATGGATGTAGATTGGATAAAATGGATGTGGAGTGGATAACAATGGAAGTAGAGTGGATAAAATGGATGAAGAGTGGATAAAATGGATGAAGAGTGGATAAAATGGTTGTAGAGTGGATAAAATGGATGTAGAGTGGATAAAAATGGATGTAGAGTGGATAAAATGGATGTACATTTAATAAAAATGGATGTAGAGTGGATAAAAATGGATGTAGAGTGGATAAAAATGGATGTAGATTGGATAAAATGGATGTAGAGTTAATAAAAGTGGATGTAGAGTGGATAAAATGGATGTAGAGATGATAAAAATGGATGTAGAGTGGATAAAAATGGATGTAGAGTATATAAATTGGATGTAGAGTATATAAAATGGATGTAGAGTGGATAAAAATGGATGTAGAGTATATAAATTGGATGTAGAGTATATAAAATGGATGTAGAGTGGATAAAAATGGATGTCGAGTGGATAAAATGGATATAGAGTGGATAAAAATGGATGTAGATTGGATAAAATGGATGTAGAGTTGATAAAAATGGATGTAGAGTGGATAAAATGGATGTAGAGTTAATAAAAATGGATGTAGAGTGGAAATAATGGATGTAGAGAGGATAAAATGGATGTAGAGTGGATAAAAATGGATGTAGATTGGATAAAATGGATGTAGAGTTAATAAAAGTGGATGTAGAGTGGATAAAATGGATGTAGAGTGGATAAAAATGGATGTAGAGTGGATAAAAATGGATGTAGATTGGATAAAATGGATGTAGAGTGGATAAAAATGGATGTAGATTATATAAATTGGATGTAGAGTATATAAAATGGATGTAGAGTGGATAAAAATGGATGTCGAGTGGATAAAATGGATGTAGAGTGGATAAAAATGGATGTAGATTGGATAAAATGGATGTAGAGTTAATAAAAATGGATGTAGAGTGGATAAAATGGATGTAGAGTGGATAAAAATGGATGTAGAGTAGATAAAATAGATGTAGAGTGGATAAAAATGGATGTAGAGTGGATAAAAATGGATGTAGATTGGATAAAAAGGATGTAGAGTTAATAAAAGTGGATGTAGAGTGGATAAAATGGATGTAGAGTTGATAAAAATGGATGTAGAGTGGATAAAAATGGATGTAGATTGGATAAAATGGATGTAGAGTGGATAAAAATGGATGTAGATTATATAAATTGGATGTAGAGTATATAAAATGGATGTAGAGTGGATAAAAATGGATGTCGAGTGGATAAAATGGATGTAGAGTGGATAAAAATGGATGTAGATTGGACAAAATGGATGTAGGGTTGATAAAAATGGATGTAGAGTGGATAAAAATGGATGTAGATTGGATAAAATGGATGTAGAGTTCATAAAAATGGATGTAGAGTGGATAAAATGGATGTAGATTGGATAAAATGATTGTAGAGTGGATAAAATGGATGTAGAGTGGATAAAAATGGATGTAGAGTGGATATAATGGATGTAGAGTGGATAAAATGGTTGTAGAGTGGATAAAAATGGATGTAGAGTGGATAAAATGGATGTAGAGTGGATAAAATGGATGTAAAGTGGATAAAAATGGATGTCGAGTGGATAAAATGGATGTAGAGTGGATAAAAATAGATGTAGAGAGGATAAAATGGAAGTAGAGTGGATAAAAATGGATGTAGAGTGGATAAAATGGATGTAGAGTGGATAAAATGGATGTACAGTTAATAAAAATGGATGTAGAGTGGAAATAATGGATGTAGAGAGGATAAAATGGATGTAGAATGGATAAAAATGGATGTAGAGTGGATAAAATGGATGTCGAGTGGATAAAATGGATGTAGAGTGGATAAAAATAGATGTAGAGTGGATAAAAATGGATGTAGAGTGGATAAAAATGGATGTAGAGTGGATAAAATGGATGTGGAGTGGATAACAATGGATGTAGAGAGGATAAAAATGGATATAGGGTAGATAAAATGGATGTAGAGTTAATGAAAATGGATGTAGAGTGGATATAATGGATGTAGAGAGGATAAAATGGATGTGGAGTGGATAACAATGGATGTAGAGTGGATAAAATGGATGTAGAGTGGATAAAATGGATGTAGAGTGGATAAAAATGAATGTAGATTGGATAAAATGGATGTGGAGTGGACAACAATGGATGTAGAGAGGATAAAAATGGATATAGGGTAGATAAAATGGATGTAGAGTGGATAAAAATGGATGTAGATTATATAAATTGGATGTAGAGTATATAAAATGGATGTAGAGTGGATAAAAATGGATGTCGAGTGGATAAAATGGATGTAGAGTGGATAAAATGGATGTAGATTGGATAAAATGGATGTAGAGTTAATAAAAATGGATGTAGAGTGGATAAAAATGGATGTAGAGTGGATAAAAATGGATGTAGATTGGATAAAATGGATGTAGAGTTAATAAAAGTGGATGTAGAGTGGATAAAATGGATGTAGAGTTGATAAAAATGGATGTAGAGTGGATAAAAATGGATGTAGAGTGGATAAAATGGATGTAGAGTGCATAAAAATGGATGTTGAGTGGATAAAATGGATGTAGAGTGCATAAAAATGGATGTTGAGTGGATAAAATGGATGTAGAGTTAATAAAAGTGGATGTAGAGTGGATAAAATGGATGTAGAGTTGATAAAAATGGATGTAGAGTGGATAAAAATGGATGTAGATTGGATAAAATGGATGTAGAGTGGATAAAAATGGATGTAGAGTATATAAATTGGATGTAGAGTATATAAAATGGATGTAGAGTGGATAAAAATGGATGTCGAGTGGATAAAATGGATGTAGAGTGGATAAAAATGGATGTAGATTGGATAAAATGGATGTAGAGTTAATAAAAATGGATGTAGAGTGGATAAAATGGATGTATAGTGGATAAAAATGGATGTAGAGTAGATAAAATAGATGTAGAGTGGATAAAAATGGATGTAGAGTGGATAAAAATGGATGTAGATTGGATAAAAAGGATGTAGAGTTAATAAAAGTGGATGTAGAGTGGATAAAATGGATGTAGAGTTGATAAAAATGGATGTAGAGTGGATAAAAATGGATGTAGATTGGATAAAATGGATGTAGAGTGGATAAAAATGGATGTAGATTATATAAATTGGATGTAGAGTATATAAAATGGATGTAGAGTGGATAAAAATGGATGTCGAGTGGATAAAATGGATGTAGAGTGGATAAAAATGGATGTAGATTGGACAAAATGGATGTAGGGTTGATAAAAATGGATGTAGAGTGGATAAAAATGGATGTAGATTGGATAAAATGGATGTAGAGTTCATAAAAATGGATGTAGAGTGGATAAAATGGATGTAGATTGGATAAAATGATTGTAGAGTGGATAAAATGGATGTAGAGTGGATAAAAATGGATGTAGAGTGGATATAATGGATGTAGAGTGGATAAAATGGTTGTAGAGTGGATAAAAATGGATGTAGAGTGGATAAAATGGATGTAGAATGGATAAAATGGATGTAAAGTGGATAAAAATGGATGTCGAGTGGATAAAATGGATGTAGAGTGGATAAAAATAGATGTAGAGAGGATAAAATGGAAGTAGAGTGGATAAAAATGGATGTAGAGTGGATAAAATGGATGTAGAGTGGATAAAATGGATGTACAGTTAATAAAAATGGATGTAGAGTGGAAATAATGGATGTAGAGAGGATAAAATGGATGTAGAATGGATAAAAATGGATGTAGAGTGGATAAAATGGATGTCGAGTGGATAAAATGGATGTAGAGTGGATAAAAATAGATGTAGAGTGGATAAAAATGGATGTAGAGTGGATAAAAATGGATGTAGAGTGGATAAAATGGATGTGGAGTGGATAACAATGGATGTAGAGAGGATAAAAATGGATATAGGGTAGATAAAATGGATGTAGAGTTAATGAAAATGGATGTAGAGTGGATATAATGGATGTAGAGAGGATAAAATGGATGTGGAGTGGATAACAATGGATGTAGAGTGGATAAAATGGATGTAGAGTGGATAAAATGGATGTAGAGTGGATAAAAATGGATGTAGATTGGATAAAATGGATGTGGAGTGGATAACAATGGATGTAGAGAGGATAAAAATGGATATAGGGTAGATATATGGATGTAGAGTGGATAAAAATGGATGTAGATTATATAAATTGGATGTAGAGTATATAAAATGGATGTAGAGTGGATAAAAATGGATGTCGAGTGGATAAAATGGATGTAGAGTGGATAAAATGGATGTAGATTGGATAAAATGGATGTAGAGTTAATAAAAATGGATGTAGAGTGGATAAAAATGGATGTAGAGTGGATAAAAATGGATGTAGATTGGATAAAATGGATGTAGAGTTAATAAAAGTGGATGTAGAGTGGATAAAATGGATGTAGAGTTGATAAAAATGGATGTAGAGTGGATAAAAATGGATGTAGAGTGGATAAAATGGATGTAGAGTGCATAAAAATGGATGTTGAGTGGATAAAATGGATGTAGAGTGCATAAAAATGGATGTTGAGTGGATAAAATGGATGTAGAGTTAATAAAAGTGGATGTAGAGTGGATAAAATGGATGTAGAGTTGATAAAAATGGATGTAGAGTGGATAAAAATGGATGTAGATTGGATAAAATGGATGTAGAGTGGATAAAAATGGATGTAGAGTATATAAATTGGATGTAGAGTATATAAAATGGATGTAGAGTGGATAAAAATGGATGTCGAGTGGATAAAATGGATGTAGAGTGGATAAAAATGGATGTAGATTGGATAAAATGGATGTAGAGTGGATAAAAATGGATGTAGAGTATATAAATTGGATGTAGAGTATATAAAATGGATGTAGAGTGGATAAAAATGGATGTCGAGTGGATAAAATGGATGTAGAGTGTATAAAAATGGATGTAGAGTGGATAAAATTGATGTAGAGTTGATAAAAATGGATGTAGAGTGGATAAAATGGATGTAGAGTAGATAAAATGGATGTAGAGTGGATAAAATGGATGTAGAGTTGATAAAATGGATGTAAAGTGGATAAAATGGATGTACATTTAATAAAAATGGATGTAGAGTGGATAAAAATGGATGTAGAGTGGATAAAAATGGATGTAGATTGGATAAAATGGATGTAGAGTTAATAAAAGTGGATGTAGAGTGGATAAAATGGATGTAGAGTTGATAAAAATGGATGTAGAGTGGATAAAAATGGATGTAGATTGGATAAAATGGATGTAGAGTGGATGAAAATGGATGTAGAGTATATAAATTGGATGTAGAGTATATAAAATGGATGTAGAGTGGATAAAAATGGATGTCGAGTGGATAAAATGGATGTAGAGTGGATAAAAATGGATGTAGATTGGATAAAATGGATGTAGAGTGGATAAAAATGGATGTAGAGTGGATAAAATGGATGTAGAGTGGATAAAAATGGATGTAGATTGGACAAAATGGATGTAGAGTTAATAAAAATGGATGTAGAGTGGATAAAATGGATGTAGAGTTGATAAAAATGGATGTAGAGTGGATAAAAATGGATGTAGATTGGATAAAATGGATGTAGAGTGGATAAAAATGGATGTAGATTATATAAATTGGATGTAGAGTATATAAAATGGATGTAGAGTGGATAAAAATGGATGTCGAGTGGATAAAATGGATGTAGAGTGGATAAAAATGGATGTAGATTATATAAATTGGATGTAGAGTATATAAAATGGATGTAGAGTGGATAAAAATGGATGTCGAGTGGATAAAATGGATGTAGAGTTAATAAAAATGGATGTAGAGTGGATAAAATGGATGTATAGTGGATAAAAATGGATGTAGAGTAGATAAAATAGATGTAGAGTGGATAAAAATGGATGTAGAGTGGATAAAATGGATGTCGAGTGGATAAAATGGATGTAGAGTGGATAAAAATAGATGTAGAGTGGATAAAAATGGATGTAGAGTGGATACAATGGATGTAGAGTGGATAAAAATGGATGTATAGTGGATAAAATGGATGTAGAGTGGATATAAATGGATGTAGAGTGGATAAAAATGGATGTAGATTGGATAAAATGGATGTAGAGTGGATAAAAATGGATGTAGATTATATAAATTGGATGTAGAGTATAGAAAATGGATGTAGAGTGGATAAAAATGGATGTCGAGTGGATAAAATGGATGTAGAGTGGATAAAATGGATGTAGATTGGATAAAATGGATGTAGAGTTAATAAAAATGGATGTAGAGTGGATAAAAATGGATGTAGAGTGGATAAAAATGGATGTAGATTGGATAAAATGGATGTAGAGTTAATAAAAGTGGATGTAGAGTGGATAAAATGGATGTAGAGTTGATAAAAATGGATGTAGAGTGGATAAAAATGGATGTAGAGTGGATAAAATGGATGTAGAGTGCATAAAAATGGATGTTGAGTGGATAAAATGGATGTAGAGTGCATAAAAATGGATGTTGAGTGGATAAAATGGATGTAGAGTTAATAAAAGTGGATGTAGAGTGGATAAAATGGATGTAGAGTTGATAAAAATGGATGTAGAGTGGATAAAAATGGATGTAGATTGGATAAAATGGATGTAGAGTGGATAAAAATGGATGTAGAGTATATAAATTGGATGTAGAGTATATAAAATGGATGTAGAGTGGATAAAAATGGATGTCGAGTGGATAAAATGGATGTAGAGTGGATAAAAATGGATGTAGATTGGATAAAATGGATGTAGAGTGGATAAAAATGGATGTAGAGTATATAAATTGGATGTAGAGTATATAAAATGGAT
This sequence comes from Pemphredon lugubris, assembly GCA_933228935.1. Classification (NCBI taxonomy): domain Eukaryota; kingdom Metazoa; phylum Arthropoda; class Insecta; order Hymenoptera; family Crabronidae; genus Pemphredon; species Pemphredon lugubris. Next base: position 50,525,106 of record OW121816.1, read on the forward strand.
GTAGAGTGGATAAAAATGGATGTCGAGTGGATAAAATGGATGTAGAGTGGATAAAAATGGATGTAGAGTGGATAAAATTGATGTAGAGTTGATAAAAATGGATGTAGAGTGGATAAAATGGATGTAGAGTAGATAAAATGGATGTAGAGTGGATAAAATGGATGTAGAGTTGATAAAATGGATGTAAAGTGGATAAAATGGATGTACATTTAATAAAAATGGATGTAGAGTGGATAAAAATGGATGTAGAGTGGATAAAAATGGATGTAGATTGGATAAAATGGATGTAGAGTTAATAAAAGTGGATGTAGAGTGGATAAAATGGATGTAGAGTTGATAAAAATGGATGTAGAGTGGATAAAAATGGATGTAGATTGGATAAAATGGATGTAGAGTGGATGAAAATGGATGTAGAGTATATAAATTGGATGTAGAGTATATAAAATGGATGTAGAGTGGATAAAAATGGATGTCGAGTGGATAAAATGGATGTAGAGTGGATAAAAATGGATGTAGATTGGATAAAATGGATGTAGAGTGGATAAAAATGGATGTAGAGTGGATAAAATGGATGTAGAGTGGATAAAAATGGATGTAGATTGGACAAAATGGATGTAGAGTTAATAAAAATGGATGTAGAGTGGATAAAATGGATGTAGAGTTGATAAAAATGGATGTAGAGTGGATAAAAATGGATGTAGATTGGATAAAATGGATGTAGAGTGGATAAAAATGGATGTAGATTATATAAATTGGATGTAGAGTATATAAAATGGATGTAGAGTGGATAAAAATGGATGTCGAGTGGATAAAATGGATGTAGAGTGGATAAAAATGGATGTAGATTATATAAATTGGATGTAGAGTATATAAAATGGATGTAGAGTGGATAAAAATGGATGTCGAGTGGATAAAATGGATGTAGAGTTAATAAAAATGGATGTAGAGTGGATAAAATGGATGTATAGTGGATAAAAATGGATGTAGAGTAGATAAAATAGATGTAGAGTGGATAAAAATGGATGTAGAGTGGATAAAATGGATGTCGAGTGGATAAAATGGATGTAGAGTGGATAAAAATAGATGTAGAGTGGATAAAAATGGATGTAGAGTGGATACAATGGATGTAGAGTGGATAAAAATGGATGTATAGTGGATAAAATGGATGTAGAGTGGATATAAATGGATGTAGAGTGGATAAAAATGGATGTAGATTGGATAAAATAGATGTAGAGTGGATAAAAATGGATGTAGAGTATATAAATTGGATGTAGAGTATATAAAATGGATGTAGAGTGGATAAAAATGGATGTCGAGTGGATAAAATGGATGTAGAGTGGATAAAAATGGATGTAGATTGGATAAAATGGATGTAGAGTAGATAAAATAGATGTAGAGTGGATAAAAATGGATGTAGAGTGGATAAAAATGGATGTAGATTGGATAAAATGGATGTAGAGTTAATAAAAGTGGATGTAGAGTGGATAAAATGGATGTAGAGTTGATAAAAATGGATGTAGAGTGGATAAAAATGGATGTAGATTGGATAAAATGGATGTAGAGTGGATAAAAATGGATGTAGATTATATAAATTGGATGTAGAGTATATAAAATGGATGTAGAGTGGATAAAAATGGATGTAGAGTGGATAAAAATGGATGTAGAGTGGATACAATGGATGTAGAGTGGATAAAATGGATGTAGAGTGCATAAAAATGGATGTTGAGTGGATAAAATGGATGTAGAGTGGATAAAATGGATGTACATTTAATAAAAATGGATGTAGAGTGGATAAAAATGGATGTAGAGTAGATAAAATAGATGTAGAGTGGATAAAAATGGATGTAGAGTGGATAAAATGGATGTCGAGTGGATAAAATGGATGTAGAGTGGATAAAAATAGATGTAGAGTGGATAAAAATGGATGTAGAGTGGATAAAAATGGATGTAGAGTGGATACAATGGATGTAGAGTGGATAAAAATGGATGTAGAGTGGATAAAATGGATGTAGAGTGCATAAAAATGGATGTTGAGTGGATAAAATGGATGTAGAGTGGATAAAATGGATGTACATTTAATAAAAATGGATGTAGAGTGGATAAAATGGATGTAGAGTGGATAAAAATGGATGTAGAGTGGATAAAATGGATGTAGAGAGCATAAAAATGGATGTTGAGTGGATAAAATGGATGTAGAGTGGATAAAATGGATGTACATTTAATAAAAATGGATGTAGAGTGGATAAAAATGGATGTAGAGTGGATAAAAATGGATGTAGATTGGATAAAATGGATGTAGAGTTAATAAAAGTGGATGTAGAGTGGATAAAATGGATGTAGAGTTAATAAAAATGGATGTAGAGTGGATAAAAATGGATGTAGATTGGATAAAATGGATGTAGAGTGGATAAAATGGATGTAGAGTATATAAATTGGATGTAGAGTATATAAAATGGATGTAGAGTGGATAAAAATGGATGTCGAGTGGATAAAATGGATGTAGAGTGGATAAAAATGGATGTAGAGTGGATAAAATGGATGTAGAGTTGATAAAAATGGATGTAGAGTGGATAAAATGGATGTAGAGTAGATAAAATGGATGTAGAGTGGATAAAATGGATGTAGAGTTGATAAAATGGATGTAAAGTGGATAAAATGGATGTAGAGTTAATAAAAATGGATGTAGAGTGGAAATAATGGATGTAGAGAGGATAAAATGGATGTAGAGTGGATAAAATGGATGTAGAGTTCATAAAAATGGATGTAGAGTGGATAAAAATGGATGTAGATTGGATAAAATGGATGTAGAGTGGATAAAAATGGATGTAGAGTGGATAAAATGGATGTAGAGTTAATAAAAATGGATGTAGAGTTAATAAAAATGGATGTAGAGAGGATAAAATGGATGTAGAGTGGATAAAATGGATGTAGAGTTCATAAAAATGGATGTAGAGTGGATAAAATGGATGTAGAGTGGATAAAATGGATGTAGAGTTGATAAAATGGATGTAAAGTGGATAAAATGGATGTAGAGTTAATAAAAATGGATGTAGAGTGGAAATAATGGATGTAGAGAGGATAAAATGGATGTAGAGTGGATAAAATGGATGTAGAGTTCATAAAAATGGATGTAGAGTGGATAAAATGGATGTAGAGTTAATAAAAATGGATGTAGAGTGGAAATAATGGATGTAGAGAGGATAAAATGGATGTAGAGTGGATAAAAATGGATGTAGATTGGATAAAATGGATGTAGAGTTAATAAAAGTGGATGTAGAGTGGATAAAATGGATGTAGAGTTGATAAAAATGGATGTAGAGTGGATAAAAATGGATGTAGATTGGATAAAATGGATGTAGAGTGGATAAAAATGGATGTAGATTATATAAATTGGATGTAGAGTATATAAAATGGATGTAGAGTGGATAAAAATGGATGTCGAGTGGATAAAATGGATGTAGAGTGGATAAAAATGGATGTAGATTGGATAAAATGGATGTAGAGTTAATAAAAATGGATGTAGAGTGGATAAAATGGATGTATAGTGGATAAAAATGGATGTAGAGTAGATAAAATAGATGTAGAGTGGATAAAAATGGATGTAGAGTGGATAAAAATGGATGTAGATTGGATAAAATGGATGTAGAGTTAATAAAAGTGGATGTAGAGTGGATAAAATGGATGTAGAGTTGATAAAAATGGATGTAGAGTGGATAAAATGGATGTAGAGTGCATAAAAATGGATGTTGAGTGGATAAAATGGATGTAGAGTGGATAAAATGGATGTACATTTAATAAAAATGGATGTAGAGTGGATAAAAATGGATGTAGAGTGGATAAAAATGGATGTAGATTGGATAAAATGGATGTAGAGTTAATAAAAGTGGATGTAGAGTGGATAAAATGGATGTAGAGTTGATAAAAATGGATGTAGAGTGGATAAAAATGGATGTAGATTGGATAAAATGGATGTAGAGTGGATAAAATGGATGTAGAGTATATAAATTGGATGTAGAGTATATAAAATGGATGTAGAGTGGATAAAAATGGATGTCGAGTGGATAAAATGGATGTAGAGTGGATAAAAATGGATGTAGATTGGATAAAATGGATGTAGAGTGGATGAAAATGGATGTAGAGTATATAAATTGGATGTAGAGTATATAAAATGGATGTAGAGTAGATAAAATGGATGTAGAGTGGATAAAATGGATGTAGAGTTGATAAAATGGATGTAAAGTGGATAAAATGGATGTAGAGTTAATAAAAATGGATGTAGAGTGGAAATAATGGATGTAGAGAGGATAAAATGGATGTAGAGTGGATAAAATGGATGTAGAGTTCATAAAAATGGATGTAGAGTGGATAAAAATGGATGTAGAGTGGATAAAAATGGATGTAGATTGGATAAAATGGATGTAGAGTGGATAAAAATGGATGTAGAGTGGATAAAATGGATGTAGAGTTAATAAAAATGGATGTAGAGTGGAAATAATGGATGTAGAGATGATAAAATGGATGTAGAGTGGATAAAATGGATGTAGAGTTCATAAAAATGGATGTAGAGTGGATAAAATGGATGTAGAGTGGATAAAATGGATGTAGAGTTGATAAAATGGATGTAAAGTGGATAAAATGGATGTAGAGTTAATAAAAATGGATGTAGAGTGGAAATAATGAATGTAGAGAGGATAAGATGGATGTAGAGTGGATAAAATGGATGTAGAGTTCATAAAAATGGATGTAGAGTGGATAAAAATGGATGTAGACTGGATAAAATGGATGTGGAGTGGATAACAATGGATGTAGAGAGGATAAAAATGTATATAGGGTAGATAAAATGGATGTAGAGTTAATAAAAATGGATGTAGAGTGGATATAATGGATGTAGAGAGGATAAAATGGATGTGGAGTGGATAACAATGGATGTAGAGTGGATAAAATGGATGTAGAGTTGATAAAAATGGATGTAGAGTGGATAAAATGGATGTAGAGTAGATAAAATGGATGTAGAGTGGATAAAATGGATGTAGAGTTGATAAAATGGATGTAAAGTGGATAAAATGGATGTAGAGTTAATAAAAATGGATGTAGAGTGGAAATAATGGATGTAGAGAGGATAAAATGGATGTAGAGTGGATAAAATGGATGTAGAGTTCATAAAAATGGATGTAGAGTGGATAAAAATGGATGTAGATTGGATAAAATGGAGGTAGAGTGGATAAAAATGGATGTAGAGTGGATAAAATGGATGTAGAGTTAATAAAAATGGATGTAGAGTGGAAATAATGGATGTAGAGAGGATAAGATGGATGTAGAGTGGATAAAATAGATGTAGAGTTCATAAAAATGGATGTAGAGTGGATAAAAATGGATGTCGAGTGGATAAAATGGATGTAGAGTGGATAAAAATGGATGTAGAGTGGATAAAATGGATGTAGAGTTGATAAAAATGGATGTAGAGTGGATAAAATGGATGTAGAGTAGATAAAATGTATGTAGAGTGGATAAAATGGATGTAGAGTTGATAAAATGGATGTAAAGTGGATAAAATGGATGTAGAGTTAATAAAAATGGATGTAGAGTGGAAATAATGGATGTAGAGAGGATAAAATGGATGTAGAGTGGATAAAATGGATGTAGAGTTCATAAAAATGGATGTAGAGTGGATAAAAATGGATGTAGATTGGATAAAATGGATGTAGAGTGGATAAAAATGGATGTAGAGTGGATAAAATGGATGTAGAGTTAATAAAAATGGATGTAGAGTTAATAAAAATGGATGTAGAGAGGATAAAATGGATGTAGAGTGGATAAAATGGATGTAGAGTTCATAAAAATGGATGTAGAGTGGATAAAATGGATGTAGAGTGGATAAAATGGATGTAGAGTTGATAAAATGGATGTAAAGTGGATAAAATGGATGTAGAGTTAATAAAAATGGATGTAGAGTGGAAATAATGGATGTAGAGAGGATAAAATGGATGTAGAGTGGATAAAATGGATGTAGAGTTCATAAAAATGGATGTAGAGTGGATAAAATGGATGTAGAGTTAATAAAAATGGATGTAGAGTGGAAATAATGGATGTAGAGAGGATAAAATGGATGTAGAGTGGATAAAAATGGATGTAGATTGGATAAAATGGATGTAGAGTTAATAAAAGTGGATGTAGAGTGGATAAAATAGATGTAGAGTTGATAAAAATGGATGTAGAGTGGATAAAAATGGATGTAGATTGGATAAAATGGATGTAGAGTGGATAAAAATGGATGTAGATTATATAAATTGGATGTAGAGTATATAAAATGGATGTAGAGTGGATAAAAATGGATGTCGAGTGGATAAAATGGATGTAGAGTGGATAAAAATGGATGTAGATTGGATAAAATGGATGTAGAGTTAATAAAAATGGATGTAGAGTGGATAAAATGGATGTATAGTGGATAAAAATGGATGTAGAGTAGATAAAATAGATGTAGAGTGGATAAAAATGGATGTAGAGTGGATAAAAATGGATGTAGATTGGATAAAATGGATGTAGAGTTAATAAAAGTGGATGTAGAGTGGATAAAATGGATGTAGAGTTGATAAAAATGGATGTAGAGTGGATAAAATGGATGTAGAGTGCATAAAAATGGATGTTGAGTGGATAAAATGGATGTAGAGTGGATAAAATGGATGTACATTTAATAAAAATGGATGTAGAGTGGATAAAAATGGATGTAGAGTGGATAAAAATGGATGTAGATTGGATAAAATGGATGTAGAGTTAATAAAAGTGGATGTAGAGTGGATAAAATGGATGTAGAGTTGATAAAAATGGATGTAGAGTGGATAAAAATGGATGTAGATTGGATAAAATGGATGTAGAGTGGATAAAATGGATGTAGAGTATATAAATTGGATGTAGAGTATATAAAATGGATGTAGAGTGGATAAAAATGGATGTCGAGTGGATAAAATGGATGTAGAGTGGATAAAAATGGATGTAGATTGGATAAAATGGATGTAGAGTGGATGAAAATGGATGTAGAGTATATAAATTGGATGTAGAGTATATAAAATGGATGTAGAGTAGATAAAATGGATGTAGAGTGGATAAAATGGATGTAGAGTTGATAAAATGGATGTAAAGTGGATAAAATGGATGTAGAGTTAATAAAAATGGATGTAGAGTGGAAATAATGGATGTAGAGAGGATAAAATGGATGTAGAGTGGATAAAATGGATGTAGAGTTCATAAAAATGGATGTAGAGTGGATAAAAATGGATGTAGATTGGATAAAATGGATGTAGAGTGGATAAAAATGGATGTAGAGTGGATAAAATGGATGTAGAGTTAATAAAAATGGATGTAGAGTGGAAATAATGGATGTAGAGATGATAAAATGGATGTAGAGTGGATAAAATGGATGTAGAGTTCATAAAAATGGATGTAGAGTGGATAAAATGGATGTAGAGTGGATAAAATGGATGTAGAGTTGATAAAATGGATGTAAAGTGGATAAAATGGATGTAGAGTTAATAAAAATGGATGTAGAGTGGAAATAATGGATGTAGAGAGGATAAGATGGATGTAGAGTGGATAAAATGGATGTAGAGTTCATAAAAATGGATGTAGAGTGGATAAAAATGGATGTAGACTGGATAAAATGGATGTGGAGTGGATAACAATGGATGTAGAGAGGATAAAAATGTATATAGGGTAGATAAAATGGTTGTAGAGTTAATAAAAATGGATGTAGAGTGGATATAATGGATGTAGAGAGGATAAAATGGATGTGGAGTGGATAACAATGGATGTAGAGTGGATAAAATGGATGTAGAGTTGATAAAAATGGATGTAGAGTGGATAAAATGGATGTAGAGTAGATAAAATGGATGTAGAGTGGATAAAATGGATGTAGAGTTGATAAAATGGATGTAAAGTGGATAAAATGGATGTAGAGTTAATAAAAATGGATGTAGAGTGGAAATAATGGATGTAGAGAGGATAAAATGGATGTAGAGTGGATAAAATGGATGTAGAGTTCATAAAAATGGATGTAGAGTGGATAAAAATGGATGTAGATTGGATAAAATGGAGGTAGAGTGGATAAAAATGGATGTAGAGTGGATAAAATGGATGTAGAGTTAATAAAAATGGATGTAGAGTGGAAATAATGGATGTAGAGAGGATAAAATGGATGTAGAGTGGATAAAATGGATGTAGAGTTCATAAAAATGGATGTAGAGTGGATAAAATGGATGTAGAGTGGATAAAATGATTGTAGAGTGGATAAAATGGATGTAGAGTGGATAAAAATGGATGTAGAGTGGATAAAATGGATGTAGAATGGATAAAATGGATGTAAAGTGGATAAAAATGGATGTCGAGTGGATAAAATGGATGTAGAGTGGATAAAAATAGATGTAGAGAGAATAAAATGGAAGTAGAGTGGATAAAAATGGATGTAGAGTGGATAAAAATGGATGTAGAGTGGATAAAATGGATGTAGAGTGGATAAAAATGGATGTAGAGAGGATAAAATGGATGTAGAGTGGATAAAATGGATGTACAGTTAATAAAAATGGATGTAGAGTGGAAATAATGGATGTAGAGAGGATAAAATGGATGTAGAATGGATAAAATGGATTTAGAGTTCATAAAAATGGATGTAGAGTGGATAAAAATGGATGTAGATTGGATAAAATGGATGTAGAGTGGATAAAATGGATGTAGAGTTCATAAAAATGGATGTAGAGTGGATAAAAATGGATGTAGATTGGATAAAATGGATGTGGAGTGGATAACAATGGATGTAGAGAGGATAAAAATGGATATAGGGTAGATAAAATGGATGTAGAGTTAATAAAAATGGATGTAGAGTGGATATAATGGATGTAGAGAGGATAAAATGGATGTGGAGTGGATAACAATGGATGTAGAGTGGATAAAATGGATGTAGAGTGGATAAAAATGGATGTAGAGTGGATAAAATGGATGTAGAGTGGATAAAAATGGATGTAGAGTGGATAAAATGGATGTACATTTAATAAAAATGGATGTAGAGTGGATAAAAATGGATGTAGAGTGGATAAAAATGGATGTAGATTGGATAAAATGGATGTAGAGTTAATAAAAGTGGATGTAGAGTGGATAAAATGGATGTAGAGATGATAAAAATGGATGTAGAGTGGATAAAAATGGATGTAGATTGGATAAAATGGATGTAGAGTGGATAAAAATGGATGTAGAGTATATAAATTGGATGTAGAGTATATAAAATGGATGTAGAGTGGATAAAAATGGATGTCGAGTGGATAAAATGGATATAGAGTGGATAAAAATGGATGTAGATTGGACAAAATGGATGTAGAGTTGATAAAAATGGATGTAGAGTGGATAAAATGGATGTAGAGTTAATAAAAATGGATGTAGAGTGGAAATAATGGATGTAGAGAGGATAAAATGGATGTAGAGTGGATAAAAATGGATGTAGATTGGATAAAATGGATGTAGAGTTAATAAAAGTGGATGTAGAGTGGATAAAATGGATGTAGAGTGGATAAAAATGGATGTAGATTGGATAAAATGGATGTAGAGTGGATAAAAATGGATGCAGAGTGGATAAAATGGATGTATAGTGGATAAAAATGGATGTAGAGTAGATAAAATAGATGTAGAGTGGATAAAAATGGATGTAGAGTGGATAAAAATGGATGTAGATTGGATAAAATGGATGTAGAGTTAATAAAAGTGGATGTAGAGTGGATAAAATTGATGTAGAGTTGATAAAAATGGATGTAGAGTGGATAAAAAAGGATGTAGATTGGATAAAATGGATGTAGAGTGGATAAAAATGGATGTAGATTATATAAATTGGATGTAGAGTATATAAAATGGATGTAGAGTGGATAAAAATGGATGTAGATTGGATAAAATGGATGTAGAGTTAATAAAAATGGATGTAGAGTGGATAAAATGGATGTATAGTGGATAAAAATGGATGTAGAGTAGATAAAATAGATGTAGAGTGGATAAAAATGGATGTAGAGTGGATAAAAATGGATGTAGATTGGATAAAATGGATGTAGAGTTAATAAAAGTGGATGTAGAGTGGATAAAATGGATGTAGAGTTGATAAAAATGGATGTAGAGTGGATAAAAAAGGATGTAGATTGGATAAAATGGATGTAGAGTGGATAAAAATGGATGTAGATTATATAAATTGGATGTAGAGTATATAAAATGGATGTAGAGTGGATAAAAATGGATGTCGAGTGGATAAAATGGATGTAGAGTGGATAAAAATGGATGTAGATTGGACAAAATGGATGTAGAGTTAATAAAAATGGATGTAGAGTGGATAAAATGGATGTAGAGTGGATAAAAATGGATGTAGAGTGGATAAAATGGATGTAGAGTGCATAAAAATGGATGTTGAGTGGATAAAATGGATGTAGAGTGGATAAAATGGATGTACATTTAATAAAAATGGATGTAGAGTGGATAAAAATGGATGTAGAGTGGATAAAAATGGATGTAGATTGGATAAAATGGATGTAGAGTGGATAAAAATGGATGTAGAGAGGATAAAATGGATGTAGAGTGGATAAAAATGGATGTAGAGTGGATAAAATGGATGTAGAGTTGATAAAAATGGATGTAGAGTGGATAAAATGGATGTAGAGTAGATAAAATGGATGTAGAGTGGATAAAATGGATGTAGAGTTGATAAAATGGATGTAAAGTGGATGAAATGGATGTAGAGTTAATAAAAATGGATGTAGAGTGGAAATAATGGATGTAGAGAGGATAAAATGGATGTAGAGTGGATAAAATGGATGTAGAGTTCATAAAAATGGATGTAGAGTGGATAAAAATGGATGTAGATTGGATAAAATGGATGTAGAGTGGATAAAAATGGATGTAGAGTGGATAAAATGGATGTAGAGTTAATAAAAATGGATGTAGAGTGGAAATAATGGATGTAGAGAGGATAAAATGGATGTAGAGTGGATAAAATGGATGTAGAGTTCATAAAAATGGATGTAGAGTGGATAAAATGGATGTAGAGTGGATAAAATGGATGTAGAGTTGATAAAATGGATGTAAAGTGGATAAAATGGATGTAGAGTTAATAAAAATGGATGTAGAGTGGAAATAATGGATGTAGAGAGGATAAAATGGATGTAGAGTGGATAAAATGGATGTAGAGTTCATAAAAATGGATGTAGAGTGGATAAAAATGGATGTAGATTGGATAAAATGGATGTGGAGTGGATAACAATGGATGTAGAGAGGATAAAAATGTATATAGGGTAGATAAAATGGATGTAGAGTTAAGAAAAATGGATGTAGAGTGGATATAATGGATGTAGAGAGGATAAAATGGATGTGGAGTGGATAACAATGGATGTAGAGTGGATAAAATGGATGTAGAGTGGATAAAATGGATGTAGAGAGGATAAAATGGATGTAGAGTGGATAAAATGGATGTAGAGTTCATAAAAATGGATGTAGAGTGGATAAAAATGGATGTAGATTGGATAAAATGGATGTGGAGTGGATAACAATGGATGTAGAGAGGATAAAAATGGATATAGGGTAGATAAAATGGATGTAGAGTTAATAAAAATGGATGTAGAGTGGATATAATGGATGTAGAGAGGATAAAAATGTATATAGGGTAGATAAAATGGATGTAGAGTTAATAAAAATGGATGTAGAGTGGATATAATGGATGTAGAGAGGATAAAATGGATGTGGAGTGGATAACAATGGATGTAGAGTGGATAAAATGGATGTAGAGTGGATAAAATGGATGTAGAGAGGATAAAATGGATGTAGAGTGGATAAAATGGATGTAGAGTTCATAAAAATGGATGTAGAGTGGATAAAAATGGATGTAGATTGGATAAAATGGATGTGGAGTGGATAACAATGGATGTAGAGAGGATAAAAATGGATATAGGGTAGATAAAATGGATGTAGAGTTAATAAAAATGGATGTAGAGTGGATATAATGGATGTAGAGAGGATAAAATGGATGTGGAGTGGATAACAATGGATGTAGAGTGGATAAAATGGATGTAGAGTGGATAAAATGGATGAAGAGTGGATAAAATGATTGTAGAGTGGATAAAATGGATGTAGAGTAGATAAAAATGGACGTAGAGTGGATAAAATGGATGTAGAGTGGATAAAAATGGATGTAGAGTGGATAAAATGGATGTAGAGTGCATAAAAATGGATGTAGAGTGGATAAAAATGGATGTAGATTGGATAAAATGGATGTAGAGTGGATAAAAATGGATGTAGAGTATATAAATTGGATGTAGAGTAGATAAAATAAATGTAGAGTGGATAAAAATGGATGTCGAGTGGATAAAATGGATGTAGAGTGGATAAAATGGATGTAGAGTGGATAAAATGGATGTACATTTAATAAAAATGGATGTAGAGTGGATAAAATGGATGTAGAGTAGATAAAATGGATGTAGAGTGAATAAAATGGATGTAGAGTTGATAAAATGGATGTAAAGTGGATAAAATGGATGTAGAGTTAATAAAAATGGATGTAGAGTGGAAATAATGGATGTAGAGAGGATAAAATGGATGTAGAGTGGATAAAATGGATGTAGAGTTCATAAAAATGGATGTAGAGTGGATAAAAATGGATGTAGATTGGATAAAATGGATGTAGAGTGGATAAAAATGGATGTAGAGTGGATAAAATGGATGCAGAGTTAATAAAAATGGATGTAGAGTGGAAATAATGGATGTAGAGAGGATAAAATGGATGTACAGTGGATAAAATGGATGTAGAGTGGATAAAATGGATGTAGAGTGGATAAAATGATTGTAGAGTGAATAAAATGGATGTAGAGTTGATAAAATGGATGTAAAGTGGATAAAATGGATGTAGAGTTAATAAAAATGGATGTAGAGTGGAAATAATGGATGTAGAGAGGATAAAATGGATGTAGAGTGGATAAAATGGATGTAGAGTTCATAAAAATGGATGTAGAGTGGATAAAAATGGATGTAGATTGGATAAAATGGATGTAGAGTGGATAAAAATGGATGTAGAGTGGATAAAATGGATGTAGAGTTAATAAAAATGGATGTAGAGTGGAAATAATGGATGTAGAGAGGATAAAATGGATGTAGAGTGGATAAAATGGATGTAGAGTTCATAAAAATGGATGTAGAGTGGATAAAATGGATGTAGAGTGGATAAAATGGATGTAGAGTTGATAAAATGGATGTAAAGTGGATAAAATGGATGTAGAGTTAATAAAAATGGATGTAGAGTGGAAATAATGGATGTAGAGAGGATAAAATGGATGTAGAGTGGATAAAATGGATGTAGAGTTCATAAAAATGGATGTAGAGTGAATAAAATGGATGTAGAGTTAATAAAAATGGATGTAGAGTGGAAATAATGGATGTAGAGAGGATAAAATGGATGTAGAGTGGATAAAAATGGATGTAGATTGGATAAAATGGATGTAGAGTTAATAAAAGTGGATGTAGAGTGGATAAAATGGATGTAGAGTTGATAAAAATGGATGTAGAGTGGATAAAAATGGATGTAGATTGGATAAAATGGATTTAGAGTGGATAAAAATGGATGTAGATTATATAAATTGGATGTAGAGTATATAAAATGGATGTAGAGTGGATAAAAATGGATGTCGAGTGGATAAAATGGATGTAGAGTGGATAAAAATGGATGTAGATTGGATAAAATGGATGTAGAGTTAATAAAAATGGATGTAGAGTGGATAAAATGGATGTATAGTGGATAAAAATGGATGTAGAGTAGATAAAATAGATGTAGAGTGGATAAAAATGGATGTAGAGTGGATAAAAATGGATGTAGATTGGATAAAATGGATGTAGAGTTAATAAAAGTGGATGTAGAGTGGATAAAATGGATGTAGAGTTGATAAAAATGGATGTAGAGTGGATAAAAATGGATGTAGAGTGGATACAATGGATGTAGAGTGGATAAAAATGGATGTAGAGTGGATAAAATGGATGTAGAGTGGATAAAAATGGATGTAGAGTGGATAAAATGGATGTAGAGAGCATAAAAATGGATGTTGAGTGGATAAAATGGATGTAGAGTGGATAAAATGGATGTACATTTAATAAAAATGGATGTAGAGTGGATAAAAATGGATGTAGAGTGGATAAAAATGGATGTAGATTGGATAAAATGGATGTAGAGTTAATAAAAGTGGATGTAGAGTGGATAAAATGGATGTAGAGTTGATAAAAATGGATGTAGAGTGGATAAAAATGGATGTAGATTGGATAAAATGGATGTAGAGTGGATAAAATGGATGTAGAGTATATAAATTGGATGTAGAGTATATAAAATGGATGTAGAGTGGATAAAAATGGATGTCGAGTGGATAAAATGTATGTAGAGTGGATAAAAATGGATGTAGAGTGGATAAAATGGATGTAGAGTTGATAAAAATGGATGTAGAGTGGATAAAATGGATGTAGAGTAGATAAAATGGATGTAGAGTGGATAAAATGGATGTAGAGTTGATAAAATGGATGTAAAGTGGATAAAATGGATGTAGAGTTAATAAAAATGGATGTAGAGTGGAAATAATGGATGTAGAGAGGATAAAATGGATGTAGAGTGGATAAAATGGATGTAGAGTTCATAAAAATGGATGTAGAGTGGATAAAATGGATGTAGAGTGGATAAAATGGATGTAGAGTTGATAAAATGGATGTAAAGTGGATAAAATGGATGTAGAGTTAATAAAAATGGATGTAGAGTGGAAATAATGGATGTAGAGAGGATAAAATGGATGTAGAGTGGATAAAATGGATGTAGAGTTCATAAAAATGGATGTAGAGTGAATAAAATGGATGTAGAGTTAATAAAAATGGATGTAGAGTGGATATAATGGATGTAGAGAGGATAAAAATGTATATAGGGTAGATAAAATGGATGTAGAGTTAATAAAAATGGATGTAGAGTGGATATAATGGATGTAGAGAGGATAAAATGGATGTGGAGTGGATAACAATGGATGTAGAGTGGATAAAATGGATGTAGAGTGGATAAAATGGATGTAGAGAGGATAAAATGGATGTAGAGTGGATAAAATGGATGTAGAGTTCATAAAAATGGATGTAGAGTGGATAAAAATGGATGTAGATTGGATAAAATGGATGTGGAGTGGATAACAATGGATGTAGAGAGGATAAAAATGGATATAGGGTAGATAAAATGGATGTAGAGTTAATAAAAATGGATGTAGAGTGGATATAATGGATGTAGAGAGGATAAAATGGATGTGGAGTGGATAACAATGGATGTAGAGTGGATAAAATGGATGTAGAGTGGATAAAATGGATGAAGAGTGGATAAAATGATTGTAGAGTGGATAAAATGGATGTAGAGTAGATAAAAATGGACGTAGAGTGGATAAAATGGATGTAGAGTGGATAAAAATGGATGTAGAGTGGATAAAATGGATGTAGAGTGCATAAAAATGGATGTAGAGTGGATAAAAATGGATGTAGATTGGATAAAATGGATGTAGAGTGGATAAAAATGGATGTAGAGTATATAAATTGGATGTAGAGTAGATAAAATAAATGTAGAGTGGATAAAAATGGATGTCGAGTGGATAAAATGGATGTAGAGTGGATAAAATGGATGTAGAGTGGATAAAATGGATGTACATTTAATAAAAATGGATGTAGAGTGGATAAAATGGATGTAGAGTAGACTAAATGGATGTAGAGTGAATAAAATGGATGTAGAGTTGATAAAATGGATGTAAAGTGGATAAAATGGATGTAGAGTTAATAAAAATGGATGTAGAGTGGAAATAATGGATGTAGAGAGGATAAAATGGATGTAGAGTGGATAAAATGGATGTAGAGTTCATAAAAATGGATGTAGAGTGGATAAAAATGGATGTAGATTGGATAAAATGGATGTAGAGTGGATAAAAATGGATGTAGAGTGGATAAAATGGATGCAGAGTTAATAAAAATGGATGTAGAGTGGAAATAATGGATGTAGAGAGGATAAAATGGATGTACAGTGGATAAAATGGATGTAGAGTGGATAAAATGGATGTAGAGTGGATAAAATGATTGTAGAGTGAATAAAATGGATGTAGAGTGGATAAAATGGATGTAGAGTGGATAAAAATGGATGTAGAGTGAATAAAATGGATGTAGAGTGGATAAAATGGTTGTAGAGTGGATAAAAATGGATGTAGAGTGGATAAAATGGATGTAGAATGGATAAAATGGATGTAAAGTGGATAAAAATGGATGTAGAGTGGATAAAAATGGATGTAGATTGGATAAAATGGATGTAGAGTTAATAAAAGTGGATGTAGAGTGGATAAAATGGATGTAGAGTTGATAAAAATGGATGTAGAGTGGATAAAAATGGATGTAGATTGGATAAAATGGATGTAGAGTGGATAAAAATGGATGTAGATTATATAAATTGGATGTAGAGTATATAAAATGGATGTAGAGTGGATAAAAATGGATGTCGAGTGGATAAAATGGATGTAGAGTGGATAAAAATGGATGTAGATTGGACAAAATGGATGTAGAGTTAATAAAAATGGATGTAGAGTGGATAAAATGGATGTATAGTGGATGAAAATGGATGTAGAGTAGATAAAATAGATGTAGAGTGGATAAAAATGGATGTAGAGTGGATAAAATGGATGTCGAGTGGATAAAATGGATGTAGAGTGGATAAAAATAGATGTAGAGTGGATAAAAATGGATGTAGAGTGGATACAATGGATGTAGAGTGGATAAAAATGGATGTAGAGTGGATAAAATGGATGTAGAGTGGATAAAAATGGATGTAGAGTGGATAAAATGGATGTAGAGAGCATAAAAATGGATGTTGAGTGGATAAAATGGATGTAGAGTGGATAAAATGGATGTACATTTAATAAAAATGGATGTAGAGTGGATAAAAATGGATGTAGAGTGGATAAAAATGGATGTAGATTGGATAAAATGGATGTAGAGTTAATAAAAGTGGATGTAGAGTGGATAAAATGGATGTAGAGTTGATAAAAATGGATGTAGAGTGGATAAAAATGGATGTAGATTGGATAAAATGGATGTAGAGTGGATAAAATGGATGTAGAGTATATAAATTGGATGTAGAGTATATAAAATGGATGTAGAGTGGATAAAAATGGATGTCGAGTGGATAAAATGAATGTAGAGTGGATAAAAATGGATGTAGAGTGGATAAAATGGATGTAGAGTTGATAAAAATGGATGTAGAGTGGATAAAATGGATGTAGAGTAGATAAAATGGATGTAGAGTGGATAAAATGGATGTAGAGTTGATAAAATGGATGTAAAGTGGATAAAATGGATGTAGAGTTAATAAAAATGGATGTAGAGTGGAAATAATGGATGTAGAGAGGATAAAATGGATGTAGAGTGGATAAAATGGATGTAGAGTTCATAAAAATGGATGTAGAGTGGATAAAAATGGATGTAGATTGGATAAAATGGATGTAGAGTGGATAAAAATGGATGTAGAGTGGATAAAATGGATGTAGAGTTAATAAAAATGGATGTAGAGTGGAAATAATGGATGTAGAGAGGATAAAATGGATGTAGAGTGGATAAAATGGATGTAGAGTTCATAAAAATGGATGTAGAGTGGATAAAATGGATGTAGAGTGGATAAAATGGATGTAGAGTTGATAAAATGGATGTAAAGTGGATAAAATGGATGTAGAGTTAATAAAAATGGATGTAGAGTGGAAATAATGGATGTAGAGAGGATAAAATGGATGTAGAGTGGATAAAATGGATGTAGAGTTCATAAAAATGGATGTAGAGTGAATAAAATGGATGTAGAGTTAATAAAAATGGATGTAGAGTGGAAATAATGGATGTAGAGAGGATAAAATGGATGTAGAGTGGATAAAAATGGATGTAGATTGGATAAAATGGATGTAGAGTTAATAAAAGTGGATGTAGAGTGGATAAAATGGATGTAGAGTTGATAAAAATGGATGTAGAGTGGATAAAAATGGATGTAGATTGGATAAAATGGATTTAGAGTGGATAAAAATGGATGTAGATTATATAAATTGGATGTAGAGTATATAAAATGGATGTAGAGTGGATAAAAATGGATGTCGAGTGGATAAAATGGATGTAGAGTGGATAAAAATGGATGTAGATTGGATAAAATGGATGTAGAGTTAATAAAAATGGATGTAGAGTGGATAAAATGGATGTATAGTGGATAAAAATGGATGTAGAGTAGATAAAATAGATGTAGAGTGGATAAAAATGGATGTAGAGTGGATAAAAATGGATGTAGATTGGATAAAATGGATGTAGAGTTAATAAAAGTGGATGTAGAGTGGATAAAATGGATGTAGAGTTGATAAAAATGGATGTAGAGTGGATAAAAATGGATGTAGAGTGGATACAATGGATGTAGAGTGGATAAAAATGGATGTAGAGTGGATAAAATGGATGTAGAGTGGATAAAAATGGATGTAGAGTGGATAAAATGGATGTAGAGAGCATAAAAATGGATGTTGAGTGGATAAAATGGATGTAGAGTGGATAAAATGGATGTACATTTAATAAAAATGGATGTAGAGTGGATAAAAATGGATGTAGAGTGGATAAAAATGGATGTAGATTGGATAAAATGGATGTAGAGTTAATAAAAGTGGATGTAGAGTGGATAAAATGGATGTAGAGTTGATAAAAATGGATGTAGAGTGGATAAAAATGGATGTAGAGTGGATAAAATGGATGTAGAGTGGATAAAATGGATGTAGAGTATATAAATTGGATGTAGAGTATATAAAATGGATGTAGAGTGGATAAAAATGGATGTCGAGTGGATAAAATGTATGTAGAGTGGATAAAAATGGATGTAGAGTGGATAAAATGGATGTAGAGTTGATAAAAATGGATGTAGAGTGGATAAAATGGATGTAGAGTAGATAAAATGGATGTAGAGTGGATAAAATGGATGTAGAGTTGATAAAATGGATGTAAAGTGGATAAAATGGATGTAGAGTTAATAAAAATGGATGTAGAGTGGAAATAATGGATGTAGAGAGGATAAAATGGATGTAGAGTGGATAAAATGGATGTAGAGTTCATAAAAATGGATGTAGAGTGGATAAAATGGATGTAGAGTGGATAAAATGGATGTAGAGTTGATAAAATGGATGTAAAGTGGATAAAATGGATGTAGAGTTAATAAAAATGGATGTAGAGTGGAAATAATGGATGTAGAGAGGATAAAATGGATGTAGAGTGGATAAAATGGATGTAGAGTTCATAAAAATGGATGTAGAGTGAATAAAATGGATGTAGAGTTAATAAAAATGGATGTAGAGTGGAAATAATGGATGTAGAGAGGATAAAATGGATGTAGAGTGGATAAAAATGGATGTAGATAGGATAAAATGGATGTAGAGTTAATAAAAGTGGATGTAGAGTGGATAAAATGGATGTAGAGTTGATAAAAATGGATGTAGAGTGGATAAAAATGGATGTAGATTGGATAAAATGGATGTAGAGTGGATAAAAATGGATGTAGATTATATAAATTGGATGTAGAGTATATAAAATGGATGTAGAGTGGATAAAAATGGATGTCGAGTGGATAAAATGGATGTAGAGTGGATAAAAATGGATGTAGATTGGATAAAATGGATGTAGAGTTAATAAAAATGGATGTAGAGTGGATAAAATGGATGTATAGTGGATAAAAATGGATGTAGAGTAGATAAAATAGATGTAGAGTGGATAAAAATGGATGTAGAGTGGATAAAAATGGATGTAGATTGGATAAAATGGATGTAGAGTTAATAAAAGTGGATGTAGAGTGGATAAAATGGATGTAGAGTTGATAAAAATGGATGTAGAGTGGATAAAATGGATGTAGAGTGCATGAAAATGGATGTTGAGTGGATAAAATGGATGTAGAGTGGATAAAATGGATGTACATTTAATAAAAATGGATGTAGAGTGGATAAAAATGGATGTAGAGTGGATAAAAATGGATGTAGATTGGATAAAATGGATGTAGAGTTAATAAAAGTGGATGTAGAGTGGATAAAATGGATGTAGAGTTGATAAAAATGGATGTAGAGTGGATAAAAATGGATGTAGATTGGATAAAATGGATGTAGAGTGGATAAAATGGATGTAGAGTATATAAATTGGATGTAGAGTATATAAAATGGATGTAGAGTGGATGAAAATGGATGTAGAGTATATAAATTGGATGTAGAGTATATAAAATGGATGTAGAGTGGATAAAAATGGATGTAGAGTGGATAAAATGGATGTAGAGTTGATAAAAATGGATGTAGAGTGGATAAAATGGATGTAGAGTAGATAAAATGGATGTAGAGTGGATAAAATGGATGTAGAGTTGATAAAATGGATGTAAAGTGGATAAAATGGATGTAGAGTGGATAAAATGGATGTAGAGTTGATAAAATGGATGTAAAGTGGATAAAATGGATGTAGAGTTAATAAAAATGGATGTAGAGTGGAAATAATGGATGTAGAGATGATAAAATGGATGTAGAGTGGATAAAATGGATGTAGAGTTCATAAAAATGGATGTAGAGTGGATAAAATGGATGTAGAGTTAATAAAAATGGATGTAGAGTGGAAATAATGGATGTAGAGATGATAAAATGGATGTAGAGTGGATAAAATGGATGTAGAGTTCATAAAAATGGATGTAGAGTGGATAAAATGGATGTAGAGTTAATAAAAATGGATGTAGAGTGGAAATAATGGATGTAGAGATGATAAAATGGATGTAGAGTGGATAAAATGGATGTAGAGTTCATAAAAATGGATGTAGAGTGGATAAAATGGATGTAGAGTGGATAAAATGGATGTAGAGTTGATAAAATGGAT
Source organism: Pemphredon lugubris (assembly GCA_933228935.1). Lineage (NCBI taxonomy): Eukaryota > Metazoa > Arthropoda > Insecta > Hymenoptera > Crabronidae > Pemphredon > Pemphredon lugubris. The sequence goes on from OW121816.1 coordinate 50,546,052, forward strand.
GTAAAGTGGATAAAATGGATGTAGAGTTAATAAAAATGGATGTAGAGTGGAAATAATGGATGTAGAGAGGATAAAATGGATGTAGAGTGGATAAAATGGATGTAGAGTTCATAAAAATGGATGTAGAGTGGATAAAAATGGATGTAGATTGGATAAAATGGATGTGGAGTGGATAACAATGGATGTAGAGAGGATAAAAATGTATATAGGGTAGATAAAATGGATGTAGAGTTAATAAAAATGGATGTAGAGTGGATATAATGGATGTAGAGAGGATAAAATGGATGTGGAGTGGATAACAATGGATGTAGAGTGGATAAAATGGATGTAGAGTTGATAAAAATGGATGTAGAGTGGATAAAATGGATGTAGAGTAGATAAAATGGATGTAGAGTGGATAAAATGGATGTAGAGTTGATAAAATGGATGTAAAGTGGATAAAATGGATGTAGAGTTAATAAAAATGGATGTAGAGTGGAAATAATGGATGTAGAGAGGATAAAATGGATGTAGAGTGGATAAAATGGATGTAGAGTTCATAAAAATGGATGTAGAGTGGATAAAAATGGATGTAGATTGGATAAAATGGATGTAGAGTGGATAAAAATGGATGTAGAGTGGATAAAATGGATGTAGAGTTAATAAAAATGGATGTAGAGTGGAAATAATGGATGTAGAGAGGATAAAATGGATGTAGAGTTCATAAAAATGGATGTAGAGTGGATAAAATGGATGTAGAGTGGATAAAATGGATGTAGAGTGGATAAAATGGATGTAGAGTGGATAAAAATGGATGTAGAGTGGATAAAATGGATGTAGAATGGATAAAATGGATGTAAAGTGGATAAAAATGGATGTCGAGTGGATAAAATGGATGTAGAGTGGATAAAAATAGATGTAGAGAGAATAAAATGGAAGTAGAGTGGATAAAAATGGATGTAGAGTGGATAAAAATGGATGTAGAGTGGATAAAATGGATGTAGAGTGGATAAAAATGGATGTAGAGTGGATAAAATGGATGTAGAGTGGATAAAATGGATGTACAGTTAATAAAAATGGATGTAGAGTGGAAATAATGGATGTAGAGAGGATAAAATGGATGTAGAATGGATAAAATGGATTTAGAGTTCATAAAAATGGATGTAGAGTGGATAAAAATGGATGTAGATTGGATAAAATGGATGTAGAGTGGATAAAATGGATGTAGAGTTCATAAAAATGGATGTAGAGTGGATAAAAATGGATGTAGATTGGATAAAATGGATGTGGAGTGGATAACAATGGATGTAGAGAGGATAAAAATGGATATAGGGTAGATAAAATGGATGTAGAGTTAATAAAAATGGATGTAGAGTGGATATAATGGATGTAGAGAGGATAAAATGGATGTGGAGTGGATAACAATGGATGTAGAGTGGATAAAATGGATGTAGAGTGGATAAAAATGGATGTAGAGTGGATAAAATGGATGTAGAGTGGATAAAAATGGATGTAGAGTGGATAAAATGGATGTACATTTAATAAAAATGGATGTAGAGTGGATAAAAATGGATGTAGAGTGGATAAAAATGGATGTAGATTGGATAAAATGGATGTAGAGTTAATAAAAGTGGATGTAGAGTGGATAAAATGGATGTAGAGATGATAAAAATGGATGTAGAGTGGATAAAAATGGATGTAGATTGGATAAAATGGATGTAGAGTGGATAAAAATGGATGTAGAGTATATAAATTGGATGTAGAGTATATAAAATGGATGTAGAGTGGATAAAAATGGATGTCGAGTAGATAAAATGGATATAGAGTGGATAAAAATGGATGTAGATTGGATAAAATGGATGTAGAGTTGATAAAAATGGATGTAGAGTGGATAAAATGGATGTAGAGTTAATAAAAATGGATGTAGAGTGGAAATAATGGATGTAGAGAGGATAAAATGGATGTAGAGTGGATAAAAATGGATGTAGATTGGATAAAATGGATGTAGAGTTAATAAAAGTGGATGTAGAGTGGATAAAATGGATGTAGAGTTGATAAAAATGGATGTAGAGTGGATAAAAATGGATGTAGATTGGATAAAATGGATGTAGACTGGATAAAAATGGATGTAGATTATATAAATTGGATGTAGAGTATATAAAATGGATGTAGAGTGGATAAAAATGGATGTCGAGTGGATAAAATGGATGTAGAGTGGATAAAAATGGATGTAGATTGGATAAAATGGATGTAGAGTTAATAAAAATGGATGCAGAGTGGATAAAATGGATGTATAGTGGATAAAAATGGATGTAGAGTAGATAAAATAGATGTAGAGTGGATAAAAATGGATGTAGAGTGGATAAAAATGGATGTAGATTGGATAAAATGGATGTAGAGTGGATAAAATGGATGTAGAGTATATAAATTGGATGTAGAGTATATAAAATGGATGTAGAGTGGATAAAAATGGATGTCGAGTGGATAAAATGGATGTAGAGTGGATAAAAATGGATGTAGATTGGATAAAATGGATGTAGAGTGGATGAAAATGGATGTAGAGTATATAAATTGGATGTAGAGTATATAAAATGGATGTAGAGTGGATAAAAATGGATGTAGATTGGATAAAATGGATGTAGATTGGATAAAATGGATGTAGAGTGGATAAAAATGGATGTAGAGTGGATAAAATGGATGTAGAGTTAATAAAAATGGATGTAGAGTGGAAATAATGGATGTAGAGATGATAAAATGGATGTAGAGTGGATAAAATGGATGTAGAGTTCATAAAAATGGATGTAGAGTGGATAAAATGGATGTAGAGTGGATAAAATGGATGTAGAGTTGATAAAATGGATGTAAAGTGGATAAAATGGATGTAGAGTTAATAAAAATGGATGTAGAGTGGAAATAATGGATGTAGAGAGGATAAAATGGATGTAGAGTGGATAAAATGGATGTAGAGTTCATAAAAATGGATGTAGAGTGGATAAAAATGGATGTAGATTGGATAAAATGGATGTAGAGTGGATAAAAATGGATGTAGAGAGGATAAAAATGTATATAGGGTAGATAAAATGGATGTAGAGTTAATAAAAATGGATGTAGAGTGGATATAATGGATGTAGAGAGGATAAAATGGATGTGGAGTGGATAACAATGGATGTAGAGTGGATAAAATGGATGTAGAGTTGATAAAAATGGATGTAGAGTGGATAAAATGGATGTAGAGTGGATAAAATGGATGTATAGTGGATAAAAATGGATGTAGAGTAGATAAAATAGATGTAGAGTGGATAAAAATGGATGTAGAGTGGATAAAAATGGATGTAGATTGGATAAAATGGATGTAGAGTTAATAAAAGTGGATGTAGAGTGGATAAAATGGATGTAGAGTTGATAAAAATGGATGTAGAGTGGATAAAAAAGGATGTAGATTGGATAAAATGGATGTAGAGTGGATAAAAATGGATGTAGATTATATAAATTGGATGTAGAGTATATAAAATGGATGTAGAGTGGATAAAAATGGATGTCGAGTGGATAAAATGGATGTAGAGTGGATAAAAATGGATGTAGATTGGACAAAATGGATGTAGAGTTAATAAAAATGGATGTAGAGTGGATAAAATGGATGTAGAGTGGATAAAAATGGATGTAGAGTGGATAAAATGGATGTAGAGTGCATAAAAATGGATGTTGAGTGGATAAAATGGATGTAGAGTGGATAAAATGGATGTACATTTAAAAAAAATGGATGTAGAGTGGATAAAAATGGATGTAGAGTGGATAAAAATGGATGTAGATTGGATAAAATGGATGTAGAGTTAATAAAAGTGGATGTAGAGTGGATAAAATGGATGTAGAGTTGATAAAAATGGATGTAGAGTGGATAAAAATGGATGTAGATTGGATAAAATGGATGTAGAGTGGATAAAATGGATGTAGAGTATATAAATTGGATGTAGAGTATATAAAATGGATGTAGAGTGGATAAAAATGGATGTCGAGTGGATAAAATGGATGTAGAGTGGATAAAAATGGATGTAGATTGGATAAAATGGATGTAGAGTGGATGAAAATGGATGTAGAGTATATAAATTGGATGTAGAGTATATAAAATGGATGTAGAGTGGATAAAAATGGATGTCGAGTGGATAAAATGGATGTAGAGTGGATAAAAATGGATGTAGAGTGGATAAAATGGATGTAGAGTTGATAAAAATGGATGTAGAGTGGATAAAATGGATGTAGAGTAGATAAAATGGATGTAGAGTGGATAAAATGGATGTAGAGTTGATAAAATGGATGTCGAGTGGATAAAATGTATGTAGAGTGGATAAAAATGGATGTAGAGTGGATAAAATGGATGTAGATTGGATAAAATGGATGTAGAGTGGATAAAATGGATGTAGAGTATATAAATTGGATGTAGAGTATATAAAATGGATGTAGAGTGGATAAAAATGGATGTCGAGTGGATAAAATGTATGTAGAGTGGATAAAAATGGATGTAGAGTGGATAAAATGGATGTAGAGTATATAAATTGGATGTAGAGTATACAAAATGGATGTAGAGTGGATAAAAATGGATGTCGAGTGGATAAAATGTATGTAGAGTGGATAAAAATGGATGTAGAGTGGATAAAATGGATGTAGAGTTGATAAAAATGGATGTAGAGTGGATAAAATGGATGTAGAGTAGATAAAATGGATGTAGAGTGGATAAAATGGATGTAGAGTTGATAAAATGGATGTAAAGTGGATAAAATGGATGTAGAGTTAATAAAAATGGATGTAGAGTGGAAATAATGGATGTAGAGAGGATAAAATGGATGTAGAGTGGATAAAATGGATGTAGAGTTCATAAAAATGGATGTAGAGTGGATAAAAATGGATGTAGATTGGATAAAATGGATGTAGAGTGGATAAAAATGGATGTAGAGTGGATAAAATGGATGTAGAGTTAATAAAAATGGATGTAGAGTGGAAATAATGGATGTAGAGAGGATAAAATGGATGTAGAGTGGATAAAATGGATGTAGAGTTCATAAAAATGGATGTAGAGTGGATAAAATGGATGTAGAGTGGATAAAATGGATGTAGAGTTGATAAAATGGATGTAAAGTGGATAAAATGGATGTAGAGTTAATAAAAATGGATGTAGAGTGGAAATAATGGATGTAGAGAGGATAAAATGGATGTAGAGTGGATAAAATGGATGTAGAGTTCATAAAAATGGATGTAGAGTGAATAAAATGGATGTAGAGTTAATAAAAATGGATGTAGAGTGGAAATAATGGATGTAGAGAGGATAAAATGGATGTAGAGTGGATAAAAATGGATGTAGATTGGATAAAATGGATGTAGAGTTAATAAAAGTGGATGTAGAGTGGATAAAATGGATGTAGAGTTGATAAAAATGGATGTAGAGTGGATAAAAATGGATGTAGATTGGATAAAATGGATGTAGAGTGGATAAAAATGGATGTAGATTATATAAATTGGATGTAGAGTATATAAAATGGATGTAGAGTGGATAAAAATGGATGTCGAGTGGATAAAATGGATGTAGAGTGGATAAAAATGGATGTAGATTGGATAAAATGGATGTAGAGTTAATAAAAATGGATGTAGAGTGGATAAAATGGATGTATAGTGGATAAAAATGGATGTAGAGTAGATAAAATAGATGTAGAGTGGATAAAAATGGATGTAGAGTGGATAAAAATGGATGTAGATTGGATAAAATGGATGTAGAGTTAATAAAAGTGGATGTAGAGTGGATAAAATGGATGTAGAGTTGATAAAAATGGATGTAGAGTGGATAAAATGGATGTAGAGTGCATAAAAATGGATGTTGAGTGGATAAAATGGATGTAGAGTGGATAAAATGGATGTACATTTAATAAAAATGGATGTAGAGTGGATAAAAATGGATGTAGAGTGGATAAAAATGGATGTAGATTGGATAAAATGGATGTAGAGTTAATAAAAGTGGATGTAGAGTGGATAAAATGGATGTAGAGTTGATAAAAATGGATGTAGAGTGGATAAAAATGGATGTAGATTGGATAAAATGGATGTAGAGTGGATAAAATGGATGTAGAGTATATAAAATGGATGTAGAGTGGATAAAAATGGATGTCGAGTGGATAAAATGGATGTAGAGTGGATAAAAATGGATGTAGATTGGATAAAATGGATGTAGAGTGGATGAAAATGGATGTAGAGTATATAAATTGGATGTAGAGTATATAAAATGGATGTAGAGTGGATAAAAATGGATGTAGAGTGGATAAAATGGATGTAGAGTTGATAAAAATGGATGTAGAGTGGATAAAATGGATGTAGAGTAGATAAAATGGATGTAGAGTGGATAAAATGGATGTAGAGTTGATAAAATGGATGTAAAGTGGATAAAATGGATGTAGAGTTAATAAAAATGGATGTAGAGTGGAAATAATGGATGTAGAGAGGATAAAATGGATGTAGAGTGGATAAAATGGATGTAGAGTTCATAAAAATGGATGTAGAGTGGATAAAAATGGATGTAGATTGGATAAAATGGATGTAGAGTGGATAAAAATGGATGTAGAGTGGATAAAATGGATGTAGAGTTAATAAAAATGGATGTAGAGTGGAAATAATGGATGTAGAGATGATAAAATGGATGTAGAGTGGATAAAATGGATGTAGAGTTCATAAAAATGGATGTAGAGTGGATAAAATGGATGTAGAGTGGATAAAATGGATGTAGAGTTGATAAAATGGATGTAAAGTGGATAAAATGGATGTAGAGTTAATAAAAATGGATGTAGAGTGGAAATAATGGATGTAGAGAGGATAAAATGGATGTAGAGTGGATAAAATGGATGTAGAGTTCATAAAAATGGATGTAGAGTGGATAAAAATGGATGTAGATTGGATAAAATGGATGTGGAGTGGATAACAATGGATGTAGAGAGGATAAAAATGTATATAGGGTAGATAAAATGGATGTAGAGTTAATAAAAATGGATGTAGAGTGGATATAATGGATGTAGAGAGGATAAAATGGATGTGGAGTGGATAACAATGGATGTAGAGTGGATAAAATGGATGTAGAGTTGATAAAAATGGATGTAGAGTGGATAAAATGGATGTAGAGTAGATAAAATGGATGTAGAGTGGATAAAATGGATGTAGAGTTGATAAAATGGATGTAAAGTGGATAAAATGGATGTAGAGTTAATAAAAATGGATGTAGAGTGGAAATAATGGATGTAGAGAGGATAAAATGGATGTAGAGTGGATAAAATGGATGTAGAGTTCATAAAAATGGATGTAGAGTGGATAAAAATGGATGTAGATTGGATAAAATGGATGTTGAGTGGATAAAAATGGATGTAGAGTGGATAAAATGGATGTAGAGTTAATAAAAATGGATGTAGAGTGGATAAAAATGGATGTAGAGTGGATAAAATGGATGTAGAATGGATAAAATGGATGTAAAGTGGATAAAAATGGATGTCGAGTGGATAAAATGGATGTAGAGTGGATAAAAATAGATGTAGAGAGAATAAAATGGAAGTAGAGTGGATAAAAATGGATGTAGAGTGGATAAAAATGGATGTAGAGTGGATAAAATGGATGTAGAGTGGATAAAAATGGATGTAGAGTGGATAAAATGGATGTAGAGTGGATAAAATGGATGTAGAGTTAATAAAAATGGATGTAGAGTGGAAATAATGGATGTAGAGAGGATAAAATGGATGTAGAATGGATAAAATGGATTTAGAGTTCATAAAAATGGATGTAGAGTGGATAAAAATGGATGTAGATTGGATAAAATGGATGTAGAGTGGATAAAATGGATGTAGAGTTCATAAAAATGGATGTAGAGTGGATAAAAATGGATGTAGATTGGATAAAATGGATGTGGAGTGGATAACAATGGATGTAGAGAGGATAAAAATGGATATAGGGTAGATAAAATGGATGTAGAGTTAATAAAAATGGATGTAGAGTGGATATAATGGATGTAGAGAGGATAAAATGGATGTGGAGTGGATAACAATGGATGTAGAGTGGATAAAATGGATGTAGAGTGGATAAAAATGGATGTAGAGTGGATAAAATGGATGTAGAGTGGATAAAAATGGATGTAGAGTGGATAAAATGGATGTACATTTAATAAAAATGGATGTAGAGTGGATAAAAATGGATGTAGAGTGGATAAAAATGGATGTAGATTGGATAAAATGGATGTAGAGTTAATAAAAGTGGATGTAGAGTGGATAAAATGGATGTAGAGATGATAAAAATGGATGTAGAGTGGATAAAAATGGATGTAGATTGGATAAAATGGATGTAGAGTGGATAAAAATGGATGTAGAGTATATAAATTGGATGTAGAGTATATAAAATGGATGTAGAGTGGATAAAAATGGATGTCGAGTGGATAAAATGGATATAGAGTGGATAAAAATGGATGTAGATTGGATAAAATGGATGTAGAGTTGATAAAAATGGATGTAGATTGGATAAAATGGATGTAGAGTGGATAAAAATGGATGTAGATTGGATAAAATGGATGTAGAGTTAATAAAAGTGGATGTAGAGTGGATAAAATGGATGTAGAGTTGATAAAAATGGATGTAGAGTGGATAAAAATGGATGTAGATTGGATAAAATGGATGTAGAGTGGATAAAAATGGATGTAGATTATATAAATTGGATGTAGAGTATATAAAATGGATGTAGAGTGGATAAAAATGGATGTCGAGTGGATAAAATGGATGTAGAGTGGATAAAAATGGATGTAGATTGGATAAAATGGATGTAGAGTTAATAAAAATGGATGCAGAGTGGATAAAATGGATGTATAGTGGATAAAAATGGATGTAGAGTAGATAAAATAGATGTAGAGTGGATAAAAATGGATGTAGAGTGGATAAAAATGGATGTAGATTGGATAAAATGGATGTAGAGTTAATAAAAGTGGATGTAGAGTGGATAAAATGGATGTAGAGTTGATAAAAATGGATGTAGAGTGGATAAAAAAGGATGTAGATTGGATAAAATGGATGTAGAGTGGATAAAAATGGATGTAGATTATATAAATTGGATGTAGAGTATATAAAATGGATGTAGAGTGGATAAAAATGGATGTCGAGTGGATAAAATGGATGTAGAGTGGATAAAAATGGATGTAGATTGGACAAAATGGATGTAGAGTTAATAAAAATGGATGTAGAGTGGATAAAATGGATGTAGAGTGGATAAAAATGGATGTAGAGTGGATAAAATGGATGTAGAGTGCATAAAAATGGATGTTGAGTGGATAAAATGGATGTAGAGTGGATAAAATGGATGTACATTTAATAAAAATGGATGTAGAGTGGATAAAAATGGATGTAGAGTGGATAAAAATGGATGTAGATTGGATAAAATGGATGTAGAGTTAATAAAAGTGGATGTAGAGTGGATAAAATGGATGTAGAGTTGATAAAAATGGATGTAGAGTGGATAAAAATGGATGTAGATTGGATAAAATGGATGTAGAGTGGATAAAATGGATGTAGAGTATATAAATTGGATGTAGAGTATATAAAATGGATGTAGAGTGGATAAAAATGGATGTCGAGTGGATAAAATGGATGTAGAGTGGATAAAAATGGATGTAGATTGGATAAAATGGATGTAGAGTGGATGAAAATGGATGTAGAGTATATAAATTGGATGTAGAGTATCTAAAATGGATGTAGAGTGGATAAAAATGGATGTCGAGTGGATAAAATGGATGTAGAGTGGATAAAAATGGATGTAGAGTGGATAAAATGGATGTAGAGTTGATAAAAATGGATGTAGAGTGGATAAAATGGATGTAGAGTAGATAAAATGGATGTAGAGTGGATAAAATGGATGTAGAGTTGATAAAATGGATGTAAAGTGGATAAAATGGATGTAGAGTTAATAAAAATGGATGTAGAGTGGAAATAATGGATGTAGAGAGGATAAAATGGATGTAGAGTGGATAAAATGGATGTAGAGTTCATAAAAATGGATGTAGAGTGGATAAAAATGGATGTAGATTGGATAAAATGGATGTAGAGTGGATAAAAATGGATGTAGAGTGGATAAAATGGATGTAGAGTTAATAAAAATGGATGTAGAGTGGAAATAATGGATGTAGAGAGGATAAAATGGATGTAGAGTGGATAAAATGGATGTAGAGTTCATAAAAATGGATGTAGAGTGGATAAAATGGATGTAGAGTGGATAAAATGGATGTAGAGTTGATAAAATGGATGTAAAGTGGATAAAATGGATGTAGAGTTAATAAAAATGGATGTAGAGTGGAAATAATGGATGTAGAGAGGATAAAATGGATGTAGAGTGGATAAAATGGATGTAGAGTTCATAAAAATGGATGTAGAGTGGATAAAAATGGATGTAGATTGGATAAAATGGATGTGGAGTGGATAACAATGGATGTAGAGAGGATAAAAATGTATATAGGGTAGATAAAATGGATGTAGAGTTAATAAAAATGGATGTAGAGTGGATATAATGGATGTAGAGAGGATAAAATGGATGTGGAGTGGATAACAATGGATGTAGAGTGGATAAAATGGATGTAGAGTTGATAAAAATGGATGTAGAGTGGATAAAATGGATGTAGAGTAGATAAAATGGATGTAGAGTGGATAAAATGTATGTAGAGTTGATAAAATGAATGTAAAGTGGATAAAATGGATGTAGAGTTAATAAAAATGGATGTAGAGTGGAAATAATGGATGTAGAGAGGATAAAATGGATGTAGAGTGGATAAAATGGATGTAGAGTAGATAAAATGGATGTAGAGTGGATAAAATGGATGTAGAGTTGATAAAATGGATGTAAAGTGGATAAAATGGATGTAGAGTTAATAAAAATGGATGTAGAGTGGAAATAATGGATGTAGAGAGGATAAAATGGATGTAGAGTGGATAAAATGGATGTAGAGTTCATAAAAATGGATGTAGAGTGGATAAAATGGATGTAGAGTGGATAAAATGATTGTAGAGTGGATAAAATGGATGTAGAGTGGATAAAAATGGATGTAGAGTGGATAAAATGGATGTAGAATGGATAAAATGGATGTAAAGTGGATAAAAATGGATGTCGAGTGGATAAAATGGATGTAGAGTGGATAAAAATAGATGTAGAGAGAATAAAATGGAAGTAGAGTGGATAAAAATGGATGTAGAGTGGATAAAAATGGATGTAGAGTGGACAAAATGGATGTAGAGTGGATAAAAATGGATGTAGAGAGGATAAAATGGATGTAGAGTGGATAAAATGGATGTAGAGTTAATAAAAATGGATGTAGAGTGGAAATAATGGATGTAGAGAGGATAAAATGGATGTAGAATGGATAAAATGGATTTAGAGTTCATAAAAATGGATGTAGAGTGGATAAAAATGGATGTAGATTGGATAAAATGGATGTAGAGTGGATAAAATGGATGTAGAGTTCATAAAAATGGATGTAGAGTGGATAAAAATGGATGTAGATTGGATAAAATGGATGTGGAGTGGATAACAATGGATGTAGAGAGGATAAAAATGGATATAGGGTAGATAAAATGGATGTAGAGTTAATAAAAATGGATGTAGAGTGGATATAATGGATGTAGAGAGGATAAAATGGATGTGGAGTGGATAACAATGGATGTAGAGTGGATAAAATGGATGTAGAGTGGTTAAAATGGATGAAGAGTGGATAAAATGGTTGTAGTGTGGATAAAATGGATGTAGAGTGGATAAAAATGGATGTAGAGTGGATAAAATGGATGTAGAGTGGATAAAAATGGATGTAGAGTGGATAAAATGGATGTACATTTAATAAAAATGGATGTAGAGTGGATAAAAATGGATGTAGAGTGGATAAAAATGGATGTAGATTGGATAAAATGGATGTAGAGTTAATAAAAGTGGATGTAGAGTGGATAAAATGGATGTAGAGATGATAAAAATGGATGTAGAGTGGAAATAATGGATGTAGAGAGGATAAAATGGATGTAGAGTGGATAAAATGGATGTAGAGTTCATAAAAATGGATGTAGAGTGGATAAAAATGGATGTAGATTGGATAAAATGGATGTGGAGTGGATAACAATGGATGTAGAGAGGATAAAAATGTATATAGGGTAGATAAAATGGATGTAGAGTTAATAAAAATGGATGTAGAGTGGATATAATGGATGTAGAGAGGATAAAATGGATGTGGAGTGGATAACAATGGATGTAGAGTGGATAAAATGGATGTAGAGTTGATAAAAATGGATGTAGAGTGGATAAAATGGATGTAGAGTAGATAAAATGGATGTAGAGTGGATAAAATGGATGTAGAGTTGATAAAATGGATGTAAAGTGGATAAAATGGATGTAGAGTTAATAAAAATGGATGTAGAGTGGAAATAATGGATGTAGAGAGGATAAAATGGATGTAGAGTGGATAAAATGGATGTAGAGTAGATAAAATGGATGTAGAGTGGATAAAATGGATGTAGAGTTGATAAAATGGATGTAAAGTGGATAAAATGGATGTAGAGTTAATAAAAATGGATGTAGAGTGGAAATAATGGATGTAGAGAGGATAAAATGGATGTAGAGTGGATAAAATGGATGTAGAGTTCATAAAAATGGATGTAGAGTGGATAAAATGGATGTAGAGTGGATAAAATGATTGTAGAGTGGATAAAATGGATGTAGAGTGGATAAAAATGGATGTAGAGTGGATAAAATGGATGTAGAATGGATAAAATGGATGTAAAGTGGATAAAAATGGATGTCGAGTGGATAAAATGGATGTAGAGTGGATAAAAATAGATGTAGAGAGAATAAAATGGAAGTAGAGTGGATAAAAATGGATGTAGAGTGGATAAAAATGGATGTAGAGTTGATAAAATGGATGTAGAGTGGATAAAAATGGATGTAGAGAGGATAAAATGGATGTAGAGTGGATAAAATGGATGTACAGTTAATAAAAATGGATGTAGAGTGGAAATAATGGATGTAGAGAGGATAAAATGGATGTAGAATGGATAAAATGGATTTAGAGTTCATAAAAATGGATGTAGAGTGGATAAAAATGGATGTAGATTGGATAAAATGGATGTAGAGTGGATAAAATGGATGTAGAGTTCATAAAAATGGATGTAGAGTGGATAAAAATGGATGTAGATTGGATAAAATGGATGTGGAGTGGATAACAATGGATGTAGAGAGGATAAAAATGGATATAGGGTAGATAAAATGGATGTAGAGTTAATAAAAATGGATGTAGAGTGGATATAATGGATGTAGAGAGGATAAAATGGATGTGGAGTGGATAACAATGGATGTAGAGTGGATAAAATGGATGTAGAGTGGTTAAAATGGATGAAGAGTGGATAAAATGGTTGTAGTGTGGATAAAATGGATGTAGAGTGGATAAAAATGGATGTAGAGTGGATAAAATGGATGTAGAGTGGATAAAAATGGATGTAGAGTGGATAAAAATGGATGTAGATTGGATAAAATGGATGTAGAGTTAATAAAAGTGGATGTAGAGTGGATAAAATGGATGTAGAGATGATAAAAATGGATGTAGAGTGGATAAAAATGGATGTAGATTGGATAAAATGGATGTAGAGTGGATAAAAATGGATGTAGAGTATATAAATTGGATGTAGAGTATATAAAATGGATGTAGAGTGGATAAAAATGGATGTCGAGTGGATAAAATGGATATAGAGTGGATAAACATGGATGTAGATTGGATAAAATGGATGTAGAGTTGATAAAAATGGATGTAGAGTGGATAAAATGGATGTAGAGTTAATAAAAATGGATGTAGAGTGGAAATAATGGATGTAGAGAGGATAAAATGGATGTAGAGTGGATAAAAATGGATGTAGATTGGATAAAATGGATGTAGAGTGGATAAAAATGGATGTAGATTGGATAAAATGGATGTAGAGTTAATAAAAGTGGATGTAGAGTGGATAAAATGGATGTAGAGTTGATAAAAATGGATGTAGAGTGGATAAAAATGGATGTAGATTGGATAAAATGGATGTAGAGTGGATAAAAATGGATGTAGATTATATAAATTGGATGTAGAGTATATAAAATGGATGTAGAGTTGATAAAAATGGATGTAGAGTGGATAAAAATGGATGTAGATTGGATAAAATGGATGTAGAGTTAATAAAAATGGATGTAGAGTGGATAAAATGGATGTATAGTGGATAAAAATGGATGTAGAGTAGATAAAATAGATGTAGAGTGGATAAAAATGGATGTAGAGTGGATAAAATGGATGTCGAGTGGATAAAATGGATGTAGAGTGGATAAAATGGATGTAGAGTTGATAAAAATGGATGTAGAGTGGATAAAAATGGATGTAGATTGGATAAAATGGATGTAGAGTGGATAAAAATGGATGTAGATTATATAAATTGGATGTAGAGTATATAAAATGGATGTAGAGTGGATAAAAATGGATGTCGAGTGGATAAAATGGATGTAGAGTGGATAAAAATGGATGTAGATTGGATAAAATGGATGTAGAGTTAATAAAAATGGATGTAGAGTGGATAAAATGGATGTATAGTGGATGAAAATGGATGTAGAGTAGATAAAATAGATGTAGAGTGGATAAAAATGGATGTAGAGTGGATAAAATGGATGTCGAGTGGATAAAATGGATGTAGAGTGGATAAAAATAGATGTAGAGTGGATAAAAATGGATGTAGAGTGGATACAATGGATGTAGAGTGGATAAAATGGATGTAGAGTGGATAAAAATGGATGTAGATTGGATAAAATGGATGTCGAGTGGATAAAATGGATGTAGAGTATATAAATTGGATGTAGAGTATATAAAATGGATGTAGAGTGGATAAAAATGGATGTCGAGTGGATAAAATGTATGTAGAGTGGATAAAAATGGATGTAGAGTGGATAAAATGGATGTAGATTGGATAAAATGGATGTAGAGTGGATAAAATGGATGTAGAGTATATAAATTGGATGTAGAGTATATAAAATGGATGTAGAGTGGATAAAAATGGATGTCGAGTGGATAAAATGTATGTAGAGTGGATAAAAATGGATGTAGAGTGGATAAAATGGATGTAGAGTATATAAATTGGATGTAGAGTATATAAAATGGATGTAGAGTGGATAAAAATGGATGTCGAGTGGATAAAATGTATGTAGAGTGGATAAAAATGGATGTAGAGTGGATAAAATGGATGTAGAGTTGATAAAAATGGATGTAGAGTGGATAAAATGGATGTAGAGTAGATAAAATGGATGTAGAGTGGATAAAATGGATGTAGAGTTGATAAAATGGATGTAAAGTGGATAAAATGGATGTAGAGTTAATAAAAATGGATGTAGAGTGGAAATAATGGATGTAGAGAGGATAAAATGGATGTAGAGTGGATAAAATGGATGTAGAGTTCATAAAAATGGATGTAGAGTGGATAAAAATGGATGTAGATTGGATAAAATGGATGTAGAGTGGATAAAAATGGATGTAGAGTGGATAAAATGGATGTAGAGTTAATAAAAATGGATGTAGAGTGGAAATAATGGATGTAGAGAGGATAAAATGGATGTAGAGTGGATAAAATGGATGTAGAGTTCATAAAAATGGATGTAGAGTGGATAAAATGGATGTAGAGTGGATAAAATGGATGTAGAGTTGATAAAATGGATGTAAAGTGGATAAAATGGATGTAGAGTTAATAAAAATGGATGTAGAGTGGAAATAATGGATGTAGAGAGGATAAAATGGATGTAGAGTGGATAAAATGGATGTAGAGTTCATAAAAATGGATGTAGAGTGAATAAAATGGATGTAGAGTTAATAAAAATGGATGTAGAGTGGAAATAATGGATGTAGAGAGGATAAAATGGATGTAGAGTGGATAAAAATGGATGTAGATTGGATAAAATGGATGTAGAGTTAATAAAAGTGGATGTAGAGTGGATAAAATGGATGTAGAGTTGATAAAAATGGATGTAGAGTGGATAAAAATGGATGTAGATTGGATAAAATGGATGTAGAGTGGATAAAAATGGATGTAGATTATATAAATTGGATGTAGAGTATATAAAATGGATGTAGAGTGGATAAAAATGGATGTCGAGTGGATAAAATGGATGTAGAGTGGATAAAAATGGATGTAGATTGGATAAAATGGATGTAGAGTTAATAAAAATGGATGTAGAGTGGATAAAATGGATGTATAGTGGATAAAAATGGATGTAGAGTAGATAAAATAGATGTAGAGTGGATAAAAATGGATGTAGAGTGGATAAAAATGGATGTAGATTGGATAAAATGGATGTAGAGTTAATAAAAGTGGATGTAGAGTGGATAAAATGGATGTAGAGTTGATAAAAATGGATGTAGAGTGGATAAAATGGATGTAGAGTGCATAAAAATGGATGTTGAGTGGATAAAATGGATGTAGAGTGGATAAAATGGATGTACATTTAATAAAAATGGATGTAGAGTGGATAAAAATGGATGTAGAGTGGATAAAAATGGATGTAGATTGGATAAAATGGATGTAGAGTTAATAAAAGTGGATGTAGAGTGGATAAAATGGATGTAGAGTTGATAAAAATGGATGTAGAGTGGATAAAAATGGATGTAGATTGGATAAAATGGATGTAGAGTGGATAAAATGGATGTAGAGTATATAAAATGGATGTAGAGTGGATAAAAATGGATGTCGAGTGGATAAAATGGATGTAGAGTGGATAAAAATGGATGTAGATTGGATAAAATGGATGTAGAGTGGATGAAAATGGATGTAGAGTATATAAATTGGATGTAGAGTATATAAAATGGATGTAGAGTGGATAAAAATGGATGTAGAGTGGATAAAATGGATGTAGAGTTGATAAAAATGGATGTAGAGTGGATAAAATGGATGTAGAGTAGATAAAATGGATGTAGAGTGGATAAAATGGATGTAGAGTTGATAAAATGGATGTAAAGTGGATAAAATGGATGTAGAGTTAATAAAAATGGATGTAGAGTGGAAATAATGGATGTAGAGAGGATAAAATGGATGTAGAGTGGATAAAATGGATGTAGAGTTCATAAAAATGGATGTAGAGTGGATAAAAATGGATGTAGATTGGATAAAATGGATGTAGAGTGGATAAAAATGGATGTAGAGTGGATAAAATGGATGTAGAGTTAATAAAAATGGATGTAGAGTGGAAATAATGGATGTAGAGATGATAAAATGGATGTAGAGTGGATAAAATGGATGTAGAGTTCATAAAAATGGATGTAGAGTGGATAAAATGGATGTAGAGTGGATAAAATGGATGTAGAGTTGATAAAATGGATGTAAAGTGGATAAAATGGATGTAGAGTTAATAAAAATGGATGTAGAGTGGAAATAATGGATGTAGAGAGGATAAAATGGATGTAGAGTGGATAAAATGGATGTAGAGTTCATAAAAATGGATGTAGAGTGGATAAAAATGGATGTAGATTGGATAAAATGGATGTGGAGTGGATAACAATGGATGTAGAGAGGATAAAAATGTATATAGGGTAGATAAAATGGATGTAGAGTTAATAAAAATGGATGTAGAGTGGATATAATGGATGTAGAGAGGATAAAATGGATGTGGAGTGGATAACAATGGATGTAGAGTGGATAAAATGGATGTAGAGTTGATAAAAATGGATGTAGAGTGGATAAAATGGATGTAGAGTAGATAAAATGGATGTAGAGTGGATAAAATGGATGTAGAGTTGATAAAATGGATGTAAAGTGGATAAAATGGATGTAGAGTTAATAAAAATGGATGTAGAGTGGAAATAATGGATGTAGAGAGGATAAAATGGATGTAGAGTGGATAAAATGGATGTAGAGTTCATAAAAATGGATGTAGAGTGGATAAAAATGGATGTAGATTGGATAAAATGGATGTAGAGTGGATAAAAATGGATGTAGAGTGGATAAAATGGATGTAGAGTTAATAAAAATGGATGTAGAGTGGATAAAAATGGATGTAGAGTGGATAAAATGGATGTAGAATGGATAAAATGGATGTAAAGTGGATAAAAATGGATGTCGAGTGGATAAAATGGATGTAGAGTGGATAAAAATAGATGTAGAGAGAATAAAATGGAAGTAGAGTGGATAAAAATGGATGTAGAGTGGATAAAAATGGATGTAGAGTGGATAAAATGGATATAGAGTGGATAAAAATGGATGTAGAGAGGATAAAATGGATGTAGAGTGGATAAAATGGATGTACAGTTAATAAAAATGGATGTAGAGTGGAAATAATGGATGTAGAGAGGATAAAATGGATGTAGAATGGATAAAATGGATTTAGAGTTCATAAAAATGGATGTAGAGTGGATAAAAATGGATGTAGATTGGATAAAATGGATGTAGAGTGGATAAAATGGATGTAGAGTTCATAAAAATGGATGTAGAGTGGATAAAAATGGATGTAGATTGGATAAAATGGATGTGGAGTGGATAACAATGGATGTAGAGAGGATAAAAATGGATATAGGGTAGATAAAATGGATGTAGAGTTAATAAAAATGGATGTAGAGTGGATATAATGGATGTAGAGAGGATAAAATGGATGTGGAGTGGATAACAATGGATGTAGAGTGGATAAAATGGATGTAGAGTGGATAAAAATGGATGTAGAGTGGATAAAATGGATGTAGAGTGGATAAAAATGGATGTAGAGTGGATAAAATGGATGTACATTTAATAAAAATGGATGTAGAGTGGATAAAAATGGATGTAGAGTGGATAAAAATGGATGTAGATTGGATAAAATGGATGTAGAGTTAATAAAAGTGGATGTAGAGTGGATAAAATGGATGTAGAGATGATAAAAATGGATGTAGAGTGGATAAAAATGGATGTAGATTGGATAAAATGGATGTAGAGTGGATAAAAATGGATGTAGAGTATATAAATTGGATGTAGAGTATATAAAATGGATGTAGAGTGGATAAAAATGGATGTCGAGTGGATAAAATGGATATAGAGTGGATAAAAATGGATGTAGAGTGGATAAAATGGATGTAGAGTTGATAAAAATGGATGTAGATTGGATAAAATGGATGTAGAGTGGATAAAAATGGATGTAGATTGGATAAAATGGATGTAGAGTTAATAAAAGTGGATGTAGAGTGGATAAAATGGATGTAGAGTTGATAAAAATGGATGTAGAGTGGATAAAAATGGATGTAGATTGGATAAAATGGATGTAGAGTGGATAAAAATGGATGTAGATTATATAAATTGGATGTAGAGTATATAAAATGGATGTAGAGTGGATAAAAATGGATGTCGAGTGGATAAAATGGATGTAGAGTGGATAAAAATGGATGTAGATTGGATAAAATGGATGTAGAGTTAATAAAAATGGATGCAGAGTGGATAAAATGGATGTATTTGTGGATAAAAATGGATGTAGAGTAGATAAAATAGATGTAGAGTGGATAAAAATGGATGTAGAGTGGATAAAAATGGATGTAGATTGGATAAAATGGATGTAGAGTTAATAAAAGTGGATGTAGAGTGGATAAAATGGATGTAGAGTTGATAAAAATGGATGTTGAGTGGATAAAAATGGATGTAGATTGGATAAAATGGATGTAGAGTGGATAAAAATGGATGTAGATTATATAAATTGGATGTAGAGTATATAAAATGGATGTAGAGTGGATAAAATGGATGTACATTTAATAAAAATGGATGTAGAGTGGATAAAAATGGATGTAGAGTGGATAAAAATGGATGTAGATTGGATAAAATGGATGTAGAGTTAATAAAAGTGGATGTAGAGTGGATAAAATGGATGTAGAGATGATAAAAATGGATGTAGAGTGGATAAAAATGGATGTAGATTGGATAAAATGGATGTAGAGTGGATAAAAATGGATGTAGAGTATATAAAAATGGATGTAGAGTGGAAATAATGGATGTAGAGAGGATAAAATGGATGTAGAATGGATAAAATGGATTTAGAGTTCATAAAAATGGATGTAGAGTGGATAAAAATGGATGTAGATTGGATAAAATGGATGTAGAGTGGATAAAATGGATGTAGAGTTCATAAAAATGGATGTAGAGTGGATAAAAATGGATGTAGATTGGATAAAATGGATGTGGAGTGGATAACAATGGATGTAGAGAGGATAAAAATGGATATAGGGTAGATAAAATGGATGTAGAGTTAATAAAAATGGATGTAGAGTGGATATAATGGATGTAGAGAGGATAAAATGGATGTGGAGTGGATAACAATGGATGTAGAGTGGATAAAATGGATGTAGAGTGGATAAAAATGGATGTAGAGTGGATAAAATGGATGTAGAGTGGATAAAAATGGATGTAGAGTGGATAAAATGGATGTACATTTAATAAAAATGGATGTAGAGTGGATAAAAATGGATGTAGAGTGGATAAAAATGGATGTAGATTGGATAAAATGGATGTAGAGTTAATAAAAGTGGATGTAGAGTGGATAAAATGGATGTAGAGATGATAAAAATGGATGTAGAGTGGATAAAAATGGATGTAGATTGGATAAAATGGATGTAGAGTGGATAAAAATGGATGTAGAGTATATAAATTGGATGTAGAGTATATAAAATGGATGTAGAGTGGATAAAAATGGATGTCGAGTGGATAAAATGGATATAGAGTGGATAAAAATGGATGTAGAGTGGATAAAATGGATGTAGAGTTGATAAAAATGGATGTAGATTGGATAAAATGGATGTAGAGTGGATAAAAATGGATGTAGATTGGATAAAATGGATGTAGAGTTAATAAAAGTGGATGTAGAGTGGATAAAATGGATGTAGAGTTGATAAAAATGGATGTAGAGTGGATAAAAATGGATGTAGATTGGATAAAATGGATGTAGAGTGGATAAAAATGGATGTAGATTATATAAATTGGATGTAGAGTATATAAAATGGATGTAGAGTGGATAAAAATGGATGTCGAGTGGATAAAATGGATGTAGAGTGGATAAAAATGGATGTAGATTGGATAAAATGGATGTAGAGTTAATAAAAATGGATGCAGAGTGGATAAAATGGATGTATTTGTGGATAAAAATGGATGTAGAGTAGATAAAATAGATGTAGAGTGGATAAAAATGGATGTAGAGTGGATAAAAATGGATGTAGATTGGATAAAATGGATGTAGAGTTAATAAAAGTGGATGTAGAGTGGATAAAATGGATGTAGAGTTGATAAAAATGGATGTTGAGTGGATAAAAATGGATGTAGATTGGATAAAATGGATGTAGAGTGGATAAAAATGGATGTAGATTATATAAATTGGATGTAGAGTATATAAAATGGATGTAGAGTGGATAAAATGGATGTACATTTAATAAAAATGGATGTAGAGTGGATAAAAATGGATGTAGAGTGGATAAAAATGGATGTAGATTGGATAAAATGGATGTAGAGTTAATAAAAGTGGATGTAGAGTGGATAAAATGGATGTAGAGATGATAAAAATGGATGTAGAGTGGATAAAAATGGATGTAGATTGGATAAAATGGATGTAGAGTGGATAAAAATGGATGTAGAGTATATAAATTGGATGTAGAGTATATAAAATGGATGTAGAGTGGATAAAAATGGATGTCGAGTGGATAAAATGGATGTAGAGTGGATAAAAATGGATGTAGATTGGACAAAATGGATGTAGAGTTAATAAAAATGGATGTAGAGTGGATAAAATGGATGTAGAGTGGATAAAAATGGATGTAGAGTGGATAAAATGGATGTAGAGTGCATAAAAATGGATGTTGAGTGGATAAAATGGATGTAGAGTGGATAAAATGGATGTACATTTAATAAAAATGGATGTAGAGTGGATAAAAATGGATGTAGAGTGGATAAAAATGGATGTAGATTGGATAAAATGGATGTAGAGTTAATAAAAGTGGATGTAGAGTGGATAAAATGGATGTAGAGTTGATAAAAATGGATGTAGAGTGGATAAAAATGGATGTAGATTGGATAAAATGGATGTAGAGTGGATAAAATGGATGTAGAGTATATAAATTGGATGTAGAGTATATAAAATGGATGTAGAGTGGATAAAAAAGGATGTCGAGTGGATAAAATGGATGTAGAGTGGATAAAAATGGATGTAGATTGGATAAAATGGATGTAGAGTGGATGAAAATGGATGTAGAGTATATAAATTGGATGTAGAGTATCTAAAATGGATGTAGAGTGGATAAAAATGGATGTCGAGTGGATAAAATGGATGTAGAGTGGATAAAAATGGATGTAGAGTGGATAAAATGGATGTAGAGTTGATAAAAATGGATGTAGAGTGGATAAAATGGATGTAGAGTAGATAAAATGGATGTAGAGTGGATAAAATGGATGTAGAGTTGATAAAATGGATGTAAAGTGGATAAAATGGATGTAGAGTTAATAAAAATGGATGTAGAGTGGAAATAATGGATGTAGAGAGGATAAAATGGATGTAGAGTGGATAAAATGGATGTAGAGTTCATAAAAATGGATGTAGAGTGGATAAAAATGGATGTAGATTGGATAAAATGGATGTAGAGTGGATAAAAATGGATGTAGAGTGGATAAAATGGATGTAGAGTTAATAAAAATGGATGTAGAGTGGAAATAATGGATGTAGAGAGGATAAAATGGATGTAGAGTGGATAAAATGGATGTAGAGTTCATAAAAATGGATGTAGAGTGGATAAAATGGATGTAGAGTGGATAAAATGGATGTAGAGTTGATAAAATGGATGTAAAGTGGATAAAATGGATGTAGAGTTAATAAAAATGGATGTAGAGTGGAAATAATGGATGTAGAGAGGATAAAATGGATGTAGAGGGGATAAAATGGATGTAGAGTTCATAAAAATGGATGTAGAGTGGATAAAAATGGATGTAGATTGGATAAAATGGATGTGGAGTGGATAACAATGGATGTAGAGAGGATAAAAATGGATATAGGGTAGATAAAATGGATGTAGAGTTAATAAAAATGGATGTAGAGTGGATATAATGGATGTAGAGAGGATAAAATGGATGTGGAGTGGATAACAATGGATGTAGAGTGGATAAAATGGATGTAGAGTTGATAAAAATGGATGTAGAGTGGATAAAATGGATGTAGAGTAGATAAAATGGATGTAGAGTGGATAAAATGGATGTAGAGTTGATAAAATGGATGTAAAGTGGATAAAATGGATGTAGAGTTAATAAAAATGGATGTAGAGTGGAAATAATGGATGTAGAGAGGATAAAATGGATGTAGAGTGGATAAAATGGATGTAGAGTAGATAAAATGGATGTAGAGTGGATAAAATGGATGTAGAGTTGATAAAATGGATGTAAAGTGGATAAAATGGATGTAGAGTTAATAAAAATGGATGTAGAGTGGAAATAATGGATGTAGAGAGGATAAAATGGATGTAGAGTGGATAAAATGGATGTAGAGTTCATAAAAATGGATGTAGAGTGGATAAAATGGATGTAGAGTGGATAAAATGATTGTAGAGTGGATAAAATGGATGTAGAGTGGATAAAAATGGATGTAGAGTGGATAAAATGGATGTAGAATGGATAAAATGGATGTAAAGTGGATAAAAATGGATGTCGAGTGGATAAAATGGATGTAGAGTGGATAAAAATAGATGTAGAGAGAATAAAATGGAAGTAGAGTGGATAAAAATGGATGTAGAGTGGATAAAAATGGATGTAGAGTGGATAAAATGGATGTAGAGTGGATAAAAATGGATGTAGAGAGGATAAAATGGATGTAGAGTGGATAAAATGGATGTACAGTTAATAAAAATGGATGTAGAGTGGAAATAATGGATGTAGAGAGGATAAAATGGATGTAGAATGGATAAAATGGATTTAGAGTTCATAAAAATGGATGTAGAGTGGATAAAAATGGATGTAGATTGGATAAAATGGATGTAGAGTGGATAAAATGGATGTAGAGTTCATAAAAATGGATGTAGAGTGGATAAAAATGGATGTAGATTGGATAAAATGGATGTGGAGTGGATAACAATGGATGTAGAGAGGATAAAAATGGATATAGGGTAGATAAAATGGATGTAGAGTTAATAAAAATGGATGTAGAGTGGATATAATGGATGTAGAGAGGATAAAATGGATGTGGAGTGGATAACAATGGATGTAGAGTGGATAAAATGGATGTAGAGTGGTTAAAATGGATGTAGAGTGGATAAAATGGTTGTAGTGTGGATAAAATGGATGTAGAGTGGATAAAAATGGATGTAGAGTGGATAAAATGGATGTAGAGTGGATAAAAATGGATGTAGAGTGGATAAAATGGATGTACATTTAATAAAAATGGATGTAGAGTGGATAAAAATGGATGTAGAGTGGATAAAAATGGATGTAGATTGGATAAAATGGATGTAGAGTTAATAAAAGTGGATGTAGAGTGGATAAAATGGATGTAGAGATGATAAAAATGGATGTAGAGTGGATAAAAATGGATGTAGATTGGATAAAATGGATGTAGAGTGGATAAAAATGGATGTAGAGTATATAAATTGGATGTAGAGTATATAAAATGGATGTAGAGTGGATAAAAATGGATGTCGAGTGGATAAAATGGATATAGAGTGGATAAACATGGATGTAGATTGGATAAAATGGATGTAGAGTTGATAAAAATGGATGTAGAGTGGATAAAATGGATGTAGAGTTAATAAAAATGGATGTAGAGTGGAAATAATGGATGTAGAGAGGATAAAATGGATGTAGAGTGGATAAAAATGGATGTAGATTGGATAAAATGGATGTAGAGTGGATAAAAATGGATGTAGATTGGATAAAATGGATGTAGAGTTAATAAAAGTGGATGTAGAGTGGATAAAATGGATGTAGAGTTGATAAAAATGGATGTAGAGTGGATAAAAATGGATGTAGATTGGATAAAATGGATGTAGAGTGGATAAAAATGGATGTAGATTATATAAATTGGATGTAGAGTATATAAAATGGATGTAGAGTTGATAAAAATGGATGTAGAGTGGATAAAAATGGATGTAGAGTGGAAATAATGGATGTAGAGAGGATAAAATGGATGTAGAGTGGATAAAATGGATGTAGAGTTCATAAAAATGGATGTAGAGTGGATAAAATGGATGTAGAGTGGATAAAATGGATGTAGAGTTGATAAAATGGATGTAAAGTGGATAAAATGGATGTAGAGTTAATAAAAATGGATGTAGAGTGGATATAATGGATGTAGAGAGGATAAAATGGATGTGGAGTGGATAACAATGGATGTAGAGTGGATAAAATGGATGTAGAGTTGATAAAAATGGATGTAGAGTGGATAAAATGGATGTAGAGTAGATAAAATGGATGTAGAGTGGATAAAATGGATGTAGAGTTGATAAAATGGATGTAAAGTGGATAAAATGGATGTAGAGTTAATAAAAATGGATGTAGAGTGGAAATAATGGATGTAGAGAGGATAAAATGGATGTAGAGTGGATAAAATGGATGTAGAGTTCATAAAAATGGATGTAGAGTGGATAAAAATGGATGTAGATTGGATAAAATGGAGGTAGAGTGGATAAAAATGGATGTAGAGTGGATAAAATGGATGTAGAGTTAATAAAAATGGATGTAGAGTGGAAATAATGGATGTAGAGAGGATAAAATGGATGTAGAGTGGATAAAATGGATGTAGAGTTCATAAAAATGGATGTAGAGTGGATAAAATGGATGTAGAGTGGATAAAATGATTGTAGAGTGGATAAAATGGATGTAGAGTGGATAAAAATGGATGTAGAGTGGATAAAATGGATGTAGAATGGATAAAATGGATGTAAAGTGGATAAAAATGGATGTCGAGTGGATAAAATGGATGTAGAGTGGATAAAAATAGATGTAGAGAGAATAAAATGGAAGTAGAGTGGATAAAAATGGATGTAGAGTGGATAAAAATGGATGTAGAGTGGATAAAATGGATGTAGAGTGGATAAAAATGGATGTAGAGAGGATAAAATGGATGTAGAGTGGATAAAATGGATGTACAGTTAATAAAAATGGATGTAGAGTGGAAATAATGGATGTAGAGAGGATAAAATGGATGTAGAATGGATAAAATGGATTTAGAGTTCATAAAAATGGATGTAGAGTGGATAAAAATGGATGTAGATTGGATAAAATGGATGTAGAGTGGATAAAATGGATGTAGAGTTCATAAAAATGGATGTAGAGTGGATAAAAATGGATGTAGATTGGATAAAATGGATGTGGAGTGGATAACAATGGATGTAGAGAGGATAAAAATGGATATAGGGTAAATAAAATGGATGTAGAGTTAATAAAAATGGATGTAGAGTGGATATAATGGATGTAGAGAGGATAAAATGGATGTGGAGTGGATAACAATGGATGTAGAGTGGATAAAATGGATGTAGAGTGGATAAAAATGGATGTAGAGTGGATAAAATGGATGTAGAGTGGATAAAAATGGATGTAGAGTGGATAAAATGGATGTACATTTAATAAAAATGGATGTAGAGTGGATAAAAATGGATGTAGAGTGGATAAAAATGGATGTAGATTGGATAAAATGGATGTAGAGTTAATAAAAGTGGATGTAGAGTGGATAAAATGGATGTAGAGTTGATAAAAATGGATGTAGAGTGGATAAAAATGGATGTAGATTGGATAAAATGGATGTAGAGTGGATAAAAATGGATGTAGAGTATATAAATTGGATGTAGAGTATATAAAATGGATGTAGAGTGGATAAAAATGGATGTCGAGTGGATAAAATGGATATAGAGTGGATAAAAATGGATGTAGATTGGACAAAATGGATGTAGAGTTGATAAAAATGGATGTAGAGTGGATAAAATGGATGTAGAGTTAATAAAAATGGATGTAGAGTGGAAATAATGGATGTAGAGAGGATAAAATGGATGTAGAGTGGATAAAAATGGATGTAGATTGGATAAAATGGATGTAGAGTTAATAAAAGTGGATGTAGAGTGGATAAAATGGATGTAGAGTGGATAAAAATGGATGTAGATTGGATAAAATGGATGTAGAGTGGATAAAAATGGATGTAGAGTGGATAAAATGGATGTATAGTGGATAAAAATGGATGTAGAGTAGATAAAATAGATGTAGAGTGGATAAAAATGGATGTAGAGTGGATAAAAATGGATGTAGATTGGATAAAATGGATGTAGAGTTAATAAAAGTGGATGTAGAGTGGATAAAATGGATGTAGAGTTGATAAAAATGGATGTAGAGTGGATAAAAAAGGATGTAGATTGGATAAAATGGATGTAGAGTGGATAAAAATGGATGTAGATTATATAAATTGGATGTAGAGTATATAAAATGGATGTAGAGTGGATAAAAATGGATGTAGATTGGATAAAATGGATGTAGAGTTAATAAAAATGGATGCAGAGTGGATAAAATGGATGTATAGTGGATAAAAATGGATGTAGAGTAGATAAAATAGATGTAGAGTGGATAAAAATGGATGTAGAGTGGATAAAAATGGATGTAGATTGGATAAAATGGATGTAGAGTTAATAAAAGTGGATGTAGAGTGGATAAAATGGATGTAGAGTTGATAAAAATGGATGTAGAGTGGATAAAAAAGGATGTAGATTGGATAAAATGGATGTAGAGTGGATAAAAATGGATGTAGATTATATAAATTGGATGTAGAGTATATAAAATGGATGTAGAGTGGATAAAAATGGATGTCGAGTGGATAAAATGGATGTAGAGTGGATAAAAATGGATGTAGATTGGACAAAATGGATGTAGAGTTAATAAAAATGGATGTAGAGTGGATAAAATGGATGTAGAGTGGATAAAAATGGATGTAGAGTGGATAAAATGGATGTAGAGTGCATAAAAATGGATGTTGAGTGGATAAAATGGATGTAGAGTGGATAAAATGGATGTACATTTAATAAAAATGGATGTAGAGTGGATAAAAATGGATGTAGAGTGGATAAAAATGGATGTAGATTGGATAAAATGGATGTAGAGTGGATAAAAATGGATGTAGAGAGGATAAAATGGATGTAGAGTGGATAAAAATGGATGTAGAGTGGATAAAATGGATGTAGAGTTGATAAAAATGGATGTAGAGTGGATAAAATGGATGTAGAGTAGATAAAATGGATGTAGAGTGGATAAAATGGATGTAGAGTTGATAAAATGGATGTAAAGTGGATGAAATGGATGTAGAGTTAATAAAAATGGATGTAGAGTGGAAATAATGGATGTAGAGAGGATAAAATGGATGTAGAGTGGATAAAATGGATGTAGAGTTCATAAAAATGGATGTAGAGTGGATAAAAATGGATGTAGATTGGATAAAATGGATGTAGAGTGGATAAAAATGGATGTAGAGTGGATAAAATGGATGTAGAGTTAATAAAAATGGATGTAGAGTGGAAATAATGGATGTAGAGAGGATAAAATGGATGTAGAGTGGATAAAATGGATGTAGAGTTCATAAAAATGGATGTAGAGTGGATAAAATGGATGTAGAGTGGATAAAATGGATGTAGAGTTGATAAAATGGATGTAAAGTGGATAAAATGGATGTAGAGTTAATAAAAATGGATGTAGAGTGGAAATAATGGATGTAGAGAGGATAAAATGGATGTAGAGTGGATAAAATGGATGTAGAGTTCATAAAAATGGATGTAGAGTGGATAAAAATGGATGTAGATTGGATAAAATGGATGTGGAGTGGATAACAATGGATGTAGAGAGGATAAAAATGTATATAGGGTAGATAAAATGGATGTAGAGTTAAGAAAAATGGATGTAGAGTGGATATAATGGATGTAGAGAGGATAAAATGGATGTGGAGTGGATAACAATGGATGTAGAGTGGATAAAATGGATGTAGAGTGGATAAAATGGATGTAGAGAGGATAAAATGGATGTAGAGTGGATAAAATGGATGTAGAGTTCATAAAAATGGATGTAGAGTGGATAAAAATGGATGTAGATTGGATAAAATGGATGTGGAGTGGATAACAATGGATGTAGAGAGGATAAAAATGGATATAGGGTAGATAAAATGGATGTAGAGTTAATAAAAATGGATGTAGAGTGGATATAATGGATGTAGAGAGGATAAAAATGTATATAGGGTAGATAAAATGGATGTAGAGTTAATAAAAATGGATGTAGAGTGGATATAATGGATGTAGAGAGGATAAAATGGATGTGGAGTGGATAACAATGGATGTAGAGTGGATAAAATGGATGTAGAGTGGATAAAATGGATGTAGAGAGGATAAAATGGATGTAGAGTGGATAAAATGGATGTAGAGTTCATAAAAATGGATGTAGAGTGGATAAAAATGGATGTAGATTGGATAAAATGGATGTGGAGTGGATAACAATGGATGTAGAGAGGATAAAAATGGATATAGGGTAGATAAAATGGATGTAGAGTTAATAAAAATGGATGTAGAGTGGATATAATGGATGTAGAGAGGATAAAATGGATGTGGAGTGGATAACAATGGATGTAGAGTGGATAAAATGGATGTAGAGTGGATAAAATGGATGAAGAGTGGATAAAATGATTGTAGAGTGGATAAAATGGATGTAGAGTAGATAAAAATGGACGTAGAGTGGATAAAATGGATGTAGAGTGGATAAAAATGGATGTAGAGTGGATAAAATGGATGTAGAGTGCATAAAAATGGATGTAGAGTGGATAAAAATGGATGTAGATTGGATAAAATGGATGTAGAGTGGATAAAAATGGATGTAGAGTATATAAATTGGATGTAGAGTAGATAAAATAAATGTAGAGTGGATAAAAATGGATGTAGAGTGGATAAAATGGATGTAGAGTGGATAAAATGGATGTAGAGTGGATAAAATGGATGTACATTTAATAAAAATGGATGTAGAGTGGATAAAATGGATGTAGAGTAGACTAAATGGATGTAGAGTGAATAAAATGGATGTAGAGTTGATAAAATGGATGTAAAGTGGATAAAATGGATGTAGAGTTAATAAAAATGGATGTAGAGTGGAAATAATGGATGTAGAGAGGATAAAATGGATGTAGAGTGGATAAAATGGATGTAGAGTTCATAAAAATGGATGTAGAGTGGATAAAAATGGATGTAGATTGGATAAAATGGATGTAGAGTGGATAAAAATGGATGTAGAGTGGATAAAATGGATGCAGAGTTAATAAAAATGGATGTAGAGTGGAAATAATGGATGTAGAGAGGATAAAATGGATGTACAGTGGATAAAATGGATGTAGAGTGGATAAAATGGATGTAGAGTGGATAAAATGATTGTAGAGTGAATAAAATGGATGTAGAGTGGATAAAATGGATGTAGAGTGGATAAAAATGGATGTAGAGTGGATAAAATGGATGTAGAGTGGATAAAATGGTTGTAGAGTGGATAAAAATGGATGTAGAGTGGATAAAATGGATGTAGAATGGATAAAATGGATGTAAAGTGGATAAAAATGGATGTAGAGTGGATAAAAATGGATGTAGATTGGATAAAATGGATGTAGAGTTAATAAAAGTGGATGTAGAGTGGATAAAATGGATGTAGAGTTGATAAAAATGGATGTAGAGTGGATAAAAATGGATGTAGATTGGATAAAATGGATGTAGAGTGGATAAAAATGGATGTAGATTATATAAATTGGATGTAGAGTATATAAAATGGATGTAGAGTGGATAAAAATGGATGTCGAGTGGATAAAATGGATGTAGAGTGGATAAAAATGGATGTAGATTGGACAAAATGGATGTAGAGTTAATAAAAATGGATGTAGAGTGGATAAAATGGATGTATAGTGGATGAAAATGGATGTAGAGTAGATAAAATAGATGTAGAGTGGATAAAAATGGATGTAGAGTGGATAAAATGGATGTCGAGTGGATAAAATGGATGTAGAGTGGATAAAAATAGATGTCGAGTGGATAAAATGGATGTAGAGTGGATAAAAATGGATGTAGAGTGGATAAAATGGATGTAGAGTTGATAAAAATGGATGTAGAGTGGATAAAATGGATGTAGAGTAGATAAAATGGATGTAGAGTGGATAAAATGGATGTAGAGTTGATAAAATGGATGTAAAGTGGATAAAATGGATGTAGAGTTAATAAAAATGGATGTAGAGTGGAAATAATGGATGTAGAGAGGATAAAATGGATGTAGAGTGGATAAAATGGATGTAGAGTTCATAAAAATGGATGTAGAGTGAATAAAATGGATGTAGAGTTAATAAAAATGGATGTAGAGTGGAAATAATGGATGTAGAGAGGATAAAATGGATGTAGAGTGGATAAAAATGGATGTAGATTGGATAAAATGGATGTAGAGTTAATAAAAGTGGATGTAGAGTGGATAAAATGGATGTAGAGTTGATAAAAATGGATGTAGAGTGGATAAAAATGGATGTAGATTGGATAAAATGGATTTAGAGGGGATAAAAATGGATGTAGATTATATAAATTGGATGTAGAGTATATAAAATGGATGTAGAGTGGATAAAAATGGATGTCGAGTGGATAAAATGGATGTAGAGTGGATAAAAATGGATGTAGATTGGATAAAATGGATGTAGAGTTAATAAAAATGGATGTAGAGTGGATAAAATGGATGTATAGTGGATAAAAATGGATGTAGAGTAGATAAAATAGATGTAGAGTGGATAAAAATGGATGTAGAGTGGATAAAAATGGATGTAGATTGGATAAAATGGATGTAGAGTTAATAAAAGTGGATGTAGAGTGGATAAAATGGATGTAGAGTTGATAAAAATGGATGTAGAGTGGATAAAAATGGATGTAGAGTGGATACAATGGATGTAGAGTGGATAAAAATGGATGTAGAGTGGATAAAATGGATGTAGAGTGGATAAAAATGGATGTAGAGTGGATAAAATGGATGTAGAGAGCATAAAAATGGATGTTGAGTGGATAAAATGGATGTAGAGTGGATAAAATGGATGTACATTTAATAAAAATGGATGTAGAGTGGATAAAAATGGATGTAGAGTGGATAAAAATGGATGTAGATTGGATAAAATGGATGTAGAGTTAATAAAAGTGGATGTAGAGTGGATAAAATGGATGTAGAGTTGATAAAAATGGATGTAGAGTGGATAAAAATGGATGTAGATTGGATAAAATGGATGTAGAGTGGATAAAATGGATGTAGAGTATATAAATTGGATGTAGAGTATATAAAATGGATGTAGAGTGGATAAAAATGGATGTCGAGTGGATAAAATGTATGTAGAGTGGATAAAAATGGATGTAGAGTGGATAAAATGGATGTAGAGTTGATAAAAATGGATGTAGAGTGGATAAAATGGATGTAGAGTAGATAAAATGGATGTAGAGTGGATAAAATGGATGTAGAGTTGATAAAATGGATGTAAAGTGGATAAAATGGATGTAGAGTTAATAAAAATGGATGTAGAGTGGAAATAATGGATGTAGAGAGGATAAAATGGATGTAGAGTGGATAAAATGGATGTAGAGTTCATAAAAATGGATGTAGAGTGGATAAAAATGGATGTAGATTGGATAAAATGGATGTAGAGTGGATAAAAATGGATGTAGAGTGGATAAAATGGATGTAGAGTTAATAAAAATGGATGTAGAGTGGAAATAATGGATGTAGAGAGGATAAAATGGATGTAGAGTGGATAAAATGGATGTAGAGTTCATAAAAATGGATGTAGAGTGGATAAAATGGATGTAGAGTGGATAAAATGGATGTAGAGTTGATAAAATGGATGTAAAGTGGATAAAATGGATGTAGAGTTAATAAAAATGGATGTAGAGTGG
Source organism: Pemphredon lugubris (assembly GCA_933228935.1). Taxonomy (NCBI): domain Eukaryota; kingdom Metazoa; phylum Arthropoda; class Insecta; order Hymenoptera; family Crabronidae; genus Pemphredon; species Pemphredon lugubris. The sequence continues at coordinate 50,578,972 of OW121816.1, forward strand.
AAATAATGGATGTAGAGAGGATAAAATGGATGTAGAGTGGATAAAATGGATGTAGAGTTCATAAAAATGGATGTAGAGTGAATAAAATGGATGTAGAGTTAATAAAAATGGATGTAGAGTGGAAATAATGGATGTAGAGAGGATAAAATGGATGTAGAGTGGATAAAAATGGATGTAGATAGGATAAAATGGATGTAGAGTTAATAAAAGTGGATGTAGAGTGGATAAAATGGATGTAGAGTTGATAAAAATGGATGTAGAGTGGATAAAAATGGATGTAGATTGGATAAAATGGATGTAGAGTGGATAAAAATGGATGTAGATTATATAAATTGGATGTAGAGTATATAAAATGGATGTAGAGTGGATAAAAATGGATGTCGAGTGGATAAAATGGATGTAGAGTGGATAAAAATGGATGTAGATTGGATAAAGTGGATGTAGAGTTAATAAAAATGGATGTAGAGTGGATAAAATGGATGTATAGTGGATAAAAATGGATGTAGAGTAGATAAAATAGATGTAGAGTGGATAAAAATGGATGTAGAGTGGATAAAAATGGATGTAGATTGGATAAAATGGATGTAGAGTTAATAAAAGTGGATGTAGAGTGGATAAAATGGATGTAGAGTTGATAAAAATGGATGTAGAGTGGATAAAATGGATGTAGAGTGCATGAAAATGGATGTTGAGTGGATAAAATGGATGTAGAGTGGATAAAATGGATGTACATTTAATAAAAATGGATGTAGAGTGGATAAAAATGGATGTAGAGTGGATAAAAATGGATGTAGATTGGATAAAATGGATGTAGAGTTAATAAAAGTGGATGTAGAGTGGATAAAATGGATGTAGAGTTGATAAAAATGGATGTAGAGTGGATAAAAATGGATGTAGATTGGATAAAATGGATGTAGAGTGGATAAAATGGATGTAGAGTATATAAATTGGATGTAGAGTATATAAAATGGATGTAGAGTGGATGAAAATGGATGTAGAGTATATAAATTGGATGTAGAGTATATAAAATGGATGTAGAGTGGATAAAAATGGATGTAGAGTGGATAAAATGGATGTAGAGTTGATAAAAATGGATGTAGAGTGGATAAAATGGATGTAGAGTAGATAAAATGGATGTAGAGTGGATAAAATGGATGTAGAGTTGATAAAATGGATGTAAAGTGGATAAAATGGATGTAGAGTGGATAAAATGGATGTAGAGTTGATAAAATGGATGTAAAGTGGATAAAATGGATGTAGAGTTAATAAAAATGGATGTAGAGTGGAAATAATGGATGTAGAGATGATAAAATGGATGTAGAGTGGATAAAATGGATGTAGAGTTCATAAAAATGGATGTAGAGTGGATAAAATGGATGTAGAGTTAATAAAAATGGATGTAGAGTGGAAATAATGGATGTAGAGATGATAAAATGGATGTAGAGTGGATAAAATGGATGTAGAGTTCATAAAAATGGATGTAGAGTGGATAAAATGGATGTAGAGTTAATAAAAATGGATGTAGAGTGGAAATAATGGATGTAGAGATGATAAAATGGATGTAGAGTGGATAAAATGGATGTAGAGTTCATAAAAATGGATGTAGAGTGGATAAAATGGATGTAGAGTGGATAAAATGGATGTAGAGTTGATAAAATGGATGTAAAGTGGATAAAATGGATGTAGAGTTAATAAAAATGGATGTAGAGTGGAAATAATGGATGTAGAGAGGATAAAATGGATGTAGAGTGGATAAAATGGATGTAGAGTTCATAAAAATGGATGTAGAGTGGATAAAAATGGATGTAGATTGGATAAAATGGATGTGGAGTGGATAACAATGGATGTAGAGAGGATAAAAATGTATATAGGGTAGATAAAATGGATGTAGAGTTAATAAAAATGGATGTAGAGTGGATATAATGGATGTAGAGAGGATAAAATGGATGTGGAGTGGATAACAATGGATGTAGAGTGGATAAAATGGATGTAGAGTTGATAAAAATGGATGTAGAGTGGATAAAATGGATGTAGAGTAGATAAAATGGATGTAGAGTGGATAAAATGGATGTAGAGTTGATAAAATGGATGTAAAGTGGATAAAATGGATGTAGAGTTAATAAAAATGGATGTAGAGTGGAAATAATGGATGTAGAGAGGATAAAATGGATGTAGAGTGGATAAAATGGATGTAGAGTTCATAAAAATGGATGTAGAGTGGATAAAAATGGATGTAGATTGGATAAAATGGATGTAGAGTGGATAAAAATGGATGTAGAGTGGATAAAATGGATGTAGAGTTAATAAAAATGGATGTAGAGTGGAAATAATGGATGTAGAGAGGATAAAATGGATGTAGAGTTCATAAAAATGGATGTAGAGTGGATAAAATGGATGTAGAGTGGATAAAATGGATGTAGAGTGGATAAAATGGATGTAGAGTGGATAAAAATGGATGTAGAGTGGATAAAATGGATGTAGAATGGATAAAATGGATGTAAAGTGGATAAAAATGGATGTCGAGTGGATAAAATGGATGTAGAGTGGATAAAAATAGATGTAGAGAGGATAAAATGGAAGTAGAGTGGATAAAAATGGATGTAGAGTGGATAAAAATGGATGTAGAGTGGATAAAATGGATGTAGAGTGGATAAAAATGGATGTAGAGAGGATAAAATGGATGTAGAGTGGATAAAATGGATGTACAGTTAATAAAAATGGATGTAGAGTGGAAATAATGGATGTAGAGAGGATAAAATGGATGTAGAATGGATAAAATGGATTTAGAGTTCATAAAAATGGATGTAGAGTGGATAAAAATGGATGTAGATTGGATAAAATGGATGTAGAGTGGATAAAATGGATGTAGAGTTCATAAAAATGGATGTAGAGTGGATAAAAATGGATGTAGATTGGATAAAATGGATGTGGAGTGGATAACAATGGATGTAGAGAGGATAAAAATGGATATAGGGTAGATAAAATGGATGTAGAGTTAATAAAAATGGATGTAGAGTGGATATAATGGATGTAGAGAGGATAAAATGGATGTGGAGTGGATAACAATGGATGTAGAGTGGATAAAATGGATGTAGAGTGGATAAAAATGGATGTAGAGTGGATAAAATGGATGTAGAGTGGATAAAAATGGATGTAGAGTGGATAAAATGGATGTACATTTAATAAAAATGGATGTAGAGTGGATAAAAATGGATGTAGAGTGGATAAAAATGGATGTAGATTGGATAAAATGGATGTAGAGTTAATAAAAGTGGATGTAGAGTGGATAAAATGGATGTAGAGATGATAAAAATGGATGTAGAGTGGATAAAAATGGATGTAGATTGGATAAAATGGATGTAGAGTGGATAAAAATGGATGTAGAGTATATAAATTGGATGTAGAGTATATAAAATGGATGTAGAGTGGATAAAAATGGATGTCGAGTAGATAAAATGGATATAGAGTGGATAAAAATGGATGTAGATTGGATAAAATGGATGTAGAGTTGATAAAAATGGATGTAGAGTGGATAAAATGGATGTAGAGTTAATAAAAATGGATGTAGAGTGGAAATAATGGATGTAGAGAGGATAAAATGGATGTAGAGTGGATAAAAATGGATGTAGATTGGATAAAATGGATGTAGAGTTAATAAAAGTGGATGTAGAGTGGATAAAATGGATGTAGAGTTGATAAAAATGGATGTAGAGTGGATAAAAATGGATGTAGATTGGATAAAATGGATGTAGAGTGGATAAAAATGGATGTAGATTATATAAATTGGATGTAGAGTATATAAAATGGATGTAGAGTGGATAAAAATGGATGTCGAGTGGATAAAATGGATGTAGAGTGGATAAAAATGGATGTAGATTGGATAAAATGGATGTAGAGTTAATAAAAATGGATGCAGAGTGGATAAAATGGATGTATAGTGGATAAAAATGGATGTAGAGTAGATAAAATAGATGTAGAGTGGATAAAAATGGATGTAGAGTGGATAAAAATGGATGTAGATTGGATAAAATGGATGTAGAGTGGATAAAATGAATGTAGAGTATATAAATTGGATGTAGAGTATATAAAATGGATGTAGAGTGGATAAAAATGGATGTCGAGTGGATAAAATGGATGTAGAGTGGATAAAAATGGATGTAGATTGGATAAAATGGATGTAGAGTGGATGAAAATGGATGTAGAGTATATAAATTGGATGTAGAGTATATAAAATGGATGTAGAGTGGATAAAAATGGATGTAGATTGGATAAAATGGATGTAGATTGGATAAAATGGATGTAGAGTGGATAAAAATGGATGTAGAGTGGATAAAATGGATGTAGAGTTAATAAAAATGGATGTAGAGTGGAAATAATGGATGTAGAGATGATAAAATGGATGTAGAGTGGATAAAATGGATGTAGAGTTCATAAAAATGGATGTAGAGTGGATAAAATGGATGTAGAGTGGATAAAATGGATGTAGAGTTGATAAAATGGATGTAAAGTGGATAAAATGGATGTAGAGTTAATAAAAATGGATGTAGAGTGGAAATAATGGATGTAGAGAGGATAAAATGGATGTAGAGTGGATAAAATGGATGTAGAGTTCATAAAAATGGATGTAGAGTGGATAAAAATGGATGTAGATTGGATAAAATGGATGTGGAGTGGATAACAATGGATGTAGAGAGGATAAAAATGTATATAGGGTAGATAAAATGGATGTAGAGTTAATAAAAATGGATGTAGAGTGGATATAATGGATGTAGAGAGGATAAAATGGATGTGGAGTGGATAACAATGGATGTAGAGTGGATAAAATGGATGTAGAGTTGATAAAAATGGATGTAGAGTGGATAAAATGGATGTAGAGTGGATAAAATGGATGTATAGTGGATAAAAATGGATGTAGAGTAGATAAAATAGATGTAGAGTGGATAAAAATGGATGTAGAGTGGATAAAAATGGATGTAGATTGGATAAAATGGATGTAGAGTTAATAAAAGTGGATGTAGAGTGGATAAAATGGATGTAGAGTTGATAAAAATGGATGTAGAGTGGATAAAAAAGGATGTAGATTGGATAAAATGGATGTAGAGTGGATAAAAATGGATGTAGATTATATAAATTGGATGTAGAGTATATAAAATGGATGTAGAGTGGATAAAAATGGATGTCGAGTGGATAAAATGGATGTAGAGTGGATAAAAATGGATGTAGATTGGACAAAATGGATGTAGAGTTAATAAAAATGGATGTAGAGTGGATAAAATGGATGTAGAGTGGATAAAAATGGATGTAGAGTGGATAAAATGGATGTAGAGTGCATAAAAATGGATGTTGAGTGGATAAAATGGATGTAGAGTGGATAAAATGGATGTACATTTAAAAAAAATGGATGTAGAGTGGATAAAAATGGATGTAGAGTGGATAAAAATGGATGTAGATTGGATAAAATGGATGTAGAGTTAATAAAAGTGGATGTAGAGTGGATAAAATGGATGTAGAGTTGATAAAAATGGATGTAGAGTGGATAAAAATGGATGTAGATTGGATAAAATGGATGTAGAGTGGATAAAATGGATGTAGAGTATATAAATTGGATGTAGAGTATATAAAATGGATGTAGAGTGGATAAAAATGGATGTCGAGTGGATAAAATGGATGTAGAGTGGATAAAAATGGATGTAGATTGGATAAAATGGATGTAGAGTGGATGAAAATGGATGTAGAGTATATAAATTGGATGTAGAGTATATAAAATGGATGTAGAGTGGATAAAAATGGATGTCGAGTGGATAAAATGGATGTAGAGTGGATAAAAATGGATGTAGAGTGGATAAAATGGATGTAGAGTTGATAAAAATGGATGTAGAGTGGATAAAATGGATGTAGAGTAGATAAAATGGATGTAGAGTGGATAAAATGGATGTAGAGTTGATAAAATGGATGTAAAGTGGATAAAATGGATGTAGAGTTAATAAAAATGGATGTAGAGTGGAAATAATGGATGTAGAGAGGATAAAATGGATGTAGAGTGGATAAAATGGATGTAGAGTTCATAAAAATGGATGTAGAGTGGATAAAAATGGATGTAGATTGGATAAAATGGATGTAGAGTGGATAAAAATGGATGTAGAGTGGATAAAATGGATGTAGAGTTAATAAAAATGGATGTAGAGTGGAAATAATGGATGTAGAGAGGATAAAATGGATGTAGAGTGGATAAAATGGATGTAGAGTTCATAAAAATGGATGTAGAGTGGATAAAATGGATGTAGAGTGGATAAAAATGGATGTAGAGTGGATAAAATGGATGTAGAGTTGATAAAAATGGATGTAGAGTGGATAAAAATGGATGTAGATTGGATAAAATGGATGTCGAGTGGATAAAATGGATGTAGAGTATATAAATTGGATGTAGAGTATATAAAATGGATGTAGAGTGGATAAAAATGGATGTCGAGTGGATAAAATGTATGTAGAGTGGATAAAAATGGATGTAGAGTGGATAAAATGGATGTAGATTGGATAAAATGGATGTAGAGTGGATAAAATGGATGTAGAGTATATAAATTGGATGTAGAGTATATAAAATGGATGTAGAGTGGATAAAAATGGATGTCGAGTGGATAAAATGTATGTAGAGTGGATAAAAATGGATGTAGAGTGGATAAAATGGATGTAGAGTATATAAATTGGATGTAGAGTATATAAAATGGATGTAGAGTGGATAAAAATGGATGTCGAGTGGATAAAATGTATGTAGAGTGGATAAAAATGGATGTAGAGTGGATAAAATGGATGTAGAGTTGATAAAAATGGATGTAGAGTGGATAAAATGGATGTAGAGTAGATAAAATGGATGTAGAGTGGATAAAATGGATGTAGAGTTGATAAAATGGATGTAAAGTGGATAAAATGGATGTAGAGTTAATAAAAATGGATGTAGAGTGGAAATAATGGATGTAGAGAGGATAAAATGGATGTAGAGTGGATAAAATGGATGTAGAGTTCATAAAAATGGATGTAGAGTGGATAAAAATGGATGTAGATTGGATAAAATGGATGTAGAGTGGATAAAAATGGATGTAGAGTGGATAAAATGGATGTAGAGTTAATAAAAATGGATGTAGAGTGGAAATAATGGATGTAGAGAGGATAAAATGGATGTAGAGTGGATAAAATGGATGTAGAGTTCATAAAAATGGATGTAGAGTGGATAAAATGGATGTAGAGTGGATAAAATGGATGTAGAGTTGATAAAATGGATGTAAAGTGGATAAAATGGATGTAGAGTTAATAAAAATGGATGTAGAGTGGAAATAATGGATGTAGAGAGGATAAAATGGATGTAGAGTGGATAAAAATGGATGTAGATTGGATAAAATGGATGTAGAGTTAATAAAAGTGGATGTAGAGTGGATAAAATGGATGTAGAGTTGATAAAAATGGATGTAGAGTGGATAAAAATGGATGTAGATTGGATAAAATGGATGTAGAGTGGATAAAAATGGATGTAGATTATATAAATTGGATGTAGAGTATATAAAATGGATGTAGAGTGGATAAAAATGGATGTCGAGTGGATAAAATGGATGTAGAGTGGATAAAAATGGATGTAGATTGGATAAAATGGATGTAGAGTTAATAAAAATGGATGTAGAGTGGATAAAATGGATGTATAGTGGATAAAAATGGATGTAGAGTAGATAAAATAGATGTAGAGTGGATAAAAATGGATGTAGAGTGGATAAAAATGGATGTAGATTGGATAAAATGGATGTAGAGTTAATAAAAGTGGATGTAGAGTGGATAAAATGGATGTAGAGTTGATAAAAATGGATGTAGAGTGGATAAAATGGATGTAGAGTGCATAAAAATGGATGTTGAGTGGATAAAATGGATGTAGAGTGGATAAAATGGATGTACATTTAATAAAAATGGATGTAGAGTGGATAAAAATGGATGTAGAGTGGATAAAAATGGATGTAGATTGGATAAAATGGATGTAGAGTTAATAAAAGTGGATGTAGAGTGGATAAAATGGATGTAGAGTTGATAAAAATGGATGTAGAGTGGATAAAAATGGATGTAGATTGGATAAAATGGATGTAGAGTGGATAAAATGGATGTAGAGTATATAAAATGGATGTAGAGTGGATAAAAATGGATGTCGAGTGGATAAAATGGATGTAGAGTGGATAAAAATGGATGTAGATTGGATAAAATGGATGTAGAGTGGATGAAAATGGATGTAGAGTATATAAATTGGATGTAGAGTATATAAAATGGATGTAGAGTGGATAAAAATGGATGTAGAGTGGATAAAATGGATGTAGAGTTGATAAAAATGGATGTAGAGTGGATAAAATGGATGTAGAGTAGATAAAATGGATGTAGAGTGGATAAAATGGATGTAGAGTTGATAAAATGGATGTAAAGTGGATAAAATGGATGTAGAGTTAATAAAAATGGATGTAGAGTGGAAATAATGGATGTAGAGAGGATAAAATGGATGTAGAGTGGATAAAATGGATGTAGAGTTCATAAAAATGGATGTAGAGTGGATAAAAATGGATGTAGATTGGATAAAATGGATGTAGAGTGGATAAAAATGGATGTAGAGTGGATAAAATGGATGTAGAGTTAATAAAAATGGATGTAGAGTGGAAATAATGGATGTAGAGATGATAAAATGGATGTAGAGTGGATAAAATGGATGTAGAGTTCATAAAAATGGATGTAGAGTGGATAAAATGGATGTAGAGTGGATAAAATGGATGTAGAGTTGATAAAATGGATGTAAAGTGGATAAAATGGATGTAGAGTTAATAAAAATGGATGTAGAGTGGAAATAATGGATGTAGAGAGGATAAAATGGATGTAGAGTGGATAAAATGGATGTAGAGTTCATAAAAATGGATGTAGAGTGGATAAAAATGGATGTAGATTGGATAAAATGGATGTGGAGTGGATAACAATGGATGTAGAGAGGATAAAAATGTATATAGGGTAGATAAAATGGATGTAGAGTTAATAAAAATGGATGTAGAGTGGATATAATGGATGTAGAGAGGATAAAATGGATGTGGAGTGGATAACAATGGATGTAGAGTGGATAAAATGGATGTAGAGTTGATAAAAATGGATGTAGAGTGGATAAAATGGATGTAGAGTAGATAAAATGGATGTAGAGTGGATAAAATGGATGTAGAGTTGATAAAATGGATGTAAAGTGGATAAAATGGATGTAGAGTTAATAAAAATGGATGTAGAGTGGAAATAATGGATGTAGAGAGGATAAAATGGATGTAGAGTGGATAAAATGGATGTAGAGTTCATAAAAATGGATGTAGAGTGGATAAAAATGGATGTAGATTGGATAAAATGGATGTTGAGTGGATAAAAATGGATGTAGAGTGGATAAAATGGATGTAGAGTTAATAAAAATGGATGTAGAGTGGATAAAAATGGATGTAGAGTGGATAAAATGGATGTAGAATGGATAAAATGGATGTAAAGTGGATAAAAATGGATGTCGAGTGGATAAAATGGATGTAGAGTGGATAAAAATAGATGTAGAGAGAATAAAATGGAAGTAGAGTGGATAAAAATGGATGTAGAGTGGATAAAAATGGATGTAGAGTGGATAAAATGGATGTAGAGTGGATAAAAATGGATGTAGAGAGGATAAAATGGATGTAGAGTGGATAAAATGGATGTACAGTTAATAAAAATGGATGTAGAGTGGAAATAATGGATGTAGAGAGGATAAAATGGATGTAGAATGGATAAAATGGATTTAGAGTTCATAAAAATGGATGTAGAGTGGATAAAAATGGATGTAGATTGGATAAAATGGATGTAGAGTGGATAAAATGGATGTAGAGTTCATAAAAATGGATGTAGAGTGGATAAAAATGGATGTAGATTGGATAAAATGGATGTGGAGTGGATAACAATGGATGTAGAGAGGATAAAAATGGATATAGGGTAGATAAAATGGATGTAGAGTTAATAAAAATGGATGTAGAGTGGATATAATGGATGTAGAGAGGATAAAATGGATGTGGAGTGGATAACAATGGATGTAGAGTGGATAAAATGGATGTAGAGTGGATAAAAATGGATGTAGAGTGGATAAAATGGATGTAGAGTGGATAAAAATGGATGTAGAGTGGATAAAATGGATGTACATTTAATAAAAATGGATGTAGAGTGGATAAAAATGGATGTAGAGTGGATAAAAATGGATGTAGATTGGATAAAATGGATGTAGAGTTAATAAAAGTGGATGTAGAGTGGATAAAATGGATGTAGAGATGATAAAAATGGATGTAGAGTGGATAAAAATGGATGTAGATTGGCTAAAATGGATGTAGAGTGGATAAAAATGGATGTAGAGTATATAAATTGGATGTAGAGTATATAAAATGGATGTAGAGTGGATAAAAATGGATGTCGAGTGGATAAAATGGATATAGAGTGGATAAAAATGGATGTAGATTGGATAAAATGGATGTAGAGTTGATAAAAATGGATGTAGATTGGATAAAATGGATGTAGAGTGGATAAAAATGGATGTAGATTGGATAAAATGGATGTAGAGTTAATAAAAGTGGATGTAGAGTGGATAAAATGGATGTAGAGTTGATAAAAATGGATGTAGAGTGGATAAAAATGGATGTAGATTGGATAAAATGGATGTAGAGTGGATAAAAATGGATGTAGATTATATAAATTGGATGTAGAGTATATAAAATGGATGTAGAGTGGATAAAAATGGATGTCGAGTGGATAAAATGGATGTAGAGTGGATAAAAATGGATGTAGATTGGATAAAATGGATGTAGAGTTAATAAAAATGGATGCAGAGTGGATAAAATGGATGTATAGTGGATAAAAATGGATGTAGAGTAGATAAAATAGATGTAGAGTGGATAAAAATGGATGTAGAGTGGATAAAAATGGATGTAGATTGGATAAAATGGATGTAGAGTTAATAAAAGTGGATGTAGAGTGGATAAAATGGATGTAGAGTTGATAAAAATGGATGTAGAGTGGATAAAAAAGGATGTAGATTGGATAAAATGGATGTAGAGTGGATAAAAATGGATGTAGATTATATAAATTGGATGTAGAGTATATAAAATGGATGTAGAGTGGATAAAAATGGATGTCGAGTGGATAAAATGGATGTAGAGTGGATAAAAATGGATGTAGATTGGACAAAATGGATGTAGAGTTAATAAAAATGGATGTAGAGTGGATAAAATGGATGTAGAGTGGATAAAAATGGATGTAGAGTGGATAAAATGGATGTAGAGTGCATAAAAATGGATGTTGAGTGGATAAAATGGATGTAGAGTGGATAAAATGGATGTACATTTAATAAAAATGGATGTAGAGTGGATAAAAATGGATGTAGAGTGGATAAAAATGGATGTAGATTGGATAAAATGGATGTAGAGTTAATAAAAGTGGATGTAGAGTGGATAAAATGGATGTAGAGTTGATAAAAATGGATGTAGAGTGGATAAAAATGGATGTAGATTGGATAAAATGGATGTAGAGTGGATAAAATGGATGTAGAGTATATAAATTGGATGTAGAGTATATAAAATGGATGTAGAGTTGATAAAAATGGATGTAGAGTGGATAAAATGGATGTAGAGTGGATAAAAATGGATGTAGATTGGATAAAATGGATGTAGAGTGGATGAAAATGGATGTAGAGTATATAAATTGGATGTAGAGTATCTAAAATGGATGTAGAGTGGATAAAAATGGATGTCGAGTGGATAAAATGGATGTAGAGTGGATAAAAATGGATGTAGAGTGGATAAAATGGATGTAGAGTTGATAAAAATGGATGTAGAGTGGATAAAATGGATGTAGAGTAGATAAAATGGATGTAGAGTGGATAAAATGGATGTAGAGTTGATAAAATGGATGTAAAGTGGATAAAATGGATGTAGAGTTAATAAAAATGGATGTAGAGTGGAAATAATGGATGTAGAGAGGATAAAATGGATGTAGAGTGGATAAAATGGATGTAGAGTTCATAAAAATGGATGTAGAGTGGATAAAAATGGATGTAGATTGGATAAAATGGATGTAGAGTGGATAAAAATGGATGTAGAGTGGATAAAATGGATGTAGAGTTAATAAAAATGGATGTAGAGTGGAAATAATGGATGTAGAGAGGATAAAATGGATGTAGAGTGGATAAAATGGATGTAGAGTTCATAAAAATGGATGTAGAGTGGATAAAATGGATGTAGAGTGGATAAAATGGATGTAGAGTTGATAAAATGGATGTAAAGTGGATAAAATGGATGTAGAGTTAATAAAAATGGATGTAGAGTGGAAATAATGGATGTAGAGAGGATAAAATGGATGTAGAGTGGATAAAATGGATGTAGAGTTCATAAAAATGGATGTAGAGTGGATAAAAATGGATGTAGATTGGATAAAATGGATGTGGAGTGGATAACAATGGATGTAGAGAGGATAAAAATGTATATAGGGTAGATAAAATGGATGTAGAGTTAATAAAAATGGATGTAGAGTGGATATAATGGATGTAGAGAGGATAAAATGGATGTGGAGTGGATAACAATGGATGTAGAGTGGATAAAATGGATGTAGAGTTGATAAAAATGGATGTAGAGTGGATAAAATGGATGTAGAGTAGATAAAATGGATGTAGAGTGGATAAAATGGATGTAGAGTTGATAAAATGAATGTAAAGTGGATAAAATGGATGTAGAGTTAATAAAAATGGATGTAGAGTGGAAATAATGGATGTAGAGAGGATAAAATGGATGTAGAGTGGATAAAATGGATGTAGAGTAGATAAAATGGATGTAGAGTGGATAAAATGGATGTAGAGTTGATAAAATGGATGTAAAGTGGATAAAATGGATGTAGAGTTAATAAAAATGGATGTAGAGTGGAAATAATGGATGTAGAGAGGATAAAATGGATGTAGAGTGGATAAAATGGATGTAGAGTTCATAAAAATGGATGTAGAGTGGATAAAATGGATGTAGATTGGATAAAATGATTGTAGAGTGGATAAAATGGATGTAGAGTGGATAAAAATGGATGTAGAGTGGATAAAATGGATGTAGAATGGATAAAATGGATGTAAAGTGGATAAAAATGGATGTCGAGTGGATAAAATGGATGTAGAGTGGATAAAAATAGATGTAGAGAGAATAAAATGGAAGTAGAGTGGATAAAAATGGATGTAGAGTGGATAAAAATGGATGTAGAGTGGACAAAATGGATGTAGAGTGGATAAAAATGGATGTAGAGAGGATAAAATGGATGTAGAGTGGATAAAATGGATGTACAGTTAATAAAAATGGATGTAGAGTGGAAATAATGGATGTAGAGAGGATAAAATGGATGTAGAATGGATAAAATGGATTTAGAGTTCATAAAAATGGATGTAGAGTGGATAAAAATGGATGTAGATTGGATAAAATGGATGTAGAGTGGATAAAATGGATGTAGAGTTCATAAAAATGGATGTAGAGTGGATAAAAATGGATGTAGATTGGATAAAATGGATGTGGAGTGGATAACAATGGATGTAGAGAGGATAAAAATGGATATAGGGTAGATAAAATGGATGTAGAGTTAATAAAAATGGATGTAGAGTGGATATAATGGATGTAGAGTGGATAAAATGGATGTGGAGTGGATAACAATGGATGTAGAGTGGATAAAATGGATGTAGAGTGGTTAAAATGGATGAAGAGTGGATAAAATGGTTGTAGTGTGGATAAAATGGATGTAGAGTGGATAAAAATGGATGTAGAGTGGATAAAATGGATGTAGAGTGGATAAAAATGGATGTAGAGTGGATAAAATGGATGTACATTTAATAAAAATGGATGTAGAGTGGATAAAAATGGATGTAGAGTGGATAAAAATGGATGTAGATTGGATAAAATGGATGTAGAGTTAATAAAAGTGGATGTAGAGTGGATAAAATGGATGTAGAGATGATAAAAATGGATGTAGAGTGGAAATAATGGATGTAGAGAGGATAAAATGGATGTAGAGTGGATAAAATGGATGTAGAGTTCATAAAAATGGATGTAGAGTGGATAAAAATGGATGTAGATTGGATAAAATGGATGTGGAGTGGATAACAATGGATGTAGAGAGGATAAAAATGTATATAGGGTAGATAAAATGGATGTAGAGTTAATAAAAATGGATGTAGAGTGGATATAATGGATGTAGAGAGGATAAAATGGATGTGGAGTGGATAACAATGGATGTAGAGTGGATAAAATGGATGTAGAGTTGATAAAAATGGATGTAGAGTGGATAAAATGGATGTAGAGTAGATAAAATGGATGTAGAGTGGATAAAATGGATGTAGAGTTGATAAAATGGATGTAAAGTGGATAAAATGGATGTAGAGTTAATAAAAATGGATGTAGAGTGGAAATAATGGATGTAGAGAGGATAAAATGGATGTAGAGTGGATAAAATGGATGTAGAGTTAATAAAAATGGATGTAGAGTGGAAATAATGGATGTAGAGAGGATAAAATGGATGTAGAGTGGATAAAATGGATGTAGAGTTCATAAAAATGGATGTAGAGTGGATAAAATGGATGTAGAGTGGATAAAATGATTGTAGAGTGGATAAAATGGATGTAGAGTGGATAAAAATGGATGTAGAGTGGATAAAATGGATGTAGAATGGATAAAATGGATGTAAAGTGGATAAAAATGGATGTCGAGTGGATAAAATGGATGTAGAGTGGATAAAAATAGATGTAGAGAGAATAAAATGGAAGTAGAGTGGATAAAAATGGATGTAGAGTGGATAAAAATGGATGTAGAGTTGATAAAATGGATGTAGAGTGGATAAAAATGGATGTAGAGAGGATAAAATGGATGTAGAGTGGATAAAATGGATGTACAGTTAATAAAAATGGATGTAGAGTGGAAATAATGGATGTAGAGAGGATAAAATGGATGTAGAATGGATAAAATGGATTTAGAGTTCATAAAAATGGATGTAGAGTGGATAAAAATGGATGTAGATTGGATAAAATGGATGTAGAGTGGATAAAATGGATGTAGAGTTCATAAAAATGGATGTAGAGTGGATAAAAATGGATGTAGATTGGATAAAATGGATGTGGAGTGGATAACAATGGATGTAGAGAGGATAAAAATGGATATAGGGTAGATAAAATGGATGTAGAGTTAATAAAAATGGATGTAGAGTGGATATAATGGATGTAGAGAGGATAAAATGGATGTGGAGTGGATAACAATGGATGTAGAGTGGATAAAATGGATGTAGAGTGGTTAAAATGGATGAAGAGTGGATAAAATGGTTGTAGAGTGGATAAAATGGATGTAGAGTGGATAAAAATGGATGTAGAGTGGATAAAATGGATGTAGAATGGATAAAATGGATGTAAAGTGGATAAAAATGGATGTCGAGTGGATAAAATGGATGTAGAGTGGATAAAAATAGATGTAGAGAGAATAAAATGGAAGTAGAGTGGATAAAAATGGATGTAGAGTGGATAAAAATGGATGTAGAGTTGATAAAATGGATGTAGAGTGGATAAAAATGGATGTAGAGAGGATAAAATGGATGTAGAGTGGATAAAATGGATGTACAGTTAATAAAAATGGATGTAGAGTGGAAATAATGGATGTAGAGAGGATAAAATGGATGTAGAATGGATAAAATGGATTTAGAGTTCATAAAAATGGATGTAGAGTGGATAAAAATGGATGTAGATTGGATAAAATGGATGTAGAGTGGATAAAATGGATGTAGAGTTCATAAAAATGGATGTAGAGTGGATAAAAATGGATGTAGATTGGATAAAATGGATGTGGAGTGGATAACAATGGATGTAGAGAGGATAAAAATGGATATAGGGTAGATAAAATGGATGTAGAGTTAATAAAAATGGATGTAGAGTGGATATAATGGATGTAGAGAGGATAAAATGGATGTGGAGTGGATAACAATGGATGTAGAGTGGATAAAATGGATGTAGAGTGGTTAAAATGGATGAAGAGTGGATAAAATGGTTGTAGTGTGGATAAAATGGATGTAGAGTGGATAAAAATGGATGTAGAGTGGATAAAATGGATGTAGAGTGGATAAAAATGGATGTAGAGTGGATAAAAATGGATGTAGATTGGATAAAATGGATGTAGAGTTAATAAAAGTGGATGTAGAGTGGATAAAATGGATGTAGAGTTCATAAAAATGGATGTAGAGTGGATAAAAATGGATGTAGATTGGATAAAATGGATGTGGAGTGGATAACAATGGATGTAGAGAGGATAAAAATGTATATAGGGTAGATAAAATGGATGTAGAGTTAATAAAAATGGATGTAGAGTGGATATAATGGATGTAGAGAGGATAAAATGGATGTGGAGTGGATAACAATGGATGTAGAGTGGATAAAATGGATGTAGAGTTGATAAAAATGGATGTAGAGTGGATAAAATGGATGCAGAGTGGATAAAATGGATGTATAGTGGATAAAAATGGATGTAGAGTAGATAAAATAGATGTAGAGTGGATAAAAATGGATGTAGAGTGGATAAAAATGGATGTAGATTGGATAAAATGGATGTAGAGTTAATAAAAGTGGATGTAGAGTGGATAAAATGGATGTAGAGTTGATAAAAATGGATGTAGAGTGGATAAAAAAGGATGTAGATTGGATAAAATGGATGTAGAGTGGATAAAAATGGATGTAGATTATATAAATTGGATGTAGAGTATATAAAATGGATGTAGAGTGGATAAAAATGGATGTCGAGTGGATAAAATGGATGTAGAGTGGATAAAAATGGATGTAGATTGGACAAAATGGATGTAGAGTTAATAAAAATGGATGTAGAGTGGATAAAATGGATGTAGAGTGGATAAAAATGGATGTAGAGTGGATAAAATGGATGTAGAGTGCATAAAAATGGATGTTGAGTGGATAAAATGGATGTAGAGTGGATAAAATGGATGTACATTTAAAAAAAATGGATGTAGAGTGGATAAAAATGGATGTAGAGTGGATAAAAATGGATGTAGATTGGATAAAATGGATGTAGAGTTAATAAAAGTGGATGTAGAGTGGATAAAATGGATGTAGAGTTGATAAAAATGGATGTAGAGTGGATAAAAATGGATGTAGATTGGATAAAATGGATGTAGAGTGGATAAAATGGATGTAGAGTATATAAATTGGATGTAGAGTATATAAAATGGATGTAGAGTGGATAAAAATGGATGTCGAGTGGATAAAATGGATGTAGAGTGGATAAAAATGGATGTAGATTGGATAAAATGGATGTAGAGTGGATGAAAATGGATGTAGAGTATATAAATTGGATGTAGAGTATATAAAATGGATGTAGAGTGGATAAAAATGGATGTCGAGTGGATAAAATGGATGTAGAGTGGATAAAAATGGATGTAGAGTGGATAAAATGGATGTAGAGTTGATAAAAATGGATGTAGAGTGGATAAAATGGATGTAGAGTAGATAAAATGGATGTAGAGTGGATAAAATGGATGTAGAGTTGATAAAATGGATGTAAAGTGGATAAAATGGATGTAGAGTTAATAAAAATGGATGTAGAGTGGAAATAATGGATGTAGAGAGGATAAAATGGATGTAGAGTGGATAAAATGGATGTAGAGTTCATAAAAATGGATGTAGAGTGGATAAAAATGGATGTAGATTGGATAAAATGGATGTAGAGTGGATAAAAATGGATGTAGAGTGGATAAAATGGATGTAGAGTTAATAAAAATGGATGTAGAGTGGAAATAATGGATGTAGAGAGGATAAAATGGATGTAGAGTGGATAAAATGGATGTAGAGTTCATAAAAATGGATGTAGAGTGGATAAAATGGATGTAGAGTGGATAAAAATGGATGTAGAGTGGATAAAATGGATGTAGAGTTGATAAAAATGGATGTAGAGTGGATAAAAATGGATGTAGATTGGATAAAATGGATGTCGAGTGGATAAAATGGATGTAGAGTATATAAATTGGATGTAGAGTATATAAAATGGATGTAGAGTGGATAAAAATGGATGTCGAGTGGATAAAATGTATGTAGAGTGGATAAAAATGGATGTAGAGTGGATAAAATGGATGTAGATTGGATAAAATGGATGTAGAGTGGATAAAATGGATGTAGAGTATATAAATTGGATGTAGAGTATATAAAATGGATGTAGAGTGGATAAAAATGGATGTCGAGTGGATAAAATGTATGTAGAGTGGATAAAAATGGATGTAGAGTGGATAAAATGGATGTAGAGTATATAAATTGGATGTAGAGTATATAAAATGGATGTAGAGTGGATAAAAATGGATGTCGAGTGGATAAAATGTATGTAGAGTGGATAAAAATGGATGTAGAGTGGATAAAATGGATGTAGAGTTGATAAAAATGGATGTAGAGTGGATAAAATGGATGTAGAGTAGATAAAATGGATGTAGAGTGGATAAAATGGATGTAGAGTTGATAAAATGGATGTAAAGTGGATAAAATGGATGTAGAGTTAATAAAAATGGATGTAGAGTGGAAATAATGGATGTAGAGAGGATAAAATGGATGTAGAGTGGATAAAATGGATGTAGAGTTCATAAAAATGGATGTAGAGTGGATAAAAATGGATGTAGATTGGATAAAATGGATGTAGAGTGGATAAAAATGGATGTAGAGTGGATAAAATGGATGTAGAGTTAATAAAAATGGATGTAGAGTGGAAATAATGGATGTAGAGAGGATAAAATGGATGTAGAGTGGATAAAATGGATGTAGAGTTCATAAAAATGGATGTAGAGTGGATAAAATGGATGTAGAGTGGATAAAATGGATGTAGAGTTGATAAAATGGATGTAAAGTGGATAAAATGGATGTAGAGTTAATAAAAATGGATGTAGAGTGGAAATAATGGATGTAGAGAGGATAAAATGGATGTAGAGTGGATAAAAATGGATGTAGATTGGATAAAATGGATGTAGAGTTAATAAAAGTGGATGTAGAGTGGATAAAATGGATGTAGAGTTGATAAAAATGGATGTAGAGTGGATAAAAATGGATGTAGATTGGATAAAATGGATGTAGAGTGGATAAAAATGGATGTAGATTATATAAATTGGATGTAGAGTATATAAAATGGATGTAGAGTGGATAAAAATGGATGTCGAGTGGATAAAATGGATGTAGAGTGGATAAAAATGGATGTAGATTGGATAAAATGGATGTAGAGTTAATAAAAATGGATGTAGAGTGGATAAAATGGATGTATAGTGGATAAAAATGGATGTAGAGTAGATAAAATAGATGTAGAGTGGATAAAAATGGATGTAGAGTGGATAAAAATGGATGTAGATTGGATAAAATGGATGTAGAGTTAATAAAAGTGGATGTAGAGTGGATAAAATGGATGTAGAGTTGATAAAAATGGATGTAGAGTGGATAAAATGGATGTAGAGTGCATAAAAATGGATGTTGAGTGGATAAAATGGATGTAGAGTGGATAAAATGGATGTACATTTAATAAAAATGGATGTAGAGTGGATAAAAATGGATGTAGAGTGGATAAAAATGGATGTAGATTGGATAAAATGGATGTAGAGTTAATAAAAGTGGATGTAGAGTGGATAAAATGGATGTAGAGTTGATAAAAATGGATGTAGAGTGGATAAAAATGGATGTAGATTGGATAAAATGGATGTAGAGTGGATAAAATGGATGTAGAGTATATAAAATGGATGTAGAGTGGATAAAAATGGATGTCGAGTGGATAAAATGGATGTAGAGTGGATAAAAATGGATGTAGATTGGATAAAATGGATGTAGAGTGGATGAAAATGGATGTAGAGTATATAAATTGGATGTAGAGTATATAAAATGGATGTAGAGTGGATAAAAATGGATGTAGAGTGGATAAAATGGATGTAGAGTTGATAAAAATGGATGTAGAGTGGATAAAATGGATGTAGAGTAGATAAAATGGATGTAGAGTGGATAAAATGGATGTAGAGTTGATAAAATGGATGTAAAGTGGATAAAATGGATGTAGAGTTAATAAAAATGGATGTAGAGTGGAAATAATGGATGTAGAGAGGATAAAATGGATGTAGAGTGGATAAAATGGATGTAGAGTTCATAAAAATGGATGTAGAGTGGATAAAAATGGATGTAGATTGGATAAAATGGATGTAGAGTGGATAAAAATGGATGTAGAGTGGATAAAATGGATGTAGAGTTAATAAAAATGGATGTAGAGTGGAAATAATGGATGTAGAGATGATAAAATGGATGTAGAGTGGATAAAATGGATGTAGAGTTCATAAAAATGGATGTAGAGTGGATAAAATGGATGTAGAGTGGATAAAATGGATGTAGAGTTGATAAAATGGATGTAAAGTGGATAAAATGGATGTAGAGTTAATAAAAATGGATGTAGAGTGGAAATAATGGATGTAGAGAGGATAAAATGGATGTAGAGTGGATAAAATGGATGTAGAGTTCATAAAAATGGATGTAGAGTGGATAAAAATGGATGTAGATTGGATAAAATGGATGTGGAGTGGATAACAATGGATGTAGAGAGGATAAAAATGTATATAGGGTAGATAAAATGGATGTAGAGTTAATAAAAATGGATGTAGAGTGGATATAATGGATGTAGAGAGGATAAAATGGATGTGGAGTGGATAACAATGGATGTAGAGTGGATAAAATGGATGTAGAGTTGATAAAAATGGATGTAGAGTGGATAAAATGGATGTAGAGTAGATAAAATGGATGTAGAGTGGATAAAATGGATGTAGAGTTGATAAAATGGATGTAAAGTGGATAAAATGGATGTAGAGTTAATAAAAATGGATGTAGAGTGGAAATAATGGATGTAGAGAGGATAAAATGGATGTAGAGTGGATAAAATGGATGTAGAGTTCATAAAAATGGATGTAGAGTGGATAAAAATGGATGTAGATTGGATAAAATGGATGTTGAGTGGATAAAAATGGATGTAGAGTGGATAAAATGGATGTAGAGTTAATAAAAATGGATGTAGAGTGGATAAAAATGGATGTAGAGTGGATAAAATGGATGTAGAATGGATAAAATGGATGTAAAGTGGATAAAAATGGATGTCGAGTGGATAAAATGGATGTAGAGTGGATAAAAATAGATGTAGAGAGAATAAAATGGAAGTAGAGTGGATAAAAATGGATGTAGAGTGGATAAAAATGGATGTAGAGTGGATAAAATGGATGTAGAGTGGATAAAAATGGATGTAGAGAGGATAAAATGGATGTAGAGTGGATAAAATGGATGTACAGTTAATAAAAATGGATGTAGAGTGGAAATAATGGATGTAGAGAGGATAAAATGGATGTAGAATGGATAAAATGGATTTAGAGTTCATAAAAATGGATGTAGAGTGGATAAAAATGGATGTAGATTGGATAAAATGGATGTAGAGTGGATAAAATGGATGTAGAGTTCATAAAAATGGATGTAGAGTGGATAAAAATGGATGTAGATTGGATAAAATGGATGTGGAGTGGATAACAATGGATGTAGAGAGGATAAAAATGGATATAGGGTAGATAAAATGGATGTAGAGTTAATAAAAATGGATGTAGAGTGGATATAATGGATGTAGAGAGGATAAAATGGATGTGGAGTGGATAACAATGGATGTAGAGTGGATAAAATGGATGTAGAGTGGATAAAAATGGATGTAGAGTGGATAAAATGGATGTAGAGTGGATAAAAATGGATGTAGAGTGGATAAAATGGATGTACATTTAATAAAAATGGATGTAGAGTGGATAAAAATGGATGTAGAGTGGATAAAAATGGATGTAGATTGGATAAAATGGATGTAGAGTTAATAAAAGTGGATGTAGAGTGGATAACATGGCTGTAGAGTTGATAAAAATGGATGTAGAGTGGATAAAAATGGATGTAGATTGGCTAAAATGGATGTAGAGTGGATAAAAATGGATGTAGAGTATATAAATTGGATGTAGAGTATATAAAATGGATGTAGAGTGGATAAAAATGGATGTCGAGTGGATAAAATGGATGTAGAGTGGATAAAAATGGATGTAGATTGGATAAAATGGATGTAGAGTTGATAAAAATGGATGTAGATTGGATAAAATGGATGTAGAGTGGATAAAAATGGATGTAGATTGGATAAAATGGATGTAGAGTTAATAAAAGTGGATGTAGAGTGGATAAAATGGATGTAGAGTTGATAAAAATGGATGTAGAGTGGATAAAAATGGATGTAGATTGGATAAAATGGATGTAGAGTGGATAAAAATGGATGTAGATTATATAAATTGGATGTAGAGTATATAAAATGGATGTAGAGTGGATAAAAATGGATGTCGAGTGGATAAAATGGATGTAGAGTGGATAAAAATGGATGTAGATTGGATAAAATGGATGTAGAGTTAATAAAAATGGATGCAGAGTGGATAAAATGGATGTATAGTGGATAAAAATGGATGTAGAGTAGATAAAATAGATGTAGAGTGGATAAAAATGGATGTAGAGTGGATAAAAATGGATGTAGAGTTAATAAAAGTGGATGTAGAGTGGATAAAATGGATGTAGAGTTGATAAAAATGGATGTAGAGTGGATAAAAAAGGATGTAGATTGGATAAAATGGATGTAGAGTGGATAAAAATGGATGTAGATTATATAAATTGGATGTAGAGTATATAAAATGGATGTAGAGTGGATAAAAATGGATGTCGAGTGGATAAAATGGATGTAGAGTGGATAAAAATGGATGTAGATTGGACAAAATGGATGTAGAGTTAATAAAAATGGATGTAGAGTGGATAAAATGGATGTAGAGTGGATAAAAATGGATGTAGAGTGGATAAAATGGATGTAGAGTGCATAAAAATGGATGTTGAGTGGATAAAATGGATGTAGAGTGGATAAAATGGATGTACATTTAATAAAAATGGATGTAGAGTGGATAAAAATGGATGTAGAGTGGATAAAAATGGATGTAGATTGGATAAAATGGATGTAGAGTTAATAAAAGTGGATGTAGAGTGGATAAAATGGATGTAGAGTTGATAAAAATGGATGTAGAGTGGATAAAAATGGATGTAGATTGGATAAAATGGATGTAGAGTGGATAAAATGGATGTAGAGTATATAAATTGGATGTAGAGTATATAAAATGGATGTAGAGTGGATAAAAATGGATGTCGAGTGGATAAAATGGATGTAGAGTGGATAAAAATGGATGTAGATTGGATAAAATGGATGTAGAGTGGATGAAAATGGATGTAGAGTATATAAATTGGATGTAGAGTATCTAAAATGGATGTAGAGTGGATAAAAATGGATGTCGAGTGGATAAAATGGATGTAGAGTGGATAAAAATGGATGTAGAGTGGATAAAATGGATGTAGAGTTGATAAAAATGGATGTAGAGTGGATAAAATGGATGTAGAGTAGATAAAATGGATGTAGAGTGGATAAAATGGATGTAGAGTTGATAAAATGGATGTAAAGTGGATAAAATGGATGTAGAGTTAATAAAAATGGATGTAGAGTGGAAATAATGGATGTAGAGAGGATAAAATGGATGTAGAGTGGATAAAATGGATGTAGAGTTCATAAAAATGGATGTAGAGTGGATAAAAATGGATTTAGATTGGATAAAATGGATGTAGAGTGGATAAAAATGGATGTAGAGTGGATAAAATGGATGTAGAGTTAATAAAAATGGATGTAGAGTGGAAATAATGGATGTAGAGAGGATAAAATGGATGTAGAGTGGATAAAATGGATGTAGAGTTCATAAAAATGGATGTAGAGTGGATAAAATGGATGTAGAGTGGATAAAATGGATGTAGAGTTGATAAAATGGATGTAAAGTGGATAAAATGGATGTAGAGTTAATAAAAATGGATGTAGAGTGGAAATAATGGATGTAGAGAGGATAAAATGGATGTAGAGTGGATAAAATGGATGTAGAGTTCATAAAAATGGATGTAGAGTGGATAAAAATGGATGTAGATTGGATAAAATGGATGTGGAGTGGATAACAATGGATGTAGAGAGGATAAAAATGTATATAGGGTAGATAAAATGGATGTAGAGTTAATAAAAATGGATGTAGAGTGGATATAATGGATGTAGAGAGGATAAAATGGATGTGGAGTGGATAACAATGGATGTAGAGTGGATAAAATGGATGTAGAGTTGATAAAAATGGATGTAGAGTGGATAAAATGGATGTAGAGTAGATAAAATGGATGTAGAGTGGATAAAATGGATGTAGAGTTGATAAAATGAATGTAAAGTGGATAAAATGGATGTAGAGTTAATAAAAATGGATGTAGAGTGGAAATAATGGATGTAGAGAGGATAAAATGGATGTAGAGTGGATAAAATGGATGTAGAGTAGATAAAATGGATGTAGAGTGGATAAAATGGATGTAGAGTTGATAAAATGGATGTAAAGTGGATAAAATGGATGTAGAGTTAATAAAAATGGATGTAGAGTGGAAATAATGGATGTAGAGAGGATAAAATGGATGTAGAGTGGATAAAATGGATGTAGAGTTCATAAAAATGGATGTAGAGTGGATAAAATGGATGTAGAGTGGATAAAATGATTGTAGAGTGGATAAAATGGATGTAGAGTGGATAAAAATGGATGTAGAGTGGATAAAATGGATGTAGAGTGGATAAAATGGATGTAAAGTGGATAAAAATGGATGTCGAGTGGATAAAATGGATGTAGAGTGGATAAAAATAGATGTAGAGAGAATAAAATGGAAGTAGAGTGGATAAAAATGGATGTAGAGTGGATAAAAATGGATGTAGAGTGGACAAAATGGATGTAGAGTGGATAAAAATGGATGTAGAGAGGATAAAATGGATGTAGAGTGGATAAAATGGATGTACAGTTAATAAAAATGGATGTAGAGTGGAAATAATGGATGTAGAGAGGATAAAATGGATGTAGAATGGATAAAATGGATTTAGAGTTCATAAAAATGGATGTAGAGTGGATAAAAATGGATGTAGATTGGATAAAATGGATGTAGAGTGGATAAAATGGATGTAGAGTTCATAAAAATGGATGTAGAGTGGATAAAAATGGATGTAGATTGGATAAAATGGATGTGGAGTGGATAACAATGGATGTAGAGAGGATAAAAATGGATATAGGGTAGATAAAATGGATGTAGAGTTAATAAAAATGGATGTAGAGTGGATATAATGGATGTAGAGAGGATAAAATGGATGTGGAGTGGATAACAATGGATGTAGAGTGGATAAAATGGATGTAGAGTGGTTAAAATGGATGTAGAGTGGATAAAATGGTTGTAGTGTGGATAAAATGGATGTAGAGTGGATAAAAATGGATGTAGAGTGGATAAAATGGATGTAGAGTGGATAAAAATGGATGTAGAGTGGATAAAATGGATGTACATTTAATAAAAATGGATGTAGAGTGGATAAAAATGGATGTAGAGTGGATAAAAATGGATGTAGATTGGATAAAATGGATGTAGAGTTAATAAAAGTGGATGTAGAGTGGATAAAATGGATGTAGAGATGATAAAAATGGATGTAGAGTGGAAATAATGGATGTAGAGAGGATAAAATGGATGTAGAGTGGATAAAATGGATGTAGAGTTCATAAAAATGGATGTAGAGTGGATAAAAATGGATGTAGATTGGATAAAATGGATGTGGAGTGGATAACAATGGATGTAGAGAGGATAAAAATGTATATAGGGTAGATAAAATGGATGTAGAGTTAATAAAAATGGATGTAGAGTGGATATAATGGATGTAGAGAGGATAAAATGGATGTGGAGTGGATAACAATGGATGTAGAGTGGATAAAATGGATGTAGAGTTGATAAAAATGGATGTAGAGTGGATAAAATGGATGTAGAGTAGATAAAATGGATGTAGAGTGGATAAAATGGATGTAGAGTTGATAAAATGGATGTAAAGTGGATAAAATGGATGTAGAGTTAATAAAAATGGATGTAGAGTGGAAATAATGGATGTAGAGAGGATAAAATGGATGTAGAGTGGATAAAATGGATGTAGAGTAGATAAAATGGATGTAGAGTGGATAAAATGGATGTAGAGTTGATAAAATGGATGTAAAGTGGATAAAATGGATGTAGAGTTAATAAAAATGGATGTAGAGTGGAAATAATGGATGTAGAGAGGATAAAATGGATGTAGAGTGGATAAAATGGATGTAGAGTTCATAAAAATGGATGTAGAGTGGATAAAATGGATGTAGAGTGGATAAAATGATTGTAGAGTGGATAAAATGGATGTAGAGTGGATAAAAATGGATGTAGAGTGGATAAAATGGATGTAGAATGGATAAAATGGATGTAAAGTGGATAAAAATGGATGTCGAGTGGATAAAATGGATGTAGAGTGGATAAAAATAGATGTAGAGAGAATAAAATGGAAGTAGAGTGGATAAAAATGGATGTAGAGTGGATAAAAATGGATGTAGAGTTGATAAAATGGATGTAGAGTGGATAAAAATGGATGTAGAGAGGATAAAATGGATGTAGAGTGGATAAAATGGATGTACAGTTAATAAAAATGGATGTAGAGTGGAAATAATGGATGTAGAGAGGATAAAATGGATGTAGAATGGATAAAATGGATTTAGAGTTCATAAAAATGGATGTAGAGTGGATAAAAATGGATGTAGATTGGATAAAATGGATGTAGAGTGGATAAAATGGATGTAGAGTTCATAAAAATGGATGTAGAGTGGATAAAAATGGATGTAGATTGGATAAAATGGATGTGGAGTGGATAACAATGGATGTAGAGAGGATAAAAATGGATATAGGGTAGATAAAATGGATGTAGAGTTAATAAAAATGGATGTAGAGTGGATATAATGGATGTAGAGAGGATAAAATGGATGTGGAGTGGATAACAATGGATGTAGAGTGGATAAAATGGATGTAGAGTGGTTAAAATGGATGAAGAGTGGATAAAATGGTTGTAGTGTGGATAAAATGGATGTAGAGTGGATAAAAATGGATGTAGAGTGGATAAAATGGATGTAGAGTGGATAAAAATGGATGTAGAGTGGATAAAAATGGATGTAGATTGGATAAAATGGATGTAGAGTTAATAAAAGTGGATGTAGAGTGGATAAAATGGATGTAGAGATGATAAAAATGGATGTAGAGTGGATAAAAATGGATGTAGATTGGATAAAATGGATGTAGAGTGGATAAAAATGGATGTAGAGTATATAAATTGGATGTAGAGTATATAAAATGGATGTAGAGTGGATAAAAATGGATGTCGAGTGGATAAAATGGATATAGAGTGGATAAACATGGATGTAGATTGGATAAAATGGATGTAGAGTTGATAAAAATGGATGTAGAGTGGATAAAATGGATGTAGAGTTAATAAAAATGGATGTAGAGTGGAAATAATGGATGTAGAGAGGATAAAATGGATGTAGAGTGGATAAAAATGGATGTAGATTGGATAAAATGGATGTAGAGTGGATAAAAATGGATGTAGATTGGATAAAATGGATGTAGAGTTAATAAAAGTGGATGTAGAGTGGATAAAATGGATGTAGAGTTGATAAAAATGGATGTAGAGTGGATAAAAATGGATGTAGATTGGATAAAATGGATGTAGAGTGGATAAAAATGGATGTAGATTATATAAATTGGATGTAGAGTATATAAAATGGATGTAGAGTTGATAAAAATGGATGTAGAGTGGATAAAAATGGATGTAGATTGGATAAAATGGATGTAGAGTTAATAAAAATGGATGTAGAGTGGATAAAATGGATGTATAGTGGATAAAAATGGATGTAGAGTAGATAAAATAGATGTAGAGTGGATAAAAATGGATGTAGAGTGGATAAAATGGATGTCGAGTGGATAAAATGGATGTAGAGTGGATAAAATGGATGTAGAGTTGATAAAAATGGATGTAGAGTGGATAAAAATGGATGTAGATTGGATAAAATGGATGTAGAGTGGATAAAAATGGATGTAGATTATATAAATTGGATGTAGAGTATATAAAATGGATGTAGAGTGGATAAAAATGGATGTCGAGTGGATAAAATGGATGTAGAGTGGATAAAAATGGATGTAGATTGGACAAAATGGATGTAGAGTTAATAAAAATGGATGTAGAGTGGATAAAATGGATGTATAGTGGATGAAAATGGATGTAGAGTAGATAAAATAGATGTAGAGTGGATAAAAATGGATGTAGAGTGGATAAAATGGATGTCGAGTGGATAAAATGGATGTAGAGTGGATAAAAATAGATGTAGAGTGGATAAAAATGGATGTAGAGTGGATACAATGGATGTAGAGTGGATAAAATGGATGTAGAGTGGATAAAAATGGATGTAGATTGGATAAAATGGATGTCGAGTGGATAAAATGGATGTAGAGTATATAAATTGGATGTAGAGTATATAAAATGGATGTAGAGTGGATAAAAATGGATGTCGAGTGGATAAAATGTATGTAGAGTGGATAAAAATGGATGTAGAGTGGATAAAATGGATGTAGATTGGATAAAATGGATGTAGAGTGGATAAAATGGATGTAGAGTATATAAATTGGATGTAGAGTATATAAAATGGATGTAGAGTGGATAAAAATGGATGTCGAGTGGATAAAATGTATGTAGAGTGGATAAAAATGGATGTAGAGTGGATAAAATGGATGTAGAGTATATAAATTGGATGTAGAGTATATAAAATGGATGTAGAGTGGATAAAAATGGATGTCGAGTGGATAAAATGTATGTAGAGTGGATAAAAATGGATGTAGAGTGGATAAAATGGATGTAGAGTTGATAAAAATGGATGTAGAGTGGATAAAATGGATGTAGAGTAGATAAAATGGATGTAGAGTGGATAAAATGGATGTAGAGTTGATAAAATGGATGTAAAGTGGATAAAATGGATGTAGAGTTAATAAAAATGGATGTAGAGTGGAAATAATGGATGTAGAGAGGATAAAATGGATGTAGAGTGGATAAAATGGATGTAGAGTTCATAAAAATGGATGTAGAGTGGATAAAAATGGATGTAGATTGGATAAAATGGATGTAGAGTGGATAAAAATGGATGTAGAGTGGATAAAATGGATGTAGAGTTAATAAAAATGGATGTAGAGTGGAAATAATGGATGTAGAGAGGATAAAATGGATGTAGAGTGGATAAAATGGATGTAGAGTTCATAAAAATGGATGTAGAGTGGATAAAATGGATGTAGAGTGGATAAAATGGATGTAGAGTTGATAAAATGGATGTAAAGTGGATAAAATGGATGTAGAGTTAATAAAAATGGATGTAGAGTGGAAATAATGGATGTAGAGAGGATAAAATGGATGTAGAGTGGATAAAATGGATGTAGAGTTCATAAAAATGGATGTAGAGTGAATAAAATGGATGTAGAGTTAATAAAAATGGATGTAGAGTGGAAATAATGGATGTAGAGAGGATAAAATGGATGTAGAGTGGATAAAAATGGATGTAGATTGGATAAAATGGATGTAGAGTTAATAAAAGTGGATGTAGAGTGGATAAAATGGATGTAGAGTTGATAAAAATGGATGTAGAGTGGATAAAAATGGATGTAGAGTGGATAAAATGGATGTAGAGTGGATAAAAATGGATGTAGATTATATAAATTGGATGTAGAGTATATAAAATGGATGTAGAGTGGATAAAAATGGATGTCGAGTGGATAAAATGGATGTAGAGTGGATAAAAATGGATGTAGATTGGATAAAATGGATGTAGAGTTAATAAAAATGGATGTAGAGTGGATAAAATGGATGTATAGTGGATAAAAATGGATGTAGAGTAGATAAAATAGATGTAGAGTGGATAAAAATGGATGTAGAGTGGATAAAAATGGATGTAGATTGGATAAAATGGATGTAGAGTTAATAAAAGTGGATGTAGAGTGGATAAAATGGATGTAGAGTTGATAAAAATGGATGTAGAGTGGATAAAATGGATGTAGAGTGCATAAAAATGGATGTTGAGTGGATAAAATGGATGTAGAGTGGATAAAATGGATGTACATTTAATAAAAATGGATGTAGAGTGGATAAAAATGGATGTAGAGTGGATAAAAATGGATGTAGATTGGATAAAATGGATGTAGAGTTAATAAAAGTGGATGTAGAGTGGATAAAATGGATGTAGAGTTGATAAAAATGGATGTAGAGTGGATAAAAATGGATGTAGATTGGATAAAATGGATGTAGAGTGGATAAAATGGATGTAGAGTATATAAAATGGATGTAGAGTGGATAAAAATGGATGTCGAGTGGATAAAATGGATGTAGAGTGGATAAAAATGGATGTAGATTGGATAAAATGGATGTAGAGTGGATGAAAATGGATGTAGAGTATATAAATTGGATGTAGAGTATATAAAATGGATGTAGAGTGGATAAAAATGGATGTAGAGTGGATAAAATGGATGTAGAGTTGATAAAAATGGATGTAGAGTGGATAAAATGGATGTAGAGTAGATAAAATGGATGTAGAGTGGATAAAATGGATGTAGAGTTGATAAAATGGATGTAAAGTGGATAAAATGGATGTAGAGTTAATAAAAATGGATGTAGAGTGGAAATAATGGATGTAGAGAGGATAAAATGGATGTAGAGTGGATAAAATGGATGTAGAGTTCATAAAAATGGATGTAGAGTGGATAAAAATGGATGTAGATTGGATAAAATGGATGTAGAGTGGATAAAAATGGATGTAGAGTGGATAAAATGGATGTAGAGTTAATAAAAATGGATGTAGAGTGGAAATAATGGATGTAGAGATGATAAAATGGATGTAGAGTGGATAAAATGGATGTAGAGTTCATAAAAATGGATGTAGAGTGGATAAAATGGATGTAGAGTGGATAAAATGGATGTAGAGTTGATAAAATGGATGTAAAGTGGATAAAATGGATGTAGAGTTAATAAAAATGGATGTAGAGTGGAAATAATGGATGTAGAGAGGATAAAATGGATGTAGAGTGGATAAAATGGATGTAGAGTGGATAACAATGGATGTAGAGAGGATAAAAATGTATATAGGGTAGATAAAATGGATGTAGAGTTAATAAAAATGGATGTAGAGTGGATATAATGGATGTAGAGAGGATAAAATGGATGTGGAGTGGATAACAATGGATGTAGAGTGGATAAAATGGATGTAGAGTTGATAAAAATGGATGTAGAGTGGATAAAATGGATGTAGAGTAGATAAAATGGATGTAGAGTGGATAAAATGGATGTAGAGTTGATAAAATGGATGTAAAGTGGATAAAATGGATGTAGAGTTAATAAAAATGGATGTAGAGTGGAAATAATGGATGTAGAGAGGATAAAATGGATGTAGAGTGGATAAAATGGATGTAGAGTTCATAAAAATGGATGTAGAGTGGATAAAAATGGATGTAGATTGGATAAAATGGATGTAGAGTGGATAAAAATGGATGTAGAGTGGATAAAATGGATGTAGAGTTAATAAAAATGGATGTAGAGTGGATAAAAATGGATGTAGAGTGGATAAAATGGATGTAGAATGGATAAAATGGATGTAGAGTGGATAAAATGGATGTAGAGTTGATAAAATGGATGTAAAGTGGATAAAATGGATGTAGAGTTAATAAAAATGGATGTAGAGTGGAAATAATGGATGTAGAGAGGATAAAATGGATGTAGAGTGGATAAAATGGATGTAGAGTTCATAAAAATGGATGTAGAGTGAATAAAATGGATGTAGAGTTAATAAAAATGGATGTAGAGTGGAAATAATGGATGTAGAGAGGATAAAATGGATGTAGAGTGGATAAAAATGGATGTAGATTGGATAAAATGGATGTAGAGTTAATAAAAGTGGATGTAGAGTGGATAAAATGGATGTAGAGTTGATAAAAATGGATGTAGAGTGGATAAAAATGGATGTAGATTGGATAAAATGGATGTAGAGTGGATAAAAATGGATGTAGATTATATAAATTGGATGTAGAGTATATAAAATGGATGTAGAGTGGATAAAAATGGATGTCGAGTGGATAAAATGGATGTAGAGTGGATAAAAATGGATGTAGATTGGATAAAATGGATGTAGAGTTAATAAAAATGGATGTA
The DNA here is from genome assembly GCA_933228935.1 of Pemphredon lugubris. Taxonomy (NCBI): domain Eukaryota; kingdom Metazoa; phylum Arthropoda; class Insecta; order Hymenoptera; family Crabronidae; genus Pemphredon; species Pemphredon lugubris. The sequence goes on from OW121816.1 coordinate 50,611,242, forward strand.
GAGTGGATAAAATGGATGTATAGTGGATAAAAATGGATGTAGAGTAGATAAAATAGATGTAGAGTGGATAAAAATGGATGTAGAGTGGATAAAAATGGATGTAGATTGGATAAAATGGATGTAGAGTTAATAAAAGTGGATGTAGAGTGGATAAAATGGATGTAGAGTTGATAAAAATGGATGTAGAGTGGATAAAATGGATGTAGAGTGCATAAAAATGGATGTTGAGTGGATAAAATGGATGTAGAGTGGATAAAATGGATGTACATTTAATAAAAATGGATGTAGAGTGGATAAAAATGGATGTAGAGTGGATAAAAATGGATGTAGATTGGATAAAATGGATGTAGAGTTAATAAAAGTGGATGTAGAGTGGATAAAATGGATGTAGAGTTGATAAAAATGGATGTAGAGTGGATAAAAATGGATGTAGATTGGATAAAATGGATGTAGAGTGGATAAAATGGATGTAGAGTATATAAAATGGATGTAGAGTGGATAAAAATGGATGTCGAGTGGATAAAATGGATGTAGAGTGGATAAAAATGGATGTAGATTGGATAAAATGGATGTAGAGTGGATGAAAATGGATGTAGAGTATATAAATTGGATGTAGAGTATATAAAATGGATGTAGAGTGGATAAAAATGGATGTAGAGTGGATAAAATGGATGTAGAGTTGATAAAAATGGATGTAGAGTGGATAAAATGGATGTAGAGTAGATAAAATGGATGTAGAGTGGATAAAATGGATGTAGAGTTGATAAAATGGATGTAAAGTGGATAAAATGGATGTAGAGTTAATAAAAATGGATGTAGAGTGGAAATAATGGATGTAGAGAGGATAAAATGGATGTAGAGTGGATAAAATGGATGTAGAGTTCATAAAAATGGATGTAGAGTGGATAAAAATGGATGTAGATTGGATAAAATGGATGTAGAGTGGATAAAAATGGATGTAGAGTGGATAAAATGGATGTAGAGTTAATAAAAATGGATGTAGAGTGGAAATAATGGATGTAGAGATGATAAAATGGATGTAGAGTGGATAAAATGGATGTAGAGTTCATAAAAATGGATGTAGAGTGGATAAAATGGATGTAGAGTGGATAAAATGGATGTAGAGTTGATAAAATGGATGTAAAGTGGATAAAATGGATGTAGAGTTAATAAAAATGGATGTAGAGTGGAAATAATGGATGTAGAGAGGATAAAATGGATGTAGAGTGGATAAAATGGATGTAGAGTGGATAACAATGGATGTAGAGAGGATAAAAATGTATATAGGGTAGATAAAATGGATGTAGAGTTAATAAAAATGGATGTAGAGTGGATATAATGGATGTAGAGAGGATAAAATGGATGTGGAGTGGATAACAATGGATGTAGAGTGGATAAAATGGATGTAGAGTTGATAAAAATGGATGTAGAGTGGATAAAATGGATGTAGAGTAGATAAAATGGATGTAGAGTGGATAAAATGGATGTAGAGTTGATAAAATGGATGTAAAGTGGATAAAATGGATGTAGAGTTAATAAAAATGGATGTAGAGTGGAAATAATGGATGTAGAGAGGATAAAATGGATGTAGAGTGGATAAAATGGATGTAGAGTTCATAAAAATGGATGTAGAGTGGATAAAAATGGATGTAGATTGGATAAAATGGATGTAGAGTGGATAAAAATGGATGTAGAGTGGATAAAATGGATGTAGAGTTAATAAAAATGGATGTAGAGTGGATAAAAATGGATGTAGAGTGGATAAAATGGATGTAGAATGGATAAAATGGATGTAAAGTGGATAAAAATGGATGTCGAGTGGATAAAATGGATGTAGAGTGGATAAAAATAGATGTAGAGAGAATAAAATGGAAGTAGAGTGGATAAAAATGGATGTAGAGTGGATAAAAATGGATGTAGAGTGGATAAAATGGATATAGAGTGGATAAAAATGGATGTAGAGAGGATAAAATGGATGTAGAGTGGATAAAATGGATGTACAGTTAATAAAAATGGATGTAGAGTGGAAATAATGGATGTAGAGAGGATAAAATGGATGTAGAATGGATAAAATGGATTTAGAGTTCATAAAAATGGATGTAGAGTGGATAAAAATGGATGTAGATTGGATAAAATGGATGTAGAGTGGATAAAATGGATGTAGAGTTCATAAAAATGGATGTAGAGTGGATAAAAATGGATGTAGATTGGATAAAATGGATGTGGAGTGGATAACAATGGATGTAGAGAGGATAAAAATGGATATAGGGTAGATAAAATGGATGTAGAGTTAATAAAAATGGATGTAGAGTGGATATAATGGATGTAGAGAGGATAAAATGGATGTGGAGTGGATAACAATGGATGTAGAGTGGATAAAATGGATGTAGAGTGGATAAAAATGGATGTAGAGTGGATAAAATGGATGTAGAGTGGATAAAAATGGATGTAGAGTGGATAAAATGGATGTACATTTAATAAAAATGGATGTAGAGTGGATAAAAATGGATGTAGAGTGGATAAAAATGGATGTAGATTGGATAAAATGGATGTAGAGTTAATAAAAGTGGATGTAGAGTGGATAAAATGGATGTAGAGATGATAAAAATGGATGTAGAGTGGATAAAAATGGATGTAGATTGGATAAAATGGATGTAGAGTGGATAAAAATGGATGTAGAGTATATAAATTGGATGTAGAGTATATAAAATGGATGTAGAGTGGATAAAAATGGATGTCGAGTGGATAAAATGGATATAGAGTGGATAAAAATGGATGTAGAGTGGATAAAATGGATGTAGAGTTGATAAAAATGGATGTAGATTGGATAAAATGGATGTAGAGTGGATAAAAATGGATGTAGATTGGATAAAATGGATGTAGAGTTAATAAAAGTGGATGTAGAGTGGATAAAATGGATGTAGAGTTGATAAAAATGGATGTAGAGTGGATAAAAATGGATGTAGATTGGATAAAATGGATGTAGAGTGGATAAAAATGGATGTAGATTATATAAATTGGATGTAGAGTATATAAAATGGATGTAGAGTGGATAAAAATGGATGTCGAGTGGATAAAATGGATGTAGAGTGGATAAAAATGGATGTAGATTGGATAAAATGGATGTAGAGTTAATAAAAATGGATGCAGAGTGGATAAAATGGATGTATAGTGGATAAAAATGGATGTAGAGTAGATAAAATAGATGTAGAGTGGATAAAAATGGATGTAGAGTGGATAAAAATGGATGTAGATTGGATAAAATGGATGTAGAGTTAATAAAAGTGGATGTAGAGTGGATAAAATGGATGTAGAGTTGATAAAAATGGATGTTGAGTGGATAAAAAAGGATGTAGATTGGATAAAATGGATGTAGAGTGGATAAAAATGGATGTAGATTATATAAATTGGATGTAGAGTATATAAAATGGATGTAGAGTGGATAAAATGGATGTACATTTAATAAAAATGGATGTAGAGTGGATAAAAATGGATGTAGAGTGGATAAAAATGGATGTAGATTGGATAAAATGGATGTAGAGTTAATAAAAGTGGATGTAGAGTGGATAAAATGGATGTAGAGATGATAAAAATGGATGTAGAGTGGATAAAAATGGATGTAGATTGGATAAAATGGATGTAGAGTGGATAAAAATGGATGTAGAGTATATAAATTGGATGTAGAGTATATAAAATGGATGTAGAGTGGATAAAAATGGATGTCGAGTGGATAAAATGGATGTAGAGTGGATAAAAATGGATGTAGATTGGACAAAATGGATGTAGAGTTAATAAAAATGGATGTAGAGTGGATAAAATGGATGTAGAGTGGATAAAAATGGATGTAGAGTGGATAAAATGGATGTAGAGTGCATAAAAATGGATGTTGAGTGGATAAAATGGATGTAGAGTGGATAAAATGGATGTACATTTAATAAAAATGGATGTAGAGTGGATAAAAATGGATGTAGAGTGGATAAAAATGGATGTAGATTGGATAAAATGGATGTAGAGTTAATAAAAGTGGATGTAGTGTGGATAAAATGGATGTAGAGTTGATAAAAATGGATGTAGAGTGGATAAAAATGGATGTAGATTGGATAAAATGGATGTAGAGTGGATAAAATGGATGTAGAGTATATAAATTGGATGTAGAGTATATAAAATGGATGTAGAGTGGATAAAAATGGATGTCGAGTGGATAAAATGGATGTAGAGTGGATAAAAATGGATGTAGATTGGATAAAATGGATGTAGAGTGGATGAAAATGGATGTAGAGTATATAAATTGGATGTAGAGTATCTAAAATGGATGTAGAGTGGATAAAAATGGATGTCGAGTGGATAAAATGGATGTAGAGTGGATAAAAATGGATGTAGAGTGGATAAAATGGATGTAGAGTTGATAAAAATGGATGTAGAGTGGATAAAATGGATGTAGAGTAGATAAAATGGATGTAGAGTGGATAAAATGGATGTAGAGTTGATAAAATGGATGTAAAGTGGATAAAATGGATGTAGAGTTAATAAAAATGGATGTAGAGTGGAAATAATGGATGTAGAGAGGATAAAATGGATGTAGAGTGGATAAAATGGATGTAGAGTTCATAAAAATGGATGTAGAGTGGATAAAAATGGATGTAGATTGGATAAAATGGATGTAGAGTGGATAAAAATGGATGTAGAGTGGATAAAATGGATGTAGAGTTAATAAAAATGGATGTAGAGTGGAAATAATGGATGTAGAGAGGATAAAATGGATGTAGAGTGGATAAAATGGATGTAGAGTTCATAAAAATGGATGTAGAGTGGATAAAATGGATGTAGAGTGGATAAAATGGATGTAGAGTTGATAAAATGGATGTAAAGTGGATAAAATGGATGTAGAGTTAATAAAAATGGATGTAGAGTGGAAATAATGGATGTAGAGAGGATAAAATGGATGTAGAGGGGATAAAATGGATGTAGAGTTCATAAAAATGGATGTAGAGTGGATAAAAATGGATGTAGATTGGATAAAATGGATGTGGAGTGGATAACAATGGATGTAGAGAGGATAAAAATGTATATAGGGTAGATAAAATGGATGTAGAGTTAATAAAAATGGATGTAGAGTGGATATAATGGATGTAGAGAGGATAAAATGGATGTGGAGTGGATAACAATGGATGTAGAGTGGATAAAATGGATGTAGAGTTGATAAAAATGGATGTAGAGTGGATAAAATGGATGTAGAGTAGATAAAATGGATGTAGAGTGGATAAAATGGATGTAGAGTTGATAAAATGGATGTAAAGTGGATAAAATGGATGTAGAGTTAATAAAAATGGATGTAGAGTGGAAATAATGGATGTAGAGAGGATAAAATGGATGTAGAGTGGATAAAATGGATGTAGAGTAGATAAAATGGATGTAGAGTGGATAAAATGGATGTAGAGTTGATAAAATGGATGTAAAGTGGATAAAATGGATGTAGAGTTAATAAAAATGGATGTAGAGTGGAAATAATGGATGTAGAGAGGATAAAATGGATGTAGAGTGGATAAAATGGATGTAGAGTTCATAAAAATGGATGTAGAGTGGATAAAATGGATGTAGAGTGGATAAAATGATTGTAGAGTGGATAAAATGGATGTAGAGTGGATAAAAATGGATGTAGAGTGGATAAAATGGATGTAGAATGGATAAAATGGATGTAAAGTGGATAAAAATGGATGTCGAGTGGATAAAATGGATGTAGAGTGGATAAAAATAGATGTAGAGAGAATAAAATGGAAGTAGAGTGGATAAAAATGGATGTAGAGTGGATAAAAATGGATGTAGAGTGGATAAAATGGATGTAGAGTGGATAAAAATGGATGTAGAGAGGATAAAATGGATGTAGAGTGGATAAAATGGATGTACAGTTAATAAAAATGGATGTAGAGTGGAAATAATGGATGTAGAGAGGATAAAATGGATGTAGAATGGATAAAATGGATTTAGAGTTCATAAAAATGGATGTAGAGTGGATAAAAATGGATGTAGATTGGATAAAATGGATGTAGAGTGGATAAAATGGATGTAGAGTTCATAAAAATGGATGTAGAGTGGATAAAAATGGATGTAGATTGGATAAAATGGATGTGGAGTGGATAACAATGGATGTAGAGAGGATAAAAATGGATATAGGGTAGATAAAATGGATGTAGAGTTAATAAAAATGGATGTAGAGTGGATATAATGGATGTAGAGAGGATAAAATGGATGTGGAGTGGATAACAATGGATGTAGAGTGGATAAAATGGATGTAGAGTGGTTAAAATGGATGAAGAGTGGATAAAATGGTTGTAGTGTGGATAAAATGGATGTAGAGTGGATAAAAATGGATGTAGAGTGGATAAAATGGATGTAGAGTGGATAAAAATGGATGTAGAGTGGATAAAATGGATGTACATTTAATAAAAATGGATGTAGAGTGGATAAAAATGGATGTAGAGTGGATAAAAATGGATGTAGATTGGATAAAATGGATGTAGAGTTAATAAAAGTGGATGTAGAGTGGATAAAATGGATGTAGAGATGATAAAAATGGATGTAGAGTGGATAAAAATGGATGTAGATTGGATAAAATGGATGTAGAGTGGATAAAAATGGATGTAGAGTATATAAATTGGATGTAGAGTATATAAAATGGATGTAGAGTGGATAAAAATGGATGTCGAGTGGATAAAATGGATATAGAGTGGATAAACATGGATGTAGATTGGATAAAATGGATGTAGAGTTGATAAAAATGGATGTAGAGTGGATAAAATGGATGTAGAGTTAATAAAAATGGATGTAGAGTGGAAATAATGGATGTAGAGAGGATAAAATGGATGTAGAGTGGATAAAAATGGATGTAGATTGGATAAAATGGATGTAGAGTGGATAAAAATGGATGTAGATTGGATAAAATGGATGTAGAGTTAATAAAAGTGGATGTAGAGTGGATAAAATGGATGTAGAGTTGATAAAAATGGATGTAGAGTGGATAAAAATGGATGTAGATTGGATAAAATGGATGTAGAGTGGATAAAAATGGATGTAGATTATATAAATTGGATGTAGAGTATATAAAATGGATGTAGAGTTGATAAAAATGGATGTAGAGTGGATAAAAATGGATGTAGATTGGATAAAATGGATGTAGAGTTAATAAAAATGGATGTAGAGTGGATAAAATGGATGTATAGTGGATAAAAATGGATGTAGAGTAGATAAAATAGATGTAGAGTGGATAAAAATGGATGTAGAGTGGATAAAAATGGATGTAGATTGGATAAAATGGATGTAGAGTTAATAAAAGTGGATGTAGAGTGGATAAAATGGATGTAGAGTTGATAAAAATGGATGTAGAGTGGATAAAAATGGATGTAGATTGGATAAAATGGATGTAGAGTGGATAAAAATGGATGTAGATTATATAAATTGGATGTAGAGTATATAAAATGGATGTAGAGTGGATAAAAATGGATGTCGAGTGGATAAAATGGATGTAGAGTGGATAAAAATGGATGTAGATTGGACAAAATGGATGTAGAGTGGATAAAATGGATGTATAGTGGATGAAAATGGATGTAGAGTAGATAAAATAGATGTAGAGTGGATAAAAATGGATGTAGAGTGGATAAAATGGATGTCGAGTGGATAAAATGGATGTAGAGTGGATAAAAATAGATGTAGAGTGGATAAAAATGGATGTAGAGTGGATACAATGGATGTAGAGTGGATAAAATGGATGTAGAGTGGATAAAAATGGATGTAGAGTGGATAAAATGGATGTAGAGTGCATAAAAATGGATGTTGAGTGGATAAAATGGATGTAGAGTGGATAAAATGGATGTACATTTAATAAAAATGGATGTAGAGTGGATAAAAATGGATGTAGAGTGGATAAAAATGGATGTAGATTGGATAAAATGGATGTAGAGTTAATAAAAGTGGATGTAGAGTGGATAAAATGGATGTAGAGTTGATAAAAATGGATGTAGAGTGGATAAAAATGGATGTAGATTGGATAAAATGGATGTAGAGTGGATAAAATGGATGTAGAGTATATAAATTGGATGTAGAGTATATAAAATGGATGTAGAGTGGATAAAAATGGATGTCGAGTGGATAAAATGGATGTAGAGTGGATAAAAATGGATGTAGATTGGATAAAATGGATGTAGAGTGGATGAAAATGGATGTAGAGTGGATAAAATGGATGTAGAGTAGATAAAATGGATGTAGAGTGGATAAAATGGATGTAGAGTTAATAAAATGGATGTAGAGTGGAAATAATGGATGTAGAGAGGATAAAATGGATGTAGAGTTCATAAAAATGGATGTAGAGTGGATAAAAATGGATGTAGATTGGATAAAATGGATGTGGAGTGGATAACAATGGATGTAGAGTTCATAAAAATGGATGCAGAGTGGATAAAAATGGATGTAGATTGGATAAAATGGATGTGGAGTGGATAACAATGGATGTAGAGAGGATAAAAATGGATATAGGGTAGATAAAATGGATGTAGAGTTAATAAAAATGGATGTAGAGTGGATATAATGGATGTAGAGAGGATAAAATGGATGTGGAGTGGATAACAATGGATGTAGAGTGGATAAAATGGATGTAGAGTTCATAAAAATGGATGTAGAGTGGATAAAAATGGATGTAGATTGGATAAAATGGATGTGGAGTGGATAACAATGGATGTAGAGTTCATAAAAATGGATGCAGAGTGGATAAAAATGGATGTAGAGTGGATAAAATGGATGTAGAGTGGATAAAAATGGATGTAGAGTATATAAATTGGATGTAGAGTAGATAAAATAAATGTAGAGTGGATAAAAATGGATGTCGAGTGGATAAAATGGATGTAGAGTGGATAAAATGGATGTAGAGTGGATAAAATGGATGTAGAGTTGATAAAATGGATGTAAAGTGGATAAAATGGATGTAAAGTTAATAAAAATGGATGTAGAGTGGAAATAATGGATGTAGAGAGGATAAAATGGATGTAGAGTGGATAAAATGGATGTAGAGTTCATAAAAATGGATGTAGAGTGGATAAAAATGGATGTAGAGTGGATAAAAATGGATGTAGAGTGGATAAAATGGATGTAGAGTGGATAAAAATGGATTTAGAGAGGATAAAATGGATGTAGAGTGGATAAAAATGGATGCAGAGTTGATAAAAATGGATGTAGAGTGGATAAAATGGATGTAGAGTAGATAAAATGGATGTAGAGTGGATAAAATGGATGTAGAGTTGATAAAATGGATGTAAAGTGGATAAAATGGATGTAGAGTTAATAAAAATGGATGTAGAGTGGAAATAATGGATGTAGAGAGGATAAAATGGATGTAGAGTGGATAAAATGGATGTAGAGTTCATAAAAATGGATGTAGATTGGATAAAATGGATGTAGAGTGGATAAAAATGGATGTAGAGTGGATAAAATGGATGTAGAGTTAATAAAAATGGATGTAGAGTGGAAATAATGGATGTAGAGAGGATAAAATGGATGTAGAGTGGATAAAATGGATGTAGAGTTCATAAAAATGGATGTAGAGTGGATAAAATGGATGTAGAGTGGATAAAATGGATGTAGAGTTGATAAAATGGATGTAAAGTGGATAAAATGGATGTAGAGTTAATAAAAATGGATGTAGAGTGGAAATAATGGATGTAGAGAGGATAAAATGGATGTAGAGTGGATAAAATGGATGTAGAGTTCATAAAAATGGATGTAGAGTGGATAAAAATGGATGTAGATTGGATAAAATGGATGTGGAGTGGATAACAATGGATGTAGAGAGGATAAAATGTATATAGGGTAGATAAAATGGATGTAGAGTTAAGAAAAATGGATGTAGAGTGGATATAATGGATGTAGAGAGGATAAAATGGATGTGGAGTGGATAACAATGGATGTAGAGTGGATAAAATGGATGTAGAGTGGATAAAATGGATGTAGAGAGGATAAAATGGATGTAGAGTGGATAAAATGGATGTAGAGTTCATAAAAATGGATGTAGAGTGGATAAAAATGGATGTAGATTGGATAAAATGGATGTGGAGTGGATAACAATGGATGTAGAGAGGATAAAAATGGATATAGGGTAGATAAAATGGATGTAGAGTTAATAAAAATGGATGTAGAGTGGATATAATGGATGTAGAGAGGATAAAAATGTATATAGGGTAGATAAAATGGATGTAGAGTTAATAAAAATGGATGTAGAGTGGATATAATGGATGTAGAGAGGATAAAATGGATGTGGAGTGGATAACAATGGATGTAGAGTGGATAAAATGGATGTAGAGTGGATAAAATGGATGAAGAGTGGATAAAATGATTGTAGAGTGGATAAAATGGATGTAGAGTAGATAAAAATGGACGTAGAGTGGATAAAATGGATGTAGAGTGGATAAAAATGGATGTAGAGTGGATAAAATGGATGTAGAGTGCATAAAAATGGATGTAGAGTGGATAAAAATGGATGTAGATTGGATAAAATGGATGTAGAGTGGATAAAAATGGATGTAGAGTATATAAATTGGATGTAGAGTAGATAAAATAAATGTAGAGTGGATAAAAATGGATGTAGAGTGGATAAAATGGATGTAGAGTGGATAAAAATGGATGTCGAGTGGATAAAATGGATGTAGAGTGGATAAAAATGGATGTAGATTGGACAAAATGGATGTAGAGTTAATAAAAATGGATGTAGAGTGGATAAAATGGATGTATAGTGGATGAAAATGGATGTAGAGTAGATAAAATAGATGTAGAGTGGATAAAAATGGATGTAGAGTGGATAAAATGGATGTCGAGTGGATAAAATGGATGTAGAGTGGATAAAAATAGATGTAGAGTGGATAAAAATGGATGTAGAGTGGATACAATGGATGTAGAGTGGATAAAATGGATGTAGAGTGGATAAAAATGGATGTAGAGTGGATAAAATGGATGTAGAGTGCATAAAAATGGATGTTGAGTGGATAAAATGGATGTAGAGTGGATAAAATGGATGTACATTTAATAAAAATGGATGTAGAGTGGATAAAAATGGATGTAGAGTGGATAAAAATGGATGTAGATTGGATAAAATGGATGTAGAGTTAATAAAAGTGGATGTAGAGTGGATAAAATGGATGTAGAGTTGATAAAAATGGATGTAGAGTGGATAAAAATGGATGTAGATTGGATAAAATGGATGTAGAGTGGATAAAATGGATGTAGAGTATATAAATTGGATGTAGAGTATATAAAATGGATGTAGAGTGGATAAAAATGGATGTAGATTGGATAAAATGGATGTAGAGTGGATGAAAATGGATGTAGAGTGGATAAAATGGATGTAGAGTGGATAAAATGGATGTAGAGTGGATAAAATGGATGTAGAGTTAATAAAATGGATGTAGAGTGGAAATAATGGATGTAGAGAGGATAAAATGGATGTAGAGTTCATAAAAATGGATGTAGAGTGGATAAAAATGGATGTAGATTGGATAAAATGGATGTGGAGTGGATAACAATGGATGTAGAGAGGATAAAAATGTATATAGGGTAGATAAAATGGATGTAGAGTGGATAAAAATGGATGTAGAGTGGATAAAATGGATGTAGAGTAGATAAAATGGATGTAGAGTGGATAAAATGGATGTAGAGTTAATAAAATGGATGTAGAGTGGATATAATGGATGTAGAGAGGATAAAATGGATGTGGAGTGGATAACAATGGATGTAGAGTGGATAAAATGGATGTAGAGTGGATAAAATGGATGTAGAGAGGATAAAATGGATGTAGAGTGGATAAAATGGATGTAGAGTTCATAAAAATGGATGCAGAGTGGATAAAAATGGATGTAGATTGGATAAAATGGATGTGGAGAGGATAAAAATGGATATAGGGTAGATAAAATGGATGTAGAGTTAATAAAAATGGATGTAGAGTGGATATAATGGATGTAGAGAGGATAAAATGGATGTGGAGTGGATAACAATGGATGTAGAGTGGATAAAATGGATGTAGAGTGGATAAAATGGATGAAGAGTGGATAAAATGATTGTAGAGCGGATAAAATGGATGTAGAGTAGATAAAAATGGACGTAGAGTGGATAAAATGGATGTAGAGTGGATAAAAATGGATGTAGAGTGGATAAAATGGATGTAGAGTGGATAAAAATGGATGTAGAGTATATAAATTGGATGTAGAGTAGATAAAATAAATGTAGAGTGGATAAAAATGGATGTCGAGTGGATAAAATGGATGTAGAGTGGATAAAATGGATGTAGAGTGGATAAAATGGATGTAGAGTTGATAAAATGGATGTAAAGTGGATAAAATGGATGTAGAGTTAATAAAAATGGATGTAGAGTGGAAATAATGGATGTAGAGAGGATAAAATGGATGTAGAGTGGATAAAATGGATGTAGAGTTCATAAAAATGGATGTAGAGTGGATAAAAATGGATGTAGAGTGGATAAAAATGGATGTAGAGTGGATAAAATGGATGTAGAGTGGATAAAAATGGATGTAGAGAGGATAAAATGGATGTAGAGTGGATAAAAATGGATGTAGAGTGGATAAAATGGATGTAGAGTTGATAAAAATGGATGTAGAGTGGATAAAATGGATGTAGAGTAGATAAAATGGATGTAGAGTGGATAAAATGGATGTAGAGTTGATCAAATGGATGTAAAGTGGATAAAATGGATGTAGAGTTAATAAAAATGGATGTAGAGTGGAAATAATGGATGTAGAGAGGATAAAATGGATGTAGAGTGGATAAAATGGATGTAGAGTTCATAAAAATGGATGTAGAGTGGATAAAAATGGATGTAGATTGGATAAAATGGATGTAGAGTGGATAAAAATGGATGTAGAGTGGATAAAATGGATGTAGAGTTAATAAAAATGGATGTAGAGTGGAAATAATGGATGTAGAGAGGATAAAATGGATGTAGAGTGGATAAAATGGATGTAGAGTTCATAAAAATGGATGTAGAGTGGATAAAATGGATGTAGAGTGGATAAAATGGATGTAGAGTTGATAAAATGGATGTAAAGTGGATAAAATGGATGTAGAGTTAATAAAAATGGATGTAGAGTGGAAATAATGGATGTAGAGAGGATAAAATGGATGTAGAGTGGATAAAATGGATGTAGAGTTCATAAAAATGGATGTAGAGTGGATAAAAATGGATGTAGATTGGATAAAATGGATGTGAAGTGGATAACAATGGATGTAGAGGGGATAAAAATGTATATAGGGTAGATAAAATGGATGTAGAGTTAAGAAAAATGGATGTAGAGTGGATATAATGGATGTAGAGAGGATAAAATGGATGTGGAGTGGATAACAATGGATGTAGAGTGGATAAAATGGATGTAGAGTGGATAAAATGGATGTAGAGAGGATAAAATGGATGTAGAGTGGATAAAATGGATGTAGAGTTCATAAAAATGGATGTAGAGTGGATAAAAATGGATGTAGATTGGATAAAATGGATGTGGAGTGGATAACAATGGATGTAGAGAGGATAAAAATGGATATAGGGTAGATAAAATGGATGTAGAGTTAATAAAAATGGATGTAGAGTGGATATAATGGATGTAGAGAGGATAAAAATGTATATAGGGTAGATAAAATGGATGTAGAGTTAATAAAAATGGATGTAGAGTGGATATAATGGATGTAGAGAGGATAAAATGGATGTGGAGTGGATAACAATGGATGTAGAGTGGATAAAATGGATGTAGAGTGGATAAAATGGATGTAGAGAGGATAAAATGGATGTAGAGTGGATAAAATGGATGTAGAGTTCATAAAAATGGATGTAGAGTGGATAAAAATGGATGTAGATTGGATAAAATGGATGTGGAGTGGATAACAATGGATGTAGAGAGGATAAAAATGTATATAGGGTAGATAAAATGGATGTAGAGTGGATAAAAATGGATGTAGAGTGGATAAAATGGATGTAGAGTAGATAAAATGGATGTAGAGTGGATAAAATGGATGTAGAGTTAATAAAATGGATGTAGAGTGGATATAATGGATGTAGAGAGGATAAAATGGATGTGGAGTGGATAACAATGGATGTAGAGTGGATAAAATGGATGTAGAGTGGATAAAATGGATGTAGAGAGGATAAAATGGATGTAGAGTGGATAAAATGGATGTAGAGTTCATAAAAATGGATGCAGAGTGGATAAAAATGGATGTAGATTGGATAAAATGGATGTGGAGTGGATAACAATGGATGTAGAGAGGATAAAAATGGATATAGGGTAGATAAAATGGATGTAGAGTTAATAAAAATGGATGTAGAGTGGATATAATGGATGTAGAGAGGATAAAATGGATGTGGAGTGGATAACAATGGATGTAGAGTGGATAAAATGGATGTAGAGTGGATAAAATGGATGTAGAGTGGATAAAATGATTGTAGAGCGGATAAAATGGATGTAGAGTAGATAAAAATGGACGTAGAGTGGATAAAATGGATGTAGAGTGGATAAAAATGGATGTAGAGTGGATAAAATGGATGTAGAGTGGATAAAAATGGATGTAGAGTATATAAATTGGATGTAGAGTAGATAAAAATGGATGTCGAGTGGATAAAATGGATGTAGAGTGGATAAAATGGATGTAGAGTGGATAAAATGGATGTAGAGTTGATAAAATGGATGTAAAGTGGATAAAATGGATGTAGAGTTAATAAAAATGGATGTAGAGTGGAAATAATGGATGTAGAGAGGATAAAATGGATGTAGAGTGGATAAAATGGATGTAGAGTTCATAAAAATGGATGTAGAGTGGATAAAAATGGATGTAGAGTGGATAAAAATGGATGTAGAGTGGATAAAATGGATGTAGAGTGGATAAAAATGGATGTAGAGAGGATAAAATGGATGTAGAGTGGATAAAAATGGATGTAGAGTGGATAAAATGGATGTAGAGTTGATAAAAATGGATGTAGAGTGGATAAAATGGATGTAGAGTAGATAAAATGGATGTAGAGTGGATAAAATGGATGTAGAGTTGATAAAATGGATGTAAAGTGGATAAAATGGATGTAGAGTTAATAAAAATGGATGTAGAGTGGAAATAATGGATGTAGAGAGGATAAAATGGATGTAGAGTGGATAAAATGGATGTAGAGTTCATAAAAATGGATGTAGAGTGGATAAAAATGGATGTAGATTGGATAAAATGGATGTAGAGAGGATAAAAATGGATGTAGAGTGGATAAAATGGATGTAGAGTTAATAAAAATGGATGTAGAGTGGAAATAATGGATGTAGAGAGGATAAAATGGATGTAGAGTGGATAAAATGGATGTAGAGTTCATAAAAATGGATGTAGAGTGGATAAAATGGATGTAGAGTGGATAAAATGGATGTAGAGTTGATAAAATGGATGTAAAGTGGATAAAATGGATGTAGAGTTAATAAAAATGGATGTAGAGTGGAAATAATGGATGTAGAGAGGATAAAATGGATGTAGAGTGGATAAAATGGATGTAGAGTTCATAAAAATGGATGTAGAGTGGATAAAAATGGATGTAGATTGGATAAAATGGATGTGGAGTGGATAACAATGGATGTAGAGAGGATAAAAATGTATATAGGGTAGATAAAATGGATGTAGAGTTAAGAAAAATGGATGTAGAGTGGATATAATGGATGTAGAGAGGATAAAATGGATGTGGAGTGGATAACAATGGATGAAGAGTGGATAAAATGGATGTAGAGTGGATAAAATGGATGTAGAGTGGATAAAATGGATGTAGAGTGGATAAAATGGATGTAGAGTTCATAAAAATGGATGTAGAGTGGATAAAAATGGATGTAGATTGGATAAAATGGATGTGGAGTGGATAACAATGGATGTAGAGAGGATAAAAATGGATATAGGGTAGATAAAATGGATGTAGAGTTAATAAAAATGGATGTAGAGTGGATATAATGGATGTAGAGAGGATAAAATGGATGTGGAGTGGATAACAATGGATGTAGAGTGGATAAAATGGATGTAGAGTGGATAAAATGGATGTAGAGTGCATAAAAATGGATGTAGAGTGGATAAAAATGGATGTAGATTGGATAAAATGGATGTAGAGTGGATAAAAATGGATGTAGAGTATATAAATTGGATGTAGAGTAGATAAAATAAATGTAGAGTGGATAAAAATGGATGTCGAGTGGATAAAATGGATGTAGAGTGGATAAAATGGATGTAGAGTGGATAAAATGGATGTAGAGTGGATAAAATGGATGTAGAGTGGATAAAATGGATGTAGAGTAGACTAAATGGATGTAGAGTGGATAAAATGGATGTAGAGTTGATAAAATGGATGTAAAGTGGATAAAATGGATGTAGAGTGGATAAAATGGATGTAGAGTTCATAAAAATGGATGTAGAGTGGATAAAAATGGATGTAGATTGGATAAAATGGATGTAGAGTGGATAAAAATGGATGTAGAGTGGATAAAATGGATGTAGAGTTAATAAAAATGGATGTAGAGTGGAAATAATGGATGTAGAGAGGATAAAATGGATGTACAGTGGATAAAATGGATGTAGAGTGGATAAAATGGATGTAGAGTGGATAAAATGATTGTAGAGTGGATAAAATGGATGTAGAGTGGATAAAATGGATGTAGAGTGGATAAAAATGGATGTAGAGTGGATAAAATGGATGTAGAGTGGATAAAATGGTTGTAGAGTGGATAAAAATGGATGTAGAGTGGATAAAATGGATGTAGAGTGGATAAAATGGATGTAGAGTTGATAAAATGGATGTAAAGTGGATAAAATGGATGTAGAGTTAATAAAAATGGATGTAGAGTGGAAATAATGGATGTAGAGAGGATAAAATGGATGTAGAGTAGATAAAATGGATGTAGAGTGGATAAAATGGATGTAGAGTTGATAAAATGGATGTAAAGTGGATAAAATGGATGTAGAGTTAATAAAAATGGATGTAGAGTGGAAATAATGGATGTAGAGAGGATAAAATGGATGTAGAGTGGATAAAATGGATGTAGAGTTCATAAAAATGGATGTAGAGTGGATAAAAATGGATGTAGATTGGATAAAATGGATGTAGAGTGGATAAAAATGGATGTAGAGTGGATAAAATGGATGTAGAGTTAATAAAAATGGATGTAGAGTGGAAATAATGGATGTAGAGAGGATAAAATGGATGTAGAGTGGATAAAATGGATGTAGAGTTCATAAAAATGGATGTAGAGTGGATAAAATGGATGTAGAGTGGATAAAATGGATGTAGAGTTGATAAAATGGATGTAAAGTGGATAAAATGGATGTAGAGTTAATAAAAATGGATGTAGAGTGGAAATAATGGATGTAGAGAGGATAAAATGGATGTAGAGTGGATAAAATGGATGTAGAGTTCATAAAAATGGATGTAGAGTGGATAAAAATGGATGTAGATTGGATAAAATGGATGTGAAGTGGATAACAATGGATGTAGAGGGGATAAAAATGTATATAGGGTAGATAAAATGGATGTAGAGTTAAGAAAAATGGATGTAGAGTGGATATAATGGATGTAGAGAGGATAAAATGGATGTGGAGTGGATAACAATGGATGTAGAGTGGATAAAATGGATGTAGAGTGGATAAAATGGATGTAGAGAGGATAAAATGGATGTAGAGTGGATAAAATGGATGTAGAGTTCATAAAAATGGATGTAGAGTGGATAAAAATGGATGTAGATTGGATAAAATGGATGTGGAGTGGATAACAATGGATGTAGAGAGGATAAAAATGGATATAGGGTAGATAAAATGGATGTAGAGTTAATAAAAATGGATGTAGAGTGGATATAATGGATGTAGAGAGGATAAAAATGTATATAGGGTAGATAAAATGGATGTAGAGTTAATAAAAATGGATGTAGAGTGGATATAATGGATGTAGAGAGGATAAAATGGATGTGGAGTGGATAACAATGGATGTAGAGTGGATAAAATGGATGTAGAGTGGATAAAATGGATGTAGAGAGGATAAAATGGATGTAGAGTGGATAAAATGGATGTAGAGTTCATAAAAATGGATGTAGAGTGGATAAAAATGGATGTAGATTGGATAAAATGGATGTGGAGTGGATAACAATGGATGTAGAGAGGATAAAAATGTATATAGGGTAGATAAAATGGATGTAGAGTGGATAAAAATGGATGTAGAGTGGATAAAATGGATGTAGAGTAGATAAAATGGATGTAGAGTGGATAAAATGGATGTAGAGTTAATAAAATGGATGTAGAGTGGATATAATGGATGTAGAGAGGATAAAATGGATGTGGAGTGGATAACAATGGATGTAGAGTGGATAAAATGGATGTAGAGTGGATAAAATGGATGTAGAGAGGATAAAATGGATGTAGAGTGGATAAAATGGATGTAGAGTTCATAAAAATGGATGCAGAGTGGATAAAAATGGATGTAGATTGGATAAAATGGATGTGGAGTGGATAACAATGGATGTAGAGAGGATAAAAATGGATATAGGGTAGATAAAATGGATGTAGAGTTAATAAAAATGGATGTAGAGTGGATATAATGGATGTAGAGAGGATAAAATGGATGTGGAGTGGATAACAATGGATGTAGAGTGGATAAAATGGATGTAGAGTGGATAAAATGGATGAAGAGTGGATAAAATGATTGTAGAGCGGATAAAATGGATGTAGAGTAGATAAAAATGGACGTAGAGTGGATAAAATGGATGTAGAGTGGATAAAAATGGATGTAGAGTGGATAAAATGGATGTAGAGTGGATAAAAATGGATGTAGAGTATATAAATTGGATGTAGAGTAGATAAAATAAATGTAGAGTGGATAAAAATGGATGTCGAGTGGATAAAATGGATGTAGAGTGGATAAAATGGATGTAGAGTGGATAAAATGGATGTAGAGTTGATAAAATGGATGTAAAGTGGATAAAATGGATGTAGAGTTAATAAAAATGGATGTAGAGTGGAAATAATGGATGTAGAGAGGATAAAATGGATGTAGAGTGGATAAAATGGATGTAGAGTTCATAAAAATGGATGTAGAGTGGATAAAAATGGATGTAGAGTGGATAAAAATGGATGTAGAGTGGATAAAATGGATGTAGAGTGGATAAAAATGGATGTAGATTGGATAAAATGGATGTAGAGTGGATAAAAATGGATGTAGAGTGGATAAAATGGATGTAGAGTTAATAAAAATGGATGTAGAGTGGAAATAATGGATGTAGAGAGGATAAAATGGATGTAGAGTGGATAAAATGGATGTAGAGTTCATAAAAATGGATGTAGAGTGGATAAAATGGATGTAGAGTGGATAAAATGGATGTAGAGTTGATAAAATGGATGTAAAGTGGATAAAATGGATGTAGAGTTAATAAAAATGGATGTAGAGTGGAAATAATGGATGTAGAGAGGATAAAATGGATGTAGAGTGGATAAAATGGATGTAGAGTTCATAAAAATGGATGTAGAGTGGATAAAAATGGATGTAGATTGGATAAAATGGATGTGGAGTGGATAACAATGGATGTAGAGAGGATAAAAATGTATATAGGGTAGATAAAATGGATGTAGAGTTAAGAAAAATGGATGTAGAGTGGATATAATGGATGTAGAGAGGATAAAATGGATGTGGAGTGGATAACAATGGATGAAGAGTGGATAAAATGGATGTAGAGTGGATAAAATGGATGTAGAGAGGATAAAATGGATGTAGAGTGGATAAAATGGATGTAGAGTTCATAAAAATGGATGTAGAGTGGATAAAAATGGATGTAGATTGGATAAAATGGATGTGGAGTGGATAACAATGGATGTAGAGAGGATAAAAATGGATATAGGGTAGATAAAATGGATGTAGAGTTAATAAAAATGGATGTAGAGTGGATATAATGGATGTAGAGAGGATAAAATGGATGTGGAGTGGATAACAATGGATGTAGAGTGGATAAAATGGATGTAGAGTGGATAAAATGGATGTAGAGTGCATAAAAATGGATGTAGAGTGGATAAAAATGGATGTAGATTGGATAAAATGGATGTAGAGTGGATAAAAATGGATGTAGAGTATATAAATTGGATGTAGAGTAGATAAAATAAATGTAGAGTGGATAAAAATGGATGTCGAGTGGATAAAATGGATGTAGAGTGGATAAAATGGATGTAGAGTGGATAAAATGGATGTAGAGTGGATAAAATGGATGTAGAGTGGATAAAATGGATGTAGAGTAGACTAAATGGATGTAGAGTGGATAAAATGGATGTAGAGTTGATAAAATGGATGTAAAGTGGATAAAATGGATGTAGAGTGGATAAAATGGATGTAGAGTTCATAAAAATGGATGTAGAGTGGATAAAAATGGATGTAGATTGGATAAAATGGATGTAGAGTGGATAAAAATGGATGTAGAGTGGATAAAATGGATGTAGAGTTAATAAAAATGGATGTAGAGTGGAAATAATGGATGTAGAGAGGATAAAATGGATGTACAGTGGATAAAATGGATGTAGAGTGGATAAAATGGATGTAGAGTGGATAAAATGATTGTAGAGTGGATAAAATGGATGTAGAGTGGATAAAATGGATGTAGAGTGGATAAAAATGGATGTAGAGTGGATAAAATGGATGTAGAGTGGATAAAATGGTTGTAGAGTGGATAAAAATGGATGTAGAGTGGATAAAATGGATGTAGAGTGGATAAAATGGATGTAGAGTTGATAAAATGGATGTAAAGTGGATAAAATGGATGTAGAGTTAATAAAAATGGATGTAGAGTGGAAATAATGGATGTAGAGAGGATAAAATGGATGTAGAGTAGATAAAATGGATGTAGAGTGGATAAAATGGATGTAGAGTTGATAAAATGGATGTAAAGTGGATAAAATGGATGTAGAGTTAATAAAAATGGATGTAGAGTGGAAATAATGGATGTAGAGAGGATAAAATGGATGTAGAGTGGATAAAATGGATGTAGAGTTCATAAAAATGGATGTAGAGTGGATAAAAATGGATGTAGATTGGATAAAATGGATGTAGAGTGGATAAAAATGGATGTAGAGTGGATAAAATGGATGTAGAGTTAATAAAAATGGATGTAGAGTGGAAATAATGGATGTAGAGAGGATAAAATGGATGTAGAGTGGATAAAATGGATGTAGAGTTCATAAAAATGGATGTAGAGTGGATAAAATGGATGTAGAGTGGATAAAATGGATGTAGAGTTGATAAAATGGATGTAAAGTGGATAAAATGGATGTAGAGTTAATAAAAATGGATGTAGAGTGGAAATAATGGATGTAGAGAGGATAAAATGGATGTAGAGTGGATAAAATGGATGTAGAGTTCATAAAAATGGATGTAGAGTGGATAAAAATGGATGTAGATTGGATAAAATGGATGTGAAGTGGATAACAATGGATGTAGAGGGGATAAAAATGTATATAGGGTAGATAAAATGGATGTAGAGTTAAGAAAAATGGATGTAGAGTGGATATAATGGATGTAGAGAGGATAAAATGGATGTAGAGTGGATAACAATGGATGTAGAGTGGATAAAATGGATGTAGAGTGGATAAAATGGATGTAGAGAGGATAAAATGGATGTAGAGTGGATAAAATGGATGTAGAGTTCATAAAAATGGATGTAGAGTGGATAAAAATGGATGTAGATTGGATAAAATGGATGTGGAGTGGATAACAATGGATGTAGAGAGGATAAAAATGGATATAGGGTAGATAAAATGGATGTAGAGTTAATAAAAATGGATGTAGAGTGGATATAATGGATGTAGAGAGGATAAAAATGTATATAGGGTAGATAAAATGGATGTAGAGTTAATAAAAATGGATGTAGAGTGGATATAATGGATGTAGAGAGGATAAAATGGATGTGGAGTGGATAACAATGGATGTAGAGTGGATAAAATGGATGTAGAGTGGATAAAATGGATGTAGAGAGGATAAAATGGATGTAGAGTGGATAAAATGGATGTAGAGTTCATAAAAATGGATGTAGAGTGGATAAAAATGGATGTAGATTGGATAAAATGGATGTGGAGTGGATAACAATGGATGTAGAGAGGATAAAAATGTATATAGGGTAGATAAAATGGATGTAGAGTGGATAAAAATGGATGTAGAGTGGATAAAATGGATGTAGAGTAGATAAAATGGATGTAGAGTGGATAAAATGGATGTAGAGTTAATAAAATGGATGTAGAGTGGATATAATGGATGTAGAGAGGATAAAATGGATGTGGAGTGGATAACAATGGATGTAGAGTGGATAAAATGGATGTAGAGTGGATAAAATGGATGTAGAGAGGATAAAATGGATGTAGAGTGGATAAAATGGATGTAGAGTTCATAAAAATGGATGCAGAGTGGATAAAAATGGATGTAGATTGGATAAAATGGATGTGGAGTGGATAACAATGGATGTAGAGAGGATAAAAATGGATATAGGGTAGATAAAATGGATGTAGAGTTAATAAAAATGGATGTAGAGTGGATATAATGGATGTAGAGAGGATAAAATGGATGTGGAGTGGATAACAATGGATGTAGAGTGGATAAAATGGATGTAGAGTGGATAAAATGGATGAAGAGTGGATAAAATGATTGTAGAGCGGATAAAATGGATGTAGAGTAGATAAAAATGGACGTAGAGTGGATAAAATGGATGTAGAGTGGATAAAAATGGATGTAGAGTGGATAAAATGGATGTAGAGTGGATAAAAATGGATGTAGAGTATATAAATTGGATGTAGAGTAGATAAAATAAATGTAGAGTGGATAAAAATGGATGTCGAGTGGATAAAATGGATGTAGAGTGGATAAAATGGATGTAGAGTGGATAAAATGGATGTAGAGTTGATAAAATGGATGTAAAGTGGATAAAATGGATGTAGAGTTAATAAAAATGGATGTAGAGTGGAAATAATGGATGTAGAGAGGATAAAATGGATGTAGAGTGGATAAAATGGATGTAGAGTTCATAAAAATGGATGTAGAGTGGATAAAAATGGATGTAGAGTGGATAAAAATGGATGTAGAGTGGATAAAATGTATGTAGAGTGGATAAAAATGGATGTAGAGAGGATAAAATGGATGTAGAGTGGATAAAAATGGATGTAGAGTGGATAAAATGGATGTAGAGTTGATAAAAATGGATGTAGAGTGGATAAAATGGATGTAGAGTAGATAAAATGGATGTAGAGTGGATAAAATGGATGTAGAGTTGATAAAATGGATGTAAAGTGGATAAAATGGATGTAGAGTTAATAAAAATGGATGTAGAGTGGAAATAATGGATGTAGAGAGGATAAAATGGATGTAGAGTGGATAAAATGGATGTAGAGTTCATAAAAATGGATGTAGAGTGGATAAAAATGGATGTAGATTGGATAAAATGGATGTAGAGAGGATAAAAATGGATGTAGAGTGGATAAAATGGATGTAGAGTTAATAAAAATGGATGTAGAGTGGAAATAATGGATGTAGAGAGGATAAAATGGATGTAGAGTGGATAAAATGGATGTAGAGTTCATAAAAATGGATGTAGAGTGGATAAAATGGATGTAGAGTGGATAAAATGGATGTAGAGTTGATAAAATGGATGTAAAGTGGATAAAATGGATGTAGAGTTAATAAAAATGGATGTAGAGTGGAAATAATGGATGTAGAGAGGATAAAATGGATGTAGAGTGGATAAAATGGATGTAGAGTTCATAAAAATGGATGTAGAGTGGATAAAAATGGATGTAGATTGGATAAAATGGATGTGGAGTGGATAACAATGGATGTAGAGAGGATAAAAATGTATATAGGGTAGATAAAATGGATGTAGAGTTAAGAAAAATGGATGTAGAGTGGATATAATGGATGTAGAGAGGATAAAATGGATGTGGAGTGGATAACAATGGATGAAGAGTGGATAAAATGGATGTAGAGTGGATAAAATGGATGTAGAGAGGATAAAATGGATGTAGAGTGGATAAAATGGATGTAGAGTTCATAAAAATGGATGTAGAGTGGATAAAAATGGATGTAGATTGGATAAAATGGATGTGGAGTGGATAACAATGGATGTAGAGAGGATAAAAATGGATATAGGGTAGATAAAATGGATGTAGAGTTAATAAAAATGGATGTAGAGTGGATATAATGGATGTAGAGAGGATAAAATGGATGTGGAGTGGATAACAATGGATGTAGAGTGGATAAAATGGATGTAGAGTGGATAAAATGGATGTAGAGTGCATAAAAATGGATGTAGAGTGGATAAAAATGGATGTAGATTGGATAAAATGGATGTAGAGTGGATAAAAATGGATGTAGAGTATATAAATTGGATGTAGAGTAGATAAAATAAATGTAGAGTGGATAAAAATGGATGTCGAGTGGATAAAATGGATGTAGAGTGGATAAAATGGATGTAGAGTGGATAAAATGGATGTAGAGTGGATAAAATGGATGTAGAGTGGATAAAATGGATGTAGAGTAGACTAAATGGATGTAGAGTGGATAAAATGGATGTAGAGTTGATAAAATGGATGTAAAGTGGATAAAATGGATGTAGAGTGGATAAAATGGATGTAGAGTTCATAAAAATGGATGTAGAGTGGATAAAAATGGATGTAGATTGGATAAAATGGATGTAGAGTGGATAAAAATGGATGTAGAGTGGATAAAATGGATGTAGAGTTAATAAAAATGGATGTAGAGTGGAAATAATGGATGTAGAGAGGATAAAATGGATGTACAGTGGATAAAATGGATGTAGAGTGGATAAAATGGATGTAGAGTGGATAAAATGATTGTAGAGTGGATAAAATGGATGTAGAGTGGATAAAATGGATGTAGAGTGGATAAAAATGGATGTAGAGTGGATAAAATGGATGTAGAGTGGATAAAATGGTTGTAGAGTGGATAAAAATGGATGTAGAGTGGATAAAATGGATGTAGAGTGGATAAAATGGATGTAGAGTTGATAAAATGGATGTAAAGTGGATAAAATGGATGTAGAGTTAATAAAAATGGATGTAGAGTGGAAATAATGGATGTAGAGAGGATAAAATGGATGTAGAGTAGATAAAATGGATGTAGAGTGGATAAAATGGATGTAGAGTTGATAAAATGGATGTAAAGTGGATAAAATGGATGTAGAGTTAATAAAAATGGATGTAGAGTGGAAATAATGGATGTAGAGAGGATAAAATGGATGTAGAGTGGATAAAATGGATGTAGAGTTCATAAAAATGGATGTAGAGTGGATAAAAATGGATGTAGATTGGATAAAATGGATGTAGAGTGGATAAAAATGGATGTAGAGTGGATAAAATGGATGTAGAGTTAATAAAAATGGATGTAGAGTGGAAATAATGGATGTAGAGAGGATAAAATGGATGTAGAGTGGATAAAATGGATGTAGAGTTCATAAAAATGGATGTAGAGTGGATAAAATGGATGTAGAGTGGATAAAATGGATGTAGAGTTGATAAAATGGATGTAAAGTGGATAAAATGGATGTAGAGTTAATAAAAATGGATGTAGAGTGGAAATAATGGATGTAGAGAGGATAAAATGGATGTAGAGTGGATAAAATGGATGTAGAGTTCATAAAAATGGATGTAGAGTGGATAAAAATGGATGTAGATTGGATAAAATGGATGTGGAGTGGATAACAATGGATGTAGAGAGGATAAAAATGTATATAGGGTAGATAAAATGGATGTAGAGTTAATAAAAATGGATGTAGAGTGGATATAATGGATGTAGAGAGGATAAAATGGATGTGGAGTGGATAACAATGGATGTAGAGTGGATAAAATGGATGTAGAGTTGATAAAAATGGATGTAGAGTGGATAAAATGGATGTAGAGTAGATAAAATGGATGTAGAGTGGATAAAATGGATGTAGAGTTGATAAAATGGATGTAAAGTGGATAAAATGGATGTAGAGTTAATAAAAATGGATGTAGAGTGGAAATAATGGATGTAGAGAGGATAAAATGGATGTAGAGTGGATAAAATGGATGTAGAGTAGATAAAATGGATGTAGAGTGGATAAAATGGATGTAGAGTTGATAAAATGGATGTAAAGTGGATAAAATGAATGTAGAGTTAATAAAAATGGATGTAGAGTGGAAATAATGGATGTAGAGAGGATAAAATGGATGTAGAGTGGATAAAATGGATGTAGAGTTCATAAAAATGGATGTAGAGTGGATAAAAATGGATGTAGATTGGATAAAATGGATGTAGAGTGGATAAAAATGGATGTAGAGTGGATAAAATGGATGTAGAGTTAATAAAAATGGATGTAGAGTGGAAATAATGGATGTAGAGAGGATAAAATGGATGTAGAGTGGATAAAATGGATGTAGAGTTCATAAAAATGGATGTAGAGTGGATAAAATGGATGTAGAGTGGATAAAATGATTGTAGAGTGGATAAAATGGATGTAGAGTGGATAAAAATGGATGTAGAGTGGATAAAATGGATGTAGAATGGATAAAATGGATGTAAAGTTGATAAAAATGGATGTCGAGTGGATAAAATGGATGTAGAGTGGATAAAAATAGATGTAGAGAGAATAAAATGGAAGTAGAGTGGATAAAAATGGATGTAGAGTGGATAAAAATGGATGTAGAGTGGATAAAATGGATGTAGAGTGGATAAAAATGGATGTAGAGAGGATAAAATGGATGTAGAGTGGATAAAATGGATGTACAGTTAATAAAAATGGATGTAGAGTGGAAATAATGGATGTAGAGAGGATAAAATGGATGTAGAATGGATAAAATGGATTTAGAGTTCATAAAAATGGATGTAGAGTGGATAAAAATGGATGTAGATTGGATAAAATGGATGTAGAGTGGATAAAATGGATGTAGAGTTCATAAAAATGGATGTAGAGTGGATAAAAATGGATGTAGATTGGATAAAATGGATGTGGAGTGGATAACAATGGATGTAGAGAGGATAAAAATGGATATAGGGTAGATAAAATGGATGTAGAGTTAATAAAAATGGATGTAGAGTGGATATAATGGATGTAGAGAGGATAAAATGGATGTGGAGTGGATAACAATGGATGTAGAGTGGATAAAATGGATGTAGAGTGGTTAAAATGGATGTAGAGTGGATAAAATGGTTGTAGTGTGGATAAAATGGATGTAGAGTGGATAAAAATGGATGTAGAGTGGATAAAATGGATGTAGAGTGGATAAAAATGGATGTAGAGTGGATAAAATGGATGTACATTTAATAAAAATGGATGTAGAGTGGATAAAAATGGATGTAGAGTGGATAAAAATGGATGTAGATTGGATAAAATGGATGTAGAGTTAATAAAAGTGGATGTAGAGTGGATAAAATGGATGTAGAGATGATAAAAATGGATGTAGAGTGGATAAAAATGGATGTAGATTGGATAAAATGGATGTAGAGTGGATAAAAATGGATGTAGAGTATATAAATTGGATGTAGAGTATATAAAATGGATGTAGAGTGGATAAAAATGGATGTCGAGTGGATAAAATGGATATAGAGTGGATAAACATGGATGTAGATTGGATAAAATGGATGTAGAGTTGATAAAAATGGATGTAGAGTGGATAAAATGGATGTAGAGTTAATAAAAATGGATGTAGAGTGGAAATAATGGATGTAGAGAGGATAAAATGGATGTAGAGTGGATAAAAATGGATGTAGATTGGATAAAATGGATGTAGAGTTAATAAAAGTGGATGTAGAGTGGATAAAATGGATGTAGAGTTGATAAAAATGGATGTAGAGTGGATAAAAATGGATGTAGATTGGATAAAATGGATGTAGAGTGGATAAAAATGGATGTAGAGTAGATAAAATAGATGTAGAGTGGATAAAAATGGATGTAGAGTGGATAAAAATGGATGTAGATTGGATAAAATGGATGTAGAGTTAATAAAAGTGGATGTAGAGTGGATAAAATGGATGTAGAGTTGATAAAAATGGATGTAGAGTGGATAAAAATGGATGTAGATTGGATAAAATGGATGTAGAGTGGATAAAAATGGATGTAGATTGGATAAAATGGATGTAGAGTTAATAAAAATGGATGTAGAGTGGATAAAATGGATGTATAGTGGATAAAAATGGATGTAGAGTAGATAAAATAGATGTAGAGTGGATAAAAATGGATGTAGAGTGGATAAAAATGGATGTAGATTGGATAAAATGGATGTAGAGTTAATAAAAGTGGATGTAGAGTGGATAAAATGGATGTAGAGTTGATAAAAATGGATGTAGAGTGGATAAAAATGGATGTAGATTGGATAAAATGGATGTAGAGTGGATAAAAATGGATGTAGATTATATAAATTGGATGTAGAGTATATAAAATGGATGTAGAGTGGATAAAAATGGATGTCGAGTGGATAAAATGGATGTAGAGTGGATAAAAATGGATGTAGATTGGATAAAATGGATGTAGAGTTAATAAAAATGGATGTAGAGTGGATAAAATGGATGTATAGTGGATAAAAATGGATGTAGAGTAGATAAAATAGATGTAGAGTGGATAAAAATGGATGTAGAGTGGATAAAAATGGATGTAGATTGGATAAAATGGATGTAGAGTTAATAAAAGTGGATGTAGAGTGGATAAAATGGATGTAGAGTTGATAAAAATGGATGTAGAGTGGATAAAAATGGATGTAGATTGGATAAAATGGATGTAGAGTGGATAAAAATGGATGTAGATTATATAAATTGGATGTAGAGTATATAAAATGGATGTAGAGTGGATAAAAATGGATGTCGAGTGGATAAAATGGATGTAGAGTGGATAAAAATGGATCTAGATTGGACAAAATGGATGTAGAGTTAATAAAAATGGATGTAGAGTGGATAAAATGGATGTATAGTGGATGAAAATGGATGTAGAGTAGATAAAATAGATGTAGAGTGGATAAAAATGGATGTAGAGTGGATAAAATGGATGTCGAGTGGATAAAATGGATGTAGAGTGGATAAAAATAGATGTAGAGTGGATAAAAATGGATGTAGAGTGGATACAATGGATGTAGAGTGGATAAAATGGATGTAGAGTGGATAAAAATAGATGTAGAGTGGATAAAATTGATGTAGAGTGCATAAAAATGGATGTTGAGTGGATAAAATGGATGTAGAGTGGATAAAATGGATGTACATTTAATAAAAATGGATGTAGAGTGGATAAAAATGGATGTAGAGTGGATAAAAATGGATGTAGATTGGATAAAATGGATGTAGAGTTAATAAAAGTGGATGTAGAGTGGATAAAATGGATGTAGAGTTGATAAAAATGGATGTAGAGTGGATAAAAATGGATGTAGATTGGATAAAATGGATGTAGAGTGGATAAAATGGATGTAGAGTATATAAATTGGATGTAGAGTATATAAAATGGATGTAGAGTGGATAAAAATGGATGTCGAGTGGATAAAATGGATGTAGAGTGGATAAAAATGGATGTAGATTGGATAAAATGGATGTAGAGTGGATGAAAATGGATGTAGAGTGGATAAAATGGATGTAGAGTAGATAAAATGGATGTAGAGTGGATAAAATGGATGTAGAGTTAATAAAATGGATGTAGAGTGGAAATAATGGATGTAGAGAGGATAAAATGGATGTAGAGTTCATAAAAATGGATGTAGAGTGGATAAAAATGGATGTAGATTGGATAAAATGGATGTGGAGTGGATAACAATGGATGTAGAGAGGATAAAAATGTATATAGGGTAGATAAAATGGATGTAGAGTGGATGAAAATGGATGTAGAGTGGATAAAATGGATGTAGAGTAGATAAAATGGATGTAGAGTGGATAAAATGGATGTAGAGTTAATAAAATGGATGTAGAGTGGATATAATGGATGTAGAGAGGATAAAATGGATGTGGAGTGGATAACAATGGATGTAGAGTGGATAAAATGGATGTAGAGTGGATAAAATGGATGTAGAGAGGATAAAATGGATGTAGAGTGGATAAAAATGGATGTAGATTGGATAAAATGGATGTAGAGTGGATGAAAATGGATGTAGAGTGGATAAAATGGATGTAGAGTAGATAAAATGGATGTAGAGTGGATAAAATGGATGTAGAGTTAATAAAATGGATGTAGAGTGGAAATAATGGATGTAGAGAGGATAAAATGGATGTAGAGTTCATAAAAATGGATGTAGAGTGGATAAAAATGGATGTAGATTGGATAAAATGGATGTGGAGTGGATAACAATGGATGTAGAGAGGATAAAAATGTATATAGGGTAGATAAAATGGATGTAGAGTGGATGAAAATGGATGTAGAGTGGATAAAATGGATGTAGAGTAGATAAAATGGATGTAGAGTGGATAAAATGGATGTAGAGTTAATAAAATGGATGTAGAGTGGATATAATGGATGTAGAGAGGATAAAATGGATGTGGAGTGGATAACAATGGATGTAGAGTGGATAAAATGGATGTAGAGTGGATAAAATGGATGTAGAGAGGATAAAATGGATGTAGTGTGGATAAAATGGATGTAGAGTTCATAAAAATGGATGCAGAGTGGATAAAAATGGATGTAGATTGGATAAAATGGATGTGGAGTGGATAACAATGGATGTAGAGAGGATAAAAATGGATATAGGGTAGATAAAATGGATGTAGAGTTAATAAAAATGGATGTAGAGTGGATATAATGGATGTAGAGAGGATAAAATGGATGTGGAGTGGATAACAATGGATGTAGAGTGGATAAAATGGATGTAGAGTGGATAAAATGGATGAAGAGTGGATAAAATGATTGTAGAGCGGATAAAATGGATGTAGAGTAGATAAAAATGGACGTAGAGTGGATAAAATGGATGTAGAGTGGATAAAATGGATGTAGAGTGGATAAAAATGCATGTAGAGTATATAAATTGGATGTAGAGTAGATAAAATAAATGTAGAGTGGATAAAAATGGATGTCGAGTGGATAAAATGGATGTAGAGTGGATAAAATGGATGTAGAGTGGATAAAATGGATGTAGAGTTGATAAAATGGATGTAGAGTGGATAAAATGGATGTAGAGTTCATAAAAATGGATGTAGAGTGGATAAAATGGATGTAGAGAGGATAAAATGGATGTAGAGTGGATAAAATGGATGTAGAGTTCATAAAAATGGATGTAGAGTGGATAAAAATGGATGTAGATTGGATAAAATGGATGTGGAGTGGATAACAATGGATGTAGAGAGGATAAAAATGGATATAGGGTAGATAAAATGGATGTAGAGTTAATAAAAATGGATGTAGAGTGGATATAATGGATGTAGAGAGGATAAAATGGATGTGGAGTGGATAACAATGGATGTAGAGAGGATAAAAATGTATATAGGGTAGATAAAATGGATGTAGAGTTAAGAAAAATGGATGTAGAGTGGATATAATGGATGTAGAGAGGATAAAATGGATGTGGAGTGGATAACAATGGATGTAGAGTGGATAAAATGGATGTAGAGTGGATAAAATGGATGTAGAGA
The DNA here is from genome assembly GCA_933228935.1 of Pemphredon lugubris. NCBI lineage: Eukaryota > Metazoa > Arthropoda > Insecta > Hymenoptera > Crabronidae > Pemphredon > Pemphredon lugubris. Next base: position 50,642,857 of record OW121816.1, read on the forward strand.
GGATAAAATGGATGTAGAGTGGATAAAATGGATGTAGAGTTCATAAAAATGGATGTAGAGTGGATAAAAATGGATGTAGATTGGATAAAATGGATGTGGAGTGGATAACAATGGATGTAGAGAGGATAAAAATGGATATAGGGTAGATAAAATGGATGTAGAGTTAATAAAAATGGATGTAGAGTGGATATAATGGATGTAGAGAGGATAAAAATGTATATAGGGTAGATAAAATGGATGTAGAGTTAATAAAAATGGATGTAGAGTGGATAAAAATGGATGTCGAGTGGATAAAATGGATGTAGAGTGGATAAAAATGGATGTAGATTGGACAAAATGGATGTAGAGTTAATAAAAATGGATGTAGAGTGGATAAAATGGATGTGTAGTGGATGAAAATGGATGTAGAGTAGATAAAATAGATGTAGAGTGGATAAAAATGGATGTAGAGTGGATAAAATGGATGTCGAGTGGATAAAATGGATGTAGAGTGGATAAAAATAGATGTAGAGTGGATAAAAATGGATGTAGAGTGGATACAATGGATGTAGAGTGGATAAAATGGATGTAGAGTGGATAAAAATGGATGTAGAGTGGATAAAATGGATGTAGAGTGCATAAAAATGGATGTTGAGTGGATAAAATGGATGTAGAGTGGATAAAATGGATGTACATTTAATAAAAATGGATGTAGAGTGGATAAAAATGGATGTAGAGTGGATAAAAATGGATGTAGATTGGATAAAATGGATGTAGAGTTAATAAAAGTGGATGTAGAGTGGATAAAATGGATGTAGAGTTGATAAAAATGGATGTAGAGTGGATAAAAATGGATGTAGATTGGATAAAATGGATGTAGAGTGGATAAAATGGATGTAGAGTATATAAATTGGATGTAGAGTATATAAAATGGATGTAGAGTGGATAAAAATGGATGTAGATTGGATAAAATGGATGTAGAGTGGATGAAAATGGATGTAGAGTGGATAAAATGGATGTAGAGTAGATAAAATGGATGTAGAGTGGATAAAATGGATGTAGAGTTAATAAAATGGATGTAGAGTGGAAATAATGGATGTAGAGAGGATAAAATGGATGTAGAGTTCATAAAAATGGATGTAGAGTGGATAAAAATGGATGTAGATTGGATAAAATGGATGTGGAGTGGATAACAATGGATGTAGAGAGGATAAAAATGTATATAGGGTAGATAAAATGGATGTAGAGTGGATAAAAATGGATGTAGAGTGGATAAAATGGATGTAGAGTAGATAAAATGGATGTAGAGTGGATAAAATGGATGTAGAGTTAATAAAATGGATGTAGAGTGGATATAATGGATGTAGAGAGGATAAAATGGATGTGGAGTGGATAACAATGGATGTAGAGTGGATAAAATGGATGTAGAGTGGATAAAATGGATGTAGAGAGGATAAAATGGATGTAGAGTGGATAAAATGGATGTAGAGTTCATAAAAATGGATGCAGAGTGGATAAAAATGGATGTAGATTGGATAAAATGGATGTGGAGTGGATAACAATGGATGTAGAGAGGATAAAAATGGATATAGGGTAGATAAAATGGATGTAGAGTTAATAAAAATGGATGTAGAGTGGATATAATGGATGTAGAGAGGATAAAATGGATGTGGAGTGGATAACAATGGATGTAGAGTGGATAAAATGGATGTAGAGTGGATAAAATGGATGTAGAGTGGATAAAATGATTGTAGAGCGGATAAAATGGATGTAGAGTAGATAAAAATGGACGTAGAGTGGATAAAATGGATGTAGAGTGGATAAAAATGGATGTAGAGTGGATAAAATGGATGTAGAGTGGATAAAAATGGATGTAGAGTATATAAATTGGATGTAGAGTAGATAAAATAAATGTAGAGTGGATAAAAATGGATGTCGAGTGGATAAAATGGATGTAGAGTGGATAAAATGGATGTAGAGTGGATAAAATGGATGTAGAGTTGATAAAATGGATGTAAAGTGGATAAAATGGATGTAGAGTTAATAAAAATGGATGTAGAGTGGAAATAATGGATGTAGAGAGGATAAAATGGATGTAGAGTGGATAAAATGGATGTAGAGTTCATAAAAATGGATGTAGAGTGGATAAAAATGGATGTAGAGTGGATAAAAATGGATGTAGAGTGGATAAAATGGATGTAGAGTGGATAAAAATGGATGTAGAGAGGATAAAATGGATGTAGAGTGGATAAAAATGGATGTAGAGTGGATAAAATGGATGTAGAGTTGATAAAAATGGATGTAGAGTGGATAAAATGGATGTAGAGTAGATAAAATGGATGTAGAGTGGATAAAATGGATGTAGAGTTGATAAAATGGATGTAAAGTGGATAAAATGGATGTAGAGTTAATAAAAATGGATGTAGAGTGGAAATAATGGATGTAGAGAGGATAAAATGGATGTAGAGTGGATAAAATGGATGTAGAGTTCATAAAAATGGATGTAGAGTGGATAAAAATGGATGTAGATTGGATAAAATGGATGTAGAGTGGATAACAATGGATGTAGAGAGGATAAAAATGTATATAGGGTAGATAAAATGGATGTAGAGTTAAGAAAAATGGATGTAGAGTGGATATAATGGATGTAGAGAGGATAAAAATGTATATAGGGTAGATAAAATGGATGTAGAGTTAAGAAAAATGGATGTAGAGTGGATATAATGGATGTAGAGAGGATAAAATGGATGTGGAGTGGATAACAATGGATGTAGAGTGGATAAAATGGATGTAGAGTGGATAAAATGGATGTAGAGAGGATAAAATGGATGTAGAGTGGATAAAATGGATGTAGAGTTCATAAAAATGGATGTAGAGTGGATAAAATGGATGTATAGTGGATAAAATGGATGTATAGTGGATGAAAATGGATGTAGAGTAGATAAAATAGATGTAGAGTGGATAAAAATGGATGTAGAGTGGATAAAATGGATGTAGAGTGGATAAAATGGATGTAGAGTGGATAAAAATGGATGTAGAGTGGATAAAATGGATGTAGAGTGCATAAAAATGGATGTTGAGTGGATAAAATGGATGTAGAGTGGATAAAATGGATGTACATTTAATAAAAATGGATGTAGAGTGGATAAAAATGGATGTAGAGTGGATAAAAATGGATGTAGATTGGATAAAATGGATGTAGAGTTAATAAAAGTGGATGTAGCGTGGATAAAATGGATGTAGAGTTGATAAAAATGGATGTAGAGTGGATAAAAATGGATGTAGATTGGATAAAATGGATGTAGAGTGGATAAAATGGATGTAGAGTATATAAATTGGATGTAGAGTATATAAAATGGATGTAGAGTGGATAAAAATGGATGTAGATTGGATAAAATGGATGTAGAGTGGATGAAAATGGATGTAGAGTGGATAAAATGGATGTAGAGTAGATAAAATGGATGTAGAGTGGATAAAATGGATGTAGAGTTAATAAAATGGATGTAGAGTGGAAATAATGGATGTAGAGAGGATAAAATGGATGTAGAGTTCATAAAAAAGGATGTAGAGTGGATAAAAATGGATGTAGATTGGATAAAATGGATGTGGAGTGGATAACAATGGATGTAGAGAGGATAAAAATGTATATAGGGTAGATAAAATGGATGTAGAGTGGATGAAAATGGATGTAGAGTGGATAAAATGGATGTAGAGTGGATAAAAATGGATGTAGAGTATATAAATTGGATGTAGAGTAGATAAAATAAATGTAGAGTGGATAAAAATGGATGTCGAGTGGATAAAATGGATGTAGAGTGGATAAAATGGATGTAGAGTTGATAAAATGGATGTAAAGTGGATAAAATGGATGTAGAGTTAATAAAAATGGATGTAGAGTGGAAATAATGGATGTAGAGAGGATAAAATGGATGTAGAGTGGATAAAATGGATGTAGAGTTCATAAAAATGGATGTAGAGTGGATAAAATGGATGTAGAGTTAATAAAAATGGATGTAGAGTGGAAATAATGGATGTAGAGAGGATAAAATGGATGTAGAGTGGATAAAATGGATGTAGAGTTCATAAAAATGGATGTAGAGTGGATAAAATGGATGTAGAGTGGATAAAATGGATGTAGAGTTGATAAAATGGATGTAAAGTGGATAAAATGGATGTAGAGTTAATAAAAATGGATGTAGAGTGGAAATAATGGATGTAGAGAGGATAAAATGGATGTGGAGTGGATAACAATGGATGTAGAGTGGATAAAATGGATGTAGAGTGGATAAAATGGATGTAGAGAGGATAAAATGGATGTAGAGTGGATAAAATGGATGTAGAGTTCATAAAAATGGATGTAGAGTGGATAAAAATGGATGTAGATTGGATAAAATGGATGTGGAGTGGATAACAATGGATGTAGAGAGGATAAAAATGGATATAGGGTAGATAAAATGGATGTAGAGTTAATAAAAATGGATGTAGAGTGGATATAATGGATGTAGAGAGGATAAAATGGATGTGGAGTGGATAACAATGGATGTAGAGAGGATAAAAATGTATATAGGGTAGATAAAATGGATGTAGAGTTAAGAAAAATGGATGTAGAGTGGATATAATGGATGTAGAGAGGATAAAATGGATGTGGAGTGGATAACAATGGATGTAGAGTGGATAAAATGGATGTAGAGTGGATACAATGGATGTAGAGAGGATAAAATGGATGTAGAGTGGATAAAATGGATGTAGAGTTCATAAAAATGGATGTAGAGTGGATAAAAATGGATGTAGATTGGATAAAATGGATGTGGAGTGGATAACAATGGATGTAGAGAGGATAAAAATGGATATAGGGTAGATAAAATGGATGTAGAGTTAATAAAAATGGATGTAGAGTGGATATAATGGATGTAGAGAGGATAAAAATGTATATAGGGTAGATAAAATGGATGTAGAGTTAATAAAAATGGATGTAGAGTGGATATAATGGATGTAGAGAGGATAAAATGGATGTGGAGTGGATAACAATGGATGTAGAGTGGATAAAATGGATGTAGAGTGGATAAAATGGATGAAGAGTGGATAAAATGATTGTAGAGTGGATAAAATGGATGTAGAGTAGATAAAAATGGACGTAGAGTGGATAAAATGGATGTAGAGTGGATAAAAATGGATGTAGAGTGGATAAAATGGATGTAGAGTGCATAAAAATGGATGTAGAGTGGATAAAAATGGATGTAGATTGGATAAAATGGATGTAGAGTGGATAAAAATGGATGTAGAGTATATAAATTGGATGTAGAGTAGATAAAATAAATGTAGAGTGGATAAAAATGGATGTAGAGTGGATAAAATGGATGTAGAGTGGATAAAAATGGATGTCGAGTGGATAAAATGGATGTAGAGTGGATAAAAATGGATGTAGATTGGACAAAATGGATGTAGAGTTAATAAAAATGGATGTAGAGTGGATAAAATGGATGTATAGTGGATGAAAATGGATGTAGAGTAGATAAAATAGATGTAGAGTGGATAAAAATGGATGTAGAGTGGATAAAATGGATGTAGAGTGGATAAAATGGATGTAGAGTGGATAAAAATGGATGTAGAGTGGATAAAATGGATGTAGAGTGCATAAAAATGGATGTTGAGTGGATAAAATGGATGTAGAGTGGATAAAATGGATGTACATTTAATAAAAATGGATGTAGAGTGGATAAAAATGGATGTAGAGTGGATAAAAATGGATGTAGATTGGATAAAATGGATGTAGAGTTAATAAAAGTGGATGTAGAGTGGATAAAATGGATGTAGAGTTGATAAAAATGGATGTAGAGTGGATAAAAATGGATGTAGATTGGATAAAATGGATGTAGAGTGGATAAAATGGATGTAGAGTATATAAATTGGATGTAGAGTATATAAAATGGATGTAGAGTGGATAAAAATGGATGTAGATTGGATAAAATGGATGTAGAGTGGATGAAAATGGATGTAGAGTGGATAAAATGGATGTAGAGTAGATAAAATGGATGTAGAGTGGATAAAATGGATGTAGAGTTAATAAAATGGATGTAGAGTGGAAATAATGGATGTAGAGAGGATAAAATGGATGTAGAGTTCATAAAAATGGATGTAGAGTGGATAAAAATGGATGTAGATTGGATAAAATGGATGTGGAGTGGATAACAATGGATGTAGAGAGGATAAAAATGTATATAGGGTAGATAAAATGGATGTAGAGTGGATAAAAATGGATGTAGAGTGGATAAAATGGATGTAGAGTAGATAAAATGGATGTAGAGTGGATAAAATGGATGTAGAGTTAATAAAATGGATGTAGAGTGGATATAATGGATGTAGAGAGGATAAAATGGATGTGGAGTGGATAACAATGGATGTAGAGTGGATAAAATGGATGTAGAGTGGATAAAATGGATGTAGAGAGGATAAAATGGATGTAGAGTGGATAAAATGGATGTAGAGTTCATAAAAATGGATGCAGAGTGGATAAAAATGGATGTAGATTGGATAAAATGGATGTGGAGTGGATAACAATGGATGTAGAGAGGATAAAAATGGATATAGGGTAGATAAAATGGATGTAGAGTTAATAAAAATGGATGTAGAGTGGATATAATGGATGTAGAGAGGATAAAATGGATGTGGAGTTGATAAAAATGGATGTAGAGTGGATAAAATGGATGTAGAGTGGATAAAATGGATGAAGAGTGGATAAAATGATTGTAGAGCGGATAAAATGGATGTAGAGTAGATAAAAATGGACGTAGAGTGGATAAAATGGATGTAGAGTGGATAAAAATGGATGTAGAGTGGATAAAATGGATGTAGAGTGGATAAAAATGGATGTAGAGTATATAAATTGGATGTAGAGTAGATAAAATAAATGTAGAGTGGATAAAAATGGATGTCGAGTGGATAAAATGGATGTAGAGTGGATAAAATGGATGTAGAGTGGATAAAATGGATGTAGAGTTGATAAAATGGATGTAAAGTGGATAAAATGGATGTAGAGTTAATAAAAATGGATGTAGAGTGGAAATAATGGATGTAGAGAGGATAAAATGGATGTAGAGTGGATAAAATGGATGTAGAGTTCATAAAAATGGATGTAGAGTGGATAAAAATGGATGTAGAGTGGATAAAAATGGATGTAGAGTGGATAAAATGGATGTAGAGTGGATAAAAATGGATGTAGAGAGGATAAAATGGATGTAGAGTGGATAAAAATGGATGTAGAGTGGATAAAATGGATGTAGAGTTGATAAAAATGGATGTAGAGTGGATAAAATGGATGTAGAGTAGATAAAATGGATGTAGAGTGGATAAAATGGATGTAGAGTTGATAAAATGGATGTAAAGTGGATAAAATGGATGTAGAGTTAATAAAAATGGATGTAGAGTGGAAATAATGGATGTAGAGAGGATAAAATGGATGTAGAGTGGATAAAATGGATGTAGAGTTCATAAAAATGGATGTAGAGTGGATAAAAATGGATGTAGATTGGATAAAATGGATGTAGAGTGGATAAAAATGGATGTAGAGTGGATAAAATGGATGTAGAGTTAATGAAAATGGATGTAGAGTGGAAATAATGGATGTAGAGAGGATAAAATGGATGTAGAGTGGTTAAAATGGATGTAGAGTTCATAAAAATGGATGTAGAGTGGATAAAATGGATGTAGAGTGGATAAAATGGATGTAGAGTTGATAAAATGGATGTAAAGTGGATAAAATGGATGTAGAGTTAATAAAAATGGATGTAGAGTGGAAATAATGGATGTAGAGAGGATAAAATGGATGTAGAGTGGATAAAATGGATGTAGAGTTCATAAAAATGGATGTAGAGTGGATAAAAATGGATGTAGATTGGATAAAATGGATGTGGAGTGGATAACAATGGATGTAGAGAGGATAAAAATGTATTTAGTGTTGATAAAATGGATGTAGAGTTAAGAAAAATGGATGTAGAGTGGATATAATGGATGTAGAGAGGATAAAATGGATGTGGAGTGGATAACAATGGATGTAGAGTGGATAAAATGGATGTAGAGTGGATAAAATGGATGTAGAGAGGATAAAATGGATGTAGAGTGGATAAAATGGATGTAGAGTTCATAAAAATGGATGTAGAGTGGATAAAAATGGATGTAGATTGGATAAAATGGATGTGGAGTGGATAACAATGGATGTAGAGAGGATAAAAATGGATATAGGGTAGATAAAATGGATGTAGAGTTAATAAAAATGGATGTAGAGTGGATATAATGGATGTAGAGAGGATAAAAATGTATATAGGGTAGATAAAATGGATGTAGAGTTAATAAAAATGGATGTAGAGTGGATATAATGGATGTAGAGAGGATAAAATGGATGTGGAGTGGATAACAATGGATGTAGAGTGGATAAAATGGATGTAGAGTGGATAAAATGGATGTAGAGAGGATAAAATGGATGTAGAGTGGATAAAATGGATGTAGAGTTCATAAAAATGGATGTAGAGTGGATAAAAATGGATGTAGATTGGATAAAATGGATGTGGAGTGGATAACAATGGATGTAGAGAGGATAAAAATGGATATAGGGTAGATAAAATGGATGTAGAGTTAATAAAAATGGATGTAGAGTGGATATAATGGATGTAGAGAGGATAAAATGGATGTGGAGTGGATAACAATGGATGTAGAGTGGATAAAATGGATGTAGAGTGGATAAAATGGATGAAGAGTGGATAAAATGATTGTAGAGTGGATAAAATGGATGTAGAGTAGATAAAAATGGACGTAGAGTGGATAAATTGGATGTAGAGTGGATAAAAATGGATGTAGAGTGGATAAAATGGATGTAGAGTGCATAAAAATGGATGTAGAGTGGATAAAAATGGATGTAGATTGGATAAAATGGATGTAGAGTGGATAAAAATGGATGTAGAGTATATAAATTGGATGTAGAGTAGATAAAATAAATGTAGAGTGGATAAAAATGGATGTCGAGTGGATAAAATGGATGTAGAGTGGATAAAATGGATGTAGAGTGGATAAAATGGATGTACATTTAATAAAAATGGATGTAGAGTGGATAAAATGGATGTAGAGAAGACTAAATGGATGTAGAGTGGATAAAATGGATGTAGAGTTGATAAAATGGATGTAAAGTGGATAAAATGGATGTAGAGTTAATAAAAATGGATGTAGAGTGGAAATAATGGATGTAGAGAGGATAAAATGGATGTAGAGTGGATAAAATGGATGTAGAGTTCATAAAAATGGATGTAGAGTGGATAAAAATGGATGTAGATTGGATAAAATGGATGTAGAGTGGATAAAAATGGATGTAGAGTGGATAAAATGGATGTAGAGTTAATAAAAATGGATGTAGAGTGGAAATAATGGATGTAGAGAGGATAAAATGGATGTACAGTGGATAAAATGGATGTAGAGTGGATAAAATGGATGTAGAGTGGATAAAATGATTGTAGAGTGGATAAAATGGATGTAGAGTGGATAAAATGGATGTAGAGTGGATAAAAATGGATGTAGAGTGGATAAAATGGATGTAGAGTGGATAAAATGGTTGTAGAGTGGATAAAAATGGATGTAGAGTGGATAAAATGGATGTAGAATGGATAAAATGGATGTAAAGTGGATAAAAATGGATGTCGAGTGGATAAAATGGATGTAGAGTGGATAAAAATAGATGTAGAGAGGATAAAATGGAAGTAGAGTGGATAAAAATGGATGTAGAGTGGATAAAAATGGATGTAGAGTGGATAAAATGGATGTAGAGTGGATAAAAATGGATGTAGAGAGGATAAAATGGATGTAGAGAGGATAAAATGGATGTAGAGTGGATAAAATGGATGTAGAGTTCATAAAAATGGATGTAGAGTGGATAAAATGGATGTAGAGTTGATAAAAATGGATGTAGAGTGGATAAAAATGGATGTAGATTGGATAAAATGGATGTAGAGTTGATAAAATGGATGTAAAGTGGATAAAATGGATGTAGAGTTAATAAAATTGGATGTAGAGTGGATAAAATGGATGTAGAGTTAATAAAAATGGATGTAGAGTGGATATAATGGATGTAGAGAGGATAAAATGGATGTGGAGTGGATAACAATGGATGTAGAGTGGATAAAATGGATGTAGAGTGGATAAAATGGATGTAGAGTTGATGAAATGGATGTAAAGTGGATAAAATGGATGTAGAGTTAATAAAATTGGATGTAGAGTGGATAAAATGGATGTAGAGTTGATAAAAATGGATGTAGAGTGGATAAAAATGGATGTAGATTGGATAAAATGGATGTAGAGTTAATAAAAATGGATGTAGAGTGGATAAAATGGATGTATAGTTGATAAAAATGGATGTAGAGTGGATAAAAATGGATGTAGAGTGGATAAAATGGATGTAGAGTTGATAAAAATGGATGTAGAGTGGATAAAAATGGATGTAGATTGGATAAAATGGATGTAGAGTTGATAAAATGAATGTACAGTTAATAAAAATGGACGTAGAGTGGATAAAAATGGATGTAGAGTGGATAAAATGGATGTAGAGTTGATAAAATGGATGTAAAGTGGATAAAATGGATGTAGAGTTAATAAAATTGGATGTAGAGTGGATAAAATGGATGTAGAGTAGATAAAAATGGATGTAGATTGGATAAAATGGATGTAGAGTTAATAAAAATGGATGTAGAGTGGATAAAATAGATGTAGAGTTGATAAAAATGGATGTAGAGTGGATAAAAATGCATGTAGATTGGATAAAATGGATGTAGAGTTGATAAAATGAATGTACAGTTAATAAAAATGGATGTAGAGTGGATAAAAATGGATGTAGAGTATATAAATTGGATGTAGAGTATATAAAATGGATGTAGAGTGGATAAAAATGGATGTCGAGTGGATAAAATGGATGTAGAGTGGATAAAAATGGATGTAGAGTGGATAAAATGGATGTAGAGTTGATAAAAATGGATGTGGAGTGGATAAAATGGATGTAGAGTTGATAAAAATGGATGTAGAGTGGATAAAAATGGATGTCGAGTGGATAAAATGGATGTAGAGTAGATAAAAATGGATGTAGATTGGATAAAATGGATGTAGAGTTAATAAAAATGGATGTAGAGTGGATAAAATGGATGTAGAGTTGATAAAAATGGATGTAGAGTGGATAAAAATGGATGTAGATTGGATAAAATGGATGTAGAGTTGATAAAATGAATGTACAGTTAATAAAAATGGATGTAGAGTGGATAAAAATGGATGTAGAGTATATAAATTGGATGTAGAGTATATAAAATGGATGTAGAGTGGATAAAAATGGATGTCGAGTGGATAAAATGGATGTAGAGTGGATAAAAATGGATGTAGAGTGGATAAAATGGATGTTGAGTTGATAAAAATGGATGTAGAGCGGATAAAATGGATGTAGAGTGGATAAAAATGGATGTAGAGTTGATAAAATGGATGTAAAGTGGATAAAATGGATGTAGAGTTAATAAAATTGGATGTAGAGTGGATAAAATGGATGTAGAGTTGATAAAAATGGATGTAGAGTGGATAAAAATGGATGTAGATTGGATAAAATGGATGTAGAGTGGATAAAAATGGATGTCGAGTGGATAAAATGGATGTAGAGTGGATAAAAATGGATGTAGATTGGATAAAATGGTTGTAGAGTGGATAAAAATGTATGTAGAGTATATACATTGGATGTAGAGTATATAAAATGGATGTAGAGTGGATAAAAATGGATGTCGTGTGGATAAAATGGATGTAGAGTGGATAAAAATGGATGTAGAGTGGATAAAATGGATGTAGAGTTGATAAAAATGGATGTAGAGTGGATAAAATGGATGTAGAGTAGATAAAATGGATGTAGAGTGGATAAAATGGATGTAGAGTTGATAAAATGGATGTAGAGTTAATAAAATTGGATGTAGAGTGGATAAAATGGATGTAGAGTTGATAAAAATGGATGTAGAGTGGATAAAAATGGATGTAGATTGGATAAAATGGATGTAGAGTGGATAAAAATAGATGTAGAGTATATAAATTGGATGTAGAGTATATAAAATGGATGTAGAGTGGATAAAAATGGATGTCGAGTGGATAAAATGGATGTAGAGTGGATAAAAATGGATGTAGAGTGGATAAAATGGATGTATAGTTGATAAAAATGGATGTAGAGTGGATAAAATGGATGTAGAGTTGATAAAAATGGATGTAGAGCGGATAAAAATGGATGTAGATTGGATAAAATGGATGTAGAGTGGATAAAATGGATGTAGAATGGATAAAAATGGATGTAGAGTGGATAAAATGGATGTAGAGTCGATAAAATGGATGTAGAGTGGATAAAATGGATGTAGAGTGGATAAAAATGGATGTAGAGAGGATAAAATGGATGTAGAGTGGATAAAATGGATGTACAGTTAATAAAAATGGATGTAGAGTGGATATAATGGATGTAGAGTTGATAAAATGGATGTAAAGTGGATAAAATGGATGTAGAGTTAATAAAAATGGATGTAGAGTGGACAAAAATGGATGTAGAGTGGATAAAAATGGATGTAGAGTTGATAAAATGGATGTAAAGTGGATAAAATGGATGTAGAGTTAATAAAATTGGATGTAGAGTGGATAAAATGGATGTAGAGTTGATAAAAATGGATGTAGAGTGGATAAAAATGGATGTAGATAGGATAAAATGGATGTAGAGTGGATAAAAATGGATGTCGAGTGGATAAAATGGATGTAGAGTGGATAAAATGGATGTAGAGTAGATAAAATGGATGTAGAGTGGATAAAATGGATGTAGAGTTGATAAAATGGATGTAGAGTTAATAAAATTGGATGTAGAGTGGATAAAATGGATGTAGAGTTGATAAAAATGGATGTAGAGTGGATAAAAATGGATGTAGATTGGATAAAATGGATGTAGAGTGGATAAAAATGGATGTAGAGTATATAAATTGGATGTAGAGTATATAAAATGGATGTAGAGTGGATAAAAATGGATGTCGAGTGGATAAAATGGATGTAGAGTGGATAAAAATGGATGTAGAGTGGATAAAATGGATGTATAGTTGATAAAAATTGATGTAGAGTGGATAAAATGGATGTAGAGTGGATAAAATGGATGTAGAGTTAATAAAATTGATGTAGAGTGGAAATAATGGATGTATAGAGGATAAAATGGATGTAGAGTGAATAAAATGGATGTAGAGTTCATAAAAATGGATGTAGAGTGGATAAAATGGATGTAGAGTGGATAAAATGGATGTAGAGTGCATAAAAATGGATGTTGAGTGGATAAAATGGATGTAGAGTGGATAAAATGGATGAAAAGTGGATAAAAATTTTATGTAGAGTGGATAAAATGGATGTAGAGTGGATAAAATGGATGTAGAGTGGATAAAATGGATGTAGAGTGGATAAAATGGATGTAGAGTGGATAAAAAAGGATGTAGAGTGGATAAAATGGATGTAGAATGAATAAAATGGATGTAAAGTGAATAAAAATGGATGTAGAGTGGATAAAATGGATGTAGAGAGGATAAAATGCATGTAGAGTGGATAAAATGGATGTAGAGTGGATAAAATGGATGTAGAGTGGATAAAAATGGATTTAGAGTGGATATAATGGATGTAGAATAGATAAAAATGGATGTAGTGTGGATAAAATGGATGTAGAGTGGATAAAAATGGATGTAGAGTGGATAAAATGGATGTAGAGTGGATACAATGGATGTAGAGTGGATAAAAATGGATGTAGATTGGATAAAATGGATGTAGAGTTAATAAAAATGGATGTAGAGTGGATAAAATGGATGTAGAGTTGATAAAAATGGATGTAGAGTGGATAAAAATGGATGTAGATTGGATAAAATGGATGTAGAGTTGATAAAATGAATGTACAGTTAATAAAAATGGATGTAGAGTGGATAAAAATGGATGTAGAGTGGATAAAATGGATGTAGAGTTGATAAAATGGATGTAAAGTGGATAAAATGGATGTAGAGTTAATAAAATTGGATGTAGAGTGGATAAAATGGATGTAGAGTTGATAAAAATGGATGTAGAGTGGATAAAAATGGATGTAGATTGGATAAAATGGATGTAGAGTTGATAAAATGGATGTAAAGTGGATAAAATGGATGTAGAGTTAATAAAATTGGATGTAGAGTGGATAAAATGAATGTACAGTTAATAAAAATGGATGTAGAGTGGATAAAAATGGATGTAGAGTGGATAAAATGGATGTAGAGTTGATAAAATGGATGTAAAGTGGATAAAATGGATGTAGAGTTAATAAAATTGGATGTAGAGTGGATAAAATGGATGTAGAGTTAATAAAAATGGATGTAGAGTGGATATAATGGATGTAGAGAGGATAAAATGGATGTGGAGTGGATAACAATGGATGTAGAGTGGATAAAATGGATGTAGAGTGGATAAAATGGATGTAGAGTTGATAAAATGGATGTAAAGTGGATAAAATGGATGTAGAGTTAATAAAATTGGATGTAGAGTGGATAAAATGGATGTAGAGTTGATAAAAATGGATGTAGAGCGGATAAAAATGGATGTAGATTGGATAAAATGGATGTAGAGTGGATAAAAATGGATGTCGAGTGGATAAAATGGATGTAGAGTGGATAAAAATGGATGTCGAGTGGATAAAATGGATGTAGAGTGGATAAAAATGGATGTAGAGTGGATAAAATGGATGTATAGTTGATAAAAATGGATGTAGAGTGGACAAAATGGATGTAGAGTGGATAAAATGGATGTAGAGTTAATAAAATTGATGTAGAGTGGAAATAATGGATGTAGAGAGGATAAAATGGATGTAGAGTGAATAAAATGGATGTAGAGTTCATAAAAATGGATGTAGAGTGGATAAAATGGATGTAGAGTGGATAAAATGGATGTAGAGTGCATAAAAATGGATGTTGAGTGGATAAAATGGATGTAGAGTGGATAAAATGGATGAAAAGTGGATAAAAATTTTATGTAGAGTGGATAAAATGGATGTAGAGTGGATAAAATGGATGTAGAGTGGATAAAATGGATGTAGAGTGGATAAAATGGATGTAGAGTGGATAAAATGGATGTAGAGTGGATAAAAAAGGATGTAGAGTGGATAAAATGGATGTAGAATGAATAAAATGGATGTAAAGTGAATAAAAATGGATGTAGAGTGGATAAAATGGATGTAGAGAGGATAAAATGCATGTAGAGTGGATAAAATGGATGTAGAGTGGATAAAATGGATGTAGAGTGGATAAAAATGGATTTAGAGTGGATATAATGGATGTAGAATAGATAAAAATGGATGTAGTGTGGATAAAATGGATGTAGCGTGGATAAAAATGGATGTAGAGTGGATAAAATGGATGTAGAGTGGATAAAATGGATGTAGAGTGGATAAAAATGGATGTAGATTGGATAAAATGGATGTAGAGTTAATAAAAATGGATGTAGAGTGGATAAAATGGATGTAGAGTTGATAAAAATGGATGTAGAGTGGATAAAAATGGATGTAGATTGGATAAAATGGATGTAGAGTTGATAAAATGAATGTACAGTTAATAAAAATGGATGTAGAGTGGATAAAAATGGATGTAGAGTGGATAAAATGGATGTAGAGTTGATAAAATGGATGTAAAGTGGATAAAATGGATGTAGAGTTAATAAAATTGGATGTAGAGTGGATAAAATGGATGTAGAGTTGATAAAAATGGATGTAGAGTTGATAAAATGAATGTACAGTTAATAAAAATGGATGTAGAGTGGATAAAATGGATGTAGAGTTGATAAAATGGATGTAAAGTGGATAAAATGGATGTAGAGTTAATAAAATTGGATGTAGAGTGGATAAAATGGATGTAGAGTTGATAAAAATGGATGTAGAGTGGATAAAAATGGATGTAGATTGGATAAAATGGATGTAGAGTTGATAAAATGGATGTAAAGTGGATAAAATGGATGTAGAGTTAATAAAATTGGATGTAGAGTGGATAAAATGAATGTACAGTTAATAAAAATGGATGTAGAGTGGATAAAAATGGATGTAGAGTGGATAAAATGGATGTAGAGTTGATAAAATGGATGTAAAGTGGATAAAATGGATGTAGAGTTAATAAAATTGGATGTAGAGTGGATAAAATGGATGTAGAGTTAATAAAAATGGATGTAGAGTGGATATAATGGATGTAGAGAGGATAAAATGGATGTGGAGTGGATAACAATGGATGTAGAGTGGATAAAATGGATGTAGAGTGGATAAAATGGATGTAGAGTTGATAAAATGGATGTAAAGTGGATAAAATGGATGTAGAGTTAATAAAATTGGATGTAGAGTGGATAAAATGGATGTAGAGTTGATAAAAATGGATGTAGAGCGGATAAAAATGGATGTAGATTGGATAAAATGGATGTAGAGTGGATAAAAATGGATGTCGAGTGGATAAAATGGATGTAGAGTGGATAAAAATGGATGTCGAGTGGATAAAATGGATGTAGAGTGGATAAAAATGGATGTAGAGTGGATAAAATGGATGTAGAGTGGATAAAAAAGGATGTAGAGTGGATAAAATGGATGTAGAATGAATAAAATGGATGTAAAGTGAATAAAAATGGATGTAGAGTGGATAAAATGGATGTAGAGAGGATAAAATGCATGTAGAGTGGATAAAATGGATGTAGAGTGGATAAAATGGATGTAGAGTGGATAAAAATGGATTTAGAGTGGATATAATGGATGTAGAATAGATAAAAATGGATGTAGTGTGGATAAAATGGATGTAGCGTGGATAAAAATGGATGTAGAGTGGATAAAATGGATGTAGAGTGGATAAAATGGATGTAGAGTGGATAAAAATGGATGTAGATTGGATAAAATGGATGTAGAGTTAATAAAAATGGATGTAGAGTGGATAAAATGGATGTAGAGTTGATAAAAATGGATGTAGAGTGGATAAAAATGGATGTAGATTGGATAAAATGGATGTAGAGTTGATAAAATGAATGTACAGTTAATAAAAATGGATGTAGAGTGGATAAAAATGGATGTAGAGTGGATAAAATGGATGTAGAGTTGATAAAATGGATGTAAAGTGGATAAAATGGATGTAGAGTTAATAAAATTGGATGTAGAGTGGATAAAATGGATGTAGAGTTGATAAAAATGGATGTAGAGTTGATAAAATGAATGTACAGTTAATAAAAATGGATGTAGAGTGGATAAAAATGGATGTAGAGTGGATAAAATGGATGTAGAGTTGATAAAATGGATGTAAAGTGGATAAAATGGATGTAGAGTTAATAAAATTGGATGTAGAGTGGATAAAATGGATGTAGAGTTGATAAAAATGGATGTAGAGTGGATAAAAATGGATGTAGATTGGATAAAATGGATGTAGAGTTGATAAAATGTATGTAAAGTGGATAAAATGGATGTAGAGTTAATAAAATTGGATGTAGAGTGGATAAAATGAATGTACAGTTAATAAAAATGGATGTAGAGTGGATAAAAATGGATGTAGAGTGGATAAAATGGATGTAGAGTTGATAAAATGGATGTAAAGTGGATAAAATGGATGTAGAGTTAATAAAATTGGATGTAGAGTGGATAAAATGGATGTAGAGTTAATAAAAATGGATGTAGAGTGGATATAATGGATGTAGAGAGGATAAAATGGATGTGGAGTGGATAACAATGGATGTAGAGTGGATAAAATGGATGTAGAGTGGATAAAATGGATGTAGAGTTGATAAAATGGATGTAAAGTGGATAAAATGGATGTAGAGTTAATAAAATTGGATGTAGAGTGGATAAAATGGAAGTAGAGTTGATAAAAATGGATGTAGAGCGGATAAAAATGGATGTAGATTGGATAAAATGGATGTAGAGTGGATAAAAATGGATGTAGAGTATATAAATTGTATGTAGAGTATATAAAATGGATGTAGAGTGGATAAAAATGGATGTAGAGTGGATAAAATGGATGTAGAGTGGATAAAAATGGATGTAGAGTTGATAAAATGGATGTAAAGTGGATAAAATGGATGTAGAGTTAATAAAATTGGATGTAGAGTGGATAAAATGGATGTAGAGTTGATAAAAATGGATGTAGAGTGGATAAAAATGGATGTAGATAGGATAAAATGGATGTAGAGTGGATAAAAATGGATGTCGAGTGGATAAAATGGATGTAGAGTGGATAAAAATGGATGTAGATTGGATAAAATGGTTGTAGAGTGGATAAAAATGTATGTAGAGTATATACATTGGATGTAGAGTATATAAAATGGATGTAGAGTGGATAAAAATGGATGTCGAGTGGATAAAATGGATGTAGAGTGGATAAAAATGGATGTAGAGTGGATAAAATGGATGTAGAGTTGATAAAAATGGATGTAGAGTGGATAAAATGGATGTAGAGTTGATAAAATGGATGTAGGGTGGATAAAATGGATGTAGAGTTGATAAAAATGGATGTAGAGTGGATAAAAATGGATGTAGATTGGATAAAATGGATGTAGAGTGGATAAAAATGGATGTAGAGTATATAAATTGGATGTAGAGTATATAAAATGGATGTAGAGTGGATAAAAATGGATGTCGAGTGGATAAAATGGATGTAGAGTGGATAAAAATGGATGTAGAGTGGATAAAATGGATGTATAGTTGATAAAAATGGATGTAGAGTGGATAAAATGGATGTAGAGTGGATAAAATGGATGTAGAGTTAATAAAATTGATGTAGAGTGGAAATAATGGATGTAGAGAGGATAAAATGGATGTAGAGTGAATAAAATGGATGTAGAGTTCATAAAAATGGATGTAGAGTGGATAAAATGGATGTAGAGTGGATAAAATGGATGTAGAGTGCATAAAAATGGATGTTGAGTGGATAAAATGGATGTAGAGTGGATAAAATGGATGAAAAGTGGATAAAAATTTTATGTAGAGTGGATAAAATGGATGTAGAGTGGATAAAATGGATGTAGAGTGGATAAAATGGATGTAGAGTGGATAAAATGGATGTAGAGTGGATAAAAAAGGATGTAGAGTGGATAAAATGGATGTAGAATGAATAAAATGGATGTAAAGTGAATAAAAATGGATGTAGAGTGGATAAAATGGATGTAGAGAGGATAAAATGCATGTAGAGTGGATAAAATGGATGTAGAGTGGATAAAATGGATGTAGAGTGGATAAAAATGGATTTAGAGTGGATATAATGGATGTAGAATAGATAAAAATGGATGTAGTGTGGATAAAATGGATGTAGAGTGGATAAAAATGGATGTAGAGTGGATAAAATGGATGTAGAGTGGATACAATGGATGTAGAGTGGATAAAAATGGATGTAGATTGGATAAAATGGATGTAGAGTTAATTAAAATGGATGTAGAGTGGATAAAATGGATGTAGAGTTGATAAAAATGGATGTAGAGTGGATAAAAATGGATGTAGATTGGATAAAATGGATGTAGAGTTGATAAAATGAATGTACAGTTAATAAAAATGGATGTAGAGTGGATAAAAATGGATGTAGAGTGGATAAAATGGATGTAGAGTTGATAAAATGGATGTAATGTGGATAAAATGGATGTAGAGTTAATAAAATTGGATGTAGAGTGGATAAAATGGATGTAGAGTTGATAAAAATGGATGTAGAGTGGATAAAAATGGATGTAGAGTTGATAAAATGAATGTACAGTTAATAAAAATGGATGTAGAGTGGATAAAAATGGATGTAGAGTGGATAAAATGGATGTAGAGTTGATAAAATGGATGTAAAGTGGATAAAATGGATGTAGAGTTAATAAAATTGGATGTAGAGTGGATAAAATGGATGTAGAGTTGATAAAAATGGATGTAGAGTGGATAAAAATGGATGTAGATTGGATAAAATGGATGTAGAGTTGATAAAATGGATGTAAAGTGGATAAAATGGATGTAGAGTTAATAAAATTGGATGTAGAGTGGATAAAATGAATGTACAGTTAATAAAAATGGATGTAGAGTGGATAAAAATGGATGTAGAGTGGATAAAATGGATGTAGAGTTGATAAAATGGATGTAAAGTGGATAAAATGGATGTAGAGTTAATAAAATTGGATGTAGAGTGGATAAAATGGATGTAGAGTTAATAAAAATGGATGTAGAGTGGATATAATGGATGTAGAGAGGATAAAATGGATGTGGAGTGGATAACAATGGATGTAGAGTGGATAAAATGGATGTAGAGTGGATAAAATGGATGTAGAGTTGATAAAATGGATGTAAAGTGGATAAAATGGATGTAGAGTTAATAAAATTGGATGTAGAGTGGATAAAATGGAAGTAGAGTTGATAAAAATGGATGTAGAGAGGATAAAAATGGATGTAGATTGGATAAAATGGATGTAGAGTGGATAAAAATGGATGTAGAGTATATAAATTGTATGTAGAGTATATAAAATGGATGTAGAGTGGATAAAAATGGATGTAGAGTGGATAAAATGGATGTAGAGTGGATAAAAATGGATGTAGAGTTGATAAAATGGATGTAAAGTGGATAAAATGGATGTAGAGTTAATAAAATTGGATGTAGAGTGGATAAAATGGATGTAGAGTTGATAAAAATGGATGTAGAGTGGATAAAAATGGATGTAGATAGGATAAAATGGATGTAGAGTGGATAAAAATGGATGTCGAGTGGATAAAATGGATGTAGAGTGGATAAAAATGGATGTAGATTGGATAAAATGGTTGTAGAGTGGATAAAAATGTATGTAGAGTATATACATTGGATGTAGAGTATATAAAATGGATGTAGAGTGGATAAAAATGGATGTCGAGTGGATAAAATGGATGTAGAGTGGATAAAAATGGATGTAGAGTTGATAAAATGAATGTACAGTTAATAAAAATGGATGTAGAGTGGATAAAAATGGATGTAGAGTGGATAAAATGGATGTAGAGTTGATAAAATGGATGTAAAGTGGATAAAATGGATGTAGAGTTAATAAAATTGGATGTAGAGTGGATAAAATGGATGTAGAGTTGATAAAAATGGATGTAGAGTGGATAAAAATGGATGTAGATTGGATAAAATGGATGTAGAGTTGATAAAATGGATGTAAAGTGGATAAAATGGATGTAGAGTTAATAAAATTGGATGTAGAGTGGATAAAATGAATGTACAGTTAATAAAAATGGATGTAGAGTGGATAAAAATGGATGTAGAGTGGATAAAATGGATGTAGAGTTGATAAAATGGATGTAAAGTGGATAAAATGGATGTAGAGTTAATAAAATTGGATGTAGAGTGGATAAAATGGATGTAGAGTTAATAAAAATGGATGTAGAGTGGATATAATGGATGTAGAGAGGATAAAATGGATGTGGAGTGGATAACAATGGATGTAGAGTGGATAAAATGGATGTAGAGTGGATAAAATGGATGTAGAGTTGATGAAATGGATGTAAAGTGGATAAAATGGATGTAGAGTTAATAAAATTGGATGTAGAGTGGATAAAATGGATGTAGAGTTGATAAAAATGGATGTAGAGTGGATAAAAATGGATGTAGATTGGATAAAATGGATGTAGAGTGGATAAAAATGGATGTAGAGTATATAAATTGTATGTAGAGTATATAAAATGGATGTAGAGTGGATAAAAATGGATGTAGAGTGGATAAAATGGATGTAGAGTGGATAAAAATGGATGTAGAGTTGATAAAGTGGATGTAAAGTGGATAAAATGGATGTAGAGTTAATAAAATTGGATGTAGAGTGGATAAAATGGATGTAGAGTTGATAAAAATGGATGTAGAGTGGATAAAAATGGATGTAGATTGGATAAAATGGATGTAGAGTGGATAAAAATGGATGTCGAGTGGATAAAATGGATGTAGAGTGGATAAAAATGGATGTAGATTGGATAAAATGGATGTAGAGTTAATAAAAATGGATGTAGAGTGGATAAAATGGATGTATAGTTGATAAAAATGGATGTAGAGTGGATAAAAATGGATGTAGATTGGATAAAATGGATGTAGAGTTAATAAAAATGGATGTAGAGTGGATAAAATGGATGTAGAGTTGATAAAAATGGATGTAGAGTGGATAAAAATGGATGTAGATTGGATAAAATGGATGTAGAGTTGATAAAATGAATGTACAGTTAATAAAAATGGATGTAGAGTGGATAAAAATGGATGTAGAGTGGATAAAATGGATGTAGAGTTGATAAAATGGATGTAAAGTGGATAAAATGGATGTAGAGTTAATAAAATTGGATGTAGAGTGGATAAAATGGATGTAGAGTTGATAAAAATGGATGTAGAGTGGATAAAAATGGATGTCGAGTGGATAAAATGGATGTAGAGTAGATAAAAATGGATGTAGATTGGATAAAATGGATGTAGAGTTAATAAAAATGGATGTAGAGTGGATAAAATAGATGTAGAGTTGATAAAAATGGATGTAGAGTAGATAAAAATGCATGTAGATTGGATAAAATGGATGTAGAGTTGATAAAATGAATGTACAGTTAATAAAAATGGATGTAGAGTGGATAAAAATGGATGTAGAGTATATAAATTGGATGTAGAGTATATAAAATGGATGTAGAGTGGATAAAAATGGATGTCGAGTGGATAAAATGGATGTAGAGTGGATAAAAATGGATGTAGAGTGGATAAAATGGATGTAGAGTTGATAAAAATGGATGTGGAGTGGATAAAATGGATGTAGAGTTGATAAAAATGGATGTAGAGTGGATAAAAATGGATGTCGAGTGGATAAAATGGATGTAGAGTAGATAAAAATGGATGTAGATTGGATAAAATGGATGTAGAGTTAATAAAAATGGATGTAGAGTGGATAAAATGGATGTAGAGTTGATAAAAATGGATGTAGAGTGGATAAAAATGGATGTAGATTGGATAAAATGGATGTAGAGTTGATAAAATGAATGTACAGTTAATAAAAATGGATGTAGAGTGGATAAAAATGGATGTAGAGTATATAAATTGGATGTAGAGTATATAAAATGGATGTAGAGTGGATAAAAATGGATGTCGAGTGGATAAAATGGATGTAGAGTGGATAAAAATGGATGTAGAGTGGATAAAATGGATGTAGAGTTGATAAAAATGGATGTAGAGCGGATAAAATGGATGTAGAGTGGATAAAAATGGATGTAGAGTTGATAAAATGGATGTAAAGTGGATAAAATGGATGTAGAGTTAATAAAATTGGATGTAGAGTGGATAAAATGGATGTAGAGTTGATAAAAATGGATGTAGAGTGGATAAAAATGGATGTAGATTGGATAAAATGGATGTAGAGTGGATAAAAATGGATGTCGAGTGGATAAAATGGATGTAGAGTGGATAAAAATGGATGTAGATTGGATAAAATGGTTGTAGAGTGGATAAAAATGTATGTAGAGTATATACATTGGATGTAGAGTATATAAAATGGATGTAGAGTGGATAAAAATGGATGTCGTGTGGATAAAATGGATGTAGAGTGGATAAAAATGGATGTAGAGTGGATAAAATGGATGTAGAGTTGATAAAAATGGATGTAGAGTGGATAAAATGGATGTAGAGTAGATAAAATGGATGTAGAGTGGATAAAATGGATGTAGAGTTGATAAAATGGATGTAGAGTTAATAAAATTGGATGTAGAGTGGATAAAATGGATGTAGAGTTGATAAAAATGGATGTAGAGTGGATAAAAATGGATGTAGATTGGATAAAATGGATGTAGAGTGGATAAAAATAGATGTAGAGTATATAAATTGGATGTAGAGTATATAAAATGGATGTAGAGTGGATAAAAATGGATGTCGAGTGGATAAAATGGATGTAGAGTGGATAAAAATGGATGTAGAGTGGATAAAATGGATGTATAGTTGATAAAAATGGATGTAGAGTGGATAAAATGGATGTAGAGTTGATAAAAATGGATGTAGAGCGGATAAAAATGGATGTAGATTGGATAAAATGGATGTAGAGTGGATAAAATGGATGTAGAATGGATAAAAATGGATGTAGAGTGGATAAAATGGATGTAGAGTCGATAAAATGGATGTAGAGTGGATAAAATGGATGTAGAGTGGATAAAAATGGATGTAGAGAGGATAAAATGGATGTAGAGTGGATAAAATGGATGTACAGTTAATAAAAATGGATGTAGAGTGGATATAATGGATGTAGAGTTGATAAAATGGATGTAAAGTGGATAAAATGGATGTAGAGTTAATAAAAATGGATGTAGAGTGGATAAAAATGGATGTAGAGTGGATAAAAATGGATGTAGAGTTGATAAAATGGATGTAAAGTGGATAAAATGGATGTAGAGTTAATAAAATTGGATGTAGAGTGGATAAAAATGGATGTCGAGTGGATAAAATGGATGTAGAGTGGATAAAATGGATGTAGAGTAGATAAAATGGATGTAGAGTGGATAAAATGGATGTAGAGTTGATAAAATGGATGTAGAGTTAATAAAATTGGATGTAGAGTGGATAAAATGGATGTAGAGTTGATAAAAATGGATGTAGAGTGGATAAAAATGGATGTAGATTGGATAAAATGGATGTAGAGTGGATAAAAATGGATGTAGAGTATATAAATTGGATGTAGAGTATATAAAATGGATGTAGAGTGGATAAAAATGGATGTCGAGTGGATAAAATGGATGTAGAGTGGATAAAAATGGATGTAGAGTGGATAAAATGGATGTATAGTTGATAAAAATTGATGTAGAGTGGATAAAATGGATGTAGAGTGGATAAAATGGATGTAGAGTTAATAAAATTGATGTAGAGTGGAAATAATGGATGTAGAGAGGATAAAATGGATGTAGAGTGAATAAAATGGATGTAGAGTTCATAAAAATGGATGTAGAGTGGATAAAATGGATGTAGAGTGGATAAAATGGATGTAGAGTGCATAAAAATGGATGTTGAGTGGATAAAATGGATGTAGAGTGGATAAAATGGATGAAAAGTGGATAAAAATTTTATGTAGAGTGGATAAAATGGATGTAGAGTGGATAAAATGGATGTAGAGTGGATAAAATGGATGTAGAGTGGATAAAATGGATGTAGAGTGGATAAAAAAGGATGTAGAGTGGATAAAATGGATGTAGAATGAATAAAATGGATGTAAAGTGAATAAAAATGGATGTAGAGTGGATAAAATGGATGTAGAGAGGATAAAATGGATGTAGAGTGGATAAAATGGATGTAGAGTGGATAAAATGGATGTAGAGTGGATAAAAATGGATTTAGAGTGGATATAATGGATGTAGAATAGATAAAAATGGATGTAGTGTGGATAAAATGGATGTAGAGTGGATAAAAATGGATGTAGAGTGGATAAAATGGATGTAGAGTGGATACAATGGATGTAGAGTGGATAAAAATGGATGTAGATTGGATAAAATGGATGTAGAGTTAATAAAAATGGATGTAGAGTGGATAAAATGGATGTAGAGTTGATAAAAATGGATGTAGAGTGGATAAAAATGGATGTAGATTGGATAAAATGGATGTAGAGTTGATAAAATGAATGTACAGTTAATAAAAATGGATGTAGAGTGGATAAAAATGGATGTAGAGTGGATAAAATGGATGTAGAGTTGATAAAATGGATGTAAAGTGGATAAAATGGATGTAGAGTTAATAAAATTGGATGAAGAGTGGATAAAATGGATGTAGAGTTGATAAAAATGGATGTAGAGTGGATAAAAATGGATGTAGATTGGATAAAATGGATGTAGAGTTGATAAAATGGATGTAAAGTGGATAAAATGGATGTAGAGTTAATAAAATTGGATGTAGAGTGGATAAAATGAATGTACAGTTAATAAAAATGGATGTAGAGTGGATAAAAATGGATGTAGAGTGGATAAAATGGATGTAGAGTTGATAAAATGGATGTAAAGTGGATAAAATGGATGTAGAGTTAATAAAATTGGATGTAGAGTGGATAAAATGGATGTAGAGTTAATAAAAATGGATGTAGAGTGGATATAATGGATGTAGAGAGGATAAAATGGATGTGGAGTGGATAACAATGGATGTAGAGTGGATAAAATGGATGTAGAGTGGATAAAATGGATGTAGAGTTGATGAAATGGATGTAAAGTGGATAAAATGGATGTAGAGTTAATAAAATTGGATGTAGAGTGGATAAAATGGATGTAGAGTTGATAAAAATGGATGTAGAGTGGATAAAAATGGATGTAGATTGGATAAAATGGATGTAGAGTGGATAAAAATGGATGTAGAGTATATAAATTGTATGTAGAGTATATAAAATGGATGTAGAGTGGATAAAAATGGATGTAGAGTGGATAAAATGGATGTAGAGTGGATAAAAATGGATGTAGAGTTGATAAAATGGATGTAAAGTGGATAAAATGGATGTAGAGTTAATAAAATTGGATGTAGAGTGGATAAAATGGATGTAGAGTTGATAAAAATGGATGTAGAGTGGATAAAAATGGATGTAGATTGGATAAAATGGATGTAGAGTGGATAAAAATGGATGTCGAGTGGATAAAATGGATGTAGAGTGGATAGAAATGGATGTAGATTGGATAAAATGGATGTAGAGTTAATAAAAATGGATGTAGAGTGGATAAAATGGATGTATAGTTGATAAAAATGGATGTAGAGTGGATAAAAATGGATGTAGATTGGATAAAATGGATGTAGAGTGGATAAAAATGGATGTAGAGTATATAAATTGGATGTAGAGTATATAAAATGGATGTAGAGTGGATAAAAATGGATGTCGAGTGGATAAAATGGATGTAGAGTGGATAAAAATGGATGTAGATTGGATAAAATGGTTGTAGAGTGGATAAAAATGTATGTAGAGTATATACATTGGATGTATAGTATATAAAATGGATGTAGAGTGGATAAAAATGGATGTCGAGTGGATAAAATGGATGTAGAGTGGATAAAAATGGATGTAGAGTGGATAAAATGGATGTAGAGTTGATAAAAATGGATGTAGAGTGGATAAAAATGGATGTAGATTGGATAAAATGGATGTAGAGTTGATAAAATGAATGTACAGTTAATAAAAATGGATGTAGAGTGGATAAAAATGGATGTAGAGTGGATAAAATGGATGTAGAGTTGATAAAATGGATGTAAAGTGGATAAAATGGATGTAGAGTTAATAAAATTGGATGTAGAGTGGATAAAATGGATGTAGAGTTGATAAAAATGG
Source organism: Pemphredon lugubris (assembly GCA_933228935.1). Taxonomy (NCBI): domain Eukaryota; kingdom Metazoa; phylum Arthropoda; class Insecta; order Hymenoptera; family Crabronidae; genus Pemphredon; species Pemphredon lugubris. Next base: position 50,670,139 of record OW121816.1, read on the forward strand.
ATGTAGAGTGGATAAAAATGGATGTCGAGTGGATAAAATGGATGTAGAGTAGATAAAAATGGATGTAGATTGGATAAAATGGATGTAGAGTTAATAAAAATGGATGTAGAGTGGATAAAATGGATGAAGAGTTAATAAAATTGGATGTAGAGTGGATAAAATGGATGTAGAGTTGATAAAAATGGATGTAGAGTTGATAAAATGAATGTACAGTTAATAAAAATGGATGTAGAGTGGATAAAAATGGATGTAGAGTGGATAAAATGGATGTAGAGTTGATAAAATGGATGTAAAGTGGATAAAATGGATGTAGAGTTAATAAAAATGGATGTAGAGTGGATAAAATGGATGTAGAGTTGATAAAATGGATGTAAAGTGGATAAAATGGATGTAGAGTTAATAAAATTGGATGTAGAGTGGATAAAATGGATGTAGAGTTGATAAAAATGGATGTAGAGTGGATAAAAATGGATGTCGAGTGGATAAAATGGATGTAGAGTAGATAAAAATGGATGTAGATTGGATAAAATGGATGTAGAGTTAATAAAAATGGATGTAGAGTGGATAAAATGGATGAAGAGTTAATAAAATTGGATGTAGAGTGGATAAAATGGATGTAGAGTTGATAAAAATGGATGTAGAGTTGATAAAATGAATGTACAGTTAATAAAAATGGATGTAGAGTGGATAAAAATGGATGTAGAGTGGATAAAATGGATGTAGAGTTGATAAAATGGATGTAAAGTGGATAAAATGGATGTAGAGTTAATAAAATTGGATGTAGAGTGGATAAAATGGATGTAGAGTTGATAAAAATGGATGTAGAGTGGATAAAAATGGATGTAGATTGGATAAAATGGATGTAGAGTTGATAAAATGGATGTAAAGTGGATAAAATGGATGTAGAGTTAATAAAATTGGATGTAGAGTGGATAAAATGAATGTACAGTTAATAAAAATGGATGTAGAGTGGATAAAAATGGATGTAGAGTGGATAAAATGGATGTAGAGTTGATAAAATGGATGTAGAGTTAATAAAAATGGATGTAGAGTGGATATAATGGATGTAGAGAGGATAAAATGGATGTGGAGTGGATAACAATGGATGTAGAGTGGATAAAATGGATGTAGAGTGGATAAAATGGATGTAGAGTTGATAAAATGGATGTAAAGTGGATAAAATGGATGTAGAGTTAATAAAATTGGATGTAGAGTGGATAAAATGGATGTAGAGTTGATAAAAATGGATGTAGAGCGGATAAAAATGGATGTAGATTGGATAAAATGGATGTAGAGTGGATAAAAATGGATGTAGAGTATATAAATTGTATGTAGAGTATATAAAATGGATGTAGAGTGGATAAAAATGGATGTAGAGTGGATAAAATGGATGTAGAGTGGATAAAAATGGATGTGGAGTTGATAAAATGGATGTAAAGTGGATAAAATGGATGTATAGTTGATAAAAATGGATGTAGAGTGGATAAAATGGATGTAGAGTGGATAAAATGGATGTAGAGTTAATAAAATTGATGTAGAGTGGATAAAAATGGATGTAGAGTTGATAAAAATGGATGTAGAGTTGATAAAATGAATGTACAGTTAATAAAAATGGATGTAGAGTGGATAAAAATGGATGTAGAGTGGATAAAATGGATGTAGAGTTGATAAAATGGATGTAAAGTGGATAAAATGGATGTAGAGTTAATAAAATTGGATGTAGAGTGGATAAAATGGATGTAGAGTTGATAAAAATGGATGTAGAGTGGATAAAAATGGATGTAGATAGGATAAAATGGATGTAGAGTGGATAAAAATGGATGTCGAGTGGATAAAATGGATGTAGAGTGGATAAAAATGGATGTAGATTGGATAAAATGGTTGTAGAGTGGATAAAAATGTATGTAGAGTATATACATTGGATGTAGAGTATATAAAATGGATGTAGAGTGGATAAAAATGGATGTCGAGTGGATAAAATGGATGTAGAGTGGATAAAAATGGATGTAGAGTGGACAAAATGGATGTAGAGTTGATAAAAATGGATGTAGAGTGGATAAAATGGATGTAGAGTAGATAAAATGGATGTAGAGTGGATAAAATGGATGTAGAGTTGATAAAATGGATGTAGAGTTAATAAAATTGGATGTAGAGTGGATAAAATGGATGTAGAGTTGATAAAAATGGATGTAGAGTGGATAAAAATGGATGTAGATTGGATACAATGGATGTAGAGTGGATAAAAATGGATGTAGAGTATATAAATTGGATGTAGAGTATATAAAATGGATGTAGAGTGGATAAAAATGGATGTCGAGTGGATAAAATGGATGTAGAGTGGATAAAAATGGATGTAGAGTGGATAAAATGGATGTATAGTTGATAAAAATGGATGTAGAGTGGATAAAATGGATGTAGAGTGGATAAAATGGATGTAGAGTTAATAAAATTGATGTAGAGTGGAAATAATGGATGTAGAGAGGATAAAATGGATGTAGAGTGAATAAAATGGATGTAGAGTGGATAAAATGGATGTAGAGTGGATAAAATGGATGAAAAGTGGATAAAAATTTTATGTAGAGTGGATAAAATGGATGTAGAGTGGATAAAATGGATGTAGAGTGGATAAAATGGATGTAGAGTGGATAAAATGGATGTAGAGTGGATAAAAAAGGATGTAGAGTGGATAAAATGGATGTAGAATGAATAAAATGGATGTAAAGTGAATAAAAATGGATGTAGAGTGGATAAAATGGATGTAGAGAGGATAAAATGCATGTAGAGTGGATAAAATGGATGTAGAGTGGATAAAATGGATGTAGAGTGGATAAAAATGGATTTAGAGTGGATATAATGGATGTAGAATAGATAAAAATGGATGTAGTGTGGATAAAATGGATGTAGAGTGGATAAAAATGGATGTAGAGTGGATAAAATGGATGTAGAGTGGATACAATGGATGTAGAGTGGATAAAAATGGATGTAGATTGGATAAAATGGATGTAGAGTTAATAAAAATGGATGTAGAGTGGATAAAATGGATGTAGAGTTGATAAAAATGGATGTAGAGTGGATAAAAATGGATGTAGATTGGATAAAATGGATGTAGAGTTGATAAAATGAATGTACAGTTAATAAAAATGGATGTAGAGTGGATAAAAATGGATGTAGAGTGGATAAAATGGATGTAGAGTTGATAAAAATGGATGTAGAGTGGATAAAAATGGATGTAGATTGGATAAAATGGATGTAGAGTTGATAAAATGGATGTAGAGTTAATAAAAATGGATGTAGAGTGGATATAATGGATGTAGAGAGGATAAAATGGATGTGGAGTGGATAACAATGGATGTAGAGTGGATAAAATGGATGTAGAGTTAATAAAATTGGATGTAGAGTGGATAAAATGAATGTAGAGTTGATAAAAATGGATGTAGAGTGGATAAAAATGGATGTAGAGTGGATAAAATGGATGTAGAGTGGATAAAAATGGATGTCGAGTGGATAAAATGGATGTAGAGTGGATAAAAATGGATGTAGATTGGATAAAATGGATGTAGAGTTAATAAAAATGGATGTAGAGTGGATAAAATGGATGTATAGTTGATAAAAATGGATGTAGAGTGGATAAAAATGGATGTAGATTGGATAAAATGGATGTAGAGTGGATAAAAATGGATGTAGAGTATATAAATTGGATGTAGAGTATATAAAATGGATGTAGAGTGGATAAAAATGGATGTCGAGTGGATAAAATGGATGTAGAGTGGATAAAAATGGATGTAGATTGGATAAAATGGTTGTAGAGTGGATAAAAATGTATGTAGAGTATATACATTGGATGTATAGTATATAAAATGGATGTAGAGTGGATAAAAATGGATGTCGAGTGGATAAAATGGATGTAGAGTGGATAAAAATGGATGTAGAGTGGATAAAATGGATGTAGAGTTGATAAAAATGGATGTAGAGTGGATAAAATGGATGTAGAGTAGATAAAATGGATGTAAAGTGGATAAAATGGATGTAGAGTTAATAAAATTGGATGTAGAGTGGATAAAATGGATGTAGAGTTGATAAAAATGGATGTAGAGTGGATAAAATGGATGTAGAGTGGATAAAAATGGATGTAGATTGGATAAAATGGTTGTAGAGTGGATAAAAATGTATGTAGAGTGGATAAAAATGGATGGAGATTGGATAAAATGGTTGTAGAGTGGATAAAAATGTATGTAGAGTATATACATTGGATGTAGAGTATATAAAATGGATGTAGAGTGGATAAAAATGGATGTCGAGTGGATAAAATGGATGTAGAGTGGATAAAAATGGATGTAGAGTGGACAAAATGGATGTAGAGTTGATAAAAATGGATGTAGAGTGGATAAAATGGATGTAGAGTTGATAAAATGGATGTAGAGTTAATAAAATTGGATGTAGAGTGGATAAAATGGATGTAGAGTGGACAAAATGGATGTAGAGTAGATAAAATGGATGTAGAGTGGATAAAATGGATGTAGAGTGGATACAATGGATGTAGAGTGGATAAAAATGGATGTAGATTGGATAAAATGGATGTAGAGTTAATAAAAATGGATGTAGAGTGGATAAAATGGATGTAGAGTTGATAAAAATGGATGTAGAGTGGATAAAAATGGATGTAGATTGGATAAAATGGATGTAGAGTTGATAAAATGAATGTACAGTTAATAAAAATGGATGTAGAGTGGATAAAAATGGATGTAGAGTGGATAAAATGGATGTAGAGTTGATAAAAATGGATGTAGAGTGGATAAAAATGGATGTAGATTGGATAAAATGGATGTAGAGTTGATAAAATGGATGTAGAGTTAATAAAAATGGATGTAGAGTGGATATAATGGATGTAGAGAGGATAAAATGGATGTGGAGTGGATAACAATGGATGTAGAGTGGATAAAATGGATGTAGAGTTAATAAAATTGGATGTAGAGTGGATAAAATGGATGTAGAGTTGATAAAAATGGATGTAGAGTGGATAAAAATGGATGTAGAGTGGATAAAATGGATGTAGAGTGGATAAAAATGGATGTCGAGTGGATAAAATGGATGTAGAGTGGATAAAAATGGATGTAGATTGGATAAAATGGATGTAGAGTTAATAAAAATGGATGTAGAGTGGATAAAATGGATGTATAGTTGATAAAAATGGATGTAGAGTGGATAAAAATGGATGTAGATTGGATAAAATGGATGTAGAGTGGATAAAAATGGATGTAGAGTATATAAATTGGATGTAGAGTATATAAAATGGATGTAGAGTGGATAAAAATGGATGTCGAGTGGATAAAATGGATGTAGAGTGGATAAAAATGGATGTAGATTGGATAAAATGGTTGTAGAGTGGATAAAAATGTATGTAGAGTATATACATTGGATGTATAGTATATAAAATGGATGTAGAGTGGATAAAAATGGATGTCGAGTGGATAAAATGGATGTAGAGTGGATAAAATGGATGTAGAGTGGATAAAAATGGATGTAGAGTTGATAAAATGGATGTAAAGTGGATAAAATGGATGTATAGTTGATAAAAATGGATGTAGAGTGGATAAAATGGATGTAGAGTGGATAAAATGGATGTAGAGTTAATAAAATTGATGTAGAGTGGATAAAAATGGATGTAGAGTTGATAAAAATGGATGTAGAGTTGATAAAATGAATGTACAGTTAATAAAAATGGATGTAGAGTGGATAAAAATGGATGTAGAGTGGATAAAATGGATGTAGAGTTGATAAAATGGATGTAAAGTGGATAAAATGGATGTAGAGTTAATAAAATTGGATGTAGAGTGGATAAAATGGATGTAGAGTTGATAAAAATGGATGTAGAGTGGATAAAAATGGATGTAGATAGGATAAAATGGATGTAGAGTGGATAAAAATGGATGTCGAGTGGATAAAATGGATGTAGAGTGGATAAAAATGGATGTAGATTGGATAAAATGGTTGTAGAGTGGATAAAAATGTATGTAGAGTATATACATTGGATGTAGAGTATATAAAATGGATGTAGAGTGGATAAAAATGGATGTCGAGTGGATAAAATGGATGTAGAGTGGATAAAAATGGATGTAGAGTGGACAAAATGGATGTAGAGTTGATAAAAATGGATGTAGAGTGGATAAAATGGATGTAGAGTAGATAAAATGGATGTAGAGTGGATAAAATGGATGTAGAGTTGATAAAATGGATGTAGAGTTAATAAAATTGGATGTAGAGTGGATAAAATGGATGTAGAGTTGATAAAAATGGATGTAGAGTGGATAAAAATGGATGTAGATTGGATACAATGGATGTAGAGTGGATAAAAATGGATGTAGAGTATATAAATTGGATGTAGAGTATATAAAATGGATGTAGAGTGGATAAAAATGGATGTCGAGTGGATAAAATGGATGTAGAGTGGATAAAAATGGATGTAGAGTGGATAGAATGGATGTATAGTTGATAAAAATGGATGTAGAGTGGATAAAATGGATGTAGAGTGGATAAAATGGATGTAGAGTTAATAAAATTGATGTAGAGTGGAAATAATGGATGTAGAGAGGATAAAATGGATGTAGAGTGGATAAAATGGATGTAGAGTGGATAAAATGGATGAAAAGTGGATAAAAATTTTATGTAGAGTGGATAAAATGGATGTAGAGTGGATAAAATGGATGTAGAGTGGATAAAATGGATGTAGAGTGGATAAAATGGATGTAGAGTGGATAAAAAAGGATGTAGAGTGGATAAAATGGATGTAGAATGAATAAAATGGATGTAAAGTGAATAAAAATGGATGTAGAGTGGATAAAAATGGATGTCGAGTGGATAAAATGGATGTAGAGTGGATAAAAATGGATGTAGATTGGATAAAATGGATGTAGAGTTAATAAAAATGGATGTAGAGTGGATAAAATGGATGTATAGTTGATAAAAATGGATGTAGAGTGGATAAAAATGGATGTAGATTGGATAAAATGGATGTAGAGTGGATAAAAATGGATGTAGAGTATATAAATTGGATGTAGAGTATATAAAATGGATGTAGAGTGGATAAAAATGGATGTCGAGTGGATAAAATGGATGTAGAGTGGATAAAAATGGATGTAGATTGGATAAAATGGTTGTAGAGTGGATAAAAATGTATGTAGAGTATATACATTGGATGTATAGTATATAAAATGGATGTAGAGTGGATAAAAATGGATGTCGAGTGGATAAAATGGATGTAGAGTGGATAAAATGGATGTAGAGTGGATAAAAATGGATGTAGAGTTGATAAAATGGATGTAAAGTGGATAAAATGGATGTATAGTTGATAAAAATGGATGTAGAGTGGATAAAATGGATGTAGAGTGGATAAAATGGATGTAGAGTTAATAAAATTGATGTAGAGTGGATAAAAATGGATGTAGAGTTGATAAAAATGGATGTAGAGTTGATAAAATGAATGTACAGTTAATAAAAATGGATGTAGAGTGGATAAAAATGGATGTAGAGTGGATAAAATGGATGTAGAGTTGATAAAATGGATGTAAAGTGGATAAAATGGATGTAGAGTTAATAAAATTGGATGTAGAGTGGATAAAATGGATGTAGAGTTGATAAAAATGGATGTAGAGTGGATAAAAATGGATGTAGATAGGATAAAATGGATGTAGAGTGGATAAAAATGGATGTCGAGTGGATAAAATGGATGTAGAGTGGATAAAAATGGATGTAGATTGGATAAAATGGTTGTAGAGTGGATAAAAATGTATGTAGAGTATATACATTGGATGTAGAGTATATAAAATGGATGTAGAGTGGATAAAAATGGATGTCGAGTGGATAAAATGGATGTAGAGTGGATAAAAATGGATGTAGAGTGGACAAAATGGATGTAGAGTTGATAAAAATGGATGTAGAGTGGATAAAATGGATGTAGAGTAGATAAAATGGATGTAGAGTGGATAAAATGGATGTAGAGTTGATAAAATGGATGTAGAGTTAATAAAATTGGATGTAGAGTGGATAAAATGGATGTAGAGTTGATAAAAATGGATGTAGAGTGGATAAAAATGGATGTAGATTGGATACAATGGATGTAGAGTGGATAAAAATGGATGTAGAGTATATAAATTGGATGTAGAGTATATAAAATGGATGTAGAGTGGATAAAAATGGATGTCGAGTGGATAAAATGGATGTAGAGTGGATAAAAATGGATGTAGAGTGGATAGAATGGATGTATAGTTGATAAAAATGGATGTAGAGTGGATAAAATGGATGTAGAGTGGATAAAATGGATGTAGAGTTAATAAAATTGATGTAGAGTGGAAATAATGGATGTAGAGAGGATAAAATGGATGTAGAGTGGATAAAATGGATGTAGAGTGGATAAAATGGATGAAAAGTGGATAAAAATTTTATGTAGAGTGGATAAAATGGATGTAGAGTGGATAAAATGGATGTAGAGTGGATAAAATGGATGTAGAGTGGATAAAATGGATGTAGAGTGGATAAAAAAGGATGTAGAGTGGATAAAATGGATGTAGAATGAATAAAATGGATGTAAAGTGAATAAAAATGGATGTAGAGTGGATAAAATGGATGTAGAGAGGATAAAATGCATGTAGAGTGGATAAAATGGATGTAGAGTGGATAAAATGGATGTAGAGTGGATAAAAATGGATTTAGAGTGGATATAATGGATGTAGAATAGATAAAAATGGATGTAGTGTGGATAAAATGGATGTAGAGTGGATAAAAATGGATGTAGAGTGGATAAAATGGATGTAGAGTGGATACAATGGATGTAGAGTGGATAAAAATGGATGTAGATTGGATAAAATGGATGTAGAGTTAATAAAAATGGATGTAGAGTGGATAAAATGGATGTAGAGTTGATAAAAATGGATGTAGAGTGGATAAAAATGGATGTAGATTGGATAAAATGGATGTAGAGTTGATAAAATGAATGTACAGTTAATAAAAATGCATGTAGAGTGGATAAAAATGGATGTAGAGTGGATAAAATGGATGTAGAGTTGATAAAAATGGATGTAGAGTGGATAAAAATGGATGTAGATTGGATAAAATGGATGTAGAGTTGATAAAATGGATGTAGAGTTAATAAAAATGGATGTAGAGTGGATATAATGGATGTAGAGAGGATAAAATGGATGTGGAGTGGATAACAATGGATGTAGAGTGGATAAAATGGATGTAGAGTTAATAAAATTGGATGTAGAGTGGATAAAATGGATGTAGAGTTGATAAAAATGGATGTAGAGTGGATAAAAATGGATGTAGAGTGGATAAAATGGATGTAGAGTGGATAAAAATGGATGTCGAGTGGATAAAATGGATGTAGAGTGGATAAAAATGGATGTAGATTGGATAAAATGGATGTAGAGTTAATAAAAATGGATGTAGAGTGGATAAAATGGATGTATAGTTGATAAAAATGGATGTAGAGTGGATAAAAATGGATGTAGATTGGATAAAATGGATGTAGAGTGGATAAAAATGGATGTAGAGTATATAAATTGGATGTAGAGTATATAAAATGGATGTAGAGTGGATAAAAATGGATGTCGAGTGGATAAAATGGATGTAGAGTGGATAAAAATGGATGTAGATTGGATAAAATGGTTGTAGAGTGGATAAAAATGTATGTAGAGTATATACATTGGATGTATAGTATATAAAATGGATGTAGAGTGGATAAAAATGGATGTCGAGTGGATAAAATGGATGTAGAGTGGATAAAAATGGATGTAGAGTGGATAAAATGGATGTAGAGTTGATAAAAATGGATGTAGTGTGGATAAAATGGATGTAGAGTAGATAAAATGGATGTAGAGTGGATAAAATGGATGTAGAGTTGATAAAATGGATGTAGAGTTAATAAAATTGGATGTAGAGTGGATAAAATGGATGTAGAGTTGATAAAAATGGATGTAGAGTGGATAAAAATGGATGTAGATTGGATAAAATGGATGTAGAGTGGATAAAAATGGATGTAGAGTATATAAATTGGATGTAGAGTATATAAAATGGATGTAGAGTGGATAAAAATGGATGTCGAGTGGATAAAATGGATGTAGAGTGGATAAAAATGGATGTAGAGTGGATAAAATGGATGTAGAGTTGATAAAAATGGATGTAGAGTGGATAAAATGGATGTAGAGTGGATAAAATGGATGTAGAGTGGATACAATGGATGTAGAGTGGATAAAAATGGATGTAGAGTGGATAAAAATGGATGTAGATTGGATAAAATGGATGTAGAGTGGATAAAAATGGATGTAGAGTATATAAATTGGATGTAGAGTATATAAAATGGATGTAGAGTGGATAAAAATGGATGTAGAGTGGATAAAATGGATGTAGAGTGGATAAAATGGATGTAGAGTTAATAAAATTGATGTAGAGTGGAAATAATGGATGTAGAGAGGATAAAATGGATGTAGAGTGAATAAAATGGATGTAGAGTTCATAAAAATGGATGTAGAGTGGATAAAATGGATGTAGAGTGGATAAAATGGATGTAGAGTGCATAAAAATGGATGTTGAGTGGATAAAATGGATGTAGAGTGGATAAAATGGATGAAAAGTGGATAAAAATTTTATGTAGAGTGGATAAAATGGATGTAGAGTGGATAAAATGGATGTAGAGTGGATAAAATGGATGTAGAGTGGATAAAATGGATGTAGAGTGGATAAAAAAGGATGTAGAGTGGATAAAATGGATGTAGAATGAATAAAATGGATGTAAAGTGAATAAAAATGGATGTAGAGTGGATAAAATGGATGTAGAGAGGATAAAATGCATGTAGAGTGGATAAAATGGATGTAGAGTGGATAAAATGGATGTAGAGTGGATAAAAATGGATTTAGAGTGGATATAATGGATGTAGAATAGATAAAAATGGATGTAGTGTGGATTAAATGGATGTAGAGTGGATAAAAATGGATGTAGAGTGGATAAAATGGATGTAGAGTGGATACAATGGATGTAGAGTGGATAAAAATGGATGTAGATTGGATAAAATGGATGTAGAGTTAATAAAAATGGATGTAGAGTGGATAAAATGGATGTAGAGTTGATAAAAATGGATGTAGAGTGGATAAAAATGGATGTAGATTGGATAAAATGGATGTAGAGTTGATAAAATGAATGTACAGTTAATAAAAATGGATGTAGAGTGGATAAAAATGGATGTAGAGTGGATAAAATGGATGTAGAGTTGATAAAATGGATGTAAAGTGGATAAAATGGATGTAGAGTTAATAAAATTGGATGAAGAGTGGATAAAATGGATGTAGAGTTGATAAAAATGGATGTAGAGTGGATAAAAATGGATGTAGATTGGATAAAATGGATGTAGAGTTGATAAAATGGATGTAAAGTGGATAAAATGGATGTAGAGTTAATAAAATTGGATGTAGAGTGGATAAAATGAATGTACAGTTAATAAAAATGGATGTAGAGTGGATAAAAATGGATGTAGAGTGGATAAAATGGATGTAGAGTTGATAAAATGGATGTAAAGTGGATAAAATGGATGTAGAGTTAATAAAATTGGATGTAGAGTGGATAAAATGGATGTAGAGTTAATAAAAATGGATGTAGAGTGGATATAATGGATGTAGAGAGGATAAAATGGATGTGGAGTGGATAACAATGGATGTAGAGTGGATAAAATGGATGTAGAGTGGATAAAATGGATGTAGAGTTGATGAAATGGATGTAAAGTGGATAAAATGGATGTAGAGTTAATAAAATTGGATGTAGAGTGGATAAAATGGATGTAGAGTTGATAAAAATGGATGTAGAGTGAATAAAAATGGATGTAGATTGGATAAAATGGATGTAGAGTGGATAAAAATGGATGTAGAGTATATAAATTGTATGTAGAGTATATAAAATGGATGTAGAGTGGATAAAAATGGATGTAGAGTGGATAAAATGGATGTAGAGTGGATAAAAATGGATGTAGAGTTGATAAAATGGATGTAAAGTGGATAAAATGGATGTAGAGTTAATAAAATTGGATGTAGAGTGGATAAAATGGATGTAGAGTTGATAAAAATGGATGTAGAGTGGATAAAAATGGATGTAGATTGGATAAAATGGATGTAGAGTGGATAAAAATGGATGTCGAGTGGATAAAATGGATGTAGAGTGGATAGAAATGGATGTAGATTGGATAAAATGGATGTAGAGTTAATAAAAATGGATGTAGAGTGGATAAAATGGATGTATAGTTGATAAAAATGGATGTAGAGTGGATAAAAATGGATGTAGATTGGATAAAATGGATGTAGAGTGGATAAAAATGGATGTAGAGTATATAAATTGGATGTAGAGTATATAAAATGGATGTAGAGTGGATAAAAATGGATGTCGAGTGGATAAAATGGATGTAGAGTGGATAAAAATGGATGTAGATTGGATAAAATGGTTGTAGAGTGGATAAAAATGTATGTAGAGTATATACATTGGATGTATAGTATATAAAATGGATGTAGAGTGGATAAAAATGGATGTCGAGTGGATAAAATGGATGTAGAGTGGATAAAAATGGATGTAGAGTGGATAAAATGGATGTAGAGTTGATAAAAATGGATGTAGAGTGGATAAAATGGATGTAGAGTAGATAAAATGGATGTAGAGTGGATAAAATGGATGTAGAGTTGATAAAATGGATGTAGAGTTAATAAAATTGGATGTAGAGTGGATAAAATGGATGTAGAGTTGATAAAAATGGATGTAGAGTGGATAAAAATGGATGTAGATTGGATAAAATGGATGTAGAGTGGATAAAAATGGATGTAGAGTATATAAATTGGATGTAGAGTATATAAAATGGATGTAGAGTGGATAAAAATGGATGTCGAGTGGATAAAATGGATGTAGAGTGGATAAAAATGGATGTAGAGTGGATAAAATGGATGTAGAGTTGATAAAAATGGATGTAGAGTGGATAAAATGGATGTAGAGTGGATAAAATGGATGTAGATTGGATAAAATGGATGTAGAGTTAATAAAAATGGATGTAGAGTGGATAAAATGGATGTAGAGTTGATAAAAATGGATGTAGAGTGGATAAAAATGGATGTAGATTGGATAAAATGGATGTAGAGTTGATAAAATGAAAGTACAGTTAATAAAAATGGATGTAGAGTGGATAAAAATGGATGTAGAGTGGATAAAATGGATGTAGAGTTGATAAAATGGATGTAAAGTGGATAAAATGGATGTAGAGTTAATAAAATTGGATGTAGAGTGGATAAAATGGATGTAGAGTTGATAAAAATGGATGTAGAGTGGATAAAAATGGATGTCGAGTGGATAAAATGGATGTAGAGTAGATAAAAATGGATGTAGATTGGATAAAATGGATGTAGAGTTAATAAAAATGGATGTAGAGTGGATAAAATGGATGAAGAGTTAATAAAATTGGATGTAGAGTGGATAAAATGGATGTAGAGTTGATAAAAATGGATGTAGAGTTGATAAAATGAATGTACAGTTAATAAAAATGGATGTAGAGTGGATAAAAATGGATGTAGAGTGGATAAAATGGATGTAGAGTTGATAAAATGGATGTAAAGTGGATAAAATGGATGTAGAGTTAATAAAATTGGATGTAGAGTGGATAAAATGGATGTAGAGTTGATAAAAATGGATGTAGAGTGGATAAAAATGGATGTAGATTGGATAAAATGGATGTAGAGTTGATAAAATGGATGTAAAGTGGATAAAATGGATGTAGAGTTAATAAAATTGGATGTAGAGTGGATAAAATGAATGTACAGTTAATAAAAATGGATGTAGAGTGGATAAAAATGGATGTAGAGTGGATAAAATGGATGTAGAGTTGATAAAATGGATGTAGAGTTAATAAAAATGGATGTAGAGTGGATATAATGGATGTAGAGAGGATAAAATGGATGTGGAGTGGATAACAATGGATGTAGAGTGGATAAAATGGATGTAGAGTGGATAAAATGGATGTAGAGTTGATAAAATGGATGTAAAGTGGATAAAATGGATGTAGAGTTAATAAAATTGGATGTAGAGTGGATAAAATGGATGTAGAGTTGATAAAAATGGATGTAGAGCGGATAAAAATGGATGTAGATTGGATAAAATGGATGTAGAGTGGATAAAAATGGATGTAGAGTATATAAATTGTATGTAGAGTATATAAAATGGATGTAGAGTGGATAAAAATGGATGTAGAGTGGATAAAATGGATGTAGAGTGGATAAAAATGGATGTAGAGTTGATAAAATGGATGTAAAGTGGATAAAATGGATGTATAGTTGATAAAAATGGATGTAGAGTGGATAAAATGGATGTAGAGTGGATAAAATGGATGTAGAGTTAATAAAATTGATGTAGAGTGGATAAAAATGGATGTAGAGTTGATAAAAATGGATGTAGAGTTGATAAAATGAATGTACAGTTAATAAAAATGGATGTAGAGTGGATAAAAATGGATGTAGAGTGGATAAAATGGATGTAGAGTTGATAAAATGGATGTAAAGTGGATAAAATGGATGTAGAGTTAATAAAATTGGATGTAGAGTGGATAAAATGGATGTAGAGTTGATAAAAATGGATGTAGAGTGGATAAAAATGGATGTAGATAGGATAAAATGGATGTAGAGTGGATAAAAATGGATGTCGAGTGGATAAAATGGATGTAGAGTGGATAAAAATGGATGTAGATTGGATAAAATGGTTGTAGAGTGGATAAAAATGTATGTAGAGTATATACATTGGATGTAGAGTATATAAAATGGATGTAGAGTGGATAAAAATGGATGTCGAGTGGATAAAATGGATGTAGAGTGGATAAAAATGGATGTAGAGTGGACAAAATGGATGTAGAGTTGATAAAAATGGATGTAGAGTGGATAAAATGGATGTAGAGTAGATAAAATGGATGTAGAGTGGATAAAATGGATGTAGAGTTGATAAAATGGATGTAGAGTTAATAAAATTGGATGTAGAGTGGATAAAATGGATGTAGAGTTGATAAAAATGGATGTAGAGTGGATAAAAATGGATGTAGATTGGATACAATGGATGTAGAGTGGATAAAAATGGATGTAGAGTATATAAATTGGATGTAGAGTATATAAAATGGATGTAGAGTGGATAAAAATGGATGTCGAGTGGATAAAATGGATGTAGAGTGGATAAAAATGGATGTAGAGTGGATAAAATGGATGTATAGTTGATAAAAATGGATGTAGAGTGGATAAAATAGATGTAGAGTGGATAAAATGGATGTAGAGTTAATAAAATTGATGTAGAGTGGAAATAATGGATGTAGAGAGGATAAAATGGATGTAGAGTGAATAAAATGGATGTAGAGTGGATAAAATGGATGTAGAGTGGATAAAATGGATGAAAAGTGGATAAAAATTTTATGTAGAGTGGATAAAATGGATGTAGAGTGGATAAAATGGATGTAGAGTGGATAAAATGGATGTAGAGTGGATAAAATGGATGTAGAGTGGATAAAAAAGGATGTAGAGTGGATAAAATGGATGTAGAATGAATAAAATGGATGTAAAGTGAATAAAAATGGATGTAGAGTGGATAAAATGGATGTAGAGAGGATAAAATGCATGTAGAGTGGATAAAATGGATGTAGAGTGGATAAAATGGATGTAGAGTGGATAAAAATGGATTTAGAGTGGATATAATGGATGTAGAATAGATAAAAATGGATGTAGTGTGGATAAAATGGATGTAGAGTGGATAAAAATGGATGTAGAGTGGATAAAATGGATGTAGAGTGGATACAATGGATGTAGAGTGGATAAAAATGGATGTAGATTGGATAAAATGGATGTAGAGTTAATAAAAATGCATGTAGAGTGGATAAAATGGATGTAGAGTTGATAAAAATGGATGTAGAGGGGATAAAAATGGATGTAGATTGGATAAAATGGATGTAGAGTTGATAAAATAATGTACAGTTAATAAAAATGGATGTAGAGTGGATAAAAATGGATGTAGAGTGGATAAAATGGATGTAGAGTTGATAAAAATGGATGTAGAGTGGATAAAAATGGATGTAGATTGGATAAAATGGATGTAGAGTTGATAAAATGGATGTAGAGTTAATAAAAATGGATGTAGAGTGGATATAATGGATGTAGAGAGGATAAAATGGATGTGGAGTGGATAACAATGGATGTAGAGTGGATAAAATGGATGTAGAGTTAATAAAATTGGATGTAGAGTGGATAAAATGGATGTAGAGTTGATAAAAATGGATGTAGAGTGGATAAAAATGGATGTAGAGTGGATAAAATGGATGTAGAGTGGATAAAAATGGATGTCGAGTGGATAAAATGGATGTAGAGTGGATAAAAATGGATGTAGATTGGATAAAATGGATGTAGAGTTAATAAAAATGGATGTAGAGTGGATAAAATGGATGTATAGTTGATAAAAATGGATGTAGAGTGGATAAAAATGGATGTAGATTGGATAAAATGGATGTAGAGTGGATAAAAATGGATGTGGAGTATATAAATTGGATGTAGAGTATATAAAATGGATGTAGAGTGGATAAAAATGGATGTCGAGTGGATAAAATGGATGTAGAGTGGATAAAAATGGATGTAGATTGGATAAAATGGTTGTAGAGTGGATAAAAATGTATGTAGAGTATATACATTGGATGTATAGTATATAAAATGGATGTAGAGTGGATAAAAATGGATGTCGAGTGGATAAAATGGATGTAGAGTGGATAAAAATGGATGTAGAGTGGATAAAATGGATGTAGAGTTGATAAAAATGGATGTAGAGTGGATAAAATGGATGTAGAGTAGATAAAATGGATGTAAAGTGGATAAAATGGATGTAGAGTTAATAAAATTGGATGTAGAGTGGATAAAATGGATGTAGAGTTGATAAAAATGGATGTAGAGTGGATAAAATGGATGTAGAGTGGATAAAAATGGATGTAGATTGGATAAAATGGTTGTAGAGTGGATAAAAATGTATGTAGAGTGGATAAAAATGGATGTAGATTGGATAAAATGGTTGTAGAGTGGATAAAAATGTATGTAGAGTATATACATTGGATGTAGAGTATATAAAATGGATGTAGAGTGGATAAAAATGGATGTCGAGTGGATAAAATGGATGTAGAGTGGATAAAAATGGATGTAGAGTGGACAAAATGGATGTAGAGTTGATAAAAATGGATGTAGAGTGGATAAAATGGATGTAGAGTTGATAAAATGGATGTAGAGTTAATAAAATTGGATGTAGAGTGGATAAAATGGATGTAGAGTGGACAAAATGGATGTAGAGTAGATAAAATGGATGTAGAGTGGATAAAATGGATGTAGAGTTGATAAAATGGATGTAGAGTTAATAAAATTGGATGTAGAGTGGATAAAATGGATGTAGAGTTGATAAAAATGGATGTAGAGTGGATAAAAATGGATGTAGATTGGATACAATGGATGTAGAGTGGATAAAAATGGATGTAGAGTATATAAATTGGATGTAGAGTATATAAAATGGATGTAGAGTGGATAAAAATGGATGTCGAGTGGATAAAATGGATGTAGAGTGGATAAAAATGGATGTAGAGTGGATAAAATGGATGTATAGTTGATAAAAATGGATGTAGAGTGGATAAAATGGATGTAGAGTGGATAAAATGGATGTAGAGTTAATAAAATTGATGTAGAGTGGAAATAATGGATGTAGAGAGGATAAAATGGATGTAGAGTGAATAAAATGGATGTAGAGTGGATAAAATGGATGTAGAGTGGATAAAATGGATGAAAAGTGGATAAAAATTTTATGTAGAGTGGATAAAATGGATGTAGAGTTAATAAAATTGGATGTAGATTGGATAAAATGGATGTAGAGTTGATAAAATGAATGTACAGTTAATAAAAATGGATGTAGAGTGGATAAAAATGGATGTAGAGTGGATAAAATGGATGTAGAGTTGATAAAATGGATGTAAAGTGGATAAAATGGATGTAGAGTTAATAAAATTGGATGTAGAGTGGATAAAATGGATGTAGAGTTGATAAAAATGGATGTAGAGTGGATAAAAATGGATGTCGAGTGGATAAAATGGATGTAGAGTAGATAAAAATGGATGTAGATTGGATAAAATGGATGTAGAGTTAATAAAAATGGATGTAGAGTGGATAAAATGGATGTAGAGTTGATAAAAATGAATGTAGAGTGGATAAAAATGCATGTAGATTGGATAAAATGGATGTAGAGTTGATAAAATGAATGTACAGTTAATAAAAATGGATGTAGAGTGGATAAAAATGGATGTAGAGTATATAAATTGGATGTAGAGTATATAAAATGGATGTAGAGTGGATAAAAATGGATGTCGAGTGGATAAAATGGATGTAGAGTGGATAAAAATGGATGTAGAGTGGATAAAATGGATGTAGAGTTGATAAAAATGGATGTAGAGTGGATAAAATGGATGTAGAGTGGATAAAATGGATGTAGACTTGATAAAAATGGATGTAGAGTGGATAAAATGGATGTAGAGTTGATAAAAATGGATGTAGAGTGGATAAAATGGATGTAGAGTAGATAAAATGGATGTAGAGTGGATAAAATGGATGTAGAGTTGATAAAATGGATGTAAAGTGGATAAAATGGATGTAGAGTTAATAAAATTGATGTAGAGTGGAAATAATGGATGTAGAGAGGATAAAATGGATGTAGAGTGAATAAAATGGATGTAGAGTTCATAAAAATGGATGTAGAGTGGATAAAATGGATGTAGAGTGGATAAAATGGATGTAGAGTGCATAAAAATGGATGTTGAGTGGATAAAATGGATGTAGAGTGGATAAAATGGATGAAAAGTGGATAAAAATTTTATGTAGAGTGGATAAAATGGATGTAGAGTGGATAAAATGGATGTAGAGTGGATAAAATGGATGTAGAATGAATAAAATGGATGTAAAGTGAATAAAAATGGATGTAGAGTGGATAAAATGGATGTAGAGAGGATAAAATGCATGTAGAGTGGATAAAATGGATGTAGAGTGGATAAAATGGATGTAGAGTGGATAAAAATGGATTTAGAGTGGATATAATGGATGTAGAATAGATTAAAATGGATGTAGTGTGGATAAAATGGATGTAGAGTGGATAAAAATGGATGTAGAGTGGATAAAATGGATGTAGAGTGGATAAAACGGATGTAGAGTGGATAAAAAGGATGTAGAGTGGATAAAATGGATGCAGAGTGGATAAAAATAGATGTAGTGTGGATAAAATGGATGTAAAGTGGATAACAATGTATGTAGAGTGGATAAAATGGATGTAGAGTGGATAAAAATGGATGTAGAGTGGATAAAATGGATGTAGAGTGTATAAAATGGATGTAGAGTGAATAAAATGGATGTAGAGTGGATAAAATTGATGTAGAGTGTATAAAATGGATGTAGAGTGGATAAAAATGGATGTAGAGTGGATAACAATGGATGTAGATTGGATAAAATGGATGTAGAGTGGATAAAATGGATGTAGAGTTGATAAAATGGATGTAAAGTGGATAAAATGGATGTAGAGTTAATAAAATTGGATGTAGAGTGGATAAAATGGATGTAGAGTTGATAAAAATGGATGTAGAGTGGATAAAAATGGATGTAGATTGGATAAAATGGATGTAGAGTGGATAAAAATGGATGTAGAGTATATAAATTGGATGTAGAGTATATAAAATGGATGTAGAGTGGATAAAAATGGATGTCGAGTGGATAAAATGGATGTAGAGTGGATAAAAATGGATGTAGATTGGATAAAATGGATGTAGAGTTAATAAAAATGGATGTAGAGTTGATAAAATGGATGTAGAGTTGATAAAAATGGATGTAGAGTGGATAAAAATGGATGTAGATTGGATAAAATGGATGCAGAGTGGATAAAAATGGATGTAGAGTTGATAAAATGGATGTAGAGTTGATAAAAATGGATGTAGAGTGGATAAAAATGGATGTAGATTGGATAAAATGGATGTAGAGTGGATAAAAATGGATGTCGAGTGGATAAAATGGATGTAGAGTGGATAAAAATGGATGTAGATTGGATAAAATGGATGTAGAGTGGATAAAAATGGATGTAGAGTATATAAATTGGATGTAGAGTATATAAAATGAATGTAGAGTGGATAAAAATGGATGTTGAGTGGATAAAATGGATGTAGAGTGGATAAAAATGGATGTAGAGTGGATCAAATGGATGTAGAGTTGATAAAAATGGATGTAGAGTGGATAAAATGGATGTAGAGTAGATAAAATGGATGTAGAGTGGATAAAATGGATGTAGAGTTGATAAAATGGATGTAAAGTGGATAAAATGGATGTAGAGTTAATAAAATTGATGTAGAGTGGAAATAATGGATGTAGAGAGGATAAAATGGATGTAGAGTGAATAAAATGGATGTAGAGTTCATAAAAATGGATGTAGAGTGGATAAAAATGGATGTAGATTGGATAAAATGGATGGAGAGTGGATAAAAATGGATGTAGAGTGGATGAAATGGATGTAGAGTGGATAAAATGGTTGTAGAGTGGATAAAATGGATGTAGAGTGGATAAAATGGATGTAGAATGGATCAAATGGATGTAAAGTGGATAAAAATGGATGTCGAATGGATAAAATGGATGTAGAGTGGATAAAAATGGATGTAGAGTGGATAAAATGGATGTAGAGTGGATAAAAATGGATGTAGAGAGGATAAAATGGATGTAGAGTGGATAAAATGGATGTACAGTTAATAAAAGTGGATGTAGAGTGGATATAATGGATGTAGAGAGGATAAAATGGATGTGGAGTGGATAACAATGGATGTAGAGTGGATAAAATGGATGTAGAGTTAACAAAAATGGATGTAGAGTGGATAAAATGGATGTAGAGTTGACAAAAATGGATGTAGAGTGGACAAAAATAGATGTAGATTGGATAAAATGGATGTAGAGTGGATAAAAATGGATGTACAGTATATAAATTGGATGTAGAGTATATAAAATGGATGTAGAGTGGATAAAAATGGATGTCGAGTGGATTAAATGGATGTAGAGTGGATAAAAATGGATGTAGATTGGATAAAATGGTTGTAGAGTGGATAAAAATGGATGTAGAGTATATACATTGGATGTAGAGTATATAAAATGGATGTAGAGTGGATAAAAATGGATGTCGAGTGGATAAAATGGATGTAGAGTGTATAAAAATGGATGTAGAGTGGATAAAATGGATGTAGAGTTGATAAAAATGGATGTAGAGTGGATAAAATGGATGTAGAGTAGATAAAATGGATGTAGAGTGGATAAAATGGATGTAGAGTATATAAATTGGATGTAGAGTATATAAAATGGATGTAGAGTGGATAAAAATGGATGTCGAGTGGATAAAATGGATGTAGAGTGGATAAAAATGGATGTAGAGTATATAAATTGGATGTAGAGTATATAAAATGGATGTAGAGTGGATAAAAATGGATGTCGAGTGGATAAAATGGATGTAGAGTGGATAAAAATGGATGTAGAGTGGATAAAATGGATGTAGAGTTGATAAAAATGGATGTAGAGTGGATAAAATGGATGTAGAGTGGATAAAATGGATGTAGAGTTGATAAAAATGGATGTAGAGTGGATAAAATGGATGTAGAGTTGATAAAAATGGATGTAGAGTGGATAAAATGGATGTAGAGTAGATAAAATGGATGTAGAGTGGATAAAATGGATGTAGAGTTGATAAAATGGATGTAAAGTGGATAAAATGGATGTAGAGTTAATAAAATTGATGTAGAGTGGAAATAATGGATGTAGAGAGGATAAAATGGATGTAGAGTGAATAAAATGGATGTAGAGTTCATAAAAATGGATGTAGAGTGGATAAAATGGATGTAGAGTGGATAAAATGGATGTAGAGTGCATAAAAATGGATGTTGAGTGGATAAAATGGATGTAGAGTGGATAAAATGGATGTAGAGTGGATAAAATGGATGTAGAGTGGATAAAAAAGGATGTAGAGTGGATAAAATGGATGTAGAATGAATAAAATGGATGTAAAGTGAATAAAAATGGATGTAGAGTGGATAAAATGGATGTAGAGAGGATAAAATGCATGTAGAGTGGATAAAATGGATGTAGAGTGGATAAAATGGATGTAGAGTGGATAAAAATGGATTTAGAGTGGATATAATGGATGTAGAATAGATTAAAATGGATGTAGTGTGGATAAAATGGATGTAGAGTGGATAAAAAGGATGTAGAGTGGATAAAATGGATGCAGAGTGGATAAAAATAGATGTAGTGTGGATAAAATGGATGTAAAGTGGATAACAATGTATGTAGAGTGGATAAAATGGATGTAGAGAGGATAAAATGGATGTAGAGTGGATAAAATGGATGTAGAGTGGATAAAATGGATGTAGAGTGGATAAAAATGGATTTAGAGTGGATATAATGGATGTAGAATAGATTAAAATGGATGTAGTGTGGATAAAATGGATGTAGAGTGGATAAAAATGGATGTAGAGTGGATAAAATGGATGTAGAGTGGATAAAACGGATGTAGAGTGGATAAAAAGGATGTAGAGTGGATAAAATGGATGCAGAGTGGATAAAAATAGATGTAGTGTGGATAAAATGGATGTAAAGTGGATAACAATGTATGTAGAGTGGATAAAATGGATGTAGAGTGGATAAAAATGGATGTAGAGTGGATAAAATGGATGTAGAGTGTATAAAATGGATGTAGAGTGAATAAAATGGATGTAGAGTGGATAAAATTGATGTAGATTGTATAAAATGGATGTAGAGTGGATAAAAATGGATGTAGAGTGGATAACAATGGATGTAGATTGGATAAAATGGATGTAGAGTGGATAAAATGGATGTAGAGTTGATAAAATGGATGTAAAGTGGATAAAATGGATGTAGAGTTAATAAAATTGGATGTAGAGTGGATAAAATGGATGTAGAGTTGATAAAAATGGATGTAGAGTGGATAAAAATGGATGTAGATTGGATAAAATGGATGTAGAGTGGATAAAAATGGATGTAGAGTATATAAATTGGATGTAGAGTATATAAAATGGATGTAGAGTGGATAAAAATGGATGTCGAGTGGATAAAATGGATGTAGAGTGGATAAAAATGGATGTAGATTGGATAAAATGGATGTAGAGTGGATAAAAATGGATGTAGAGTATATAAATTGGATGTAGAGTATATAAAATGAATGTAGAGTGGATAAAAATGGATGTTGAGTGGATAAAATGGATGTAGAGTGGATAAAAATGGATGTAGAGTGGATCAAATGGATGTAGAGTTGATAAAAATGGATGTAGAGTGGATAAAATGGATGTAGAGTAGATAAAATGGATGTAGAGTGGATAAAATGGATGTAGAGTTGATAAAATGGATGTAAAGTGGATAAAATGGATGTAGAGTTAATAAAATTGATGTAGAGTGGAAATAATGGATGTAGAGAGGATAAAATGGATGTAGAGTGAATAAAATGGATGTAGAGTGGATAAAATGGATGTAGAGTGGATAAAATGGTTGTAGAGTGGATAAAATGGATGTAGAGTGGATAAAATGGATGTAGAATGGATAAAATGGATGTAAAGTGGATAAAAATGGATGTCGAGTGGATAAAATGGATGTAGAGTGGATAAAAATGGATGTAGAGTGGATAAAATGGATGTAGAGTGGATAAAAATGGATGTAGAGAGGATAAAATGGATGTAGAGTGGATAAAATGGATGTACAGTTAATAAAAGTGGATGTAGAGTGGATATAATGGATGTAGAGAGGATAAAATGGATGTGGAGTGGATAACAATGGATGTAGAGTGGATAAAATGGATGTAGAGTTAACAAAAATGGATGTAGAGTGGATAAAATGGATGTAGAGTTGATAAAAATGGATGTAGAGTGGATAAAAATAGATGTAGATTGGATAAAATGGATGTAGAGTGGATAAAAATGGATGTACAGTATATAAATTGGATGTGGAGTATATAAAATGGATGTAGAGTGGATAAAAATGGATGTCGAGTGGATAAAATGGATGTAGAGTGGATAAAAATGGATGTAGATTGGATAAAATGGTTGTAGTTTGGATAAAAATGGATGTAGAGTATATAAATTGGATGTAGAGTATATAAAATGGATGTAGAGTGGATAAAAATGGATGTAGAGTATATAAAATGGATGTAGAGTGGATAAAAATGGATGTAGAGTGGATAAAATGGATGTAGAGTTGATAAAAATGGATGTAGAGTGGATAAAATGGATGTCGAGTGGATAAAATGGATGTAGAGTGCATAAAAATGGATGTAGAGTGAATAAAATGGATGTAGAGTGGATAAAATGAATGTACAGTTAATAAAAATGGATGTAGAGTGGATAAAAATGGATGTAGAGTGGATAAAATGGATGTAGAGTTGATAAAATGGATGTAGAATGGATAAAATGGATGTAAAGTGGATAAAAATGGATGTCGAGTGGATAAAATGGATGTAGAGTGCATAAAAATGGATGTAGAGTGAATAAAATGGATGTAGAGTTCATAAAAATGGATGTAGAGTGGATAAAAATGGATGTAGATTGGATAAAATGGATGGAGAGTGGATAAAAATGGATGTAGAGTGGATAAAATGGATGTAGAGTGGATAAAATGGTTGTAGAGTGGATAAAATGGATGTAGAGTGGATAAAATGGATGTAGAGTGGATAAAATGGATGTAGAGTGGATAAAAATGGATGTCGAGTGGATAAAATGGATGTAGAGTGCATAAAAATGGATGTAGAGTGAATAAAGTGGATGTAGAGTGGATAAAATGAATGTACAGTTAATAAAAATGGATGTAGAGTGGATAAAAATGGATGTAGAGTGGATAAAATGGATGTAGAGTTGATAAAATGGATGTAAAGTGGATAAAATGGATGTAGAGTTAATAAAATTGATGTAGAGTGGAAATAATGGATGTAGAGAGGATAAAATGGATGTAGAGTGAATAAAATGGATGTAGAGTTCATAAAAATGGATGTAGAGTGGATAAAAATGGATGTAGAGTGGATAAAAATGGATGTAGAGTGAATAAAATGGATGTAGAGTGGATAAAATGAATGTACAGTTAATAAAAATGGATGTAGAGTGGATAAAAATGGATGTAGAGTGGATAAAATGGATGTAGAGTTGATAAAATGGATGTAGAATGGATAAAATGGATGTAAAGTGGATAAAAATGGATGTAGAGTATATAAATTGGATGTAGAGTATATAAAATGGATGTAGAGTGGATAAAAATGGATGTCGAGTGGATAAAATGGATGTAGAGTGGATAAAAATGGATGTAGAGTGGATAAAATGGATGTAGAGTTGATAAAAATGGATGTAGAGTGGATAAAATGGATGTAGAGTGGATAAAATGGATGTAGAGTTGATAAAAATGGATGTAGAGTGAATAAAATGGATGTAGAGTTCATAAAAATGGATGTAGAGTGGATAAAAATGGATGTAGATTGGATAAAATGGATGGAGAGTGGATAAAAATGGATGTAGAGTGGATAAAATGGATGTAGAGTGGATAAAATGGTTGTAGAGTGGATAAAATGGATGTAGAGTGGATAAAATGGATGTAGAATGGATAAAATGGATGTAAAGTGGATAAAAATGGATGTCGAGTGGATAAAATGGATGTAGAGTGCATAAAAATGGATGTAGAGTGAATAAAGTGGATGTAGAGTGGATAAAATGAATGTACAGTTAATAAAAATGGATGTAGAGTGGATAAAAATGGATGTAGAGTGGATAAAATGGATGTAGAGTTGATAAAATGGATGTAAAGTGGATAAAATGGATGTAGAGTTAATAAAATTGATGTAGAGTGGAAATAATGGATGTAGAGAGGATAAAATGGATGTAGAGTGAATAAAATGGATGTAGAGTTCCTAAAAATGGATGTAGAGTGGATAAAAATGGATGTAGAGTGGATAAAAATGGATGTAGAGTGAATAAAATGGATGTAGAGTGGATAAAATGAATGTACAGTTAATAAAAATGGATGTAGAGTGGATAAAAATGGATGTAGAGTGGATAAAATGGATGTAGAGTTGATAAAATGGATGTAGAATGGATAAAATGGATGTAAAGTGGATAAAAATGGATGTCGAGTGGATAAAATGGATGTAGAGTGCATAAAAATGGATGTAGAGTGAATAAAATGGATGTAGAGTTCATAAAAATGGATGTAGAGTGGATAAAAATGGATGTAGATTGGATAAAATGGATGGAGAGTGGATAAAAATGGATGTAGAGTGGATAAAATGGATGTAGAGTGGATAAAATGGTTGTAGAGTGGATAAAATGGATGTAGAGTGGATAAAATGGATGTAGAATGGATAAAATGGATGTAAAGTGGATAAAAATGGATGTCGAGTGGATAAAATGGATGTAGAGTGGATAAAAATGGATGTAGAGTGGATAAAATGGATGTAGAGTGGATAAAAATGGATGTAGAGAGGATAAAATGGATGTAGAGTGGATAAAATGGATGTACAGTTAATAAAAGTGGATGTAGAGTGGATATAATGGATGTAGAGAGGATAAAATGGATGTGGAGTGGATAACAATGGATGTAGAGTGGATAAAATGGATGTAGAGTTAACAAAAATGGATGTAGAGTGGATAAAATGGATGTAGAGTGGATCAAATGGATGTAGAGTTGATAAAAATGGATGTAGAGTGGATAAAATGGATGTAGAGTAGATAAAATGGATGTAGAGTGGATAAAATGGATGTAGAGTTGATAAAATGGATGTAAAGTGGATAAAATGGATGTAGAGTTAATAAAATTGATGTAGAGTGGAAATAATGGATGTAGAGAGGATAAAATGGATGTAGAGTGAATAAAATGGATGTAGAGTTCATAAAAATGGATGTAGAGTGGATAAAAATGGATGTAGATTGGATAAAATGGATGGAGAGTGGATAAAAATGGATGTAGAGTGGATGAAATGGATGTAGAGTGGATAAAATGGTTGTAGAGTGGATAAAATGGATGTAGAGTGGATAAAATGGATGTAGAATGGATCAAATGGATGTAAAGTGGATAAAAATGGATGTCGAATGGATAAAATGGATGTAGAGTGGATAAAAATGGATGTAGAGTGGATAAAATGGATGTAGAGTGGATAAAAATGGATGTAGAGAGGATAAAATGGATGTAGAGTGGATAAAATGGATGTACAGTTAATAAAAGTGGATGTAGAGTGGATATAATGGATGTAGAGAGGATAAAATGGATGTGGAGTGGATAACAATGGATGTAGAGTGGATAAAATGGATGTAGAGTTAACAAAAATGGATGTAGAGTGGATAAAATGGATGTAGAGTTGACAAAAATGGATGTAGAGTGGACAAAAATAGATGTAGATTGGATAAAATGGATGTAGAGTGGATAAAAATGGATGTACAGTATATAAATTGGATGTAGAGTATATAAAATGGATGTAGAGTGGATAAAAATGGATGTCGAGTGGATAAAATGGATGTAGAGTGGATAAAAATGGATGTAGATTGGATAAAATGGTTGTAGAGTGGATAAAAATGGATGTAGAGTATATACATTGGATGTAGAGTATATAAAATGGATGTAGAGTGGATAAAAATGGATGTCGAGTGGATAAAATGGATGTAGAGTGTATAAAAATGGATGTAGAGTGGATAAAATGGATGTAGAGTTGATAAAAATGGATGTAGAGTGGATAAAATGGATGTAGAGTAGATAAAATGGATGTAGAGTGGATAAAATGGATGTAGAGTATATAAATTGGATGTAGAGTATATAAAATGGATGTAGAGTGGATAAAAATGGATGTCGAGTGGATAAAATGGATGTAGAGTGGATAAAAATGGATGTAGAGTATATAAATTGGATGTAGAGTATATAAAATGGATGTAGAGTGGATAAAAATGGATGTCGAGTGGATAAAATGGATGTAGAGTGGATAAAAATGGATGTAGAGTGGATAAAATGGATGTAGAGTTGATAAAAATGGATGTAGAGTGGATAAAATGGATGTAGAGTGGATAAAATGGATGTAGAGTTGATAAAAATGGATGTAGAGTGGATAAAATGGATGTAGAGTTGATAAAAATGGATGTAGAGTGGATAAAATGGATGTAGAGTAGATAAAATGGATGTAGAGTGGATAAAATGGATGTAGAGTTGATAAAATGGATGTAAAGTGGATAAAATGGATGTAGAGTTAATAAAATTGATGTAGAGTGGAAATAATGGATGTAGAGAGGATAAAATGGATGTAGAGTGGATAAAATGGATGTAGAGTTCATAAAAATGGATGTAGAGTGGATAAAATGGATGTAGAGTGGATAAAATGGATGTAGAGTGCATAAAAATGGATGTTGAGTGGATAAAATGGATGTAGAGTGGATAAAATGGATGTAGAGTGGATAAAATGGATGTAGAGTGGATAAAAAAGGATGTAGAGTGGATAAAATGGATGTAGAATGAATAAAATGGATGTAAAGTGAATAAAAATGGATGTAGAGTGGATAAAATGGATGTAGAGAGGATAAAATGGATGTAGAGTGGATAAAATGGATGTAGAGTGGATAAAATGGATGTAGAGTGGATAAAAATGGATTTAGAGTGGATATAATGGATGTAGAATAGATTAAAATGGATGTAGTGTGGATAAAATGGATGTAGAGTGGATAAAAAGGATGTAGAGTGGATAAAATGGATGCAGAGTGGATAAAAATAGATGTAGTGTGGATAAAATGGATGTAAAGTGGATAACAATGTATGTAGAGTGGATAAAATGGATGTAGAGAGGATAAAATGGATGTAGAGTGGATAAAATGGATGTAGAGTGGATAAAATGGATGTAGAGTGGATAAAAATGGATTTAGAGTGGATATAATGGATGTAGAATAGATTAAAATGGATGTAGTGTGGATAAAATGGATGTAGAGTGGATAAAAATGGATGTAGAGTGGATAAAATGGATGTAGAGTGGATAAAACGGATGTAGAGTGGATAAAAAGGATGTAGAGTGGATAAAATGGATGCAGAGTGGATAAAAATAGATGTAGTGTGGATAAAATGGATGTAAAGTGGATAACAATGTATGTAGAGTGGATAAAATGGATGTAGAGTGGATAAAAATGGATGTAGAGTGGATAAAATGGATGTAGAGTGTATAAAATGGATGTAGAGTGAATAAAATGGATGTAGAGTGGATAAAATTGATGTAGATTGTATAAAATGGATGTAGAGTGGATAAAAATGGATGTAGAGTGGATAACAATGGATGTAGATTGGATAAAATGGATGTAGAGTGGATAAAATGGATGTAGAGTTGATAAAATGGATGTAAAGTGGATAAAATGGATGTAGAGTTAATAAAATTGGATGTAGAGTGGATAAAATGGATGTAGAGTTGATAAAAATGGATGTAGAGTGGATAAAAATGGATGTAGATTGGATAAAATGGATGTAGAGTGGATAAAAATGGATGTAGAGTATATAAATTGGATGTAGAGTATATAAAATGGATGTAGAGTGGATAAAAATGGATGTCGAGTGGATAAAATGGATGTAGAGTGGATAAAAATGGATGTAGATTGGATAAAATGGATGTAGAGTGGATAAAAATGGATGTAGAGTATATAAATTGGATGTAGAGTATATAAAATGAATGTAGAGTGGATAAAAATGGATGTTGAGTGGATAAAATGGATGTAGAGTGGATAAAAATGGATGTAGAGTGGATCAAATGGATGTAGAGTTGATAAAAATGGATGTAGAGTGGATAAAATGGATGTAGAGTAGATAAAATGGATGTAGAGTGGATAAAATGGATGTAGAGTTGATAAAATGGATGTAAAGTGGATAAAATGGATGTAGAGTTAATAAAATTGATGTAGAGTGGAAATAATGGATGTAGAGAGGATAAAATGGATGTAGAGTGAATAAAATGGATGTAGAGTGGATAAAATGGATGTAGAGTGGATAAAATGGTTGTAGAGTGGATAAAATGGATGTAGAGTGGATAAAATGGATGTAGAATGGATAAAATGGATGTAAAGTGGATAAAAATGGATGTCGAGTGGATAAAATGGATGTAGAGTGGATAAAAATGGATGTAGAGTGGATAAAATGGATGTAGAGTGGATAAAAATGGATGTAGAGAGGATAAAATGGATGTAGAGTGGATAAAATGGATGTACAGTTAATAAAAGTGGATGTAGAGTGGATATAATGGATGTAGAGAGGATAAAATGGATGTGGAGTGGATAACAATGGATGTAGAGTGGATAAAATGGATGTAGAGTTAATAAAAATGGATGTAGAGTGGATAAAATGGATGTAGAGTTGATAAAAATGGATGTAGAGTGGATAAAAATAGATGTAGATTGGATAAAATGGATGTAGAGTGGATAAAAATGGATGTACAGTATATAAATTGGATGTGGAGTATATAAAATGGATGTAGAGTGGATAAAAATGGATGTCGAGTGGATAAAATGGATGTAGAGTGGATAAAAATGGATGTAGATTGGATAAAATGGTTGTAGTTTGGATAAAAATGGATGTAGAGTATATAAATTGGATGTAGAGTATATAAAATGGATGTAGAGTGGATAAAAATGGATGTAGAGTATATAAAATGGATGTAGAGTGGATAAAAATGGATGTAGAGTGGATAAAATGGATGTAGAGTTGATAAAAATGGATGTAGAGTGGATAAAATGGATGTCGAGTGGATAAAATGGATGTAGAGTGCATAAAAATGGATGTAGAGTGAATAAAATGGATGTAGAGTGGATAAAATGAATGTACAGTTAATAAAAATGGATGTAGAGTGGATAAAAATGGATGTAGAGTGGATAAAATGGATGTAGAGTTGATAAAATGGATGTAGAATGGATAAAATGGATGTAAAGTGGATAAAAATGGATGTCGAGTGGATAAAATGGATGTAGAGTGCATAAAAATGGATGTAGAGTGAATAAAATGGATGTAGAGTTCATAAAAATGGATGTAGAGTGGATAAAAATGGATGTAGATTGGATAAAATGGATGGAGAGTGGATAAAAATGGATGTAGAGTGGATAAAATGGATGTAGAGTGGATAAAATGGTTGTAGAGTGGATAAAATGGATGTAGAGTGGATAAAATGGATGTAGAATGGATAAAATGGATGTAAAGTGGATAAAAATGGATGTCGAGTGGATAAAATGGATGTAGAGTGCATAAAAATGGATGTAGAGTGAATAAAGTGGATGTAGAGTGGATAAAATGAATGTACAGTTAATAAAAATGGATGTAGAGTGGATAAAAATGGATGTAGAGTGGATAAAATGGATGTAGAGTTGATAAAATGGATGTAAAGTGGATAAAATGGATGTAGAGTTAATAAAATTGATGTAGAGTGGAAATAATGGATGTAGAGAGGATAAAATGGATGTAGAGTGAATAAAATGGATGTAGAGTTCATAAAAATGGATGTAGAGTGGATAAAAATGGATGTAGAGTGGATAAAAATGGATGTAGAGTGAATAAAATGGATGTAGAGTGGATAAAATGAATGTACAGTTAATAAAAATGGATGTAGAGTGGATAAAAATGGATGTAGAGTGGATAAAATGGATGTAGAGTTGATAAAATGGATGTAGAATGGATAAAATGGATGTAAAGTGGATAAAAATGGATGTAGAGTATATAAATTGGATGTAGAGTATATAAAATGGATGTAGAGTGGATAAAAATGGATGTCGAGTGGATAAAATGGATGTAGAGTGGATAAAAATGGATGTAGAGTGGATAAAATGGATGTAGAGTTGATAAAAATGGATGTAGAGTGGATAAAATGGATGTAGAGTGGATAAAATGGATGTAGAGTTGATAAAAATGGATGTAGAGTGAATAAAATGGATGTAGAGTTCATAAAAATGGATGTAGAGTGGATAAAAATGGATGTAGATTGGATAAAATGGATGGAGAGTGGATAAAAATGGATGTAGAGTGGATAAAATGGATGTAGAGTGGATAAAATGGTTGTAGAGTGGATAAAATGGATGTAGAGTGGATAAAATGGATGTAGAATGGATAAAATGGATGTAAAGTGGATAAAAATGGATGTCGAGTGGATAAAATGGATGTAGAGTGCATAAAAATGGATGTAGAGTGAATAAAGTGGATGTAGAGTGGATAAAATGAATGTACAGTTAATAAAAATGGATGTAGAGTGGATAAAAATGGATGTAGAGTGGATAAAATGGATGTAGAGTTGATAAAATGGATGTAAAGTGGATAAAATGGATGTAGAGTTAATAAAATTGATGTAGAGTGGAAATAATGGATGTAGAGAGGATAAAATGGATGTAGAGTGAATAAAATGGATGTAGAGTTCCTAAAAATGGATGTAGAGTGGATAAAAATGGATGTAGAGTGGATAAAAATGGATGTAGAGTGAATAAAATGGATGTAGAGTGGATAAAATGAATGTACAGTTAATAAAAATGGATGTAGAGTGGATAAAAATGGATGTAGAGTGGATAAAATGGATGTAGAGTTGATAAAATGGATGTAGAATGGATAAAATGGATGTAAAGTGGATAAAAATGGATGTCGAGTGGATAAAATGGATGTAGAGTGCATAAAAATGGATGTAGAGTGAATAAAATGGATGTAGAGTTCATAAAAATGGATGTAGAGTGGATAAAAATGGATGTAGATTGGATAAAATGGATGGAGAGTGGATAAAAATGGATGTAGAGTGGATAAAATGGATGTAGAGTGGATAAAATGGTTGTAGAGTGGATAAAATGGATGTAGAGTGGATAAAATGGATGTAGAATGGATAAAATGGATGTAAAGTGGATAAAAATGGATGTCGAGTGGATAAAATGGATGTAGAGTGCATAAAAATGGATGTAGAGTGAATAAAATGGATGTAGAGTGGATAAAATGAATGTACAGTTAATAAAAATGGATGTAGAGTGGATAAAAATGGATGTAGAGTGGATAAAATGGATGTAGAGTTGATAAAATTGATGTAAAGTGGATAAAATGGATGTAGAGTTAATAAAATTGGATGTAGAGTGGATAAAATGGATGTAGAGTTGATAAAAATGGATGTAGAGTGGATAAAATGGATGTAGAGTGGATAAAATGGATGTAGAGTGGATAAAATGGTTGTAGAGTGGATAAAATGGATGTAGAGTTGATAAAAATGGATGTAGAGTGGATAAAATGGATGTAGAGTTAATAAAAATGGATGTAGAGTGGATAAAATGGATGTAGAGTTGATAAAAATGGATGTAGAGTGGATAAAAATGGATGTAGATTGGATAAAATGGATGTAGAGTGGATAAAATGAATGTACAGTTAATAAAAATGGATGTAGAGTGGATAAAAATGGATGTAGAGTGGATAAAATGGATGTAGAGTTGATAAAATGGATGTAAAGTGGATAAAATGGATGTAGAGTTGATAAAATTGGATGTAGAGTGGATAAAATGGATGTAGAGTTGATAAAAATGGATGTAGAGTGGATAAAAATGGATGTAGATTGGATAAAATGGATGTAGATTTGATAAAATGGATGTAAAGTGGATAAAATGGATGTAGAGTTAATAAAATTGGATGTAGAGTGGATAAAAATGGATGTAGAGTGGATAAAAATGGATGTCGAGTGGATAAAATGGAAGTAGAGTGGATAAAATGGATGTAGAGTGGATAAAAATGGATGTAGAGTGGATAAAATGGATGTAGAGTTGATAAAATGGATGTAAAGTGGATAAAATGGATGTAGAGTTAATAAAATTGGATGTAGAGTGGATAAAATGGATGTAGAGTTGATAAAAATGGATGTAGAGTGGATAAAAATGGATGTAGATTGGATAAAATGGATGTAGAGTGGATAAAATGAATGTACAGTTAATAAAAATGGATGTAGAGTGGATAAAAATGGATGTAGAGTGGATAAAATGGATGTAGAGTTGATAAAATGGATGTAAAGTGGATAAAATGGATGTAGAGTTAATAAAATTGGATGTAGAGTGGATAAAATGGATGTAGAGTTGATAAAAATGGATGTAGAGTGGATAAAAATGGATGTAGATTGGATAAAATGGATGTAGATTTGATAAAATGGATGTAAAGTGGATAAAATGGATGTAGAGTTAATAAAATTGGATGTAGAGTGGATAAAAATGGATGTAGAGTGGATAAAAATGGATGTAGAGTATATACATTGGATGTAGAGTATATAAAATGGATGTAGAGTGGATAAAAATGGATGTCGAGTGGATAAAATGGATGTAGAGTGTATAAAAATGGATGTAGAGTGGATAAAATGGATGTAGAGTTGATAAAAATGGATGTAGAGTGGATAAAATGGATGTAGAGTAGATAAAATGGATGTAGAGTGGATAAAATGGATGTAGAGTACATAAATTGGATGTA
This sequence comes from Pemphredon lugubris, assembly GCA_933228935.1. NCBI lineage: Eukaryota > Metazoa > Arthropoda > Insecta > Hymenoptera > Crabronidae > Pemphredon > Pemphredon lugubris. The sequence goes on from OW121816.1 coordinate 50,704,711, forward strand.
GAGTATATAAAATGGATGTAGAGTGGATAAAAATGGATGTCGAGTGGATAAAATGGATGTAGAGTGGATAAAAATGGATGTGGAGTGGATAAAATGGATGTAGAGTTGATAAAAATGGATGTAGAGTGGATAAAATGGATGTAGAGTGGATAAAATGGATGTAGAGTTGATAAAAATGGATGTAGAGTGGATAAAATGGATGTAGAGTTGATAAAAATGGATGTTGAGTGGATAAAATGGATGTAGAGTAGATAAAATGGATGTAGAGTGGATAAAATGGATGTAGAGTTGATAAAATGGATGTAAAGTGGATAAAATGGATGTAGAGTTAATAAAATTGATGTAGAGTGGAAATAATGGATGTAGAGAGGATAAAATGGATGTGGAGTGGATAACAATGGATGTAGAGTGGATAAAATGAATGTAGAGTTGATAAAATGGATGTAAAGTGGATAAAATGGATGTAGAGTTAATAAAATTGGATGTAGAGTGGATAAAATGGATGTAGAGTTGATAAAAATGGATGTAGAGTGGATAAAAATGGATGTAGATTGGATAAAATGGATGTAGAGTGGATAAAAATGGATGTAGAGTATATAAATTGGATGTAGAGTATATAAAATGGATGTAGAGTGGATAAAAATGGATGTCGAGTGGATAAAATGGATGTAGAGTGGATAAAAATGGATGTAGATTGGATAAAATGGATGTAGAGTTAATAAAAATGGATGTAGAGTAGATAAAATGGATGTAGAGTTGATAAAAATGGATGTAGAGTGGATAAAAATGGATGTAGATTGGATAAAATGGATGTAGAGTTGATAAAATGGATGTAAAGTTAATAAAAATGGATGTAGAGTGGATATAATGGATGTAGAGAGGATAAAATGGATGTGGAGTGGATAACAATGGATGTAGAGTGGATAAAATGGATGTAGAGTGGATAAAATGGATGTAGAGTTGATAAAATGGATGTAAAGTGGATAAAATGGATGTAGAGTTAATAAAATTGGATGTAGAGTTGATAAAATGAATGTACAGTTAATAAAAATGGATGTAGAGTGGATAAAAATGGATGTAGAGTGGATAAAATGGATGTAGAGTTGATAAAATGGATGTAAAGTGGATAAAATGGATGTAGAGTTAATAAAATTGGATGTAGAGTGGATAAAAATGGATGTAGATTGGATAAAATGGATGTAGAGTTAATAAAAATGGATGTAGAGTGGATAAAATGGATGTAGAGTTGATAAAAATGGATGTAGAGTGGATAAAAATGGATGTAGATTGGATAAAATGGATGTAGAGTTGATAAAATGAATGTACAGTTAATAAAAATGGATGTAGAGTGGATAAAAATGGATGTAGAGTGGATAAAATGGATGTAGAGTTGATAAAATGGATGTAAAGTGGATAAAATGGATGTAGAGTTAATAAAATTGGATGTAGAGTGGATAAAATGGATGTAGAGTTAATAAAAATGGATGTAGAGTGGATATAATGGATGTAGAGAGGATAAAATGGATGTGGAGTGGATAACAATGGATGTAGAGTGGATAAAATGGATGTAGAGTGGATAAAATGGATGTAGAGTTGATAAAATGGATGTAAAGTGGATAAAATGGATGTAGAGTTAATAAAATTGGATGTAGAGTGGATAAAATGGATGTAGAGTTGATAAAAATGGATGTAGAGTGGATAAAAATGGATGTAGATTGGATAAAATGGATGTAGAGTGGATAAAAATGGATGTAGAGTATATAAATTGTATGTAGAGTATATAAAATGGATGTAGAGTGGATAAAAATGGATGTAGAGTGGATAAAATGGATGTAGAGTGGATAAAAATGGATGTAGAGTTGATAAAATGGATGTAAAGTGGATAAAATGGATGTAGAGTTAATAAAATTGGATGTACAGTGGATAAAATGGATGTAGAGTTGATAAAAATGGATGTAGAGTTCATAAAAATGGATGTAGATTGGATAAAATGGATGTAGAGTGGATAAAAATGGATGTCGAGTGGATAAAATGGATGTAGAGTGGATAAAAATGGATGTAGATTGGATAAAATGGATGTAGAGTTAATAAAAATGGATGTAGAGTGGATAAATTGGATGTATAGTTGATAAAAATGGATGTAGAGTGGATAAAAATGGATGTAGATTGGATAAAATGGATGTAGAGTGGATAAAAATGGATGTAGAGTATATAAATTGGATGTAGAGTATATAAAATGGATGTAGAGTGGATAAAAATGGATGTCGAGTGGATAAAATGGATGTAGAGTGGATAAAAATGGATGTAGAGTGGATAAAATGGATGTAGAGTTGATAAAAATGGATGTAGAGTGGATAAAATGGATGTAGAGTAGATAAAATGGATGTAGAGTGGATAAAATGGATGTAGAGTTGATAAAATGGATGTAGAGTTATAAAATTGGATGTAGAGTGGATAAAATGGATGTAGAGTTGATAAAAATGGATGTAGAGTGGATAAAAATGGATGTAGATTGGATAAAATGGATGTAGAGTGGATAAAAATGGATGTAGAGTATATAAATTGGATGTAGAGTATATAAAATGGATGTAGAGTGGATAAAAATGGATGTAGAGTGGATAAAATGGATGTAGAGTTGATAAAAATGGATGTAGAGTGGATAAAATGGATGTAGAGTGGATAAAATGGATGTAGATTGGATAAAATGGATGTAGAGTTAATAAAAATGGATGTAGAGTGGATAAAATGGATGTAGAGTTGATAAAATTGGATGTAGAGTGGATAAAAATGGATGTAGATTGGATAAAATGGATGTAGAGTTGATAAAATGAATGTACAGTTAATAAAAATGGATGTAGAGTGGATAAAAATGGATGTAGAGTGGATAAAATGGATGTAGAGTTGATAAAATGGATGTAAAGTGGATAAAATGGATGTAGAGTTAATAAAATTGGATGTAGAGTGGATAAAATGGATGTAGAGTTGATAAAAATGGATGTAGAGTGGATAAAAATGGATGTCGAGTGGATAAAATGGATGTAGAGTAGATAAAAATGGATGTAGATTGGATAAAATGGATGTAGAGTTAATAAAAATGGATGTAGAGTGGATAAAATGGATGTAGAGTTGATAAAAATGGATGTAGAGTGGATAAAAATGGATGTAGATTGGATAAAATGGATGTAGAGTTGATAAAATGAATGTACAGTTAATAAAAATGGATGTAGAGTGGATAAAAATGGATGTAGAGTGGATAAAATGGATGTAGAGTTGATAAAATTGATGTAAAGTGGATAAAATGGATGTAGAGTTAATAAAATTGGATGTAGAGTGGATAAAATGGATGTAGAGTTGATAAAAATGGATGTAGAGTGGATAAAAATGGATGTAGATTGGATAAAATGGATGTAGAGTTGATAAAATGGATGTAAAGTGGATAAAATGGATGTAGAGTTAATAAAATTGGATGTAGAGTGGATAAAATGAATGTACAGTTAATAAAAATGGATGTAGAGTGGATAAAAATGGATGTAGAGTGGATAAAATGGATGTAGAGTTGATAAAATGGATGTAAAGTGGATAAAATGGATGTAGAGTTAATAAAATTGGATGTAGAGTGGATAAAATGGATGTAGAGTTAATAAAAATGGATGTAGAGTGGATATAATGGATGTAGAGAGGATAAAATGGATGTGGAGTGGATAACAATGGATGTAGAGTGGATAAAATGGATGTAGAGTGGATAAAATGGATGTAGAGTTGATAAAATGGATGTAAAGTGGATAAAATGGATGTAGAGTTAATAAAATTGGATGTAGAGTGGATAAAATGGATGTAGAGTTGATAAAAATGGATGTAGAGCGGATAAAAATGGATGTAGATTGGATAAAATGGATGTAGAGTGGATAAAAATGGATGTAGAGTATATAAATTGTATGTAGAGTATATAAAATGGATGTAGAGTGGATAAAAATGGATGTAGAGTGGATAAAATGGATGTAGAGTGGATAAAAATGGATGTAGATTGGATAAAATGGATGTAGAGTGGATAAAAATGGATGTCGAGTGGATAAAATGGATGTAGAGTGGATAAAAATGGATGTAGATTGGATAAAATGGTTGTAGAGTGGATAAAAATGTATGTAGAGTATATACATTGGATGTAGAGTATATAAAATGGATGTAGAGTGGATAAAAATGGATGTCGAGTGGATAAAATGGATGTAGAGTGGATAAAAATGAATGTAGAGTGGATAAAATGGATGTAGAGTTGATAAAAATGGATGTAGAGTGGATAAAATGGATGTAGAGTAGATAAAATGGATGTAGAGTGGATAAAATGGATGTAGAGTTGATAAAATGGATGTAGAGTTAATAAAATTGGATGTAGAGTGGATAAAATGGATGTAGAGTTGATAAAAATGGATGTAGAGTGGATAAAAATGGATGTAGATTGGATAAAATGGATGTAGAGTGGATAAAAATGGATGTAGAGTATATAAATTGGATGTAGAGTATATAAAATGGATGTAGAGTGGATAAAAATGGATGTCGAGTGGATAAAATGGATGTAGAGTGGATAAAAATGGATGTAGAGTGGATAAAATGGATGTATAGTTGATAAAAATGGATGTAGAGTGGATAAAATGGATGTAGAGTGGATAAAATGGATGTAGAGTTAATAAAATTGATGTAGAGTGGAAATAATGGATGTAGAGAGGATAAAATGGATGTAGAGTGAATAAAATGGATGTAGAGTTCATAAAAATGGATGTAGAGTGGATAAAATGGATGTAGAGTGGATAAAATGGATGTAGAGTGCATAAAAATGGATGTTGAGTGGATAAAATGGATGTAGAGTGGATAAAATGGATGAAAAGTGGATAAAAATTTTATGTAGAGTGCATAAAATGGATGTAGAGTGGATAAAATGGATGTAGAGTGGATAAAATGGATGTAGAGTGGATAAAATGGATGTAGAGTGGATAAAAAAGGATGTAGAGTGGATAAAATGGATGTAGAATGAATAAAATGGATGTAAAGTGAATAAAAATGGATGTAGAGTGGATAAAATGGATGTAGAGAGGATAAAATGCATGTAGAGTGGATAAAATGGATGTATAGTTGATAAAAATGGATGTAGAGTGGATAAAATGGATGTAGAGTGGATAAAATGGATGTAGAGTTAATAAAATTGATGTAGAGTGGAAATAATGGATGTAGAGAGGATAAAATGGATGTAGAGTGAATAAAATGGATGTAGAGTTCATAAAAATGGATGTAGAGTGGATAAAATGGATGTAGAGTGGATAAAATGGATGTAGAGTGCATAAAAATGGATGTTGAGTGGATAAAATGGATGTAGAGTGGATAAAATGGATGAAAAGTGGATAAAAATTTTATGTAGAGTGCATAAAATGGATGTAGAGTGGATAAAATGGATGTAGAGTGGATAAAATGGATGTAGAGTGGATAAAATGGATGTAGAGTGGATAAAAAAGGATGTAGAGTGAATAAAATGGATGTAGAATGAATAAAATGGATGTAAAGTGAATAAAAATGGATGTAGAGTGGATAAAATGGATGTAGAGAGGATAAAATGGATGTAGAGTGGATAAAATGGATGTATAGTTGATAAAAATGGATGTAGAGTGGATAAAATGGATGTAGAGTGGATAAAAATGGATGTCGAGTGGATAAAATGGATGTAGAGTGGATAAAAATGGATGTAGAGTGGATAAAATGGATGTATAGTTGATAAAAATGGATGTAGAGTGGATAAAATGGATGTAGAGTGGATAAAATGGATGTAGAGTTAATAAAATTGATGTAGAGTGGAAATAATGGATGTAGAGAGGATAAAATGGATGTAGAGTGAATAAAATGGATGTAGAGTTCATAAAAATGGATGTAGAGTGGATAAAATGGATGTAGAGTGGATAAAATGGATGTAGAGTGCATAAAAATGGATGTTGAGTGGATAAAATGGATGTAGAGTGGATAAAATGTATGAATAGTGGATAAAAATTTTATGTAGAGTGCATAAAATGGATGTAGAGTGGATAAAATGGATGTAGAGTGGATAAAATGGATGTAGAGTGGATAAAATGGATGTAGAGTGGATAAAAAAGGATGTAGAGTGGATAAAATGGATGTAGAATGAATAAAATGGATGTAAAGTGAATAAAAATGGATGTAGAGTGGATAAAATGGATGTAGAGAGGATAAAATGCATGTAGAGTGGATAAAATGGATGTAGAGTGGATAAAATGGATGTAGAGTGGATAAAAATGGATTTAGAGTGGATATAATGGATGTAGAAAAGATAAAAATGGATGTAGTGTGGATAAAATGGATGTAGAGTGGATAAAAATGGATGTAGAGTGGATAAAATGGATGTAGAGTGGATAAAATGGATGTAGAGTGGATAAAAATGGATGTAGATTGGATAAAATGGATGTAGAGTTAATAAAAATGGATGTAGAGTGGATAAAATGGATGTAGAGTTGATAAAAATGGATGTAGAGTGGATAAAAATGGATGTAGATTGGATAAAATGGATGTAGAGTTGATCAAATGAATGTACAGTTAATAAAAATGGATGTAGAGTGGATAAAAATGGATGTAGAGTGGATAAAATGGATGTAGAGTTGATAAAATGGATGTAAAGTGGATAAAATGGATGTAGAGTTAATAAAATTGGATGTAGAGTGGATAAAATGGATGTAGAGTTGATAAAAATGGATGTAGAGTGGATAAAAATGGATGTAGATTGGATAAAATGGATGTAGAGTTGATAAAATGGATGTAAAGTGGATAAAATGGATGTAGAGTTAATAAAATTGGATGTAGAGTGGATAAAATGGATGTAGAGTGGATAAAATGGATGTAGAGTGGATAAAAATGGATGTAGAGTTGATAAAATGGATGTAAAGTGGATAAAATGGATGTAGAGTTAATAAAATTGGATGTAGAGTGGATAAAATGGATGTAGAGTTGATAAAAATGGATGTAGAGTGGATAAAAATGGATGTAGATTGGATAAAAATGGATGTAGATTGGATAAAATGGATGTAGAGTGGATAAAAATGGATGTAGAGTATATAAATTGGATGTAAAGTATATAAAATGGATGTAGAGTGGATAAAAATGGATGTCGAATGGATAAAATGGATGTAGAGTGGATAAAAATGGATGTAGATTGGATAAAATGGATGTAGAGTTAATAAAAATGGATGTAGAGTGGATAAAATGGATGTAGAGTTGATAAAAATGGATGTAGAGTGGATAAAAATGGATGTAGATTGGATAAAATGGATGTAGAGTTGATAAAATGAATGTACAGTTAATAAAAATGGATGTAGAGTGGATAAAAATGGATGTAGAGTGGATAAAATGGATGTAGAGTTGATAAAATGGATGTAAAGTGGATAAAATGGATGTAGAGTTAATAAAATTGGATGTAGAGTGGATAAAATGGATGTAGAGTTAATAAAAATGGATGTAGAGTGGATATAATGGATGTAGAGAGGATAAAATGGATGTGGAGTGGATAACAATGGATGTAGAGTGGATAAAGTGGATGTAGAGTGGATAAAATGGATGTAGAGTTGATAAAATGGATGTAAAGTGGATAAAATGGATGTAGAGTTAATAAAATTGGATGTAGAGTGGATAAAATGGATGTAGAGTTGATAAAAATGGATGTAGAGTGGATAAAAATGGATGTAGATTGGATAAAATGGATGTAGAGTGGATAAAAATGGATGTAGAGTATATAAATTGGATGTAAATTATATAAAATGGATGTAGAGTGGATAAAAATGGATGTCGAATGGATAAAATGGATGTAGAGTGGATAAAAATGGATGTAGATTGGATAAAATGGATGTAGAGTTAATAAAAATGGATGTAGAGTGGATAAAATGGATGTAGAGTTGATAAAAATGGATGTAGAGTGGATAAAAATGGATGTAGATTGGATAAAATGGATGTAGAGTTGATAAAATGAATGTACAGTTAATAAAAATGGATGTAGAGTGGATAAAAATGGATGTAGAGTGGATAAAATGGATGTAGAGTTGATAAAATGGATGTAAAGTGGATAAAATGGATGTAGAGTTAATAAAATTGGATGTAGAGTGGATAAAATGGATGTAGAGTTAATAAAAATGGATGTAGAGTGGATATAATGTATGTAGAGAGGATAAAATGGATGTGGAGTGGATAACAATGGATGTAGAGTGGATAAAATGGATGTAGAGTGGATAAAATGGATGTAGAGTTGATAAAATGGATGTAAAGTGGATAAAATGGATGTAGAGTTAATAAAATTGGATGTAGAGTGGATAAAATGGATGTAGAGTTGATAAAAATGGATGTAGAGTGGATAAAAATGGATGTAGATTGGATAAAATGGATGTAGAGTGGATAAAAATGGATGTAGAGTATATAAATTGTATGTAGAGTATATAAAATGGATGTAGAGTGGATAAAAATGGATGTAGAGTGGATAAAATGGATGTAGAGTGGATAAAAATGGATGTAGAGTTGATAAAATGGATGTAAAGTGGATAAAATGGATGTAGAGTTAATAAAATTGGATGTAGAGTGGATAAAATGGATGTAGAGTTGATAAAAATGGATGTAGAGTGGATAAAAATGGATGTAGATTGGATAAAATGGATGTAGAGTGGATAAAAATGGATGTCGAGTGGATAAAATGGATGTAGAGTGGATAAAAATGGATGTAGATTGGATAAAATGGATGTAGAGTTCATAAAAATGGATGTAGAGTGGATAAAATGGATGTAGAGTGGATAAAATGGATGTAGAGTGCATAAAAATGGATGTTGAGTGGATAAAATGGATGTAGAGTGGATAAAATGGATGAAAAGTGGATAAAAATTTTATGTAGAGTGCATAAAATGGATGTAGAGTGGATAAAATGGATGTAGAGTGGATAAAATGGATGTAGAGTGGATAAAATGGATGTAGAGTGGATAAAAAAGGATGTAGAGTGGATAAAATGGATGTAGAATGAATAAAATGGATGTAAAGTGAATAAAAATGGATGTAGAGTGGATAAAATGGATGTAGAGAGGATAAAATGCATGTAGAGTGGATAAAATGGATGTAGAGTGGATAAAATGGATGTAGAGTGGATAAAAATGGATTTAGAGTGGATATAATGGATGTAGAATAGATAAAAATGGATGTAGTGTGGATAAAATGGATGTAGAGTGGATAAAAATGGATGTAGAGTGGATAAAATGGATGTAGAGTGGATAAAAATGGATGTAGAGTTGATAAAATGGATGTAAAGTGGATAAAATGGATGTAGAGTTAATAAAATTGGATGTAGAGTGGATAAAATGGATGTAGAGTTGATAAAAATGGATGTAGAGTGGATAAAAATGGATGTAGATTGGATAAAATGGATGTAGAGTGGATAAAAATGGATGTCGAGTGGATAAAATGGATGTAGAGTGGATAAAAATGGATGTAGATTGGATAAAATGGATGTAGAGTTCATAAAAATGGATGTAGAGTGGATAAAATGGATGTAGAGTGGATAAAATGGATGTAGAGTTGATAAAAATGGATGTAGAGTGGATAAAAATGGATGTAGATTGGATAAAATGGATGTAGAGTGGATAAAAATGGATGTCGAGTGGATAAAATGGATGTAGAGTGGATAAAAATGGATGTAGATTGGATAAAATGGATGTAGAGTTCATAAAAATGGATGTAGAGTGGATAAAATGGATGTAGAGTGGATAAAATGGATGTAGAGTGCATAAAAATGGATGTTGAGTGGATAAAATGGATGTAGAGTGGATAAAATGGATGAAAAGTGGATAAAAATTTTATGTAGAGTGCATAAAATGGATGTAGAGTGGATAAAATGGATGTAGAGTGGATAAAATGGATGTAGAGTGGATAAAAAAGGATGTAGAGTGGATAAAATGGATGTAGAATGAATAAAATGGATGTAAAGTGAATAAAAATGGATGTAGAGTGGATAAAATGGATGTAGAGAGGATAAAATGCATGCAGAGTGGATAAAATGGATGTAGAGTGGATAAAATGGATGTAGAGTGGATAAAAATGGATTTAGAGTGGATATAATGGATGTAGAATAGATAAAAATGGATGTAGTGTGGATAAAATGGATGTAGAGTGGATAAAAATGGATGTAGAGTGGATAAAATGGATGTAGAGTGGATAAAATGGATGTAGAGTGGATAAAAATGGATGTAGATTGGATAAAATGGATGTAGAGTTAATAAAAATGGATGTAGAGTGGATAAAATGGATGTAGAGTTGATAAAAATGGATGTAGAGTGGATAAAAATGGATGTAGATTGGATAAAATGGATGTAGAGTTGATCAAATGAATGTACAGTTAATAAAAATGGATGTAGAGTGGATAAAAATGGATGTAGAGTGGATAAAATGGATGTAGAGTTGATAAAATGGATGTAAAGTGGATAAAATGGATGTAGAGTTAATAAAATTGGATGTAGAGTGGATAAAATGGATGTAGAGTTGATAAAAATGGATGTAGAGTGGATAAAAATGGATGTAGATTGGATAAAATGGATGTAGAGTTGATAAAATGGATGTAAAGTGGATAAAATGGATGTAGAGTTAATAAAATTGGATGTAGAGTGGATAAAATGGATGTAGAGTGGATAAAAATGGATTTAGAGTGGATATAATGGATGTAGAATAGATAAAAATGGATGTAGTGTGGATAAAATGGATGTAGAGTGGATAAAAATGGATGTAGAGTGGATAAAAATGGATGTCGAGTGGATAAAATGGAAGTAGAGTGGATAAAATGGATGTAGAGTGGATAAAAATGGATGTAGAGTGGATAAAATGGATGTAGAGTTGATAAAATGGATGTAAAGTGGATAAAATGGATGTAGAGTTAATAAAATTGGATGTAGAGTGGATAAAATGGATGTAGAGTTAATAAAATTGGATGTAGAGTGGATAAAATGAATGTACAGTTAATAAAAATGGATGTAGAGTGGATAAAAATGGATGTAGAGTGGATAAAATGGATGTAGAGTTGATAAAATGGATGTAAAGTGGATAAAATGGATGTAGAGTTAATAAAATTGGATGTAGAGTGGATAAAAATGGATGTAGAGTGGATAAAAATGGATGTCGAGTGGATAAAATGGATGTAGAGTGGATAAAATGGATGTAGAGTGGATAAAAATGGATGTAGAGTGGATAAAATGGATGTAGAGTTGATAAAATGGATGTAAAGTGGATAAAATGGATGTAGAGTTAATAAAATTGGATGTAGAGTGGATAAAATGGATGTAGAGTTGATAAAAATGGATGTAGAGTGGATAAAAATGGATGTAGATTGGATAAAATAGATGTAGAGTTGATAAAATGAATGTAAAGTGGATAAAATGGATGTAGAGTTAATAAAATTGGATGTAGAGTGGATAAAATGAATGTACAGTTAATAAAAATGGATGTAGAGTGGATAAAAATGGATGTAGAGTGGATAAAATGGATGTAGAGTTGATAAAATGGATGTAAAGTGGATAAAATGGATGTAGAGTTAATAAAATTGGATGCAGAGTGGATAAAATGGATGTAGAGTTAATAAAAATGGATGTAGAGTGGATATAATGGATGTAGAGAGGATAAAATGGATGTGGAGTGGATAACAATGGATGTAGAGTGGATAAAATGTATGTAGAGTGGATAAAATGGATGTAGAGTTGATAAAATGGATGTAAAGTGGATAAAATGGATGTAGAGTTAATAAAATTGGATGTAGAGTGGATAAAATGGATGTAGAGTTGATAAAAATGGATGTAGAGTGGATAAAAATGGATGTAGATTGGATAAAATGGATGTAGAGTGGATAAAAATGGATGTAGAGTATATAAATTGGATGTAAAGTATATAAAATGGATGTAGAGTGGATAAAAATGGATGTCGAATGGATAAAATGGATGTAGAGTGGATAAAAATGGATGTAGATTGGATAAAATGGATGTAGAGTTAATAAAAATGGATGTAGAGTGGATAAAAATGGATTTAGAGTGGATATAATGGATGTAGAATAGATAAAAATGGATGTAGTGTGGATAAAATGGATGTAGAGTGGATAAAAATGGATGTAGAGTGGATAAAATGGATGTAGAGTGGATAAAATGGATGTAGAGTGGATAAAAATGGATGTAGATTGGATAAAATGGATGTAGAGTTAATAAAAATGGATGTAGAGTGGATAAAATGGATGTAGAGTTGATAAAAATGGATGTAGAGTGGATAAAAATGGATGTAGATTGGATAAAATGGATGTAGAGTTGATCAAATGAATGTACAGTTAATAAAAATGGATGTAGAGTGGATAAAAATGGATGTAGAGTGGATAAAATGGATGTAGAGTTGATAAAATGGATGTAAAGTGGATAAAATGGATGTAGAGTTAATAAAATTGGATGTAGAGTGGATAAAATGGATGTAGAGTTGATAAAAATGGATGTAGAGTGGATAAAAATGGATGTAGATTGGATAAAATGGATGTAGAGTTGATAAAATGGATGTAAAGTGGATAAAATGGATGTAGAGTTAATAAAATTGGATGTAGAGTGGATAAAATGGATGTAGAGTGGATAAAAATGGATTTAGAGTGGATATAATGGATGTAGAATAGATAAAAATGGATGTAGTGTGGATAAAATGGATGTAGAGTGGATAAAAATGGATGTAGAGTGGATAAAAATGGATGTCGAGTGGATAAAATGGAAGTAGAGTGGATAAAATGGATGTAGAGTGGATAAAAATGGATGTAGAGTGGATAAAATGGATGTAGAGTTGATAAAATGGATGTAAAGTGGATAAAATGGATGTAGAGTTAATAAAATTGGATGTAGAGTGGATAAAATGGATGTAGAGTTAATAAAATTGGATGTAGAGTGGATAAAATGAATGTACAGTTAATAAAAATGGATGTAGAGTGGATAAAAATGGATGTAGAGTGGATAAAATGGATGTAGAGTTGATAAAATGGATGTAAAGTGGATAAAATGGATGTAGAGTTAATAAAATTGGATGTAGAGTGGATAAAAATGGATGTAGAGTGGATAAAAATGGATGTCGAGTGGATAAAATGGATGTAGAGTGGATAAAATGGATGTAGAGTGGATAAAAATGGATGTAGAGTGGATAAAATGGATGTAGAGTTGATAAAATGGATGTAAAGTGGATAAAATGGATGTAGAGTTAATAAAATTGGATGTAGAGTGGATAAAATGGATGTAGAGTTGATAAAAATGGATGTAGAGTGGATAAAAATGGATGTAGATTGGATAAAATAGATGTAGAGTTGATAAAATGAATGTAAAGTGGATAAAATGGATGTAGAGTTAATAAAATTGGATGTAGAGTGGATAAAATGAATGTACAGTTAATAAAAATGGATGTAGAGTGGATAAAAATGGATGTAGAGTGGATAAAATGGATGTAGAGTTGATAAAATGGATGTAAAGTGGATAAAATGGATGTAGAGTTAATAAAATTGGATGCAGAGTGGATAAAATGGATGTAGAGTTAATAAAAATGGATGTAGAGTGGATATAATGGATGTAGAGAGGATAAAATGGATGTGGAGTGGATAACAATGGATGTAGAGTGGATAAAATGTATGTAGAGTGGATAAAATGGATGTAGAGTTGATAAAATGGATGTAAAGTGGATAAAATGGATGTAGAGTTAATAAAATTGGATGTAGAGTGGATAAAATGGATGTAGAGTTGATAAAAATGGATGTAGAGTGGATAAAAATGGATGTAGATTGGATAAAATGGATGTAGAGTGGATAAAAATGGATGTAGAGTATATAAATTGGATGTAAAGTATATAAAATGGATGTAGAGTGGATAAAAATGGATGTCGAATGGATAAAATGGATGTAGAGTGGATAAAAATGGATGTAGATTGGATAAAATGGATGTAGAGTTAATAAAAATGGATGTAGAGTGGATAAAATGGATGTAGAGTTGATAAAAATGGATGTAGAGTGGATAAAAATGGATGTAGATTGGATAAAATGGATGTAGAGTTGATAAAATGAATGTACAGTTAATAAAAATGGATGTAGAGTGGATAAAAATGGATGTAGAGTGGATAAAATGGATGTAGAGTTGATAAAATGGATGTAAAGTGGATAAAATGGATGTAGAGTTAATAAAATTGGATGTAGAGTGGATAAAATGGATGTAGAGTTAATAAAAATGGATGTAGAGTGGATATAATGGATGTAGAGAGGATAAAATGGATGTGGAGTGGATAACAATGGATGTAGAGTGGATAAAATGGATGTAGAGTGGATAAAATGGATGTAGAGTTGATAAAATGGATGTAAAGTGGATAAAATGGATGTAGAGTTAATAAAATTGGATGTAGAGTGGATAAAATGGATGTAGAGTTGATAAAAATGGATGTAGAGTGGATAAAAATGGATGTAGATTGGATAAAATGGATGTAGAGTGGATAAAAATGGATGTAGAGTATATAAATTGTATGTAGAGTATATAAAATGGATGTAGAGTGGATAAAAATGGATGTAGAGTGGATAAAATGGATGTAGAGTGGATAAAAATGGATGTAGAGTTGATAAAATGGATGTAAAGTGGATAAAATGGATGTAGAGTTAATAAAATTGGATGTAGAGTGGATAAAATGGATGTAGAGTTGATAAAAATGGATGTAGAGTGGATAAAAATGGATGTAGATTGGATAAAATGGATGTAGAGTGGATAAAAATGGATGTCGAGTGGATAAAATGGATGTAGAGTGGATAAAAATGGATGTAGATTGGATAAAATGGATGTAGAGTTAATAAAAATGGATGTAGAGTGGATAAAATGGATGTATAGTTGATAAAAATGGATGTAGAGTGGATAAAAATGGATGTAGATTGGATAAAATGGATGTAGAGTGGATAAAAATGGATGTAGAGTATATAAATTGGATGTAGAGTATATAAAATGGATGTAGAGTGGATAAAAATGGATGTCGAGTGGATAAAATGGATGTAGAGTGGATAAAAATGGATGTAGATTGGATAAAATGGTTGTAGAGTGGATAAAAATGTATGTAGAGTATATAAATTGGATGTATAGTATATAAAATGGATGTAGAGTGGATAAAAATGGATGTCGAGTGGATAAAATGGATGTAGAGTGGATAAAAATGGATGTAGAGTGGATAAAATGGATGTAGAGTTGATAAAAATGGATGTAGAGTGGATAAAATGGATGTAGAGTAGATAAAATGGATGTAGAGTGGATAAAATGGATGTAGAGTTGATAAAATGGATGTAGAGTTATAATATTGGATGTAGAGTGGATAAAATGGATGTAGAGTTGATAAAAATGGATGTAGAGTGGATAAAAATGGATGTAGATTGGATAAAATGGATGTAGAGTGAATAAAAATGGATGTAGAGTATATAAATTGGATGTAGAGTATATAAAATGGATGTAGAGTGGATAAAAATGGATGTCGAGTGGATAAAATGGATGTAGAGTGGATAAAAATGGATGTAGAGTGGATAAAATGGATGTAGAGTTGATAAAATGAATGTACAGTTAATAAAAATGGATGTAGAGTGGATAAAAATGGATGTAGAGTGGATAAAATGGATGTAGAGTTGATAAAATGGATGTAAAGTGGATAAAATGGATGTAGAGTTAATAAAATTGGATGTAGAGTGGATAAAATGGATGTAGAGTTGATAAAAATGGATGTAGAGTGGATAAAGATGGATGTCGAGTGGATAAAATGGATGTAGAGTAGATAAAAATGGATGTAGATTGGATAAAATGGATGTAGAGTTAATAAAAATGGATGTAGAGTGGATAAAATGGATGTAGAGTTGATAAAAATGGATGTAGAGTGGATAAAAATGGATGTAGATTGGATAAAATGGATGTAGAGTTGATAAAATGAATGTACAGTTAATAAAAATGGATGTAGAGTGGATAAAAATGGATGTAGAGTGGATAAAATGGATGTAGAGTTGATAAAATGGATGTAAATTGGATAAAATGGATGTAGAGTTAATAAAATTGGATGTAGAGTGGATAAAATGGATGTAGAGTTGATAAAAATGGATGTAGAGTGGATAAAAATGGATGTAGATTGGATAAAATGGATGTAGAGTTGATAAAATGGATGTAAAGTGGATAAAATGGATGTAGAGTTAATAAAAATGGATGTAGAGTGGATATAATGGATGTAGAGAGGATAAAATGGATGTGGAGTGGATAACAATGGATGTAGAGTGGATAAAATGTATGTAGAGTGGATAAAATGGATGTAGAGTTGATAAAATGGATGTAAAGTGGATAAAATGGATGTAGAGTTAATAAAATTGGATGTAGAGTGGATAAAATGGATGTAGAGTTGATAAAAATGGATGTAGAGTGGATAAAAATGGATGTAGATTGGATAAAATGGATGTAGAGTGGATAAAAATGGATGTAGAGTATATAAATTGGATGTAAAGTATATAAAATGGATGTAGAGTGGATAAAAATGGATGTCGAATGGATAAAATGGATGTAGAGTGGATAAAAATGGATGTAGATTGGATAAAATGGATGTAGAGTTAATAAAAATGGATGTAGAGTGGATAAAATGGATGTAGAGTTGATAAAAATGGATGTAGAGTGGATAAAAATGGATGTAGATTGGATAAAATGGATGTAGAGTTGATAAAATGAATGTACAGTTAATAAAAATGGATGTAGAGTGGATAAAAATGGATGTAGAGTGGATAAAATGGATGTAGAGTTGATAAAATGGATGTAAAGTGGATAAAATGGATGTAGAGTTAATAAAATTGGATGTAGAGTGGATAAAATGGATGTAGAGTTAATAAAAATGGATGTAGAGTGGATATAATGGATGTAGAGAGGATAAAATGGATGTGGAGTGGATAACAATGGATGTAGAGTGGATAAAATGGATGTAGAGTGGATAAAATGGATGTAGAGTTGATAAAATGGATGTAAAGTGGATAAAATGGATGTAGAGTTAATAAAATTGGATGTAGAGTGGATAAAATGGATGTAGAGTTGATAAAAATGGATGTAGAGTGGATAAAAATGGATGTAGATTGGATAAAATGGATGTAGAGTGGATAAAAATGGATGTAGAGTATATAAATTGTATGTAGAGTATATAAAATGGATGTAGAGTGGATAAAAATGGATGTAGAGTGGATAAAATGGATGTAGAGTGGATAAAAATGGATGTAGAGTTGATAAAATGGATGTAAAGTGGATAAAATGGATGTAGAGTTAATAAAATTGGATGTAGAGTGGATAAAATGGATGTAGAGTTGATAAAAATGGATGTAGAGTGGATAAAAATGGATGTAGATTGGATAAAATGGATGTAGAGTGGATAAAAATGGATGTCGAGTGGATAAAATGGATGTAGAGTGGATAAAAATGGATGTAGATTGGATAAAATGGATGTAGAGTTAATAAAAATGGATGTAGAGTGGATAAAATGGATGTATAGTTGATAAAAATGGATGTAGAGTGGATAAAAATGGATGTAGATTGGATAAAATGGATGTAGAGTGGATAAAAATGGATGTAGAGTATATAAATTGGATGTAGAGTATATAAAATGGATGTAGAGTGGATAAAAATGGATGTCGAGTGGATAAAATGGATGTAGAGTGGATAAAAATGGATGTAGATTGGATAAAATGGTTGTAGAGTGGATAAAAATGTATGTAGAGTATATACATTGGATGTATAGTATATAAAATGGATGTAGAGTGGATAAAAATGGATGTCGAGTGGATAAAATGGATGTAGAGTGGATAAAAATGGATGTAGAGTGGATAAAATGGATGTAGAGTTGATAAAAATGGATGTAGAGTGGATAAAATGGATGTAGAGTAGATAAAATGGATGTAGAGTGGATAAAATGGATGTAGAGTTGATAAAATGGATGTAGAGTTATAATATTGGATGTAGAGTGGATAAAATGGATGTAGAGTTGATAAAAATGGATGTAGAGTGGATAAAAATGGATGTAGATTGGATAAAATGGATGTAGAGTGAATAAAAATGGATGTAGAGTATATAAATTGGATGTAGAGTATATAAAATGGATGTAGAGTGGATAAAAATGGATGTCGAGTGGATAAAATGGATGTAGAGTGGATAAAAATGGATGTAGAGTGGATAAAATGGATGTAGAGTTGATAAAATGAATGTACAGTTAATAAAAATGGATGTAGAGTGGATAAAAATGGATGTAGAGTGGATAAAATGGATGTAGAGTTGATAAAATGGATGTAAAGTGGATAAAATGGATGTAGAGTTAATAAAATTGGATGTAGAGTGGATAAAATGGATGTAGAGTTGATAAAAATGGATGTAGAGTGGATAAAGATGGATGTCGAGTGGATAAAATGGATGTAGAGTAGATAAAAATGGATGTAGATTGGATAAAATGGATGTAGAGTTAATAAAAATGGATGTAGAGTGGATAAAATGGATGTAGAGTTGATAAAAATGGATGTAGAGTGGATAAAAATGGATGTAGATTGGATAAAATGGATGTAGAGTTGATAAAATGAATGTACAGTTAATAAAAATGGATGTAGAGTGGATAAAAATGGATGTAGAGTGGATAAAATGGATGTAGAGTTGATAAAATGGATGTAAATTGGATAAAATGGATGTAGAGTTAATAAAATTGGATGTAGAGTGGATAAAATGGATGTAGAGTTGATAAAAATGGATGTAGAGTGGATAAAAATGGATGTAGATTGGATAAAATGGATGTAGAGTTGATAAAATGGATGTAAAGTGGATAAAATGGATGTAGAGTTAATAAAATTGGATGTAGAGTGGATAAAATGAATGTACAGTTAATAAAAATGGATGTAGAGTGGATAAAAATGGATGTAGAGTGGATAAAATGGATGTAGAGTTGATAAAATGGATGTAAAGTGGATAAAATGGATGTAGAGTTAATAAAATTGGATGTAGAGTGGATAAAATGGATGTAGAGTTAATAAAAATGGATGTAGAGTGGATATAATGGATGTAGAGAGGATAAAATGGATGTGGAGTGGATAACAATGGATGTAGAGTGGATAAAATGGATGTAGAGTGGATAAAATGGATGTAGAGTTGATAAAATGGATGTAAAGTGGATAAAATGGATGTAGAGTTAATAAAATTGGATGTAGAGTGGATAAAATGGATGTAGAGTTGATAAAAATGGATGTAGAGCGGATAAAAATGGATGTAGATTGGATAAAATGGATGTAGAGTGGATAAAAATGGATGTAGAGTATATAAATTGTATGTAGAGTATATAAAATGGATGTAGAGTGGATAAAAATGGATGTAGAGTGGATAAAATGGATGTAGAGTGGATAAAAATGGATGTAGAGTTGATAAAATGGATGTAAAGTGGATAAAATGGATGTAGAGTTAATAAAATTGGATGTAGAGTGGATAAAATGGATGTAGAGTTGATAAAAATGGATGTAGAGTGGATAAAAATGGATGTAGATTGGATAAAATGGATGTAGAGTGGATAAAAATGGATGTCGAGTGGATAAAATGGATGTAGAGTGGATAAAAATGGATGTAGATTGGATAAAATGGTTGTAGAGTGGATAAAAATGTATGTAGAGTATATACATTGGATGTAGAGTATATAAAATGTATGTAGAGTGGATAAAAATGGATGTCGAGTGGATAAAATGGATGTAGAGTGGATAAAAATGAATGTAGAGTGGATAAAATGGATGTAGAGTTGATAAAAATGGATGTAGAGTGGATAAAATGGATGTAGAGTGGATAAAATGGATGTAGAGTTAATAAAATTGGATGTAGAGTGGATAAAATGAATGTACAGTTAATAAAAATGGATGTAGAGTGGATAAAAATGGATGTAGAGTGGATAAAATGGATGTAGAGTTGATAAAATGGATGTAAAGTGGATAAAATGGATGTAGAGTTAATAAAATTGGATGTAGAGTGGATAAAATGGATGTAGAGTTAATAAAAATGGATGTAGAGTGGATATAATGGATGTAGAGAGGATAAAATGGATGTGGAGTGGATAACAATGGATGTAGAGTGGATAAAATGTATGTAGAGTGGATAAAATGGATGTAGAGTTGATAAAATGGATGTAAAGTGGATAAAATGGATGTAGAGTTAATAAAATTGGATGTAGAGTGGATAAAATGGATGTAGAGTTGATAAAAATGGATGTAGAGTGGATAAAAATGGATGTAGATTGGATAAAATGGATGTAGAGTGGATAAAAATGGATGTAGAGTATATAAATTGGATGTAAAGTATATAAAATGGATGTAGAGTGGATAAAAATGGATGTCGAATGGATAAAATGGATGTAGAGTGGATAAAAATGGATGTAGATTGGATAAAATGGATGTAGAGTTAATAAAAATGGATGTAGAGTGGATAAAATGGATGTAGAGTTGATAAAAATGGATGTAGAGTGGATAAAAATGGATGTAGATTGGATAAAATGGATGTAGAGTTGATAAAATGTATGTACAGTTTATAAAAATGGATGTAGAGTGGATAAAAATGGATGTAGAGTGGATAAAATGGATGTAGAGTTGATAAAATGGATGTAAAGTGGATAAAATGGATGTAGAGTTAATAAAATTGGATGAAGAGTGGATAAAATGGATGTAGAGTTAATAAAAATGGATGTAGAGTGGATATAATGGATGTAGAGAGGATAAAATGGATGTGGAGTGGATAACAATGGATGTAGAGTGGATAAAATGGATGTAGAGTGGATAAAATGGATGTAGAGTTGATAAAATGGATGTAAAGTGGATAAAATGGATGTAGAGTTAATAAAATTGGATGTAGAGTGGATAAAATGGATGTAGAGTTGATAAAAATGGATGTAGAGTGGATAAAAATGGATGTAGATTGGATAAAATGGATGTAGAGTGGATAAAAATGGATGTAGAGTATATAAATTGTATGTAGAGTATATAAAATGGATGTAGAGTGGATAAAAATGGATGTAGAGTGGATAAAATGGATGTAGAGTGGATAAAAATGGATGTAGAGTTGATAAAATGGATGTAAAGTGGATAAAATGGATGTAGAGTTAATAAAATTGGATGTAGAGTGGATAAAATGGATGTAGAGTTGATAAAAATGGATGTAGAGTGGATAAAAATGGATGTAGATTGGATAAAATGGATGTAGAGTGGATAAAAATGGATGTCGAGTGGATAAAATGGATGTAGAGTGGATAAAAATGGATGTAGATTGGATAAAATGGATGTAGAGTTAATAAAAATGGATGTAGAGTGGATAAAATGGATGTATAGTTGATAAAAATGGATGTAGAGTGGATAAAAATGGATGTAGATTGGATAAAATGGATGTAGAGTGGATAAAAATGGATGTAGAGTATATAAATTGGATGTAGAGTATATAAAATGGATGTAGAGTGGATAAAAATGGATGTCGAGTGGATAAAATGGATGTAGAGTGGATAAAAATGGATGTAGATTGGATAAAATGGTTGTAGAGTGGATAAAAATGTATGTAGAGTATATACATTGGATGTATAGTATATAAAATGGATGTAGAGTGGATAAAAATGGATGTCGAGTGGATAAAATGGATGTAGAGTGGATAAAAATGGATGTAGAGTGGATAAAATGGATGTAGAGTTGATAAAAATGGATGTAGAGTGGATAAAATGGATGTAGAGTAGATAAAATGGATGTAGAGTGGATAAAATGGATGTAGAGTTGATAAAATGGATGTAGAGTTATAATATTGGATGTAGAGTGGATAAAATGGATGTAGAGTTGATAAAAATGGATGTAGAGTGGATAAAAATGGATGTAGATTGGATAAAATGGATGTAGAGTGAATAAAAATGGATGTAGAGTATATAAATTGGATGTAGAGTATATAAAATGGATGTAGAGTGGATAAAAATGGATGTCGAGTGGATAAAATGGATGTAGAGTGGATAAAAATGGATGTAGAGTGGATAAAATGGATGTAGAGTTGATAAAATGAATGTACAGTTAATAAAAATGGATGTAGAGTGGATAAAAATGGATGTAGAGTGGATAAAATGGATGTAGAGTTGATAAAATGGATGTAAAGTGGATAAAATGGATGTAGAGTTAATAAAATTGGATGTAGAGTGGATAAAATGGATGTAGAGTTGATAAAAATGGATGTAGAGTGGATAAAGATGGATGTCGAGTGGATAAAATGGATGTAGAGTAGATAAAAATGGATGTAGATTGGATAAAATGGATGTAGAGTTAATAAAAATGGATGTAGAGTGGATAAAATGGATGTAGAGTTGATAAAAATGGATGTAGAGTGGATAAAAATGGATGTAGATTGGATAAAATGGATGTAGAGTTGATAAAATGAATGTACAGTTAATAAAAATGGATGTAGAGTGGATAAAAATGGATGTAGAGTGGATAAAATGGATGTAGAGTTGATAAAATGGATGTAAATTGGATAAAATGGATGTAGAGTTAATAAAATTGGATGTAGAGTGGATAAAATGGATGTAGAGTTGATAAAAATGGATGTAGAGTGGATAAAAATGGATGTAGATTGGATAAAATGGATGTAGAGTTGATAAAATGGATGTAAAGTGGATAAAACGGATGTAGAGTTAATAAAATTGGATGTAGAGTGGATAAAATGAATGTACAGTTAATAAAAATGGATGTAGAGTGGATAAAAATGGATGTCGAGTGGATAAAATGGATGTAGAGTGGATAAAAATGGATGTAGATTGGATAAAATGGATGTAGAGTTCATAAAAATGGATGTAGAGTGGATAAAATGGATGTAGAGTGGATAAAATGGATGTAGAGTGCATAAAAATGGATGTTGAGTGGATAAAATGGATGTAGAGTGGATAAAATGGATGAAAAGTGGATAAAAATTTTATGTAGAGTGCATAAAATGGATGTAGAGTGGATAAAATGGATGTAGAGTGGATAAAATGGATGTAGAGTGGATAAAAAAGGATGTAGAGTGGATAAAATGGATGTAGAATGAATAAAATGGATGTAAAGTGAATAAAAATGGATGTAGAGTGGATAAAATGGATGTAGAGAGGATAAAATGCATGCAGAGTGGATAAAATGGATGTAGAGTGGATAAAATGGATGTAGAGTGGATAAAAATGGATTTAGAGTGGATATAATGGATGTAGAATAGATAAAAATGGATGTAGTGTGGATAAAATGGATGTAGAGTGGATAAAAATGGATGTAGAGTGGATAAAATGGATGTAGAGTGGATAAAATGGATGTAGAGTGGATAAAAATGGATGTAGATTGGATAAAATGGATGTAGAGTTAATAAAAATGGATGTAGAGTGGATAAAATGGATGTAGAGTTGATAAAAATGGATGTAGAGTGGATAAAAATGGATGTAGATTGGATAAAATGGATGTAGAGTTGATCAAATGAATGTACAGTTAATAAAAATGGATGTAGAGTGGATAAAAATGGATGTAGAGTGGATAAAATGGATGTAGAGTTGATAAAATGGATGTAAAGTGGATAAAATGGATGTAGAGTTAATAAAATTGGATGTAGAGTGGATAAAATGGATGTAGAGTTGATAAAAATGGATGTAGAGTGGATAAAAATGGATGTAGATTGGATAAAATGGATGTAGAGTTGATAAAATGGATGTAAAGTGGATAAAATGGATGTAGAGTTAATAAAATTGGATGTAGAGTGGATAAAATGGATGTAGAGTGGATAAAAATGGATTTAGAGTGGATATAATGGATGTAGAATAGATAAAAATGGATGTAGTGTGGATAAAATGGATGTAGAGTGGATAAAAATGGATGTAGAGTGGATAAAAATGGATGTCGAGTGGATAAAATGGAAGTAGAGTGGATAAAATGGATGTAGAGTGGATAAAAATGGATGTAGAGTGGATAAAATGGATGTAGAGTTGATAAAATGGATGTAAAGTGGATGAAATGGATGTAGAGTTAATAAAATTGGATGTAGAGTGGATAAAATGGATGTAGAGTTAATAAAATTGGATGTAGAGTGGATAAAATGAATGTACAGTTAATAAAAATGGATGTAGAGTGGATAAAAATGGATGTAGAGTGGATAAAATGGATGTAGAGTTGATAAAATGGATGTAAAGTGGATAAAATGGATGTAGAGTTAATAAAATTGGATGTAGAGTGGATAAAAATGGATGTAGAGTGGATAAAAATGGATGTCGAGTGGATAAAATGGATGTAGAGTGGATAAAATGGATGTAGAGTGGATAAAAATGGATGTAGAGTGGATAAAATGGATGTAGAGTTGATAAAATGGATGTAAAGTGGATAAAATGGATGTAGAGTTAATAAAATTGGATGTAGAGTGGATAAAATGGATGTAGAGTTGATAAAAATGGATGTAGAGTGGATAAAAATGGATGTAGATTGGATAAAATAGATGTAGAGTTGATAAAATGAATGTAAAGTGGATAAAGTGGATGTAGAGTTAATAAAATTGGATGTAGAGTGGATAAAATGAATGTACAGTTAATAAAAATGGATGTAGAGTGGATAAAAATGGATGTAGAGTGGATAAAATGGATGTAGAGTTGATAAAATGGATGTAAAGTGGATAAAATGGATGTAGAGTTAATAAAATTGGATGCAGAGTGGATAAAATGGATGTAGAGTTAATAAAAATGGATGTAGAGTGGATATAATGGATGTAGAGAGGATAAAATGGATGTGGAGTGGATAACAATGGATGTAGAGTGGATAAAATGTATGTAGAGTGGATAAAATGGATGTAGAGTTGATAAAATGGATGTAAAGTGGATAAAATGGATGTAGAGTTAATAAAATTGGATGTAGAGTGGATAAAATGGATGTAGAGTTGATAAAAATGGATGTAGAGTGGATAAAAATGGATGTAGATTGGATAAAATGGATGTAGAGTGGATAAAAATGGATGTAGAGTATATAAATTGGATGTAAAGTATATAAAATGGATGTAGAGTGGATAAAAATGGATGTCGAATGGATAAAATGGATGTAGAGTGGATAAAAATGGATGTAGATTGGATAAAATGGATGTAGAGTTAATAAAAATGGATGTAGAGTGGATAAAATGGATGTAGAGTTGATAAAAATGGATGTAGAGTGGATAAAAATGGATGTAGATTGGATAAAATGGATGTAGAGTTGATAAAATGAATGTACAGTTAATAAAAATGGATGTAGAGTGGATAAAAATGGATGTAGAGTGGATAAAATGGATGTAGAGTTGATAAAATGGATGTAAAGTGGATAAAATGGATGTAGAGTTAATAAAATTGGATGTAGAGTGGATAAAATGGATGTAGAGTTAATAAAAATGGATGTAGAGTGGATATAATGGATGTAGAGAGGATAAAATGGATGTGGAGTGGATAACAATGGATGTAGAGTGGATAAAATGGATGTAGAGTGGATAAAATGGATGTAGAGTTGATAAAATGGATGTAAAGTGGATAAAATGGATGTAGAGTTAATAAAATTGGATGTAGAGTGGATAAAATGGATGTAGAGTTGATAAAAATGGATGTAGAGTGGATAAAAATGGATGTAGATTGGATAAAATGGATGTAGAGTGGATAAAAATGGATGTAGAGTATATAAATTGTATGTAGAGTATATAAAATGGATGTAGAGTGGATAAAAATGGATGTAGAGTGGATAAAATGGATGTAGAGTGGATAAAAATGGATGTAGAGTTGATAAAATGGATGTAAAGTGGATAAAATGGATGTAGAGTTAATAAAATTGGATGTAGAGTGGATAAAATGGATGTAGAGTTGATAAAAATGGATGTAGAGTGGATAAAAATGGATGTAGATTGGATAAAATGGATGTAGAGTGGATAAAAATGGATGTCGAGTGGATAAAATGGATGTAGAGTGGATAAAAATGGATGTAGATTGGATAAAATGGATGTAGAGTTAATAAAAATGGATGTAGAGTGGATAAAATGGATGTATAGTTGATAAAAATGGATGTAGAGTGGATAAAAATGGATGTAGATTGGATAAAATGGATGTAGAGTGGATAAAAATGGATGTAGAGTATATAAATTGGATGTAGAGTATATAAAATGGATGTAGAGTGGATAAAAATGGATGTCGAGTGGATAAAATGGATGTAGAGTTGATAAAAATGGATGTAGATTGGATAAAATGGTTGTAGAGTGGATAAAAATGTATGTAGAGTATATAAATTGGATGTATAGTATATAAAATGGATGTAGAGTGGATAAAAATGGATGTCGAGTGGATAAAATGGATGTAGAGTGGATAAAAATGGATGTAGAGTGGATAAAATGGATGTAGAGTTGATAAAAATGGATGTAGAGTGGATAAAATGGATGTAGAGTAGATAAAATGGATGTAGAGTGGATAAAATGGATGTAGAGTTGATAAAATGGATGTAGAGTTATAATATTGGATGTAGAGTGGATAAAATGGATGTAGAGTTGATAAAAATGGATGTAGAGTGGATAAAAATGGATGTAGATTGGATAAAATGGATGTAGAGTGAATAAAAATGGATGTAGAGTATATAAATTGGATGTAGAGTATATAAAATGGATGTAGAGTGGATAAAAATGGATGTCGAGTGGATAAAATGGATGTAGAGTGGATAAAAATGGATGTAGAGTGGATAAAATGGATGTAGAGTTGATAAAATGAATGTACAGTTAATAAAAATGGATGTAGAGTGGATAAAAATGGATGTAGAGTGGATAAAATGGATGTAGAGTTGATAAAATGGATGTAAAGTGGATAAAATGGATGTAGAGTTAATAAAATTGGATGTAGAGTGGATAAAATGGATGTAGAGTTGATAAAAATGGATGTAGAGTGGATAAAGATGGATGTCGAGTGGATAAAATGGATGTAGAGTAGATAAAAATGGATGTAGATTGGATAAAATGGATGTAGAGTTAATAAAAATGGATGTAGAGTGGATAAAATGGATGTAGAGTTGATAAAAATGGATGTAGAGTGGATAAAAATGGATGTAGATTGGATAAAATGGATGTAGAGTTGATAAAATGAATGTACAGTTAATAAAAATGGATGTAGAGTGGATAAAAATGGATGTAGAGTGGATAAAATGGATGTAGAGTTGATAAAATGGATGTAAATTGGATAAAATGGATGTAGAGTTAATAAAATTGGATGTAGAGTGGATAAAATGGATGTAGAGTTGATAAAAATGGATGTAGAGTGGATAAAAATGGATGTAGATTGGATAAAATGGATGTAGAGTTGATAAAATGGATGTAAAGTGGATAAAATGGATGTAGAGTTAATAAAATTGGATGTAGAGTGGATAAAATGAATGTACAGTTAATAAAAATGGATGTAGAGTGGATAAAAATGGATGTAGAGTGGATAAAATGGATGTAGAGTTGATAAAATGGATGTAAAGTGGATAAAATGGATGTAGAGTTAATAAAATTGGATGTAGAGTGGATAAAATGGATGTAGAGTTAATAAAAATGGATGTAGAGTGGATATAATGGATGTAGAGAGGATAAAATGGTTGTGGAGTGGATAACAATGGATGTAGAGTGGATAAAATGGATGTAGAGTGGATAAAATGGATGTAGAGTTGATAAAATGGATGTAAAGTGGATAAAATGGATGTAGAGTTAATAAAATTGGATGTAGAGTGGATAAAATGGATGTAGAGTTGATAAAAATGGATG
Organism: Pemphredon lugubris; assembly: GCA_933228935.1. NCBI lineage: Eukaryota > Metazoa > Arthropoda > Insecta > Hymenoptera > Crabronidae > Pemphredon > Pemphredon lugubris. The sequence goes on from OW121816.1 coordinate 50,732,562, forward strand.
TAGAGCGGATAAAAATGGATGTAGATTGGATAAAATGGATGTAGAGTGGATAAAAATGGATGTAGAGTATATAAATTGTATGTAGAGTATATAAAATGGATGTAGAGTGGATAAAAATGGATGTAGAGTGGATAAAATGGATGTAGAGTGGATAAAAATGGATGTAGAGTTGATAAAATGGATGTAAAGTGGATAAAATGGATGTAGAGTTAATAAAATTGGATGTAGAGTGGATAAAATGGATGTAGAGTTGATAAAAATGGATGTAGAGTGGATAAAAATGGATGTAGATTGGATAAAATGGATGTAGAGTGGATAAAAATGGATGTCGAGTGGATAAAATGGATGTAGAGTGGATAAAAATGGATGTAGATTGGATAAAATGGTTGTAGAGTGGATAAAAATGTATGTAGAGTATATACATTGGATGTAGAGTATATAAAATGGATGTAGAGTGGATAAAAATGGATGTCGAGTGGATAAAATGGATGTAGAGTGGATAAAAATGAATGTAGAGTGGATAAAATGGATGTAGAGTTGATAAAAATGGATGTAGAGTGGATAAAATGGATGTAGAGTGGATAAAATGGATGTAGAGTTAATAAAATTGGATGTAGAGTGGATAAAATGAATGTACAGTTAATAAAAATGGATGTAGAGTGGATAAAAATGGATGTAGAGTGGATAAAATGGATGTAGAGTTGATAAAATGGATGTAAAGTGGATAAAATGGATGTAGAGTTAATAAAATTGGATGCAGAGTGGATAAAATGGATGTAGAGTTAATAAAAATGGATGTAGAGTGGATATAATGGATGTAGAGAGGATAAAATGGATGTGGAGTGGATAACAATGGATGTAGAGTGGATAAAATGTATGTAGAGTGGATAAAATGGATGTAGAGTTGATAAAATGGATGTAAAGTGGATAAAATGGATGTAGAGTTAATAAAATTGGATGTAGAGTGGATAAAATGGATGTAGAGTTGATAAAAATGGATGTAGAGTGGATAAAAATGGATGTAGATTGGATAAAATGGATGTAGAGTGGATAAAAATGGATGTAGAGTATATAAATTGGATGTAAAGTATATAAAATGGATGTAGAGTGGATAAAAATGGATGTCGAATGGATAAAATGGATGTAGAGTGGATAAAAATGGATGTAGATTGGATAAAATGGATGTAGAGTTAATAAAAATGGATGTAGAGTGGATAAAATGGATGTAGAGTTGATAAAAATGGATGTAGAGTGGATAAAAATGGATGTAGATTGGATAAAATGGATGTAGAGTTGATAAAATGAATGTACAGTTAATAAAAATGGATGTAGAGTGGATAAAAATGGATGTAGAGTGGATAAAATGGATGTAGAGTTGATAAAATGGATGTAAAGTGGATAAAATGGATGTAGAGTTAATAAAATTGGATGTAGAGTGGATAAAATGGATGTAGAGTTAATAAAAATGGATGTAGAGTGGATATAATGGATGTAGAGAGGATAAAATGGATGTGGAGTGGATAACAATGGATGTAGAGTGGATAAAATGGATGTAGAGTGGATAAAATGGATGTAGAGTATATAAATTGTATGTAGAGTATATAAAATGGATGTAGAGTGGATAAAAATGGATGTAGAGTGGATAAAATGGATGTAGAGTGGATAAAAATGGATGTAGAGTTGATAAAATGGATGTAAAGTGGATAAAATGGATGTAGAGTTAATAAAATTGGATGTAGAGTGGATAAAATGGATGTAGAGTTGATAAAAATGGATGTAGAGTGGATAAAAATGGATGTAGATTGGATAAAATGGATGTAGAGTGGATAAAAATGGATGTCGAGTGGATAAAATGGATGTAGAGTGGATAAAAATGGATGTAGATTGGATAAAATGGATGTAGATTTAATAAAAATGGATGTAGAGTGGATAAAATGGATGTATAGTTGATAAAAATGGATGTAGAGTGGATAAAAATGGATGTAGATTGGATAAAATGGATGTAGAGTGGATAAAAATGGATGTAGAGTATATAAATTGGATGTAGAGTATATAAAATGGATGTAGAGTGGATAAAAATGGATGTCGAGTGGATAAAATGGATGTAGAGTGGATAAAAATGGATGTAGATTGGATAAAATGGTTGTAGAGTGGATAAAAATGTATGTAGAGTATATACATTGGATGTATAGTATATAAAATGGATGTAGAGTGGATAAAAATGGATGTCGAGTGGATAAAATGGATGTAGAGTGGATAAAAATGGATGTAGAGTGGATAAAATGGATGTAGAGTTGATAAAAATGGATGTAGAGTGGATAAAATGGATGTAGAGTAGATAAAATGGATGTAGAGTGGATAAAATGGATGTAGAGTTGATAAAATGGATGTAGAGTTATAATATTGGATGTAGAGTGGATAAAATGGATGTAGAGTTGATAAAAATGGATGTAGAGTGGATAAAAATGGATGTAGATTGGATAAAATGGATGTAGAGTGAATAAAAATGGATGTAGAGTATATAAATTGGATGTAGAGTATATAAAATGGATGTAGAGTGGATAAAAATGGATGTCGAGTGGATAAAATGGATGTAGAGTGGATAAAAATGGATGTAGAGTGGATAAAATGGATGTAGAGTTGATAAAATGAATGTACAGTTAATAAAAATGGATGTAGAGTGGATAAAAATGGATGTAGAGTGGATAAAATGGATGTAGAGTTGATAAAATGGATGTAAAGTGGATAAAATGGATGTAGAGTTAATAAAATTGGATGTAGAGTGGATAAAATGGATGTAGAGTTGATAAAAATGGATGTAGAGTGGATAAAGATGGATGTCGAGTGGATAAAATGGATGTAGAGTAGATAAAAAATGGATGTAGATTGGATAAAATGGATGTAGAGTTAATAAAAATGGATGTAGAGTGGATAAAATGGATGTAGAGTTGATAAAAATGGATGTAGAGTGGATAAAAATGGATGTAGATTGGATAAAATGGATGTAGAGTTGATAAAATGAATGTACAGTTAATAAAAATGGATGTAGAGTGGATAAAAATGGATGTAGAGTGGATAAAATGGATGTAGAGTTGATAAAATGGATGTAAATTGGATAAAATGGATGTAGAGTTAATAAAATTGGATGTAGAGTGGATAAAATGGATGTAGAGTTGATAAAAATGGATGTAGAGTGGATAAAAATGGATGTAGATTGGATAAAATGGATGTAGAGTTGATAAAATGGATGTAAAGTGGATAAAATGGATGTAGAGTTAATAAAATTGGATGTAGAGTGGATAAAATGAATGTACAGTTAATAAAAATGGATGTAGAGTGGATAAAAATGGATGTAGAGTGGATAAAATGGATGTAGAGTTGATAAAATGGATGTAAAGTGGATAAAATGGATGTAGAGTTAATAAAATTGGATGTAGAGTGGATAAAATGGATGTAGAGTTAATAAAAATGGATGTAGAGTGGATATAATGGATGTAGAGAGGATAAAATGGATGTGGAGTGGATAACAATGGATGTAGAGTGGATAAAATGGATGTAGAGTGGATAAAATGGATGTAGAGTTGATAAAATGGATGTAAAGTGGATAAAATGGATGTAGAGTTAATAAAATTGGATGTAGAGTGGATAAAATGGATGTAGAGTTGATAAAAATGGATGTAGAGCGGATAAAAATGGATGTAGATTGGATAAAATGGATGTAGAGTGGATAAAAATGGATGTAGAGTATATAAATTGTATGTAGAGTATATAAAATGGATGTAGAGTGGATAAAAATGGATGTAGAGTGGATAAAATGGATGTAGAGTGGATAAAAATGGATGTAGAGTTGATAAAATGGATGTAAAGTGGATAAAATGGATGTAGAGTTAATAAAATTGGATGTAGAGTGGATAAAATGGATGTAGAGTTGATAAAAATGGATGTAGAGTGGATAAAAATGGATGTAGATTGGATAAAATGGATGTAGAGTGGATAAAAATGGATGTCGAGTGGATAAAATGGATGTAGAGTGGATAAAAATGGATGTAGATTGGATAAAATGGTTGTAGAGTGGATAAAAATGTATGTAGAGTATATACATTGGATGTAGAGTATATAAAATGGATGTAGAGTGGATAAAAATGGATGTCGAGTGGATAAAATGGATGTAGAGTGGATAAAAATGAATGTAGAGTGGATAAAATGGATGTAGAGTTGATAAAAATGGATGTAGAGTGGATAAAATGGATGTAGAGTAGATAAAATGGATGTAGAGTGGATAAAATGGATGTAGAGTTGATAAAATGGATGTAGAGTTAATAAAATTGGATGTAGAGTGGATAAAATGGATGTAGAGTTGATAAAAATGGATGTAGAGTGGATAAAAATGGATGTAGATTGGATAAAATGGATGTAGAGTGGATAAAAATGGATGTAGAGTATATAAATTGGATGTAGAGTATATAAAATGGATGTAGAGTGGATAAAAATGGATGTAGAGTGGATAAAAATGGATGTCGAGTGGATAAAATGGATGTAGAGTGGATAAAAATGGATGTAGAGTGGATAAAATGGATGTATAGTTGATAAAAATGGATGTAGAGTGGATAAAATGGATGTAGAGTGGATAAAATGGATGTAGAGTTAATAAAATTGATGTAGAGTGGAAATAATGGATGTAGAGAGGATAAAATGGATGTAGAGTGTATAAAATGGATGTAGAGTTCATAAAAATGGATGTAGAGTGGATAAAATGGATGTAGAGTGGATAAAATGGATGTAGAGTGCATAAAAATGGATGTTGAGTGGATAAAATGGATGTAGAGTGGATAAAATGGATGAAAAGTGGATAAAAATTTTATGTAGAGTGGATAAAATGGATGTAGAGTGGATAAAATGGATGTAGAGTGGATAAAATGGATGTAGAGTGGATAAAATGGATGTAGAGTGGATAAAAAAGGATGTAGAGTGGATAAAATGGATGTAGAATGAATAAAATGGATGTAAAGTGAATAAAAATGGATGTAGAGTGGATAAAATGGATGTAGAGAGGATAAAATGCATGTAGAGTGGATAAAATGGATGTAGAGTGGATAAAATGGATGTAGAGTGGATAAAAATGGATTTAGAGTGGATATAATGGATGTAGAATAGATAAAAATGGATGTAGTGTGGATAAAATGGATGTAGAGTGGATAAAAATGGATGTAGAGTGGATAAAATGGATGTAGAGTGGATAAAATGGATGTAGAGTGGATAAAAATGGATGTAGATTGGATAAAATGGATGTAGAGTTAATAAAAATGGATGTAGAGTGGATAAAATGGATGTAGAGTTGATAAAAATGGATGTAAAGTGGATAAAATGGATGTAGATTGGATAAAATGGATGTAGAGTTGATAAAATGGATGTACAGTTAATAAAAATGGATGTAGAGTGGATAAAAATGGATGTAGAGTGGATAAAATGGATGTAGAGTTGATAAAATGGATGTAAAGTGGATAAAATGGATGTAGATTGGATAAAATGGATGTAGAGTTGATAAAATGGATGTAATGTGGATAAAATGGATGTAGAGTTAATAAAATTGGATGTAGAGTGGATAAAATGAATGTACAGTTAATAAAAATGGATGTAGAGTGGATAAAAATGGATGTAGAGTGGATAAAATGGATGTAGAGTTGATAAAATGGATGTAAAGTGGATAAAATGGATGTAGAGTTAATAAAATTGGATGTAGAGTGGATAAAATGGATGTAGAGTGGATATAATGGATGTAGAGAGGATAAAATGGATGTGGAGTGGATAACAATGGATGTAGAGTGGATAAAATGGATGTAGAGTGGATAAAATGGATGTAGAGTTGATGAAATGGATGTAAAGTGGATAAAATGGATGTAGAGTTAATAAAATTGGATGTAGAGTGGATAAAATGGATGTAGAGTTGATAAAAATGGATGTAGAGTGGATAAAAATGGATGTAGATTGGATAAAATGGATGTAGAGTGGATAAAAATGGATGTAGAGTATATAAATTGTATGTAGAGTATATAAAATGGATGTAGAGTGGATAAAAATGGATGTAGAGTGGATAAAATGGATGTAGAGTGGATAAAAATGGATGTAGAGTTGATAAAATGGATGTAAAGTGGATAAAATGGATGTAGAGTTAATAAAATTGGATGTAGAGTGGATAAAAATGGATGTAGATTGGATAAAATGGATGTAGAGTGGATAAAAATGGATGTCGAGTGGATAAAATGGATGTAGAGTGGATAAAAATGGATGTAGATTGGATAAAATGGATGTAGAGTTAATTAAAATGGATGTAGAGTGGATAAAAATGGATGTCGAGTGGATAAAATGGATGTAGAGTGGATAAAAATGGATGTAGAGTGGATAAAATGGATGTAGAGTTAATAAAAATGGATGTAGAGTGGATATAATGGATGTAGAGAGGATAAAATGGATGTGGAGTGGATAACAATGGATGTAGAGTGGATAAAATGGATGTAGAGTGGATAAAATGGATGTAGAGTTGATAAAATGGATGTAAAGTGGATAAAATGGATGTAGAGTTAATAAAATTGGATGTAGAGTGGATAAAATGGATGTAGAGTTGATAAAAATGGATGTAGAGTGGATAAAAATGGATGTAGATTGGATAAAATGGATGTAGAGTGGATAAAAATGGATGTAGAGTATATAAATTGTATGTAGAGTATATAAAATGGATGTAGAGTGGATAAAAATGGATGTAGAGTGGATAAAATGGATGTAGAGTGGATAAAAATGGATGTAGAGTTGATAAAATGGATGTAAAGTGGATAAAATGGATGTAGAGTTAATAAAATTGGATGTACAGTGGATAAAATGGATGTAGAGTTGATAAAAATGGATGTAGAGTTCATAAAAATGGATGTAGATTGGATAAAATGGATGTAGAGTGGATAAAAATGGATGTCGAGTGGATAAAATGGATGTAGAGTGGATAAAAATGGATGTAGATTGGATAAAATGGATGTAGAGTTAATAAAAATGGATGTAGAGTGGATAAATTGGATGTATAGTTGATAAAAATGGATGTAGAGTGGATAAAAATGGATGTAGATTGGATAAAATGGATGTAGAGTGGATAAAAATGGATGTAGAGTATATAAATTGGATGTAGAGTATATAAAATGGATGTAGAGTGGATAAAAATGGATGTCGAGTGGATAAAATGGATGTAGAGTGGATAAAAATGGATGTAGAGTGGATAAAATGGATGTAGAGTTGATAAAAATGGATGTAGAGTGGATAAAATGGATGTAGAGTAGATAAAATGGATGTAGAGTGGATAAAATGGATGTAGAGTTGATAAAATGGATGTAGAGTTATAAAATTGGATGTAGAGTGGATAAAATGGATGTAGAGTTGATAAAAATGGATGTAGAGTGGATAAAAATGGATGTAGATTGGATAAAATGGATGTAGAGTGGATAAAAATGGATGTAGAGTATATAAATTGGATGTAGAGTATATAAAATGGATGTAGAGTGGATAAAAATGGATGTAGAGTGGATAAAATGGATGTAGAGTTGATAAAAATGGATGTAGAGTGGATAAAATGGATGTAGAGTGGATAAAATGGATGTAGATTGGATAAAATGGATGTAGAGTTAATAAAAATGGATGTAGAGTGGATAAAATGGATGTAGAGTTGATAAAATTGGATGTAGAGTGGATAAAAATGGATGTAGATTGGATAAAATGGATGTAGAGTTGATAAAATGAATGTACAGTTAATAAAAATGGATGTAGAGTGGATAAAAATGGATGTAGAGTGGATAAAATGGATGTAGAGTTGATAAAATGGATGTAAAGTGGATAAAATGGATGTAGAGTTAATAAAATTGGATGTAGAGTGGATAAAATGGATGTAGAGTTGATAAAAATGGATGTAGAGTGGATAAAAATGGATGTCGAGTGGATAAAATGGATGTAGAGTAGATAAAAATGGATGTAGATTGGATAAAATGGATGTAGAGTTAATAAAAATGGATGTAGAGTGGATAAAATGGATGTAGAGTTGATAAAAATGGATGTAGAGTGGATAAAAATGGATGTAGATTGGATAAAATGGATGTAGAGTTGATAAAATGAATGTACAGTTTATAAAAATGGATGTAGAGTGGATAAAAATGGATGTAGAGTGGATAAAATGGATGTAGAGTTGATAAAATGGATGTAAAGTGGATAAAATGGATGTAGAGTTAATAAAATTGGATGTAGAGTGGATAAAATGGATGTAGAGTTGATAAAAATGGATGTAGAGTGGATAAAAATGGATGTAGATTGGATAAAATGGATGTAGAGTTGATAAAATGGATGTAAAGTGGATAAAATGGATGTAGAGTTAATAAAATTGGATGTAGAGTGGATAAAATGAATGTACAGTTAATAAAAATGGATGTAGAGTGGATAAAAATGGATGTAGAGTGGATAAAATGGATGTAGAGTTGATAAAATGGATGTAAAGTGGATAAAATGGATGTAGAGTTAATAAAATTGGATGTAGAGTGGATAAAATGGATGTAGAGTTAATAAAAATGGATGTAGAGTGGATATAATGGATGTAGAGAGGATAAAATGGATGTGGAGTGGATAACAATGGATGTAGAGTGGATAAAATGGATGTAGAGTGGATAAAATGGATGTAGAGTTGATAAAATGGATGTAAAGTGGATAAAATGGATGTAGAGTTAATAAAATTGGATGTACAGTGGATAAAATGGATGTAGAGTTGATAAAAATGGATGTAGAGCGGATAAAAATGGATGTAGATTGGATAAAATGGATGTAGAGTGGATAAAAATGGATGTAGAGTATATAAATTGTATGTAGAGTATATAAAATGGATGTAGAGTGGATAAAAATGGATGTAGAGTGGATAAAATGGATGTAGAGTGGATAAAAATGGATGTAGATTGGATAAAATGGATGTAGAGTGGATAAAAATGGATGTCGAGTGGATAAAATGGATGTAGAGTGGATAAAAATGGATGTAGATTGGATAAAATGGTTGTAGAGTGGATAAAAATGTATGTAGAGTATATACATTGGATGTAGAGTATATAAAATGGATGTAGAGTGGATAAAAATGGATGTCGAGTGGATAAAATGGATGTAGAGTGGATAAAAATGAATGTAGAGTGGATAAAATGGATGTAGAGTTGATAAAAATGGATGTAGAGTGGATAAAATGGATGTAGAGTAGATAAAATGGATGTAGAGTGGATAAAATGGATGTAGAGTTGATAAAATGGATGTAGAGTTAATAAAATTGGATGTAGAGTGGATAAAATGGATGTAGAGTTGATAAAAATGGATGTAGAGTGGATAAAAATGGATGTAGATTGGATAAAATGGATGTAGAGTGGATAAAAATGGATGTAGAGTATATAAATTGGATGTAGAGTATATAAAATGGATGTAGAGTGGATAAAAATGGATGTCGAGTGGATAAAATGGATGTAGAGTGGATAAAAATGGATGTAGAGTGGATAAAATGGATGTATAGTTGATAAAAATGGATGTAGAGTGGATAAAATGGATGTAGAGTGGATAAAATGGATGTAGAGTTAATAAAATGGATGTAGAGTGGAAATAATGGATGTAGAGAGGATAAAATGGATGTAGAGTGAATAAAATGGATGTAGAGTTCATAAAAATGGATGTAGAGTGGATAAAATGGATGTAGAGTGGATAAAATGGATGTAGAGTGCATAAAAATGGATGTTGAGTGGATAAAATGGATGTAGAGTGGATAAAATGGATGAAAAGTGGATAAAAATTTTATGTAGAGTGCATAAAATGGATGTAGAGTGGATAAAATGGATGTAGAGTGGATAAAATGGATGTAGAGTGGATAAAATGGATGTAGAGTGGATAAAAAAGGATGTAGAGTGGATAAAATGGATGTAGAATGAATAAAATGGATGTAAAGTGAATAAAAATGGATGTAGAGTGGATAAAATGGATGTAGAGAGGATAAAATGCATGTAGAGTGGATAAAATGGATGTATAGTTGATAAAAATGGATGTAGAGTGGATAAAATGGATGTAGAGTGGATAAAATGGATGTAGAGTTAATAAAATTGATGTAGAGTGGAAATAATGGATGTAGAGAGGATAAAATGGATGTAGAGTGAATAAAATGGATGTAGAGTTCATAAAAATGGATGTAGAGTGGATAAAATGGATGTAGAGTGGATAAAATGGATGTAGAGTGCATAAAAATGGATGTTGAGTGGATAAAATGGATGTAGAGTGGATAAAATGGATGAAAAGTGGATAAAAATTTTATGTAGAGTGCATAAAATGGATGTAGAGTGGATAAAATGGATGTAGAGTGGATAAAATGGATGTAGAGTGGATAAAATGGATGTAGAGTGGATAAAAAAGGATGTAGAGTGAATAAAATGGATGTAGAATGAATAAAATGGATGTAAAGTGAATAAAAATGGATGTAGAGTGGATAAAATGGATGTAGAGAGGATAAAATGCATGTAGAGTGGATAAAATGGATGTATAGTTGATAAAAATGGATGTAGAGTGGATAAAATGGATGTAGAGTGGATAAAAATGGATGTCGAGTGGATAAAATGGATGTAGAGTGGATAAAAATGGATGTAGAGTGGATAAAATGGATGTATAGTTGATAAAAATGGATGTAGAGTGGATAAAATGGATGTAGAGTGGATAAAATGGATGTAGAGTTAATAAAATTGATGTAGAGTGGAAATAATGGATGTAGAGAGGATAAAATGGATGTAGAGTGAATAAAATGGATGTAGAGTTCATAAAAATGGATGTAGAGTGGATAAAATGGATGTAGAGTGGATAAAATGGATGTAGAGTGCATAAAAATGGATGTTGAGTGGATAAAATGGATGTAGAGTGGATAAAATGTATGAAAAGTGGATAAAAATTTTATGTAGAGTGCATAAAATGGATGTAGAGTGGATAAAATGGATGTAGAGTGGATAAAATGGATGTAGAGTGGATAAAATGGATGTAGAGTGGATAAAAAAGGATGTAGAGTGGATAAAATGGATGTAGAATGAATAAAATGGATGTAAAGTGAATAAAAATGGATGTAGAGTGGATAAAATGGATGTAGAGAGGATAAAATGCATGTAGAGTGGATAAAATGGATGTAGAGTGGATAAAATGGATGTAGAGTGGATAAAAATGGATTTAGAGTGGATATAATGGATGTAGAAAAGATAAAAATGGATGTAGTGTGGATAAAATGGATGTAGAGTGGATAAAAATGGATGTAGAGTGGATAAAATGGATGTAGAGTGGATAAAATGGATGTAGAGTGGATAAAAATGGATGTAGATTGGATAAAATGGATGTAGAGTTAATAAAAATGGATGTAGAGTGGATAAAATGGATGTAGAGTTGATAAAAATGGATGTAGAGTGGATAAAAATGGATGTAGATTGGATAAAATGGATGTAGAGTTGATCAAATGAATGTACAGTTAATAAAAATGGATGTAGAGTGGATAAAAATGGATGTAGAGTGGATAAAATGGATGTAGAGTTGATAAAATGGATGTAAAGTGGATAAAATGGATGTAGAGTTAATAAAATTGGATGTAGAGTGGATAAAATGGATGTAGAGTTGATAAAAATGGATGTAGAGTGGATAAAAATGGATGTAGATTGGATAAAATGGATGTAGAGTTGATAAAATGGATGTAAAGTGGATAAAATGGATGTAGAGTTAATAAAATTGGATGTAGAGTGGATAAAATGGATGTAGAGTGGATAAAATGGATGTAGAGTGGATAAAAATGGATGTAGAGTTGATAAAATGGATGTAAAGTGGATAAAATGGATGTAGAGTTAATAAAATTGGATGTAGAGTGGATAAAATGGATGTAGAGTTGATAAAAATGGATGTAGAGTGGATAAAAATGGATGTAGATTGGATAAAAATGGATGTAGATTGGATAAAATGGATGTAGAGTGGATAAAAATGGATGTAGAGTATATAAATTGGATGTAAAGTATATAAAATGGATGTAGAGTGGATAAAAATGGATGTCGAATGGATAAAATGGATGTAGAGTGGATAAAAATGGATGTAGATTGGATAAAATGGATGTAGAGTTAATAAAAATGGATGTAGAGTGGATAAAATGGATGTAGAGTTGATAAAAATGGATGTAGAGTGGATAAAAATGGATGTAGATTGGATAAAATGGATGTAGAGTTGATAAAATGAATGTACAGTTAATAAAAATGGATGTAGAGTGGATAAAAATGGATGTAGAGTGGATAAAATGGATGTAGAGTTGATAAAATGGATGTAAAGTGGATAAAATGGATGTAGAGTTAATAAAATTGGATGTAGAGTGGATAAAATGGATGTAGAGTTAATAAAAATGGATGTAGAGTGGATATAATGGATGTAGAGAGGATAAAATGGATGTGGAGTGGATAACAATGGATGTAGAGTGGATAAAGTGGATGTAGAGTGGATAAAATGGATGTAGAGTTGATAAAATGGATGTAAAGTGGATAAAATGGATGTAGAGTTAATAAAATTGGATGTAGAGTGGATAAAATGGATGTAGAGTTGATAAAAATGGATGTAGAGTGGATAAAAATGGATGTAGATTGGATAAAATGGATGTAGAGTGGATAAAAATGGATGTAGAGTATATAAATTGGATGTAAATTATATAAAATGGATGTAGAGTGGATAAAAATGGATGTCGAATGGATAAAATGGATGTAGAGTGGATAAAAATGGATGTAGATTGGATAAAATGGATGTAGAGTTAATAAAAATGGATGTAGAGTGGATAAAATGGATGTAGAGTTGATAAAAATGGATGTAGAGTGGATAAAAATGGATGTAGATTGGATAAAATGGATGTAGAGTGGATAAAAATGGATGTAGAGTATATAAATTGGATGTAGAGTATATAAAATGGATGTAGAGTTGATAAAAATGGATGTAGAGTGGATAAAAATGGATGTAGATTGGATAAAATGGATGTAGAGTGGATAAAAATGGATGTAGAGTATATAAATTGGATGTAGAGTGGATAAGATGGATGTAGAGTGGATAAAAATGGATGTAGAGTATATAAATTGGATGTAGAGTATATAAAATGGATGTAGAGTGGATAAAAATGGATGTCGAGTGGATAAAATGGATGTAGAGTGGATAAAAATGGATGTAGATAGGATAAAATGGATGTAGAGTTAATAAAAATGGATGTACAGTGGATAACATGGATGTAGAGTGGATAAAATGGATGTAGAGTTGATAAAAATGGATGTAGAGTGGATAAAATGGATGTCGAGTGGATAAAATGGATGTAGAGTGGATAAAAATAGATGTAGAGTGGATAAAAATGGATGTAGAGTGGATACAATGGATGTAGAGTGGATAAAAATGGATGTAGAGTGGATAAAATGGATGTAGAGTGGATAAAATGGATGTCGAGTGGATAAAATGGATGTAGAGTGGATAAAAATGGATGTAGAGTGGATAAAAATGGATGTAGAGTGGATAAAATGGATGTCGAGTGGATAAAATGGATGTAGAGTGGATAAAAATAGATGTAGAGTGGATAAAAATGGATGTAGAGTGGATACAATGGATGTAGAGTGGATAAAAATGGATGTAGAGTGGATGAAATGGATGTAGAGTGGATAAAATGGATGTAGAGTGGATAAAAAAGGATGTAGAGTGGATAAAATGGATGTAGAATGAATAAAATGGATGTAAAGTGAATAAAAATGGATGTAGAGTGGATAAAATGGATGTAGAGAGGATAAAATGCATGTAGAGTGGATAAAATGGATGTAGAGTGGATAAAATGGATGTAGAGTGGATAAAATGGATGTAGAGTGGATAAAAAAGGATGTAGAGTGGATAAAATGGATGTAGAATGAATAAAATGGATGTAAAGTGAATAAAAATGGATGTAGAGTGGATAAAATGGATGTAGAGAGGATAAAATGCATGTAGAGTGGATAAAATGGATGTAGAGTGGATAAAATGGATGTAGAGTGGATAAAAATGGATTTAGAGTGGATATAATGGATGTAGAAAAGATAAAAATGGATGTAGTGTGGATAAAATGGATGTAGAGTGGATAAAAATGGATGTAGAGTGGATAAAATGGATGTAGAGTGGATAAAATGGATGTAGAGTGGATAAAAATGGATGTAGATTGGATAAAATGGATGTAGAGTTAATAAAAATGGATGTAGAGTGGATAAAATGGATGTAGAGTTGATAAAAATGGATGTAGAGTGGATAAAAATGGATGTAGATTGGATAAAATGGATGTAGAGTTGATCAAATGAATGTACAGTTAATAAAAATGGATGTAGAGTGGATAAAAATGGATGTAGAGTGGATAAAATGGATGTAGAGTTGATAAAATGGATGTAAAGTGGATAAAATGGATGTAGAGTTAATAAAATTGGATGTAGAGTGGATAAAATGGATGTAGAGTTGATAAAAATGGATGTAGAGTGGATAAAAATGGATGTAGATTGGATAAAATGGATGTAGAGTTGATAAAATGGATGTAAAGTGGATAAAATGGATGTAGAGTTAATAAAATTGGATGTAGAGTGGATAAAATGGATGTAGAGTGGATAAAATGGATGTAGAGTGGATAAAAATGGATGTAGAGTTGATAAAATGGATGTAAAGTGGATAAAATGGATGTAGAGTTAATAAAATTGGATGTAGAGTGGATAAAATGGATGTAGAGTTGATAAAAATGGATGTAGAGTGGATAAAAATGGATGTAGATTGGATAAAAATGGATGTAGATTGGATAAAATGGATGTAGAGTGGATAAAAATGGATGTAGAGTATATAAATTGGATGTAAAGTATATAAAATGGATGTAGAGTGGATAAAAATGGATGTCGAATGGATAAAATGGATGTAGAGTGGATAAAAATGGATGTAGATTGGATAAAATGGATGTAGAGTTAATAAAAATGGATGTAGAGTGGATAAAATGGATGTAGAGTTGATAAAAATGGATGTAGAGTGGATAAAAATGGATGTAGATTGGATAAAATGGATGTAGAGTTGATAAAATGAATGTACAGTTAATAAAAATGGATGTAGAGTGGATAAAAATGGATGTAGAGTGGATAAAATGGATGTAGAGTTGATAAAATGGATGTAAAGTGGATAAAATGGATGTAGAGTTAATAAAATTGGATGTAGAGTGGATAAAATGGATGTAGAGTTAATAAAAATGGATGTAGAGTGGATATAATGGATGTAGAGAGGATAAAATGGATGTGGAGTGGATAACAATGGATGTAGAGTGGATAAAGTGGATGTAGAGTGGATAAAATGGATGTAGAGTTGATAAAATGGATGTAAAGTGGATAAAATGGATGTAGAGTTAATAAAATTGGATGTAGAGTGGATAAAATGGATGTAGAGTTGATAAAAATGGATGTAGAGTGGATAAAAATGGATGTAGATTGGATAAAATGGATGTAGAGTGGATAAAAATGGATGTAGAGTATATAAATTGGATGTAAATTATATAAAATGGATGTAGAGTGGATAAAAATGGATGTCGAATGGATAAAATGGATGTAGAGTGGATAAAAATGGATGTAGATTGGATAAAATGGATGTAGAGTTAATAAAAATGGATGTAGAGTGGATAAAATGGATGTAGAGTTGATAAAAATGGATGTAGAGTGGATAAAAATGGATGTAGATTGGATAAAATGGATGTAGAGTTGATAAAATGAATGTACAGTTAATAAAAATGGATGTAGAGTGGATAAAAATGGATGTAGAGTGGATAAAATGGATGTAGAGTTGATAAAATGGATGTAAAGTGGATAAAATGGATGTAGAGTTAATAAAATTGGATGTAGAGTGGATAAAATGGATGTAGAGTTAATAAAAATGGATGTAGAGTGGATATAATGTATGTAGAGAGGATAAAATGGATGTGGAGTGGATAACAATGGATGTAGAGTGGATAAAATGGATGTAGAGTGGATAAAATGGATGTAGAGTTGATAAAATGGATGTAAAGTGGATAAAATGGATGTAGAGTTAATAAAATTGGATGTAGAGTGGATAAAATGGATGTAGAGTTGATAAAAATGGATGTAGAGTGGATAAAAATGGATGTAGATTGGATAAAATGGATGTAGAGTGGATAAAAATGGATGTAGAGTATATAAATTGTATGTAGAGTATATAAAATGGATGTAGAGTGGATAAAAATGGATGTAGAGTGGATAAAATGGATGTAGAGTGGATAAAAATGGATGTAGAGTTGATAAAATGGATGTAAAGTGGATAAAATGGATGTAGAGTTAATAAAATTGGATGTAGAGTGGATAAAATGGATGTAGAGTTGATAAAAATGGATGTAGAGTGGATAAAAATGGATGTAGATTGGATAAAATGGATGTAGAGTGGATAAAAATGGATGTCGAGTGGATAAAATGGATGTAGAGTGGATAAAAATGGATGTAGATTGGATAAAATGGATGTAGAGTTCATAAAAATGGATGTAGAGTGGATAAAATGGATGTAGAGTGGATAAAATGGATGTAGAGTGCATAAAAATGGATGTTGAGTGGATAAAATGGATGTAGAGTGGATAAAATGGATGAAAAGTGGATAAAAATTTTATGTAGAGTGCATAAAATGGATGTAGAGTGGATAAAATGGATGTAGAGTGGATAAAATGGATGTAGAGTGGATAAAATGGATGTAGAGTGGATAAAAAAGGATGTAGAGTGGATAAAATGGATGTAGAATGAATAAAATGGATGTAAAGTGAATAAAAATGGATGTAGAGTGGATAAAATGGATGTAGAGAGGATAAAATGGATGTAGAGTGGATAAAATGGATGTAGAGTGGATAAAATGGATGTAGAGTGGATAAAAATGGATTTAGAGTGGATATAATGGATGTAGAATAGATAAAAATGGATGTAGTGTGGATAAAATGGATGTAGAGTGGATAAAAATGGATGTAGAGTGGATAAAATGGATGTAGAGTGGATAAAAATGGATGTAGAGTTGATAAAATGGATGTAAAGTGGATAAAATGGATGTAGAGTTAATAAAATTGGATGTAGAGTGGATAAAATGGATGTAGAGTTGATAAAAATGGATGTAGAGTGGATAAAAATGGATGTAGATTGGATAAAATGGATGTAGAGTGGATAAAAATGGATGTCGAGTGGATAAAATGGATGTAGAGTGGATAAAAATGGATGTAGATTGGATAAAATGGATGTAGAGTTCATAAAAATGGATGTAGAGTGGATAAAATGGATGTAGAGTGGATAAAATGGATGTAGAGTTGATAAAAATGGATGTAGAGTGGATAAAAATGGATGTAGATTGGATAAAATGGATGTAGAGTGGATAAAAATGGATGTCGAGTGGATAAAATGGATGTAGAGTGGATAAAAATGGATGTAGATTGGATAAAATGGATGTAGAGTTCATAAAAATGGATGTAGAGTGGATAAAATGGATGTAGAGTGGATAAAATGGATGTAGAGTGCATAAAAATGGATGTTGAGTGGATAAAATGGATGTAGAGTGGATAAAATGGATGAAAAGTGGATAAAAATTTTATGTAGAGTGCATAAAATGGATGTAGAGTGGATAAAATGGATGTAGAGTGGATAAAATGGATGTAGAGTGGATAAAAAAGGATGTAGAGTGGATAAAATGGATGTAGAATGAATAAAATGGATGTAAAGTGAATAAAAATGGATGTAGAGTGGATAAAATGGATGTAGAGAGGATAAAATGCATGCAGAGTGGATAAAATGGATGTAGAGTGGATAAAATGGATGTAGAGTGGATAAAAATGGATTTAGAGTGGATATAATGGATGTAGAATAGATAAAAATGGATGTAGTGTGGATAAAATGGATGTAGAGTGGATAAAAATGGATGTAGAGTGGATAAAATGGATGTAGAGTGGATAAAATGGATGTAGAGTGGATAAAAATGGATGTAGATTGGATAAAATGGATGTAGAGTGGATAAAAATGGATGTCGAGTGGATAAAATGGATGTAGAGTGGATAAAAATGGATGTAGATTGGATAAAATGGATGTAGAGTTCATAAAAATGGATGTAGAGTGGATAAAATGGATGTAGAGTGGATAAAATGGATGTAGAGTTGATAAAAATGGATGTAGAGTGGATAAAAATGGATGTAGATTGGATAAAATGGATGTAGAGTGGATAAAAATGGATGTCGAGTGGATAAAATGGATGTAGAGTGGATAAAAATGGATGTAGATTGGATAAAATGGATGTAGAGTTCATAAAAATGGATGTAGAGTGGATAAAATGGATGTAGAGTGGATAAAATGGATGTAGAGTGCATAAAAATGGATGTTGAGTGGATAAAATGGATGTAGAGTGGATAAAATGGATGAAAAGTGGATAAAAATTTTATGTAGAGTGCATAAAATGGATGTAGAGTGGATAAAATGGATGTAGAGTGGATAAAATGGATGTAGAGTGGATAAAAAAGGATGTAGAGTGGATAAAATGGATGTAGAATGAATAAAATGGATGTAAAGTGAATAAAAATGGATGTAGAGTGGATAAAATGGATGTAGAGAGGATAAAATGCATGCAGAGTGGATAAAATGGATGTAGAGTGGATAAAATGGATGTAGAGTGGATAAAAATGGATTTAGAGTGGATATAATGGATGTAGAATAGATAAAAATGGATGTAGTGTGGATAAAATGGATGTAGAGTGGATAAAAATGGATGTAGAGTGGATAAAATGGATGTAGAGTGGATAAAATGGATGTAGAGTGGATAAAAATGGATGTAGATTGGATAAAATGGATGTAGAGTTAATAAAAATGGATGTAGAGTGGATAAAATGGATGTAGAGTTGATAAAAATGGATGTAGAGTGGATAAAAATGGATGTAGATTGGATAAAATGGATGTAGAGTTGATCAAATGAATGTACAGTTAATAAAAATGGATGTAGAGTGGATAAAAATGGATGTAGAGTGGATAAAATGGATGTAGAGTTGATAAAATGGATGTAAAGTGGATAAAATGGATGTAGAGTTAATAAAATTGGATGTAGAGTGGATAAAATGGATGTAGAGTTGATAAAAATGGATGTAGAGTGGATAAAAATGGATGTAGATTGGATAAAATGGATGTAGAGTTGATAAAATGGATGTAAAGTGGATAAAATGGATGTAGAGTTAATAAAATTGGATGTAGAGTGGATAAAATGGATGTAGAGTGGATAAAAATGGATTTAGAGTGGATATAATGGATGTAGAATAGATAAAAATGGATGTAGTGTGGATAAAATGGATGTAGAGTGGATAAAAATGGATGTAGAGTGGATAAAAATGGATGTCGAGTGGATAAAATGGAAGTAGAGTGGATAAAATGGATGTAGAGTGGATAAAAATGGATGTAGAGTGGATAAAATGGATGTAGAGTTGATAAAATGGATGTAAAGTGGATAAAATGGATGTAGAGTTAATAAAATTGGATGTAGAGTGGATAAAATGGATGTAGAGTTAATAAAATTGGATGTAGAGTGGATAAAATGAATGTACAGTTAATAAAAATGGATGTAGAGTGGATAAAAATGGATGTAGAGTGGATAAAATGGATGTAGAGTTGATAAAATGGATGTAAAGTGGATAAAATGGATGTAGAGTTAATAAAATTGGATGTAGAGTGGATAAAAATGGATGTAGAGTGGATAAAAATGGATGTCGAGTGGATAAAATGGATGTAGAGTGGATAAAATGGATGTAGAGTGGATAAAAATGGATGTAGAGTGGATAAAATGGATGTAGAGTTGATAAAATGGATGTAAAGTGGATAAAATGGATGTAGAGTTAATAAAATTGGATGTAGAGTGGATAAAATGGATGTAGAGTTGATAAAAATGGATGTAGAGTGGATAAAAATGGATGTAGATTGGATAAAATAGATGTAGAGTTGATAAAATGAATGTAAAGTGGATAAAATGGATGTAGAGTTAATAAAATTGGATGTAGAGTGGATAAAATGAATGTACAGTTAATAAAAATGGATGTAGAGTGGATAAAAATGGATGTAGAGTGGATAAAATGGATGTAGAGTTGATAAAATGGATGTAAAGTGGATAAAATGGATGTAGAGTTAATAAAATTGGATGCAGAGTGGATAAAATGGATGTAGAGTTAATAAAAATGGATGTAGAGTGGATATAATGGATGTAGAGAGGATAAAATGGATGTGGAGTGGATAACAATGGATGTAGAGTGGATAAAATGTATGTAGAGTGGATAAAATGGATGTAGAGTTGATAAAATGGATGTAAAGTGGATAAAATGGATGTAGAGTTAATAAAATTGGATGTAGAGTGGATAAAATGGATGTAGAGTTGATAAAAATGGATGTAGAGTGGATAAAAATGGATGTAGATTGGATAAAATGGATGTAGAGTGGATAAAAATGGATGTAGAGTATATAAATTGGATGTAAAGTATATAAAATGGATGTAGAGTGGATAAAAATGGATGTCGAATGGATAAAATGGATGTAGAGTGGATAAAAATGGATGTAGATTGGATAAAATGGATGTAGAGTTAATAAAAATGGATGTAGAGTGGATAAAATGGATGTAGAGTTGATAAAAATGGATGTAGAGTGGATAAAAATGGATGTAGATTGGATAAAATGGATGTAGAGTTGATAAAATGAATGTACAGTTAATAAAAATGGATGTAGAGTGGATAAAAATGGATGTAGAGTGGATAAAATGGATGTAGAGTTGATAAAATGGATGTAAAGTGGATAAAATGGATGTAGAGTTAATAAAATTGGATGTAGAGTGGATAAAATGGATGTAGAGTTAATAAAAATGGATGTAGAGTGGATATAATGGATGTAGAGAGGATAAAATGGATGTGGAGTGGATAACAATGGATGTAGAGTGGATAAAATGGATGTAGAGTGGATAAAATGGATGTAGAGTTGATAAAATGGATGTAAAGTGGATAAAATGGATGTAGAGTTAATAAAATTGGATGTAGAGTGGATAAAATGGATGTAGAGTTGATAAAAATGGATGTAGAGTGGATAAAAATGGATGTAGATTGGATAAAATGGATGTAGAGTGGATAAAAATGGATGTAGAGTATATAAATTGTATGTAGAGTATATAAAATGGATGTAGAGTGGATAAAAATGGATGTAGAGTGGATAAAATGGATGTAGAGTGGATAAAAATGGATGTAGAGTTGATAAAATGGATGTAAAGTGGATAAAATGGATGTAGAGTTAATAAAATTGGATGTAGAGTGGATAAAATGGATGTAGAGTTGATAAAAATGGATGTAGAGTGGATAAAAATGGATGTAGATTGGATAAAATGGATGTAGAGTGGATAAAAATGGATGTCGAGTGGATAAAATGGATGTAGAGTGGATAAAAATGGATGTAGATTGGATAAAATGGATGTAGAGTTAATAAAAATGGATGTAGAGTGGATAAAATGGATGTATAGTTGATAAAAATGGATGTAGAGTGGATAAAAATGGATGTAGATTGGATAAAATGGATGTAGAGTGGATAAAAATGGATGTAGAGTATATAAATTGGATGTAGAGTATATAAAATGGATGTAGAGTGGATAAAAATGGATGTCGAGTGGATAAAATGGATGTAGAGTGGATAAAAATGGATGTAGATTGGATAAAATGGTTGTAGAGTGGATAAAAATGTATGTAGAGTTTATACATTGGATGTATAGTATATAAAATGGATGTAGAGTGGATAAAAATGGATGTCGAGTGGATAAAATGGATGTAGAGTGGATAAAAATGGATGTAGAGTGGATAAAATGGATGTAGAGTTGATAAAAATGGATGTAGAGTGGATAAAATGGATGTAGAGTAGATAAAATGGATGTAGAGTGGATAAAATGGATGTAGAGTTGATAAAATGGATGTAGAGTTATAATATTGGATGTAGAGTGGATAAAATGGATGTAGAGTTGATAAAAATGGATGTAGAGTGGATAAAAATGGATGTAGATTGGATAAAATGGATGTAGAGTGAATAAAAATGGATGTAGAGTATATAAATTGGATGTAGAGTATATAAAATGGATGTAGAGTGGATAAAAATGGATGTCGAGTGGATAAAATGGATGTAGAGTGGATAAAAATGGATGTAGAGTGGATAAAATGGATGTAGAGTTGATAAAATGAATGTACAGTTAATAAAAATGGATGTAGAGTGGATAAAAATGGATGTAGAGTGGATAAAATGGATGTAGAGTTGATAAAATGGATGTAAAGTGGATAAAATGGATGTAGAGTTAATAAAATTGGATGTAGAGTGGATAAAATGGATGTAGAGTTGATAAAAATGGATGTAGAGTGGATAAAGATGGATGTCGAGTGGATAAAATGGATGTAGAGTAGATAAAAATGGATGTAGATTGGATAAAATGGATGTAGAGTTAATAAAATTGGATGTAGAGTGGATAAAATGGATGTAGAGTTGATAAAAATGGATGTAGAGTGGATAAAAATGGATGTAGATTGGATAAAATGGATGTAGAGTTGATAAAATGAATGTACAGTTAATAAAAATGGATGTAGAGTGGATAAAAATGGATGTAGAGTGGATAAAATGGATGTAGAGTTGATAAAATGGATGTAAATTGGATAAAATGGATGTAGAGTTAATAAAATTGGATGTAGAGTGGATAAAATGGATGTAGAGTTGATAAAAATGGATGTAGAGTGGATAAAAATGGATGTAGATTGGATAAAATGGATGTAGAGTTGATAAAATGGATGTAAAGTGGATAAAATGGATGTAGAGTTAATAAAATTGGATGTAGAGTGGATAAAATGAATGTACAGTTAATAAAAATGGATGTAGAGTGGATAAAAATGGATGTAGAGTGGATAAAATGGATGTAGAGTTGATAAAATGGATGTAAAGTGGATAAAATGGATGTAGAGTTAATAAAATTGGATGTAGAGTGGATAAAATGGATGTAGAGTTAATAAAAATGGATGTAGAGTGGATATAATGGATGTAGAGAGGATAAAATGGATGTGGAGTGGATAACAATGGATGTAGAGTGGATAAAATGGATGTAGAGTGGATAAAATGGATGTAGAGTTGATAAAATGGATGTAAAGTGGATAAAATGGATGTAGAGTTAATAAAATTGGATGTAGAGTGGATAAAATGGATGTAGAGTTGATAAAAATGGATGTAGAGCGGATAAAAATGGATGTAGATTGGATAAAATGGATGTAGAGTGGATAAAAATGGATGTAGAGTATATAAATTGTATGTAGAGTATATAAAATGGATGTAGAGTGGATAAAAATGGATGTAGAGTGGATAAAATGGATGTAGAGTGGATAAAAATGGATGTAGAGTTGATAAAATGGATGTAAAGTGGATAAAATGGATGTAGAGTTAATAAAATTGGATGTAGAGTGGATAAAATGGATGTAGAGTTGATAAAAATGGATGTAGAGTGGATAAAAATGGATGTAGATTGGATAAAATGGATGTAGAGTGGATAAAAATGGATGTCGAGTGGATAAAATGGATGTAGAGTGGATAAAAATGGATGTAGATTGGATAAAATGGTTGTAGAGTGGATAAAAATGTATGTAGAGTATATACATTGGATGTAGAGTATATAAAATGGATGTAGAGTGGATAAAAATGGATGTCGAGTGGATAAAATGGATGTAGAGTGGATAAAAATGAATGTAGAGTGGATAAAATGGATGTAGAGTTGATAAAAATGGATGTAGAGTGGATAAAATGGATGTAGAGTGGATAAAATGGATGTAGAGTTAATAAAATTGGATGTAGAGTGGATAAAATGAATGTACAGTTAATAAAAATGGATGTAGAGTGGATAAAAATGGATGTAGAGTGGATAAAATGGATGTAGAGTTGATAAAATGGATGTAAAGTGGATAAAATGGATGTAGAGTTAATAAAATTGGATGCAGAGTGGATAAAATGGATGTAGAGTTAATAAAAATGGATGTAGAGTGGATATAATGGATGTAGAGAGGATAAAATGGATGTGGAGTGGATAACAATGGATGTAGAGTGGATAAAATGTATGTAGAGTGGATAAAATGGATGTAGAGTTGATAAAATGGATGTAAAGTGGATAAAATGGATGTAGAGTTAATAAAATTGGATGTAGAGTGGATAAAATGGATGTAGAGTTGATAAAAATGGATGTAGAGTGGATAAAAATGGATGTAGATTGGATAAAATGGATGTAGAGTGGATAAAAATGGATGTAGAGTATATAAATTGGATGTAAAGTATATAAAATGGATGTAGAGTGGATAAAAATGGATGTCGAATGGATAAAATGGATGTAGAGTGGATAAAAATGGATGTAGATTGGATAAAATGGATGTAGAGTTAATAAAAATGGATGTAGAGTGGATAAAATGGATGTAGAGTTGATAAAAATGGATGTAGAGTGGATAAAAATGGATGTAGATTGGATAAAATGGATGTAGAGTTGATAAAATGAATGTACAGTTAATAAAAATGGATGTAGAGTGGATAAAAATGGATGTAGAGTGGATAAAATGGATGTAGAGTTGATAAAATGGATGTAAAGTGGATAAAATGGATGTAGAGTTAATAAAATTGGATGTAGAGTGGATAAAATGGATGTAGAGTTAATAAAAATGGATGTAGAGTGGATATAATGGATGTAGAGAGGATAAAATGGATGTGGAGTGGATAACAATGGATGTAGAGTGGATAAAATGGATGTAGAGTGGATAAAATGGATGTAGAGTTGATAAAATGGGTGTAAAGTGGATAAAATGGATGTAGAGTTAATAAAATTGTATGTAGAGTGGATAAAATGGATGTAGAGTTGATAAAAATGGATGTAGAGTGGATAAAAATGGATGTAGATTGGATAAAATGGATGTAGAGTGGATAAAAATGGATGTAGAGTATATAAATTGTATGTAGAGTATATAAAATGGATGTAGAGTGGATAAAAATGGATGTAGAGTGGATAAAATGGATGTAGAGTGGATAAAAATGGATGTAGAGTTGATAAAATGGATGTAAAGTGGATAAAATGGATGTAGAGTTAATAAAATTGGATGTAGAGTGGATAAAATGGATGTAGAGTTGATAAAAATGGATGTAGAGTGGATAAAAATGGATGTAGATTGGATAAAATGGATGTAGAGTGGATAAAAATGGATGTCGAGTGGATAAAATGGATGTAGAGTGGATAAAAATGGATGTAGATTGGATAAAATGGATGTAGAGTTAATAAAAATGGATGTAGAGTGGATAAAATGGATGTATAGTTGATAAAAATGGATGTAGAGTGGATAAAAATGGATGTAGATTGGATAAAATGGATGTAGAGTGGATAAAAATGGATGTAGAGTATATAAATTGGATGTAGAGTATATAAAATGGATGTAGAGTGGATAAAAATGGATGTCGAGTGGATAAAATGGATGTAGAGTGGATAAAAATGGATGTAGATTGGATAAAATGGTTGTAGAGTGGATAAAAATGTATGTAGAGTATATACATTGGATGTATAGTATATAAAATGGATGTAGAGTGGATAAAAATGGATGTCGAGTGGATAAAATGGATGTAGAGTGGATAAAAATGGATGTAGAGTGGATAAAATGGATGTAGAGTTGATAAAAATGGATGTAGAGTGGATAAAATGGATGTAGAGTAGATAAAATGGATGTAGAGTGGATAAAATGGATGTAGAGTTGATAAAATGGATGTAGAGTTATAATATTGGATGTAGAGTGGATAAAATGGATGTAGAGTTGATAAAAATGGATGTAGAGTGGATAAAAATGGATGTAGATTGGATAAAATGGATGTAGAGTGAATAAAAATGGATGTAGAGTATATAAATTGGATGTAGAGTATATAAAATGGATGTAGAGTGGATAAAAATGGATGTCGAGTGGATAAAATGGATGTAGAGTGGATAAAAATGGATGTAGAGTGGATAAAATGGATGTAGAGTTGATAAAATGAATGTACAGTTAATAAAAATGGATGTAGAGTGGATAAAAATGGATGTAGAGTGGATAAAATGGATGTAGAGTTGATAAAATGGATGTAAAGTGGATAAAATGGATGTAGAGTTAATAAAATTGGATGTAGAGTGGATAAAATGGATGTAGAGTTGATAAAAATGGATGTAGAGTGGATAAAGATGGATGTCGAGTGGATAAAATGGATGTAGAGTAGATAAAAATGGATGTAGATTGGATAAAATGGATGTAGAGTTAATAAAAATGGATGTAGAGTGGATAAAATGGATGTAGAGTTGATAAAAATGGATGTAGAGTGGATAAAAATGGATGTAGATTGGATAAAATGGATGTAGAGTTGATAAAATGAATGTACAGTTAATAAAAATGGATGTAGAGTGGATAAAAATGGATGTAGAGTGGATAAAATGGATGTAGAGTTGATAAAATGGATGTAAATTGGATAAAATGGATGTAGAGTTAATAAAATTGGATGTAGAGTGGATAAAATGGATGTAGAGTTGATAAAAATGGATGTAGAGTGGATAAAAATGGATGTAGATTGGATAAAATGGATGTAGAGTTGATAAAATGGATGTAAAGTGGATAAAATGGATGTAGAGTTAATAAAATTGGATGTAGAGTGGATAAAATGAATGTACAGTTAATAAAAATGGATGTAGAGTGGATAAAAATGGATGTAGAGTGGATAAAATGGATGTAGAGTTGATAAAATGGATGTAAAGTGGATAAAATGGATGTAGAGTTAATAAAATTGGATGTAGAGTGGATAAAATGGATGTAGAGTTAATAAAAATGGATGTAGAGTGGATATAATGGATGTAGAGAGGATAAAATGGATGTGGAGTGGATAACAATGGATGTAGAGTGGATAAAATGGATGTAGAGTGGATAAAATGGATGTAGAGTTGATAAAATGGATGTAAAGTGGATAAAATGGATGTAGAGTTAATAAAATTGGATGTAGAGTGGATAAAATGGATGTAGAGTTGATAAAAATGGATGTAGAGCGGATAAAAATGGATGTAGATTGGATAAAATGGATGTAGAGTGGATAAAAATGGATGTAGAGTATATAAATTGTATGTAGAGTATATAAAATGGATGTAGAGTGGATAAAAATGGATGTAGAGTGGATAAAATGGATGTAGAGTGGATAAAAATGGATGTAGAGTTGATAAAATGGATGTAAAGTGGATAAAATGGATGTAGAGTTAATAAAATTGGATGTAGAGTGGATAAAATGGATGTAGAGTTGATAAAAATGGATGTAGAGTGGATAAAAATGGATGTAGATTGGATAAAATGGATGTAGAGTGGATAAAAATGGATGTCGAGTGGATAAAATGGATGTAGAGTGGATAAAAATGGATGTAGATTGGATAAAATGGTTGTAGAGTGGATAAAAATGTATGTAGAGTATATACATTGGATGTAGAGTATATAAAATGGATGTAGAGTGGATAAAAATGGATGTCGAGTGGATAAAATGGATGTAGAGTGGATAAAAATGAATGTAGAGTGGATAAAATGGATGTAGAGTTGATAAAAATGGATGTAGAGTGGATAAAATGGATGTAGAGTAGATAAAATGGATGTAGAGTGGATAAAATGGATGTAGAGTTGATAAAATGGATGTAGAGTTAATAAAATTGGATGTAGAGTGGATAAAATGGATGTAGAGTTGATAAAAATGGATGTAGAGTGGATAAAAATGGATGTAGATTGGATAAAATGGATGTAGAGTGGATAAAAATGGATGTAGAGTATATAAATTGGATGTAGAGTATATAAAATGGATGTAGAGTGGATAAAAATGGATGTAGAGTGGATAAAAATGGATGTCGAGTGGATAAAATGGATGTAGAGTGGATAAAAATGGATGTAGAGTGGATAAAATGGATGTATAGTTGATAAAAATGGATGTAGAGTGGATAAAATGGATGTAGAGTGGATAAAATGGATGTAGAGTTAATAAAATTGATGTAGAGTGGAAATAATGGATGTAGAGAGGATAAAATGGATGTAGAGTGAATAAAATGGATGTAGAGTTCATAAAAATGGATGTAGAGTGGATAAAATGGATGTAGAGTGGATAAAATGGATGTAGAGTGGATAAAATGGATGTAGAGTGGATAAAATGGATGTAGAGTGCATAAAAATGGATGTTGAGTGGATAAAATGGATGTAGAGTGGATAAAATGGATGAAAAGTGGATAAAAATTTTATGTAGAGTGGATAAAATGGATGTAGAGTGGATAAAATGGATGTAGAGTGGATAAAATGGATGTAGAGTGGATAAAATGGATGTAGAGTGGATAAAAAAGGATGTAGAGTGGATAAAATGGATGTAGAATGAATAAAATGGATGTAAAGTGAATAAAAATGGATGTAGAGTGGATAAAATGGATGTAGAGAGGATAAAATGCATGTAGAGTGGATAAAATGGATGTAGAGTGGATAAAATGGATGTAGAGTGGATAAAAATGGATTTAGAGTGGATATAATGGATGTAGAATAGATAAAAATGGATGTAGTGTGGATAAAATGGATGTAGAGTGGATAAAAATGGATGTAGAGTGGATAAAATGGATGTAGAGTGGATAAAATGGATGTAGAGTGGATAAAAATGGATGTAGATTGGATAAAATGGATGTAGAGTTAATAAAAATGGATGTAGAGTGGATAAAATGGATGTAGAGTTGATAAAAATGGATGTAAAGTGGATAAAATGGATGTAGATTGGATAAAATGGATGTAGAGTTGATAAAATGGATGTACAGTTAATAAAAATGGATGTAGAGTGGATAAAAATGGATGTAGAGTGGATAAAATGGATGTAGAGTTGATAAAATGGATGTAAAGTGGATAAAATGGATGTAGATTGGATAAAATGGATGTAGAGTTGATAAAATGGATGTAATGTGGATAAAATGGATGTAGAGTTAATAAAATTGGATGTAGAGTGGATAAAATGAATGTACAGTTAATAAAAATGGATGTAGAGTGGATAAAAATGGATGTAGAGTGGATAAAATGGATGTAGAGTTGATAAAATGGATGTAAAGTGGATAAAATGGATGTAGAGTTAATAAAATTGGATGTAGAGTGGATAAAATGGATGTAGAGTGGATATAATGGATGTAGAGAGGATAAAATGGATGTGGAGTGGATAACAATGGATGTAGAGTGGATAAAATGGATGTAGAGTGGATAAAATGGATGTAGAGTTGATGAAATGGATGTAAAGTGGATAAAATGGATGTAGAGTTAATAAAATTGGATGTAGAGTGGATAAAATGGATGTAGAGTTGATAAAAATGGATGTAGAGTGGATAAAAATGGATGTAGATTGGATAAAATGGATGTAGAGTGGATAAAAATGGATGTAGAGTATATAAATTGGATGTAGAGTATATAAAATGGATGTAGAGTGGATAAAAATGGATGTAGAGTGGATAAAATGGATGTAGAGTGGATAAAAATGGATGTAGAGTTGATAAAATGGATGTAAAGTGGATAAAATGGATGTAGAGTTAATAAAATTGGATGTAGAGTGGATAAAATGGATGTAGAGTTGATAAAAATGGATGTAGAGTGGATAAAAATGGATGTAGATTGGATAAAATGGATGTAGAGTGGATAAAAATGGATGTCGAGTGGATAAAATGGATGTAGAGTGGATAAAAATGGATGTAGATTGGATAAAATGGATGTAGAGTTAATTAAAATGGATGTAGAGTGGATAAAAATGGATGTCGAGTGGATAAAATGGATGTAGAGTGGATAAAAATGGATGTAGATTGGATAAAATGGTTGTAGAGTGGATAAAAATGTATGTAGAGTATATACATTGGATGTAGAGTATATAAAATGGATGTAGAGTGGATAAAAATGGATGTCGAGTGGATAAAATGGATGTAGAGTGGATAAAAATGAATGTAGAGTGGATAAAATGGATGTAGAGTTGATAAAAATGGATGTAGAGTGGATAAAATGGATGTAGAGTAGATAAAATGGATGTAGAGTGGATAAAATGGATGTAGAGTTGATAAAATGGATGTAGAGTTAATAAAATTGGATGTAGAGTGGATAAAATGGATGTAGAGTTGATAAAAATGGATGTAGAGTGGATAAAAATGGATGTAGATTGGATAAAATGGATGTAGAGTGGATAAAAATAGATGTAGAGTATATAAATTGGATGTAGAGTATATAAAATGGATGTAGAGTGGATAAAAATGGATGTCGAGTGGATAAAATGGATGTAGAGTGGATAAAAATGGATGTAGAGTGGATAAAATGGATGTATAGTTGATAAAAATGGATGTAGAGTGGATAAAATGGATGTAGAGTGGATAAAATGGATGTAGAGTTAATAAAATTGATGTAGAGTGGAAATAATGGATGTAGAGAGGATAAAATGGATGTAGAGTGAATAAAATGGATGTAGAGTTCATAAAAATGGATGTAGAGTGGATAAAATGGATGTAGAGTGGATAAAATGTATGTAGAGTGCATAAAAATGGATGTTGAGTGGATAAAATGGATGTAGAGTGGATAAAATGGATGAAAAGTGGATAAAAATTTTATGTAGAGTGGATAAAATGGATGTAGAGTGGATAAAATGGATGTAGAGTGGATAAAATGGATGTAGAGTGGATAAAATGGATGTAGAGTGGATAAAAAAGGATGTAGAGTGGATAAAATGGATGTAGAATGAATAAAATGGATGTAAAGTGAATAAAAATGGATGTAGAGTGGATAAAATGGATGTAGAGAGGATAAAATGCATGTAGAGTGGATAAAACGGATGTAGAGTGGATAAAATGGATGTAGAGTGGATAAAAATGGATGTAGATTGGATAAAATGGACGTAGAGTTAATAAAAATGGATGTAGAGTGGATAAAATGGATGTAGAGTTAATAAAAATGGAAGTAGAGTGGATAAAAATGGATGTAGTTTGGATAAAATGGATGTAGAGTTGATCAAATGAATGTACAGTTAATAAAAATGGATGCAGAGTGGATAAAAATGGATGTAGAGTGGATAAAATAGATGTAGAGTTGATAAAATGGATGTAAAGTGGATAAAATGGATGTAGAGTTAATAAAATTGGATGTAGAGTGGATAAAATGGATGTAGAGTTGATAAAAATGGATGTAGAGTGGATAAAAATGGATGTAGATTGGATAAAATGGATGTAGAGTTGATAAAATGGATGTAAAGTGGATAAAATGGATGTAGAGTTAATAAAATTGGATGTAGAGTGGATAAAATGAATGTACAGTTAATAAAAATGGATGTAGAGTGGATAAAAATGGATGTAGAGTGGATAAAATGGATGTAGAGTTGATAAAATGGATGTAAAGTGGATAAAATGGATGTAGAGTGGATAAAATGGATGTAGAGTTAATAAAATTGATGTAGAGTGGAAATAATGGATGTAGAGAGGATAAAATGGATGTAGAGTGAATAAAATGGATGTAGAGTTCATAAAAATGGATGTAGAGTGGATAAAATGGATGTAGAGTGGATAAAATGGATGTAGAGTGCATAAAAATGGATGTTGAGTGGATAAAATGGATGTAGAGTGGATAAAATGGATGAAAAGTGGATAAAAATTTTATGTAGAGTGGATAAAATGGATGTAGAGTGGATAAAATGGATGTAGAGTGGATAAAATGGATGTAGAGTGGATAAAATGGATGTAGAGTGGATAAAAAAGGATGTAGAGTGGATAAAATGGATGTAGAATGAATAAAATGGATGTAAAGTGAATAAAAATGGATGTAGAGTGGATAAAATGGATGTAGAGAGGATAAAATGGATGTAGAGTGGATAAAATGGATGTAGAGTGGATAAAATGGATGTAGAGTGGATAAAAATGGATTTAGAGTGGATATAATGGATGTAGAATAGATAAAAATGGATGTAGTGTGGATAAAATGGATGTAGAGTGGATAAAAATGGATGTAGAGTGGATAAAATGGATGTAGAGTGGATAAAATGGATGTAGAGTGGATAAAAATGGATGTAGATTGGATAAAATGGATGTAGAGTTAATAAAAATGGATGTAGAGTGGATAAAATGGATGTAGAGTTGATAAAAATGGATGTAGAGTGGATAAAAATGGATGTAGATTGGATAAAATGGATGTAGAGTTGATCAAATGAATGTACAGTTAATAAAAATGGATGTAGAGTGGATAAAAATGGATGTAGAGTGGATAAAATGGATGTAGAGTTGATAAAATGGATGTAAAGTGGATAAAATGGATGTAGAGTTAATAAAATTGGATGTAGAGTGGATAAAATGGATGTAGAGTTGATAAAAATGGATGTAGAGTGGATAAAAATGGATGTAGATTGGATAAAATGGATGTAGAGTTGATAAAATGGATGTAAAGTGGATAAAATGGATGTAGAGTTAATAAAATTGGATGTAGAGTGGATAAAATGAATGTACAGTTAATAAAAATGGATGTAGAGTGGATAAAAATGGATGTAGAGTGGATAAAATGGATGTAGAGTTGATAAAATGGATGTAAAGTGGATAAAATGGATGTAGAGTTAATAAAATTGGATGTAGAGTGGATAAAATGGATGTAGAGTTAATAAAAATGGATGTAGAGTGGATATAATGGATGTAGAGAGGATAAAATGGATGTGGAGTGGATAAAAATGGATGTAGAGTGGATAAAATGGATGTAGAGTGGATAAAATGGATGTAGAGTTGATGAAATGGATGTAAAGTGGATAAAATGGATGTAGAGTTAATAAAATTGGATGTAGAGTGGATCAAATGGATGTAGAGTTGATAAAAATGGATGTAGAGTGGATAAAAATGGATGTAGATTGGATAAAATGGATGTAGAGTGGATAAAAATGGATGTAGAGTATATAAATTGTATGTAGAGTATATAAAATGGATGTAGAGTGGATAAAAATGGATGTAGAGTGGATAAAATGGATGTAGAGTGGATAAAAATGGATGTAGAGTTGATAAAATGGATGTAAAGTGGATAAAATGGATGTAGAGTTAATAAAATTGGATGTAGAGTGGATAAAATGGATGTAGAGTTGATAAAAATGGATGTAGAGTGGATAAAAATGGATGTAGATTGGATAAAATGGATGTAGAGTGGATAAAAATGGATGTCGAGTGGATAAAATGGATGTAGAGTGGATAAAAATGGATGTAGATTGGATAAAATGGTTGTAGAGTGGATAAAAATGTATGTAGAGTATATACATTGGATGTAGAGTATATAAAATGGATGTAGAGTGGATAAAAATGGATGTCGAGTGGATAAAATGGATGTAGAGTGGATAAAAATGAATGTAGAGTGGATAAAATGGATGTAGAGTTGATAAAAATGGATGTAGAGTGGATAAAATGGATGTAGAGTGGATAAAATGGATGTAGAGTGGATAAAATGGATGTAGAGTTGATAAAATGGATGTAGAGTTAATAAAATTGGATGTAGAGTGGATAAAATGGATGTAGAGTTGATAAAAATGGATGTAGAGTGGATAAAAATGGATGTAGATTGGATAAAATGGATGTAGAGTGGATAAAAATGGATGTAGAGTATATAAATTGGATGTAGAGTATATAAAATGGATGTAGAGTGGATAAAAATGGATGTCGAGTGGATAAAATGGATGTAGAGTGGATAAAAATGGATGTAGAGTGGATAAAATGGATGTATAGTTGATAAAAATGGATGTAGAGTGGATAAAATGGATGTAGAGTGGATAAAATGGATGTAGAGTTAATAAAATTGATGTAGAGTGGAAATAATGGATGTAGAGAGGATAAAATGGATGTAGAGTGAATAAAATGGATGTAGAGTTCATAAAAATGGATGTAGAGTGGATAAAATGGATGTAGAGTGGATAAAATGGATGTAGAGTGCATAAAAATGGATGTTGAGTGGATAAAATGGATGTAGAGTGGATAAAATGGATGAAAAGTGGATAAAAATTTTATGTAGAGTGGATAAAATGGATGTAGAGTGGATAAAATGGATGTAGAGTGGATAAAATGGATGTAGAGTGGATAAAATGGATGTAGAGTGGATAAAAAAGGATGTAGAGTGGATAAAATGGATGTAGAATGAATAAAATGGATGTAAAGTGAATAAAAATGGATGTAGAGTGGATAAAATGGATGTAGAGAGGATAAAATGCATGTAGAGTGGATATAATGGATGTAGAGTGGATAAAATGGATGTAGAGTGGATAAAAATGGATTTAGAGTGGATATAATGGATGTAGAATAGATAAAAATGGATGTAGTGTGGATAAAATGGATGTAGAGTGGATAAAAATGGATGTAGAGTGGATAAAATGGATGTAGAGTGGATAAAATGGATGTAGAGTGGATAAAAATGGATGTAGATTGGATAAAATGGATGTAGAGTTAATAAAAATGGATGTAGAGTGGATAAAATGGATGTAGAGTTGATAAAAATGGATGTAGAGTGGATAAAAATGGATGTAGATTGGATAAAATGGATGTAGAGTTGATCAAATGAATGTACAGTTAATAAAAATGGATGTAGAGTGGATAAAAATGGATGTAGAGTGGATAAAATGGATGTAGAGTTGATAAAATGGATGTAAAGTGGATAAAATGGATGTAGAGTTAATAAAATTGGATGTAGAGTGGATAAAATGGATGTAGAGATGATAAAAATGCATGTAGAGTGGATAAAAATGGATGTAGATTGGATAAAATGGATGTAGAGTTGATAAAATGGATGTAAAGTGGATAAAATGGATGTAGAGTTAATAAAATTGGATGTAAGTGGATAAAATGAATGTACAGTTAATAAAAATGGATGTAGAGTGGATAAAAATGGATGTAGAGTGGATAAAATGGATGTAGAGTTGATAAAATGGATGTAAAGTGGATAAAATGGATGTAGAGTTAATAAAATTGGATGTAGAGTGGATAAAATGGATGTAGAGTTAATAAAAATGGATGTAGAGTGGATATAATGGATGTAGAGAGGATAAAATGGATGTGGAGTGGATAACAATGGATGTAGAGTGGATAAAATGGATGTAGAGTGGATAAAATGGATGTAGAGTTGATGAAATGGATGTAAAGTGGATAAAATGGATGTAGAGTTAATAAAATTGGATGTAGAGTGGATAAAATGGATGTAGAGTTGATAAAAATGGATGTAGAGTGGATAAAAATGGATGTAGATTGGATAAAATGGATGTAGAGTGGATAAAAATGGATGTAGAGTATATAAATTGTATGTAGAGTATATAAAATGGATGTAGAGTGGATAAAAATGGATGTAGAGTGGATAAAATGGATGTAGAGTGGATAAAAATGGATGTAGAGTTGATAAAATGGATGTAAAGTGGATAAAATGGATGTAGAGTTAATAAAATTGGATGTAGAGTGGATAAAATGGATGTAGAGTTGATAAAAATGGATGTAGAGTGGATAAAAATGGATGTAGATTGGATAAAATGGATGTAGAGTGGATAAAAATGGATGTAGATTGGATAAAATGGTTGTAGAGTGGATAAAAATGGATGTAGATTGGATAAAATGGATGTAGAGTGGATAAAAATGGATGTAGATTGGATAAAATGGATGTAGAGTGGATAAAAATGTATGTAGAGTATATACATTGGATGTAGAGTATATAAAATGGATGTAGAGTGGATAAAAATGGATGTCGAGTGGATAAAATGGATGTAGAGTGGATAAAAATGAATGTAGAGTGGATAAAATGGATGTAGAGTTGATAAAAATGGATGTAGAGTGGATAAAATGGATGTAGAGTAGATAAAATGGATGTAGAGTGGATAAAATGGATGTAGAGTTGATAAAATGGATGTAGAGTTAATAAAATTGGATGTAGAGTGGATAAAATGGATGTAGAGTTGATAAAAATGGATGTAGAGTGGATAAAAATGGATGTAGATTGGATAAAATGGATGTAGAGTGGATAAAAATGGATGTAGAGTATATAAATTGGATGTAGAGTATATAAAATGGATGTAGAGTGGATAAAAATGGATGTCGAGTGGATAAAATGGATGTAGAGTGGATAAAAATGGATGTAGAGTGGATAAAAATGGATGTAGATTGGATAAAATGGATGTAGAGTGGATAAAAATGGATGTAGAGTATATAAATTGTATGTAGAGTATATAAAATGGATGTAGAGTGGATAAAAATGGATGTAGAGTGGATAAAATGGATGTAGAGTGGATAAAAATGGATGTAGAGTTGATAAAATGGATGTAAAGTGGATAAAATGGATGTAGAGTTAATAAAATTGGATGTGGAGTGGATAAAATGGATGTAGAGTTGATAAAAATGGATGTAGAGTGGATAAAAATGGATGTAGATTGGATAAAATGGATGTAGAGTGGATAAAAATGGATGTCGAGTGGATAAAATGGATGTAGAGTGAATAAAAATGGATGTAGATTGGATAAAATGGATGTAGAGTTAATAAAAATGGATGTAGAGTGGATAAAATGGATGTATAGTTGATAAAAATGGATGTAGAGTGGATAAAAATGGATGTAGATTGGATAAAATGGATGTAGAGTGGATAAAAATGGATGTAGAGTATATAAATTGGATGTAGAGTATATAAAATGGATGTAGAGTGGATAAAAATGGATGTCGAGTGGATAAAATGGATGTAGAGTGGATAAAAATGGATGTAGATTGGATAAAATGGTTGTAGAGTGGATAAAAATGTATGTAGAGTATATACATTGGATGTATAGTATATAAAATGGATGTAGAGTGGATAAAAATGGATGTCGAGTGGATAAAATGGATGTAGAGTGGATAAAAATGGATGTAGAGTGGATAAAATGGATGTAGAGTTGATAAAATGGATGTAAAGTGGATAAAATGGATGTAGAGTTAATAAAATTGGATGTAGAGTGGATAAAAATGGATGTAGAGTGGATAAAAATGGATGTCGAGTGGATAAAATGGATGTAGAGTGGATAAAATGGATGTAGAGTGGATAAAAATGGATGTAGAGTGGATAAAATGGATGTAGAGTTGATAAAATGGATGTAAAGTGGATAAAATGGATGTAGAGTTAATAAAATTGGATGTAGAGTGGATAAAATGGATGTAGAGTTAATAAAATTGGATGTAGAGTGGATAAAATGAATGTACAGTTAATAAAAATGGATGTAGAGTGGATAAAAATGGATGTAGAGTGGATAAAATGGATGTAGAGTTGATAAAATGGATGTAAAGTGGATAAAAATGGATGTAGAGTGGATAAAATGGATGTAGAGTTGATAAAATGAATGTACAGTTAATAAAAATGGATGTAGAGTGGATAAAAATGGATGTAGAGTGGATAAAATGGATGTAGAGTTGATAAAATGGATGTAAAGTGGATAAAATGGATGTAGAGTTAATAAAATTGGATGTAGAGTGGATAAAATGGATGTAGAGTTGATAAAAATGGATGTAGAGTGGATAAAGATGGATGTCGAGTGGATAAAATGGATGTAGAGTTAATAAAATTGGATGTAGAGTGGATAAAATGGATGTAGAGTTGATAAAAATGGATGTAGAGTGGATAAAAATGGATGTAGATTGGATAAAATGGATGTAGAGTGGATAAAAATGGATGTCGAGTGGATAAAATGGATGTAGAGTGGATAAAAATGGATGTAGAGTGGATAAAATGGATGTATAGTTGATAAAAATGGATGTAGAGTGGATAAAATGGATGTAGAGTGGATAAAATGGATGTAGAGTTAATAAAATTGATGTAGAGTGGAAATAATGGATGTAGAGAGCATAAAATGGATGTAGAGTGAATAAAATGGATGTAGAGTTCATAAAAATGGATGTAGAGTGGATAAAATGGATGTAGAGTGGATAAAATGGATGTAGAGTGCATAAAAATGGATGTTGAGTGGATAAAATGGATGTAGAGTGGATAAAATGGATGAAAAGTGGATAAAAATTTTATGTAGAGTGGATAAAATGGATGTAGAGTGGATAAAATGGATGTAGAGTGGATAAAATGGATGTAGAGTGGATAAAATGGATGTAGAGTGGATAAAAAAGGATGTAGAGTGGATAAAATGGATGTAGAATGAATAAAATGGATGTAAAGTGAATAAAAATGGATGTAGAGTGGATAAAATGGATGTAGAGAGGATAAAATGCATGTAGAGTGGATAAAATGGATGTAGAGTGGATAAAATGGATGTAGAGTGGATAAAAATGGATTTAGAGTGGATATAATGGATGTAGAATAGATAAAAATAGATGTAGTGTGGATAAAATGGATGTAGAGTGGATAAAAATGGATGTAGAGTGGATAAAATGGATGTAGAGTGGATAAAATGGATGTAGAGTGGATAAAAATGGATGTAGATTGGATAAAATGGATGTAGAGTTAATAAAAATGGATGTAGAGTGGATAAAATGGATGTAGAGTTGATAAAAATGGATGTAGAGTGGATAAAAATGGATGTAGATTGGATAAAATGGATGTAGAGTTGATCAAATGAATGTACAGTTAATAAAAATGGATGTAGAGTGGATAAAAATGGATGTAGAGTGGATAAAATGGATGTAGAGTTGATAAAATGGATGTAAAGTGGATAAAATGGATGTAGATTGGATAAAATGGATGTAGAGTTGATAAAATGGATGTAAAGTGGATAAAATGGATGTAGAGTTAATAAAATTGGATGTAGAGTGGATAAAATGAATGTACAGTTAATAAAAATGGATGTAGAGTGGATAAAAATGGATGTAGAGTGGATAAAATGGATGTAGAGTTGATAAAATGGATGTAAAGTGGATAAAATGGATGTAGAGTTAATAAAATTGGATGTAGAGTGGATAAAATGGATGTAGAGTTAATAAAAATGGATGTAGAGTGGATATAATGGATGTAGAGAGGATAAAA
Source organism: Pemphredon lugubris (assembly GCA_933228935.1). NCBI lineage: Eukaryota > Metazoa > Arthropoda > Insecta > Hymenoptera > Crabronidae > Pemphredon > Pemphredon lugubris. The sequence goes on from OW121816.1 coordinate 50,771,683, forward strand.
TGGATGTGGAGTGGATAACAATGGATGTAGAGTGGATAAAATGGATGTAGAGTGGATAAAATGGATGTAGAGTTGATGAAATGGATGTAAAGTGGATAAAATGGATGTAGAGTTAATAAAATTGGATGTAGAGTGGATAAAATGGATGTAGAGTTGATAAAAATGGATGTAGAGTGGATAAAAATGGATGTAGATTGGATAAAATGGATGTAGAGTGGATAAAAATGGATGTAGAGTATATAAATTGGATGTAGAGTATATAAAATGGATGTAGAGTGGATAAAAATGGATGTAGAGTGGATAAAATGGATGTAGAGTGGATAAAAATGGATGTAGAGTTGATAAAATGGATGTAAAGTGGATAAAATGGATGTAGAGTTAATAAAATTGGATGTAGAGTGGATAAAATGGATGTAGAGTTGATAAAAATGGATGTAGAGTGGATAAAAATGGATGTAGATTGGATAAAATGGATGTAGAGTGGATAAAAATGGATGTCGAGTGGATAAAATGGATGTAGAGTGGATAAAAATGGATGTAGATTGGATAAAATGGATGTAGAGTTAATTAAAATGGATGTAGAGTGGATAAAAATGGATGTCGAGTGGATAAAATGGATGTAGAGTGGATAAAAATGGATGTAGATTGGATAAAATGGTTGTAGAGTGGATAAAAATGTATGTAGAGTATATACATTGGATGTAGAGTATATAAAATGGATGTAGAGTGGATAAAAATGGATGTCGAGTGGATAAAATGGATGTAGAGTGGATAAAAATGAATGTAGAGTGGATAAAATGGATGTAGAGTTGATAAAAATGGATGTAGAGTGGATAAAATGGATGTAGAGTAGATAAAATGGATGTAGAGTGGATAAAATGGATGTAGAGTTGATAAAATGGATGTAGAGTTAATAAAATTGGATGTAGAGTGGATAAAATGGATGTAGAGTTGATAAAAATGGATGTAGAGTGGATAAAAATGGATGTAGATTGGATAAAATGGATGTAGAGTGGATAAAAATGGATGTAGAGTATATAAATTGGATGTAGAGTATATAAAATGGATGTAGAGTGGATAAAAATGGATGTCGAGTGGATAAAATGGATGTAGAGTGGATAAAAATGGATGTAGAGTGGATAAAATGGATGTATAGTTGATAAAAATGGATGTAGAGTGGATAAAATGGATGTAGAGTGGATAAAATGGATGTAGAGTTAATAAAATTGATGTAGAGTGGAAATAATGGATGTAGAGAGGATAAAATGGATGTAGAGTGAATAAAATGGATGTAGAGTTCATAAAAATGGATGTAGAGTGGATAAAATGGATGTAGAGTGGATAAAATGTATGTAGAGTGCATAAAAATGGATGTTGAGTGGATAAAATGGATGTAGAGTGGATAAAATGGATGAAAAGTGGATAAAAATTTTATGTAGAGTGGATAAAATGGATGTAGAGTGGATAAAATGGATGTAGAGTGGATAAAATGGATGTAGAGTGGATAAAAAAGGATGTAGAGTGGATAAAATGGATGTAGAATGAATAAAATGGATGTAAAGTGAATAAAAATGGATGTAGAGTGGATAAAATGGATGTAGAGAGGATAAAATGCATGTAGAGTGGATAAAATGGATGTAGAGTGGATAAAATGGATGTAGAGTGGATAAAAATGGATTTAGAGTGGATATAATGGATGTAGAATAGATAAAAATGGATGTAGTGTGGATAAAATGGATGTAGAGTGGATAAAAATGGATGTAGAGTGGATAAAATGGATGTAGAGTGGATAAAATGGATGTAGAGTGGATAAAAATGGATGTAGATTGGATAAAATGGATGTAGAGTTAATAAAAATGGATGTAGAGTGGATAAAATGGATGTAGAGTTGATAAAAATGGATGTAGAGTGGATAAAAATGGATGTAGATTGGATAAAATGGATGTAGAGTTGATCAAATGAATGTACAGTTAATAAAAATGGATGTAGAGTGGATAAAAATGGATGTAGAGTGGATAAAATAGATGTAGAGTTGATAAAATGGATGTAAAGTGGATAAAATGGATGTAGAGTTAATAAAATTGGATGTAGAGTGGATAAAATGGATGTAGAGTTGATAAAAATGGATGTAGAGTGGATAAAAATGGATGTAGATTGGATAAAATGGATGTAGAGTTGATAAAATGGATGTAAAGTGGATAAAATGGATGTAGAGTTAATAAAATTGGATGTAGAGTGGATAAAATGAATGTACAGTTAATAAAAATGGATGTAGAGTGGATAAAAATGGATGTAGAGTGGATAAAATGGATGTAGAGTTGATAAAATGGATGTAAAGTGGATAAAATGGATGTAGAGTGGATAAAATGGATGTAGAGTTAATAAAATTGATGTAGAGTGGAAATAATGGATGTAGAGAGGATAAAATGGATGTAGAGTGAATAAAATGGATGTAGAGTTAATAAAAATGGATGTAGAGTGGATAAAATGGATGTAGAGTGGATAAAATGGATGTAGAGTGCATAAAAATGGATGTTGAGTGGATAAAATGGATGTAGAGTGGATAAAATGGATGAAAAGTGGATAAAAATTTTATGTAGAGTGGATAAAATGGATGTAGAGTGGATAAAATGGATGTAGAGTGGATAAAATGGATGTAGAGTGGATAAAATGGATGTAGAGTGGATAAAAAAGGATGTAGAGTGGATAAAATGGATGTAGAATGAATAAAATGGATGTAAAGTGAATAAAAATGGATGTAGAGTGGATAAAATGGATGTAGAGAGGATAAAATGCATGTAGAGTGGATAAAATGGATGTAGAGTGGATAAAATGGATGTAGAGTGGATGAAAATGGATTTAGAGTGGATATAATGGATGTAGAATAGATAAAAATGGATGTAGTGTGGATAAAATGGATGTAGAGTGGATAAAAATGGATGTAGAGTGGATAAAATGGATGTAGAGTGGATAAAATGGATGTAGAGTGGATAAAAATGGATGTAGATTGGATAAAATGGATGTAGAGTTAATAAAAATGGATGTAGAGTGGATAAAATGGATGTAGAGTTGATAAAAATGGATGTAGAGTGGATAAAAATGGATGTAGATTGGATAAAATGGATGTAGAGTTGATCAAATGAATGTACAGTTAATAAAAATGGATGTAGAGTGGATAAAAATGGATGTAGAGTGGATAAAATGGATGTAGAGTTGATAAAATGGATGTAAAGTGGATAAAATGGATGTAGAGTTAATAAAATTGGATGTAGAGTGGATAAAATGGATGTAGAGTTGATAAAAATGGATGTAGAGTGGATAAAAATGGATGTAGATTGGATAAAATGGATGTAGAGTTGATAAAATGGATGTAAAGTGGATAAAATGGATGTAGAGTTAATAAAATTGGATGTAGAGTGGATAAAATGAATGTACAGTTAATAAAAATGGATGTAGAGTGGATAAAAATGGATGTAGAGTGGATAAAATGGATGTAGAGTTGATAAAATGGATGTAAAGTGGATAAAATGGATGTAGAGTTAATAAAAATGGATGTAGAGTGGATAAAATGGATGTAGAGTTAATAAAAATGGATGTAGAGTGGATATAATGGATGTAGAGAGGATAAAATGGATGTGGAGTGGATAACAATGGATGTAGAGTTGATAAAATGGATGTAGAGTGGATAAAATGGATGTAGAGTTGATGAAATGGATGTACAGTGGATAAAATGGATGTAGAGTTAATAAAATTGGATGTAGAGTGGATAAAATGGATGTAGAGTTGATAAAAATGGATGTAGAGTGGATAAAAATGGATGTAGATTGGATAAAATGGATGTAGAGTGGATAAAAATGGATGTAGAGTATATAAATTGTATGTAGAGTATATAAAATGGATGTAGAGTGGATAAAAATGGATGTAGAGTGGATAAAATGGATGTAGAGTGGATAAAAATGGATGTAGAGTTGATAAAATGGATGTAAAGTGGATAAAATGGATGTAGAGTTAATAAAATTGGATGTAGAGTGGATAAAATGGATGTAGAGTTGATAAAAATGGATGTAGAGTGGATAAAAATGGATGTAGATTGGATAAAATGGATGTAGAGTGGATAAAAATGGATGTCGAGTGGATAAAATGGATGTAGAGTGGATAAAAATGGATGTAGATTGGATAAAATGGTTGTAGAGTGGATAAAAATGTATGTAGAGTATATACATTGGATGTAGAGTATATAAAATGGATGTAGAGTGGATAAAAATGGATGTCGAGTGGATAAAATGGATGTAGAGTGGATAAAAATGAATGTAGAGTGGATAAAATGGATGTAGAGTTGATAAAATGGATGTAGAGTGGATAAAATGGATGTAGAGTTGATAAAATGGATGTAGAGTGGATAAAATGGATGTAGAGTTGATAAAATGGATGTAGAGTTAATAAAATTGGATGTAGAGTGGATAAAATGGATGTAGAGTTGATAAAAATGGATGTAGAGTGGATAAAAATGGATGTAGATTGGATAAAATGGATGTAGAGTGGATAAAAATGGATGTAGAGTATATAAATTGGATGTAGAGTATATAAAATGGATGTAGAGTGGATAAAAATGGATGTCGAGTGGATAAAATGGATGTAGAGTGGATAAAAATGGATGTAGAGTGGATAAAATGGATGTATAGTTGATAAAAATGGATGTAGAGTGGATAAAATGGATGTAGAGTGGATAAAATGGATGTAGAGTTAATAAAATGGATGTAGAGTGGAAATAATGGATGTAGAGAGGATAAAATGGATGTAGAGTGAATAAAATGGATGTAGAGTTCATAAAAATGGATGTAGAGTGGATAAAATGGATGTAGAGTGGATAAAATGGATGTAGAGTGCATAAAAATGGATGTTGAGTGGATAAAATGGATGTAGAGTGGATAAAATGGATGAAAAGTGGATAAAAATTTTATGTAGAGTGGATAAAATGGATGTAGAGTGGATAAAATGGATGTAGAGTGGATAAAATGGATGTAGAGTGGATAAAATGGATGTAGAGTGGATAAAAAAGGATGTAGAGTGGATAAAATGGATGTAGAATGAATAAAATGGATGTAAAGTGAATAAAAATGGATGTAGAGTGGATAAAATGGATGTAGAGAGGATAAAATGCATGTAGAGTGGATAAAATGGATGTAGAGTGGATAAAATGGATGTAGAGTGGATAAAAATGGATTTAGAGTGGATATAATGGATGTAGAATAGATAAAAATGGATGTAGTGTGGATAAAATGGATGTAGAGTGGATAAAAATGGATGTAGAGTGGATAAAATGGATGTAGAGTGGATAAAATGGATGTAGAGTGGATAAAAATGGATGTAGATTGGATAAAATGGATGTAGAGTTAATAAAAATGGATGTAGAGTGGATAAAATGGATGTAGAGTTGATAAAAATGGATGTAGAGTGGATAAAAATGGATGTAGATTGGATAAAATGGATGTAGAGTTGATCAAATGAATGTACAGTTAATAAAAATGGATGTAGAGTGGATAAAAATGGATGTAGAGTGGATAAAATGGATGTAGAGTTGATAAAATGGATGTAAAGTGGATAAAATGGATGTAGAGTTAATAAAATTGGATGTAGAGTGGATAAAATGGATGTAGAGTTGATAAAAATGGATGTAGAGTGGATAAAAATGGATGTAGATTGGATAAAATGGATGTAGAGTTGATAAAATGGATGTAAAGTGGATAAAATGGATGTAGAGTTAATAAAATTGGATGTAAGTGGATAAAATGAATGTACAGTTAATAAAAATGGATGTAGAGTGGATAAAAATGGATGTAGAGTGGATAAAATGGATGTAGAGTTGATAAAATGGATGTAAAGTGGATAAAATGGATGTAGAGTTAATAAAATTGGATGTAGAGTGGATAAAATGGATGTAGAGTTAATAAAAATGGATGTAGAGTGGATATAATGGATGTAGAGAGGATAAAATGGATGTGGAGTGGATAACAATGGATGTAGAGTGGATAAAATGGATGTAGAGTGGATAAAATGGATGTAGAGTTGATGAAATGGATGTAAAGTGGATAAAATGGATGTAGAGTTAATAAAAATGGATGTAGAGTGGATAAAATGGATGTAGAGTTGATAAAAATGGATGTAGAGTGGATAAAAATGGATGTAGATTGGATAAAATGGATGTAGAGTGGATAAAAATGGATGTAGAGTATATAAATTGTATGTAGAGTATATAAAATGGATGTAGAGTGGATAAAAATGGATGTAGAGTGGATAAAATGGATGTAGAGTGGATAAAAATGGATGTAGAGTTGATAAAATGGATGTAAAGTGGATAAAATGGATGTAGAGTTAATAAAATTGGATGTAGAGTGGATAAAATGGATGTAGAGTTGATAAAAATGGATGTAGAGTGGATAAAAATGGATGTAGATTGGATAAAATGGATGTAGAGTGGATAAAAATGGATGTAGATTGGATAAAATGGTTGTAGAGTGGATAAAAATGGATGTAGATTGGATAAAATGGATGTAGAGTGGATAAAAATGGATGTAGATTGGATAAAATGGTTGTAGAGTGGATAAAAATGTATGTAGAGTATATACATTGGATGTAGAGTATATAAAATGGATGTAGAGTGGATAAAAATGGATGTCGAGTGGATAAAATGGATGTAGAGTGGATAAAAATGAATGTAGAGTGGATAAAATGGATGTAGAGTTGATAAAAATGGATGTAGAGTGGATAAAATGGATGTAGAGTAGATAAAATGGATGTAGAGTGGATAAAATGGATGTAGAGTTGATAAAATGGATGTAGAGTTAATAAAATTGGATGTAGAGTGGATAAAATGGATGTAGAGTTGATAAAAATGGATGTAGAGTGGATAAAAATGGATGTAGATTGGATAAAATGGATGTAGAGTGGATAAAAATGGATGTAGAGTATATAAATTGGATGTAGAGTATATAAAATGGATGTAGAGTGGATAAAAATGGATGTCGAGTGGATAAAATGGATGTAGAGTGGATAAAAATGGATGTAGAGTGGATAAAAATGGATGTAGATTGGATAAAATGGATGTAGAGTGGATAAAAATGGATGTAGAGTATATAAATTGTATGTAGAGTATATAAAATGGATGTAGAGTGGATAAAAATGGATGTAGAGTGGATAAAATGGATGTAGAGTGGATAAAAATGGATGTAGAGTTGATAAAATGGATGTAAAGTGGATAAAATGGATGTAGAGTTAATAAAATTGGATGTAGAGTGGATAAAATGGATGTAGAGTTGATAAAAATGGATGTAGAGTGGATAAAAATGGATGTAGATTGGATAAAATGGATGTAGAGTGGATAAAAATGGATGTCGAGTGGATAAAATGGATGTAGAGTGGATAAAAATGGATGTAGATTGGATAAAATGGATGTAGAGTTAATAAAAATGGATGTAGAGTGGATAAAATGGATGTACAGTTGATAAAAATGGATGTAGAGTGGATAAAAATGGATGTAGATTGGATAAAATGGATGTAGAGTGGATAAAAATGGATGTAGAGTATATAAATTGGATGTAGAGTATATAAAATGGATGTAGAGTGGATAAAAATGGATGTCGAGTGGATAAAATGGATGTAGAGTGGATAAAAATGGATGTAGATTGGATAAAATGGTTGTAGAGTGGATAAAAATGTATGTAGAGTATATACATTGGATGTATAGTATATAAAATGGATGTAGAGTGGATAAAAATGGATGTCGAGTGGATAAAATGGATGTAGAGTGGATAAAAATGGATGTAGAGTGGATAAAATGGATGTAGAGTTGATAAAATGGATGTAAAGTGGATAAAATGGATGTAGAGTTAATAAAATTGGATGTAGAGTGGATAAAAATGGATGTAGAGTGGATAAAAATGGATGTCGAGTGGATAAAATGGATGTAGAGTGGATAAAATGGATGTAGAGTGGATAAAAATGGATGTAGAGTGGATAAAATGGATGTAGAGTTGATAAAATGGATGTAAAGTGGATAAAATGGATGTAGAGTTAATAAAATTGGATGTAGAGTGGATAAAATGGATGTAGAGTTAATAAAATTGGATGTAGAGTGGATAAAATGAATGTACAGTTAATAAAAATGGATGTAGAGTGGATAAAAATGGATGTAGAGTGGATAAAATGGATGTAGAGTTGATAAAATGGATGTAAAGTGGATAAAATGGATGTAGAGTTAATAAAATTGGATGTAGAGTGGATAAAAATGGATGTAGAGTGGATAAAAATGGATGTCGAGTGGATAAAATGGATGTAGAGTGGATAAAATGGATGTAGAGTGGATAAAATTGGATGTAGAGTGGATAAAATGGATGTAGAGTTGATAAAATGGATGTAAAGTGGATAAAATGGATGTAGAGTTAATAAAATTGGATGTAGAGTGGATAAAATGGATGTAGAGTTGATAAAAATGGATGTAGAGTGGATAAAAATGGATGTAGATTGGATAAAATAGATGTAGAGTTGATAAAATGAATGTAAAGTGGATAAAATGGATGTAGAGTTAATAAAATTGGATGTAGAGTGGATAAAATGAATGTACAGTTAATAAAAATGGATGTAGAGTGGATAAAAATGGATGTAGAGTGGATAAAATGGATGTAGAGTTGATAAAATGGATGTAAAGTGGATAAAATGGATGTAGAGTTAATAAAATTGGATGCAGAGTGGATAAAATGGATGTAGAGTTAATAAAAATGGATGTAGAGTGGATATAATGGATGTAGAGAGGATAAAATGGATGTGGAGTGGATAACAATGGATGTAGAGTGGATAAAATGTATGTAGAGTGGATAAAAGGGATGTAGAGTTGATAAAATGGATGTAAAGTGGATAAAATGGATGTAGAGTTAATAAAATTGGATGTAGAGTGGATAAAATGGATGTAGAGTTGATAAAAATGGATGTAGAGTGGATAAAAATGGATGTAGATTGGATAAAATGGATGTAGAGTGGATAAAAATGGATGTAGAATTTATAAATTGGATGTAAAGTATATAAAATGGATGTAGAGTGGATAAAAATGGATGTAGATTGGATAAAATGGATGTAGAGTTAATAAAAATGGATGTAGAGTGGATAAAATGGATGTAGAGTTGATAAAAATGGATGTAGAGTGGATAAAAATGGATGTAGATTGGATAAAATGGATGTAGAGTTGATAAAATGAATGTACAGTTAATAAAAATGGATGTAGAGTGGATAAAAATGGATGTAGAGTGGATAAAATGGATGTAGAGTTGATAAAATGGATGTAAAGTGGATAAAATGGATGTAGAGTTAATAAAATTGGATGTAGAGTGGATAAAATGGATGTAGAGTTAATAAAAATGGATGTAGAGTGGATATAATGGATGTAGAGAGGATAAAATGGATGTGGAGTGGATAACAATGGATGTAGAGTGGATAAAATGGATGTAGAGTGGATAAAATGGATGTAGAGTTGATAAAATGGATGTAAAGTGGATAAAATGGATGTAGAGTTAATAAAATTGGATGTAGAGTGGATAAAATGGATGTAGAGTTGATAAAAATGGATGTAGAGTGGATAAAAATGGATGTAGATTGGATAAAATGGATGTAGAGTGGATAAAAATGGATGTAGAGTATATAAATTGTATGTAGAGTATATAAAATGGATGTAGAGTGGATAAAAATGGATGTAGAGTGGATAAAATGGATGTAGAGTGGATAAAAATGGATGTAGAGTTGATAAAATGGATGTAAAGTGGATAAAATGGATGTAGAGTTAATAAAATTGGATGTAGAGTGGATAAAATGGATGTAGAGTTGATAAAAATGGATGTAGAGTGGATAAAAATGGATGTAGATTGGATAAAATGGATGTAGAGTGGATAAAAATGGATGTCGAGTGGATAAAATGGATGTAGAGTGGATAAAAATGGATGTAGATTGGATAAAATGGATGTAGAGTTAATAAAAATGGATGTAGAGTGGATAAAATGGATGTATAGTTGATAAAAATGGATGTAGAGTGGATAAAAATGGATGTAGATTGGATAAAATGGATGTAGAGTGGATAAAAATGGATGTAGAGTATATAAATTGGATGTAGAGTATATAAAATGGATGTAGAGTGGATAAAAATAGATGTCGAGTGGATAAAATGGATGTAGAGTGGATAAAAATGGATGTAGATTGGATAAAATGGTTGTAGAGTGGATAAAAATGTATGTAGAGTATATACATTGGATGTATAGTATATAAAATGGATGTAGAGTGGATAAAAATGGATGTCGAGTGGATAAAATGGATGTAGAGTGGATAAAAATGGATGTAGAGTGGATAAAATGGATGTAGAGTTGATAAAAATGGATGTAGAGTGGATAAAATGGATGTAGAGTAGATAAAATGGATGTAGAGTGGATAAAATGGATGTAGAGTTGATAAAATGGATGTAGAGTTATAAAATTGGATGTAGAGTGGATAAAATGGATGTAGAGTTGATAAAAATGGATGTAGAGTGGATAAAAATGGATGTAGATTGGATAAAATGGATGTAGAGTGGATAAAAATGGATGTAGAGTATATAAATTGGATGTAGAGTATATAAAATGGATGTAGAGTGGATAAAAATGGATGTCGAGTGGATAAAATGGATGTAGAGTGGATAAAAATGGATGTAGAGTGGATAAAATGGATGTAGAGTTGATAAAATGAATGTACAGTTAATAAAAATGGATGTAGAGTGGATAAAAATGGATGTAGAGTGGATAAAATGGATGTAGAGTTGATAAAATGGATGTAAAGTGGATAAAATGGATGTAGAGTTAATAAAATTGGATGTAGAGTGGATAAAATGGATGTAGAGTTGATAAAAATGGATGTAGAGTGGATAAAAATGGATGTCGAGTGGATAAAATGGATGTAGAGTAGATAAAAATGGATGTAGATTGGATAAAATGGATGTAGAGTTAATAAAAATGGATGCAGAGTGGATAAAATGGATGTAGAGTTGATAAAAATGGATGTAGAGTGGATAAAAATGGATGTAGATTGGATAAAATGGATGTAGAGTTGATAAAATGAATGTACAGTTAATAAAAATGGATGTAGAGTGGATAAAAATGGATGTAGAGTGGATAAAATGGATGTAGAGTTGATAAAATGGATGTAAAGTGGATAAAATGGATGTAGAGTTAATAAAATTGGATGTAGAGTGGATAAAATGGATGTAGAGTTGATAAAAATGGATGTAGAGTGGATAAAAATGGATGTAGATTGGATAAAATGGATGTAGAGTTGATAAAATGGATGTAAAGTGGATAAAATGGATGTAGAGTTAATAAAATTGGATGTAGAGTGGATAAAATGAATGTACAGTTAATAAAAATGGATGTAGAGTGGATAAAAATGGATGTAGAGTGGATAAAATGGATGTAGAGTTGATAAAATGGATGTAAAGTGGATAAAATGGATGTAGAGTTAATAAAATTGGATGTAGAGTGGATAAAATGGATGTAGAGTTAATAAAAATGGATGTAGAGTGGATATAATGGATGTAGAGAGGATAAAATGGATGTGGAGTGGATAACAATGGATGTAGAGTGGATAAAATGGATGTAGAGTGGATAAAATGGATGTAGAGTTGATAAAATGGATGTAAAGTGGATAAAATGGATGTAGAGTTAATAAAATTGGATGTAGAGTGGATAAAATGGATGTAGAGTTGATAAAAATGGATGTAGAGCGGATAAAAATGGATGTAGATTGGATAAAATGGATGTAGAGTGGATAAAAATGGATGTAGAGTATATAAATTGTATGTAGAGTATATAAAATGGATGTAGAGTGGATAAAAATGGATGTAGAGTGGATAAAATGGATGTAGAGTGGATAAAAATGGAGGTAAAGTTGATAAAATGGATGTAGAGTGGATAAAATGGATGTAGAGTTAATAAAATTGGATGTAGAGTGGATAAAATGGATGTAGAGTTGATAAAAATGGATGTAGAGTGGATAAAAATGGATGTAGATTGGATAAAATGGATGTAGAGTGGATAAAAATGGATGTCGAGTGGATAAAATGGATGTAGAGTGGATAAAAATGGATGTAGATTGGATAAAATGGTTGTAGAGTGGATAAAAATGTATGTAGAGTATATACATTGGATGTAGAGTCTATAAAATGGATGTAGAGTGGATAAAAATGGATGTCGAGTGGATAAAATGGATGTAGAGTGGATAAAAATGAATGTAGAGTGGATAAAATGGATGTAGAGTTGATAAAAATGGATGTAGAGTGGATAAAATGGATGTAGAGTGGATAAAATGGATGTAGAGTGGATAAAATGGATGTAGAGTTGATAAAATGGATGTAGAGTTAATAAAATTGGATGTAGAGTGGATAAAATGGATGTAGAGTTGATAAAAATGGATGTAGAGTGGATAAAAATGGATGTAGATTGGATAAAATGGATGTAGAGTGGATAAAAATGGATGTAGAGTATATAAATTGGATGTAGAGTATATAAAATGGATGTAGAGTGGATAAAAATGGATGTCGAGTGGATAAAATGGATGTAGAGTGGATAAAAATGGATGTAGAGTGGATAAAATGGATGTATAGTTGATAAAAATGGATGTAGAGTGGATAAAATGGATGTAGAGTGGATAAAATGGATGTAGAGTTAATAAAATTGATGTAGAGTGGAAATAATGGATGTAGAGAGGATAAAATGGATGTAGAGTGAATAAAATGGATGTAGAGTTCATAAAAATGGATGTAGAGTGGATAAAATGGATGTAGAGTGCATAAAAATGGATGTTGAGTGGATAAAATGGATGTAGAGTGGATAAAATGGATGAAAAGTGGATAAAAATTTTATGTAGAGTGGATAAAATGGATGTAGAGTGGATAAAATGGATGTAGAGTGGATAAAATGGATGTAGAGTGGATAAAATGGATGTAGAGTGGATAAAAAAGGATGTAGAGTGGATAAAATGGATGTAGAATGAATAAAATGGATGTAAAGTGAATAAAAATGGATGTAGAGTGGATAAAATGGATGTAGAGAGGATAAAATGCATGTAGAGTGGATAAAATGGATGTAGAGTGGATAAAATGGATGTAGAGTGGATAAAAATGGATTTAGAGTGGATATAATGGATGTAGAATAGATAAAAATGGATGTAGTGTGGATAAAATGGATGTAGAGTGGATAAAAATGGATGTAGAGTGGATAAAATGGATGTAGAGTGGATAAAATGGATGTAGAGTGGATAAAAATGGATGTAGATTGGATAAAATGGATGTAGAGTTAATAAAAATGGATGTAGAGTGGATAAAATGGATGTAGAGTTGATAAAAATGGATGTAGAGTGGATAAAAATGGATGTAGATTGGATAAAATGGATGTAGAGTTGATCAAATGAATGTACAGTTAATAAAAATGGATGTAGAGTGGATAAAAATGGATGTAGAGTGGATAAAATGGATGTAGAGTTGATAAAATGGATGTAAAGTGGATAAAATGGATGTAGAGTTAATAAAATTGGATGTAGAGTGGATAAAATGGATGTAGAGTTGATAAAAATGGATGTAGAGTGGATAAAAATGGATGTAGATTGGATAAAATGGATGTAGAGTTGATAAAATGGATGTAAAGTGGATAAAATGGATGTAGAGTTAATAAAATTGGATGTAGAGTGGATAAAATGAATGTACAGTTAATAAAAATGGATGTAGAGTGGATAAAAATGGATGTAGAGTGGATAAAATGGATGTAGAGTTGATAAAATGGATGTAAAGTGGATAAAATGGATGTAGAGTTAATAAAATTGGATGTAGAGTGGATAAAATGGATGTAGAGTTAATAAAAATGGATGTAGAGTGGATATAATGGATGTAGAGAGGATAAAATGGATGTGGAGTGGATAACAATGGATGTAGAGTGGATAAAATGGATGTAGAGTGGATAAAATGGATGTAGAGTTGATGAAATGGATGTAAAGTGGATAAAATGGATGTAGAGTTAATAAAATTGGATGTAGAGTGGATAAAATGGATGTAGAGTTGATAAAAATGGATGTAGAGTGGATAAAAATGGATGTAGATTGGATAAAATGGATGTAGAGTGGATAAAAATGGATGTAGAGTATATAAATTGTATGTAGAGTATATAAAATGGATGTAGAGTGGATAAAAATGGATGTAGAGTGGATAAAATGGATGTAGAGTGGATAAAAATGGATGTAGAGTTGATAAAATGGATGTAAAGTGGATAAAATGGATGTAGAGTTAATAAAATTGGATGTAGAGTGGATAAAAATGGATGTAGATTGGATAAAATGGTTGTAGAGTGGATAAAAATGTATGTAGAGTATATACATTGGATGTAGAGTATATAAAATGGATGTAGAGTGGATAAAAATGGATGTCGAGTGGATAAAATGGATGTAGAGTGGATAAAAATGAATGTAGAGTGGATAAAATGGATGTAGAGTTGATAAAAATGGATGTAGAGTGGATAAAATGGATGTAGAGTAGATAAAATGGATGTAGAGTGGATAAAATGGATGTAGAGTTGATAAAATGGATGTAGAGTTAATAAAATTGGATGTAGAGTGGATAAAATGGATGTAGAGTTGATAAAAATGGATGTAGAGTGGATAAAAATGGATGTAGATTGGATAAAATGGATGTAGAGTGGATAAAAATGGATGTAGAGTATATAAATTGGATGTAGAGTATATAAAATGGATGTAGAGTGGATAAAAATGGATGTCGAGTGGATAAAATGGATGTAGAGTGGATAAAAATGGATGTAGAGTGGATAAAATGGATGTATAGTTGATAAAAATGGATGTAGAGTGGATAAAATGGATGTAGAGTGGATAAAATGGATGTAGAGTTAATAAAATTGATGTAGAGTGGAAATAATGGATGTAGAGAGGATAAAATGGATGTAGAGTGAATAAAATGGATGTAGAGTTCATAAAAATGGATGTAGAGTGGATAAAATGGATGTAGAGTGGATAAAATGGATGTAGAGTGCATAAAAATGGATGTTGAGTGGATAAAATGGATGTAGAGTGGATAAAATGGATGAAAAGTGGATAAAAATTTTATGTAGAGTGGATAAAATGGATGTAGAGTGGATAAAATGGATGTAGAGTGGATAAAATGGATGTAGAGTGGATAAAATGGATGTAGAGTGGATAAAAAAGGATGTAGAGTGGATAAAATGGATGTAGAATGGATAAAATGGATGTAAAGTGAATAAAAATGGATGTAGAGTGGATAAAATGGATGTAGAGAGGATAAAATGCATGTAGAGTGGATAAAATGGATGTAGTGTGGATAAAATGGATGTAGAGTGGATAAAAATGGATGTAGAGTGGATAAAATGTATGTAGAGTGGATAAAATGGATGTAGAGTGGATAAAAATGGATGTAGATTGGATAAAATGGATGTAGAGTTAATAAAAATGGATGTAGAGTGGATAAAATGGATGTAGAGTTGATAAAAATGGATGTAGAGTGGATAAAAATGGATGTAGATTGGATAAAATGGATGTAGAGTTGATCAAATGAATGTACAGTTAATAAAAATGGATGTAGAGTGGATAAAAATGGATGTAGAGTGGATAAAATAGATGCAGAGTTGATAAAATGGATGTAAAGTGGATAAAATGGATGTAGAGTTAATAAAATTGGATGTAGAGTGGATAAAATGGATGTAGAGTTGATAAAAATGGATGTAGAGTGGATAAAAATGGATGTAGATTGGATAAAATGGATGTAGAGTTGATAAAATGGATGTAAAGTGGATAAAATGGATGTAGAGTTAATAAAATTGGATGTAGAGTGGATAAAATGAATGTACAGTTAATAAAAATGGATGTAGAGTGGATAAAAATGGATGTAGAGTGGATAAAATGGATGTAGAGTTGATAAAATGGATGTAAAGTGGATAAAATGGATGTAGAGTGGATAAAATGGATGTAGAGTTAATAAAATTGATGTAGAGTGGAACTAATGGATGTAGAGAGGATAAAATGGATGTAGAGTGAATAAAATGGATGTAGAGTTCATAAAAATGGATGTAGAGTGGATAAAATGGATGTAGAGTGGATAAAATGGATGTAGAGTGCATAAAAATGGATGTTGAGTGGATAAAATGGATGTAGAGTGGATAAAATGGATGAAAAGTGGATAAAAATTTTATGTAGAGTGGATAAAATGGATGTAGAGTGGATAAAATGGATGTAGAGTGGATAAAATGGATGTAGAGTGGGTAAAATGAATGTAGAGTGGATAAAAAAGGATGTAGAGTGGATAAAATGGATGTAGAATTAATAAAATGGATGTAAAGTGAATAAAAATGGATGTAGAGTGGATAAAATGGATGTAGAGAGGATAAAATGCATGTAGAGTGGATAAAATGGATGTAGAGTGGATAAAATGAATGTAGAGTGGATAAAAATGGATTTAGAGTGGATATAATGGATGTAGAATAGATAAAAATGGATGTAGTGTGGATAAAATGGATGTAGAGTGGATAAAAATGGATGTAGAGTGGATAAAATGGATGTAGAGTGGATAAAATGGATGTAGAGTGGATAAAATGGATGTAGAGTTGATAAAATGGATGTAAAGTGGATAAAATGGATGTAGAGTTAATAAAATTGGATGTAGAGTGGATAAAATGAATGTACAGTTAATAAAAATGGATGTAGAGTGGATAAAAATGGATGTAGAGTGGATAAAATGGATGTAGAGTTGATAAAATGGATGTAAAGTGGATAAAATGGATGTAGAGTGGATAAAATGGATGTAGAGTTAATAAAATTGATGTAGAGTGGAACTAATGGATGTAGAGAGGATAAAATGGATGTAGAGTGAATAAAATGGATGTAGAGTTCATAAAAATGGATGTAGAGTGGATAAAATGGATGTAGAGTGGATAAAATGGATGTAGAGTGCATAAAAATGGATGTTGAGTGGATAAAATGGATGTAGAGTGGATAAAATGGATGAAAAGTGGATAAAAATTTTATGTAGAGTGGATAAAATGGATGTAGAGTGGATAAAATGGATGTAGAGTGGATAAAATGGATGTAGAGTGGATAAAATGAATGTAGAGTGGATAAAAAAGGATGTAGAGTGGATAAAATGGATGTAGAATTAATAAAATGGATGTAAAGTGAATAAAAATGGATGTAGAGTGGATAAAATGGATGTAGAGAGGATAAAATGCATGTAGAGTGGATAAAATGGATGTAGAGTGGATAAAATGAATGTAGAGTGGATAAAAATGGATTTAGAGTGGATATAATGGATGTAGAATAGATAAAAATGGATGTAGTGTGGATAAAATGGATGTAGAGTGGATAAAAATGGATGTAGAGTGGATAAAATGGATGTAGAGTGGATAAAATGGATGTAGAGTGGATAAAAATGGATGTAGATTGGATAAAATGGATGTAGAGTTAATAAAAATGGATGTAGAGTGGATAAAATGGATGTAGAGTTGATAAAATTGGATGTAGAGTGGATAAAAATGGATGTAGATTGGATAAAATGGATGTAGAGTTGATCAAATGAATGTACAGTTAATAAAAATGGATGTAGAGTGGATAAAAATGGATGTAGAGTGGATAAAATGGATGTAGAGTTGATAAAATGGATGTAAAGTGGATAAAATGGATGTAGAGTTAATAAAATTGGATGTAGAGTGGATAAAATGGATGTAGAGTTGATAAAAATGGATGTAGAGTGGATAAAAATGGATGTAGATTGGATAAAATGGATGTAGAGTGGATAAAATGGATGTAGAGTGGATAAAATGGATGTAGAGTGGATAAAATGAATGTAGAGTGGATAAAAAAGGATGTAGAGTGGATAAAATGGATGTAGAATTAATAAAATGGATGTAAAGTGAATAAAAATGGATGTAGAGTGGATAAAATGGATGTAGAGTTGATAAAAATGGATGTAGAGTGGATAAAAATGGATGTAGATTGGATAAAATGGATGTAGAGTGGATAAAAATGGATGTAGAGTATATAAATTGTATGTAGAGTATATAAAATGGATGTAGAGTGGATAAAAATGGATGTAGAGTGGATAAAATGGATGTAGAGTGGATAAAAATGGATGTAGAGTTGATAAAATGGATGTAAAGTGGATAAAATGGATGTAGAGTTAATAAAATTGGATGTACAGTGGATAAAATGGATGTAGAGTTGATAAAAATGGATGTAGAGTTCATAAAAATGGATGTAGATTGGATAAAATGGATGTAGAGTGGATAAAAATGGATGTCGAGTGGATAAAATGGATGTAGAGTGGATAAAAATGGATGTAGATTGGATAAAATGGATGTAGAGTTAATAAAAATGGATGTAGAGTGGATAAAATGGATGTATAGTTGATAAAAATGGATGTAGAGTGGATAAAAATGGATGTAGATTGGATAAAATGGATGTAGAGTGGATAAAAATGGATGTAGAGTATATAAATTGGATGTAGAGTATATAAAATGGATGTAGAGTGGATAAAAATGGATGTCGAGTGGATAAAATGGATGTAGAGTGGATAAAAATGGATGTAGATTGGATAAAATGGTTGTAGAGTGGATAAAAATGTATGTAGAGTATATACATTGGATGTATAGTATATAAAATGGATGTAGAGTGGATAAAAATGGATGTCGAGTGGATAAAATGTATGTAGAGTGGATAAAAATGGATGTAGAGTGGATAAAATGGATGTAGAGTTGATAAAAATGGATGTAGAGTGGATAAAATGGATGTAGAGTAGATAAAATGGATGTAGAGTGGATAAAATGGATGTAGAGTTGATAAAATGGATGTAGAGTTATAAAATTGGATGTAGAGTGGATAAAATGGATGTAGAGTTGATAAAAATGGATGTAGAGTGGATAAAAATGGATGTAGATTGGATAAAATGGATGTAGAGTGGATAAAAATGGATGTAGAGTATATAAATTGGATGTAGAGTATATAAAATGGATGTAGAGTGGATAAAAATGGATGTAGAGTGGATAAAATGGATGTAGAGTTGATAAAAATGGATGTAGAGTGGATAAAATGGATGTAGAGTGGATAAAATGGATGTAGATTGGATAAAATGGATGTAGAGTTAATAAAAATGGATGTAGAGTGGATAAAATGGATGTAGAGTTGATAAAATTGGATGTAGAGTGGATAAAAATGGATGTAGATTGGATAAAATGGATGTAGAGTTGATAAAATGAATGTACAGTTAATAAAAATGGATGTAGAGTGGATAAAAATGGATGTAGAGTGGATAAAATGGATGTAGAGTTGATAAAATGGATGTAAAGTGGATAAAATGGATGTAGAGTTAATAAAATTGGATGTAGAGTGGATAAAATGGATGTAGAGTTGATAAAAATGGATGTAGAGTGGATAAAAATGGATGTCGAGTGGATAAAATGGATGTAGAGTAGATAAAAATGGATGTAGATTGGATAAAATGGATGTAGAGTTAATAAAAATGGATGTAGAGTGGATAAAATGGATGTAGAGTTGATAAAAATGGATGTAGAGTGGATAAAAATGGATGTAGAGTGGATAAAATGGATGTAGAGTTGATAAAATGAATGTACAGTTAATAAAAATGGATGTAGAGTGGATAAAAATGGATGTAGAGTGGATAAAATGGATGTAGAGTTGATAAAATGGATGTAAAGTGGATAAAATGGATGTAGAGTTAATAAAATTGGATGTAGAGTGGATAAAATGGATGTAGAGTTGATAAAAATGGATGTAGAGTGGATAAAAATGGATGTAGATTGGATAAAATGGATGTAGAGTTGATAAAATGGATGTAAAGTGGATAAAATGGATGTAGAGTTAATAAAATTGGATGTAGAGTGGATAAAATGAATGTACAGTTAATAAAAATGGATGTAGAGTGGATAAAAATGGATGTAGAGTGGATAAAATGGATGTAGAGTTGATAAAATGGATGTAAAGTGGATAAAATGGATGTAGAGTTAATAAAATTGGATGTAGAGTGGATAAAATGGATGTAGAGTTAATAAAAATGGATGTAGAGTGGATATAATGGATGTAGAGAGGATAAAATGGATGTGGAGTGGATAACAATGGATGTAGAGTGGATAAAATGGATGTAGAGTGGATAAAATGGATGTAGAGTTGATAAAATGGATGTAAAGTGGATAAAATGGATGTAGAGTTAATAAAATTGGATGTAGAGTGGATAAAATGGATGTAGAGTTGATAAAAATGGATGTAGAGCGGATAAAAATGGATGTAGATTGGATAAAATGGATGTAGAGTGGATAAAAATGGATGTAGAGTATATAAATTGTATGTAGAGTATATAAAATGGATGTAGAGTGGATAAAAATGGATGTAGAGTGGATAAAATGGATGTAGAGTGGATAAAAATGGATGTAGATTGGATAAAATGGATGTAGAGTGGATAAAAATGGATGTCGAGTGGATAAAATGGATGTAGAGTGGATAAAAATGGATGTAGATTGGATAAAATGGTTGTAGAGTGGATAAAAATGTATGTAGAGTATATACATTGGATGTAGAGTATATAAAATGGATGTAGAGTGGATAAAAATGGATGTCGAGTGGATAAAATGGATGTAGAGTGGATAAAAATGAATGTAGAGTGGATAAAATGGATGTAGAGTTGATAAAAATGGATGTAGAGTGGATAAAATGGATGTAGAGTAGATAAAATGGATGTAGAGTGGATAAAATGGATGTAGAGTTGATAAAATGGATGTAGAGTTAATAAAATTGGATGTAGAGTGGATAAAATGGATGTAGAGTTGATAAAAATGGATGTAGAGTGGATAAAAATGGATGTAGATTGGATAAAATGGATGTAGAGTGGATAAAAATGGATGTAGAGTATATAAATTGGATGTAGAGTATATAAAATGGATGTAGAGTGGATAAAAATGGATGTCGAGTGGATAAAATGGATGTAGAGTGGATAAAAATGGATGTAGAGTGGATAAAATGGATGTATAGTTGATAAAAATGGATGTAGAGTGGATAAAATGGATGTAGAGTGGATAAAATGGATGTAGAGTTAATAAAATTGATGTAGAGTGGAAATAATGGATGTAGAGAGGATAAAATGGATGTAGAGTGAATAAAATGGATGTAGAGTTCATAAAAATGGATGTAGAGTGGATAAAATGGATGTAGAGTGGATAAAATGGATGTAGAGTGCATAAAAATGGATGTTGAGTGGATAAAATGGATGTAGAGTGGATAAAATGGATGAAAAGTGGATAAAAATTTTATGTAGAGTGCATAAAATGGATGTAGAGTGGATAAAATGGATGTAGAGTGGATAAAATGGATGTAGAGTGGATAAAATGGATGTAGAGTGGATAAAAAAGGATGTAGAGTGGATAAAATGGATGTAGAATGAATAAAATGGATGTAAAGTGAATAAAAATGGATGTAGAGTGGATAAAATGGATGTAGAGAGGATAAAATGCATGTAGAGTGGATAAAATGGATGTAGAGTGGATAAAATGGATGTAGAGTGGATAAAAATGGATTTAGAGTGGATATAATGGATGTAGAATAGATAAAAATGGATGTAGTGTGGATAAAATGGATGTAGAGTGGATAAAAATGGATGTAGAGTGGATAAAATGGATGTAGAGTGGATAAAATGGATGTAGAGTGGATAAAAATGGATGTAGATTGGATAAAATGGATGTAGAGTTAATAAAAATGGATGTAGAGTGGATAAAATGGATGTAGAGTTGATAAAAATGGATGTAGAGTGGATAAAAATGGATGTAGATTGGATAAAATGGATGTAGAGTTGATCAAATGAATGTACAGTTAATAAAAATGGATGTAGAGTGGATAAAAATGGATGTAGAGTGGATAAAATGGATGTAGAGTTGATAAAATGGATGTAAAGTGGATAAAATGGATGTAGAGTTAATAAAATTGGATGTAGAGTGGATAAAATGGATGTAGAGTTGATAAAAATGGATGTAGAGTGGATAAAAATGGATGTAGATTGGATAAAATGGATGTAGAGTTGATAAAATGGATGTAAAGTGGATAAAATGGATGTAGAGTTAATAAAATTGGATGTAGAGTGGATAAAATGGATGTAGAGTGGATAAAATGGATGTAGAGTGGATAAAAATGGATGTAGAGTTGATAAAATGGATGTAAAGTGGATAAAATGGATGTAGAGTTAATAAAATTGGATGTAGAGTGGATAAAATGGATGTAGAGTTGATAAAAATGGATGTAGAGTGGATAAAAATGGATGTAGATTGGATAAAAATGGATGTAGATTGGATAAAATGGATGTAGAGTGGATAAAAATGGATGTAGAGTATATAAATTGGATGTAAAGTATATAAAATGGATGTAGAGTGGATAAAAATGGATGTCGAATGGATAAAATGGATGTAGAGTGGATAAAAATGGATGTAGATTGGATAAAATGGATGTAGAGTTAATAAAAATGGATGTAGAGTGGATAAAATGGATGTAGAGTTGATAAAAATGGATGTAGAGTGGATAAAAATGGATGTAGATTGGATAAAATGGATGTAGAGTCGATAAAATGAATGTACAGTTAATAAAAATGGATGTAGAGTGGATAAAAATGGATGTAGAGTGGATAAAATGGATGTAGAGTTGATAAAATGGATGTAAAGTGGATAAAATGGATGTAGAGTTAATAAAATTGGATGTAGAGTGGATAAAATGGATGTAGAGTTAATAAAAATGGATGTAGAGTGGATATAATGGATGTAGAGAGGATAAAATGGATGTGGAGTGGATAACAATGGATGTAGAGTGGATAAAGTGGATGTAGAGTGGATAAAATGGATGTAGAGTTGATAAAATGGATGTAGAGTGGATAAAAATGGATGTAGAGTGGATAAAATGGATGTAGAGTGCATAAAAATGGATGTTGAGTGGATAAAGTGGATGTAGAGTGGATAAAAATGGATGTAGAGTATATAAATTGGATGTAAAGTATATAAAATGGATGTAGAGTGGATAAAAATGGATGTCGAATGGATAAAATGGATGTAGAGTGGATAAAAATGGATGTAGATTGGATAAAATGGATGTAGAGTTAATAAAAATGGATGTAGAGTGGATAAAATGGATGTAGAGTTGATAAAAATGGATGTAGAGTGGATAAAAATGGATGTAGATTGGATAAAATGGATGTAGAGTTAATAAAAATGGATGTAGAGTGGATAAAATGGATGTAGAGTTGATAAAAATGGATGTAGAGTGGATAAAAATGGATGTAGAGTGGATAAAATGGATGTAGAGTTGATAAAATGGATGTAAAGTGGATAAAATGGATGTAGAGTTAATAAAATTGGATGTAGAGTGGATAAAATGGATGTAGAGTTAATAAAAATGGATGTAGAGTGGATATAATGTATGTAGAGAGGATAAAATGGATGTGGAGTGGATAACAATGGATGTAGAGTGGATAAAATGGATGTAGAGTGGATAAAATGGATGTAGAGTTGATAAAATGGATGTAAAGTGGATAAAATGGATGTAGAGTTAATAAAATTGGATGTAGAGTGGATAAAATGGATGTAGAGTTGATAAAAATGGATGTAGAGTGGATAAAAATGGATGTAGATTCGATAAAATGGATGTAGAGTGGATAAAAATGGATGTAGAGTATATAAATTGTATGTAGAGTATATAAAATGGATGTAGAGTGGATAAAAATGGATGTAGAGTGGATAAAATGGATGTAGAGTGGATAAAAATGGATGTAGAGTTGATAAAATGGATGTAAAGTGGATAAAATGGATGTAGAGTTAATAAAATTGGATGTAGAGTGGATAAAATGGATGTAGAGTTGATAAAAATGGATGTAGAGTGGATAAAAATGGATGTAGATTGGATAAAATGGATGTAGAGTGGATAAAAATGGATGTCGAGTGGATAAAATGGATGTAGAGTGGATAAAAATGGATGTAGATTGGATAAAATGGATGTAGAGTTCATAAAAATGGATGTAGAGTGGATAAAATGGATGTAGAGTGGATAAAATGGATGTAGAGTGCATAAAAATGGATGTTGAGTGGATAAAATGGATGTAGAGTGGATAAAATGGATGAAAAGTGGATAAAAATTTTATGTAGAGTGCATAAAATGGATGTAGAGTGGATAAAATGGATGTAGAGTGGATAAAATGGATGTAGAGTGGATAAAATGGATGTAGAGTGGATAAAAAAGGATGTAGAGTGGATAAAATGGATGTAGAATGAATAAAATGGATGTAAAGTGAATAAAAATGGATGTAGAGTGGATAAAATGGATGTAGAGAGGATAAAATGCATGTAGAGTGGATAAAATGGATGTAGAGTGGATAAAATGGATGTAGAGTGGATAAAAATGGATTTAGAGTGGATATAATGGATGTAGAATAGATAAAAATGGATGTAGTGTGGATAAAATGGATGTAGAGTGGATAAAAATGGATGTAGATTGGATAAAATGGATGTAGAGTGGATAAAAATGGATGTAGAGTTGATAAAATGGATGTAAAGTGGATAAAATGGATGTAGAGTTAATAAAATTGGATGTAGAGTGGATAAAATGGATGTAGAGTTGATAAAAATGGATGTAGAGTGGATAAAAATGGATGTAGATTGGATAAAATGGATGTAGAGTGGATAAAAATGGATGTCGAGTGGATAAAATGGATGTAGAGTGGATAAAAATGGATGTAGATTGGATAAAATGGATGTAGAGTTCATAAAAATGGATGTAGAGTGGATAAAATGGATGTAGAGTGGATAAAATGGATGTAGAGTGCATAAAAATGGATGTTGAGTGGATAAAATGGATGTAGAGTGGATAAAATGGATGAAAAGTGGATAAAAATTTTATGTAGAGTGCATAAAATGGATGTAGAGTGGATAAAATGGATGTAGAGTGGATAAAATGGATGTAGAGTGGATAAAAAAGGATGTAGAGTGGATAAAATGGATGTAGAATGAATAAAATGGATGTAAAGTGAATAAAAATGGATGTAGAGTGGATAAAATGGATGTAGAGAGGATAAAATGCATGTAGAGTGGATAAAATGGATGTAGAGTGGATAAAATGGATGTAGAGTGGATAAAAATGGATTTAGAGTGGATATAATGGATGTAGAATAGATAAAAATGGATGTAGTGTGGATAAAATGGATGTAGAGTGGATAAAAATGGATGTAGAGTGGATAAAATGGATGTAGAGTGGATAAAATGGATGTAGAGTGGATAAAAATGGATGTAGATTGGATAAAATGGATGTAGAGTTAATAAAAATGGATGTAGAGTGGATAAAATGGATGTAGAGTTGATAAAAATGGATGTAGAGTGGATAAAAATGGATGTAGATTGGATAAAATGGATGTAGAGTTGATCAAATGAATGTACAGTTAATAAAAATGGATGTAGAGTGGATAAAAATGGATGTAGAGTGGATAAAATGGATGTAGAGTTGATAAAATGGATGTAAAGTGGATAAAATGGATGTAGAGTTAATAAAATTGGATGTAGAGTGGATAAAATGGATGTAGAGTTGATAAAAATGGATGTAGAGTGGATAAAAATGGATGTAGATTGGATAAAATGGATGTAGAGTTGATAAAATGGATGTAAAGTGGATAAAATGGATGTAGAGTTAATAAAATTGGATGTAGAGTGGATAAAATGGATGTAGAGTGGATAAAAATGGATTTAGAGTGGATATAATGGATGTAGAATAGATAAAAATGGATGTAGTGTGGATAAAATGGATGTAGAGTGGATAAAAATGGATGTAGAGTGGATAAAAATGGATGTCGAGTGGATAAAATGGAAGTAGAGTGGATAAAATGGATGTAGAGTGGATAAAAATGGATGTAGAGTGGATAAAATGGATGTAGAGTTGATAAAATGGATGTAAAGTGGATAAAATGGATGTAGAGTTAATAAAATTGGATGTAGAGTGGATAAAATGGATGTAGAGTTAATAAAATTGGATGTAGAGTGGATAAAATGAATGTACAGTTAATAAAAATGGATGTAGAGTGGATAAAAATGGATGTAGAGTGGATAAAATGGATGTAGAGTTGATAAAATGGATGTAAAGTGGATAAAATGGATGTAGAGTTAATAAAATTGGATGTAGAGTGGATAAAAATGGATGTAGAGTGGATAAAAATGGATGTCGAGTGGATAAAATGGATGTAGAGTGAATAAAATGGATGTAGAGTGGATAAAAATGGATGTAGAGTGGATAAAATGGATGTAGAGTTGATAAAATGGATGTAAAGTGGATAAAATGGATGTAGAGTTAATAAAATTGGATGTAGAGTGGATAAAATGGATGTAGAGTTGATAAAAATGGATGTAGAGTGGATAAAAATGGATGTAGATTGGATAAAATAGATGTAGAGTTGATAAAATGAATGTAAAGTGGATAAAATGGATGTAGAGTTAATAAAATTGGATGTAGAGTGGATAAAATGAATGTACAGTTAATAAAAATGGATGTAGAGTGGATAAAAATGGATGTAGAGTGGATAAAATGGATGTAGAGTTGATAAAATGGATGTAAAGTGGATAAAATGGATGTAGAGTTAATAAAATTGGATGCAGAGTGGATAAAATGGATGTAGAGTTAATAAAAATGGATGTAGAGTGGATATAATGGATGTAGAGAGGATAAAATGGATGTGGAGTGGATAACAATGGATGTAGAGTGGATAAAATGTATGTAGAGTGGATAAAATGGATGTAGAGTTGATAAAATGGATGTAAAGTGGATAAAATGGATGTAGAGTTAATAAAATTGGATGTAGAGTGGATAAAATGAATGTACAGTTAATAAAAATGGATGTAGAGTGGATATAATGGATGTAGAGAGGATAAAATGGATGTGGAGTGGATAACAATGGATGTAGAGTGGATAAAGTGGATGTAGAGTGGATAAAATGGATGTAGAGTTGATAAAATGGATGTAAAGTGGATAAAATGGATGTAGAGTTAATAAAATTGGATGTAGAGTGGATAAAAATGGATGTAGATTGGATAAAATGGATGTAGAGTGGATAAAAATGGATGTAGAGTATATAAATTGGATGTAAAGTATATAAAATGGATGTAGAGTGGATAAAAATGGATGTCGAATGGATAAAATGGATGTAGAGTGGATAAAAATGGATGTAGATTGGATAAAATGGATGTAGAGTTAATAAAAATGGATGTAGAGTGGATAAAATGGATGTAGAGTTGATAAAAATGGATGTAGAGTGGATAAAAATGGATGTAGATTGGATAAAATGGATGTAGAGTTGATAAAATGAATGTACAGTTAATAAAAATGGATGTAGAGTGGATAAAAATGGATGTAGAGTGGATAAAATGGATGTAGAGTTGATAAAATGGATGTAAAGTGGATAAAATGGATGTAGAGTTAATAAAATTGGATGTAGAGTGGATAAAATGGATGTAGAGTTAATAAAAATGGATGTAGAGTGGATATAATGGATGTAGAGAGGATAAAATGGATGTGGAGTGGATAACAATGGATGTAGAGTGGATAAAATGGATGTAGAGTGGATAAAATGGATGTAGAGTTGATAAAATGGATGTAAAGTGGATAAAATGGATGTAGAGTTAATAAAATTGGATGTAGAGTGGATAAAATGGATGTAGAGTTGATAAAAATGGATGTAGAGTGGATAAAAATGGATGTAGATTGGATAAAATGGATGTAGAGTGGATAAAAATGGATGTAGAGTATATAAATTGTATGTAGAGTATATAAAATGGATGTAGAGTGGATAAAAATGGATGTAGAGTGGATAAAATGGATGTAGAGTGGATAAAAATGGATGTAGAGTTGATAAAATGGATGTAAAGTGGATAAAATGGATGTAGAGTTAATAAAATTGGATGTAGAGTGGATAAAATGGATGTAGAGTTGATAAAAATGGATGTAGAGTGGATAAAAATGGATGTAGATTGGATAAAATGGATGTAGAGTGGATAAAAATGGATGTCGAGTGGATAAAATGGATGTAGAGTGGATAAAAATGGATGTAGATTGGATAAAATGGATGTAGAGTTAATAAAAATGGATGTAGAGTGGATAAAATGGATGTATAGTTGATAAAAATGGATGTAGAGTGGATAAAAATGGATGTAGATTGGATAAAATGGATGTAGAGTGGATAAAAATGGATGTAGAGTATATAAATTGGATGTAGAGTATATAAAATGGATGTAGAGTGGATAAAAATGGATGTCGAGTGGATAAAATGGATGTAGAGTGGATAAAAATGGATGTAGATTGGATAAAATGGATGTGGAGTGGATAACAATGGATGTAGAGTGGATAAAATGGATGTAGAGTGGATAAAATGGATGTAGAGTTGATAAAATGGATGTAAAGTGGATAAAATGGATGTAGAGTTAATAAAATTGGATGTAGAGTGGATAAAATGGATGTAGAGTTGATAAAAATGGATGTAGAGTGGATAAAAATGGATGTAGATTGGATAAAATGGATGTAGAGTGGATAAAAATGGATGTAGAGTATATAAATTGTATGTAGAGTATATAAAATGGATGTAGAGTGGATAAAAATGGATGTAGAGTGGATAAAATGGATGTAGAGTGGATAAAAATGGATGTAGAGTTGATAAAATGGATGTAAAGTGGATAAAATGGATGTAGAGTTAATAAAATTGGATGTAGAGTGGATAAAATGGATGTAGAGTTGATAAAAATGGATGTAGAGTGGATAAAAATGGATGTAGATTGGATAAAATGGATGTAGAGTGGATAAAAATGGATGTCGAGTGGATAAAATGGATGTAGAGTGGATAAAAATGGATGTAGATTGGATAAAATGGATGTAGAGTTAATAAAAATGGATGTAGAGTGGATAAAATGGATGTATAGTTGATAAAAATGGATGTAGAGTGGATAAAAATGGATGTAGATTGGATAAAATGGATGTAGAGTGGATAAAAATGGATGTAGAGTATATAAATTGGATGTAGAGTATATAAAATGGATGTAGAGTGGATAAAAATGGATGTCGAGTGGATAAAATGGATGTAGAGTGGATAAAAATGGATGTAGATTGGATAAAATGGTTGTAGAGTGGATAAAAATGTATGTAGAGTATATACATTGGATGTATAGTATATAAAATGGATGTAGAGTGGATAAAAATGGATGTCGAGTGGATAAAATGGATGTAGAGTGGATAAAAATGGATGTAGAGTGGATAAAATGGATGTAGAGTTGATAAAAATGGATGTAGAGTGGATAAAATGGATGTAGAGTAGATAAAATGGATGTAGAGTGGATAAAATGGATGTAGAGTTGATAAAATGGATGTAGAGTTATAATATTGGATGTAGAGTGGATAAAATGGATGTAGAGTTGATAAAAATGGATGTAGAGTGGATAAAAATGGATGTAGATTGGATAAAATGGATGTAGAGTGAATAAAAATGGATGTAGAGTATATAAATTGGATGTAGAGTATATAAAATGGATGTAGAGTGGATAAAAATGGATGTCGAGTGGATAAAATGGATGTAGAGTGGATAAAAATGGATGTAGAGTGGATAAAATGGATGTAGAGTTGATAAAATGAATGTACAGTTAATAAAAATGGATGTAGAGTGGATAAAAATGGATGTAGAGTGGATAAAATGGATGTAGAGTTGATAAAATGGATGTAAAGTGGATAAAATGGATGTAGAGTTAATAAAATTGGATGTAGAGTGGATAAAATGGATGTAGAGTTGATAAAAATGGATGTAGAGTGGATAAAGATGGATGTCGAGTGGATAAAATGGATGTAGAGTAGATAAAAATGGATGTAGATTGGATAAAATGGATGTAGAGTTAATAAAAATGGATGTAGAGTGGATAAAATGGATGTAGAGTTGATAAAAATGGATGTAGAGTGGATAAAAATGGATGTAGATTGGATAAAATGGATGTAGAGTTGATAAAATGAATGTACAGTTAATAAAAATGGATGTAGAGTGGATAAAAATGGATGTAGAGTGGATAAAATGGATGTAGAGTTGATAAAATGGATGTAAATTGGATAAAATGGATGTAGAGTTAATAAAATTGGATGTAGAGTGGATAAAATGGATGTAGAGTTGATAAAAATGGATGTAGAGTGGATAAAAATGGATGTAGATTGGATAAAATGGATGTAGAGTTGATAAAATGGATGTAAAGTGGATAAAATGGATGTAGAGTTAATAAAATTGGATGTAGAGTGGATAAAATGAATGTACAGTTAATAAAAATGGATGTAGAGTGGATAAAAATGGATGTAGAGTGGATAAAATGGATGTAGAGTTGATAAAATGGATGTAAAGTGGATAAAATGGATGTAGAGTTAATAAAATTGGATGTAGAGTGGATAAAATGGATGTAGAGTTAATAAAAATGGATGTAGAGTGGATATAATGGATGTAGAGAGGATAAAATGGATGTGGAGTGGATAACAATGGATGTAGAGTGGATAAAATGGATGTAGAGTGGATAAAATGGATGTAGAGTTGATAAAATGGATGTAAAGTGGATAAAATGGATGTAGAGTTA
This sequence comes from Pemphredon lugubris, assembly GCA_933228935.1. Classification (NCBI taxonomy): domain Eukaryota; kingdom Metazoa; phylum Arthropoda; class Insecta; order Hymenoptera; family Crabronidae; genus Pemphredon; species Pemphredon lugubris. The sequence continues at coordinate 50,802,411 of OW121816.1, forward strand.
ATAAAATTGGATGTAGAGTGGATAAAATGGATGTAGAGTTGATAAAAATGGATGTAGAGCGGATAAAAATGGATGTAGATTGGATAAAATGGATGTAGAGTGGATAAAAATGGATGTAGAGTATATAAATTGTATGTAGAGTATATAAAATGGATGTAGAGTGGATAAAAATGGATGTAGAGTGGATAAAATGGATGTAGAGTGGATAAAAATGGATGTAGAGTTGATAAAATGGATGTAAAGTGGATAAAATGGATGTAGAGTTAATAAAATTGGATGTAGAGTGGATAAAATGGATGTAGAGTTGATAAAAATGGATGTAGAGTGGATAAAAATGGATGTAGATTGGATAAAATGGATGTAGAGTGGATAAAAATGGATGTCGAGTGGATAAAATGGATGTAGAGTGGATAAAAATGGATGTAGATTGGATAAAATGGTTGTAGAGTGGATAAAAATGTATGTAGAGTATATACATTGGATGTAGAGTATATAAAATGGATGTAGAGTGGATAAAAATGGATGTCGAGTGGATAAAATGGATGTAGAGTGGATAAAAATGAATGTAGAGTGGATAAAATGGATGTAGAGTTGATAAAAATGGATGTAGAGTGGATAAAATGGATGTAGAGTAGATAAAATGGATGTAGAGTGGATAAAATGGATGTAGATTTGATAAAATGGATGTAGAGTTAATAAAATTGGATGTAGAGTGGATAAAATGGATGTAGAGTTGATAAAAATGGATGTAGAGTGGATAAAAATGGATGTAGATTGGATAAAATGGATGTAGAGTGGATAAAAATGGATGTAGAGTATATAAATTGGATGTAGAGTATATAAAATGGATGTAGAGTGGATAAAAATGGATGTAGAGTGGATAAAAATGGATGTCGAGTGGATAAAATGGATGTAGAGTGGATAAAAATGGATGTAGAGTGGATAAAATGGATGTATAGTTGATAAAAATGGATGTAGAGTGGATAAAATGGATGTAGAGTGGATAAAATGGATGTAGAGTTAATAAAATTGATGTAGAGTGGAAATAATGGATGTAGAGAGGATAAAATGGATGTAGAGTGAATAAAATGGATGTAGAGTTCATAAAAATGGATGTAGAGTGGATAAAATGGATGTAGAGTGGATAAAATGGATGTAGAGTGCATAAAAATGGATGTTGAGTGGATAAAATGGATGTAGAGTGGATAAAAATGGATGTAGATTGGATAAAATGGATGTAGAGTTGATCAAATGAATGTACAGTTAATAAAAATGGATGTAGAGTGGATAAAAATGGATGTAGAGTGGATAAAATGGATGTAGAGTTGATAAAATGGATGTAAAGTGGATAAAATGGATGTAGAGTTAATAAAATTGGATGTAGAGTGGATAAAATGGATGTAGAGTTGATAAAAATGGATGTAGAGTGGATAAAAATGGATGTAGATTGGATAAAATGGATGTAGAGTTGATAAAATGGATGTAAAGTGGATAAAATGGATGTAGAGTTAATAAAATTGGATGTAGAGTGGATAAAATGGATGTAGAGTGGATAAAAATGGATTTAGAGTGGATATAATGGATGTAGAATAGATAAAAATGGATGTAGTGTGGATAAAATGGATGTAGAGTGGATAAAAATGGATGTAGAGTGGATAAAAATGGATGTCGAGTGGATAAAATGGAAGTAGAGTGGATAAAATGGATGTAGAGTGGATAAAAATGGATGTAGAGTGGATAAAATGGATGTAGAGTTGATAAAATGGATGTAAAGTGGATAAAATGGATGTAGAGTTAATAAAATTGGATGTAGAGTGGATAAAATGGATGTAGAGTTAATAAAATTGGATGTAGAGTGGATAAAATGAATGTACAGTTAATAAAAATGGATGTAGAGTGGATAAAAATGGATGTAGAGTGGATAAAATGGATGTAGAGTTGATAAAATGGATGTAAAGTGGATAAAATGGATGTAGAGTTAATAAAATTGGATGTAGAGTGGATAAAAATGGATGTAGAGTGGATAAAAATGGATGTCGAGTGGATAAAATGGATGTAGAGTGGATAAAATGGATGTAGAGTGGATAAAAATGGATGTAGAGTGGATAAAATGGATGTAGAGTTGATAAAATGGATGTAAAGTGGATAAAATGGATGTAGAGTTAATAAAATTGGATGCAGAGTGGATAAAATGGATGTAGAGTTAATAAAAATGGATGTAGAGTGGATATAATGGATGTAGAGAGGATAAAATGGATGTGGAGTGGATAACAATGGATGTAGAGTGGATAAAATGTATGTCGAGTGGATAAAATGGATGTAGAGTGGATAAAATGGATGTAGAGTGGATAAAAATGGATGTAGAGTGGATAAAATGGATGTAGAGTTGATAAAATGGATGTAAAGTGGATAAAATGGATATAGAGTTAATAAAATTGGATGTAGTGTGGATAAAATGGATGTAGAGTTGATAAAAATGGATGTAGAGTGGATAAAAATGGATGTAGATTGGATAAAATAGATGTAGAGTTGATAAAATGAATGTAAAGTGGATAAAATGGATGTAGAGTTAATAAAATTGGATGTAGAGTGGATAAAATGAATGTACAGTTAATAAAAATGGATGTAGAGTGGATAAAAATGGATGTAGAGTGGATAAAATGGATGTAGAGTTGATAAAATGGATGTAAAGTGGATAAAATGGATGTAGAGTTAATAAAATTGGATGCAGAGTGGATAAAATGGATGTAGAGTTAATAAAAATGGATGTAGAGTGGATATAATGGATGTAGAGAGGATAAAATGGATGTGGAGTGGATAACAATGGATGTAGAGTGGATAAAATGTATGTAGAGTGGATAAAATGGATGTAGAGTTGATAAAATGGATGTAAAGTGGATAAAATGGATGTAGAGTTAATAAAATTGGATGTAGAGTGGATAAAATGAATGTACAGTTAATAAAAATGGATGTAGAGTGGATATAATGGATGTAGAGAGGATAAAATGGATGTGGAGTGGATAACAATGGATGTAGAGTGGATAAAGTGGATGTAGAGTGGATAAAATGGATGTAGAGTGGATAAAATGGATGTAGAGTTAATAAAATTGATGTAGAGTGGAAATAATGGATGTAGAGAGGATAAAATGGATGTAGAGTGAATAAAATGGATGTAGAGTTCATAAAAATGGATGTAGAGTGGATAAAATGGATGTAGAGTGGATAAAATGGATGTAGAGTTAATAAAATTGGATGTAGAGTGGATAAAATGGATGTAGAGTTGATAAAAATGGATGTAGAGTGGATAAAAATGGATGTAGATTGGATAAAATGGATGTAGAGTGGATAAAAATGGATGTCGAGTGGATAAATTGGATGTAGAGTGGATAAAAATGGATGTAGATTGGATAAAATGGTTGTAGAGTGGATAAAAATGTATGTAGAGTATATACATTGGATGTAGAGTATATAAAATGGATGTAGAGTGGATAAAAATGGATGTCGAGTGGATAAAATGGATGTAGAGTGGATAAAAATGAATGTAGAGTGGATAAAATGGATGTAGAGTTGATAAAAATGGATGTAGAGTGGATAAAATGGATGTAGAGTAGATAAAATGGATGTAGAGTGGATAAAATGGATGTAGAGTTGATAAAATGGATGTAGAGTTAATAAAATTGGATGTAGAGTGGATAAAATGGATGTAGAGTTGATAAAAATGGATGTAGAGTGGATAAAAATGGATGTAGATTGGATAAAATGGATGTAGAGTGGATAAAAATGGATGTAGAGTATATAAATTGGATGTAGAGTATATAAAATGGATGTAGAGTGGATAAAAATGGATGTAGAGTGGATAAAAATGGATGTCGAGTGGATAAAATGGATGTAGAGTGGATAAAAATGGATGTAGAGTGGATAAAATGGATGTATAGTTGATAAAAATGGATGTAGAGTGGATAAAATGGATGTAGAGTGGATAAAATGGATGTAGAGTTAATAAAATTGATGTAGAGTGGAAATAATGGATGTAGAGAGGATAAAATGGATGTAGAGTGAATAAAATGGATGTAGAGTTCATAAAAATGGATGTAGAGTGGATAAAATGGATGTAGAGTGGATAAAATGGATGTAGAGTGCATAAAAATGGATGTTGAGTGGATAAAATGGATGTAGAGTGGATAAAAATGGATGTAGATTGGATAAAATGGATGTAGAGTTGATCAAATGAATGTACAGTTAATAAAAATGGATGTAGAGTGGATAAAAATGGATGTAGAGTGGATAAAATGGATGTAGAGTTGATAAAATGGATGTAAAGTGGATAAAATGGATGTAGAGTTAATAAAATTGGATGTAGAGTGGATAAAATGGATGTAGAGTTGATAAAAATGGATGTAGAGTGGATAAAAATGGATGTAGATTGGATAAAATGGATGTAGAGTTGATAAAATGGATGTAAAGTGGATAAAATGGATGTAGAGTTAATAAAATTGGATGTAGAGTGGATAAAATGGATGTAGAGTGGATAAAAATGGATTTAGAGTGGATATAATGGATGTAGAATAGATAAAAATGGATGTAGTGTGGATAAAATGGATGTAGAGTGGATAAAAATGGATGTAGAGTGGATAAAAATGGATGTCGAGTGGATAAAATGGAAGTAGAGTGGATAAAATGGATGTAGAGTGGATAAAAATGGATGTAGAGTGGATAAAATGGATGTAGAGTTGATAAAATGGATGTAAAGTGGATAAAATGGATGTAGAGTTAATAAAATTGGATGTAGAGTGGATAAAATGGATGTAGAGTTAATAAAATTGGATGTAGAGTGGATAAAATGAATGTACAGTTAATAAAAATGGATGTAGAGTGGATAAAAATGGATGTAGAGTGGATAAAATGGATGTAGAGTTGATAAAATGGATGTAAAGTGGATAAAATGGATGTAGAGTTAATAAAATTGGATGTAGAGTGGATAAAAATGGATGTAGAGTGGATAAAAATGGATGTCGAGTGGATAAAATGGATGTAGAGTGGATAAAATGGATGTAGAGTGGATAAAAATGGATGTAGAGTGGATAAAATGGATGTAGAGTTGATAAAATGGATGTAAAGTGGATAAAATGGATGTAGAGTTAATAAAATTGGATGCAGAGTGGATAAAATGGATGTAGAGTTAATAAAAATGGATGTAGAGTGGATATAATGGATGTAGAGAGGATAAAATGGATGTGGAGTGGATAACAATGGATGTAGAGTGGATAAAATGTATGTCGAGTGGATAAAATGGATGTAGAGTGGATAAAATGGATGTAGAGTGGATAAAAATGGATGTAGAGTGGATAAAATGGATGTAGAGTTGATAAAATGGATGTAAAGTGGATAAAATGGATGTAGAGTTAATAAAATTGGATGTAGTGTGGATAAAATGGATGTAGAGTTGATAAAAATGGATGTAGAGTGGATAAAAATGGATGTAGATTGGATAAAATAGATGTAGAGTTGATAAAATGAATGTAAAGTGGATAAAATGGATGTAGAGTTAATAAAATTGGATGTAGAGTGGATAAAATGAATGTACAGTTAATAAAAATGGATGTAGAGTGGATAAAAATGGATGTAGAGTGGATAAAATGGATGTAGAGTTGATAAAATGGATGTAAAGTGGATAAAATGGATGTAGAGTTAATAAAATTGGATGCAGAGTGGATAAAATGGATGTAGAGTTAATAAAAATGGATGTAGAGTGGATATAATGGATGTAGAGAGGATAAAATGGATGTGGAGTGGATAACAATGGATGTAGAGTGGATAAAATGTATGTAGAGTGGATAAAATGGATGTAGAGTTGATAAAATGGATGTAAAGTGGATAAAATGGATGTAGAGTTAATAAAATTGGATGTAGAGTGGATAAAATGAATGTACACCATGCCACATAAATTCGTTCCAAGATTTTTTACCACCACAAGTGCGCTCGCCTGTCGGTGTGATCTATCTGCCCTCTCTCTTGTCCCTTTCGTTTCTCTCTCTGTCATGGCGTCGCACGGTGGCAACGTCGCCGATCGGTCCTCTCTTTCTTTTTCGGAGAGTCCGTCCTGCTCGCACCACCCAGTCACACGGACGAGTAGAGGGCGCACGTTGTGTGAGGGAGCAACTGTCACATGCGTACAGAGCTCGTCGGTGAGGCTGCTGTGAGTGCGAGAGTGACGCTTCGATGGAAAGAGAGAGAGGGACCCATTGGGAGAAAATTTGGTCGTCGCACAAAATATCGTTCCGCTTTCTCGACGGCAGACTCTATAAGCGCACGTGTGTGCGTGCGTCCATGTGTCTCGCAAGCGAAAGGGCGCGTATAGAAGATGGGAGAGACGTATACCCTTAAATTGTATTATATACCGATACGTATTATATACCGATATATATTTGTTATTTTAAATCCGTATTTCTTATAAACTATCTACTTATAAATTATCATAGAACGCATAAACAAGGACAAGGCGATTGATCAGCGTAATTTTTTGCAAAAATTAAGGTCAATTTATTTAATTTCTTCAAGAAATCGCTACTCTTACACGTTTGGAACCTCCTGCATATTGTTAAAAATTAAATAAAGCGATATCCAATTTAGAGTAAAATTGTGAGATTATTTTCGTGTCACTAGCGTGCTTTGACTATCAGTTAGGTTGGCGGTGCTGAGCGAAATGTATGGCGCCGCTCGCACGTTGGTTGGTAGTGCTGAATATCACAGACTGCTTCCATGTGCTTCTCGATCACGATCGATTCGAGACCACGTGTGAACGTGTATTCTCTAATACACATAATTTCTTTCTATTTCAAATTAAACAATGTGTTGAGTTATTCCTATTAATAATGCCATCTCCCAATCACCATCCCATATATTTTGTTATTTATATTTGCGTTTTTTTTTATAAATTATCTTGTCAAGCAACATATGAATTTATAGTTATACAAAAATTTATGTATCATATACATATATAAATCAAGCGAGATATCTTGCAATATCATTCTACCAATACATAAAATAATTAAATAATTCATTAAATTAAGTTATAGAGTTAGGAACTACTTATTCTTCCATAATTGCAACAAATGTCATTTTCCGACCTTATATAAATCGTGGCGAGAACTTTAGGTATTAAATATTAACATAGCATATTTCAACGATATTTGGCTTAAGCGTTATTTGGGAACCATTTCCAAAAAACATAAATTTGGTATTCGCAGTTTGAAATCTTACGATACATTCTTCCATTCTTTTATACGCGCCCTTTCGCTTGCGAGACACATGGACGCACGCACACACGTGCGCTTATAGAGTCTGCCGTCGAGAAAGCGGAACGATATTTTGTGCGACGACCAAATTTTCTCCCAATGGGTCCCTCTCTCTCTTTCCACCGGAGCGTCACTCTCGCACTCACAGCAGCCTCACCGACGAGCTCTGTACGCATGTGACAGTTGCTCCCTCACACAACGTGCGCCCTCTACTCGTCCGTGTGACTGGGTGGTGCGAGCAGGACGGACTCTCCGAAAAAGAAAGAGAGGACCGATCGGCGACGTTGCCACCGTGCGACGCCATGACAGAGAGAGAAACGAAAGGGACAAGAGAGAGGGCAGATAGATCACACCGACAGGCGAGCGCACTTGTGGTGGTAAAAAATCTTGGAACGAATTTATGTGGCATGGTGTACAGTTAATAAAAATGGATGTAGAGTGGATATAATGGATGTAGAGAGGATAAAATGGATGTGGAGTGGATAACAATGGATGTAGAGTGGATAAAGTGGATGTAGAGTGGATAAAATGGATGTAGAGTTGATAAAATGGATGTAAAGTGGATAAAATGGATGTAGAGTTAATAGAATTGGATGTAGAGTGGATAAAATGGATGTAGAGTTGATAAAAATGGATGTAGAGCGGATAAAAATGGATGTAGATTGGATAAAATGGATGTAGAGTGGATAAAAATGGATGTCGAGTGGATAAAATGGATGTAGAGTGGATAAAAATGAATGTAGAGTGGATAAAATGGATGTAGAGTTGATAAAAATGGATGTAGAGTGGATAAAATGGATGTAGAGTAGATAAAATGGATGTAGAGTGGATAAAATGGATGTAGAGTTGATAAAATGGATGTAGAGTTAATAAAATTGGATGTAGAGTGGATAAAATGGATGTAGAGTTGATAAAAATGGATGTAGAGTGGATAAAAATGGATGTAGATTGGATAAAATGGATGTAGAGTGGATAAAAATGGATGTAGAGTATATAAATTGGATGTAGAGTATATAAAATGGATGTAGAGTGGATAAAAATGGATGTAGAGTGGATAAAAATGGATGTCGAGTGGATAAAATGGATGTAGAGTGGATAAAAATGGATGTAGAGTGGATAAAATGGATGTATAGTTGATAAAAATGGATGTAGAGTGGATAAAATGGATGTAGAGTGGATAAAATGGATGTAGAGTTAATAAAATTGATGTAGAGTGGAAATAATGGATGTAGAGAGGATAAAATGGATGTAGAGTGAATAAAATGGATGTAGAGTTCATAAAAATGGATGTAGAGTGGATAAAATGGATGTAGAGTGGATAAAATGGATGTAGAGTGCATAAAAATGGATGTTGAGTGGATAAAATGGATGTAGAGTGGATAAAATGGATGAAAAGTGGATAAAAATTTTATGTAGAGTGGATAAAATGGATGTAGAGTGGATAAAATGGATGTAGAGTGGATAAAATGGATGTAGAGTGGATAAAATGGATGTAGAGTGGATAAAAAAGGATGTAGAGTGGATAAAATGGATGTAGAATGAATAAAATGGATGTAAAGTGAATAAAAATGGATGTAGAGTGGATAAAATGGATGTAGAGAGGATAAAATGCATGTAGAGTGGATAAAATGGATGTAGAGTGGATAAAATGGATGTAGAGTGGATAAAAATGGATTTAGAGTGGATATAATGGATGTAGAATAGATAAAAATGGATGTAGTGTGGATAAAATGGATGTAGAGTGGATAAAAATGGATGTAGAGTGGATAAAATGGATGTAGAGTGGATAAAATGGATGTAGAGTGGATAAAAATGGATGTAGATTGGATAAAATGGATGTAGAGTTAATAAAAATGGATGTAGAGTGGATAAAATGGATGTAGAGTTGATAAAAATGGATGTAGAGTGGATAAAAATGGATGTAGATTGGATAAAATGGATGTAGAGTTGATCAAATGAATGTAGAGTTAATAAAAATGGATGTAGAGTGGATAAAAATGGATGTAGAGTGGATAAAATGGATGTAGAGTTGATAAAATGGATGTAAAGTGGATAAAATGGATGTAGATTGGATAAAATGGATGTAGAGTTGATAAAATGGATGTAAAGTGGATAAAATGGATGTAGAGTTAATAAAATTGGATGTAGAGTGGATAAAATGAATGTACAGTTAATAAAAATGGATGTAGAGTGGATAAAAATGGATGTAGAGTGGATAAAATGGATGTAGAGTTGATAAAATGGATGTAAAGTGGATAAAATGGATGTAGAGTTAATAAAATTGGATGTAGAGTGGATAAAATGGATGTAGAGTTAATAAAAATGGATGTAGAGTGGATATAATGGATGTAGAGAGGATAAAATGGATGTGGAGTGGATAACAATGGATGTAGAGTGGATAAAATGGATGTAGAGTGGATAAAATGGATGTAGAGTTGATGAAATGGATGTAAAGTGGATAAAATGGATGTAGAGTTAATAAAATTGGATGTAGAGTGGATAAAATGGATGTAGAGTTGATAAAAATGGATGTAGAGTGGATAAAAATGGATGTAGATTGGATAAAATGGATGTAGAGTGGATAAAAATGGATGTAGAGTATATAAATTGTATGTAGAGTATATAAAATGGATGTAGAGTGGATAAAAATGGATGTAGAGTGGATAAAATGGATGTAGAGTGGATAAAAATGGATGTAGAGTTGATAAAATGGATGTAAAGTGGATAAAATGGATGTAGAGTTAATAAAATTGGATGTAGAGTGGATAAAATGGATGTAGAGTTGATAAAAATGGATGTAGAGTGGATAAAAATGGATGTAGATTGGATAAAATGGATGTAGAGTGGATAAAAATGGATGTCGAGTGGATAAAATGGATGTAGAGTGGATAAAAATGGATGTAGATTGGATAAAATGGATGTAGAGTTAATTAAAATGGATGTAGAGTGGATAAAAATGGATGTCGAGTGGATAAAATGGATGTAGAGTGGATAAAAATGGATGTAGATTGGATAAAATGGTTGTAGAGTGGATAAAAATGTATGTAGAGTATATACATTGGATGTAGAGTATATAAAATGGATGTAGAGTGGATAAAAATGGATGTCGAGTGGATAAAATGGATGTAGAGTGGATAAAAATGAATGTAGAGTGGATAAAATGGATGTAGAGTTGATAAAAATGGATGTAGAGTGGATAAAATGGATGTAGAGTAGATAAAATGGATGTAGAGTGGATAAAATGGATGTAGAGTTGATAAAATGGATGTAGAGTTAATAAAATTGGATGTAGAGTGGATAAAATGGATGTAGAGTTGATAAAAATGGATGTAGAGTGGATAAAAATGGATGTAGATTGGATAAAATGGATGTAGAGTGGATAAAAATGGATGTAGAGTATATAAATTGGATGTAGAGTATATAAAATGGATGTAGAGTGGATAAAAATGGATGTCGAGTGGATAAAATGGATGTAGAGTGGATAAAAATGGATGTAGAGTGGATAAAATGGATGTATAGTTGATAAAAATGGATGTAGAGTGGATAAAATGGATGTAGAGTGGATAAAATGGATGTAGAGTTAATAAAATTGATGTAGAGTGGAAATAATGAATGTAGAGAGGATAAAATGGATGTAGAGTGAATAAAATGGATGTAGAATAGATAAAAATGGATGTAGTGTGGATAAAATGGATGTAGAGTGGATAAAAATGGATGTAGAGTGGATAAAATGGATGTAGAGTGGATAAAATGGATGTAGAGTGGATAAAAATGGATGTAGATTGGATAAAATGGATGTAGAGTTAATAAAAATGGATGTAGAGTGGATAAAATGGATGTAGAGTTGATAAAAATGGATGTAGAGTGGATAAAAATGGATGTAGATTGGATAAAATGGATGTAGAGTTGATCAAATGAATGTACAGTTAATAAAAATGGATGTAGAGTGGATAAAAATGGATGTAGAGTGGATAAAATAGATGTAGAGTTGATAAAATGGATGTAAAGTGGATAAAATGGATGTAGAGTTAATAAAATTGGATGTAGAGTGGATAAAATGGATGTAGAGTTGATAAAAATGGATGTAGAGTGGATAAAAATGGATGTAGATTGGATAAAATGGATGTAGAGTTGATAAAATGGATGTAAAGTGGATAAAATGGATGTAGAGTTAATAAAATTGGATGTAGAGTGGATAAAATGAATGTACAGTTAATAAAAATGGATGTAGAGTGGATAAAAATGGATGTAGAGTGGATAAAATGGATGTAGAGTTGATAAAATGGATGTAAAGTGGATAAAATGGATGTAGAGTGGATAAAATGGATGTAGAGTTAATAAAATTGATGTAGAGTGGAAATAATGGATGTAGAGAGGATAAAATGGATGTAGAGTGGATAAAATGGATGTAGAGTGCATAAAAATGGATGTAGAGTGGATAAAATGGATGTAGAGTGGATAAAATGGATGTAGAGTGGATAAAAATGGATGTTGAGTGGATAAAATGGATGTAGAGTGGATAAAAATGGATGAAAAGTGGATAAAAATTTTATGTAGAGTGGATAAAATGGATGTAGAGTGGATAAAATGGATGTAGAGTGGATAAAATGGATGTAGAGTGGATAAAATGGATGTAGAGTGGATAAAAAAGGATGTAGAGTGGATAAAATGGATGTAGAATGAATAAAATGGATGTAAAGTGAATAAAAATGGATGTAGAGTGGATAAAATGGATGTAGAGTGGATAAAATGCATGTAGAGTGGATAAAATGGATGTAGAGTGGATAAAATGGATGTAGAGTGGATAAAAATGGATTTAGAGTGGATATAATGGATGTAGAATAGATAAAAATGGATGTAGTGTGGATAAAATGGATGTAGAGTGGATAAAAATGGATGTAGAGTGGATAAAATGGATGTAGAGTGGATAAAATGGATGTAGAGTGGATAAAAATGGATGTAGATTGGATAAAATGGATGTAGAGTTAATAAAAATGGATGTAGAGTGGATAAAATGGATGTAGAGTTGATAAAAATGGATGTAGAGTGGATAAAAATGGATGTAGATTGGATAAAATGGATGTAGAGTTGATCAAATGAATGTACAGTTAATAAAAATGGATGTAGAGTGGATAAAAATGGATGTAGAGTGGATAAAATGGATGTAGAGTTGATAAAATGGATGTAAAGTGGATAAAATGGATGTAGAGTTAATAAAATTGGATGTAGAGTGGATAAAATGGATGTAGAGTTGATAAAAATGGATGTAGAGTGGATAAAAATGGATGTAGATTGGATAAAATGGATGTAGAGTTGATAAAATGGATGTAAAGTGGATAAAATGGATGTAGAGTTAATAAAATTGGATGTAGAGTGGATAAAAATGGATGTAGAGTGGATAAAATGGATGTAGAGTTGATAAAATGGATGTAAAGTGGATAAAATGGATGTAGAGTTAATAAAATTGGATGTAGAGTGGATAAAATGGATGTAGAGTTAATAAAAATGGATGTAGAGTGGATATAATGGATGTAGAGAGGATAAAATGGATGTGGAGTGGATAACAATGGATGTAGAGTGGATAAAATGGATGTAGAGTGGATAAAATGGATGTAGAGTTGATGAAATGGATGTAAAGTGGATAAAATGGATGTAGAGTTAATAAAATTGGATGTAGAGTGGATAAAATGGATGTAGAGTTGATAAAAATGGATGTAGAGTGGATAAAAATGGATGTAGATTGGATAAAATGGATGTAGAGTGGATAAAAATGGATGTAGAGTATATAAATTGTATGTAGAGTATATAAAATGGATGTAGAGTGGATAAAAATGGATGTAGAGTGGATAAAATGGATGTAGAGTGGATAAAAATGGATGTAGAGTTGATAAAATGGATGTAAAGTGGATAAAATGGATGTAGAGTTAATAAAATTGGATGTAGAGTGGATAAAATGGATGTAGAGTTGATAAAAATGGATGTAGAGTGGATAAAAATGGATGTAGATTGGATAAAATGGATGTAGAGTGGATAAAAATGGATGTCGAGTGGATAAAATGGATGTAGAGTGGATAAAAATGGATGTAGATTGGATAAAATGGTTGTAGAGTGGATAAAAATGTATGTAGAGTATATACATTGGATGTAGAGTATATAAAATGGATGTAGAGTGGATAAAAATGGATGTCGAGTGGATAAAATGGATGTAGAGTGGATAAAAATGAATGTAGAGTGGATAAAATGGATGTAGAGTTGATAAAAATGGATGTAGAGTGGATAAAATGGATGTAGAGTAGATAAAATGGATGTAGAGTGGATAAAATGGATGTAGAGTTGATAAAATGGATGTAGAGTTAATAAAATTGGATGTAGAGTGGATAAAATGGATGTAGAGTTGATAAAAATGGATGTAGAGTGGATAAAAATGGATGTAGATTGGATAAAATGGATGTAGAGTGGATAAAAATGGATGTAGAGTATATAAATTGGATGTAGAGTATATAAAATGGATGTAGAGTGGATAAAAATGGATGTCGAGTGGATAAAATGGATGTAGAGTGGATAAAAATGGATGTAGAGTGGATAAAATGGATGTATAGTTGATAAAAATGGATGTAGAGTGGATAAAATGGATGTAGAGTGGATAAAATGGATGTAGAGTTAATAAAATTGATGTAGAGTGGAAATAATGGATGTAGAGAGGATAAAATGGATGTAGAGTGAATAAAATGGATGTAGAGTTCATAAAAATGGATGTAGAGTGGATAAAATGGATGTAGAGTGGATAAAATGGATGTAGAGTGCATAAAAATGGATGTTGAGTGGATAAAATGGATGTAGAGTGGATAAAATGGATGAAAAGTGGATAAAAATTTTATGTAGAGTGGATAAAATGGATGTAGAGTGGATAAAATGGATGTAGAGTGGATAAAATGGATGTAGAGTGGATAAAATGGATGTAGAGTGGATAAAAAAGGATGTAGAGTGGATAAAATGGATGTAGAATGAATAAAATGGATGTAAAGTGAATAAAAATGGATGTAGAGTGGATAAAATGGATGTAGAGATGATAAAATGCATGTAGAGTGGATAAAATGGATGTAGAGTGGATAAAATGGATGTAGAGTGGATAAAAATGGATTTAGAGTGGATATAATGGATGTAGAATAGATAAAAATGGATGTAGTGTGGATAAAATGGATGTAGAGTGGATAAAAATGGATGTAGAGTGGATAAAATGGATGTAGAGTGGATAAAATGGACGTAGAGTGGATAAAAATGGATGTAGATTGGATAAAATGGATGTAGAGTTAATAAAAATGGATGTAGAGTGGATAAAATGGATGTAGAGTTGATAAAAATGGATGTAGAGTCGATAAAAATGGATGTAGATTGGATAAAATGGATGTAGAGTTGATCAAATGAATGTACAGTTAATAAAAATGGATGTAGAGTGGATAAAAATGGATGTAGAGTGGATAAAATGGATGTAGAGTTGATAAAATGGATGTAAAGTGGATAAAATGGATGTAGAGTTAATAAAATTGGATGTAGAGTGGATAAAATGGATGTAGAGTTGATAAAAATGGATGTAGAGTGGATAAAAATGGATGTAGATTGGATAAAATGGATGTAGAGTTGATAAAATGGATGTAAAGTGGATAAAATGGATGTAGAGTTAATAAAATTGGATGTAAGTGGATAAAATGAATGTACAGTTAATAAAAATGGATGTAGAGTGGATAAAAATGGATGTAGAGTGGATAAAATGGATGTAGAGTTGATAAAATGGATGTAAAGTGGATAAAATGGATGTAGAGTTAATAAAATTGGATGTAGAGTGGATAAAATGGATGTAGAGTTAATAAAAATGGATGTAGAGTGGATATAATGGATGTAGAGAGGATAAAATGGATGTGGAGTGGATAACAATGGATGTAGAGTGGATAAAATGGATGTAGAGTGGATAAAATGGATGTAGAGTTGATGAAATGGATGTAAAGTGGATAAAATGGATGTAGAGTTAATAAAATTGGATGTAGAGTGGATAAAATGGATGTAGAGTTGATAAAAATGGATGTAGAGTGGATAAAAATGGATGTAGATTGGATAAAATGGATGTAGAGTGGATAAAAATGGATGTAGAGTATATAAATTGTATGTAGAGTATATAAAATGGATGTAGAGTGGATAAAAATGGATGTAGAGTGGATAAAATGGATGTAGAGTGGATAAAAATGGATGTAGAGTTGATAAAATGGATGTAAAGTGGATAAAATGGATGTAGAGTTAATAAAATTGGATGTAGAGTGGATAAAATGGATGTAGAGTTGATAAAAATGGATGTAGAGTGGATAAAAATGGATGTCGAGTGGATAAAATGGATGTAGAGTGGATAAAAATGAATGTAGAGTGGATAAAATGGATGTAGAGTTGATAAAAATGGATGTAGAGTGGATAAAATGGATGTAGAGTAGATAAAATGGATGTAGAGTGGATAAAATGGATGTAGAGTTGATAAAATGGATGTAGAGTTAATAAAATTGGATGTAGAGTGGATAAAATGGATGTAGAGTTGATAAAAATGGATGTAGAGTGGATAAAAATGGATGTAGATTGGATAAAATGGATGTAGAGTGGATAAAAATGGATGTAGAGTATATAAATTGGATGTAGAGTATATAAAATGGATGTAGAGTGGATAAAAATGGATGTCGAGTGGATAAAATGGATGTAGAGTGGATAAAAATGGATGTAGAGTGGATAAAAATGGATGTAGATTGGATAAAATGGATGTAGAGTGGATAAAAATGGATGTAGAGTATATAAATTGTATGTAGAGTATATAAAATGGATGTAGAGTGGATAAAAATGGATGTAGAGTGGATAAAATGGATGTAGAGTGGATAAAAATGGATGTAGAGTTGATAAAATGGATGTAAAGTGGATAAAATGGATGTAGAGTTAATAAAATTGGATGTAGAGTGGATAAAATGGATGTAGAGTTGATAAAAATGGATGTAGAGTGGATAAAATGGATGTAGAGTGGATAAAATGGATGTAGAGTTGATGAAATGGATGTAAAGTGGATAAAATGGATGTAGAGTTAATAAAATTGGATGTAGAGTGGATAAAATGGATGTAGAGTGGATAAAAATGGATGTAGATTGGATAAAATGGTTGTAGAGTGGATAAAAATGGATGTAGATTGGATAAAATGGATGTAGAGTGGATAAAAATGGATGTAGATTGGATAAAATGGTTGTAGAGTGGATAAAAATGTATGTAGAGTATATACATTGGATGTAGAGTATATAAAATGGATGTAGAGTGGATAAAAATGGATGTCGAGTGGATAAAATGGATGTAGAGTGGATAAAAATGAATGTAGAGTGGATAAAATGGATGTAGAGTTGATAAAAATGGATGTAGAGTGGATAAAATGGATGTAGAGTAGATAAAATGGATGTAGAGTGGATAAAATGGATGTAGAGTTGATAAAATGGATGTAGAGTTAATAAAATTGGATGTAGAGTGGATAAAATGGATGTAGAGTTGATAAAAATGGATGTAGAGTGGATAAAAATGGATGTAGATTGGATAAAATGGATGTAGAGTGGATAAAAATGGATGTAGAGTATATAAATTGGATGTAGAGTATATAAAATGGATGTAGAGTGGATAAAAATGGATGTCGAGTGGATAAAATGGATGTAGAGTGGATAAAAATGGATGTAGAGTGGATAAAAATGGATGTAGATTGGATAAAATGGATGTAGAGTGGATAAAAATGGATGTAGAGTATATAAATTGTATGTAGAGTATATAAAATGGATGTAGAGTGGATAAAAATGGATGTAGAGTGGATAAAATGGATGTAGAGTGGATAAAAATGGATGTAGAGTTGATAAAATGGATGTAAAGTGGATAAAATGGATGTAGAGTTAATAAAATTGGATGTAGAGTGGATAAAATGGATGTAGAGTTGATAAAAATGGATGTAGAGTGGATAAAAATGGATGTAGATTGGATAAAATGGATGTAGAGTGGATAAAAATGGATGTCGAGTGGATAAAATGGATGTAGAGTGGATAAAAATGGATGTAGATTGGATAAAATGGATGTAGAGTTAATAAAAATGGATGTAGAGTGGATAAAATGGATGTATAGTTGATAAAAATGGATGTAGAGTGGATAAAAATGGATGTAGATTGGATAAAATGGATGTAGAGTGGATAAAAATGGATGTAGAGTATATAAATTGGATGTAGAGTATATAAAATGGATGTAGAGTGGATAAAAATGGATGTCGAGTGGATAAAATGGATGTAGAGTGGATAAAAATGGATGTAGATTGGATAAAATGGTTGTAGAGTGGATAAAAATGTATGTAGAGTATATACATTGGATGTATAGTATATAAAATGGATGTAGAGTGGATAAAAATGGATGTCGAGTGGATAAAATGGATGTAGAGTGGATAAAAATGGATGTAGAGTGGATAAAATGGATGTAGAGTTGATAAAATGGATGTAAAGTGGATAAAATGGATGTAGAGTTAATAAAATTGGATGTAGAGTGGATAAAAATGGATGTAGAGTGGATAAAAATGGATGTCGAGTGGATAAAATGGATGTAGAGTGGATAAAATGGATGTAGAGTGGATAAAAATGGATGTAGAGTGGATAAAATGGATGTAGAGTTGATAAAATGGATGTAAAGTGGATAAAATGGATGTAGAGTTAATAAAATTGGATGTAGAGTGGATAAAATGGATGTAGAGTTAATAAAATTGGATGTAGAGTGGATAAAATGAATGTACAGTTAATAAAAATGGATGTAGAGTGGATAAAAATGGATGTAGAGTGGATAAAATGGATGTAGAGTTGATAAAATGGATGTAAAGTGGATAAAAATGGATGTAGAGTGGATAAAATGGATGTAGAGTTGATAAAATGAATGTACAGTTAATAAAAATGGATGTAGAGTGGATAAAAATGGATGTAGAGTGGATAAAATGGATGTAGAGTTGATAAAATGGATGTGGAGTGGATAACAATGGATGTAGAGTGGATAAAAATGGATGTAGATTGGATAAAATGGATGTAGAGTTAATAAAAGTGGATGTAGAGTGGATAAAATGGATGTAGAGTTGATAAAAATGGATGTAGAGTGGATAAAAATGGATGTAGAGTGGATACAATGGATGTAGAGTGGATAAAAATGGATGTAGAGTGGATAAAATGGATGTAGAGTGGATAAAAATGGATGTAGAGTGGATAAAATGGATGTAGAGAGCATAAAAATGGATGTTGAGTGGATAAAATGGATGTAGAGTGGATAAAATGGATGTACATTTAATAAAAATGGATGTAGAGTGGATAAAAATGGATGTAGAGTGGATAAAAATGGATGTAGATTGGATAAAATGGATGTAGAGTTAATAAAAGTGGATGTAGAGTGGATAAAATGGATGTAGAGTTGATAAAAATGGATGTAGAGTGGATAAAAATGGATGTAGATTGGATAAAATGGATGTAGAGTGGATAAAAATGGATGTAGAGTATATAAATTGGATGTAAAGTATATAAAATGGATGTAGAGTGGATAAAAATGGATGTCGAATGGATAAAATGGATGTAGAGTGGATAAAAATGGATGTAGATTGGATAAAATGGATGTAGAGTTAATAAAAATGGATGTAGAGTGGATAAAATGGATGTAGAGTTGATAAAAATGGATGTAGAGTGGATAAAAATGGATGTAGATTGGATAAAATGGATGTAGAGTTGATAAAATGAATGTACAGTTAATAAAAATGGATGTAGAGTGGATAAAAATGGATGTAGAGTGGATAAAATGGATGTAGAGTTGATAAAATGGATGTAAAGTGGATAAAATGGATGTAGAGTTAATAAAATTGGATGTAGAGTGGATAAAATGGATGTAGAGTTAATAAAAATGGATGTAGAGTGGATATAATGGATGTAGAGAGGATAAAATGGATGTGGAGTGGATAACAATGGATGTAGAGTGGATAAAATGGATGTAGAGTGGATAAAATGGATGTAGAGTTGATAAAATGGATGTAAAGTGGATAAAATGGATGTAGAGTTAATAAAATTGGATGTAGAGTGGATAAAATGGATGTAGAGTTGATAAAAATGGATGTAGAGTGGATAAAAATGGATGTAGATTGGATAAAATGGATGTAGAGTGGATAAAAATGGATGTAGAGTATATAAATTGTATGTAGAGTATATAAAATGGATGTAGAGTGGATAAAAATGGATGTAGAGTGGATAAAATGGATGTAGAGTGGATAAAAATGGATGTAGAGTTGATAAAATGGATGTAAAGTGGATAAAATGGATGTAGAGTTAATAAAATTGGATGTAGAGTGGATAAAATGGATGTAGAGTTGATAAAAATGGATGTAGAGTGGATAAAAATGGATGTAGATTGGATAAAATGGATGTAGAGTGGATAAAAATGGATGTCGAGTGGATAAAATGGATGTAGAGTGGATAAAAATGGATGTAGATTGGATAAAATGGATGTAGAGTTAATAAAAATGGATGTAGAGTGGATAAAATGGATGTATAGTTGATAAAAATGGATGTAGAGTGGATAAAAATGGATGTAGATTGGATAAAATGGATGTAGAGTGGATAAAAATGGATGTAGAGTATATAAATTGGATGTAGAGTATATAAAATGGATGTAGAGTGGATAAAAATGGATGTCGAGTGGATAAAATGGATGTAGAGTGGATAAAAATGGATGTAGATTGGATAAAATGGTTGTAGAGTGGATAAAAATGTATGTAGAGTATATACATTGGATGTATAGTATATAAAATGGATGTAGAGTGGATAAAAATGGATGTCGAGTGGATAAAATGGATGTAGAGTGGATAAAAATGGATGTAGAGTGGATAAAATGGATGTAGAGTTGATAAAAATGGATGTAGAGTGGATAAAATGGATGTAGAGTAGATAAAATGGATGTAGAGTGGATAAAATGGATGTAGAGTTGATAAAATGGATGTAGAGTTATAATATTGGATGTAGAGTGGATAAAATGGATGTAGAGTTGATAAAAATGGATGTAGAGTGGATAAAAATGGATGTAGATTGGATAAAATGGATGTAGAGTGAATAAAAATGGATGTAGAGTATATAAATTGGATGTAGAGTATATAAAATGGATGTAGAGTGGATAAAAATGGATGTCGAGTGGATAAAATGGATGTAGAGTGGATAAAAATGGATGTAGAGTGGATAAAATGGATGTAGAGTTGATAAAATGAATGTACAGTTAATAAAAATGGATGTAGAGTGGATAAAAATGGATGTAGAGTGGATAAAATGGATGTAGAGTTGATAAAATGGATGTAAAGTGGATAAAATGGATGTAGAGTTAATAAAATTGGATGTAGAGTGGATAAAATGGATGTAGAGTTGATAAAAATGGATGTAGAGTGGATAAAGATGGATGTCGAGTGGATAAAATGGATGTAGAGTAGATAAAAATGGATGTAGATTGGATAAAATGGATGTAGAGTTAATAAAAATGGATGTAGAGTGGATAAAATGGATGTAGAGTTGATAAAAATGGATGTCGAGTGGATAAAATGGATGTAGAGTGGATAAAAATGGATGTAGAGTGGATAAAATGGATGTAGAGTTGATAAAATGAATGTACAGTTAATAAAAATGGATGTAGAGTGGATAAAATGGATGTAGAGTAGATAAAATGGATGTAGAGTGGATAAAATGGATGTAGAGTTGATAAAATGGATGTAGAGTTAATAAAATTGGATGTAGAGTGGATAAAATGGATGTAGAGTTGATAAAAATGGATGTAGAGTGGATAAAAATGGATGTAGATTGGATAAAATGGATGTAGAGTGGATAAAAATGGATGTAGAGTATATAAATTGGATGTAGAGTATATAAAATGGATGTAGAGTGGATAAAAATGGATGTAGAGTGGATAAAAATGGATGTCGAGTGGATAAAATGGATGTAGAGTGGATAAAAATGGATGTAGAGTGGATAAAATGGATGTATAGTTGATAAAAATGGATGTAGAGTGGATAAAATGGATGTAGAGTGGATAAAATGGATGTAGAGTTAATAAAATTGATGTAGAGTGGAAATAATGGATGTAGAGAGGATAAAATGGATGTAGAGTGAATAAAATGGATGTAGAGTTCATAAAAATGGATGTAGAGTGGATAAAATGGATGTAGAGTGGATAAAATGGATGTAGAGTGCATAAAAATGGATGTTGAGTGGATAAAATGGATGTAGAGTGGATAAAATGGATGAAAAGTGGATAAAAATTTTATGTAGAGTGGATAAAATGGATGTAGAGTGGATAAAATGGATGTAGAGTGGATAAAATGGATGTAGAGTGGATAAAATGGATGTAGAGTGGATAAAAAAGGATGTAGAGTGGATAAAATGGATGTAGAATGAATAAAATGGATGTAAAGTGAATAAAAATGGATGTAGAGTGGATAAAATGGATGTAGAGAGGATAAAATGCATGTAGAGTGGATAAAATGGATGTAGAGTGGATAAAATGGATGTAGAGTGGATAAAAATGGATTTAGAGTGGATATAATGGATGTAGAATAGATAAAAATGGATGTAGTGTGGATAAAATGGATGTAGAGTGGATAAAAATGGATGTAGAGTGGATAAAATGGATGTAGAGTGGATAAAATGGATGTAGAGTGGATAAAAATGGATGTAGATTGGATAAAATGGATGTAGAGTTAATAAAAATGGATGTAGAGTGGATAAAATGGATGTAGAGTTGATAAAAATGGATGTAGAGTGGATAAAAATGGATGTAGATTGGATAAAATGGATGTAGAGTTGATCAAATGAATGTACAGTTAATAAAAATGGATGTAGAGTGGATAAAAATGGATGTAGAGTGGATAAAATGGATGTAGAGTTGATAAAATGGATGTAAAGTGGATAAAATGGATGTAAATTGGATAAAATGGATGTAGAGTTGATAAAATGGATGTAAAGTGGATAAAATGGATGTAGAGTTAATAAAATTGGATGTAGAGTGGATAAAATGAATGTACAGTTAATAAAAATGGATGTAGAGTGGATAAAAATGGATGTAGAGTGGATAAAATGGATGTAGAGTTGATAAAATGGATGTAAAGTGGATAAAATGGATGTAGAGTTAATAAAATTGGATGTAGAGTGGATAAAATGGATGTAGAGTTAATAAAAATGGATGTAGAGTGGATATAATGGATGTAGAGAGGATAAAATGGATGTGGAGTGGATAACAATGGATGTAGAGTGGATAAAATGGATGTAGAGTGGATAAAATGGATGTAGAGTTGATGAAATGGATGTAAAGTGGATAAAATGGATGTAGAGTTAATAAAATTGGATGTAGAGTGGATAAAATGGATGTAGAGTTGATAAAAATGGATGTAGAGTGGATAAAAATGGATGTAGATTGGATAAAATGGATGTAGAGTGGATAAAAATGGATGTAGATTATATAAATTGTATGTAGAGTATATAAAATGGATGTAGAGTGGATAAAAATGGATGTAGAGTGGTTAAAATGGATGTAGAGTGGATAAAAATGGATGTAGAGTTGATAAAATGGATGTAAAGTGGATAAAATGGATGTAGAGTTAATAAAATTGGATGTAGAGTGGATAAAATGGATGTAGAGTTGATAAAAATGGATGTAGAGTGGATAAAAATGGATGTAGATTGGATAAAATGGATGTAGAGTGGATAAAAATGGATGTCGAGTGGATAAAATGGATGTAGAGTGGATAAAAATGGATGTAGATTGGATAAAATGGATGTAGAGTTAATTAAAATGGATGTAGAGTGGATAAAAATGGATGTCGAGTGGATAAAATGGATGTAGAGTGGATAAAAATGGATGTAGATTGGATAAAATGGTTGTAGAGTGGATAAAAATGTATGTAGAGTATATACATTGGATGTAGAGTATATAAAATGGATGTAGAGTGGATAAAAATGGATGTCGAGTGGATAAAATGGATGTAGAGTGGATAAAAATGAATGTAGAGTGGATAAAATGGATGTAGAGTTGATAAAAATGGATGTAGAGTGGATAAAATGGATGTAGAGTAGATAAAATGGATGTAGAGTGGATAAAATGGATGTAGAGTTGATAAAATGGATGTAGAGTTAATAAAATTGGATGTAGAGTGGATAAAATGGATGTAGAGTTGATAAAAATGGATGTAGAGTGGATAAAAATGGATGTAGATTGGATAAAATGGATGTAGAGTGGATAAAAATGGATGTAGAGTATATAAATTGGATGTAGATTATATAAAATGGATGTAGAGTGGATAAAAATGGATGTCGAGTGGATAAAATGGATGTAGAGTGGATAAAAATGGATGTAGAGTGGATAAAATGGATGTATAGTTGATAAAAATGGATGTAGAGTGGATAAAATGGATGTAGAGTGGATAAAATGGATGTAGAGTTAATAAAATTGATGTAGAGTGGAAATAATGAATGTAGAGAGGATAAAATGGATGTAGAGTGAATAAAATGGATGTAGAGTTCATAAAAATGGATGTAGAGTGGATAAAATGGATGTAGAGTGGATAAAATGTATGTAGAGTGCATAAAAATGGATGTTGAGTGGATAAAATGGATGTAGAGTGGATAAAATGGATGAAAAGTGGATAAAAATTTTATGTAGAGTGGATAAAATGGATGTAGAGTGGATAAAATGGATGTAGAGTGGATAAAATGGATGTAGAGTGGATAAAATGGATGTAGAGTGGATAAAAAAGGATGTAGAGTGGATAAAATGGATGTAGAATGAATAAAATGGATGTAAAGTGAATAAAAATGGATGTAGAGTGGATAAAATGGATGTAGAGAGGATAAAATGCATGTAGAGTGGATAAAATGGATGTAGAGTGGATAAAATGGATGTAGAGTGGATAAAAATGGATTTAGAGTGGATATAATGGATGTAGAATAGATAAAAATGGATGTAGTGTGGATAAAATGGATGTAGAGTGGATAAAAATGGATGTAGAGTGGATAAAATGGATGTAGAGTGGATAAAATGGATGTAGAGTGGATAAAAATGGATGTAGATTGGATAAAATGGATGTAGAGTTAATAAAAATGGATGTAGAGTGGATAAAATGGATGTAGAGTTGATAAAAATGGATGTAGAGTGGATAAAAATGGATGTAGATTGGATAAAATGGATGTAGAGTTGATCAAATGAATGTACAGTTAATAAAAATGGATGTAGAGTGGATAAAAATGGATGTAGAGTGGATAAAATGGATGTAGAGTGGATAAAATGGATGTAGAGTGGATAAAATGGATGTAGAGTTAATAAAATTGGATGTAGAGTGGATAAAATGGATGTAGAGTTGATAAAAATGGATGTAGAGTGGATAAAAATGGATGTAGATTGGATAAAATGGATGTAGAGTTGATAAAATGGATGTAAAGTGGATAAAATGGATGTAGAGTTAATAAAATTGGATGTAGAGTGGATAAAATGAATGTACAGTTAATAAAAATGGATGTAGAGTGGATAAAAATGGATGTAGAGTGGATAAAATGGATGTAGAGTTGATAAAATGGATGTAAAGTGGATAAAATGGATGTAGAGTGGATAAAATGGATGTAGAGTTAATAAAATTGATGTAGAGTGGAAATAATGGATGTAGAGAGGATAAAATGGATGTAGAGTGAATAAAATGGATGTAGAGTTCATAAAAATGGATGTAGAGTGGATAAAATGGATGTAGAGTGGATAAAATGGATGTAGAGTGCATAAAAATGGATGTTGAGTGGATAAAATGGATGTAGAGTGGATAAAATGGATGAAAAGTGGATAAAAATTTTATGTAGAGTGGATAAAATGGATGTAGAGTGGATAAAATGGATGTAGAGTGGATAAAATGGATGTAGAGTGGATAAAATGGATGTAGAGTGGATAAAATGGATGTAGAGTGGATAAAAAAGGATGTAGAGTGGATAAAATGGATGTAGAATGAATAAAATGGATGTAAAGTGAATAAAAATGGATGTAGAGTGGATAAAATGGATGTAGAGAGGATAAAATGCATGTAGAGTGGATAAAATGGATGTAGAGTGGATAAAATGGATGTAGAGTGGATAAAAATGGATTTAGAGTGGATATAATGGATGTAGAATAGATAAAAATGGATGTAGTGTGGATAAAATGGATGTAGAGTGGATAAAAATGGATGTAGAGTGGATAAAATGGATGTAGAGTGGATAAAATGGATGTAGAGTGGATAAAAATGGATGTAGATTGGATAAAATGGATGTAGAGTTAATAAAAATGGATGTAGAGTGGATAAAATGGATGTAGAGTTGATAAAAATGGATGTAGAGTGGATAAAAATGGATGTAGATTGGATAAAATGGATGTAGAGTTGATCAAATGAATGTACAGTTAATAAATATGGATGTAGAGTGGATAAAAATGGATGTAGAGTGGATAAAATGGATGTAGAGTTGATAAAATGGATGTAAAGTGGATAAAATGGATGTAGAGTTAATAAAATTGGATGTAGAGTGGATAAAATGGATGTAGAGTTGATAAAAATGGATGTAGAGTGGATAAAAATGGATGTAGATTGGATAAAATGGATGTAGAGTTGATAAAATGGATGTAAAGTGGATAAAATGGATGTAGAGTTAATAAAATTGGATGTAGAGTGGATAAAAATGGATGTAGAGTGGATAAAATGGATGTAGAGTTGATAAAATGGATGTAAAGTGGATAAAATGGATGTAGAGTTAATAAAATTGGATGTAGAGTGGATAAAATGGATGTAGAGTTAATAAAAATGGATGTAGAGTGGATATAATGGATGTAGAGAGGATAAAATGGATGTGGAGTGGATAACAATGGATGTAGAGTGGATAAAATGGATGTAGAGTGGATAAAATGGATGTAGAGTTGATGAAATGGATGTAAAGTGGATAAAATGGATGTAGAGTTAATAAAATTGGATGTAGAGTGGATAAAATGGATGTAGAGTTGATAAAAATGGATGTAGAGTGGATAAAAATGGATGTAGATTGGATAAAATGGATGTAGAGTGGATAAAAATGGATGTAGAGTATATAAATTGTATGTAGAGTATATAAAATGGATGTAGAGTGGATAAAAATGGATGTAGAGTGGATAAAATGGATGTAGAGTGGATAAAAATGGATGTAGAGTTGATAAAATGGATGTAAAGTGGATAAAATGGATGTAGAGTTAATAAAATTGGATGTAGAGTGGATAAAATGGATGTAGAGTTGATAAAAATGGATGTAGAGTGGATAAAAATGGATGTAGATTGGATAAAATGGATGTAGAGTGGATAAAAATGGATGTCGAGTGGATAAAATGGATGTAGAGTGGATAAAAATGGATGTAGATTGGATAAAATGGTTGTAGAGTGGATAAAAATGTATGTAGAGTATATACATTGGATGTAGAGTATATAAAATGGATGTAGAGTGGATAAAAATGGATGTCGAGTGGATAAAATGGATGTAGAGTGGATAAAAATGAATGTAGAGTGGATAAAATGGATGTAGAGTTGATAAAAATGGATGTAGAGTGGATAAAATGGATGTAGAGTAGATAAAATGGATGTAGAGTGGATAAAATGGATGTAGAGTTGATAAAATGGATGTAGAGTTAATAAAATTGGATGTAGAGTGGATAAAATGGATGTAGAGTTGATAAAAATGGATGTAGAGTGGATAAAAATGGATGTAGATTGGATAAAATGGATGTAGAGTGGATAAAAATGGATGTAGAGTATATAAATTGGATGTAGAGTATATAAAATGGATGTAGAGTGGATAAAAATGGATGTCGAGTGGATAAAATGGATGTAGAGTGGATAAAAATGGATGTAGAGTGGATAAAATGGATGTATAGTTGATAAAAATGGATGTAGAGTGGATAAAATGGATGTAGAGTGGATAAAATGGATGTAGAGTTAATAAAATTGATGTAGAGTGGAAATAATGGATGTAGAGAGGATAAAATGGATGTAGAGTGAATAAAATAGATGTAGAGTTCATAAAAATGGATGTAGAGTGGATAAAATGGATGTAGAGTGGATAAAATGGATGTAGAGTGCATAAAAATGGATGTTGAGTGGATAAAATGGATGTAGAGTGGATAAAATGGATGAAAAGTGGATAAAAATTTTATGTAGAGTGGATAAAATGGATGTAGAGTGGATAAAATGGATGTAGAGTGGATAAAATGGATGTAGAGTGGATAAAATGGATGTAGAGTGGATAAAAAAGGATGTAGAGTGGATAAAATGGATGTAGAATGAATAAAATGGATGTAAAGTGAATAAAAATGGATGTAGAGTGGATAAAATGGATGTAGAGAGGATAAAATGCATGTAGAGTGGATAAAATGGATGTAGAGTGGATAAAATGGATGTAGAGTGGATAAAAATGGATTTAGAGTGGATATAATGGATGTAGAATAGATAAAAATGGATGTAGTGTGGATAAAATGGATGTAGAGTGGATAAAAATGGATGTAGAGTGGATAAAATGGATGTAGAGTGGATAAAATGGACGTAGAGTGGATAAAAATGGATGTAGATTGGATAAAATGGATGTAGAGTTAATAAAAATGGATGTAGAGTGGATAAAATGGATGTAGAGTTGATAAAAATGGATGTAGAGTCGATAAAAATGGATGTAGATTGGATAAAATGGATGTAGAGTTGATCAAATGAATGTACAGTTAATAAAAATGGATGTAGAGTGGATAAAAATGGATGTAGAGTGGATAAAATGGATGTAGAGTTGATAAAATGGATGTAAAGTGGATAAAATGGATGTAGAGTTAATAAAATTGGATGTAGAGTGGATAAAATGGATGTAGAGTTGATAAAAATGGATGTAGAGTGGATAAAAATGGATGTAGATTGGATAAAATGGATGTAGAGTTGATAAAATGGATGTAAAGTGGATAAAATGGATGTAGAGTTAATAAAATTGGATGTAAGTGGATAAAATGAATGTACAGTTAATAAAAATGGATGTAGAGTGGATAAAAATGGATGTAGAGTGGATAAAATGGATGTAGAGTTGATAAAATGGATGTAAAGTGGATAAAATGGATGTAGAGTTAATAAAATTGGATGTAGAGTGGATAAAATGGATGTAGAGTTAATAAAAATGGATGTCGAGTGGATATAATGGATGTAGAGAGGATAAAATGGATGTGGAGTGGATAAAAATGGATGTAGAGTGGATAAAATGGATGTAGAGTGGATAAAATGGATGTAGAGTTGATGAAATGGATGTAAAGTGGATAAAATGGATGTAGAGTTAATAAAATTGGATGTAGAGTGGATAAAATGGATGTAGAGTTGATAAAAATGGATGTAGAGTGGATAAAAATGGATGTAGATTGGATAAAATGGATGTAGAGTGGATAAAAATGGATGTAGAGTATATAAATTGGATGTAGAGTATATAAAATGGATGTAGAGTGGATAAAAATGGATGTAGAGTGGATAAAATGGATGTAGAGTGGATAAAAATGGATGTAGAGTTGATAAAATGGATGTAAAGTGGATAAAATGGATGTAGAGTTAATAAAATTGGATGTAGAGTGGATAAAATGGATGTAGAGTTGATAAAAATGGATGTAGAGTGGATAAAAATGGATGTAGATTGGATAAAATGGATGTAGAGTGGATAAAAATGGATGTAGATTGGATAAAATGGTTGTAGAGTGGATAAAAATGGATGTAGATTGGATAAAATGGATGTAGAGTGGATAAAAATGGATGTAGATTGGATAAAATGGTTGTAGAGTGGATAAAAATGTATGTAGAGTATATACATTGGATGTAGAGTATATAAAATGGATGTAGAGTGGATAAAAATGGATGTCGAGTGGATAAAATGGATGTAGAGTGGATAAAAATGAATGTAGAGTGGATAAAATGGATGTAGAGTTGATAAAAATGGATGTAGAGTGGATAAAATGGATGTAGAGTAGATAAAATGGATGTAGAGTGGATAAAATGGATGTAGAGTTGATAAAATGGATGTAGAGTTAATAAAATTGGATGTAGAGTGGATAAAATGGATGTAGAGTTGATAAAAATGGATGTAGAGTGGATAAAAATGGATGTAGATTGGATAAAATGGATGTAGAGTGGATAAAAATGGATGTAGAGTATATAAATTGGATGTAGAGTATATAAAATGGATGTAGAGTGGATAAAAATGGATGTCGAGTGGATAAAATGGATGTAGAGTGGATAAAAATGGATGTAGAGTGGATAAAAATGGATGTAGATTGGATAAAATGGATGTAGAGTGGATAAAAATGGATGTAGAGTATATAAATTGTATGTAGAGTATATAAAATGGATGTAGAGTGGATAAAAATGGATGTAGAGTGGATAAAATGGATGTAGAGTGGATAAAAATGGATGTAGAGTTGATAAAATGGATGTAAAGTGGATAAAATGGATGTAGAGTTAATAAAATTGGATGTAGAGTGGATAAAATGGATGTAGAGTTGATAAAAATGGATGTAGAGTGGATAAAAATGGATGTAGATTGGATAAAATGGATGTAGAGTGGATAAAAATGGATGTCGAGTGGATAAAATGGATGTAGAGTGGATAAAAATGGATGTAGATTGGATAAAATGGATGTAGAGTTAATAAAAATGGATGTAGAGTGGATAAAATGGATGTATAGTTGATAAAAATGGATGTAGAGTGGATAAAAATGGATGTAGATTGGATAAAATGGATGTAGAGTGGATAAAAATGGATGTAGAGTATATAAATTGGATGTAGAGTATATAAAATGGATGTAGAGTGGATAAAAATGGATGTCGAGTGGATAAAATGGATGTAGAGTGGATAAAAATGGATGTAGATTGGATAAAATGGTTGTAGAGTGGATAAAAATGTATGTAGAGTATATACATTGGATGTATAGTATATAAAATGGATGTAGAGTGGATAAAAATGGATGTCGAGTGGATAAAATGGATGTAGAGTGGATAAAAATGGATGTAGAGTGGATAAAATGGATGTAGAGTTGATAAAATGGATGTAAAGTGGATAAAATGGATGTAGAGTTAATAAAATTGGATGTAGAGTGGATAAAAATGGATGTAGAGTGGATAAAAATGGATGTCGAGTGGATAAAATGGATGTAGAGTGGATAAAATGGATGTAGAGTGGATAAAAATGGATGTAGAGTGGATAAAATGGATGTAGAGTTGATAAAATGGATGTAAAGTGGATAAAATGGATGTAGAGTTAATAAAATTGGATGTAGAGTGGATAAAATGGATGTAGAGTTAATAAAATTGGATGTAGAGTGGATAAAATGAATGTACAGTTAATAAAAATAGATGTAGAGTGGATAAAAATGGATGTAGAGTGGATAAAATGGATGTAGAGTTGATAAAATGGATGTAAAGTGGATAAAAATGGATGTAGAGTGGATAAAATGGATGTAGAGTTGATAAAATGAATGTACAGTTAATAAAAATGGATGTAGAGTGGATAAAAATGGATGTAGAGTGGATAAAATGGATGTAGAGTTGATAAAATGGATGTAAAGTGGATAAAATGGATGTAGAGTTAATAAAATTGGATGTAGAGTGGATAAAATGGATGTAGAGTTGATAAAAATGGATGTAGAGTGGATAAAGATGGATGTCGAGTGGATAAAATGGATGTAGAGTAGATAAAAATGGATGTAGATTGGATAAAATGGATGTAGAGTTAATAAAAATGGATGTAGAGTGGATAAAATGGATGTAGAGTTGATAAAAATGGATGTAGAGTGGATAAAAATGGATGTAGATTGGATAAAATGGATGTAGAGTTGATAAAATGAATGTACAGTTAATAAAAATGGATGTAGAGTGGATAAAAATGGATGTAGAGTGGATAAAATGGATGTAGAGTTGATAAAATGGATGTAAATTGGATAAAATGGATGTAGAGTTAATAAAATTGGATGTAGAGTGGATAAAATGGATGTAGAGTTGATAAAAATGG
Organism: Pemphredon lugubris; assembly: GCA_933228935.1. NCBI lineage: Eukaryota > Metazoa > Arthropoda > Insecta > Hymenoptera > Crabronidae > Pemphredon > Pemphredon lugubris. The sequence continues at coordinate 50,833,833 of OW121816.1, forward strand.
ATGTAGAGTGGATAAAAATGGATGTAGATTGGATAAAATGGATGTAGAGTTGATAAAATGGATGTAAAGTGGATAAAATGGATGTAGAGTTAATAAAATTGGATGTAGAGTGGATAAAATGAATGTACAGTTAATAAAAATGGATGTAGAGTGGATAAAAATGGATGTAGAGTGGATAAAATGGATGTAGAGTTGATAAAATGGATGTAAAGTGGATAAAATGGATGTAGAGTTAATAAAATTGGATGTAGAGTAGATAAAATGGATGTAGAGTTAATAAAAATGGATGTAGAGTGGATATAATGGATGTAGAGAGGATAAAATGGATGTGGAGTGGATAACAATGGATGTAGAGTGGATAAAATGGATGTAGAGTGGATAAAATGGATGTAGAGTTGATAAAATGGATGTAAAGTGGATAAAATGGATGTAGAGTTAATAAAATTGGGTGTAGAGTGGATAAAATGGATGTAGAGTTGATAAAAATGGATGTAGAGCGGATAAAAATGGATGTAGATTGGATAAAATGGATGTAGAGTGGATAAAAATGGATGTAGAGTATATAAATTGTATGTAGAGTATATAAAATGGATGTAGAGTGGATAAAAATGGATGTAGAGTGGATAAAATGGATGTAGAGTTGATAAAATGAATGTACAGTTAATAAAAATGGATGTAGAGTGGATAAAAATGGATGTAGAGTGGATAAAATGGATGTAGAGTTGATAAAATGGATGTAAAGTGGATAAAATGGATGTAGAGTTAATAAAATTGGATGTAGAGTGGATAAAATGGATGTAGAGTTGATAAAAATGGATGTAGAGTGGATAAAGATGGATGTCGAGTGGATAAAATGGATGTAGAGTAGATAAAAATGGATGTAGATTGGATAAAATGGATGTAGAGTTAATAAAAATGGATGTAGAGTGGATAAAATGGATGTAGAGTTGATAAAAATGGATGTAGAGTGGATAAAAATGGATGTAGATTGGATAAAATGGATGTAGAGTTGATAAAATGAATGTACAGTTAATAAAAATGGATGTAGAGTGGATAAAAATGGATGTAGAGTGGATAAAATGGATGTAGAGTTGATAAAATGGATGTAAATTGGATAAAATGGATGTAGAGTTAATAAAATTGGATGTAGAGTGGATAAAATGGATGTAGAGTTGATAAAAATGGATGTAGAGTGGATAAAAATGGATGTAGATTGGATAAAATGGATGTAGAGTGGATAAAATGGATGTAAAGTGGATAAAATGGATTTAGAGTTAATAAAATTGGATGTAGAGTGGATAAAATGAATGTACAGTTAATAAAAATGGATGTAGAGTGGATAAAAATGGATGTAGAGTGGATAAAATGGATGTAGAGTTGATAAAATGGATGTAAAGTGGATAAAATGGATGTAGAGTTAATAAAATTGGATGTAGAGTAGATAAAATGGATGTAGAGTTAATAAAAATGGATGTAGAGTGGATATAATGGATGTAGAGAGGATAAAATGGATGTGGAGTGGATAACAATGGATGTAGAGTGGATAAAATGGATGTAGAGTGGATAAAATGGATGTAGAGTTGATAAAATGGATGTAAAGTGGATAAAATGGATGTAGAGTTAATAAAATTGGGTGTAGAGTGGATAAAATGGATGTAGAGTTGATAAAAATGGATGTAGAGCGGATAAAAATGGATGTAGATTGGATAAAATGGATGTAGAGTGGATAAAAATGGATGTAGAGTATATAAATTGTATGTAGAGTATATAAAATGGATGTAGAGTGGATAAAAATGGATGTAGAGTGGATAAAATGGATGTAGAGTGGATAAAAATGGATGTAGAGTTGATAAAATGGATGTAAAGTGGATAAAATGGATGTAGAGTTAATAAAATTGGATGTAGAGTGGATAAAATGGATGTAGAGTTGATAAAAATGGATGTAGAGTGGATAAAAATGGATGTAGATTGGATAAAATGGATGTAGAGTGGATAAAAATGGATGTCGAGTGGATAAAATGGATGTAGAGTGGATAAAAATGGATGTAGATTGGATAAAATGGTTGTAGAGTGGATAAAAATGTATGTAGAGTATATACATTGGATGTAGAGTATATAAAATGGATGTAGAGTGGATAAAAATGGATGTCGAGTGGATAAAATGGATGTAGAGTGGATAAAAATGAATGTAGAGTGGATAAAATGGATGTAGAGTTGATAAAAATGGATGTAGAGTGGATAAAATGGATGTAGAGTAGATAAATGGATGTAGAGTGGATAAAATGGATGTAGAGTTGATAAAATGGATGTAGAGTTAATAAAATTGGATGTAGAGTGGATAAAATGGATGTAGAGTTGATAAAAATGGATGTAGAGTGGATAAAAATGGATGTAGATTGGATAAAATGGATGTAGAGTGGATAAAAATGGATGTAGAGTATATAAATTGGATGTAGAGTATATAAAATGGATGTAGAGTGGATAAAAATGGATGTAGAGTGGATAAAAATGGATGTCGAGTGGATAAAATGGATGTAGAGTGGATAAAAATGGATGTAGAGTGGATAAAATGGATGTATAGTTGATAAAAATGGATGTAGAGTGGATAAAATGGATGTAGAGTGGATAAAATGGATGTAGAGTTAATAAAATTGATGTAGAGTGGAAATAATGGATGTAGAGTGGATAAAATGGATGTAGAGTGAATAAAATGGATGTAGAGTTCATAAAAATGGATGTAGAGTGGATAAAATGGATGTAGAGTGGATAAAATGGATGTAGAGTGCATAAAAATGGATGTTGAGTGGATAAAATGGATGTAGAGTGGATAAAATGGATGAAAAGTGGATAAAAATTTTATGTAGAGTGGATAAAATGGATGTAGAGTGGATAAAATGGATGTAGAGTGGATAAAATGGATGTAGAGTGGATAAAATGGATGTAGAGTGGATAAAAAAGGATGTAGAGTGGATAAAATGGATGTAGAATGAATAAAATGGATGTAAAGTGAATAAAAATGGATGTAGAGTGGATAAAATGGATGTAGAGAGGATAAAATGCATGTAGAGTGGATAAAATGGATGTAGAGTGGATAAAATGGATGTAGAGTGGATAAAAATGGATTTAGAGTGGATATAATGGATGTAGAATAGATAAAAATGGATGTAGTGTGGATAAAATGGATGTAGAGTGGATAAAAATGGATGTAGAGTGGATAAAATGGATGTAGAGTGGATAAAATGGATGTAGAGTGGATAAAAATGGATGTAGATTGGATAAAATGGATGTAGAGTTAATAAAAATGGATGTAGAGTGGATAAAATGGATGTAGAGTGGATAAAAATGGATGTAGAGTGGATAAAAATGGATGTAGAGTGGATAAAATGGATGTAGAGTTGATCAAATGAATGTACAGTTAATAAAAATGGATGTAGAGTGGATAAAAATGGATGTAGAGTGGATAAAATGGATGTAGAGTTGATAAAATGGATGTAAAGTGGATAAAATGGATGTAGATTGGATAAAATGGATGTAGAGTTGATAAAATGGATGTAAAGTGGATAAAATGGATGTAGAGTTAATAAAATTGGATGTAGAGTGGATAAAATGAATGTACAGTTAATAAAAATGGATGTAGAGTGGATAAAAATGGATGTAGAGTGGATAAAATGGATGTAGAGTTGATAAAATGGATGTAAAGTGGATAAAATGGATGTAGAGTTAATAAAATTGGATGTAGAGTGGATAAAATGGATGTAGAGTTAATAAAAATGGATGTAGAGTGGATATAATGGATGTAGAGAGGATAAAATGGATGTGGAGTGGATAACAATGGATGTAGAGTGGATAAAATGGATGTAGAGTGGATAAAATGGATGTAGAGTTGATGAAATGGATGTAAAGTGGATAAAATGGATGTAGAGTTAATAAAATTGGATGTAGAGTGGATAAAATGGATGTAGAGTTGATAAAAATGGATGTAGAGTGGATAAAAATGGATGTAGATTGGATAAAATGGATGTAGAGTGGATAAAAATGGATGTAGAGTATATAAATTGTATGTAGAGTATATAAAATGGATGTAGAGTGGATAAAAATGGATGTAGAGTGGATAAAATGGATGTAGAGTGGATAAAAATGGATGTAGAGTTGATAAAATGGATGTAAAGTGGATAAAATGGATGTAGAGTTAATAAAATTGGATGTAGAGTGGATAAAAATGGATGTCGAGTGGATAAAATGGATGTAGAGTGGATAAAAATGGATGTAGATTGGATAAAATGGTTGTAGAGTGGATAAAAATGTATGTAGAGTATATACATTGGATGTAGAGTATATAAAATGGATGTAGAGTGGATAAAAATGGATGTCGAGTGGATAAAATGGATGTAGAGTGGATAAAAATGAATGTAGAGTGGATAAAATGGATGTAGAGTTGATAAAAATGGATGTAGAGTGGATAAAATGGATGTAGAGTAGATAAAATGGATGTAGAGTGGATAAAATGGATGTAGAGTGGATAAAAATGGATGTAGATTGGATAAAATGGATGTAGAGTTAATTAAAATGGATGTAGAGTGGATAAAAATGGATGTCGAGTGGATAAAATGGATGTAGAGTGGATAAAAATGGATGTAGATTGGATAAAATGGTTGTAGAGTGGATAAAAATGTATGTAGAGTATATACATTGGATGTAGAGTATATAAAATGGATGTAGAGTGGATAAAAATGGATGTCGAGTGGATAAAATGGATGTAGAGTGGATAAAAATGAATGTAGAGTGGATAAAATGGATGTAGAGTTGATAAAAATGGATGTAGAGTGGATAAAATGGATGTAGAGTAGATAAAATGGATGTAGAGTGGATAAAATGGATGTAGAGTTGATAAAATGGATGTAGAGTTAATAAAATTGGATGTAGAGTGGATAAAATGGATGTAGAGTTGATAAAAATGGATGTAGAGTGGATAAAAATGGATGTAGATTGGATAAAATGGATGTAGAGTGGATAAAAATGGATGTAGAGTATATAAATTGGATGTAGAGTATATAAAATGGATGTAGAGTGGATAAAAATGGATGTCGAGTGGATAAAATGGATGTAGAGTGGATAAAAATGGATGTAGAGTGGATAAAATGGATGTATAGTTGATAAAAATGGATGTAGAGTGGATAAAATGGATGTAGAGTTAATAAAATTGATGTAGAGTGGAAATAATGGATGTAGAGAGGATAAAATGGATGTAGAGTGAATAAAATGGATGTAGAGTTCATAAAAATGGATGTAGAGTGGATAAAATGGATGTAGAGTGGATAAAATGGATGAAAAGTGGATAAAAATTTTATGTAGAGTGGATAAAATGGATGTAGAGTGGATAAAATGGATGTAGAGTGGATAAAATGGATGTAGAGTGGATAAAATGGATGTAGAGTGGATAAAAAAGGATGTAGAGTGGATAAAATGGATGTAGAATGAATAAAATGGATGTAAAGTGAATAAAAATGGATGTAGAGTGGATAAAATGGATGTAGAGAGGATAAAATGCATGTAGAGTGGATAAAATGGATGTAGAGTGGATAAAATGGATGTAGAGTGGATAAAAATGGATTTAGAGTGGATATAATGGATGTAGAATAGATAAAAATGGATGTAGTGTGGATAAAATGGATGTAGAGTGGATAAAAATGGATGTAGAGTGGATAAAATGGATGTAGAGTGGATAAAATGGATGTAGAGTGGATAAAAATGGATGTAGATTGGATAAAATGGATGTAGAGTTAATAAAAATGGATGTAGAGTGGATAAAATGGATGTAGAGTTGATAAAAATGGATGTAGAGTGGATAAAAATAGATGTAGATTGGATAAAATGGATGTAGAGTTGATCAAATGAATGTACAGTTAATAAAAATGGATGTAGAGTGGATAAAAATGGATGTAGAGTGGATAAAATAGATGTAGAGTTGATAAAATGGATGTAAAGTGGATAAAATGGATGTAGAGTTAATAAAATTGGATGTAGAGTGGATAAAATGGATGTAGAGTTGATAAAAATGGATGTAGAGTGGATAAAAATGGATGTAGATTGGATAAAATGGATGTAGAGTTAATAAAATTGGATGTAGAGTGGATAAAATGAATGTACAGTTAATAAAAATGGATGTAGAGTGGATAAAAATGGATGTAGAGTGGATAAAATGGATGTAGAGTTGATAAAATGGATGTAAAGTGGATAAAATGGATGTAGAGTTAATAAAATTGGATGTAGAGTGGATAAAATGGATGTAGAGTTAATAAAAATGGATGTAGAGTGGATATAATGGATGTAGAGAGGATAAAATGGATGTGGAGTGGATAACAATGGATGTAGAGTGGATAAAATGGATGTAGAGTGGATAAAATGGATGTAGAGTTGATGAAATGGATGTAAAGTGGATAAAATGGATGTAGAGTTAATAAAATTGGATGTAGAGTGGATAAAATGGATGTAGAGTTGATAAAAATGGATGTAGAGTGGATAAAAATGGATGTAGATTGGATAAAATGGATGTAGAGTGGATAAAAATGGATGTAGAGTATATAAATTGTATGTAGAGTATATAAAATGGATGTAGAGTGGATAAAAATGGATGTAGAGTGGATAAAATGGATGTAGAGTGGATAAAAATGGATGTAGAGTTGATAAAATGGATGTAAAGTGGATAAAATGGATGTAGAGTTAATAAAATTGGATGTAGTGTGGATAAAATGGATGTAGAGTGGATAAAAATGGATGTAGAGTGGATAAAAATGGATGTAGATTGGATAAAATGGTTGTAGAGTGGATAAAAATGTATGTAGAGTATATACATTGGATGTAGAGTATATAAAATGGATGTAGAGTGGATAAAAATGGATGTCGAGTGGATAAAATGGATGTAGAGTGGATAAAAATGAATGTAGAGTGGATAAAATGGATGTAGAGTTGATAAAAATGGATGTAGAGTGGATAAAATGGATGTAGAGTAGATAAAATGGATGTAGAGTGGATAAAATGGATGTAGAGTTGATAAAATGGATGTAGAGTTAATAAAATTGGATGTAGAGTGGATAAAATGGATGTAGAGTTGATAAAAATGGATGTAGAGTGGATAAAAATGGATGTAGATTGGATAAAATGGATGTAGAGTGGATAAAAATGGATGTAGAGTATATAAATTGGATGTAGAGTATATAAAATGGATGTAGAGTGGATAAAAATGGATGTCGAGTGGATAAAATGGATGTAGAGTGGATAAAAATGGATGTAGAGTGGATAAAATGGATGTATAGTTGATAAAAATGGATGTAGAGTGGATAAAATGGATGTAGAGTGGATAAAATGGATGTAGAGTTAATAAAATTGATGTAGAGTGGAAATAATGGATGTAGAGAGCATAAAATGGATGTAGAGTGAATAAAATGGATGTAGAGTTCATAAAAATGGATGTAGAGTGGATAAAATGGATGTAGAGTGGATAAAATGGATGTAGAGTGCATAAAAATGGATGTTGAGTGGATAAAATGGATGTAGAGTGGATAAAATGGATGAAAAGTGGATAAAAATTTTATGTAGAGTGGATAAAATGGATGTAGAGTGGATAAAATGGATGTAGAGTGGATAAAATGGATGTAGAGTGGATAAAATGGATGTAGAGTGGATAAAAAAGGATGTAGAGTGGATAAAATGGATGTAGAATGAATAAAATGGATGTAAAGTGAATAAAAATGGATGTAGAGTGGATAAAATGGATGTAGAGAGGATAAAATGCATGTAGAGTGGATAAAATGGATGTAGAGTGGATAAAATGGATGTAGAGTGGATAAAAATGGATTTAGAGTGGATATAATGGATGTAGAATAGATAAAAATGGATGTAGTGTGGATAAAATGGATGTAGAGTGGATAAAAATGGATGTAGAGTGGATAAAATGGATGTAGAGTGGATAAAATGGATGTAGAGTGGATAAAAATGGATGTAGATTGGATAAAATGGATGTAGAGTTAATAAAAATGGATGTAGAGTGGATAAAATGGATGTAGAGTTGATAAAAATGGATGTAGAGTGGATAAAAATGGATGTAGATTGGATAAAATGGATGTAGAGTTGATCAAATGAATGTACAGTTAATAAAAATGGATGTAGAGTGGATAAAAATGGATGTAGAGTGGATAAAATGGATGTAGAGTTGATAAAATGGATGTAAAGTGGATAAAATGGATGTAGAGTTAATAAAATTGGATGTAGAGTGGATAAAATGGATGTAGAGTTGATAAAAATGGATGTAGAGTGGATAAAAATGGATGTAGATTGGATAAAATGGATGTAGAGTTGATAAAATGGATGTAAAGTGGATAAAATGGATGTAGAGTTAATAAAATTGGATGTAAGTGGATAAAATGAATGTACAGTTAATAAAAATGGATGTAGAGTGGATAAAAATGGATGTAGAGTGGATAAAATGGATGTAGAGTTGATAAAATGGATGTAAAGTGGATAAAATGGATGTAGAGTTAATAAAATTGGATGTAGAGTGGATAAAATGGATGTAGAGTTAATAAAAATGGATGTAGAGTGGATATAATGGATGTAGAGAGGATAAAATGGATGTGGAGTGGATAACAATGGATGTAGAGTGGATAAAATGGATGTAGAGTGGATAAAATGGATGTAGAGTTGATGAAATGGATGTAAAGTGGATAAAATGGATGTAGAGTTAATAAAATTGGATGTAGAGTGGATAAAATGGATGTAGAGTTGATAAAAATGGATGTAGAGTGGATAAAAATGGATGTAGAGTTAATAAAATTGGATGTAGAGTGGATAAAATGGATGTAGAGTGGATAAAATGGATGTAGAGTGGATAAAAATGGATGTAGAGTTAATAAAATTGGATGTAGAGTTGATGAAATGGATGTAAAGTGGATAAAATGGATGTAGAGTTAATAAAATTGGATGTAGAGTGGATAAAATGGATGTAGAGTTGATAAAAATGGATGTAGAGTGGATAAAAATGGATGTAGATTGGATAAAATGGATGTAGAGTGGATAAAAATGGATGTAGAGTATATAAATTGTATGTAGAGTATATAAAATGGATGTAGAGTGGATAAAAATGGATGTAGAGTGGATAAAATGGATGTAGAGTGGATAAAAATGGATGTAGAGTTGATAAAATGGATGTAAAGTGGATAAAATGGATGTAGAGTTAATAAAATTGGATGTAGTGTGGATAAAATGGATGTAGAGTGGATAAAAATGGATGTAGATTGGATAAAATGGTTGTAGAGTGGATAAAAATGTATGTAGAGTATATACATTGGATGTAGAGTATATAAAATGGATGTAGAGTGGATAAAAATGGATGTCGAGTGGATAAAATGGATGTAGAGTGGATAAAAATGAATGTAGAGTGGATAAAATGGATGTAGAGTTGATAAAAATGGATGTAGAGTGGATAAAATGGATGTAGAGTAGATAAAATGGATGTAGAGTGGATAAAATGGATGTAGAGTTGATAAAATGGATGTAGAGTTAATAAAATTGGATGTAGAGTGGATAAAATGGATGTAGAGTTGATAAAAATGGATGTAGAGTGGATAAAAATGGATGTAGATTGGATAAAATGGATGTAGAGTGGATAAAAATGGATGTAGAGTATATAAATTGGATGTAGAGTATATAAAATGGATGTAGAGTGGATAAAAATGGATGTCGAGTGGATAAAATGGATGTAGAGTGGATAAAAATGGATGTAGAGTGGGTAAAAATGGATGTAGATTGGATAAAATGGATGTAGAGTGGATAAAAATGGATGTAGAGTATATAAATTGTATGTAGAGTATATAAAATGGATGTAGAGTGGATAAAAATGGATGTAGAGTGGATAAAATGGATGTAGAGTGGATAAAAATGGATGTAGAGTTGATAAAATGGATGTAAAGTGGATAAAATGGATGTAGAGTTAATAAAATTGGATGTAGAGTGGATAAAATGGATGTAGAGTTGATAAAAATGGATGTAGAGTGGATAAAAATGGATGTAGATTGGATAAAATGGATGTAGAGTGGATAAAAATGGATGTCGAGTGGATAAAATGGATGTAGAGTGGATAAAAATGGATGTAGATTGGATAAAATGGATGTAGAGTTAATAAAAATGGATGTAGAGTGGATAAAATGGATGTATAGTTGATAAAAATGGATGTAGAGTGGATAAAAATGGATGTAGATTGGATAAAATGGATGTAGAGTGGATAAAAATGGATGTAGAGTATATAAATTGGATGTAGAGTATATAAAATGGATGTAGAGTGGATAAAAATGGATGTCGAGTGGATAAAATGGATGTAGAGTGGATAAAAATGGATGTAGATTGGATAAAATGGTTGTAGAGTGGATAAAAATGTATGTAGAGTATATACATTGGATGTATAGTGTATAAAATGGATGTAGAGTGGATAAAAATGGATGTCGAGTGGATAAAATGGATGTAGAGTGGATAAAAATGGATGTAGAGTGGATAAAATGGATGTAGAGTTGATAAAATGGATGTAAAGTGGATAAAATGGATGTAGAGTTAATAAAATTGGATGTAGAGTGGATAAAAATGGATGTAGAGTGGATAAAAATGGATGTCGAGTGGATAAAATGGATGTAGAGTGGATAAAATGGATGTAGAGTGGATAAAAATGGATGTAGAGTGGATAAAATGGATGTAGAGTTGATAAAATGGATGTAAAGTGGATAAAATGGATGTAGAGTTAATAAAATTGGATGTAGAGTGGATAAAATGGATGTAGAGTTAATAAAATTGGATGTAGAGTGGATAAAATGAATGTACAGTTAATAAAAATGGATGTAGAGTGGATAAAAATGGATGTAGAGTGGATAAAATGGATGTAGAGTTGATAAAATGGATGTAAAGTGGATAAAATGGATGTAGAGTTAATAAAATTGGATGTAGAGTGGATAAAAATGGATGTAGAGTGGATAAAAATGGATGTCGAGTGGATAAAATGGATGTAGAGTGGATAAAATGGATGTAGAGTGGATAAAAATGGATGTAGAGTGGATAAAATGGATGTAGAGTTGATAAAATGGATGTAAAGTGGATAAAATGGATGTAGAGTTAATAAAATTGGATGTAGAGTGGATAAAATGGATGTAGAGTTGATAAAAATGGATGTAGAGTGGATAAAAATGGATGTAGATTGGATAAAATAGATGTAGAGTTGATAAAATGAATGTAAAGTGGATAAAATGGATGTAGAGTTAATAAAATTGGATGTAGAGTGGATAAAATGAATGTACAGTTAATAAAAATGGATGTAGAGTGGATAAAAATGGATGTAGAGTGGATAAAATGGATGTAGAGTTGATAAAATGGATGTAAAGTGGATAAAATGGATGTAGAGTTAATAAAATTGGATGCAGAGTGGATAAAATGGATGTAGAGTTAATAAAAATGGATGTAGAGTGGATATAATGGATGTAGAGAGGATAAAATGGATGTGGAGTGGATAACAATGGATGTAGAGTGGATAAAATGTATGTAGAGTGGATAAAAGGGATGTAGAGTTGATAAAATGGATGTAAAGTGGATAAAATGGATGTAGAGTTAATAAAATTGGATGTAGAGTGGATAAAATGAATGTACAGTTAATAAAAATGGATGTAGAGTGGATATAATGGATGTAGAGAGGATAAAATGGATGTGGAGTGGATAACAATGGATGTAGAGTGGATAAAGTGGATGTAGAGTGGATAAAATGGATGTAGAGTTGATAAAATGGATGTAAAGTGGATAAAATGGATGTAGAGTTAATAAAATTGGATGTAGAGTGGATAAAATGGATGTAGAGTTGATAAAAATGGATGTAGAGTGGATAAAAATGGATGTAGATTGGATAAAATGGATGTAGAGTGGATAAAAATGGATGTAGAGTTTATAAATTGGATGTAAAGTATATAAAATGGATGTAGAGTGGATAAAAATGGATGTAGATTGGATAAAATGGATGTAGAGTTAATAAAAATGGATGTAGAGTGGATAAAATGGATGTAGAGTTGATAAAAATGGATGTAGAGTGGATAAAAATGGATGTAGATTGGATAAAATGGATGTAGAGTTGATAAAATGAATGTACAGTTAATAAAAATGGATGTAGAGTGGATAAAAATGGATGTAGAGTGGATAAAATGGATGTAGAGTTGATAAAATGGATGTAAAGTGGATAAAATGGATGTAGAGTTAATAAAATTGGATGTAGAGTGGATAAAATGGATGTAGAGTTAATAAAAATGGATGTAGAGTGGATATAATGGATGTAGAGAGGATAAAATGGATGTGGAGTGGATAACAATGGATGTAGAGTGGATAAAATGGATGTAGAGTGGATAAAATGGATGTAGAGTTGATAAAATGGATGTAAAGTGGATAAAATGGATGTAGAGTTAATAAAATTGGATGTAGAGTGGATAAAATGGATGTAGAGTTGATAAAAATGGATGTAGAGTGGATAAAAATGGATGTAGATTGGATAAAATGGATGTACAGTGGATAAAAATGGATGTAGAGTATATAAATTGTATGTAGAGTATATAAAATGGATGTAGAGTGGATAAAAATGGATGTAGAGTGGATAAAATGGATGTAGAGTGGATAAAAATGGATGTAGAGTTGATAAAATGGATGTAAAGTGGATAAAATGGATGTAGAGTTAATAAAATTGGATGTAGAGTGGATAAAATGGATGTAGAGTTGATAAAAATGGATGTAGAGTGGATAAAAATGGATGTAGATTGGATAAAATGGATGTAGAGTGGATAAAAATGGATGTCGAGTGGATAAAATGGATGTAGAGTGGATAAAAATGGATGTAGATTGGATAAAATGGATGTAGAGTTAATAAAAATGGATGTAGAGTGGATAAAATGGATGTATAGTTGATAAAAATGGATGTAGAGTGGATAAAAATGGATGTAGATTGGATAAAATGGATGTAGAGTGGATAAAAATGGATGTAGAGTATATAAATTGGATGTAGAGTATATAAAATGGATGTAGAGTGGATAAAAATAGATGTCGAGTGGATAAAATGGATGTAGAGTGGATAAAAATGGATGTAGATTGGATAAAATGGTTGTAGAGTGGATAAAAATGTATGTAGAGTATATACATTGGATGTATAGTATATAAAATGGATGTAGAGTGGATAAAAATGGATGTCGAGTGGATAAAATGGATGTAGAGTGGATAAAAATGGATGTAGAGTGGATAAAATGGATGTAGAGTTGATAAAAATGGATGTAGAGTGGATAAAATGGATGTAGAGTAGATAAAATGGATGTAGAGTGGATAAAATGGATGTAGAGTTGATAAAATGGATGTAGAGTTATAAAATTGGATGTAGAGTGGATAAAATGGATGTAGAGTTGATAAAAATGGATGTAGAGTGGATAAAAATGGATGTAGATTGGATAAAATGGATGTAGAGTGGATAAAAATGGATGTAGAGTATATAAATTTGATGTAGAGTATATAAAATGGATGTAGAGTGGATAAAAATGGATGTCGAGTGGATAAAATGGATGTAGAGTGGATAAAAATGGATGTAGAGTGGATAAAATGGATGTAGAGTTGATAAAATGAATGTACAGTTAATAAAAATGGATGTAGAGTGGATAAAAATGGATGTAGAGTGGATAAAATGGATGTAGAGTTGATAAAATGGATGTAAAGTGGATAAAATGGATGTAGAGTTAATAAAATTGGATGTAGAGTGGATAAAATGGATGTAGAGTTGATAAAAATGGATGTAGAGTGGATAAAAATGGATGTCGAGTGGATAAAATGGATGTAGAGTGGATAAAAATGGATGTAGATTGGATAAAATGGATGTAGAGTTAATAAAAATGGATGCAGAGTGGATAAAATGGATGTAGAGTTGATAAAAATGGATGTAGAGTGGATAAAAATGGATGTAGATTGGATAAAATGGATGTAGAGTTGATAAAATGAATGTACAGTTAATAAAAATGGATGTAGAGTGGATAAAAATGGATGTAGAGTGGATAAAATGGATGTAGAGTTGATAAAATGGATGTAAAGTGGATAAAATGGATGTAGAGTTAATAAAATTGGATGTAGAGTGGATAAAATGGATGTAGAGTTGATAAAAATGGATGTAGAGTGGATAAAAATGGATGTAGATTGGATAAAATGGATGTAGAGTTGATAAAATGGATGTAAAGTGGATAAAATGGATGTAGAGTTAATAAAATTGGATGTAGAGTGGATAAAATGAATGTACAGTTAATAAAAATGGATGTAGAGTGGATAAAAATGGATGTAGAGTGGATAAAATGGATGTAGAGTTGATAAAATGGATGTAAAGTGGATAAAATGGATGTAGAGTTGATAAAATTGGATGTAGAGTGGATAAAATGGATGTAGAGTTAATAAAAATGGATGTAGAGTGGATATAATGGATGTAGAGAGGATAAAATGGATGTGGAGTGGATAACAATGGATGTAGAGTGGATAAAATGGATGTAGAGTGGATAAAATGGATGTAGAGTTGATAAAATGGATGTAAAGTGGATAAAATGGATGTAGAGTTAATAAAATTGGATGTAGAGTGGATAAAATGGATGTAGAGTTGATAAAAATGGATGTAGAGCGGATAAAAATGGATGTAGATTGGATAAAATGGATGTAGAGTGGATAAAAATGGATGTAGAGTATATAAATTGTATGTAGAGTATATAAAATGGATGTAGAGTGGATAAAAATGGATGTAGAGTGGATAAAATGGATGTAGAGTGGATAAAAATGGATGTAGAGTTGATAAAATGGATGTAAAGTGGATAAAATGGATGTAGAGTTAATAAAATTGGATGTAGAGTGGATAAAATGGATGTAGAGTTGATAAAAATGGATGTAGAGTGGATAAAAATGGATGTAGATTGGATAAAATGGATGTAGAGTGGATAAAAATGGATGTCGAGTGGATAAAATGGATGTAGAGTGGATAAAAATGGATGTAGATTGGATAAAATGGTTGTAGAGTGGATAAAAATGTATGTAGAGTATATACATTGGATGTAGAGTATATAAAATGGATGTAGAGTGGATAAAAATGGATGTCGAGTGGATAAAATGGATGTAGAGTGGATAAAAATGAATGTAGAGTGGATAAAATGGATGTAGAGTTGATAAAAATGGATGTAGAGTGGATAAAATGGATGTAGAGTAGATAAAATGGATGTAGAGTGGATAAAATGGATGTAGAGTTGATAAAATGGATGTAGAGTTAATAAAATTGGATGTAGAGTGGATAAAATGGATGTAGAGTTGATAAAAATGGATGTAGAGTGGATAAAAATGGATGTAGATTGGATAAAATGGATGTAGAGTGGATAAAAATGAATGTAGAGTGGATAAAATGGATGTAGAGTTGATAAAAATGGATGTAGAGTGGATAAAAATGGATGTAGAGTATATAAATTGGATGTAGAGTATATAAAATGGATGTAGAGTGGATAAAAATGGATGTCGAGTGGATAAAATGGATGTAGAGTGGATAAAAATGGATGTAGAGTGGATAAAATGGATGTATAGTTAATAAAAATGGATGTAGAGTGGATAAAATGGATGTAGAGTGGATAAAATGGATGTAGAGTTAATAAAATTGTTGTAGAGTGGAAATAATGGATGTAGAGAGGATAAAATGGATGTAGAGTGAATAAAATGGATGTAGAGTTCATAAAAATGGATGTAGAGTGGATAAAATGGATGTAGAGTGCATAAAAATGGATGTTGAGTGGATAAAATGGATGTAGAGTGGATAAAATGGATGAAAAGTGGATAAAAATTTTATGTAGAGTGGATAAAATGGATGTAGAGTGGATAAAATGGATGTAGAGTGGATAAAATGGATGTAGAGTGGATAAAATGGATGTAGAGAGGATAAAATGCATGTAGAGTGGATAAAATGGATGTAGAGTGGATAAAATGGATGTAGAGTGGATAAAAATGGATTTAGAGTGGATATAATGGATGTAGAATAGATAAAAATGGATGTAGTGTGGATAAAATGGATGTAGAGTGGATAAAAATGGATGTAGAGTGGATAAAATGGATGTAGAGTGGATAAAATGGATGTAGAGTGGATAAAAATGGATGTAGAGTGGATAAAATGGATGTAGAGTTAATAAAAATGAATGTAGAGTGGATATAATGGATGTAGAGAGGATAAAATGGATGTGGAGTGGATAACAATGGATGTAGAGTGGATAAAATGGATGTAGAGTGGATAAAATGGATGTAGAGTTGATAAAATGGATGTAAAGTGGATAAAATGGATGTAGAGTTAATAAAATTGGATGTAGAGTGGATAAAATGGATGTAGAGTTGATAAAAATGGATGTAGAGCGGATAAAAATGGATGTAGATTGGATAAAATGGATGTAGAGTGGATAAAAATGGATGTAGAGTATATAAATTGTATGTAGAGTATATAAAATGGATGTAGAGTGGATAAAAATGGATGTAGAGTGGATAAAATGGATGTAGAGTGGATAAAAATGGATGTAGAGTTGATAAAATGGATGTAAAGTGGATAAAATGGATGTAGAGTTAATAAAATTGGATGTAGAGTGGATAAAATGGATGTAGAGTTGATAAAAATGGATGTAGAGTGGATAAAAATGGATGTAGATTGGATAAAATGGATGTAGAGTGGATAAAAATGGATGTCGAGTGGATAAAATGGATGTAGAGTGGATAAAAATGGATGTAGATTGGATAAAATGGTTGTAGAGTGGATAAAAATGTATGTAGAGTATATACATTGGATGTAGAGTATATAAAATGGATGTAGAGTGGATAAAAATGGATGTCGAGTGGATAAAATGGATGTAGAGTGGATAAAAATGAATGTAGAGTGGATAAAATGGATGTAGAGTTGATAAAAATGGATGTAGAGTGGATAAAATGGATGTAGAGTAGATAAAATGGATGTAGAGTGGATAAAATGGATGTAGAGTTGATAAAATGGATGTAGAGTTAATAAAATTGGATGTAGAGTGGATAAAATGGATGTAGAGTTGATAAAAATGGATGTAGAGTGGATAAAAATGGATGTAGATTGGATAAAATGGATGTAGAGTGGATAAAAATGAATGTAGAGTGGATAAAATGGATGTAGAGTTGATAAAAATGGATGTAGAGTGGATAAAAATGGATGTAGAGTATATAAATTGGATGTAGAGTATATAAAATGGATGTAGAGTGGATAAAAATGGATGTCGAGTGGATAAAATGGATGTAGAGTGGATAAAAATGGATGTAGAGTGGATAAAATGGATGTATAGTTAATAAAAATGGATGTAGAGTGGATAAAATGGATGTAGAGTGGATAAAATGGATGTAGAGTTAATAAAATTGATGTAGAGTGGAAATAATGGATGTAGAGAGGATAAAATGGATGTAGAGTGAATAAAATGGATGTAGAGTTCATAAAAATGGATGTAGAGTGGATAAAATGGATGTAGAGTGCATAAAAATGGATGTTGAGTGGATAAAATGGATGTAGAGAGGATAAAATGCATGTAGAGTGGATAAAATGGATGTAGAGTGGATAAAATGGATGTAGAGTGGATAAAAATGGATTTAGAGTGGATATAATGGATGTAGAATAGATAAAAATGGATGTAGTGTGGATAAAATGGATGTAGAGTGGATAAAAATGGATGTAGAGTGGATAAAATGGATGTAGAGTGGATAAAATGGATGTAGAGTGGATAAAAATGGATGTAGATTGGATAAAATGGATGTAGAGTTAATAAAAATGGATGTAGAGTGGATAAAATGGATGTAGAGTTGATAAAAATGGATGTAGAGTGGATAAAAATGGATGTAGATTGGATAAAATGGATGTAGAGTTGATCAAATGAATGTACAGTTAATAAAAATGGATGTAGAGTGGATAAAAATGGATGTAGAGTTGATAAAATGGATGTAGAGTTGATAAAATGGATGTAAAGTGGATAAAATGGATGTAGAGTTAATAAAATTGGATGTAGAGTGGATAAAATGGATGTAGAGTTGATAAAAATGGATGTAGAGTGGATAAAAATGGATGTAGATTGGATAAAATGGATGTAGAGTTGATAAAATGGATGTAAAGTGGATAAAATGGATGTAGAGTTAATAAAATTGGATGTAGAGTGGATAAAATGAATGTACAGTTAATAAAAATGGATGTAGAGTGGATAAAAATGGATGTAGAGTGGATAAAATGGATGTAGAGTTGATAAAATGGATGTAAAGTGGATAAAATGGATGTAGAGTTAATAAAATTGGATGTAGAGTGGATAAAATGGATGTAGAGTTAATAAAAATGGATGTAGAGTGGATATAATGGATGTAGAGAGGATAAAATGGATGTGGAGTGGATAACAATGGATGTAGAGTGGATAAAATGGATGTAGAGTGGATAAAATGGATGTAGAGTTGATGAAATGGATGTAAAGTGGATAAAATGGATGTAGAGTTAATAAAATTGGATGTAGAGTGGATAAAATGGATGTAGAGTTGATAAAAATGGATGTAGAGTGGATAAAAATGGATGTAGATTGGATAAAATGGATGTAGAGTGGATAAAAATGGATGTAGAGTATATAAATTGTATGTAGAGTATATAAAATGGATGTAGAGTGGATAAAAATGGATGTAGAGTGGATAAAATGGATGTAGAGTGGATAAAAATGGATGTAGAGTTGATAAAATGGATGTAAAGTGGATAAAATGGATGTAGAGTTAATAAAATTGGATGTAGAGTGGATAAAATGGATGTAGAGTTGATAAAAATGGATGTAGAGTGGATAAAAATGGATGTAGATTGGATAAAATGGATGTAGAGTGGATAAAAATGGATGTCGAGTGGATAAAATGGATGTAGAGTGGATAAAAATGGATGTAGATTGGATAAAATGGATGTAGAGTTAATAAAAATGGATGTAGAGTGGATAAAAATGGATGTCGAGTGGATAAAATGGATGTAGAGTGGATAAAAATGGATGTAGATTGGATAAAATGGTTGTAGAGTGGATAAAAATGTATGTAGAGTATATACATTGGATGTAGAGTATATAAAATGGATGTAGAGTGGATAAAAATGGATGTCGAGTGGATAAAATGGATGTAGAGTGGATAAAAATGAATGTAGAGTGGATAAAATGGATGTAGAGTTGATAAAAATGGATGTAGATTGGATAAAATGGATGTAGAGTGGATAAAAATGGATGTAGAGTATATAAATTGGATGTAGAGTATATAAAATGGATGTAGAGTGGATAAAAATGGATGTCGAGTGGATAAAATGGATGTAGAGTGGATAAAAATGGATGTAGAGTGGATAAAATGGATGTATAGTTGATAAAAATGGATGTAGAGTGGATAAAATGGATGTAGAGTGGATAAAATGGATGTAGAGTTAATAAAATTGATGTAGAGTGGAAATAATGGATGTAGAGAGGATAAAATGGATGTAGAGTGAATAAAATGGATGTAGAGTTCATAAAAATGGATGTAGAGTGGATAAAATGGATGTAGAGTGGATAAAATGGATGTAGAGTGCATAAAAATGGATGTTGAGTGGATAAAATGGATGTAGAGTGGATAAAATGGATGAAAAGTGGATAAAAATTTTATGTAGAGTGGATAAAATGGATGTAGAGTGGATAAAATGGATGTAGAGTGGATAAAATGGATGTAGAGTGGATAAAAAAGGATGTAGAGTGGATAAAATGGATGTAGAATGGATAAAATGGATGTAAAGTGAATAAAAATGGATGTAGAGTGGATAAAATGGATGTAGAGAGGATAAAATGCATGTAGAGTGGATAAAATGGATGTAGTGTGGATAAAATGGATGTAGAGTGGATAAAAATGGATGTAGAGTGGATAAAATGTATGTAGAGTGGATAAAATGGATGTAGAGTGGATAAAAATGGATGTAGATTGGATAAAATGGATGTAGAGTTAATAAAAATGGATGTAGAGTGGATAAAATGGATGTAGAGTTGATAAAAATGGATGTAGAGTGGATAAAAATGGATGTAGATTGGATAAAATGGATGTAGAGTTGATCAAATGAATGTTCAGTTAATAAAAATGGATGTAGAGTGGATAAAAATGGATGTAGAGTGGATAAAATAGATGCAGAGTTGATAAAATGGATGTAAAGTGGATAAAATGGATGTAGAGTTAATAAAATTGGATGTAGAGTGGATAAAATGGATGTAGAGTTGATAAAAATGGATGTAGAGTGGATAAAAATGGATGTAGATTGGATAAAATGGATGTAGAGTTGATAAAATGGATGTAAAGTGGATAAAATGGATGTAGAGTTAATAAAATTGGATGTAGAGTGGATAAAATGAATGTACAGTTAATAAAAATGGATGTAGAGTGGATAAAAATGGATGTAGAGTGGATAAAATGGATGTAGAGTTGATAAAATGGATGTAAAGTGGATAAAATGGATGTAGAGTGGATAAAATGGATGTAGAGTTAATAAAATTGATGTAGAGTGGAACTAATGGATGTAGAGAGGATAAAATGGATGTAGAGTGAATAAAATGGATGTAGAGTTCATAAAAATGGATGTAGAGTGGATAAAATGGATGTAGAGTGGATAAAATGGATGTAGAGTGCATAAAAATGGATGTTGAGTGGATAAAATGGATGTAGAGTGGATAAAATGGATGAAAAGTGGATAAAAATTTTATGTAGAGTGGATAAAATGGATGTAGAGTGGATAAAATGGATGTAGAGTGGATAAAATGGATGTAGAGTGGATACAATGAATGTAGAGTGGATAAAAAAGGATGTAGAGTGGATAAAATGGATGTAGAATTAATAAAATGGATGTAAAGTGAATAAAAATGGATGTAGAGTGGATAAAATGGATGTAGAGAGGATAAAATGCATGTAGAGTGGATAAAATGGATGTGGAGTGGATAAAATGGATGTAGAGTGGATAAAAATGGATTTAGAGTGGATATAATGGATGTAGAATAGATAAAAATGGATGTAGTGTGGATAAAATGGATGTAGAGTGGATAAAAATGGATGTAGAGTGGATAAAATGGATGTAGAGTGGATAAAATGGATGTAGAGTGGATAAAAATGGATGTAGATTGGATAAAATGGATGTAGAGTTAATAAAAATGGATGTAGAGTGGATAAAATGGATGTAGAGTTGATAAAAATGGATGTAGAGTGGATAAAAATGGATGTAGATTGGATAAAATGGATGTAGAGTTGATCAAATGAATGTACAGTTAATAAAAATGGATGTAGAGTGGATAAAAATGGATGTAGAGTGGATAAAATGGATGTAGAGTTGATAAAATGGATGTAAAGTGGATAAAATGGATGTAGAGTTAATAAAATTGGATGTAGAGTGGATAAAATGGATGTAGAGTTGATAAAAATGGATGTAGAGTGGATAAAAATGGATGTAGATTGGATAAAATGGATGTAGAGTTGATAAAATGGATGTAAAGTGGATAAAATGGATGTAGAGTTAATAAAATTGGATGTAGAGTGGATAAAATGAATGTACAGTTAATAAAAATGGATGTAGAGTGGATAAAAATGGATGTAGAGTGGATAAAATGGATGTAGAGTTGATAAAATGGATGTAAAGTGGATAAAATGGATGTAGAGTTAATAAAATTGGATGTAGAGTGGATAAAATGGATGTAGAGTTAATAAAAATGGATGTAGAGTGGATATAATGGATGTAGAGAGGATAAAATGGATGTGGAGTGGATAACAATGGATGTAGAGTGGATAAAATGGATGTAGAGTGGATAAAATGGATGTAGAGTTGATGAAATGGATGTAAAGTGGATAAAATGGATGTAGAGTTAATAAAATTGGATGTAGAGTGGATAAAATGGATGTAGAGTTGATAAAAATGGATGTAGAGTGGATAAAAATGGATGTAGATTGGATAAAATGGATGTAGAGTGGATAAAAATGGATGTAGAGTATATAAATTGTATGTAGAGTATATAAAATGGATGTAGAGTGGATAAAAATGGATGTAGAGTGGATAAAATGGATGTAGAGTGGATAAAAATGGATGTAGAGTTGATAAAATGGATGTAAAGTGGATAAAATGGATGTAGAGTTAATAAAATTGGATGTAGAGTGGATAAAATGGATGTAGAGTTGATAAAAATGGATGTAGAGTGGATAAAAATGGATGTAGATTGGATAAAATGGATGTAGAGTGGATAAAAATGGATGTAGAGTGGATAAAATGGATGTAGAGTGGATAAAAATGGATGTAGATTGGATAAAATGGTTGTAGAGTGGATAAAAATGTATGTAGAGTATATACATTGGATGTAGAGTATGTAAAATGGATGTAGAGTGGATAAAAATGGATGTCGAGTGGATAAAATGGATGTAGAGTGGATAAAAATGAATGTAGAGTGGATAAAATGGATGTAGAGTTGATAAAAATGGATGTAGAGTGGATAAAATGGATGTAGAGTAGATAAAATGGATGTAGAGTGGATAAAATGGATGTAGAGTTGATAAAATGGATGTAGAGTTAATAAAATTGGATGTAGAGTGGATAAAATGGATGTAGAGTTGATAAAAATGGATGTAGAGTGGATAAAAATGGATGTAGATTGGATAAAATGGATGTAGAGTGGATAAAAATGGATGTAGAGTATATAAATTGGATGTAGAGTATATAAAATGGATGTAGAGTGGATAAAAATGGATGTCGAGTGGATAAAATGGATGTAGAGTGGATAAAAATGGATGTAGAGTGGATAAAATGGATGTATAGTTGATAAAAATGGATGTAGAGTGGATAAAATGGATGTAGAGTGGATAAAATGGATGTAGAGTTAATAAAATTGATGTAGAGTGGAAATAATGGATGTAGAGAGGATAAAATGGATGTAGAGTGGATAAAATGGATGTAGAGTTCATAAAAATGGATGTAGAGTGGATAAAATGGATGTAGAGTGGATAAAATGGATGTAGAGTGCATAAAAATGGATGTTGAGTGGATAAAATGGATGTAGAGTGGATAAAATGGATGAAAAGTGGATAAAAATTTTATGTAGAGTGGATAAAATGGATGTAGAGTGGATAAAATGGATGTAGAGTGGATAAAATGGATGTAGAGTGGATAAAATGGATGTAGAGTGGATAAAATGGATGTAGAGTGGATAAAAAAGGATGTAGAGTGGATAAAATGGATGTAGAATGAATAAAATGGATGTAAAGTGAATAAAAATGGATGTAGAGTGGATAAAATGGATGTGGAGTGGATAAAATGCATGTAGAGTGGATAAAATGGATGTAGAGTGGATAAAATGGATGTAGAGTGGATAAAAATGGATTTAGAGTGGATATAATGGATGTAGAATAGATAAAAATGGATGTAGTGTGGATAAAATGGATGTAGAGTGGATAAAAATGGATGTAGAGTGGATAAAATGGATGTAGAGTGGATAAAATGGATGTAGAGTGGATAAAAATGGATGTAGATTGGATAAAATGGATGTAGAGTTAATAAAAATGGATGTAGAGTGGATAAAATGGATGTAGAGTTGATAAAAATGGATGTAGAGTGGATAAAAATGGATGTAGATTGGATAAAATGGATGTAGAGTTGATCAAATGAATGTACAGTTAATAAAAATGGATGTAGCGTGGATAAAAATGGATGTAGAGTGGATAAAATGGATGTAGAGTTGATAAAATGGATGTAAAGTGGATAAAATGGATGTAGAGTTAATAAAATTGGATGTAGAGTGGATAAAATGGATGTAGAGTTGATAAAAATGGATGTAGAGTGGATAAAAATGGATGTAGATTGGATAAAATGGATGTAGAGTTGATAAAATGGATGTAAAGTGGATAAAATGGATGTAGAGTTAATAAAATTGGATGTAGAGTGGATAAAATGAATGTACAGTTAATAAAAATGGATGTAGAGTGGATAAAAATGGATGTAGAGTGGATAAAATGGATGTAGAGTTGATAAAATGGATGTAGAGTGGATAAAATGGATGTAGAGTTAATAAAAATGGATGTAGAGTGGATAAAATGGATGTAGAGTTAATAAAAATGGATGTAGAGTGGATATAATGGATGTAGAGAGGATAAAATGGATGTGGAGTGGATAACAATGGATGTAGAGTGGATAAAATGGATGTCGAGTGGATAAAATGGATGTAGAGTGGATAAAAATGGATGTAGATTGGATAAAATGGATGTAGAGTTAATAAAAATGGATGTAGAGTGGATAAAAATGGATGTCGAGTGGATAAAATGGATGTAGAGTGGATAAAAATGGATGTAGATTGGATAAAATGGATGTAGAGTGGATAAAAATGGATGTAGAGTATATAAATTGGATGTAGAGTATATAAAATGGATGTAGAGTGGATAAAAATGGATGTCGAGTGGATAAAATGGATGTAGAGTGGATAAAAATGAATGTAGAGTGGATAAAATGGATGTAGAGTTGATAAAAATGGATGTAGAGTGGATAAAATGGATGTAGAGTAGATAAAATGGATGTAGAGTGGATAAAATGGATGTAGAGTTGATAAAATGGATGTAGAGTTAATAAAATTGGATGTAGAGTGGATAAAATGGATGTAGAGTTGATAAAAATGGATGTAGAGTGGATAAAAATGGATGTAGATTGGATAAAATGGATGTAGAGTGGATAAAAATGGATGTAGAGTATATAAATTGGATGTAGAGTATATAAAATGGATGTAGAGTGGATAAAAATGGATGTCGAGTGGATAAAATGGATGTAGAGTGGATAAAAATGGATGTAGAGTGGATAAAATGGATGTATAGTTGATAAAAATGGATGTAGAGTGGATAAAATGGATGTAGAGTGGATAAAATGGATGTAGAGTTAATAAAATTGATGTAGAGTGGAAATAATGGATGTAGAGAGGATAAAATGGATGTAGAGTGAATAAAATGGATGTAGAGTTCATAAAAATGGATGTAGAGTGGATAAAATGGATGTAGAGTGGATAAAATGGATGTAGAGTGCATAAAAATGGATGTTGAGTGGATAAAATGGATGTAGAGTGGATAAAATGGATGAAAAGTGGATAAAAATTTTATGTAGAGTGGATAAAATGGATGTAGAGTGGATAAAATGGATGTAGAGTGGATAAAATGGATGTAGAGTGGATAAAATGGATGTAGAGTGGATAAAAAAGGATGTAGAGTGGATAAAATGGATGTAGAATGAATAAAATGGATGTAAAGTGAATAAAAATGGATGTAGAGTGGATAAAATGGATGTAGAGAGGATAAAATGCATGTAGAGTGGATAAAATGGATGTAGAGTGGATAAAATGGATGTAGAGTGGATAAAAATGGATTTAGAGTGGATATAATGGATGTAGAATAGATAAAAATGGATGTAGTGTGGATAAAATGGATGTAGAGTGGATAAAAATGGATGTAGAGTGGATAAAATGGATGTAGAGTGGATAAAATGGATGTAGAGTGGATAAAATGGATGTAGAGTGGATAAAAATGAATGTAGATTGGATAAAATGGATGTAGAGTTAATAAAAATGGATGTAGAGTGGATAAAATGGATGTAGAGTTGATAAAAATGGATGTAGAGTGGATAAAAATGGATGTAGATTGGATAAAATGGATGTAGAGTTGATCAAATGAATGTACAGTTAATAAAAATGGATGTAGAGTGGATAAAAATGGATGTAGAGTGGATAAAATGGATGTAGAGTTGATAAAATGGATGTAAAGTGGATAAAAATGGATGTAGAGTGGATATAATGGATGTAGAGAGGATAAAATGGATGTGGAGTGGATAACAATGGATGTAGAGTGGATAAAATGGATGTAGAGTGGATAAAATGGATGTAGAGTTGATGAAATGGATGTAAAGTGGATAAAATGGATGTAGAGTTAATAAAATTGGATGTAGAGTGGATAAAATGGATGTAGAGTTGATAAAAATGGATGTAGAGTGGATAAAAATGGATGTAGATTGGATAAAATGGATGTAGAGTGGATAAAAATGGATGTAGAGTATATAAATTGTATGTAGAGTATATAAAATGGATGTAGAGTGGATAAAAATGGATGTAGAGTGGATAAAATGGATGTAGAGTGGATAAAAATGGATGTAGAGTTGATAAAATGGATGTAAAGTGGATAAAATGGATGTAGAGTTAATAAAATTGGATGTAGAGTGGATAAAATGGATGTAGAGTTGATAAAAATGGATGTAGAGTGGATAAAAATGGATGTAGATTGGATAAAATGGATGTAGAGTGGATAAAAATGGATGTCGAGTGGATAAAATGGATGTAGAGTGGATAAAAATGGATGTAGATTGGATAAAATGGTTGTAGAGTGGATAAAAATGTATGTAGAGTATATACATTGGATGTAGAGTATATAAAATGGATGTAGAGTGGATAAAAATGGATGTCGAGTGGATAAAATGGATGTAGAGTGGATAAAATGGATGTAGAGTGGATAAAATGGATGTAGAGTGGATAAAAATGGATGTAGATTGGATAAAATGGATGTAGAGTTAATAAAAATGGATGTAGAGTGGATAAAATGGATGTAGAGTTGATAAAAATGGATGTAGAGTGGATAAAAATGGATGTAGATTGGATAAAATGGATGTAGAGTTGATCAAATGAATGTACAGTTAATAAAAATGGATGTAGAGTGGATAAAAATGGATGTAGAGTGGATAAAATGGATGTAGAGTTGATAAAATGGATGTAAAGTGGATAAAATGGATGTAGAGTTAATAAAATTGGATGTAGAGTGGATAAAATGGATGTAGAGTTGATAAAAATGGATGTAGAGTGGATAAAAATGGATGTAGATTGGATAAAATGGATGTAGAGTTGATAAAATGGATGTAAAGTGGATAAAATGGATGTAGAGTTAATAAAATTGGATGTAGAGTGGATAAAATGAATGTACAGTTAATAAAAATGGATGTAGAGTGGATAAAAATGGATGTAGAGTGGATAAAATGGATGTAGAGTTGATAAAATGGATGTAAAGTGGATAAAATGGATGTAGAGTTAATAAAATTGGATGTAGAGTGGATAAAATGGATGTAGAGTTAATAAAAATGGATGTAGAGTGGATATAATGGATGTAGAGAGGATAAAATGGATGTGGAGTGGATAACAATGGATGTAGAGTGGATAAAATGGATGTAGAGTGGATAAAATGGATGTAGAGTTGATGAAATGGATGTAAAGTGGATAAAATGGATGTAGAGTTAATAAAATTGGATGTAGAGTGGATAAAATGGATGTAGAGTTGATAAAAATGGATGTAGAGTGGATAAAAATGGATGTAGATTGGATAAAATGGATGTAGAGTGGATAAAAATGGATGTAGAGTATATAAATTGTATGTAGAGTATATAAAATGGATGTAGAGTGGATAAAAATGGATGTAGAGTGGATAAAATGGATGTAGAGTGGATAAAAATGGATGTAGAGTTGATAAAATGGATGTAAAGTGGATAAAATGGATGTAGAGTTAATAAAATTGGATGTAGAGTGGATAAAATGGATGTAGAGTTGATAAAAATGGATGTAGAGTGGATAAAAATGGATGTAGATTGGATAAAATGGATGTAGAGTTGATAAAATGGATGTAAAGTGGATAAAATGGATGTAGAGTTAATAAAATTGGATGTAGAGTGGATAAAATGGATGTAGAGTTGATAAAAATGGATGTAGAGTGGATAAAAATGGATGTAGATTGGATAAAATGGATGTAGAGTGGATAAAAATGGATGTCGAGTGGATAAAATGGATGTAGAGTGGATAAAAATGGATGTAGATTGGATAAAATGGTTGTAGAGTGGATAAAAATGTATGTAGAGTATATACATTGGATGTAGAGTATGTAAAATGGATGTAGAGTGGATAAAAATGGATGTCGAGTGGATAAAATGGATGTAGAGTGGATAAAAATGAATGTAGAGTGGATAAAATGGATGTAGAGTTGATAAAAATGGATGTAGAGTGGATAAAATGGATGTAGAGTAGATAAAATGGATGTAGAGTGGATAAAATGGATGTAGAGTTGATAAAATGGATGTAGAGTTAATAAAATTGGATGTAGAGTGGATAAAATGGATGTAGAGTTGATAAAAATGGATGTAGAGTGGATAAAAATGGATGTAGATTGGATAAAATGGATGTAGAGTGGATAAAAATGGATGTAGAGTATATAAATTGGATGTAGAGTATATAAAATGGATGTAGAGTGGATAAAAATGGATGTCGAGTGGATAAAATGGATGTAGAGTGGATAAAAATGGATGTAGAGTGGATAAAATGGATGTATAGTTGATAAAAATGGATGTAGAGTGGATAAAATGGATGTAGAGTGGATAAAATGGATGTAGAGTGGATAAAATTGATGTAGAGTGGAAATAATGGATGTAGAGAGGATAAAATGGATGTAGAGTGAATAAAATGGATGTAGAGTTCATAAAAATGGATGTAGAGTGGATAAAATGGATGTAGAGTGGATAAAATGGATGTAGAGTGCATAAAAATGGATGTTGAGTGGATAAAATGGATGTAGAGTGGATAAAATGGATGAAAAGTGGATAAAAATTTTATGTAGAGTGGATAAAATGGATGTAGAGTGGATAAAATGGATGTAGAGTGGATAAAATGGATGTAGAGTGGATAAAATGGATGTAGAGTGGATAAAATGGATGTAGAGTGGATAAAAAAGGATGTAGAGTGGATAAAATGGATGTAGAATGAATAAAATGGATGTAAAGTGAATAAAAATGGATGTAGAGTGGATAAAATGGATGTAGAGAGGATAAAATGCATGTAGAGTGGATAAAATGGATGTAGAGTGGATAAAATGGATGTAGAGTGGATAAAAATGGATTTAGAGTGGATATAATGGATGTAGAATAGATAAAAATGGATGTAGTGTGGATAAAATGGATGTAGAGTGGATAAAAATGGATGTAGAGTGGATAAAATGGATGTAGAGTGGATAAAATGGATGTAGAGTGGATAAAAATGGATGTAGATTGGATAAAATGGATGTAGAGTTAATAAAAATGGATGTAGAGTGGATAAAATGGATGTAGAGTTGATAAAAATGGATGTAGAGTGGATAAAAATGGATGTAGATTGGATAAAATGGATGTAGAGTTGATCAAATGAATGTACAGTTAATAAAAATGGATGTAGCGTGGATAAAAATGGATGTAGAGTGGATAAAATGGATGTAGAGTTGATAAAATGGATGTAAAGTGGATAAAATGGATGTAGAGTTAATAAAATTGGATGTAGAGTGGATAAAATGGATGTAGAGTTGATAAAAATGGATGTAGAGTGGATAAAAATGGATGTAGATTGGATAAAATGGATGTAGAGTTGATAAAATGGATGTAAAGTGGATAAAATGGATGTAGAGTTAATAAAATTGGATGTAGAGTGGATAAAATGAATGTACAGTTAATAAAAATGGATGTAGAGTGGATAAAAATGGATGTAGAGTGGATAAAATGGATGTAGAGTTGATAAAATGGATGTAAAGTGGATAAAATGGATGTAGAGTTAATAAAATTGGATGTAGAGTGGATAAAATGGATGTAGAGTTAATAAAAATGGATGTAGAGTGGATATAATGGATGTAGAGAGGATAAAATGGATGTGGAGTGGATAACAATGGATGTAGAGTGGATAAAATGGATGTCGAGTGGATAAAATGGATGTAGAGTGGATAAAAATGGATGTAGATTGGATAAAATGGATGTAGAGTTAATAAAAATGGATGTAGAGTGGATAAAAATGGATGTCGAGTGGATAAAATGGATGTAGAGTGGATAAAAATGGATGTAGATTGGATAAAATGGTTGTAGAGTGGATAAAAATGTATGTAGAGTATATACATTGGATGTAGAGTATATAAAATGGATGTAGAGTGGATAAAAATGGATGTCGAGTGGATAAAATGGATGTAGAGTGGATAAAAATGAATGTAGAGTGGATAAAATGGATGTAGAGTTGATAAAAATGGATGTAGAGTGGATAAAATGGATGTAGAGTAGATAAAATGGATGTAGAGTGGATAAAATGGATGTAGAGTTGATAAAATGGATGTAGAGTTAATAAAATTGGATGTAGAGTGGATAAAATGGATGTAGAGTTGATAAAAATGGATGTAGAGTGGATAAAAATGGATGTAGATTGGATAAAATGGATGTAGAGTGGATAAAAATGGATGTAGAGTATATAAATTGGATGTAGAGTATATAAAATGGATGTAGAGTGGATAAAAATGGATGTAGAGTGGATAAAATGGATGTAGAGTGGATAAAAATGGATGTAGAGTGGATAAAATGGATGTATAGTTGATAAAAATGGATGTAGAGTGGATAAAATGGATGTAGAGTGGATAAAATGGATGTAGAGTTAATAAAATTGATGTAGAGTGGAAATAATGGATGTAGAGAGGATAAAATGGATGTAGAGTGAATAAAATGGATGTAGAGTTCATAAAAATGGATGTAGAGTGGATAAAATGGATGTAGAGTGGATAAAATGGATGTAGAGTGCATAAAAATGGATGTTGAGTGGATAAAATGGATGTAGAGTGGATAAAATGGATGAAAAGTGGATAAAAATTTTATGTAGAGTGGATAAAATGGATGTAGAGTGGATAAAATGGATGTAGAGTGGATAAAATGGATGTAGAGTGGATAAAATGGATGTAGAGTGGATAAAAAAGGATGTAGAGTGGATAAAATGGATGTAGAATGAATAAAATGGATGTAAAGTGAATAAAAATGGATGTAGAGTGGATAAAATGGATGTAGAGAGGATAAAATGCATGTAGAGTGGATAAAATGGATGTAGAGTGGATAAAATGGATGTAGAGTGGATAAAAATGGATTTAGAGTGGATATAATGGATGTAGAATAGATAAAAATGGATGTAGTGTGGATAAAATGGATGTAGAGTGGATAAAAATGGATGTAGAGTGGATAAAATGGATGTAGAGTGGATAAAATGGATGTAGAGTGGATAAAATGGATGTAGAGTGGATAAAAATGAATGTAGATTGGATAAAATGGATGTAGAGTTAATAAAAATGGATGTAGAGTGGATAAAATGGATGTAGAGTTGATAAAAATGGATGTAGAGTGGATAAAAATGGATGTAGATTGGATAAAATGGATGTAGAGTTGATCAAATGAATGTACAGTTAATAAAAATGGATGTAGAGTGGATAAAAATGGATGTAGAGTGGATAAAATGGATGTAGAGTTGATAAAATGGATGTAAAGTGGATAAAAATGGATGTAGAGTGGATATAATGGATGTAGAGAGGATAAAATGGATGTGGAGTGGATAACAATGGATGTAGAGTGGATAAAATGGATGTAGAGTGGATAAAATGGATGTAGAGTTGATGAAATGGATGTAAAGTGGATAAAATGGATGTAGAGTTAATAAAATTGGATGTAGAGTGGATAAAATGGATGTAGAGTTGATAAAAATGGATGTAGAGTGGATAAAAATGGATGTAGAGTGGATAAAATGGATGTAGAGTGGATAAAAATGGATGTAGAGTATATAAATTGTATGTAGAGTATATAAAATGGATGTAGAGTGGATAAAAATGGATGTAGAGTGGATAAAATGGATGTAGAGTGGATAAAAATGGATGTAGAGTTGATAAAATGGATGTAAAGTGGATAAAATGGATGTAGAGTTAATAAAATTGGATGTAGAGTGGATAAAATGGATGTAGAGTTGATAAAAATGGATGTAGAGTGGATAAAAATGGATGTAGATTGGATAAAATGGATGTAGAGTGGATAAAAATGGATGTCGAGTGGATAAAATGGATGTAGAGTGGATAAAAATGGATGTAGATTGGATAAAATGGTTGTAGAGTGGATAAAAATGTATGTAGAGTATATACATTGGATGTAGAGTATATAAAATGGATGTAGAGTGGATAAAAATGGATGTCGAGTGGATAAAATGGATGTAGAGTGGATAAAAATGAATGTAGAGTGGATAAAATGGATGTAGAGTTGATAAAAATGGATGTAGAGTGGATAAAATGGATGTAGAGTAGATAAAATGGATGTAGAGTGGATAAAATGGATGTAGAGTTGATAAAAATGGATGTAGAGTGGATAAAAATGGATGTAGATTGGATAAAATGGATGTAGAGTGGATAAAAATGGATGTAGAGTATATAAATTGGATGTAGAGTATATAAAATGGATGTAGAGTGGATAAAAATGGATGTCGAGTGGATAAAATGGATGTAGAGTGGATAAAAATGGATGTAGAGTGGATAAAATGGATGTATAGTTGATAAAAATGGATGTAGAGTGGATAAAATGGATGTAGAGTGGATAAAATGGATGTAGAGTTAATAAAATTGATGTAGAGTGGAAATAATGGATGTAGAGAGGATAAAATGGATGTAGAGTGAATAAAATGGATGTAGAGTTCATAAAAATGGATGTAGAGTGGATAAAATGGATGTAGAGTGGATAAAATGGATGTAGAATGAATAAAATGGATGTAAAGTGAATAAAAATGGATGTAGAGTGGATAAAATGGATGTAGAGAGGATAAAATGCATGTAGAGTGGATAAAATGGATGTAGAGTGGATAAAATGGATGTAGAGTGGATAAAAATGGATTTAGAGTGGATATAATGGATGTAGAATAGATAAAAATGGATGTAGTGTGGATAAAATGGATGTAGAGTGGATAAAAATGGATGTAGAGTGGATAAAATGGATGTAGAGTGGATAAAATGGATGTAGAGTGGATAAAAATGGATGTAGATTGGATAAAATGGATGTAGAGTTAATAAAAATGGATGTAGAGTGGATAAAATGGATGTAGAGTTGATAAAAATGGATGTAGAGTGAATAAAAATGGATGTAGATTGGATAAAATGGATGTAGAGTTGATCAAATGAATGTACAGTTAATAAAAATGGATGTAGAGTGGATAAAATGGATGTAGAGTTGATAAAAATGGATGTAGAGTGGATAAAAATGGATGTAGATTGGATAAAATGGATGTAGAGTTGATAAAATGAATGTACAGTTAATAAAAATGGATGTAGAGTGGATAAAAATGGATGTAGAGTGGATAAAATGGATGTAGAGTTGATAAAATGGATGTAAAGTGGATAAAATGGATGTAGAGTTAATAAAATTGGATGTAGAGTGGATAAAATGGATGTAGAGTTGATAAAAATGGATGTAGAGTGGATAAAAATGGATGTAGATTGGATAAAATGGATGTAGAGTTGATAAAATGGATGTAAAGTGGATAAAATGGATGTAGAGTTAATAAAAATGGATGTAGAGTGGATAAAATGAATGTACAGTTAATAAAAATGGATGTAGAGTGGATAAAAATGGATGTAGAGTGGATAAAATGGATGTAGAGTTGATAAAATGGATGTAAAGTGGATAAAATGGATGTAGAGTTAATAAAATTGGATGTAGAGTGGATAAAATGGATGTAGAGTTAATAAAAATGGATGTAGAGTGGATATAATGGATGTAGAGAGGATAAAATGGATGTGGAGTGGATAACAATGGATGTAGAGTGGATAAAATGGATGTAGAGTGGATAAAATGGATGTAGAGTTGATGAAATGGATGTAAAGTGGATAAAATGGATGTAGAGTTAATAAAATTGGATGTAGAGTGGATAAAATGGATGTAGAGTTAATAAAATTGGATGTAGAGTGGATAAAATGGATGTACAGTTAATAAAAATGGATGTAGAGTGGATAAAAATGGATGTAGAGTGGATATAATGGATGTAGAGAGGATAAAATGGATGTGGAGTGGATAACAATGGATGTAGAGTGGATAAAATGGATGTAGAGTGGATAAAATGGATGTAGAGTTGATAAAATGGATGTAAAGTGGATAAAATGGATGTAGAGTTAATAAAATTGGATGTAGAGTGGATAAAATGGATGTAGAGTTGATAAAAATGGATGTAGAGTGGATAAAAATGGATGTAGATTGGATAAAATGGATGTAGAGTGGATAAAAATGGATGTAGAGTATATAAATTGTATGTAGAGTATATAAAATGGATGTAGAGTGGATAAAAATGGATGTAGAGTGGATAAAATGGATGTAGAGTGGATAAAAATGGATGTAGAGTTGATAAAATGGATGTAAAGTGGATAAAATGGATGTAGAGTTAATAAAATTGGATGTAGAGTGGATAAAATGGATGTAGAGTTGATAAAAATGGATGTAGAGTGGATAAAAATGGATGTAGATTGGATAAAATGGATGTAGAGTGGATAAAAATGGATGTCGAGTGGATAAAATGGATGTAGAGTGGATAAAAATGGATGTAGATTGGATAAAATGGTTGTAGAGTGGATAAAAATGTATGTAGTGTATATAAATTGGATGTAGAGTATATAAAATGGATGTAGAGTGGATAAAAATGGATGTCGTGTGGATAAAATGGATGTAGAGTGGATAAAAATGAATGTAGAGTGGATAAAATGGATGTAGAGTTGATAAAAATGGATGTAGAGTGGATAAAATGGATGTAGAGTAGATAAAATGGATGTAGAGTGGATAAAATGGATGTAGAGTTGATAAAATGGATGTAGAGTTAATAAAATTGGATGTAGAGTGGATAAAATGGATGTAGAGTTGATAAAAATGGATGTAGAGTGGATAAAAATGGATGTAGATTGGATAAAATGGATGTAGAGTGGATAAAAATGGATGTAGAGTATATAAATTGGATGTAGAGTATATAAAATGGATGTAGAGTGGATAAAAATGGATGTCGAGTGGATAAAATGGATGTAGAGTGGATAAAAATGGATGTAGAGTGGATAAAATGGATGTATAGTTGATAAAAATGGATGTAGAGTGGATAAAATGGATGTAGAGTGGATAAAATGGATGTAGAGTTAATAAAATTGATGTAGAGTGGAAATAATGGATGTAGAGAGGATAAAATGGATGTAGAGTGAATAAAATGGATGTAGAGTTCATAAAAATGGATGTAGAGTGGATAAAATGGATGTAGAGTGGATAAAATGGATGTAGAATGAATAAAATGGATGTAAAGTGAATAAAAATGGATGTAGAGTGGATAAACTGGATGTAGAGAGGATAAAATGCATGTAGAGTGGATAAAATGGATGTAGAGTGGATAAAATGGATGTAGAGTGGATAAAAATGGATTTAGAGTGGATATAATGGATGTAGAATAGATAAAAATGGATGTAGTGTGGATAAAATGGATGTAGAGTGGATAAAAATGGAT
Source organism: Pemphredon lugubris (assembly GCA_933228935.1). Lineage (NCBI taxonomy): Eukaryota > Metazoa > Arthropoda > Insecta > Hymenoptera > Crabronidae > Pemphredon > Pemphredon lugubris. Next base: position 50,869,295 of record OW121816.1, read on the forward strand.
GTAGAGTGGATAAAATGGATGTAGAGTTGATAAAATGGATGTAGAGTTAATAAAATTGGATGTAGAGTGGATAAAATGGATGTAGAGTTGATAAAAATGGATGTAGAGTGGATAAAAATGGATGTAGATTGGATAAAATGGATGTAGAGTGGATAAAAATGGATGTAGAGTATATAAATTGGATGTAGAGTATATAAAATGGATGTAGAGTGGATAAAAATGGATGTCGAGTGGATAAAATGGATGTAGAGTGGATAAAAATGGATGTAGAGTGGATAAAATGGATGTATAGTTGATAAAAATGGATGTAGAGTGGATAAAATGGATGTAGAGTTGATAAAATGGATGTAAAGTGGATAAAATGGATGTAGAGTTAATAAAATTGGATGTAGAGTGGATAAAATGAATGTACAGTTAATAAAAATGGATGTAGAGTGGATAAAAATGGATGTAGAGTGGATAAAATGGATGTAGAGTTGATAAAATGGATGTAAAGTGGATAAAATGGATGTAGAGTTAATAAAATTGGATGTAGAGTGGATAAAATGGATGTAGAGTTAATAAAAATGGATGTAGAGTGGATATAATGGATGTAGAGAGGATAAAATGGATGTGGAGTGGATAACAATGGATGTAGAGTGGATAAAATGGATGTAGAGTGGATAAAATGGATGTAGAGTTGATGAAATGGATGTAAAGTGGATAAAATGGATGTAGAGTTAATAAAATTGGATGTAGAGTGGATAAAATGGATGTAGAGTTAATAAAATTGGATGTAGAGTGGATAAAATGAATGTACAGTTAATAAAAATGGATGTAGAGTGGATAAAAATGGATGTAGAGTGGATATAATGGATGTAGAGAGGATAAAATGGATGTGGAGTGGATAACAATGGATGTAGAGTGGATAAAATGGATGTAGAGTGGATAAAATGGATGTAGAGTTGATGAAATGGATGTAAAGTGGATAAAATGGATGTAGAGTTAATAAAATTGGATGTAGAGTGGATAAAATGGATGTAGAGTTGATAAAAATGGATGTAGAGTGGATAAAAATGGATGTAGATTGGATAAAATGGATGTAGAGTGGATAAAAATGGATGTAGAGTATATAAATTGTATGTAGAGTATATAAAATGGATGTAGAGTGGATAAAAATGGATGTAGAGTGGATAAAATGGATGTAGAGTGGATAAAAATGGATGTAGAGTTGATAAAATGGATGTAAAGTGGATAAAATGGATGTAGAGTTAATAAAATTGGATGTAGAGTGGATAAAATGGATGTAGAGTTGATAAAAATGGATGTAGAGTGGATAAAAATGGATGTAGATTGGATAAAATGGATGTAGAGTGGATAAAAATGGATGTCGAGTGGATAAAATGGATGTAGAGTGGATAAAAATGGATGTAGATTGGATAAAATGGTTGTAGAGTGGATAAAAATGTATGTAGAGTATATACATTGGATGTAGAGTATATAAAATGGATGTAGAGTGGATAAAAATGGATGTCGAGTGGATAAAATGGATGTAGAGTGGATAAAAATGAATGTAGAGTGGATAAAATGGATGTAGAGTTGATAAAAATGGATGTAGAATGGATAAAATGGATGTAGAGTAGATAAAATGGATGTAGAGTGGATAAAATGGATGTAGAGTTGATAAAATGGATGTAGAGTTAATAAAATTGGATGTAGAGTGGATAAAATGGATGTAGAGTTGATAAAAATGGATGTAGAGTGGATAAAAATGGATGTAGATTGGATAAAATGGATGTAGAGTGGATAAAAATGGATGTAGAGTATATAAATTGGATGTAGAGTATATAAAATGGATGTAGAGTGGATAAAAATGGATGTCGAGTGGATAAAATGGATGTAGAGTGGATAAAAATGGATGTAGAGTGGATAAAATGGATGTATAGTTGATAAAAATGGATGTAGAGTGGATAAAATGGATGTAGAGTGGATAAAATGGATGTAGAGTTAATAAAATTGATGTAGAGTGGAAATAATGGATGTAGAGAGGATAAAATGGATGTAGAGTGAATAAAATGGATGTAGAGTTCATAAAAATGGATGTAGAGTGGATAAAATGGATGTAGAGTGGATAAAATGGATGTAGAATGAATAAAATGGATGTAAAGTGAATAAAAATGGATGTAGAGTGGATAAACTGGATGTAGAGAGGATAAAATGCATGTAGAGTGGATAAAATGGATGTAGAGTGGATAAAATGGATGTAGAGTGGATAAAAATGGATTTAGAGTGGATATAATGGATGTAGAATAGATAAAAATGGATGTAGTGTGGATAAAATGGATGTAGAGTGGATAAAAATGGATGTAGAGTGGATAAAATGGATGTAGAGTTGATAAAATGGATGTAGAGTTAATAAAATTGGATGTAGAGTGGATAAAATGGATGTAGAGTTGATAAAAATGGATGTAGAGTGGATAAAAATGGATGTAGATTGGATAAAATGGATGTAGAGTGGATAAAAATGGATGTAGAGTATATAAATTGGATGTAGAGTATATAAAATGGATGTAGAGTGGATAAAAATGGATGTCGAGTGGATAAAATGGATGTAGAGTGGATAAAAATGGATGTAGAGTGGATAAAATGGATGTATAGTTGATAAAAATGGATGTAGAGTGGATAAAATGGATGTAGAGTGGATAAAATGGATGTAGAGTTAATAAAATTGATGTAGAGTGGAAATAATGGATGTAGAGAGGATAAAATGGATGTAGAGTGAATAAAATGGATGTAGAGTTCATAAAAATGGATGTAGAGTGGATAAAATGGATGTAGAGTGGATAAAATGGATGTAGAGTGCATAAAAATGGATGTTGAGTGGATAAAATGGATGTAGAGTTGATAAAAATGGATGTAGAGTGGATAAAATGGATGTAGAGTTGATAAAATGGATGTAGAGTTAATAAAATTGGATGTAGAGTGGATAAAATGGATGTAGAGTTGATAAAAATGGATGTAGAGTGGATAAAAATGGATGTAGATTGGATAAAATGGATGTAGAGTGGATAAAAATGGATGTAGAGTATATACATTGGATGTAGAGTATGTAAAATGGATGTAGAGTGGATAAAAATGGATGTCGAGTGGATAAAATGGATGTAGAGTGGATAAAAATGAATGTAGAGTGGATAAAATGGATGTAGAGTTGATAAAAATGGATGTAGAGTGGATAAAATGGATGTAGAGTAGATAAAATGGATGTAGAGTGGATAAAATGGATGTAGAGTTGATAAAATGGATGTAGAGTTAATAAAATTGGATGTAGAGTGGATAAAATGGATGTAGAGTTGATAAAAATGGATGTAGAGTGGATAAAAATGGATGTAGATTGGATAAAATGGATGTAGAGTGGATAAAAATGGATGTAGAGTATATAAATTGGATGTAGAGTATATAAAATGGATGTAGAGTGGATAAAAATGGATGTCGAGTGGATAAAATGGATGTAGAGTGGATAAAAATGGATGTAGAGTGGATAAAATGGATGTATAGTTGATAAAAATGGATGTAGAGTGGATAAAATGGATGTAGAGTGGATAAAATGGATGTAGAGTTAATAAAATTGATGTAGAGTGGAAATAATGGATGTAGAGAGGATAAAATGGATGTAGAGTGGATAAAATGGATGTAGAGTTCATAAAAATGGATGTAGAGTGGATAAAATGGATGTAGAGTGGATAAAATGGATGTAGAGTGCATAAAAATGGATGTTGAGTGGATAAAATGGATGTAGAGTGGATAAAATGGATGAAAAGTGGATAAAAATTTTATGTAGAGTGGATAAAATGGATGTAGAGTGGATAAAATGGATGTAGAGTGGATAAAATGGATGTAGAGTGGATAAAATGGATGTAGAGTGGATAAAATGGATGTAGAGTGGATAAAAAAGGATGTAGAGTGGATAAAATGGATGTAGAATGAATAAAATGGATGTAAAGTGAATAAAAATGGATGTAGAGTGGATAAAATGGATGTAGAGAGGATAAAATGCATGTAGAGTGGATAAAATGGATGTAGAGTGGATAAAATGGATGTAGAGTGGATAAAAATGGATTTAGAGTGGATATAATGGATGTAGAATTGATAAAAATGGATGTAGTGTGGATAAAATGGATGTAGAGTGGATAAAAATGGATGTAGAGTGGATAAAATGGATGTAGAGTGGATAAAATGGATGTAGAGTGGATAAAAATGGATGTAGATTGGATAAAATGGATGTAGAGTTAATAAAAATGGATGTAGAGTGGATAAAATGGATGTAGAGTTGATAAAAATGGATGTAGAGTGGATAAAAATGGATGTAGATTGGATAAAATGGATGTAGAGTTGATCAAATGAATGTACAGTTAATAAAAATGGATGTAGAGTGGATAAAAATGGATGTAGAGTGGATAAAATGGATGTAGAGTTGATAAAATGGATGTAAAGTGGATAAAATGGATGTAGAGTTAATAAAATTGGATGTAGAGTGGATAAAATGGATGTAGAGTTGATAAAAATGGATGTAGAGTGGATAAAAATGGATGTAGATTGGATAAAATGGATGTAGAGTTGATAAAATGGATGTAAAGTGGATAAAATGGATGTAGAGTTAATAAAATTGGATGTAGAGTGGATAAAATGAATGTACAGTTAATAAAAATGGATGTAGAGTGGATAAAAATGGATGTAGAGTGGATAAAATGGATGTAGAGTTGATAAAATGGATGTAAAGTGGATAAAATGGATGTAGAGTTAATAAAATTGGATGTAGAGTGGATAAAATGGATGTAGAGTTAATAAAAATGGATGTAGAGTGGATATAATGGATGTAGAGAGGATAAAATGGATGTGGAGTGGATAACAATGGATGTAGAGTGGATAAAATGGATGTCGAGTGGATAAAATGGATGTAGAGTGGATAAAAATGGATGTAGATTGGATAAAATGGATGTAGAGTTAATAAAAATGGATGTAGAGTGGATAAAAATGGATGTCGAGTGGATAAAATGGATGTAGAGTGGATAAAAATGGATGTAGATTGGATAAAATGGTTGTAGAGTGGATAAAAATGTATGTAGAGTATATACATTGGATGTAGAGTATATAAAATGGATGTAGAGTGGATAAAAATGGATGTCGAGTGGATAAAATGGATGTAGAGTGGATAAAAATGAATGTAGAGTGGATAAAATGGATGTAGAGTTGATAAAAATGGATGTAGAGTGGATAAAATGGATGTAGAGTGGATAAAATGGATGTAGAGTGGATAAAATGGATGTAGAGTTGATAAAATGGATGTAGAGTTAATAAAATTGGATGTAGAGTGGATAAAATGGATGTAGAGTTGATAAAAATGGATGTAGAGTGGATAAAAATGGATGTAGATTGGATAAAATGGATGTAGAGTGGATAAAAATGGATGTAGAGTATATAAATTGGATGTAGAGTATATAAAATGGATGTAGAGTGGATAAAAATGGATGTCGAGTGGATAAAATGGATGTAGAGTGGATAAAAATGGATGTAGAGTGGATAAAATGGATGTATAGTTGATAAAAATGGATGTAGAGTGGATAAAATGGATGTAGAGTGGATAAAATGGATGTAGAGTTAATAAAATTGATGTAGAGTGGAAATAATGGATGTAGAGAGGATAAAATGGATGTAGAGTGAATAAAATGGATGTAGAGTTCATAAAAATGGATGTAGAGTGGATAAAATGGATGTAGAGTGGATAAAATGGATGTAGAGTGCATAAAAATGGATGTTGAGTGGATAAAATGGATGTAGAGTGGATAAAATGGATGAAAAGTGGATAAAAATTTTATGTAGAGTGGATAAAATGGATGTAGAGTGGATAAAATGGATGTAGAGTGGATAAAATGGATGTAGAGTGGATAAAATGGATGTAGAGTGGATAAAAAAGGATGTAGAGTGGATAAAATGGATGTAGAATGAATAAAATGGATGTAAAGTGAATAAAAATGGATGTAGAGTGGATAAAATGGATGTAGAGAGGATAAAATGCATGTAGAGTGGATAAAATGGATGTAGAGTGGATAAAATGGATGTAGAGTGGATAAAAATGGATTTAGAGTGGATATAATGGATGTAGAATAGATAAAAATGGATGTAGTGTGGATAAAATGGATGTAGAGTGGATAAAAATGGATGTAGAGTGGATAAAATGGATGTAGAGTGGATAAAATGGATGTAGAGTGGATAAAATGGATGTAGAGTGGATAAAAATGGATGTAGATTGGATAAAATGGATGTAGAGTTAATAAAAATGGATGTAGAGTGGATAAAATGGATGTAGAGTTGATAAAAATGGATGTAGAGTGGATAAAAATGGATGTAGATTGGATAAAATGGATGTAGAGTTGATCAAATGAATGTACAGTTAATAAAAATGGATGTAGAGTGGATAAAAATGGATGTAGAGTGGATAAAATGGATGTAGAGTTGATAAAATGGATGTAAAGTGGATAAAAATGGATGTAGAGTGGATATAATGGATGTAGAGAGGATAAAATGGATGTGGAGTGGATAACAATGGATGTAGAGTGGATAAAATGGATGTAGAGTGGATAAAATGGATGTAGAGTTGATGAAATGGATGTAAAGTGGATAAAATGGATGTAGAGTTAATAAAATTGGATGTAGAGTGGATAAAATGGATGTAGAGTGGATAAAAATGGATGTAGAGTGGATAAAAATGGATGTAGATTGGATAAAATGGATGTAGAGTGGATAAAAATGGATGTAGAGTATATAAATTGTATGTAGAGTATATAAAATGGATGTAGAGTGGATAAAAATGGATGTAGAGTGGATAAAATGGATGTAGAGTGGATAAAAATGGATGTAGAGTTGATAAAATGGATGTAAAGTGGATAAAATGGATGTAGAGTTAATAAAATTGGATGTAGAGTGGATAAAATGGATGTAGAGTTGATAAAAATGGATGTAGAGTGGATAAAAATGGATGTAGATTGGATAAAATGGATGTAGAGTGGATAAAAATGGATGTCGAGTGGATAAAATGGATGTAGAGTGGATAAAAATGGATGTAGATTGGATAAAATGGTTGTAGAGTGGATAAAAATGTATGTAGAGTATATAAATTGGATGTAGAGTATATAAAATGGATGTAGAGTGGATAAAAATGGATGTCGAGTGGATAAAATGGATGTAGAGTGGATAAAAATGAATGTAGAGTGGATAAAATGGATGTAGAGTTGATAAAAATGGATGTAGAGTGGATAAAATGGATGTAGAGTGGATAAAATGGATGTAGAGTGGATAAAATGGATGTAGAGTTGATAAAATGGATGTAGAGTTAATAAAATTGGATGTAGAGTGGATAAAATGGATGTAGAGTTGATAAAAATGGATGTAGAGTGGATAAAAATGGATGTAGATTGGATAAAATGGATGTAGAGTGGATAAAAATGGATGTAGAGTATATAAATTGGATGTAGAGTATATAAAATGGATGTAGAGTGGATAAAAATGGATGTCGAGTGGATAAAATGGATGTAGAGTGGATAAAAATGGATGTAGAGTGGATAAAATGGATGTATAGTTGATAAAAATGGATGTAGAGTGGATAAAATGGATGTAGAGTGGATAAAATGGATGTAGAGTTAATAAAATTGATGTAGAGTGGAAATAATGGATGTAGAGAGGATAAAATGGATGTAGAGTGAATAAAATGGATGTAGAGTTCATAAAAATGGATGTAGAGTGGATAAAATGGATGTAGAGTGGATAAAATGGATGTAGAATGAATAAAATGGATGTAAAGTGAATAAAAATGGATGTAGAGTGGATAAAATGGATGTAGAGAGGATAAAATGCATGTAGAGTGGATAAAATGGATGTAGAGTGGATAAAATGGATGTAGAGTGGATAAAAATGGATTTAGAGTGGATATAATGGATGTAGAATAGATAAAAATGGATGTAGTGTGGATAAAATGGATGTAGAGTGGATAAAAATGGATGTAGAGTGGATAAAATGGATGTAGAGTGGATAAAATGGATGTAGAGTGGATAAAAATGGATGTAGATTGGATAAAATGGATGTAGAGTTAATAAAAATGGATGTAGAGTGGATAAAATGGATGTAGAGTTGATAAAAATGGATGTAGAGTGAATAAAAATGGATGTAGATTGGATAAAATGGATGTAGAGTTGATCAAATGAATGTACAGTTAATAAAAATGGATGTAGAGTGGATAAAATGGATGTAGAGTTGATAAAAATGGATGTAGAGTGGATAAAAATGGATGTAGATTGGATAAAATGGATGTAGAGTTGATCAAATGAATGTACAGTTAATAAAAATGGATGTAGAGTGGATAAAAATGGATGTAGAGTGGATAAAATGGATGTAGAGTTGATAAAATGGATGTAAAGTGGATAAAATGGATGTAGAGTTAATAAAATTGGATGTAGAGTGGATAAAATGGATGTAGAGTTGATAAAAATGGATGTAGAGTGGATAAAAATGGATGTAGATTGGATAAAATGGATGTAGAGTTGATAAAATGGATGTAAAGTGGATAAAATGGATGTAGAGTTAATAAAATTGGATGTAGAGTGGATAAAATGAATGTACAGTTAATAAAAATGGATGTAGAGTGGATAAAAATGGATGTAGAGTGGATAAAATGGATGTAGAGTTGATAAAATGGATGTAAAGTGGATAAAATGGATGTAGAGTTAATAAAATTGGATGTAGAGTGGATAAAATGGATGTAGAGTTAATAAAAATGGATGTAGAGTGGATATAATGGATGTAGAGAGGATAAAATGGATGTGGAGTGGATAACAATGGATGTAGAGTGGATAAAATGGATGTAGAGTGGATAAAATGGATGTAGAGTTGATGAAATGGATGTAAAGTGGATAAAATGGATGTAGAGTTAATAAAATTGGATGTAGAGTGGATAAAATGGATGTAGAGTTAATAAAATTGGATGTAGAGTGGATAAAATGAATGTACAGTTAATAAAAATGGATGTAGAGTGGATAAAAATGGATGTAGAGTGGATATAATGGATGTAGAGAGGATAAAATGGATGTGGAGTGGATAACAATGGATGTAGAGTGGATAAAATGGATGTAGAGTGGATAAAATGGATGTAGAGTGGATAAAATGGATGTAAAGTGGATAAAATGGATGTAGAGTTAATAAAATTGGATGTAGAGTGGATAAAATGGATGTAGAGTTGATAAAAATGGATGTAGAGTGGATAAAAATGGATGTAGATTGGATAAAATGGATGTAGAGTGGATAAAAATGGATGTAGAGTATATAAATTGTATGTAGAGTATATAAAATGGATGTAGAGTGGATAAAAATGGATGTAGAGTGGATAAAATGGATGTAGAGTGGATAAAAATGGATGTAGAGTTGATAAAATGGATGTAAAGTGGATAAAATGGATGTAGAGTTAATAAAATTGGATGTAGAGTGGATAAAATGGATGTAGAGTTGATAAAAATGGATGTAGAGTGGATAAAAATGGATGTAGATTGGATAAAATGGATGTAGAGTGGATAAAAATGGATGTCGAGTGGATAAAATGGATGTAGAGTGGATAAAAATGGATGTAGATTGGATAAAATGGTTGTAGAGTGGATAAAAATGTATGTAGAGTATATACATTGGATGTAGAGTATATAAAATGGATGTAGAGTGGATAAAAATGGATGTCGAGTGGATAAAATGGATGTAGAGTGGATAAAAATGAATGTAGAGTGGATAAAATGGATGTAGAGTTGATAAAAATGGATGTAGAGTGGATAAAATGGATGTAGAGTAGATAAAATGGATGTAGAGTGGATAAAATGGATGTAGAGTTGATAAAATGGATGTAGAGTTAATAAAATTGGATGTAGAGTGGATAAAATGGATGTAGAGTTGATAAAAATGGATGTAGAGTGGATAAAAATGGATGTAGATTGGATAAAATGGATGTAGAGTGGATAAAAATGGATGTAGAGTATATAAATTGGATGTAGAGTATATAAAATGGATGTAGAGTGGATAAAAATGGATGTCGAGTGGATAAAATGGATGTAGAGTGGATAAAATGGATGTAGAGTTCATAAAAATGGATGTAGAGTGGATAAAATGGATGTAGAGTGGATAAAATGGATGTAGAATGAATAAAATGGATGTAAAGTGAATAAAAATGGATGTAGAGTGGATAAAATGGATGTAGAGAGGATAAAATGCATGTAGAGTGGATAAAATGGATGTAGAGTGGATAAAATGGATGTAGAGTGGATAAAAATGGATGTAGAGTGGATAAAATGGATGTATAGTTGATAAAAATGGATGTAGAGTGGATAAAATGGATGTAGAGTGGATAAAATGGATGTAGAGTTAATAAAATTGATGTAGAGTGGAAATAATGGATGTAGAGAGGATAAAATGGATGTAGAGTGAATAAAATGGATGTAGAGTTCATAAAAATGGATGTAGAGTGGATAAAATGGATGTAGAGTGGATAAAATGGATGTAGAATGAATAAAATGGATGTAAAGTGAATAAAAATGGATGTAGAGTGGATAAAATGGATGTAGAGAGGATAAAATGCATGTAGAGTGGATAAAATGGATGTAGAGTGGATAAAATGGATGTAGAGTGGATAAAAATGGATTTAGAGTGGATATAATGGATGTAGAATAGATAAAAATGGATGTAGTGTGGATAAAATGGATGTAGAGTGGATAAAAATGGATGTAGAGTGGATAAAATGGATGTAGAGTGGATAAAATGGATGTAGAGTGGATAAAAATGGATGTAGATTGGATAAAATGGATGTAGAGTTAATAAAAATGGATGTAGAGTGGATAAAATGGATGTAGAGTTGATAAAAATGGATGTAGAGTGAATAAAAATGGATGTAGATTGGATAAAATGGATGTAGAGTTGATCAAATGAATGTACAGTTAATAAAAATGGATGTAGAGTGGATAAAATGGATGTAGAGTTGATAAAAATGGATGTAGAGTGGATAAAAATGGATGTAGATTGGATAAAATGGATGTAGAGTTGATCAAATGAATGTACAGTTAATAAAAATGGATGTAGAGTGGATAAAAATGGATGTAGAGTGGATAAAATGGATATAGAGTTGATAAAATGGATGTAAAGTGGATAAAATGGATGTAGAGTTAATAAAATTGGATGTAGAGTGGATAAAATGGATGTAGAGTTGATAAAAATGGATGTAGAGTGGATAAAAATGGATGTAGATTGGATAAAATGGATGTAGAGTTGATAAAATGGATGTAAAGTGGATAAAATGGATGTAGAGTTAATAAAATTGGATGTAGAGTGGATAAAATGAATGTACAGTTAATAAAAATGGATGTAGAGTGGATAAAAATGGATGTAGAGTGGATAAAATGGATGTAGAGTTGATAAAATGGATGTAAAGTGGATAAAATGGATGTAGAGTTAATAAAATTGGATGTAGAGTGGATAAAATGGATGTAGAGTTAATAAAAATGGATGTAGAGTGGATATAATGGATGTAGAGAGGATAAAATGGATGTGGAGTGGATAACAATGGATGTAGAGTGGATAAAATGGATGTAGAGTGGATAAAATGGATGTAGAGTTGATGAAATGGATGTAAAGTGGATAAAATGGATGTAGAGTTAATAAAATTGGATGTAGAGTGGATAAAATGGATGTAGAGTTGATAAAAATGGATGTAGAGTGGATAAAAATGGATGTAGATTGGATAAAGTGGATGTAGAGTGGATAAAAATGGATGTAGAGTATATAAATTGTATGTAGAGTATATAAAATGGATGTAGAGTGGATAAAAATGGATGTAGAGTGGATAAAATGGATGTAGAGTGGATAAAAATGGATGTAGATTTGATAAAATGGATGTAAAGTGGATAAAATGGATGTAGAGTTAATAAAATTGGATGTAGAGTGGATAAAATGGATGTAGAGTTGATAAAAATGGATGTAGAGTGGATAAAAATGGATGTAGATTGGATAAAATGGATGTAGAGTGGATAAAAATGGATGTCGAGTGGATAAAATGGATGTAGAGTGGATAAAAATGGATGTAGATTGGATAAAATGGATGTAGAGTTAATAAAAATGGATGTAGAGTGGATAAAAATGGATGTCGAGTGGATAAAATGGATGTAGAGTGGATAAAAATGGATGTAGATTGGATAAAATGGTTGTAGAGTGGATAAAAATGTATGTAGAGTATATACATTGGATGTAGAGTATATAAAATGGATGTAGAGTGGATAAAAATGGATGTCGAGTGGATAAAATGGATGTAGAGTGGATAAAAATGAATGTAGAGTGGATAAAATGGATGTAGAGTTGATAAAAATGGATGTAGAGTGGATAAAATGGATGTAGAGTAGATAAAATGGATGTAGAGTGGATAAAATGGATGTAGAGTTGATAAAATGGATGTAGAGTTAATAAAATTGGATGTAGAGTGGATAAAATGGATGTAGAGTTGATAAAAATGGATGTAGAGTGGATAAAAATGGATGTAGATTGGATAAAATGGATGTAGAGTGGATAAAAATGGATGTAGAGTATATAAATTGGATGTAGAGTATATAAAATGGATGTAGAGTGGATAAAAATGGATGTCGAGTGGATAAAATGGATGTAGAGTGGATAAAAATGGATGTAGAGTGGATAAAATGGATGTATAGTTGATAAAAATGGATGTAGAGTGGATAAAATGGATGTAGAGTGGATAAAATGGATGTAGAGTTAATAAAATTGATGTAGAGTGGAAATAATGGATGTAGAGAGGATAAAATGGATGTAGAGTGAATAAAATGGATGTAGAGTTCATAAAAATGGATGTAGAGTGGATAAAATGGATGTAGAGTGGATAAAATGGATGTAGAGTGCATAAAAATGGATGTTGAGTGGATAAAATGGATGTAGAGTGGATAAAATGGATGAAAAGTGGATAAAAATTTTATGTAGAGTGGATAAAATGGATGTAGAGTGGATAAAATGGATGTAGAGTGGATAAAATGGATGTAGAGTGGATAAAATGGATGTAGAGTGGATAAAAAAGGATGTAGAGTGGATAAAATGGATGTAGAATGAATAAAATGGATGTAAAGTGAATAAAAATGGATGTAGAGTGGATAAAATGGATGTAGAGAGGATAAAATGCATGTAGAGTGGATAAAATGGATGTAGAGTGGATAAAATGGATGTAGAGTGGATAAAAATGGATTTAGAGTGGATATAATGGATGTAGAATAGATAAAAATGGATGTAGTGTGGATAAAATGGATGTAGAGTGGATAAAATGGATGTAGAGTTGATAAAAATGGATGTAGAGTGGATAAAAATGGATGTAGAGTGGATAAAATGGATGTAGAGTTAATAAAATTGATGTAGAGTGGAAATAATGGATGTAGAGAGGATAAAATGGATGTAGAGTGAATAAAATGGATGTAGAGTTCATAAAAATGGATGTAGAGTGGATAAAATGGATGTAGAGTGGATAAAATGGATGTAGAGTGCATAAAAATGGATGTTGAGTGGATAAAATGGATGTAGAGTGGATAAAATGGATGAAAAGTGGATAAAAATTTTATGTAGAGTGGATAAAATGGATGTAGAGTGGATAAAATGGATGTAGAGTGGATAAAATGGATGTAGAGTGGATAAAATGGATGTAGAGTGGATAAAAAAGGATGTAGAGTGGATAAAATGGATGTAGAATGAATAAAATGGATGTAAAGTGAATAAAAATGGATGTAGAGTGGATAAAATGGATGTAGAGAGGATAAAATGCATGTAGAGTGGATAAAATGGATGTAGAGTGGATAAAATGGATGTAGAGTGGATAAAAATGGATTTAGAGTGGATATAATGGATGTAGAATAGATAAAAATGGATGTAGTGTGGATAAAATGGATGTAGAGTGGATAAAATGGATGTAGAGTTGATAAAAATGGATGTAGAGTGGATAAAAATGGATGTAGATTGGATAAAATGGATGTAGAGTTGATCAAATGAATGTACAGTTAATAAAAATGGATGTAGAGTGGATAAAATGGATGTAGAGTGGATAAAAATGGATGTAGAGTGGATAAAATGGATGTAGAGTGGATAAAATGGATGTAGAGTGGATAAAATGGATGTAGAGTGGATAAAAATGGATGTAGATTGGATAAAATGGATGTAGAGTGGATAAAATGGATGTAGAGTTGATAAAAATGGATGCAGAGTGGATAAAAATGGATGTAGATTGGATAAAATGGATGTAGAGTTGATCAAATGAATGTACAGTTAATAAAAATGGATGTAGAGTGGATAAAAATGGATGTAGAGTGGATAAAATGGATGTAGAGTTGATAAAATGGATGTAAAGTGGATAAAATGGATGTAGAGTTAATAAAATTGGATGTAGAGTGGATAAAATGGATGTAGAGTTGATAAAAATGGATGTAGAGTGGATAAAAATGGATGTAGATTGGATAAAATGGATGTAGAGTTGATAAAATGGATGTAAAGTGGATAAAATGGATGTAGAGTTAATAAAATTGGATGTAGAGTGGATAAAATGAATGTACAGTTAATAAAAATGGATGTAGAGTGGATAAAAATGGATGTAGAGTGGATATAATGGATGTAGAGAGGATAAAATGGATGTGGAGTGGATAACAATGGATGTAGAGTGGATAAAATGGATGTAGAGTGGATAAAATGGATATAGAGTTGATGAAATGGATGTAAAGTGGATAAAATGGATGTAGAGTTAATAAAATTGGATGTAGAGTGGATAAAATGGATGTAGAGTTGATAAAAATGGATGTAGAGTGGATAAAAATGGATGTAGATTGGATAAAATGGATGTAGAGTGGATAAAAATGGATGTAGAGTATATAAATTGTATGTAGAGTATATAAAATGGATGTAGAGTGGATAAAAATGGATGTAGAGTGGATAAAATGGATGTAGAGTGGATAAAAATGGATGTAGAGTTGATAAAATGGATGTAAAGTGGATAAAATGGATGTAGAGTTAATAAAATTGGATGTAGAGTGGATAAAATGGATGTAGAGTTGATAAAAATGGATGTAGAGTGGATAAAAATGGATGTAGATTGGATAAAATGGATGTAGAGTGGATAAAAATGGATGTAGAGTGGATAAAATGGATGTAGAGTGGATAAAAATGGATGTAGATTGGATAAAATGGTTGTAGAGTGGATAAAAATGTATGTAGAGTATATACATTGGATGTAGAGTTTATAAAATGGATGTATAGTGGATAAAAATGGATGTCGAGTGGATAAAATGGATGTAGAGTGGATAAAAATGAATGTAGAGTGGATAAAATGGATGTAGAGTTGATAAAAATGGATGTAGAGTGGATAAAATGGATGTAGAGTAGATAAAATGGATGTAGAGTGGATAAAATGGATGTAGAGTTGATAAAATGGATGTAGAGTTAATAAAATTGGATGTAGAGTGGATAAAATGGATGTAGAGTTGATAAAAATGGATGTAGAGTGGATAAAAATGGATGTAGATTGGATAAAATGGATGTAGAGTGGATAAAAATGGATGTAGAGTATATAAATTGGATGTAGAGTATATAAAATGGATGTAGAGTGGATAAAAATGGATGTAGAGTGGATAAAATGGATGTAGAGTGGATAAAAATGGATGTAGAGTGGATAAAATGGATGTATAGTTGATAAAAATGGATGTAGAGTGGATAAAATGGATGTAGAGTGGATAAAATGGATGTAGAGTTAATAAAATTGATGTAGAGTGGAAATAATGGATGTAGAGAGGATAAAATGGATGTAGAGTGAATAAAATGGATGTAGAGTTCATAAAAATGGATGTAGAGTGGATAAAATGGATGTAGAGTGGATAAAATGGATGTAGAGTGCATAAAAATGGATGTTGAGTGGATAAAATGGATGTAGAGTGGATAAAATGGATGAAAAGTGGATAAAAATTTTATGTAGAGTGGATAAAATGGATGTAGAGTGGATAAAATGGATGTAGAGAGGATAAAATGGATGTAGAGTGGATAAAATGGATGTAGAGTGGATAAAATGGATGTAGAGTGGATAAAAAAGGATGTAGAGTGGATAAAATGGATGTAGAATGAATAAAATGGATGTAAAGTGAATAAAAATGGATGTAGAGTGGATAAAATGGATGTAGAGAGGATAAAATGCATGTAGAGTGGATAAAATGGATGTAGAGTGGATAAAATGGATGTAGAGTGGATAAAAATGGATTTAGAGTGGATATAATGGATGTAGAATAGATAAAAATGGATGTAGTGTGGATAAAATGGATGTAGAGTGGATAAAAATGGATGTAGAGTGGATAAAATGGATGTAGAGTGGATAAAATGGATGTAGAGTGGATAAAAATGGATGTAGATTGGATAAAATGGATGTAGAGTTGATCAAATGAATGTACAGTTAATAAAAATGGATGTAGAGTGGATAAAAATGGATGTAGAGTGGATAAAATGGATGTAGAGTTGATAAAATGGATGTAAAGTGGATAAAATGGATGTAGAGTTAATAAAATTGGATGTAGAGTGGATAAAATGGATGTAGAGTTGATAAAAATGGATGTAGAGTGGATAAAAATGGATGTAGATTGGATAAAATGGATGTAGAGTTGATAAAATGGATGTAAAGTGGATAAAATGGATGTAGAGTTAATAAAATTGGATGTAGAGTGGATAAAATGAATGTACAGTTAATAAAAATGGATGTAGAGTGGATAAAAATGGATGTAGAGTGGATAAAATGGATGTAGAGTTGATAAAATGGATGTAAAGTGGATAAAATGGATGTAGAGTTAATAAAATTGGATGTAGAGTGGATAAAATGGATGTAGAGTTAATAAAAATGGATGTAGAGTGGATATAATGGATGTAGAGAGGATAAAATGGATGTGGAGTGGATAACAATGGATGTAGAGTGGATAAAATGGATGTAGAGTGGATAAAATGGATGTAGAGTTGATGAAATGGATGTAAAGTGGATAAAATGGATGTAGAGTTAATAAAATTGGATGTAGAGTGGATAAAATGGATGTAGAGTTGATAAAAATGGATGTAGAGTGGATAAAAATGGATGTAGATTGGATAAAATGGATGTAGAGTGGATAAAAATGGATGTAGAGTATATAAATTGTATGTAGAGTATATAAAATGGATGTAGAGTGGATAAAAATGGATGTAGAGTGGATAAAATGGATGTAGAGTGGATAAAAATGGATGTAGAGTTGATAAAATGGATGTAAAGTGGATAAAATGGATGTAGAGTTAATAAAATTGGATGTAGAGTGGATAAAATGGATGTAGAGTTAATAAAAATGGATGTAGAGTGGATAAAAATGGATGTCGAGTGGATAAAATGGATGTAGAGTGGATAAAAATGGATGTAGATTGGATAAAATGGTTTTAGAGTGGATAAAAATGTATGTAGAGTATATACATTGGATGTAGAGTATATAAAATGGATGTAGAGTGGATAAAAATGGATGTCGAGTGGATAAAATGGATGTAGAGTGGATAAAAATGAATGTAGAGTGGATAAAATGGATGTAGAGTTGATAAAAATGGATGTAGAGTGGATAAAATGGATGTAGAGTAGATAAAATGGATGTAGAGTGGATAAAATGGATGTAGAGTTGATAAAATGGATGTAGAGTTAATAAAATTGGATGTAGAGTGGATGAAATGGATGTAGAGTGGATGAAATGGATGTAGAGTTGATAAAAATGGATGTAGAGTGGATAAAAATGGATGTAGATTGGATAAAATGGATGTAGAGTGGATAAAAATGGATGTAGAGTATATAAATTGGATGTAGAGTATATAAAATGGATGTAGAGTGGATAAAAATGGATGTCGAGTGGATAAAATGGATGTAGAGTGGATAAAAATGGATGTAGAGTGGATAAAATGGATGTATAGTTGATAAAAATGGATGTAGAGTGGATAAAATGGATGTAGAGTGGATAAAATGGATGTAGAGTTAATAAAATTGATGTAGAGTGGAAATAATGGATGTAGAGAGGATGAAATGGATGTAGAGTGAATAAAATGGATGTAGAGTTCATAAAAATGGATGTAGAGTGGATAAAATGGATGTAGAGTGGATAAAATGGATGTAGAGTGCATAAAAATGGATGTTGAGTGGATAAAATGGATGTAGAGTGGATAAAATGGATGAAAAGTGGATAAAAATTTTATGTAGAGTGGATAAAATGGATGTAGAATGAATAAAATGGATGTAAAGTGAATAAAAATGGATGTAGAGTGGATAAAATGGATGTAGAGAGGATAAAATGCATGTAGAGTGGATAAAATGGATGTAGAGTGGATAAAATGGATGTAGAGTGGATAAAAATGGATTTAGAGTGGATATAATGGATGTAGAATAGATAAAAATGGATGTAGTGTGGATAAAATGGATGTAGAGTGGATAAAAATGGATGTAGAGTGGATAAAATGGATGTAGAGTGGATAAAATGGATGTAGAGTGGATAAAAATGGATGTAGATTGGATAAAATGGATGTAGAGTTAATAAAAATGGATGTAGAGTGGATAAAATGGATGTAGAGTTGATAAAAATGGATGTAGAGTGGATAAAAATGGATGTAGATTGGATAAAATGGATGTAGAGTTGATCAAATGAATGTACAGTTAATAAAAATGGATGTAGAGTGGATAAAAATGGATGTAGAGTGGATAAAATAGATGTAGAGTTGATAAAATGGATGTAAAGTGGATAAAATGGATGTAGAGTTAATAAAATTGGATGTAGAGTGGATAAAATGGATGTAGAGTTGATAAAAATGGATGTAGAGTGGATAAAAATGGATGTAGATTGGATAAAATGGATGTAGAGTTGATAAAATGGATGTAAAGTGGATAAAATGGATGTAGAGTTAATAAAATTGGATGTAGAGTGGATAAAATGAATGTACAGTTAATAAAAATGGATGTAGAGTGGATAAAAATGGATGTAGAGTGGATAAAATGGATGTAGAGTTGATAAAATGGATGTAAAGTGGATAAAATGGATGTAGAGTTAATAAAATTGGATGTAGAGTGGATAAAATGGATGTAGAGTTAATAAAAATGGATGTAGAGTGGATATAATGGATGTAGAGAGGATAAAATGGATGTGGAGTGGATAACAATGGATGTAGAGTGGATAAAATGGATGTAGAGTGGATAAAATGGATGTAGAGTTGATGAAATGGATGTAGAGTGGATAAAAATGGATGTAGATTGGATAAAATGGATGTAGAGTGGATAAAAATGGATGTCGAGTGGATAAAATGGATGTAGAGTGGATAAAAATGGATGTAGATTGGATAAAATGGATGTAGAGTTAATAAAAATGGATGTAGAGTGGATAAAAATGGATGTCGAGTGGATAAAATGGATGTAGAGTGGATAAAAATGGATGTAGATTGGATAAAATGGTTGTAGAGTGGATAAAAATGTATGTAGAGTATATACATTGGATGTAGAGTATATAAAATGGATGTAGAGTGGATAAAAATGGATGTCGAGTGGATAAAATGGATGTAGAGTGGATAAAAATGAATGTAGAGTGGATAAAATGGATGTAGAGTTGATAAAAATGGATGTAGAGTGGATAAAATGGATGTAGAGTGGATAAAATGGATGTAGAGTGGATAAAATGGATGTAGAGTTGATAAAATGGATGTAGAGTTAATAAAATTGGATGTAGAGTGGATAAAATGGATGTAGAGTTGATAAAAATGGATGTAGAGTGGATAAAAATGGATGTAGATTGGATAAAATGGATGTAGAGTGGATAAAAATGGATGTAGAGTATATAAATTGGATGTAGAGTATATAAAATGGATGTAGAGTGGATAAAAATGGATGTCGAGTGGATAAAATGGATGTAGAGTGGATAAAAATGGATGTAGAGTTAATAAAATTGATGTAGAGTGGAAATAATGGATGTAGAGAGGATAAAATGGATGTAGAGTGAATAAAATGGATGTAGAGTTCATAAAAATGGATGTAGAGTGGATAAAATGGATGTAGAGTGGATAAAATGGATGTAGAGTGCATAAAAATGGATGTTGAGTGGATAAAATGGATGTAGAGTGGATAAAATGGATGAAAAGTGGATAAAAATTTTATGTAGAGTGGATAAAATGGATGTAGAGTGGATAAAATGGATGTAGAGTGGATAAAATGGATGTAGAGTGGATAAAATGGATGTAGAGTGGATAAAAAAGGATGTAGAGTGGATAAAATGGATGTAGAATGAATAAAATGGATGTAAAGTGAATAAAAATGGATGTAGAGTGGATAAAATGGATGTAGAGAGGATAAAATGCATGTAGAGTGGATAAAATGGATGTAGAGTGGATAAAATGGATGTAGAGTGGATAAAAATGGATTTAGAGTGGATATAATGGATGTAGAATAGATAAAAATGGATGTAGTGTGGATAAAAGGATGTAGAGTGGATAAAAATGGATGTAGAGTGGATAAAATGGATGTAGAGTGGATAAAATGGATGTAGAGTGGATAAAAATGGATGTAGATTGGATAAAATGGATGTAGAGTTAATAAAAATGGATGTAGAGTGGATAAAATGGATGTAGAGTTGATAAAAATGGATGTAGAGTGGATAAAAATGGATGTAGATTGGATAAAATGGATGTAGAGTTGATCAAATGAATGTACAGTTAATAAAAATGGATGTAGAGTTAATAAAATTGGATGTAGAGTGGATAAAATGAATGTACAGTTAATAAAAATGGATGTAGAGTGGATAAAAATGGATGTAGAGTGGATAAAATGGATGTAGAGTTGATAAAATGGATGTAAAGTGGATAAAATGGATGTAGAGTTAATAAAATTGGATGTAGAGTGGATAAAATGGATGTAGAGTTAATAAAAATGGATGTAGAGTGGATATAATGGATGTAGAGAGGATAAAATGGATGTGGAGTGGATAACAATGGATGTAGAGTGGATAAAATGGATGTAGAGTGGATAAAATGGATGTAGAGTTGATGAAATGGATGTAAAGTGGATAAAATGGATGTAGAGTTAATAAAATTGGATGTAGAGTGGATAAAATGGATGTAGAGTTGATAAAAATGGATGTAGAGTGGATAAAAATGGATGTAGATTGGATAAAATGGATGTAGAGTGGATAAAAATGGATGTAGAGTATATAAATTGTATGTAGAGTATATAAAATGGATGTAGAGTGGATAAAAATGGATGTAGAGTGGATAAAATGGATGTAGAGTGGATAAAAATGGATGTAGAGTTGATAAAATGGATGTAAAGTGGATAAAATGGATGTAGAGTTAATAAAATTGGATGTAGAGTGGATAAAATGGATGTAGAGTTGATAAAAATGGATGTAGAGTGGACAAAAATGGATGTAGATTGGATAAAATGGATGTAGAGTGGATAAAAATGGATGTCGAGTGGATAAAATGGATGTAGAGTGGATAAAAATGGATGTAGATTGGATAAAATGGATGTAGAGTTAATAAAAATGGATGTAGAGTGGATAAAATGGATGTATAGTTGATAAAAATGGATGTAGAGTGGATAAAAATGGATGTAGATTGGATAAAATGGATGTAGAGTGGATAAAAATGGATGTAGAGTATATAAATTGGATGTAGAGTATATAAAATGGACGTAGAGTGGATAAAAATGGATGTCGAGTGGATAAAATGGATGTAGAGTGGATAAAAATGGATGTAGATTGGATAAAATGGTCGTAGAGTGGATAAAAATGTATGTAGAGTATATACATTGGATGTATAGTATATAAAATGGATGTAGAGTGGATAAAAATGGATGTCGAGTGGATAAAATGGATGTAGAGTGGATAAAAATGGATGTAGAGTGGATAAAATGGATGTAGAGTTGATAAAAATGGATGTAGAGTGGATAAAATGGATGTAGAGTAGATAAAATGGATGTAGAGTGGATAAAATGGATGTAGAGTGGATAAAAATGGATGTAGATTGGATAAAATGGATGTAGAGTTAATAAAAATGGATGTAGAGTGGATAAAATGGATGTATAGTTGATAAAAATGGATGTAGAGTGGATAAAAATGGATGTAGATTGGATAAAATGGATGTAGAGTGGATAAAAATGGATGTAGAGTATATAAATTGGATGTAGAGTATATAAAATGGATGTAGAGTGGATAAAAATGGATGTCGAGTGGATAAAATGGATGTAGAGTGGATAAAAATGGATGTAGAGTGGATAAAATGGATGTAGAGTTGATAAAAATGGATGTAGAGTGGATAAAATGGATGTAGAGTGGATAAAATGGATGTAGATTGGATAAAATGGATGTAGAGTTAATAAAAATGGATGTAGAGTGGATAAAATGGATGTAGAGTTGATAAAAATGGATGTAGAGTGGATAAAAATGGATGTAGATTGGATAAAATGGATGTAGAGTTGATAAAATGAATGTACAGTTAATAAAAATGGATGTAGAGTTGATAAAATGAATGTACAGTTAATAAAAATGGATGTAGAGTGGATAAAAATGGATGTAGAGTGGATAAAATGGATGTAGAGTTGATAAAATGGATGTAAAGTGGATAAAATGGATGTAGAGTTAATAAAATTGGATGTAGAGTGGATAAAATGGATGTAGAGTTGATAAAAATGGATGTAGAGTGGATAAAAATGGATGTCGAGTGGATAAAATGGATGTAGAGTAGATAAAAATGGATGTAGATTGGATAAAATGGATGTAGAGTTAATAAAAATGGATGTAGAGTGGATAAAATGGATGTAGAGTTGATAAAAATGGATGTAGAGTGGATAAAAATGGATGTAGATTGGATAAAATGGATGTAGAGTTGATAAAATGAATGTACAGTTAATAAAAATGGATGTAGAGTGGATAAAAATGGATGTAGAGTATATAAATTGGATGTAGAGTATATAAAATGGATGTAGAGTGGATAAAAATGGATGTCGAGTGGATAAAATGGATGTAGAGTGGATAAAAATGGATGTAGAGTGGATAAAATGGATGTAGAGTTGATAAAAATGGATGTAGAGTGGATAAAATGGATGTAGAGTGGATAAAATGGATGTAGAGTTGATAAAAATGGATGTAGAGTGGATAAAATGGATGTAGAGTTGATAAAAATGGATGTAGAGTGGATAAAATGGATGTAGAGTAGATAAAATGGATGTAGAGTGGATAAAATGGATGTAGAGTTGATAAAATGGATGTAAAGAGGATAAAATGGATGTAGAGTTAATAAAATTGATGTAGAGTGGAAATAATGGATGTAGAGAGGATAAAATGGATGTAGAGTGAATAAAATGGATGTAGAGTTCATAAAAATGGATGTAGAGTGGATAAAATGGATGTAGAGTGGATAAAATGGATGTAGAGTGCATAAAAATGGATGTTGAGTGGATAAAATGGATGTTGAGTGGATAAAATGGATGTAGAGTGGATAAAATGGATGTAGAGTGGATAAAATGGATGTAGAGTGGATAAAAAAGGATGTAGAGTGGATAAAATGGATGTAGAATGAATAAAATGGATGTAAAGTGAATAAAAATGGATGTAGAGTGGATAAAATGGATGTAGAGAGGATAAAATGCATGTAGAGTGGATAAAATGGATGTAGAGTGGATAAAATGGAAGTAGAGTGGATAAAAATGGATTTAGAGTGGATATAATGGATGTAGAATAGATTAAAATGGATGTAGTGTGGATAAAATGGATGTAGAGTGGATAAAAATGGATGTAGAGTGGATAAAATGGATGTAGAGTGGATAAAACGGATGTAGAGTGGATAAAAAGGATGTAGAGTGGATAAAATGGATGTAGAGTGGATAGAAATGGATGTAGATTGGATAAACTGGATGTAGAGTTAATAAAAATGGATGTAGAGTGGATAAAATGGATGTAGAGTTGATAAAAATGGATGTAGAGTGGATAAAAATGGATGTAGATTGGATAAAATGGATGTAGAGTGGATAAAAATGGATGTAGATTGGATAAAATGGATGTAGAGTGGATAAAATGGATGTAGAGTTGATAAAATGGATGTAAAGTGGATAAAATGGATGTAGAGTTAATAAAATTGGATGTAGAGTGGATAAAATGGATGTAGAGTTGATAAAAATGGATGTAGAGTGGATCAAAATGGATGTAGAGTATATAAATTGGATGTAGAGTATATAAAATGGATGTAGAGTGGATAAAAATGGATGTCGAGTGGATAAAATGGATGTAGAGTGGATAAAAATGGATGTAGATTGGATAAAATGGATGTAGAGTGGATAAAAATGGATGTAGAGTATATAAATTGGATGTAGAGTATATAAAATGAATGTAGAGTGGATAAAAATGGATGTTGAGTGGATAAAATGGATGTAGAGTGGATAAAAATGGATGTAGATTGGATAAAATGGTTGTAGAGTGGATAAAAATGGATGTAGAGTATATACATTGGATGTAGAGTATATAAAATGGATGTAGAGTGGATAAAAATGGATGTCGAGTGGATAAAATGGATGTAGAGTGTATAAAAATGGATGTAGAGTGGATAAAATGGATGTAGAGTTGATAAAAATGGATGTAGAGTGGATAAAATGGATGTAGAGTAGATAAAATGGATGTAGAGTGGATAAAATGGATGTAGAGTATATAAATTGGATGTAGAGTATATAAAATGGATGTAGAGTGGATAAAAATGGATGTCGAGTGGATAAAATGGATGTAGAGTGGATAAAAATGGATGTAGAGTGGATAAAATGGATGTAGAGTTGATAAAAATGGATGTAGAGTGGATAAAATGGATGTAGAGTGGATAAAATGGATGTAGAGTTGATAAAAATGGATGTAGAGTGGATAAAATGGATGTAGAGTGGATAAAAATGGATGTAGAGTGGATAAAAATGGATGTAGAGTGGTTAAAATGGATGTAGAGTTGATAAAATGGATGTAAAGTGGATAAAATGGATGTAGAGTTGATAAAAATGGATGTAGAAGGGATAAAACGGATGTAGAGTGGATAAAAATGGATGTAGAGTTGATAAAATGGATGTAAAGTGGATAAAATGGATGTAGAGTTAATAAAATTGGATGTAGAGTGGATAAAATGGATGTCGAGTGGATAAAATGGATGTAGAGTGGATAAAAATGGATGTAGATTGGATAAAATGGATGTAGAGTGGATAAAAATGGATGTCGAGTGGATAAAATGGATGTAGAGTGGATAAAAATGGATGTAGATTGGATAAAATGGTTGTAGAGTGGATAAAAATGTATGTAGAGTATATACATTGGATGTAGAGTATATAAAATGGATGTAGAGTGGATAAAAATGGATGTCGAGTGGATAAAATGGATGTAGAGTGGATAAAAATGAATGTAGAGTGGATAAAATGGATGTAGAGTTGATAAAAATGGATGTAGAGTGGATAAAATGGATGTAGAGTAGATAAAATGGATGTAGAGTGGATAAAATGGATGTAGAGTTGATAAAATGGATGTAGAGTTAATAAAATTGGATGTAGAGTGGATAAAATGGATGTAGAGTTGATAAAAATGGATGTAGAGTGGATAAAAATGGATGTAGATTGGATAAAATGGATGTAGAGTGGATAAAAATGGATGTAGAGTATATAAATTGGATGTAGAGTATATAAAATGGATGTAGAGTGGATAAAAATGGATGTAGAGTGTATAAAAATGGATGTAGAGTGGATAAAATGGATGTAGAGTTGATAAAAATGGATGTAGAGTGGATAAAATGGATGTAGAGTAGATAAAATGGATGTAGAGTGGATAAAATGGATGTAGAGTATATAAATTGGATGTAGAGTATATAAAATGGATGTAGAGTGGATAAAAATGGATGTCGAGTGGATAAAATGGATGTAGAGTGGATAAAAATGGATGTAGAGTGGATAAAATGGATGTAGAGTTGATAAAAATGGATGTAGAGTGGATAAAATGGATGTAGAGTGGATAAAATGGATGTAGAGTTGATAAAAATGGATGTAGAGTGGATAAAATGGATGTAGAGTGGATAAAAATGGATGTAGAGTGGATAAAAATGGATGTAGAGTGGTTAAAATGGATGTAGAGTTGATAAAATGGATGTAAAGTGGATAAAATGGATGTAGAGTTGATAAAAATGGATGTAGAAGGGATAAAACGGATGTAGAGTGGATAAAATGGATGTCGAGTGGATAAAATGGATGTAGAGTGGATAAAAATGGATGTAGATTAGATAAAATGGATGTAGAGTGGATAAAAATGGATGTCGAGTGGATAAAATGGATGTAGAGTGGATAAAAATGGATGTAGATTGGATAAAATGGTTGTAGAGTGGATAAAAATGTATGTAGAGTATATACATTGGATGTAGAGTATATAAAATGGATGTAGAGTGGATAAAAATGGATGTCGAGTGGATAAAATGGATGTAGAGTGGATAAAAATGAATGTAGAGTGGATAAAATGGATGTAGAGTTGATAAAAATGGATGTAGAGTGGATAAAATGGATGTAGAGTAGATAAAATGGATGTAGAGTGGATAAAATGGATGTAGAGTTGATAAAATGGATGTAGAGTTAATAAAATTGGATGTAGAGTGGATAAAATGGATGTAGAGTTGATAAAAATGGATGTAGAGTGGATAAAAATGGATGTAGATTGGATAAAATGGATGTAGAGTGGATAAAAATGGATGTAGAGTATATAAATTGGATGTAGAGTATATAAAATGGATGTAGAGTGGATAAAAATGGATGTCGAGTTAATAAAATTGATGTAGAGTGGAAATAATGGATGTAGAGAGGATAAAATGGATGTAGAGTGAATAAAATGGATGTAGAGTTCATAAAAATGGATGTAGAGTGGATAAAATGGATGTAGAGTGGATAAAATGGATGTAGAGTGCATAAAAATGGATGTTGAGTGGATAAAATGGATGTAGAGTGGATAAAATGGATGAAATGTGGATAAAAATGGATGTAGAGTTAATAAAATTGATGTAGAGTGGAAATAATGGATGTAGAGAGGATAAAATGGATGTAGAGTGAATAAAATGGATGTAGAGTTCATAAAAATGGATGTAGAGTGGATAAAATGGATGTAGAGTGGATAAAATGGATGTAGAGTGGATAAAATGGATGTAGAGTGGATAAAATGGATGTAGAGTGGATAAAAAAGGATGTAGAGTGGATAAAATGGATGTAGAATGAATAAAATGGATGTAAAGTGAATAAAAATGGATGTAGAGTGGATAAAATGGATGTAGAGAGGATAAAATGCATGTAGAGTGGATAAAATGGATGTAGAGTGGATAAAATGGATGTAGAGTGGATAAAAATGGATTTAGAGTGGATATAATGGATGTAGAATAGATAAAAATGGATGTAGTGTGGATAAAAGGATGTAGAGTGGATAAAAATGGATGTAGAGTGGATAAAATGGATGTAGAGTGGATAAAATGGATGTAGAGTGGATAAAAATGGATGTAGATTGGATAAAATGGATGTAGAGTTAATAAAAATGGATGTAGAGTGGATAAAATGGATGTAGAGTTGATAAAAATGGATGTAGAGTGGATAAAAATGGATGTAGATTGGATAAAATGGATGTAGAGTTGATCAAATGAATGTACAGTTAATAAAAATGGATGTAGAGTTAATAAAATTGGATGTAGAGTGGATAAAATGAATGTACAGTTAATAAAAATGGATGTAGAGTGGATAAAAATGGATGTAGAGTGGATAAAATGGATGTAGAGTTGATAAAATGGATGTAAAGTGGATAAAATGGATGTAGAGTTAATAAAATTGGATGTAGAGTGGATAAAATGGATGTAGAGTTTATAAAAATGGATGTAGAGTGGATATAATGGATGTAGAGAGGATAAAATGGATGTGGAGTGGATAACAATGGATGTAGAGTGGATAAAATGGATGTAGAGTGGATAAAATGGATGTAGAGTTGATAAAATGGATGTAAAGTGGATAAAATGGATGTAGAGTTAATAAAATTGGATGTAGAGTGGATAAAATGGATGTAGAGTTGATAAAAATGGATGTAGAGTGGATAAAAATGGATGTAGATTGGATAAAATGGATGTAGAGTGGATAAAAATGGATGTAGAGTATATAAATTGTATGTAGAGTATATAAAATGGATGTAGAGTGGATAAAAATGGATGTAGAGTGGATAAAATGGATGTAGAGTGGATAAAAATGGATGTAGAGTTGATAAAATGGATGTAAAGTGGATAAAATGGATGTAGAGTTAATAAAATTGGATGTAGAGTGGATAAAATGGATGTAGAGTTGATAAAAATGGATGTAGAGTATATAAATTGGATGTAGAGTATATAAAATGGATGTAGAGTGGATAAAAATGGATGTAGAGTGTATAAAAATGGATGTAGAGTGGATAAAATGGATGTAGAGTTGATAAAAATGGATGTAGAGTGGATAAAATGGATGTAGAGTAGATAAAATGGATGTAGAGTGGATAAAATGGATGTAGAGTATATAAATTGGATGTAGAGTATATAAAATGGATGTAGAGTGGATAAAAATGGATGTCGAGTGGATAAAATGGATGTAGAGTGGATAAAAATGGATGTAGAGTGGATAAAATGGATGTAGAGTTGATAAAAATGGATGTAGAGTGGATAAAATGGATGTAGAGTGGATAAAATGGATGTAGAGTTGATAAAAATGGATGTAGAGTGGATAAAATGGATGTAGAGTGGATAAAAATGGATGTAGAGTGGATAAAAATGGATGTAGAGTGGTTAAAATGGATGTAGAGTTGATAAAATGGATGTAAAGTGGATAAAATGGATGTAGAGTTGATAAAAATGGATGTAGAAGGGATAAAACGGATGTAGAGTGGATAAAATGGATGTCGAGTGGATAAAATGGATGTAGAGTGGATAAAAATGGATGTAGATTAGATAAAATGGATGTAGAGTGGATAAAAATGGATGTCGAGTGGATAAAATGGATGTAGAGTGGATAAAAATGGATGTAGATTGGATAAAATGGTTGTAGAGTGGATAAAAATGTATGTAGAGTATATACATTGGATGTAGAGTATATAAAATGGATGTAGAGTGGATAAAAATGGATGTCGAGTGGATAAAATGGATGTAGAGTGGATAAAAATGAATGTAGAGTGGATAAAATGGATGTAGAGTTGATAAAAATGGATGTAGAGTGGATAAAATGGATGTAGAGTAGATAAAATGGATGTAGAGTGGATAAAATGGATGTAGAGTTGATAAAATGGATGTAGAGTTAATAAAATTGGATGTAGAGTGGATAAAATGGATGTAGAGTTGATAAAAATGGATGTAGAGTGGATAAAAATGGATGTAGATTGGATAAAATGGATGTAGAGTGGATAAAAATGGATGTAGAGTATATAAATTGGATGTAGAGTATATAAAATGGATGTAGAGTGGATAAAAATGGATGTCGAGTTAATAAAAATGGATGTAGAGTGGAAATAATGGATGTAGAGAGGATAAAATGGATGTAGAGTGAATAAAATGGATGTAGAGTTCATAAAAATGGATGTAGAGTGGATAAAATGGATGTAGAGTGGATAAAATGGATGTAGAGTGCATAAAAATGGATGTTGAGTGGATAAAATGGATGTAGAGTGGATAAAATGGATGAAATGTGGATAAAAATGGATGTAGAGTTAATAAAATTGATGTAGAGTGGAAATAATGGATGTAGAGAGGATAAAATGGATGTAGAGTGAATAAAATGGATGTAGAGTTCATAAAAATGGATGTAGAGTGGATAAAATGGATGTAGAGTGGATAAAATGGATGTAGAGTGGATAAAATGGATGTAGAGTGGATAAAATGGATGTAGAGTGGATAAAAAAGGATGTAGAGTGGATAAAATGGATGTAGAATGAATAAAATGGATGTAAAGTGAATAAAAATGGATGTAGAGTGGATAAAATGGATGTAGAGAGGATAAAATGGATGTAGAGTGGATAAAATGGATGTAGAGTGGATAAAATGGATGTAGAGTGGATAAAAATGGATTTAGAGTGGATATAATGGATGTAGAATAGATAAAAATGGATGTAGTGTGGATAAAAGGATGTAGAGTGGATAAAAATGGATGTAGAGTGGATAAAATGGATGTAGAGTGGATAAAATGGATGTAGAGTGGATAAAAATGGATGTAGATTGGATAAAATGGATGTAGAGTTAATAAAAATGGATGTAGAGTGGATAAAATGGATGTAGAGTTGATAAAAATGGATGTAGAGTGGATAAAAATGGATGTAGATTGGATAAAATGGATGTAGAGTTGATCAAATGAATGTACAGTTAATAAAAATGGATGTAGAGTTAATAAAATTGGATGTAGAGTGGATAAAATGAATGTACAGTTAATAAAAATGGATGTAGAGTGGATAAAAATGGATGTAGAGTGGATAAAATGGATGTAGAGTTGATAAAATGGATGTAAAGTGGATAAAATGGATGTAGAGTTAATAAAATTGGATGTAGAGTGGATAAAATGGATGTAGAGTTTATAAAAATGGATGTAGAGTGGATATAATGGATGTAGAGAGGATAAAATGGATGTGGAGTGGATAACAATGGATGTAGAGTGGATAAAATGGATGTAGAGTGGATAAAATGGATGTAGAGTTGATAAAATGGATGTAAAGTGGATAAAATGGATGTAGAGTTAATAAAATTGGATGTAGAGTGGATAAAATGGATGTAGAGTTGATAAAAATGGATGTAGAGTGGATAAAAATGGATGTAGATTGGATAAAATGGATGTAGAGTGGATAAAAATGGATGTAGAGTATATAAATTGTATGTAGAGTATATAAAATGGATGTAGAGTGGATAAAAATGGATGTAGAGTGGATAAAATGGATGTAGAGTGGATAAAAATGGATGTAGAGTTGATAAAATGGATGTAAAGTGGATAAAATGGATGTAGAGTTAATAAAATTGGATGTAGAGTGGATAAAATGGATGTAGAGTTGATAAAAATGGATGTAGAGTGGATAAAAATGGATGTAGATTGGATAAAATGGATGTAGAGTGGATAAAAATGGATGTCGAGTGGATAAAATGGATGTAGAGTGGATAAAAATGGATGTAGATTGGATAAAATGGATGTAGAGTTAATAAAAATGGATGTAGAGTGGATAAAATGGATGTATAGTTGATAAAAATGGATGTAGAGTGGATAAAAATGGATGTAGATTGGATAAAATGGATGTAGAGTGGATAAAAATGGATGTAGAGTATATAAATTGGATGTAGAGTATATAAAATGGATGTAGAGTGGATAAAAATGGATGTCGAGTGGATAAAATGGATGTAGAGTGGATAAAAATGGATGTAGATTGGATAAAATGGTTGTAGAGTGGATAAAAATGGATGTAGATTGGATAAAATGGATGTAGAGTGGATAAAAATGGATGTAGAGTATATAAATTGTATGTAGAGTATATAAAATGGATGTAGAGTGGATAAAAATGGATGTAGAGTGGATAAAATGGATGTAGAGTGGATAAAAATGGATGTAGAGTTGATAAAATGGATGTAAAGTGGATAAAATGGATGTAGAGTTAATAAAATTGGATGTAGAGTGGATAAAATGGATGTAGAGTTGATAAAAATGGATGTAGAGTGGATAAAAATGGATGTAGATTGGATAAAATGGATGTAGAGTGGATAAAAATGGATGTCGAGTGGATAAAATGGATGTAGAGTGGATAAAAATGGATGTAGATTGGATAAAATGGATGTAGAGTTAATAAAAATGGATGTAGAGTGGATAAAATGGATGTATAGTTGATAAAAATGGATGTAGAGTGGATAAAAATGGATGTAGATTGGATAAAATGGATGTAGAGTGGATAAAAATGGATGTAGAGTATATAAATTGGATGTAGAGTATATAAAATGGATGTAGAGTGGATAAAAATGGATGTCGAGTGGATAAAATGGATGTAGAGTGGATAAAAATGGATGTAGATTGGATAAAATGGTTGTAGAGTGGATAAAAATGTATGTAGAGTATATACATTGGATGTATAGTATATAAAATGGATGTAGAGTGGATAAAAATGGATGTCGAGTGGATAAAATGGATGTAGAGTGGATAAAATGGATGTAGAGTAGATAAAATGGATGTAGAGTGGATAAAATGGATGTAGAGTTGATAAAATGGATGTAGAGTTAATAAAATTGGATGTAGAGTGGATAAAAATGGATGTAGATTGGATAAAATGGATGTAGAGTGGATAAAAATGGATGTAGATTGGATAAAATGGATGTAGAGTGGATAAAAATGGATGTAGAATATACAAATTGGATGTAGAGTATATAAAATGGATGTAGAGTGGATAAAAATGGATGTCGAGTGGATAAAATGGATGTAGAGTGGATAAAAATGGATGTAGAGTGGATAAAATGGATGTAGAGTTGATAAAAATGGATGTAGAGTGGATAAAATGGATGTAGAGTGGATAAAATGGATGTAGATTGGATAAAATGGATGTAGAGTTAATAAAAATGGATGTAGAGTGGATAAAATGGATGTAGAGTTGATAAAAATGGATGTAGAGTGGATAAAAATGGATGTAGATTGGATAAAATGGATGTAGAGTTGATAAAATGAATGTACAGTTAATAAAAATGGATGTAGAGTTGATAAAATGAATGTACAGTTAATAAAAATGGATGTAGAGTGGATAAAAATGGATGTAGAGTGGATAAAATGGATGTAGAGTTGATAAAATGGATGTAAAGTGGATAAAATGGATGTAGAGTTAATAAAATTGGATGTAGAGTGGATAAAATGGATGTAGAGTTGATAAAAATGGATGTAGAGTGGATAAAAATGGATGTCGAGTGGATAAAATGGATGTAGAGTAGATAAAAATGGATGTAGATTGGATAAAATGGATGTAGAGTTAATAAAAATGGATGTAGAGTGGATAAAATGGATGTAGAGTTGATAAAAATGGATGTAGAGTGGATAAAAATGGATGTAGATTGGATAAAATGGATGTAGAGTTGATAAAATGAATGTACAGTTAATAAAAATGGATGTAGAGTGGATAAAAATGGATGTAGAGTATATAAATTGGATGTAGAGTATATAAAATGGATGTAGAGTGGATAAAAATGGATGTCGAGTGGATAAAATGGATGTAGAGTGGATAAAAATGGATGTAGAGTGGATAAAATGGATGTAGAGTTGATAAAAATGGATGTAGAGTGGATAAAATGGATGTAGAGTGGATAAAATGGATGTAGAGTTGATAAAAATGGATGTAGAGTGGATAAAATGGATGTAGAGTTGATAAAAATGGATGTAGAGTGGATAAAATGGATGTAGAGTAGATAAAATGGATGTAGAGTGGATAAAATGGATGTAGAGTTGATAAAATGGATGTAAAGTGGATAAAATGGATGTAGAGTTAATAAAATTGATGTAGAGTGGAAATAATGGATGTAGAGAGGATAAAATGGATGTAGAGTGAATAAAATGGATGTAGAGTTGATAAAAATGGATGTAGAGTGGATAAAATGGATGTAGAGTGGATAAAATGGATGTAGAGTGCATAAAAATGGATGTTGAGTGGATAAAATGGATGTTGAGTGGATAAAATGGATGTAGAGTGGATAAAATGGATGTAGAGTGGATAAAATGGATGTAGAGTGGATAAAAAAGGATGTAGAGTGGATAAAATGGATGTAGAATGAATAAAATGGATGTAAAGTGAATAAAAATGGATGTAGAGTGGATAAAATGGATGTAGAGAGGATAAAATGGATGTAGAGTGGATAAAATGGATGTAGAGTGGATAAAATGGAAGTAGAGTGGATAAAAATGGATTTAGAGTGGATATAATGGATGTAGAATAGATTAAAATGGATGTAGTGTGGATAAAATGGATGTAGAGTGGATAAAAATGGATGTAGAGTGGATAAAATGGATGTAGAGTGGATAAAACGGATGTAGAGTGGATAAAAAGGATGTAGAGTGGATAAAATGGATGCAGAGTGGATAAAAATAGATGTAGTGTGGATAAAATGGATGTAAAGTGGATAACAATGTATGTAGAGTTGATAAAAATGGATGTAGAGTGGATAAAAATGGATGTAGAGTATATAAATTGGATGTAGAGTATATAAAATGGATGTAGAGTGGATAAAAATGGATGTCGAGTGGATAAAATGGATGTAGAGTGGATAGAAATGGATGTAGATTGGATAAACTGGATGTAGAGTTAATAAAAATGGATGTAGAGTGGATAAAATGGATGTAGAGTTGATAAAAATGGATGTAGAGTGGATAAAAATGGATGTAGATTGGATAAAATGGATGTAGAGTGGATAAAAATGGATGTAGATTGGATAAAATGGATGTAGAGTGGATAAAATGGATGTAGAGTTGATAAAATGGATGTAAAGTGGATAAAATGGATGTAGAGTTAATAAAATTGGATGTAGAGTGGATAAAATGGATGTAGAGTTGATAAAAATGGATGTAGAGTGGATCAAAATGGATGTAGAGTATATAAATTGGATGTAGAGTATATAAAATGGATGTAGAGTGGATAAAAATGGATGTCGAGTGGATAAAATGGATCTAGAGTGGATAAAAATGGATGTAGATTGGATAAAATGGATGTAGAGTGGATAAAAATGGATGTAGAGTATATAAATTGGATGTAGAGTATATAAAATGAATGTAGAGTGGATAAAAATGGATGTTGAGTGGATAAAATGGATGTAGAGTGGATAAAAATGGATGTAGATTGGATAAAATGGTTGTAGAGTGGATAAAAATGGATGTAGAGTATATACATTGGATGTAGAGTATATAAAATGGATGTAGAGTGGATAAAAATGGATGTCGAGTGGATAAAATGGATGTAGAGTGTATAAAAATGGATGTAGAGTGGATAAAATGGATGTAGAGTTGATAAAAATGGATGTAGAGTGGATAAAATGGATGTAGAGTAGATAAAATGGATGTAGAGTGGATAAAATGGATGTAGAGTATATAAATTGGATGTAGAGTATATAAAATGGATGTAGAGTGGATAAAAATGGATGTCGAGTGGATAAAATGGATGTAGAGTGGATAAAAATGGATGTAGAGTGGATAAAATGGATGTAGAGTTGATAAAAATGGATGTAGAGTGGATAAAATGGATGTAGAGTGGATAAAATGGATGTAGAGTTGATAAAAATGGATGTAGAGTGGATAAAATGGATGTAGAGTTGATAAAAATGGATGTTGAGTGGATAAAATGGATGTAGAGTAGATAAAATGGATGTAGAGTGGATAAAATGGATGTAGAGTTGATAAAATGGATGTAAAGTGGATAAAATGGATGTAGAGTTAATAAAATTGATGTAGAGTGGAAATAATGGATGTGGAGAGGATAAAATGGATGTAGAGTGAATAAAATGGATGTAGAGTTGATAAAATGGATGTAAAGTGGATAAAATGGATGTAGAGTTGATAAAAATGGATGTAGAAGGGATAAAACGAATGTAGAGTGGATAAAAATGGATGTAGAGTTGATAAAATGGATGTAAAGTGGATAAAATGGATGTAGAGTTAATAAAATTGGATGTAGAGTGGATAAAATGGATGTCGAGTGGATAAAATGGATGTAGAGTGGATAAAAATGGATGTAGATTGGATAAAATGGATGTAGAGTGGATAAAAATGGATGTCGAGTGGATAAAATGGATGTAGAGTGGATAAAAATGGATGTAGATTGGATAAAATGGTTGTAGAGTGGATAAAAATGTATGTAGAGTATATACATTGGATGTAGAGTATATAAAATGGATGTAGAGTGGATAAAAATGGATGTCGAGTGGATAAAATGGATGTAGAGTGGATAAAAATGAATGTAGAGTGGATAAAATGGATGTAGAGTTGATAAAAATGGATGTAGAGTGGATAAAATGGATGTAGAGTAGATAAAATGGATGTAGAGTGGATAAAATGGATGTAGAGTTGATAAAATGGATGTAGAGTTAATAAAATTGGATGTAGAGTGGATAAAATGGATGTAGAGTTGATAAAAATGGATGTAGAGTGGATAAAAATGGATGTAGATTGGATAAAATGGATGTAGAGTGGATAAAAATGGATGTAGAGTATATAAATTGGATGTAGAGTATATAAAATGGATGTAGAGTGGATAAAAATGGATGTCGAGTGGATAAAATGGATGTAGAGTGGATAAAAATGGATGTAGAGTTAATAAAATTGATGTAGAGTGGAAATAATGGATGTAGAGAGGATAAAATGGATGTAGAGTGAATAAAATGGATGTAGAGTTCATAAAAATGGATGTAGAGTGGATAAAATGGATGTAGAGTGGATAAAATGGATGTAGAGTGCATAAAAATGGATGTTGAGTGGATAAAATGGATGTAGAGTGGATAAAATGGATGAAATGTGGATAAAAATGGATGTAGAGTTAATAAAATTGATGTAGAGTGGAAATAATGGATGTAGAGAGGATAAAATGGATGTAGAGTGAATAAAATGGATGTAGAGTTCATAAAAATGGATGTAGAGTGGATAAAATGGATGTAGAGTGGATAAAATGGATGTAGAGTGGATAAAATGGATGTAGAGTGGATAAAATGGATGTAGAGTGGATAAAAAAGGATGTAGAGTGGATAAAATGGATGTAGAATGAATAAAATGGATGTAAAGTGAATAAAAATGGATGTAGAGTGGATAAAATGGATGTAGAGAGGATAAAATGCATGTAGAGTGGATAAAATGGATGTAGAGTGGATAAAATGGATGTAGAGTGGATAAAAATGGATTTAGAGTGGATATAATGGATGTAGAATAGATAAAAATGGATGTAGTGTGGATAAAAGGATGTAGAGTGGATAAAAATGGATGTAGAGTGGATAAAATGGATGTAGAGTGGATAAAATGGATGTAGAGTGGATAAAAATGGATGTAGATTGGATAAAATGGATGTAGAGTTAATAAAAATGGATGTAGAGTGGATAAAATGGATGTAGAGTTGATAAAAATGGATGTAGAGTGGATAAAAATGGATGTAGATTGGATAAAATGGATGTAGAGTTGATCAAATGAATGTACAGTTAATAAAAATGGATGTAGAGTTAATAAAATTGGATGTAGAGTGGATAAAATGAATGTACAGTTAATAAAAATGGATGTAGAGTGGATAAAAATGGATGTAGAGTGGATAAAATGGATGTAGAGTTGATAAAATGGATGTAAAGTGGATAAAATGGATGTAGAGTTAATAAAATTGGATGTAGAGTGGATAAAATGGATGTAGAGTTAATAAAAATGGATGTAGAGTGGATATAATGGATGTAGAGAGGATAAAATGGATGTGGAGTGGATAACAATGGATGTAGAGTGGATAAAATGGATGTAGAGTGGATAAAATGGATGTAGAGTTGATGAAATGGATGTAAAGTGGATAAAATGGATGTAGAGTTAATAAAATTGGATGTAGAGTGGATAAAATGGATGTAGAGTTGATAAAAATGGATGTAGAGTGGATAAAAATGGATGTAGATTGGATAAAATGGATGTAGAGTGGATAAAATGGATGTAGAGTATATAAATTGTATGTAGAGTATATAAAATGGATGTAGAGTGGATAAAAATGGATGTAGAGTGGATAAAATGGATGTAGAGTGGATAAAAATGGATGTAGAGTTGATAAAATGGATGTAAAGTGGATAAAATGGATGTAGAGTTAATAAAATTGGATGTAGAGTGGATAAAATGGATGTAGAGTTGATAAAAATGGATGTAGAGTGGATAAAAATGGATGTAGATTGGATAAAATGGATGTAGAGTGGATAAAAATGGATGTCGAGTGGATAAAATGGATGTAGAGTGGATAAAAATGGATGTAGATTGGATAAAATGGATGTAGAGTTAATAAAAATGGATGTAGAGTGGATAAAATGGATGTATAGTTGATAAAAATGGATGTAGAGTGGATAAAAATGGATGTAGATTGGATAAAATGGATGTAGAGTGGATAAAAATGGATGTAGAGTATATAAATTGGATGTAGAGTATATAAAATGGATGTAGAGTGGATAAAAATGGATGTCGAGTGGATAAAATGGATGTAGAGTGGATAAAAATGGATGTAGATTGGATAAAATGGTTGTAGAGTGGATAAAAATGTATGTAGAGTATATACATTGGATGTATAGTATATAAAATGGATGTAGAGTGGATAAAAATGGATGTCGAGTGGATAAAATGGATGTAGAGTGGATAAAATGGATGTAGAGTAGATAAAATGGATGTAGAGTGGATAAAATGGATGTAGAGTTGATAAAATGGATGTAGAGTTAATAAAATTGGATGTAGAGTGGATAAAAATGGATGTAGATTGGATAAAATGGATGTAGAGTGGATAAAAATGGATGTAGATTGGATAAAATGGATGTAGAGTGGATAAAAATGGATGTAGAATATACAAATTGGATGTAGAGTATATAAAATGGATGTAGAGTGGATAAAAATGGATGTCGAGTGGATAAAATGGATGTAGAGTGGATAAAAATGGATGTAGAGTGGATAAAATGGATGTAGAGTTGATAAAAATGGATGTAGAGTGGATAAAATGGATGTAGAGTGGATAAAATGGATGTAGATTGGATAAAATGGATGTAGAGTTAATAAAAATGGATGTAGAGTGGATAAAATGGATGTAGAGTTGATAAAAATGGATGTAGAGTGGATAAAAATGGATGTAGATTGGATAAAATGGATGTAGAGTTGATAAAATGAATGTACAGTTAATAAAAATGGATGTAGAGTTGATAAAATGAATGTACAGTTAATAAAAATGGATGTAGAGTGGATAAAAATGGATGTAGAGTGGATAAAATGGATGTAGAGTTGATAAAATGGATGTAAAGTGGATAAAATGGATGTAGAGTTAA
The DNA here is from genome assembly GCA_933228935.1 of Pemphredon lugubris. NCBI lineage: Eukaryota > Metazoa > Arthropoda > Insecta > Hymenoptera > Crabronidae > Pemphredon > Pemphredon lugubris. The sequence continues at coordinate 50,908,433 of OW121816.1, forward strand.
TAAAATTGGATGTAGAGTGGATAAAATGGATGTAGAGTTGATAAAAATGGATGTAGAGTGGATAAAAATGGATGTCGAGTGGATAAAATGGATGTAGAGTAGATAAAAATGGATGTAGATTGGATAAAATGGATGTAGAGTTAATAAAAATGGATGTAGAGTGGATAAAATGGATGTAGAGTTGATAAAAATGGATGTAGAGTGGATAAAAATGGATGTAGATTGGATAAAATGGATGTAGAGTTGATAAAATGAATGTACAGTTAATAAAAATGGATGTAGAGTGGATAAAAATGGATGTAGAGTATATAAATTGGATGTAGAGTATATAAAATGGATGTAGAGTGGATAAAAATGGATGTAGAGTGGATAAAATGGATGTAGAGTGGATAAAATGGATGTAGAGTTGATAAAAATGGATGTAGAGTGGATAAAATGGATGTAGAGTTGATAAAAATGGATGTAGAGTGGATAAAATGGATGTAGAGTAGATAAAATGGATGTAGAGTGGATAAAATGGATGTAGAGTTGATAAAATGGATGTAAAGTGGATAAAATGGATGTAGAGTTAATAAAATTGATGTAGAGTGGAAATAATGGATGTAGAGAGGATAAAATGGATGTAGAGTGGATAAAATGGATGTAGAGTTCATAAAAATGGATGTAGAGTGGATAAAATGGATGTAGAGTGGATAAAATGGATGTAGAGTGCATAAAAATGGATGTTGAGTGGATAAAATGGATGTTGAGTGGATAAAATGGATGTAGAGTGGATAAAATGGATGTAGAGTGGATAAAATGGATGTAGAGTGGATAAAAAAGGATGTAGAGTGGATAAAATGGATGTAGAATGAATAAAATGGATGTAAAGTGAATAAAAATGGATGTAGAGTGGATAAAATGGATGTAGAGAGGATAAAATGCATGTAGAGTGGATAAAATGGATGTAGAGTGGATAAAATGGAAGTAGAGTGGATAAAAATGGATTTAGAGTGGATATAATGGATGTAGAATAGATTAAAATGGATGTAGTGTGGATAAAATGGATGTAGAGTGGATAAAAATGGATGTAGAGTGGATAAAATGGATGTAGAGTGGATAAAACGGATGTAGAGTGGATAAAAAGGATGTAGAGTGGATAAAATGGATGCAGAGTGGATAAAAATAGATGTAGTGTGGATAAAATGGATGTAAAGTGGATAACAATGTATGTAGAGTTGATAAAAATGGATGTAGAGTGGATCAAAATGGATGTAGAGTATATAAATTGGATGTAGAGTATATAAAATGGATGTAGAGTGGATAAAAATGGATGTCGAGTGGATAAAATGGATGTAGAGTGGATAGAAATGGATGTAGATTGGATAAACTGGATGTAGAGTTAATAAAAATGGATGTAGAGTGGATAAAATGGATGTAGAGTTGATAAAAATGGATGTAGAGTGGATAAAAATGGATGTAGATTGGATAAAATGGATGTAGAGTGGATAAAAATGGATGTAGATTGGATAAAATGGATGTAGAGTGGATAAAATGGATGTAGAGTTGATAAAATGGATGTAAAGTGGATAAAATGGATGTAGAGTTAATAAAATTGGATGTAGAGTGGATAAAATGGATGTAGAGTTGATAAAAATGGATGTAGAGTGGATCAAAATGGATGTAGAGTATATAAATTGGATGTAGAGTATATAAAATGGATGTAGAGTGGATAAAAATGGATGTCGAGTGGATAAAATGGATGTAGAGTGGATAAAAATGGATGTAGATTGGATAAAATGGATGTAGAGTGGATAAAAATGGATGTAGAGTATATAAATTGGATGTAGAGTATATAAAATGAATGTAGAGTGGATAAAAATGGATGTCGAGTGGATAAAATGGATGTAGAGTGGATAAAAATGGATGTAGAGTGGATAAAATGGATGTAGAGTTGATAAAAATGGATGTAGAGTGGATAAAATGGATGTAGAGTGGATAAAATGGATGTAGAGTTGATAAAAATGGATGTAGAGTGGATAAAATGGATGTAGAGTTGATAAAAATGGATGTAGAGTGGATAAAATGGATGTAGAGTAGATAAAATGGATGTAGAGTGGATAAAATGGATGTAGAGTTGATAAAATGGATGTAAAGTGGATAAAATGGATGTAGAGTTAATAAAATTGATGTAGAGTGGAAATAATGGATGTAGAGAGGATAAAATGGATGTAGAGTGAATAAAATGGATGTAGAGTTCATAAAAATGGATGTAGAGTGGATAAAATGGATGTAGAGTGGATAAAATGGATGTAGAGTGCATAAAAATGGATGTTGAGTGGATAAAATGGATGTTGAGTGGATAAAATGGATGTAGAGTGGATAAAATGGATGTAGAGTGGATAAAATGGATGTAGAGTGGATAAAAAAGGATGTAGAGTGGATAAAATGGATGTAGAATGAATAAAATGGATGTAAAGTGAATAAAAATGGATGTAGAGTGGATAAAATGGATGTAGAGAGGATAAAATGCATGTAGAGTGGATAAAATGGATGTAGAGTGGATAAAATGGAAGTAGAGTGGATAAAAATGGATTTAGAGTGGATATAATGGATGTAGATTTGATTAAAATGGATGTAGTGTGGATAAAATGGATGTAGAGTGGATAAAAATGGATGTAGAGTGGATAAAATGGATGTAGAGTGGATAAAACGGATGTAGAGTGGATAAAAAGGATGTAGAGTGGATAAAATGGATGCAGAGTGGATAAAAATAGATGTAGTGTGGATAAAATGGATGTAAAGTGGATAACAATGTATGTAGAGTTGATAAAAATGGATGTAGAGTGGATCAAAATGGATGTAGAGTATATAAATTGGATGTAGAGTATATAAAATGGATGTAGAGTGGATAAAAATGGATGTCGAGTGGATAAAATGGATGTAGAGTGGATAGAAATGGATGTAGATTGGATAAACTGGATGTAGAGTTAATAAAAATGGATGTAGAGTGGATAAAATGGATGTAGAGTTGATAAAAATGGATGTAGAGTGGATAAAAATGGATGTAGATTGGATAAAATGGATGTAGAGTGGATAAAAATGGATGTAGATTGGATAAAATGGATGTAGAGTGGATAAAATGGATGTAGAGTTGATAAAATGGATGTAAAGTGGATAAAATGGATGTAGAGTTAATAAAATTGGATGTAGAGTGGATAAAATGGATGTAGAGTGGATAAAAATAGATGTAGTGTGGATAAAATGGATGTAAAGTGGATAACAATGTATGTAGAGTTGATAAAAATGGATGTAGAGTGGATCAAAATGGATGTAGAGTATATAAATTGGATGTAGAGTATATAAAATGGATGTAGAGTGGATAAAAATGGATGTCGAGTGGATAAAATGGATGTAGAGTGGATAAAAATGGATGTAGATTGGATAAAATGGATGTAGAGTGGATAAAAATGGATGTAGAGTATATAAATTGGATGTAGAGTATATAAAATGAATGTAGAGTGGATAAAAATGGATGTTGAGTGGATAAAATGGATGTAGAGTGGATAAAAATGGATGTAGATTGGATAAAATGGTTGTAGAGTGGATAAAAATGGATGTAGAGTATATAAATTGGATGTAGAGTATATAAAATGGATGTAGAGTGGATAAAAATGGATGTCGAGTGGATAAAATGGATGTAGAGTGTATAAAAATGGATGTAGAGTGGATAAAATGGATGTAGAGTTGATAAAAATGGATGTAGAGTGGATAAAATGGATGTAGAGTAGATAAAATGGATGTAGAGTGGATAAAATGGATGTAGAGTATATAAATTGGATGTAGAGTATATAAAATGGATGTAGAGTGGATAAAAATGGATGTCGAGTGGATAAAATGGATGTAGAGTGGATAAAAATGGATGTAGAGTGGATAAAATGGATGTAGAGTTGATAAAAATGGATGTAGAGTGGATAAAATGGATGTAGAGTGGATAAAATGGATGTAGAGTTGATAAAAATGGATGTAGAGTGGATAAAATGGATGTAGAGTTGATAAAAATGGATGTTGAGTGGATAAAATGGATGTAGAGTAGATAAAATGGATGTAGAGTGGATAAAATGGATGTAGAGTTGATAAAATGGATGTAAAGTGGATAAAATGGATGTAGAGTTAATAAAATTGATGTAGAGTGGAAATAATGGATGTGGAGAGGATAAAATGGATGTAGAGTGAATAAAATGGATGTAGAGTTCATAAAAATGGATGTAGAGTGGATAAAAATGGATGTAGAGTGGATAAAAATGGATGTAGAGTGGATAAAAATGGATGTAGAGTGGATAAAAATGGATGTAGAGTGGATAAAAATGGATGTAGAGTGGATAAAATGGATGTTGAGTGGATAAAATGGATGTAGAGTGGATAAAATGGATGTAGAGTGCATAAAAATGGATGTTGAGTGGATAAAATGGATGTAGAGTGGATAAAATGGATGAAAAGTGGATAAAAATTTTATGTAGAGTGGATAAAATGGATGTAGAGTGGATAAAATGGATGTAGAGTGGATAAAATGGATGTAGAGTGGATAAAATGGATGTAGAGTGGATAAAAAAGGATGTGGAGTGGATAACAATGGATGTAGAGTGGATAAAATGGATGTAGAGTGGATAAAATGGATGTAGAGTGGATAAAATGGATGTAGAGTGGATAAAATGGTTGTAGAGTGGATAAAATGGATGTAGAGTTGATAAAAATGGATGTAGAGTGGATAAAACGGATGTAGAGTGGATAAAAATGGATGTAGAGTGGATACAATGGATGTAGAGTCGATAAAATGGATGTAGAGTGGATAAAAATGGATGTAGAGTGGATAAAAATGGATGTAGAGTGGTTAAAATGGATGTAGAGTTGATAAAATGGATGTAAAGTGGATAAAATGGATGTAGAGTTGATAAAAATGGATGTAGAAGGGATAAAACGGATGTAGAGTGGATAAAAATGGATGTAGAGTTGATAAAATGGATGTAAAGTGGATAAAATGGATGTAGAGTTAATAAAATTGGATGTAGAGTGGATAAAATGGATGTCGAGTGGATAAAATGGATGTAGAGTGGATAAAAATGGATGTAGAGTATATAAATTGGATGTAGAGTGGATAAAAATGGATGTCGAGTGGATAAAATGGATGTAGAGTGGATAAAAATGGATGTAGAGTGGATAAAATGGATGTAGAGTGGATAAAATGGATGTAGAGTGGATAAAAATGGATGTAGAGTGGATAAAATGGATGTAGAGTGTATAAAATGGATGTAGAGTGAATAAAATGGATGTAGAGTGGATAAAATGGATGTAGAGTTGATAAAATGGATGTAAAGTGGATAAAATGGATGTAGAGTTAATAAAATTGGATGTAGAGTGGATAAAATGGATGTAGAGTTGATAAAAATGGATGTAGAGTGGATAAAAATGGATGTAGATTGGATAAAATAGATGTAGAGTTGATAAAATGGATGTAAAGTGGATAAAATGGATGTAGAGTTAATAAAATTGGATGTAGAGTGGATAAAATGAATGTACAGTTAATAAAAATGGATGTAGAGTGGATAAAAATGGATGTAGAGTGGATAAAATGGATGTAGAGTTGATAAAATGGATGTAAAGTGGATCAAATGGATGTAGAGTTAATAAAATTGGATGTAGAGTGGATAAAATGGATGTAGAGTTAATAAAAATGGATGTAGAGTGGATAAAAATGGATGTAGAGTGGATAAAATGGATGTAGAGTTGATAAAATGGATGTAAAGTGGATCAAATGGATGTAGAGTTAATAAAATTGGATGTAGAGTGGATAAAATGGATGTAGAGTTAATAAAAATGGATGTAGAGTGGATAAAAAGGATGTAGAGTGGATAAAATGGATGCAGAGTGGATAAAAATAGATGTAGTGTGGATAAAATGGATGTAAAGTGGATAACAATGTATGTAGAGTTGATAAAAATGGATGTAGAGTGGATCAAAATGGATGTAGAGTATATAAAATGGATGTAGAGTGGATAAAAATGGATGTCGAGTGGATAAAATGGATGTAGAGTGGATAGAAATGGATGTAGATTGGATAAACTGGATGTAGAGTTAATAAAAATGGATGTAGAGTGGATAAAATGGATGTAGAGTTGATAAAAATGGATGTAGAGTGGATAAAAATGGATGTAGATTGGATAAAATGGATGTAGAGTGGATAAAAATGGATGTAGATTGGATAAAATGGATGTAGAGTGGATAAAATGGATGTAGAGTTGATAAAATGGATGTAAAGTGGATAAAATGGATGTAGAGTTAATAAAATTGGATGTAGAGTGGATAAAATGGATGTAGAGTTGATAAAAATGGATGTAGAGTGGATCAAAATGGATGTAGAGTATATAAATTGGATGTAGAGTATATAAAATGGATGTAGAGTGGATAAAAATGGATGTCGAGTGGATAAAATGGATGTAGAGTGGATAAAAATGGATGTAGATTGGATAAAATGGATGTAGAGTGGATAAAAATGGATGTAGAGTATATAAATTGGATGTAGAGTATATAAAATGAATGTAGAGTGGATAAAAATGGATGTTGAGTGGATAAAATGGATGTAGAGTGGATAAAAATGGATGTAGATTGGATAAAATGGTTGTAGAGTGGATAAAAATGGATGTAGAGTATATACATTGGATGTAGAGTATATAAAATGGATGTAGAGTGGATAAAAATGGATGTCGAGTGGATAAAATGGATGTAGAGTGTATAAAAATGGATGTAGAGTGGATAAAATGGATGTAGAGTTGATAAAAATGGATGTAGAGTGGATAAAATGGATGTAGAGTAGATAAAATGGATGTAGAGTGGATAAAATGGATGTAGAGTATATAAATTGGATGTAGAGTATATAAAATGGATGTAGAGTGGATAAAAATGGATGTCGAGTGGATAAAATGGATGTAGAGTGGATAAAAATGGATGTAGAGTGGATAAAATGGATGTAGAGTTGATAAAAATGGATGTAGAGTGGATAAAATGGATGTAGAGTGGATAAAATGGATGTAGAGTTGATAAAAATGGATGTAGAGTGGATAAAATGGATGTAGAGTTGATAAAAATGGATGTTGAGTGGATAAAATGGATGTAGAGTAGATAAAATGGATGTAGAGTGGATAAAATGGATGTAGAGTTGATAAAATGGATGTAAAGTGGATAAAATGGATGTAGAGTTAATAAAATTGATGTAGAGTGGAAATAATGGATGTAGAGAGGATAAAATGGATGTAGAGTGAATAAAATGGATGTAGAGTTCATAAAAATGGATGTAGAGTGGATAAAAATGGATGTAGAGTGGATAAAAATGGATGTAGAGTGGATAAAAATGGATGTAGAGTGGATAAAAATGGATGTAGAGTGGATAAAAATGGATGTAGAGTGGATAAAATGGATGTTGAGTGGATAAAATGGATGTAGAGTGGATAAAATGGATGTAGAGTGCATAAAAATGGATGTTGAGTGGATAAAATGGATGTAGAGTGGATAAAATGGATGAAAAGTGGATAAAAATTTTATGTAGAGTGAATAAAATGGATGTAGAGTGGATAAAATGGATGTAGAGTGGATAAAATGGATGTAGAGTGGATAAAATGGATGTAGAGTGGATAAAAAAGGATGTGGAGTGGATAACAATGGATGTAGAGTGGATAAAATGGATGTAGAGTGGATAAAATGGATGTAGAGTGGATAAAATGGATGTAGAGTGGATAAAATGATTGTAGAGTGGATAAAATGGATGTAGAGTTGATAAAAATGGATGTAGAGTGGATAAAACGGATGTAGAGTGGATAAAAATGGATGTAGAGTGGATACAATGGATGTAGAGTCGATAAAATGGATGTAGAGTGGATAAAAATGGATGTAGAGTGGATAAAAATGGATGTAGAGTGGTTAAAATGGATGTAGAGTTGATAAAATGGATGTAAAGTGGATAAAATGGATGTAGAGTTGATAAAAATGGATGTAGAAGGGATAAAACGGATGTAGAGTGGATAAAAATGGATGTAGAGTTGATAAAATGGATGTAAAGTGGATAAAATGGATGTAGAGTTAATAAAATTGGATGTAGAGTGGATAAAATGGATGTCGAGTGGATAAAATGGATGTAGAGTGGATAAAAATGGATGTAGAGTATATAAATTGGATGTAGAGTGGATAAAAATGGATGTCGAGTGGATAAAATGGATGTAGAGTGGATAAAAATGGATGTAGAGTGGATAAAATGAATGTAGAGTGCATAAAAATGGATGTTGAGTGGATAAAATGGATGTAGAGTGGATAAAATGGATGTAAAGTGGATAAAAATGGATGTAGAGTGGATAAAATGGATGTAGAGTGGATAAAATGGATGTAGAGTGGATAAAAATGGATGTAGAGTGGATAAAATGGATGTAGAGTGTATAAAATGGATGTAGAGTGAATAAAATGGATGTAGAGTGGATAAAATTGATGTAGAGTGGATAAAGTGGATGTAGAGTGGATAAAAATGGATGTAGAGTGGATAAAAATGGATGTAGATTGGATAAAATGGATGTAGAGTGGATAAAATGGATGTAGAGTTAATAAAATTGGATGTAGAGTGGATAAAATGGATGTAGAGTTGATAAAAATGGATGTAGAGTGGATAAAATTGATGTAGAGTGTATAAAATGGATGTAGAGTGGATAAAAATGGATGTAGAGTGGATAAAAATGGATGTAGATTGGATAAAATGGATGTAGAATGGATAAAATGGATGTAGAGTTGATAAAATGGATGTAAAGTGGATAAAATGGATGTAGAGTGGATAAAATGGATGTAGAGTGGATAAAATGGTTGTAGAGTGGATAAAATGGATGTAGAGTTGATAAAAATGGATGTAGAGTGGATAAAACGGATGTAGAGTGGATAAAAATGGATGTAGAGTTGATAAAATGGATGTAAAGTGGATAAAATGGATGTAGAGTTAATAAAATTGGATGTAGAGTGGATAAAATGGATGTAGAGTTGATAAAAATGGATGTAGAGTGGATAAAAATGGATGTCGAGTGGATAAAATGGATGTAGAGTGGATAAAAATGGATGTAGAGTGGATAAAATGGATGTAGAGTGCATAAAAATGGATGTAGAGTGAATAAAATGGATGTAGAGTGGATAAAATGAATGTACAGTTAATAAAAATGGATGTAGAGTGGATAAAAATGGATGTAGAGTGGATAAAATGGATGTAGAGTTGATAAAATGGATGTAAAGTGGATAAAATGGATGTAGAGTTAATAAAATTGGATGTAGAGTGGATAAAATGGATGTAGAGTTGATAAAAATGGATGTAGAGTGGATAAAAATGGATGTAGATTGGATAAAATAGATGTAGAGTTGATAAAATGGATGTAAAGTGGATAAAATGGATGTAGAGTTAATAAAATTGGATGTAGAGTGGATAAAATGAATGTACAGTTAATAAAAATGGATGTAGAGTGGATAAAAATGGATGTAGAGTGGATAAAATGGATGTAGAGTTGATAAAATGGATGTAAAGTGGATCAAATGGATGTAGAGTTAATAAAATTGGATGTAGAGTGGATAAAATGGATGTAGAGTTAATAAAAATGGATGTAGAGTGGATAAAAATGGATGTAGAGTGGATAAAATGGATGTAGAGTTGATAAAATGGATGTAAAGTGGATAAAATGGATGTAGAGTTAATAAAATTGGATGTAGAGTGGATAAAATGGATGTAGAGTTGATAAAAATGGATGTAGAGTGGATAAAAATGGATGTAGATTGGATAAAATGGATGTAGAGTTGATAAAATGGATGTAAAGTGGATAAAATGGATGTAGAGTTAATAAAATTGGATGTAGAGTGGATAAAAATGGATGTAGAGTGGATAAAAATGGATGTCGAGTGGATAAAATGGATGTAGAGTGGATAAAATGGATGTAGAGTTGATAAAAATGGATGTAGAGTGGATAAAAATGGATGTCGAGTGGATAAAATGGATGTACAGTGGATAAAAATGGATGTAGAGTGGATAAAATGGATGTAGAGTGCATAAAAATGGATGTAGAGTGAATAAAATGGATGTAGAGTGGATAAAATGAATGTACAGTTAATAAAAATGGATGTAGAGTGGATAAAAATGGATGTAGAGTGGATAAAATGGATGTAGAGTTGATAAAATGGATGCAAAGTGGATAAAATGGATGTAGAGTTAATAAAATTGGATGTAGAGTGGATAAAATGGATGTAGAGTTGATAAAAATGGATGTAGAGTGGATAAAATGGATGTAGAGTGGATAAAATGGATGTAGAGTGGATAAAAATGGATGTAGAGTGGATAAAATGGATGTAGAGTTGATAAAATGGATGTAAAGTGGATAAAATGGATGTAGAGTTAATAAAATTGGATGTAGAGTGGATAAAATGGATGTAGAGTTGATAAAAATGGATGTAGAGTGGATAAAAATGGATGTAGATTGGATAAAATAGATGTAGAGTTGATAAAATGGATGTAAAGTGGATAAAATGGATGTAGAGTTAATAAAATTGGATGTAGAGTGGATAAAATGGATGTAGAGTTGATAAAAATGGATGTAGAGTGGATAAAAATGGATGTAGATTGGATAAAATAGATGTAGAGTTGATAAAATGGATGTAAAGTGGATAAAATGGATGTAGAGTTAATAAAATTGAATGTAGAGTGGATAAAATGGATGTAGAGTGGATAAAATGGATGTAGAGTGGATAAAATGGATGTAGAGTGGATAAAAAAGGATGTAGAGTGGATAAAATGGATGTAGAATGAATAAAATGGATGTAAAGTGAATAAAAATGGATGTAGAGTGGATAAAATGGATGTAGAGAGGATAAAATGCATGTAGAGTGGATAAAATGGATGTAGAGTGGATAAAATGGAAGTAGAGTGGATAAAAATGGATTTAGAGTGGATATAATGGATGTAGAATAGATTAAAATGGATGTAGTGTGGATAAAATGGATGTAGAGTGGATAAAAATGGATGTAGAGTGGATAAAATGGATGTAGAGTGGATAAAACGGATGTAGAGTGGATAAAAAGGATGTAGAGTGGATAAAATGGATGCAGAGTGGATAAAAATAGATGTAGTGTGGATAAAATGGATGTAAAGTGGATAACAATGTATGTAGAGTTGATAAAAATGGATGTAGAGTGGATCAAAATGGATGTAGAGTATATAAATTGGATGTAGAGTATATAAAATGGATGTAGAGTGGATAAAAATGGATGTCGAGTGGATAAAATGGATGTAGAGTGGATAGAAATGGATGTAGATTGGATAAACTGGATGTAGAGTTAATAAAAATGGATGTAGAGTGGATAAAATGGATGTAGAGTTGATAAAAATGGATGTAGAGTGGATAAAAATGGATGTAGATTGGATAAAATGGATGTAGAGTGGATAAAAATGGATGTAGATTGGATAAAATGGATGTAGAGTGGATAAAATGGATGTAGAGTTGATAAAATGGATGTAAAGTGGATAAAATGGATGTAGAGTTAATAAAATTGGATGTAGAGTGGATAAAATGGATGTAGAGTTGATAAAAATGGATGTAGAGTGGATCAAAATGGATGTAGAGTATATAAATTGGATGTAGAGTATATAAAATGGATGTAGAGTGGATAAAAATGGATGTCGAGTGGATAAAATGGATGTAGAGTGGATAAAAATGGATGTAGATTGGATAAAATGGATGTAGAGTGGATAAAAATGGATGTAGAGTATATAAATTGGATGTAGAGTATATAAAATGAATGTAGAGTGGATAAAAATGGATGTTGAGTGGATAAAATGGATGTAGAGTGGATAAAAATGGATGTAGATTGGATAAAATGGTTGTAGAGTGGATAAAAATGGATGTAGAGTATATACATTGGATGTAGAGTATATAAAATGGATGTAGAGTGGATAAAAATGGATGTCGAGTGGATAAAATGGATGTAGAGTGTATAAAAATGGATGTAGAGTGGATAAAATGGATGTAGAGTTGATAAAAATGGATGTAGAGTGGATAAATTGGATGTAGAGTAGATAAAATGGATGTAGAGTGGATAAAATGGATGTAGAGTATATAAATTGGATGTAGAGTATATAAAATGGATGTAGAGTGGATAAAAATGGATGTCGAGTGGATAAAATGGATGTAGAGTGGATAAAAATGGATGTAGAGTGGATAAAATGGATGTAGAGTTGATAAAAATGGATGTAGAGTGGATAAAATGGATGTAGAGTGGATAAAATGGATGTAGAGTTGATAAAAATGGATGTAGAGTGGATAAAATGGATGTAGAGTTGATAAAAATGGATGTTGAGTGGATAAAATGGATGTAGAGTAGATAAAATGGATGTAGAGTGGATAAAATGGATGTAGAGTTGATAAAATGGATGTAAAGTGGATAAAATGGATGTAGAGTTAATAAAATTGATGTAGAGTGGAAATAATGGATGTAGAGAGGATAAAATGGATGTAGAGTGAATAAAATGGATGTAGAGTTCATAAAAATGGATGTAGAGTGGATAAAAATGGATGTAGAGTGGATAAAAATGGATGTAGAGTGGATAAAAATGGATGTAGAGTGGATAAAAATGGATGTAGAGTGGATAAAATGGATGTAGAGTGGATAAAAATGGATGTAGAGTGGATAAAATGAATGTAGAGTGCATAAAAATGGATGTTGAGTGGATAAAATGGATGTAGAGTGGATAAAATGGATGTAAAGTGGATAAAAATGGATGTAGAGTGGATAAAATGGATGTAGAGTGGATAAAATGGATGTAGAGTGGATAAAAATGGATGTAGAGTGGATAAAATGGATGTAGAGTGTATAAAATGGATGTAGAGTGAATAAAATGGATGTAGAGTGGATAAAAATGGATGTCGAGTGGATAAAATGGATGTAGAGTGTATAAAAATGGATGTAGAGTGGATAAAATGGATGTAGAGTTGATAAAAATGGATGTAGAGTGGATAAATTGGATGTAGAGTAGATAAAATGGATGTAGAGTGGATAAAATGGATGTAGAGTATATAAATTGGATGTAGAGTATATAAAATGGATGTAGAGTGGATAAAAATGGATGTCGAGTGGATAAAATGGATGTAGAGTGGATAAAAATGGATGTAGAGTGGATAAAATGGATGTAGAGTTGATAAAAATGGATGTAGAGTGGATAAAATGGATGTAGAGTGGATAAAATGGATGTAGAGTTGATAAAAATGGATGTAGAGTGGATAAAATGGATGTAGAGTTGATAAAAATGGATGTTGAGTGGATAAAATGGATGTAGAGTAGATAAAATGGATGTAGAGTGGATAAAATGGATGTAGAGTTGATAAAATGGATGTAAAGTGGATAAAATGGATGTAGAGTTAATAAAATTGATGTAGAGTGGAAATAATGGATGTAGAGAGGATAAAATGGATGTAGAGTGAATAAAATGGATGTAGAGTTCATAAAAATGGATGTAGAGTGGATAAAAATGGATGTAGAGTGGATAAAAATGGATGTAGAGTGGATAAAAATGGATGTAGAGTGGATAAAAATGGATGTAGAGTGGATAAAATGGATGTAGAGTGGATAAAAATGGATGTAGAGTGGATAAAATGAATGTAGAGTGCATAAAAATGGATGTTGAGTGGATAAAATGGATGTAGAGTGGATAAAATGGATGTAAAGTGGATAAAAATGGATGTAGAGTGGATAAAATGGATGTAGAGTGGATAAAATGGATGTAGAGTGGATAAAAATGGATGTAGAGTGGATAAAATGGATGTAGAGTGTATAAAATGGATGTAGAGTGAATAAAATGGATGTAGAGTGGATAAAATTGATGTAGAGTGTATAAAGTGGATGTAGAGTGGATAAAAATGGATGTAGAGTGGATAAAAATGGATGTAGATTGGATAAAATGGATGTAGAGTGGATAAAATGGATGTAGAGTTAATAAAATTGGATGTAGAGTGGATAAAATGGATGTAGAGTTGATAAAAATGGATGTAGAGTGGATAAAATTGATGTAGAGTGTATAAAATGGATGTAGAGTGGATAAAAATGGATGTAGAGTGGATAAAAATGGATGTAGATTGGATAAAATGGATGTAGAATGGATAAAATGGATGTAGAGTTGATAAAATGGATGTAAAGTGGATAAAATGGATGTAGAGTGGATAAAATGGATGTAGAGTGGATAAAATGGTTGTAGAGTGGATAAAATGGATGTAGAGTTGATAAAAATGGATGTAGAGTGGATAAAACGGATGTAGAGTGGATAAAAATGGATGTAGAGTTGATAAAATGGATGTAAAGTGGATAAAATGGATGTAGAGTTAATAAAATTGGATGTAGAGTGGATAAAATGGATGTAGAGTTGATAAAAATGGATGTAGAGTGGATAAAAATGGATGTCGAGTGGATAAAATGGATGTAGAGTGGATAAAAATGGATGTAGAGTGGATAAAATGGATGTAGAGTGCATAAAAATGGATGTAGAGTGAATAAAATGGATGTAGAGTGGATAAAATGAATGTACAGTTAATAAAAATGGATGTAGAGTGGATAAAAATGGATGTAGAGTGGATAAAATGGATGTAGAGTTGATAAAATGGATGTAAAGTGGATAAAATGGATGTAGAGTTAATAAAATTGGATGTAGAGTGGATAAAATGGATGTAGAGTTGATAAAAATGGATGTAGAGTGGATAAAAATGGATGTAGATTGGATAAAATAGATGTAGAGTTGATAAAATGGATGTAAAGTGGATAAAATGGATGTAGAGTTAATAAAATTGGATGTAGAGTGGATAAAATGAATGTACAGTTAATAAAAATGGATGTAGAGTGGATAAAAATGGATGTCGAGTGGATAAAATGGATGTAGAGTTGATAAAATGGATGTAAAGTGGATCAAATGGATGTAGAGTTAATAAAATTGGATGTAGAGTGGATAAAATGGATGTAGAGTTAATAAAAATGGATGTAGAGTGGATAAAAATGGATGTAGAGTGGATAAAATGGATGTAGAGTTGATAAAATGGATGTAAAGTGGATAAAATGGATGTAGAGTTAATAAAATTGGATGTAGAGTGGATAAAATGGATGTAGAGTTGATAAAAATGGATGTAGAGTGGATAAAAATGGATGTAGATTGGATAAAATGGATGTAGAGTTGATAAAATGGATGTAAAGTGGATAAAATGGATGTAGAGTTAATAAAATTGGATGTAGAGTGGATAAAAATGGATGTAGAGTGGATAAAAATGGATGTCGAGTGGATAAAATGGATGTAGAGTGGATAAAATGGATGTAGAGTTGATAAAAATGGATGTAGAGTGGATAAAAATGGATGTCGAGTGGATAAAATGGATGTACAGTGGATAAAAATGGATGTAGAGTGGATAAAATGGATGTAGAGTGCATAAAAATGGATGTAGAGTGAATAAAATGGATGTAGAGTGGATAAAATGAATGTACAGTTAATAAAAATGGATGTAGAGTGGATAAAAATGGATGTAGAGTGGATAAAATGGATGTAGAGTTGATAAAATGGATGCAAAGTGGATAAAATGGATGTAGAGTTAATAAAATTGGATGTAGAGTGGATAAAATGGATGTAGAGTTGATAAAAATGGATGTAGAGTGGATAAAATGGATGTAGAGTGGATAAAATGGATGTAGAGTGGATAAAAATGGATGTAGAGTGGATAAAATGGATGTAGAGTTGATAAAATGGATGTAAAGTGGATAAAATGGATGTAGAGTTAATAAAACTGGATGTAGAGTGGATAAAATGGATGTAGAGTTGATAAAAATGGATGTAGAGTGGATAAAAATGGATGTAGATTAGATAAAATAGATGTAGAGTTGATAAAATGGATGTAAAGTGGATAAAATGGATGTAGAGTTAATAAAATTGGATGTAGAGTGGATAAAATGGATGTAGAGTTGATAAAAATGGATGTAGAGTGGATAAAAATGGATGTAGATTGGATAAAATAGATGTAGAGTTGATAAAATGGATGTAAAGTGGATAAAATGGATGTAGAGTTAATAAAATTGAATGTAGAGTGGATAAAATGGATGTAGAGTGGATAAAATGGATGTAGAGTGGATAAAATGGATGTAGAGTTGATAAAAATGGATGTAGAGTGGATAAAAATGGATGTAGATTGGATAAAATGGATGAAGAGTTGATAAAATAGATGTAAAGTGGATAAAATGGATGTAGAGTTAATAAAATTGGATGTAGAGTGGATAAAAATGGATGTAGAGTGGATAAAAATGGATGTCGAGTGGATAAAATGGATGTAGAGTGGATAAAATGGATGTAGAGTGGATAAAAATGGATGTAGAGTGGATAAAATGGATGTAGAGTTGATAAAATGGATGTAAAGTGGATAAAATGGATGTAGAGTTAATAAAATTGGATGTAGAGTGGATAAAATGGATGTAGAGTTGATAAAAATGGATGTAGAGTGGATAAAAATGGATGTAGATTGGATAAAATAGATGTAGAGTTGATAAAATGGATGTAAAGTGGATAAAATGGATGTAGAGTTAATAAAATTGGATGTAGAGTGGATAAAATGGATGTAGAGTTGATAAAAATGGATGTAGAGTGGATAAAAATGGATGTAGATTGGATAACATAGATGTAGAGTTGATAAAATGGATGTAAAGTGGATAAAATGGATGTAGAGTTAATAAAATTGGATGTAGAGTGGATAAAATGGATGTAGAGTTAATAAAAATGGATGTAGAGTGGATATAATGGATGTAGAGAGGATAAAATGGATGTGGAGTGGATAACAATGGATGTAGAGTGGATAAAATGGATGTAGAGTGGATAAAATGGATGTAGAGTTGATAAAATGGATGTAAAGTGGATAAAATGGATGTAGAGTTAATAAAATTGGATGTAGAGTGGATAAAATGGATGTAGAGTTAATAAAAATGGATGTAGAGTGGATATAATGGATGTAAAGTGGATCAAATGGATGTAGAGTTAATAAAATTGGATGTAGAGTGGATAAAATGGATGTAGAGTTAATAAAAATGGATGTAGAGTGGATAAAAATGGATGTAGAGTGGATAAAATGGATGTGGAGTTGATAAAATGGATGTAAAGTGGATAAAATGGATGTAGAGTTAATAAAATTGGATGTAGAGTGGATAAAATGGATGTAGAGTTGATAAAAATGGATGTAGAGTGGATAAAAATGGATGTAGATTGGATAAAATGGATGTAGAGTTGATAAAATGGATGTAAAGTGGATAAAATGGATGTAGAGTTAATAAAATTGGATGTAGAGTGGATAAAAATGGATGTAGAGTGGATAAAAATGGATGTCGAGTGGATAAAATGGATGTAGAGTGGATAAAATGGATGTAGAGTTGATAAAAATGGATGTAGAGTGGATAAAAATGGATGTCGAGTGGATAAAATGGATGTACAGTGGATAAAAATGGATGTAGAGTGGATAAAATGGATGTAGAGTGCATAAAAATGGATGTAGAGTGAATAAAATGGATGTAGAGTGGATAAAATGAATGTACAGTTAATAAAAATGGATGTAGAGTGGATAAAAATGGATGTAGAGTGGATAAAATGGATGTAGAGTTGATAAAATGGATGTAAAGTGGATAAAATGGATGTAGAGTTAATAAAATTGGATGTAGAGTGGATAAAATGGATGTAGAGTTGATAAAAATGGATGTAGAGTGGATAAAATGGATGTAGAGTGGATAAAATGGATGTAGAGTGGATAAAAATGGATGTAGAGTGGATAAAATGGATGTAGAGTTGATAAAATGGATGTAAAGTGGATAAAATGGATGTAGAGTTAATAAAATTGGATGTAGAGTGGATAAAATGGATGTAGAGTTGATAAAAATGGATGTAGAGTGGATAAAAATGGATGTAGATTGGATAAAATAGATGTAGAGTTGATAAAATGGATGTAAAGTGGATAAAATGGATGTAGAGTTAATAAAATTGGATGTAGAGTGGATAAAATGGATGTAGAGTTGATAAAAATGGATGTAGAGTGGATAAAAATGGATGTAGATTGGATAAAATAGATGTAGAGTTGATAAAATGGATGTAAAGTGGATAAAAAGGATGTAGAGTGGATAAAATGGATGCAGAGTGGATAAAAATAGATGTAGTGTGGATAAAATGGATGTAAAGTGGATAACAATGTATGTAGAGTTGATAAAAATGGATGTAGAGTGGATCAAAATGGATGTAGAGTATATAAATTGGATGTAGAGTATATAAAATGGATGTAGAGTGGATAAAAATGGATGTCGAGTGGATAAAATGGATGTAGAGTGGATAGAAATGGATGTAGATTGGATAAACTGGATGTAGAGTTAATAAAAATGGATGTAGAGTGGATAAAATGGATGTAGAGTTGATAAAAATGGATGTAGAGTGGATAAAAATGGATGTAGATTGGATAAAATGGATGTAGAGTGGATAAAAATGGATGTAGATTGGATAAAATGGATGTAGAGTGGATAAAATGGATGTAGAGTTGATAAAATGGATGTAAAGTGGATAAAATGGATGTAGAGTTAATAAAATTGGATGTAGAGTGGATAAAATGGATGTAGAGTTGATAAAAATGGATGTAGAGTGGATCAAAATGGATGTAGAGTATATAAATTGGATGTAGAGTATATAAAATGGATGTAGAGTGGATAAAAATGGATGTCGAGTGGATAAAATGGATGTAGAGTGGACAAAAATGGATGTAGATTGGATAAAATGGATGTAGAGTGGATAAAAATGGATGTAGAGTATATAAATTGGATGTAGAGTATATAAAATGAATGTAGAGTGGATAAAAATGGATGTTGAGTGGATAAAATGGATGTAGAGTGGATAAAAATGGATGTAGATTGGATAAAATGGTTGTAGAGTGGATAAAAATGGATGTAGAGTATATACATTGGATGTAGAGTATATAAAATGGATGTAGAGTGGATAAAAATGGATGTCGAGTGGATAAAATGGATGTAGAGTGTATAAAAATGGATGTAGAGTGGATAAAATGGATGTAGAGTTGATAAAAATGGATGTAGAGTGGATAAAATGGATGTAGAGTAGATAAAATGGATGTAGAGTGGATAAAATGGATGTAGAGTATATAAATTGGATGTAGAGTATATAAAATGGATGTAGAGTGGATAAAAATGGATGTCGAGTGGATAAAATGGATGTAGAGTGGATAAAAATGGATGTAGAGTGGATAAAATGGATGTAGAGTTGATAAAAATGGATGTAGAGTGGATAAAATGGATGTAGAGTGGATAAAATGGATGTAGAGTTGATAAAAATGGATGTAGAGTGGATAAAATGGATGTAGAGTTGATAAAAATGGATGTTGAGTGGATAAAATGGATGTAGAGTAGATAAAATGGATGAGGAGTGGATAAAATGGATGTAGAGTTGATAAAATGGATGTAAAGTGGATAAAATGGATGTAGAGTTAATAAAATTGATGTAGAGTGGAAATAATGGATGTAGAGAGGATAAAATGGATGTAGAGTGAATAAAATGGATGTAGAGTTCATAAAAATGGATGTAGAGTGGATAAAAATGGATGTAGAGTGGATAAAAATGGATGTAGAGTGGATAAAAATGGATGTAGAGTGGATAAAAATGGATGTAGAGTGGATAAAAATGGATGTAGAGTGGATAAAATGGATGTTGAGTGGATAAAATGGATGTAGAGTGGATAAAATGGATGTAGAGTGCATAAAAATGGATGTTGAGTGGATAAAATGGATGTAGAGTGGATAAAATGGATGAAAAGTGGATAAAAATTTTATGTAGAGTGGATAAAATGGATGTAGAGTGGATAAAATGGATGTAGAGTGGATAAAATGGATGTAGAGTGGATAAAATGGATGTAGAGTGGATAAAAAAGGATGTGGAGTGGATAACAATGGATGTAGAGTGGATAAAATGGATGTAGAGTGGATAAAATGGATGTAGAGTGGATAAAATGGATGTAGAGTGGATAAAATGGTTGTAGAGTGGATAAAATGGATGTAGAGTTGATAAAAATGGATGTAGAGTGGATAAAACGGATGTAGAGTGGATAAAAATGGATGTAGAGTGGATACAATGGATGTAGAGTCGATAAAATGGATGTAGAGTGGATAAAAATGGATGTAGAGTGGATAAAAATGGATGTAGAGTGGTTAAAATGGATGTAGAGTTGATAAAATGGATGTAAAGTGGATAAAATGGATGTAGAGTTGATAAAAATGGATGTAGAAGGGATAAAACGGATGTAGAGTGGATAAAAATGGATGTAGAGTTGATAAAATGGATGTAAAGTGGATAAAATGGATGTAGAGTTAATAAAATTGGATGTATAGTGGATAAAATGGATGTCGAGTGGATAAAATGGATGTAGAGTGGATAAAAATGGATGTAGAGTATATAAATTGGATGTAGAGTGGATAAAAATGGATGTCGAGTGGATAAAATGGATGTAGAGTGGATAAAAATGGATGTAGAGTGGATAAAATGAATGTAGAGTGCATAAAAATGGATGTTGAGTGGATAAAATGGATGTAGAGTGGATAAAATGGATGTAAAGTGGATAAAAATGGATGTAGAGTGGATAAAATGGATGTAGAGTGGATAAAATGGATGTAGAGTGGATAAAAATGGATGTAGAGTGGATAAAATGGATGTAGAGTGTATAAAATGGATGTAGAGTGAATAAAATGGATGTAGAGTGGATAAAATTGATGTAGAGTGTATAAAGTGGATGTAGAGTGGATAAAAATGGATGTAGAGTGGATAAAAATGGATGTAGATTGGATAAAATGGATGTAGAGTGGATAAAATGGATGTAGAGTTAATAAAATTGGATGTAGAGTGGATAAAATGGATGTAGAGTTGATAAAAATGGATGTAGAGTGGATAAAATTGATGTAGAGTGTATAAAATGGATGTAGAGTGGATAAAAATGGATGTAGAGTGGATAAAAATGGATGTAGATTGGATAAAATGGATGTAGAATGGATAAAATGGATGTAGAGTTGATAAAATGGATGTAAAGTGGATAAAATGGATGTAGAGTGGATAAAATGGATGTAGAGTGGATAAAATGGTTGTAGAGTGGATAAAATGGATGTAGAGTTGATAAAAATGGATGTAGAGTGGATAAAACGGATGTAGAGTGGATAAAAATGGATGTAGAGTTGATAAAATGGATGTAAAGTGGATAAAATGGATGTAGAGTTAATAAAATTGGATGTAGAGTGGATAAAATGGATGTAGAGTTGATAAAAATGGATGTAGAGTGGATAAAAATGGATGTCGAGTGGATAAAATGGATGTAGAGTGGATAAAAATGGATGTAGAGTGGATAAAATGGATGTAGAGTGCATAAAAATGGATGTAGAGTGAATAAAATGGATGTAGAGTGGATAAAATGAATGTACAGTTAATAAAAATGGATGTAGAGTGGATAAAAATGGATGTAGAGTGAATAAAATGGATGTAGAGTTGATAAAATGGATGTAAAGTGGATAAAATGGATGTAGAGTTAATAAAATTGGATGTAGAGTGGATAAAATGGATGTAGAGTTGATAAAAATGGATGTAGAGTGGATAAAAATGGATGTAGATTGGATAAAATAGATGTAGAGTTGATAAAATGGATGTAAAGTGGATAAAATGGATGTAGAGTTAATAAAATTGGATGTAGAGTGGATAAAATGAATGTACAGTTAATAAAAATGGATGTAGAGTGGATAAAAATGGATGTAGAGTGGATAAAATGGATGTAGAGTTGATAAAATGGATGTAAAGTGGATCAAATGGATGTAGAGTTAATAAAATTGGATGTAGAGTGGATAAAATGGATGTAGAGTTAATAAAAATGGATGTAGAGTGGATAAAAATGGATGTAGAGTGGATAAAATGGATGTAGAGTTGATAAAATGGATGTAAAGTGGATAAAATGGATGTAGAGTTAATAAAATTGGATGTACAGTGGATAAAATGGATGTAGAGTTGATAAAAATGGATGTAGAGTGGATAAAAATGGATGTAGATTGGATAAAATGGATGTAGAGTTGATAAAATGGATGTAAAGTGGATAAAATGGATGTAGAGTTAATAAAATTGGATGTAGAGTGGATAAAAATGGATGTAGAGTGGATAAAAATGGATGTCGAGTGGATAAAATGGATGTAGAGTATATAAAATGGATGTAGAGTGGATAAAAATGGATGTCGAGTGGATAAAATGGATGTAGAGTGTATAAAAATGGATGTAGAGTGGATAAAATGGATGTAGAGTTGATAAAAATGGATGTAGAGTGGATAAAATGGATGTAGAGTAGATAAAATGGATGTAGAGTGGATAAAATGGATGTAGAGTATATAAATTGGATGTAGAGTATATAAAATGGATGTAGAGTGGATAAAAATGGATGTCGAGTGGATAAAATGGATGTAGAGTGGATAAAAATGGATGTAGAGTGGATAAAATGGATGTAGAGTTGATAAAAATGGATGTAGAGTGGATAAAATGGATGTAGAGTGGATAAAATGGATGTAGAGTTGATAAAAATGGATGTAGAGTGGATAAAATGGATGTAGAGTTGATAAAAATGGATGTTGAGTGGATAAAATGGATGTAGAGTAGATAAAATGGATGTAGAGTGGATAAAATGGATGTAGAGTTGATAAAATGGATGTAAAGTGGATAAAATGGATGTAGAGTTAATAAAATTGATGTAGAGTGGAAATAATGGATGTAGAGAGGATAAAATGGATGTAGAGTGAATAAAATGGACGTAGAGTTCATAAAAATGGATGTAGAGTGGATAAAAATGGATGTAGAGTGGATAAAAATGGATGTAGAGTGGATAAAAATGGATGTAGAGTGGATAAAAATGGATGTAGAGTGGATAAAAATGGATGTAGATTGGATAAAATGGATGTTGAGTGGATAAAATGGATGTAGAGTGGATAAAATGGATGTAGAGTGCATAAAAATGGATGTTGAGTGGATAAAATGGATGTAGAGTGGATAAAATGGATGAAAAGTGGATACAAATTTTATGTAGAGTGGATAAAATGGATGTAGAGTGGATAAAATGGATGTAGAGTGGATAAAATGGATGTAGAGTGGATAAAATGGATGTAGAGTGGATAAAAATGGATGTAGAGTGGATAAAATGGATGTAGAGTGTATAAAATGGATGTAGAGTGAATAAAATGGATGTAGAGTGGATAAAATTGATGTAGAGTGTATAAAGTGGATGTAGAGTGGATAAAAATGGATGTAGAGTGGATAAAAATGGATGTAGATTGGATAAAATGGATGTAGAGTGGATAAAATGGATGTAGAGTTAATAAAATTGGATGTAGAGTGGATAAAATGGATGTAGAGTTGATAAAAATGGATGTAGAGTGGATAAAATTGATGTAGAGTGTATAAAATGGATGTAGAGTGGATAAAAATGGATGTAGAGTGGATAAAAATGGATGTAGATTGGATAAAATGGATGTAGAATGGATAAAATGGATGTAGAGTTGATAAAATGGATGTAAAGTGGATAAAATGGATGTAGAGTGGATAAAATGGATGTAGAGTGGATAAAATGGTTGTAGAGTGGATAAAATGGATGTAGAGTTGATAAAAATGGATGTAGAGTGGATAAAACGGATGTAGAGTGGATAAAAATGGATGTAGAGTTGATAAAATGGATGTAAAGTGGATAAAATGGATGTAGAGTGAATAAAATGGATGTAGAGTGGATAAAATTGATGTAGAGTGTATAAAGTGGATGTAGAGTGGATAAAAATGGATGTAGAGTGGATAAAAATGGATGTAGATTGGATAAAATGGATGTAGAGTGGATAAAATGGATGTAGAGTTAATAAAATTGGATGTAGAGTGGATAAAATGGATGTAGAGTTGATAAAAATGGATGTAGAGTGGATAAAATTGATGTAGAGTGTATAAAATGGATGTAGAGTGGATAAAAATGGATGTAGAGTGGATAAAAATGGATGTAGATTGGATAAAATGGATGTAGAATGGATAAAATGGATGTAGAGTTGATAAAATGGATGTAAAGTGGATAAAATGGATGTAGAGTGGATAAAATGGATGTAGAGTGGATAAAATGGTTGTAGAGTGGATAAAATGGATGTAGAGTTGATAAAAATGGATGTAGAGTGGATAAAACGGATGTAGAGTGGATAAAAATGGATGTAGAGTTGATAAAATGGATGTAAAGTGGATAAAATGGATGTAGAGTTAATAAAATTGGATGTAGAGTGGATAAAATGGATGTAGAGTTAATAAAATTGGATGTAGAGTGGATAAAATGGATGTAGAGTTGATAAAAATGGATGTAGAGTGGATAAAAATGGATGTAGATTGGATAAAATAGATGTAGAGTTGATAAAATGGATGTAAAGTGGATAAAATGGATGTAGAGTTAATAAAATTGGATGTAGAGTGGATAAAATGAATGTACAGTTAATAAAAATGGATGTAGAGTGGATAGAAATGGATGTAGAGTGGATAAAATGGATGTAGAGTTGATAAAATGGATGTAAAGTGGATCAAATGGATGTAGAGTTAATAAAATTGGATGTAGAGTGGATAAAATGGATGTAGAGTTAATAAAAATGGATGTAGAGTGGATAAAAATGGATGTAGAGTGGATAAAATGGATGTAGAGTTGATAAAATGGATGTAAAGTGGATAAAATGGATGTAGAGTTAATAAAATTGGATGTAGAGTGGATAAAATGGATGTAGAGTTGATAAAAATGGATGTAGAGTGGATAAAAATGGATGTAGATTGGATAAAATGGATGTAGAGTTGATAAAATGGATGTAAAGTGGATAAAATGGATGTAGAGTTAATAAAATTGGATGTAGAGTGGATAAAAATGGATGTAGAGTGGATAAAAATGGATGTCGAGTGGATAAAATGGATGTAGAGTATATAAAATGGATGTAGAGTGGATAAAAATGGATGTCGAGTGGATAAAATGGATGTAGAGTGTATAAAAATGGATGTAGAGTGGATAAAATGGATGTAGAGTTGATAAAAATGGATGTAGAGTGGATAAAATGGATGTAGAGTAGATAAAATGGATGTAGAGTGGATAAAATGGATGTAGAGTATATAAATTGGATGTAGAGTATATAAAATGGATGTAGAGTGGATAAAAATGGATGTCGAGTGGATAAAATGGATGTAGAGTGGATAAAAATGGATGTAGAGTGGATAAAATGGATGTAGAGTTGATAAAAATGGATGTAGAGTGGATAAAATGGATGTAGAGTGGATAAAATGGATGTAGAGTTGATAAAAATGGATGTAGAGTGGATAAAATGGATGTAGAGTTGATAAAAATGGATGTTGAGTGGATAAAATGGATGTAGAGTAGATAAAATGGATGTAGAGTGGATAAAATGGATGTAGAGTTGATAAAATGGATGTAAAGTGGATAAAATGGATGTAGAGTTAATAAAATTGATGTAGAGTGGAAATAATGGATGTAGAGAGGATAAAATGGATGTAGAGTGAATAAAATGGATGTAGAGTTCATAAAAATGGATGTAGAGTGGATAAAAATGGATGTAGAGTGGATAAAAATGGATGTAGAGTGGATAAAAATGGATGTAGAGTGGATAAAAATGGATGTAGAGTGGATAAAAATGGATGTAGAGTGGATAAAATGGATGTTGAGTGGATAAAATGGATGTAGAGTGGATAAAATGGATGTAGAGTGCATAAAAATGGATGTTGAGTGGATAAAATGGATGTAGAGTGGATAAAATGGATGAAAAGTGGATAAAAATTTTATGTAGAGTGGATAAAATGGATGTAGAGTGGATAAAATGGATGTAGAGTGGATAAAATGGATGTAGAGTGGATAAAATGGATGTAGAGTGGATAAAAATGGATGTAGAGTGGATAAAATGGATGTAGAGTGTATAAAATGGATGTAGAGTGAATAAAATGGATGTAGAGTGGATAAAATTGATGTAGAGTGTATAAAGTGGATGTAGAGTGGATAAAAATGGATGTAGAGTGGATAAAAATGGATGTAGATTGGATAAAATGGATGTAGAGTGGATAAAATGGATGTAGAGTTAATAAAATTGGATGTAGAGTGGATAAAATGGATGTAGAGTTGATAAAAATGGATGTAGAGTGGATAAAATTGATGTAGAGTGTATAAAATGGATGTAGAGTGGATAAAAATGGATGTAGAGTGGATAAAAATGGATGTAGATTGGATAAAATGGATGTAGAATGGATAAAATGGATGTAGAGTTGATAAAATGGATGTAAAGTGGATAAAATGGATGTAGAGTGGATAAAATGGATGTAGAGTGGATAAAATGGTTGTAGAGTGGATAAAATGGATGTAGAGTTGATAAAAATGGATGTAGAGTGGATAAAACGGATGTAGAGTGGATAAAAATGGATGTAGAGTTGATAAAATGGATGTAAAGTGGATAAAATGGATGTAGAGTTAATAAAATTGGATGTAGAGTGGATAAAATGGATGTAGAGTTGATAAAAATGGATGTCGAGTGGATAAAATGGATGTAGAGTGGATAAAAATGGATGTAGAGTGGATAAAATGGATGTAGAGTGCATAAAAATGGATGTAGAGTGAATAAAATGGATGTAGAGTGGATAAAATGAATGTACAGTTAATAAAAATGGATGTAGAGTGGATAAAAATGGATGTAGAGTGGATAAAATGGATGTAGAGTTGATAAAATGGATGTAAAGTGGATAAAATGGATGTAGAGTTAATAAAATTGGATGTAGAGTGGATAAAATGGATGTAGAGTTGATAAAAATGGATGTAGAGTGGATAAAAATGGATGTAGATTGGATAAAATAGATGTAGAGTTGATAAAATGGATGTAAAGTGGATAAAATGGATGTAGAGTTAATAAAATTGGATGTAGAGTGGATAAAATGAATGTACAGTTAATAAAAATGGATGTAGAGTGGATAAAAATGGATGTAGAGTGGATAAAATGGATGTAGAGTTGATAAAATGGATGTAAAGTGGATCAAATGGATGTAGAGTGTATAAAATGGATGTAGAGTGGATAAAAATGGATGTAGAGTGGATAAAAATGGATGTAGATTGGATAAAATGGATGTAGAATGGATAAAATGGATGTAGAGTTGATAAAATGGATGTAAAGTGGATAAAATGGATGTAGAGTGGATAAAATGGATGTAGAGTGGATAAAATGGTTGTAGAGTGGATAAAATGGATGTAGAGTTGATAAAAATGGATGTAGAGTGGATAAAACGGATGTAGAGTGGATAAAAATGGATGTAGAGTTGATAAAATGGATGTAAAGTGGATAAAATGGATGTAGAGTTAATAAAATTGGATGTAGAGTGGATAAAATGGATGTAGAGTTGATAAAAATGGATGTAGAGTGGATAAAAATGGATGTCGAGTGGATAAAATGGATGTAGAGTGGATAAAAATGGATGTAGAGTGGATAAAATGGATGTAGAGTGCATAAAAATGGATGTAGAGTGAATAAAATGGATGTAGAGTGGATAAAATGAATGTACAGTTAATAAAAATGGATGTAGAGTGGATAAAAATGGATGTAGAGTGAATAAAATGGATGTAGAGTTGATAAAATGGATGTAAAGTGGATAAAATGGATGTAGAGTTAATAAAATTGGATGTAGAGTGGATAAAATGGATGTAGAGTTGATAAAAATGGATGTAGAGTGGATAAAAATGGATGTAGATTGGATAAAATAGATGTAGAGTTGATAAAATGGATGTAAAGTGGATAAAATGGATGTAGAGTTAATAAAATTGGATGTAGAGTGGATAAAATGAATGTACAGTTAATAAAAATGGATGTAGAGTGGATAAAAATGGATGTAGAGTGGATAAAATGGATGTAGAGTTGATAAAATGGATGTAAAGTGGATCAAATGGATGTAGAGTTAATAAAATTGGATGTAGAGTGGATAAAATGGATGTAGAGTTAATAAAAATGGATGTAGAGTGGATAAAAATGGATGTAGAGTGGATAAAATGGATGTAGAGTTGATAAAATGGATGTAAAGTGGATAAAATGGATGTAGAGTTAATAAAATTGGATGTAGAGTGGATAAAATGGATGTAGAGTTGATAAAAATGGATGTAGAGTGGATAAAAATGGATGTAGATTGGATAAAATGGATGTAGAGTTGATAAAATGGATGTAAAGTGGATAAAATGGATGTAGAGTTAATAAAATTGGATGTAGAGTGGATAAAAATGGATGTAGAGTGGATAAAAATGGATGTCGAGTGGATAAAATGGATGTAGAGTATATAAAATGGATGTAGAGTGGATAAAAATGGATGTCGAGTGGATAAAATGGATGTAGAGTGTATAAAAATGGATGTAGAGTGGATAAAATGGATGTAGAGTTGATAAAAATGGATGTAGAGTGGATAAAATGGATGTAGAGTAGATAAAATGGATGTAGAGTGGATAAAATGGATGTAGAGTATATAAATTGGATGTAGAGTATATAAAATGGATGTAGAGTGGATAAAAATGGATGTCGAGTGGATAAAATGGATGTAGAGTGGATAAAAATGGATGTAGAGTGGATAAAATGGATGTAGAGTTGATAAAAATGGATGTAGAGTGGATAAAATGGATGTAGAGTGGATAAAATGGATGTAGAGTTGATAAAAATGGATGTAGAGTGGATAAAATGGATGTAGAGTTGATAAAAATGGATGTTGAGTGGATAAAATGGATGTAGAGTAGATAAAATGGATGTAGAGTGGATAAAATGGATGTAGAGTTGATAAAATGGATGTAAAGTGGATAAAATGGATGTAGAGTTAATAAAATTGATGTAGAGTGGAAATAATGGATGTAGAGAGGATAAAATGGATGTAGAGTGAATAAAATGGATGTAGAGTTCATAAAAATGGATGTAGAGTGGATAAAAATGGATGTAGAGTGGATAAAAATGGATGTAGAGTGGATAAAAATGGATGTAGAGTGGATAAAAATGGATGTAGAGTGGATAAAAATGGATGTAGAGTGGATAAAATGGATGTTGAGTGGATAAAATGGATGTAGAGTGGATAAAATGGATGTAGAGTGCATAAAAATGGATGTTGAGTGGATAAAATGGATGTAGAGTGGATAAAATGGATGAAAAGTGGATAAAAATTTTATGTAGAGTGGATAAAATGGATGTAGAGTGGATAAAATGGATGTAGAGTGGATAAAATGGATGTAGAGTGGATAAAATGGATGTAGAGTGGATAAAAATGGATGTAGAGTGGATAAAATGGATGTAGAGTGTATAAAATGGATGTAGAGTGAATAAAATGGATGTAGAGTGGATAAAATTGATGTAGAGTGTATAAAGTGGATGTAGAGTGGATAAAAATGGATGTAGAGTGGATAAAAATGGATGTAGATTGGATAAAATGGATGTAGAGTGGATAAAATGGATGTAGAGTTAATAAAATTGGATGTAGAGTGGATAAAATGGATGTAGAGTTGATAAAAATGGATGTAGAGTGGATAAAATTGATGTAGAGTGTATAAAATGGATGTAGAGTGGATAAAAATGGATGTAGAGTGGATAAAAATGGATGTAGATTGGATAAAATGGATGTAGAATGGATAAAATGGATGTAGAGTTGATAAAATGGATGTAAAGTGGATAAAATGGATGTAGAGTGGATAAAATGGATGTAGAGTGGATAAAATGGTTGTAGAGTGGATAAAATGGATGTAGAGTTGATAAAAATGGATGTAGAGTGGATAAAACGGATGTAGAGTGGATAAAAATGGATGTAGAGTTGATAAAATGGATGTAAAGTGGATAAAATGGATGTAGAGTTAATAAAATTGGATGTAGAGTGGATAAAATGGATGTAGAGTTGATAAAAATGGATGTCGAGTGGATAAAATGGATGTAGAGTGGATAAAAATGGATGTAGAGTGGATAAAATGGATGTAGAGTGCATAAAAATGGATGTAGAGTGAATAAAATGGATGTAGAGTGGATAAAATGAATGTACAGTTAATAAAAATGGATGTAGAGTGGATAAAAATGGATGTAGAGTGGATAAAATGGATGTAGAGTTGATAAAATGGATGTAAAGTGGATAAAATGGATGTAGAGTTAATAAAATTGGATGTAGAGTGGATAAAATGGATGTAGAGTTGATAAAAATGGATGTAGAGTGGATAAAAATGGATGTAGATTGGATAAAATAGATGTAGAGTTGATAAAATGGATGTAAAGTGGATAAAATGGATGTAGAGTTAATAAAATTGGATGTAGAGTGGATAAAATGAATGTACAGTTAATAAAAATGGATGTAGAGTGGATAAAAATGGATGTAGAGTGGATAAAATGGATGTAGAGTTGATAAAATGGATGTAAAGTGGATCAAATGGATGTAGAGTTAATAAAATTGGATGTAGAGTGGATAAAATGGATGTAGAGTTAATAAAAATGGATGTAGAGTGGATAAAAATGGATGTAGAGTGGATAAAATGGATGTAGAGTTGATAAAATGGATGTAAAGTGGATAAAATGGATGTAGAGTTAATAAAATTGGATATAGAGTGGATAAAATGGATGTAGAGTTGATAAAAATGGATGTAGAGTGGATAAAAATGGATGTAGATTGGATAAAATGGATGTAGAGTTGATAAAATGGATGTAAAGTGGATAAAATGGATGTAGAGTTAATAAAATTGGATGTAGAGTGGATAAAAATGGATGTAGAGTGGATAAAAATGGATGTCGAGTGGATAAAATGGATGTAGAGTATATAAAATGGATGTAGAGTGGATAAAAATGGATGTCGAGTGGATAAAATGGATGTAGAGTGTATAAAAATGGATGTAGAGTGGATAAAATGGATGTAGAGTTGATAAAAATGGATGTAGAGTGGATAAAATGGATGTAGAGTAGATAAAATGGATGTAGAGTGGATAAAATGGATGTAGAGTATATAAATTGGATGTAGAGTATATAAAATGGATGTAGAGTGGATAAAAATGGATGTCGAGTGGATAAAATGGATGTAGAGTGGATAAAAATGGATGTAGAGTGGATAAAATGGATGTAGAGTTGATAAAAATGGATGTAGAGTGGATAAAATGGATGTAGAGTGGATAAAATGGATGTAGAGTTGATAAAAATGGATGTAGAGTGGATAAAATGGATGTAGAGTTGATAAAAATGGATGTTGAGTGGATAAAATGGATGTAGAGTAGATAAAATGGATGTAGAGTGGATAAAATGGATGTAGAGTTGATAAAATGGATGTAAAGTGGATAAAATGGATGTAGAGTTAATAAAATTGATGTAGAGTGGAAATAATGGATGTAGAGAGGATAAAATGGATGTAGAGTGAATAAAATGGATGTAGAGTTCATAAAAATGGATGTAGAGTGGATAAAAATGGATGTAGAGTGGATAAAAATGGATGTAGAGTGGATAAAAATGGATGTAGAGTGGATAAAAATGGATGTAGAGTGGATAAAAATGGATGTAGAGTGGATAAAATGGATGTTGAGTGGATAAAATGGATGTAGAGTGGATAAAATGGATGTAGAGTGCATAAAAATGGATGTTGAGTGGATAAAATGGATGTAGAGTGGATAAAATGGATGAAAAGTGGATAAAAATTTTATGTAGAGTGGATAAAATGGATGTAGAGTGGATAAAATGGATGTAGAGTGGATAAAATGGATGTAGAGTGGATAAAATGGATGTAGAGTGGATAAAAAAGGATGTGGAGTGGATAACAATGGATGTAGAGTGGATAAAATGGATGTAGAGTGGATAAAATGGATGTAGAGTGGATAAAATGGATGTAGAGTGGATAAAATGGTTGTAGAGTGGATAAAATGGATGTAGAGTTGATAAAAATGGATGTAGAGTGGATAAAACGGATGTAGAGTGGATAAAAATGGATGTAGAGTGGATACAATGGATGTAGAGTCGATAAAATGGATGTAGAGTGGATAAAAATGGATGTAGAGTGGATAAAAATGGATGTAGAGTGGTTAAAATGGATGTAGAGTTGATAAAATGGATGTAAAGTGGATAAAATGGATGTAGAGTGGATAAAATGGATGTAAAGTGGATAAAAATGGATGTAGAGTGGATAAAATGGATGTAGAGTGGATAAAATGGATGTAGAGTGGATAAAAATGGATGTAGAGTGGATAAAATGGATGTAGAGTGTATAAAATGGATGTAGAGTGAATAAAATGGATGTAGAGTGGATAAAATTGATGTAGAGTGTATAAAGTGGATGTAGAGTGGATAAAAATGGATGTAGAGTGGATAAAAATGGATGTAGATTGGATAAAATGGATGTAGAGTGGATAAAATGGATGTAGAGTTAATAAAATTGGATGTAGAGTGGATAAAATGGATGTAGAGTTGATAAAAATGGATGTAGAGTGGATAAAATTGATGTAGAGTGTATAAAATGGATGTAGAGTGGATAAAAATGGATGTAGAGTGGATAAAAATGGATGTAGATTGGATAAAATGGATGTAGAATGGATAAAATGGATGTAGAGTTGATAAAATGGATGTAAAGTGGATAAAATGGATGTAGAGTGGATAAAATGGATGTAGAGTGGATAAAATGGTTGTAGAGTGGATAAAATGGATGTAGAGTTGATAAAAATGGATGTAGAGTGGATAAAACGGATGTAGAGTGGATAAAAATGGATGTAGAGTTGATAAAATGGATGTAAAGTGGATAAAATGGATGTAGAGTTAATAAAATTGGATGTAGAGTGGATAAAATGGATATAGAGTTGATAAAAATGGATGTAGAGTGGATAAAAATGGATGTCGAGTGGATAAAATGGATGTAGAGTGGATAAAAATGGATGTAGAGTGGATAAAATGGATGTAGAGTGCATAAAAATGGATGTAGAGTGAATAAAATGGATGTAGAGTGGATAAAATGAATGTACAGTTAATAAAAATGGATGTAGAGTGGATAAAAATGGATGTAGAGTGGATAAAATGGATGTAGAGTTGATAAAATGGATGTAAAGTGGATAAAATGGATGTAGAGTTAATAAAATTGGATGTAGAGTGGATAAAATGGATGTAGAGTTGATAAAAATGGATGTAGAGTGGATAAAAATGGATGTAGATTGGATAAAATAGATGTAGAGTTGATAAAATGGATGTAAAGTGGATAAAATGGATGTAGAGTTAATAAAATTGGATGTAGAGTGGATAAAATGTATGTACAGTTAATAAAAATGGATGTAGAGTGGATAAAAATGGATGTAGAGTGGATAAAATGGATGTAGAGTTGATAAAATGGATGTAAAGTGGATCAAATGGATGTAGAGTTAATAAAATTGGATGTAGAGTGGATAAAATGGATGTAGAGTTAATAAAAATGGATGTAGAGTGGATAAAAATGGATGTAGAGTGGATAAAATGGATGTAGAGTTGATAAAATGGATGTAAAGTGGATAAAATGGATGTAGAGTTAATAAAATTGGATGTAGAGTGGATAAAATGGATGTAGAGTTGATAAAAATGGATGTAGAGTGGATAAAAATGGATGTAGATTGGATAAAATGGATGTAGAGTTGATAAAATGGATGTAAAGTGGATAAAATGGATGTAGAGTTAATAAAATTGGATGTAGAGTGGATAAAAATGGATGTAGAGTGGATAAAAATGGATGTAGAGTGGATAAAATGGATGTAGAGTGGATAAAATGGATGTAGAGTTGATAAAAATGGATGTAGAGTGGATAAAAATGGATGTCGAGTGGATAAAATGGATGTACAGTGGATAAAAATGGATGTAGAGTGGATAAAATGGATGTAGAGTGCATAAAAATGGATGTAGAGTGAATAAAATGGATGTAGAGTGGATAAAATGAATGTACAGTTAATAAAAATGGATGTAGAGTGGATAAAAATGGATGTAGAGTGGATAAAATGGATGTAGAGTTGATAAAATGGATGTAAAGTGGATAACAATGTATGTAGAGTAGATAAAAATGGATGTCGAGTGGATAAAATGGATGTAGAGTGGATAGAAATGGATGTAGATTGGATAAACTGGATGTAGAGTTAATAAAAATGGATGTAGAGTGGATAAAATGGATGTAGAGTTGATAAAAATGGATGTAGAGTGGATAAAAATGGATGTAGATTGGATAAAATGGATGTAGAGTTGATAAAATGGATGTAAAGTGGATAAAATGGATGTAGAGTTAATAAAATTGGATGTAGAGTGGATAAAAATGGATGTAGATTGGATAAAATGGATGTAGAGTGGATAAAAATGGATGTAGATTGGATAAAATGGATGTAGAGTGGATAAAATGGATGTAGAGTTGATAAAATGGATGTAAAGTGGATAAAATGGATGTAGAGTTAATAAAATTGGATGTAGAGTGGATAAAATGGATGTAGAGTTGATAAAAATGGATGTAGAGTGGATCAAAATGGATGTAGAGTATATAAATTGGATGTAGAGTATATAAAATGGATGTAGAGTGGATAAAAATGGATGTCGAGTGGATAAAATGGATGTTGAGTGGATAAAAATGGATGTAGATTGGATAAAATGGATGTAGAGTGGATAAAAATGGATGTAGAGTATATAAATTGGATGTAGAGTATATAAAATGGATGTAGAGTGGATAAAAATGGATGTTGAGTGGATAAAATGGATGTAGAGTGGATAAAAATGGATGTAGATTGGATAAAATGGTTGTAGAGTGGATAAAAATGGATGTAGAGTATATAAATTGGATGTAGAGTATATAAAATGGATGTAGAGTGGATAAAAATGGATGTCGAGTGGATAAAATGGATGTAGAGTGTATAAAAATGGATGTAGAGTGGATAAAATGGATGTAGAGTTGATAAAAATGGATGTAGAGTGGATAAAATGGATGTAGAGTAGATAAAATGGATGTAGAGTGGATAAAATGGATGTAGAGTATATAAATTGGATGTAGAGTATATAAAATGGATGTAGAGTGGATAAAAATGGATGTCGAGTGGATAAAATGGATGTAGAGTGGATAAAAATGGATGTAGAGTGGATAAAATGGATGTAGAGTTGATAAAAATGGATGTAGAGTGGATAAAATGGATGTAGAGTGGATAAAATGGATGTAGAGTTGATAAAAATGGATGTAGAGTGGATAAAATGGATGTAGAGTTGATAAAAATGGATGTTGAGTGGATAAAATGGATGTAGAGTAGATAAAATGGATGTAGAGTGGATAAAATGGATGTAGAGTTGATAAAATGGATGTAAAGTGGATAAAATGGATGTAGAGTTAATAAAATTGATGTAGAGTGGAAATAATGGATGTAGAGAGGATAAAATGGATGTAGAGTGAATAAAATGGATGTAGAGTTCATAAAAATGGATGTAGAGTGGATAAAAATGGATGTAGAGTGGATAAAAATGGATGTAGAGTGGATAAAAATGGATGTAGAGTGGATAAAAATGGATGTAGAGTGGATAAAAATGGATGTAGAGTGGATAAAATGGATGTTGAGTGGATAAAATGGATGTAGAGTGGATAAAATGGATGTAGAGTGCATAAAAATGGATGTTGAGTGGATAAAATGGATGTAGAGTGGATAAAATGGATGAAAAGTGGATAAAAATTTTATGTAGAGTGGATAAAATGGATGTAGAGGTGATAAAATGGATGTAGAGTGGATAAAATGGATGTAGAGTGGATAAAATGGATGTAGAGTGGATAAAAATGGATGTGGAGTGGATAACAATGGATGTAGAGTGGATAAAATGGTTGTAGAGTGGATAAAATGGATGTAGAGTTGATAAAAATGGATGTAGAGTGGATAAAACGGATGTAGAGTGGATAAAAATGGATGTAGAGTGGATACAATGGATGTAAAGTGGATAAAATGGATGTACAGTTAATAAAATTGGATGTAGAGTGGATAAAATGGATGTCGAGTGGATAAAATGGATGTAGAGTGGATAAAAATGGATGTAGAGTATATAAATTGGATGTAGAGTGGATAAAAATGGATGTCGAGTGGATAAAATGGATGTAGAGTGGATAAAAATGGATGTAGAGTGGATAAAATGAATGTAGAGTGCATAAAAATGGATGTTGAGTGGATAAAATGGATGTAGAGTGGATAAAATGGATGTAAAGTGGATAAAAATGGATGTAGAGTGGATAAAATGGATGTAGAGTGGATAAAATGGATGTAGAGTTGATAAAAATGGATGTAGAGTGGATAAAATGGATGTAGAGTGGATAAAATGGATGTAGAGTGGTTAAAAATGGATGTAGAGTGGATAAAATGGATGTAGAGTTGATAAAATGGATGTAAAGTGGATAAAATGGATGTAGAGTTAATAAAATTGGATGTAGAGTGGATAAAATGGATGTAGAGTTGATAAAAATGGATGTAGAGTGGATAAAAATGGATGTAGATTGGATAAAATAGATGTAGAGTTGATAAAATGGATGTAAAGTGGATAAAATGGATGTAGAGTGCATAAAAATGGATGTAGAGTGAATAAAATGGATGTAGAGTGGATAAAATGAATGTACAGTTAATAAAAATGGATGTAGAGTGGATAAAAATGGATGTAGAGTGGATAAAATGGATGTAGAGTTGATAAAATGGATGTAAAGTGGATAAAATGGATGTAGAGTTAATAAAATTGGATGTAGAGTGGATAAAATGGATGTAGAGTTGATAAAAATGGATGTAGAGTGGATAAAATGGATGTAGAGTGGATAAAATGGATGTAGAGTGGATAAAAATGGATGTAGAGTGGATAAAATGGATGTAGAGTTGATAAAATGGATGTAAAGTGGATAAAATGGATGTAGAGTTAATAAAATTGGATGTAGAGTGGATAAAATGGATGTAGAGTTGATAAAAATGGATGTAGAGTGGATAAAAATGGATGTAGATTGGATAAAATAGATGTAGAGTTGATAAAATGGATGTAAAGTGGATAAAATGGATGTAGAGTTAATAAAATTGGATGTAGAGTGGATAAAATGAATGTACAGTTAATAAAAATGGATGTAGAGTGGATAAAAATGGATGTAGAGTGGATAAAATGGATGTAGAATTGATAAAATGGATGTAAAGTGGATCAAATGGATGTAGAGTTAATAAAATTGGATGTAGAGTGGATAAAATGGATGTAGAGTTAATAAAAATGGATGTAGAGTGGATAAAAATGGATGTAGAGTGGATAAAATGGATGTAGAGTTGATAAAATGGATGTAAAGTGGATAAAATGGATGTAGAGTTAATAAAATTGGATGTAGAGTGGATAAAATGGATGTAGAGTTGATAAAAATGGATGTAGAGTGGATAAAAATGGATGTAGATTGGATAAAATGGATGTAGAGTTGATAAAACGGATGTAAAGTGGATAAAATGGATGTAGAGTTAATAAAATTGGATGTAGAGTGGATAAAAATGGATGTAGAGTGGATAAAAATGGATGTCGAGTGGATAAAATGGATGTAGAGTAGATAAAATGGATGTAGAGTTGATAAAAATGGATGTAGAGTGGATAAAAATGGATGTCGAGTGGATAAAATGGATGTAGAGTGGATAAAAATGGATGTAGAGTGGATAAAATGGATGTAGAGTGCATAAAAATGGATGTAGAGTGAATAAAATGGATGTAGAGTGGATAAAATGAATGTACAGTTAATAAAAATGGATGTAGAGTGGATAAAAATGGATGTAGAGTGGATAAAATGGATGTAGAGTTGATAAAATGGATGTAAAGTGGATAAAATGGATGTAGAGTTAATAAAATTGGATGTAGAGTGGATAAAATGGATGTAGAGTTGATAAAAATGGATGTAGAGTGGATAAAATGGATGTAGAGTGGATAAAATGGATGTAGAGTGGATAAAAATGGATGTAGAGTGGATAAAATGGATGTAGAGTTGATAAAATGGATGTAGAGTTGATAAAATGGATGTAGAGTGGATAAAAATGGATGTAGAGTGGATAAAATGGATGTAGAGTTGATAAAATGGATGTAAAGTGGATAAAATGGATGTAGAGTTAATAAAATTGGATGTAGAGTGGATAAAATGGATGTAGAGTTGATAAAAATGGATGTAGAGTGGATAAAAATGGATGTAGATTGGATAACATAGATGTAGAGTTGATAAAATGGATGTAAAGTGGATAAAATGGATGTAGAGTTAATAAAATTGGATGTAGAGTGGATAAAATGGATGTAGAGTGGATAAAAATGGATGTCGAGTGGATAAAATGGATGTAGAGTGGATAAAATGGATGTAGAGTGGATAAAAATGGATGTAGAGTGGATAAAATGGATGTAGAGTTGATAAAATGGATGTAAAGTGGATAAAATGGATGTAGAGTTAATAAAATTGGATGTAGAGTGGATAAAATGGATGTAGAGTTGATAAAAATGGATGTAGAGTGGATAAAAATGGATGTAGATTGGATAAAATAGATGTAGAGTTGATAAAATGGATGTAAAGTGGATAAAATGGATGTAGAGTTAATAAAATTGGATGTAGAGTGGATAAAATGGATGTAGAGTTGATAAAAATGGATGTAGAGTGGATAAAAATGGATGTAGATTGGATAAAATAGATGTAGAGTTGATAAAATGGATGTAAAGTGGATAAAATGGATGTAGAGTTAATAAAATTGGATGTAGAGTGGATAAAATGGATGTAGAGTGGATAAAATGGATGTAGAGTGGATAAAATGGATGTAGAGTTGATAAAAATGGATGTAGAGTGGATAAAAATGGATGTAGATTGGATAAAATGGATGAAGAGTTGATAAAATGGATGTAAAGTGGATAAAATGGATGTAGAGTTAATAAAATTGGATGTAGAGTGGATAAAAATGGATGTAGAGTGGATAAAAATGGATGTCGAGTGGATAAAATGGATGTAGAGTGGATAAAATGGATGTAGAGTGGATAAAAATGGATGTAGAGTGGATAAAATGGATGTAGAGTTGATAAAATGGATGTAAAGTGGATAAAATGGATGTAGAGTTAATAAAATTGGATGTAGAGTGGATAAAATGGATGTAGAGTTGATAAAAATGGATGTAGAGTGGATAAAAATGGATGTAGATTGGATAAAATAGATGTAGAGTTGATAAAATGGATGTAAAGTGGATAAAATGGATGTAGAGTTAATAAAATTGGATGTAGAGTGGATAAAATGGATGTAGAGTTGATAAAAATGGATGTAGAGTGGATAAAAATGGATGTAGATTGGATAACATAGATGTAGAGTTGATAAAATGGATGTAAAGTGGATAAAATGGATGTAGAGTTAATAAAATTGGATGTAGAGTGGATAAAATGGATGTAGAGTTAATAAAAATGGATGTAGAGTGGATATAATGGATGTAGAGAGGATAAAATGGATGTGGAGTGGATAACAATGGATGTAGAGTGGATAAAATGGATGTAGAGTGGATAAAATGGATGTAGAGTTGATAAAATGGATGTAAAGTGGATAAAATGGATGTAGAGTTAATAAAATTGGATGTAGAGTGGATAAAATGGATGTAGAGTTAATAAAAATGGATGTAGAGTGGATATAATGGATGTAAAGTGGATCAAATGGATGTAGAGTTAATAAAATTGGATGTAGAGTGGATAAAATGGATGTAGAGTTAATAAAAATGGATGTAGAGTGGATAAAAATGGATGTAGAGTGGATAAAATGGATGTAGAGTTGATAAAATGGATGTAAAGCGGATAAAATGGATGTAGAGTTAATAAAATTGGATGTAGAGTGGATAAAATGGATGTAGAGTTGATAAAAATGGATGTAGAGTGGATAAAAATGGATGTAGATTAGATAAAATGGATGTAGAGTTGATAAAATGGATGTAAACTGGATAAAATGGATGTAGAGTTAATAAAATTGGATGTAGAGTGGATAAAAATGGATGTAGAGTGGATAAAAATGGATGTCGAGTGGATAAAATGGATGTAGAGTGGATAAAATGGATGTAGAGTTGATAAAAATGGATGTAGAGTGGATAAAAATGGATGTCGAGTGGATAAAATGGATGTACAGTGGATAAAAATGGATGTAGAGTGGATAAAATGGATGTAGAGTGCATAAAAATGGATGTAGAGTGGATAAAATGGATGTAGAGTGGATAAAATGAATGTACAGTTAATAAAAATGGATGTAGAGTGGATAAAAATGGATGTAGAGTGGATAAAATGGATGTAGAGTTGATAAAATGGATGTAAAGTGGATAAAATGGATGTAGAGTTAATAAAATTGGATGTAGAGTGGATAAAATGGATGTAGAGTTGATAAAAATGGATGTAGAGTGGATAAAATGGATGTAGAGTGGATAAAATGGATGTAGAGTGGATAAAAATGGATGTAGAGTGGATAAAATGGATGTAGAGTTGATAAAATGGATGTAAAGTGGATAAAATGGATGTAGAGTTAATAAAATTGGATGTAGAGTGGATAAAATGGATGTAGAGTTTATAAAAATGGATGTAGAGTGGATAAAAATGGATGTAGATTGGATAAAATAGATGTAGAGTTGATAAAATGGATGTAAAGTGGATAAAATGGATG
The DNA here is from genome assembly GCA_933228935.1 of Pemphredon lugubris. Taxonomy (NCBI): domain Eukaryota; kingdom Metazoa; phylum Arthropoda; class Insecta; order Hymenoptera; family Crabronidae; genus Pemphredon; species Pemphredon lugubris. The sequence goes on from OW121816.1 coordinate 50,949,210, forward strand.
TAGAGTTAATAAAATTGGATGTAGAGTGGATAAAATGGATGTAGAGTTGATAAAAATGGATGTAGAGTGGATAAAAATGGATGTAGATTGGATAAAATAGATGTAGAGTTGATAAAATGGATGTAAAGTGGATAAAATGGATGTAGAGTTAATAAAATTGGATGTAGAGTGGATAAAATGAATGTACAGTTAATAAAAATGGATGTAGAGTGGATAAAAATGGATGTAGAGTGGATAAAATGGATGTAGAGTTGATAAAATGGATGTAAAGTGGATCAAATGGATGTAGAGTTAATAAAATTGGATGTAGAGTGGATAAAATGGATGTAGAGTTAATAAAAATGGATGTAGAGTGGATAAAAATGGATGTAGAGTGGATAAAATGGATGTAGAGTTGATAAAATGGATGTAAAGTGGATAAAATGGATGTAGAGTTAATAAAATTGGATGTAGAGTGGATAAAATGGATGTAGAGTTGATAAAAATGGATGTAGAGTGGATAAAAATGGATGTAGATTGGATAAAATGGATGTAGAGTTGATAAAATGGATGTAAAGTGGATAAAATGGATGTAGAGTTAATAAAATTGGATGTAGAGTGGATAAAAATGGATGTAGAGTGGATAAAAATGGATGTCGAGTGGATAAAATGGATGTAGAGTGTATAAAAATGGATGTAGAGTGGATAAAATGGATGTAGAGTGGATAAAATGGATGTAGAGTATATAAATTGGATGTAGAGTATATAAAATGGATGTAGAGTGGATAAAAATGGATGTCGAGTGGATAAAATGGATGTAGAGTGGATAAAAATGGATGTAGAGTGGATAAAATGGATGTAGAGTTGATAAAAATGGATGTAGAGTGGATAAAATGGATGTAGAGTGGATAAAATGGATGTAGAGTTGATAAAAATGGATGTAGAGTGGATAAAATGGATGTAGAGTTGATAAAAATGGATGTTGAGTGGATAAAATGGATGTAGAGTAGATAAAATGGATGTAGAGTGGATAAAATGGATGTAGAGTTGATAAAATGGATGTAAAGTGGATAAAATGGATGTAGAGTTAATAAAATTGATGTAGAGTGGAAATAATGGATGTAGAGAGGATAAAATGGATGTAGAGTGAATAAAATGGATGTAGAGTTCATAAAAATGGATGTAGAGTGGATAAAAATGGATGTAGAGTGGATAAAAATGGATGTAGAGTGGATAAAAATGGATGTAGAGTGGATAAAAATGGATGTAGAGTGGATAAAAATGGATGTAGAGTGGATAAAATGGATGTTGAGTGGATAAAATGGATGTAGAGTGGATAAAATGGATGTAGAGTGCATAAAAATGGATGTTGAGTGGATAAAATGGATGTAGAGTGGATAAAATGGATGAAAAGTGGATAAAAATTTTATGTAGAGTGGATAAAATGGATGTAGAGTGGATAAAATGGATGTAGAGTGGATAAAATGGATGTAGAGTGGATAAAAATGGATGTAGAGTGGATAAAATGGATGTAGAGTTGATAAAAATGGATGTAGAGTGGATAAAATGGATGTAGAGTGGATAAAATGGATGTAGAGTTGATAAAAATGGATGTAGAGTGGATAAAATGGATGTAGAGTTGATAAAAATGGATGTTGAGTGGATAAAATGGATGTAGAGTAGATAAAATGGATGTAGAGTGGATAAAATGGATGTAGAGTTGATAAAATGGATGTAAAGTGGATAAAATGGATGTAGAGTTAATAAAATTGATGTAGAGTGGAAATAATGGATGTAGAGAGGATAAAATGGATGTAGAGTGAATAAAATGGATGTAGAGTTCATAAAAATGGATGTAGAGTGGATAAAAATGGATGTAGAGTTGATAAAAATGGATGTAGAGTGGATAAAATGGATGTAGAGTAGATAAAATGGATGTAGAGTGGATAAAATGGATGTAGAGTATATAAATTGGATGTAGAGTATATAAAATGGATGTAGAGTGGATAAAAATGGATGTCGAGTGGATAAAATGGATGTAGAGTGGATAAAAATGGATGTAGAGTGGATAAAATGGATGTAGAGTTGATAAAAATGGATGTAGAGTGGATAAAATGGATGTTGAGTGGATAAAATGGATGTAGAGTTGATAAAAATGGATGTAGAGTGGATAAAATGGATGTAGAGTTGATAAAAATGGATGTTGAGTGGATAAAATGGATGTAGAGTAGATAAAATGGATGTAGAGTGGATAAAATGGATGTAGAGTTGATAAAATGGATGTAAAGTGGATAAAATGGATGTAGAGTTAATAAAATTGATGTAGAGTGGAAATAATGGATGTAGAGAGGATAAAATGGATGTAGAGTGAATAAAATGGATGTAGAGTTCATAAAAATGGATGTAGAGTGGATAAAAATGGATGTAGAGTGGATAAAAATGGATGTAGAGTGGATAAAAATGGATGTAGAGTGGATAAAAATGGATGTAGAGTGGATAAAAATGGATGTAGAGTGGATAAAATGGATGTTGAGTGGATAAAATGGATGTAGAGTGGATAAAATGGATGTAGAGTGCATAAAAATGGATGTTGAGTGGATAAAATGGATGTAGAGTGGATAAAATGGATGAAAAGTGGATAAAAATTTTATGTAGAGTGGATAAAATGGATGTAGAGGTGATAAAATGGATGTAGAGTGGATAAAATGGATGTAGAGTGGATAAAATGGATGTAGAGTGGATAAAAAAGGATGTGGAGTGGATAACAATGGATGTAGAGTGGATAAAATGGTTGTAGAGTGGATAAAATGGATGTAGAGTTGATAAAAATGGATGTAGAGTGGATAAAACGGATGTAGAGTGGATAAAAATGGATGTAGAGTGGATACAATGGATGTAAAGTGGATAAAATGGATGTACAGTTAATAAAATTGGATGTAGAGTGGATAAAATGGATGTCGAGTGGATAAAATGGATGTAGAGTGGATAAAAATGGATGTAGAGTATATAAATTGGATGTAGAGTGGATAAAAATGGATGTCGAGTGGATAAAATGGATGTAGAGTGGATAAAAATGGATGTAGAGTGGATAAAACGGATGTAGAGTTGATAAAAATGGATGTAGAGTGGATAAAATGGATGTAGAGTTGATAAAAATGGATGTTGAGTGGATAAAATGGATGTAGAGTAGATAAAATGGATGTAGAGTGGATAAAATGGATGTAGAGTTGATAAAATGGATGTAAAGTGGATAAAATGGATGTAGAGTTAATAAAATTGATGTAGAGTGGAAATAATGGATGTAGAGAGGATAAAATGGATGTAGAGTGGATAAAATGGATGTAGAGTTCATAAAAATGGATGTAGAGTGGATAAAAATGGATGTAGAGTTGATAAAAATGGATGTAGAGTGGATAAAATGGATGTAGAGTAGATAAAATGGATGTAGAGTGGATAAAATGGATGTAGAGTATATAAATTGGATGTAGAGTATATAAAATGGATGTAGAGTGGATAAAAATGGATGTCGAGTGGATAAAATGGATGTAGAGTGGATAAAAATGGATGTAGAGTGGATAAAATGGATGTAGAGTTGATAAAAATGGATGTAGAGTGGATAAAATGGATGTTGAGTGGATAAAATGGATGTAGAGTTGATAAAAATGGATGTAGAGTGGATAAAATGGATGTAGAGTTGATAAAAATGGATGTTGAGTGGATAAAATGGATGTAGAGTAGATAAAATGGATGTAGAGTGGATAAAATGGATGTAGAGTTGATAAAATGGATGTAAAGTGGATAAAATGGATGTAGAGTTAATAAAATTGATGTAGAGTGGAAATAATGGATGTAGAGAGGATAAAATGGATGTAGAGTGGATAAAATGGATGTAGAGTTCATAAAAATGGATGTAGAGTGGATAAAAATGGATGTAGAGTGGATAAAAATGGATGTAGAGTGGATAAAAATGGATGTAGAGTGGATAAAAATGGATGTAGAGTGGATAAAAATGGATGTAGAGTGGATAAAATGGATGTTGAGTGGATAAAATGGATGTAGAGTGGATAAAATGGATGTAGAGTGCATAAAAATGGATGTTGAGTGGATAAAATGGATGTAGAGTGGATAAAATGGATGAAAAGTGGATAAAAATTTTATGTAGAGTGGATAAAATGGATGTAGAGGTGATAAAATGGATGTAGAGTGGATAAAATGGATGTAGAGTGGATAAAATGGATGTAGAGTGGATAAAAAAGGATGTGGAGTGGATAACAATGGATGTAGAGTGGATAAAATGGTTGTAGAGTGGATAAAATGGATGTAGAGTTGATAAAAATGGATGTAGAGTGGATAAAACGGATGTAGAGTGGATAAAAATGGATGTAGAGTGGATACAATGGATGTAAAGTGGATAAAATGGATGTACAGTTAATAAAATTGGATGTAGAGTGGATAAAATGGATGTCGAGTGGATAAAATGGATGTAGAGTGGATAAAAATGGATGTAGAGTATATAAAATGGATGTAGAGTGGATAAAAATGGATGTCGAGTGGATAAAATGGATGTAGAGTGGATAAAAATGGATGTAGAGTGGATAAAATGAATGTAGAGTGCATAAAAATGGATGTTGAGTGGATAAAATGGATGTAGAGTGGATAAAATGGATGTAAAGTGGATAAAAATGGATGTAGAGTGGATAAAATGGATGTAGAGTGGATAAAATGGATGTAGAGTGGATAAAAATGGATGTAGAGTGGATAAAATGGATGTAGAGTGTATAAAATGGATGTAGAGTGAATAAAATGGATGTAGAGTGGATAAAATTGATGTAGAGTGTATAAAGTGGATGTAGAGTGGATAAAAATGGATGTAGAGTGGATAAAAATGGATGTAGATTGGATAAAATGGATGTAGAGTGGATAAAATGGATGTAGAGTTAATAAAATTGGATGTAGAGTGGATAAAATGGATGTAGAGTTGATAAAAATGGATGTAGAGTGGATAAAATTGATGTAGGGTGTATAAAATGGATGTAGAGTGGATAAAAATGGATGTAGAGTGGATAAAAATGGATGTTTATTGGATAAAATGGATGTAGAATGGATAAAATGGATGTAGAGTTGATAAAATGGATGTAAAGTGGATAAAATGGATGTAGAGTGGATAAAAATGGATGTAGAGTTGATAAAATGGATGTAAAGTGGATAAAATGGATGTAGAGTTAATAAAATTGGATGTAGAGTGGATAAAATGGATGTAGAGTTGATAAAAATGGATGTAGAGTGGATAAAAATGGATGTCGAGTGGATAAAATGGATGTAGAGTGGATAAAAATGGATGTAGAGTGGATAAAATGGATGTAGAGTGCATAAAAATGGATGTAGAGTGAATAAAATGGATGTAGAGTGGATAAAATGAATGTACAGTTAATAAAAATGGATGTAGAGTGGATAAAAATGGATGTAGAGTGGATAAAATGGATGTAGAGTTGATAAAATGGATGTAAAGTGGATAAAATGGATGTAGAGTTAATAAAATTGGATGTAGAGTGGATAAAATGGATGTAGAGTTGATAAAAATGGATGTAGAGTGGATAAAAATGGATGTAGATTGGATAAAATAGATGTAGAGTTGATAAAATGGATGTAAAGTGGATAAAATGGATGTAGAGTTAATAAAATTGGATGTAGAGTGGATAAAATGAATGTACAGTTAATAAAAATGGATGTAGAGTGGATAAAAATGGATGTAGAGTGGATAAAATGGATGTAGAATTGATAAAATGGATGTAAAGTGGATCAAATGGATGTAGAGTGGATAAAATGGATGTAGAGTGGATAAAATGGTTGTAGAGTGGATAAAATGGATGTAGAGTTGATAAAAATGGATGTAGAGTGGATAAAACGGATGTAGAGTGGATAAAAATGGATGTAGAGTTGATAAAATGGATGTAAAGTGGATAAAATGGATGTAGAGTTAATAAAATTGGATGTAGAGTGGATAAAATGGATATAGAGTTGATAAAAATGGATGTAGAGTGGATAAAAATGGATGTCGAGTGGATAAAATGGATGTAGAGTGGATAAAAATGGATGTAGAGTGGATAAAATGGATGTAGAGTGCATAAAAATGGATGTAGAGTGAATAAAATGGATGTAGAGTGGATAAAATGAATGTACAGTTAATAAAAATGGATGTAGATTGGATAAAATGGATGTAGAATGGATAAAATGGATGTAGAGTTGATAAAATGGATGTAAAGTGGATAAAATGGATGTAGAGTGGATAAAATGGATGTAGAGTGGATAAAATGGTTGTAGAGTGGATAAAATGGATGTAGAGTTGATAAAAATGGATGTAGAGTGGATAAAACGGATGTAGAGTGGATAAAAATGGATGTAGAGTTGATAAAATGGATGTAAAGTGGATAAAATGGATGTAGAGTTAATAAAATTGGATGTAGAGTGGATAAAATGGATATAGAGTTGATAAAAATGGATGTAGAGTGGATAAAAATGGATGTAGAGTGGATAAAATGGATGTAGAGTGGATAAAAATGGATGTAGAGTGGATAAAATGGATGTAGAGTGCATAAAAATGGATGTAGAGTGAATAAAATGGATGTAGAGTGGATAAAATGAATGTACAGTTAATAAAAATGGATGTAGAGTGGATAAAAATGGATGTAGAGTGGATAAAATGGATGTATAGTTGATAAAATGGATGTAAATTGGATAAAATGGATGTAGAGTTAATAAAATTGGATGTAGAGTGGATAAAATGGATGTAGAGTTGATAAAAATGGATGTAGAGTGGATAAAAATGGATGTAGATTGGATAAAATAGATGTAGAGTTGATAAAATGGATGTAGAGTGGATAAAATGGATGTAGAGTTAATAAAAATGGATGTAGAGTGGATAAAATGAATGTACAGTTAATAAAAATGGATGTAGAGTGGATAAAAATGGATGTAGAGTGGATAAAATGGATGTAGAGTGGATAAAATGGATGTAAAGTGGATCAAATGGATGTAGAGTTAATAAAATTGGATGTAGAGTGGATAAAATGGATGTAGAGTTAATAAAAATGGATGTAGAGTGGATAAAAATGGATGTAGAGTGGATAAAATGGATGTAGAGTTGATAAAATGGATGTAAAGTGGATAAAATGGATGTAGAGTTAATAAAATTGGATGTAGAGTGGATAAAATGGATGTAGAGTTGATAAAAATGGATGTAGAGTGGATAAAAATGGATGTAGATTGGATAAAATGGATGTAGAGTTGATAAAATGGATGTAAAGTGGATAAAATGGATGTAGAGTTAATAAAATTGGATGTAGAGTGGATAAAAATGGATGTAGAGTGGATAAAAATGGATGTCGAGTGGATAAAATGGATGTAGAGTGGATAAAATGGATGTAGAGTTGATAAAAATGGATGTAGAGTGGATAAAAATGGATGTCGAGTGGATAAAATGGATGTACAGTGGATAAAAATGGATGTAGAGTGGATAAAATGGATGTAGAGTGCATAAAAATGGATGTAGAGTGAATAAAATGGATGTAGAGTGGATAAAATGAATGTACAGTTAATAAAAATGGATGTAGAGTGGATAAAAATGGATGTAGAGTGGATAAAATGGATGTAGAGTTGATAAAATGGATGTAAAGTGGATAACAATGTATGTAGAGTAGATAAAAATGGATGTCGAGTGGATAAAATGGATGTAGAGTGGATAGAAATGGATGTAGATTGGATAAACTGGATGTAGAGTTAATAAAAATGGATGTAGAGTGGATAAAATGGATGTAGAGTTGATAAAAATGGATGTAGAGTGGATAAAAATGGATGTAGATTGGATAAAATGGATGTAGAGTTGATAAAATGGATGTAAAGTGGATAAAATGGATGTAGAGTTAATAAAATTGGATGTAGAGTGGATAAAAATGGATGTAGATTGGATAAAATGGATGTAGAGTGGATAAAAATGGATGTAGATTGGATAAAATGGATGTAGAGTGGATAAAATGGATGTAGAGTTGATAAAATGGATGTAAAGTGGATAAAATGGATGTAGAGTTAATAAAATTGGATGTAGAGTGGATAAAATGGATGTAGAGTTGATAAAAATGGATGTAGAGTGGATCAAAATGGATGTAGAGTATATAAATTGGATGTAGAGTATATAAAATGGATGTAGAGTGGATAAAAATGGATGTCGAGTGGATAAAATGGATGTTGAGTGGATAAAAATGGATGTAGATTGGATAAAATGGATGTAGAGTGGATAAAAATGGATGTAGAGTATATAAATTGGATGTAGAGTATATAAAATGGATGTAGAGTGGATAAAAATGGATGTAGAGTGGATAAAATGGATGTAGAGTGGATAAAAATGGATGTAGATTGGATAAAATGGTTGTAGAGTGGATAAAAATGGATGTAGAGTATATACATTGGATGTAGAGTATATAAAATGGATGTAGAGTGGATAAAAATGGATGTCGAGTGGATAAAATGGATGTAGAGTGTATAAAAATGGATGTAGAGTGGATAAAATGGATGTAGAGTTGATAAAAATGGATGTAGAGTGGATAAAATGGATGTAGAGTAGATAAAATGGATGTAGAGTGGATAAAATGGATGTAGAGTATATAAATTGGATGTAGAGTATATAAAATGGATGTAGAGTGGATAAAAATGGATGTCGAGTGGATAAAATGGATGTAGAGTGGATAAAAATGGATGTAGAGTGGATAAAATGGATGTAGAGTTGATAAAAATGGATGTAGAGTGGATAAAATGGATGTAGAGTGGATAAAATGGATGTAGAGTTGATAAAAATGGATGTAGAGTGGATAAAATGGATGTAGAGTTGATAAAAATGGATGTTGAGTGGATAAAATGGATGTAGAGTAGATAAAATGGATGTAGAGTGGATAAAATGGATGTAGAGTTGATAAAATGGATGTAAAGTGGATAAAATGGATGTAGAGTTAATAAAATTGATGTAGAGTGGAAATAATGGATGTAGAGAGGATAAAATGGATGTAGAGTGGATAAAATGGATGTAGAGTTCATAAAAATGGATGTAGAGTGGATAAAAATGGATGTAGAGTGGATAAAAATGGATGTAGAGTGGATAAAAATGGATGTAGAGTGGATAAAAATGGATGTAGAGTGGATAAAAATGGATGTAGAGTGGATAAAATGGATGTTGAGTGGATAAAATGGATGTAGAGTGGATAAAATGGATGTAGAGTGCATAAAAATGGATGTTGAGTGGATAAAATGGATGTAGAGTGGATAAAATGGATGAAAAGTGGATAAAAATTTTATGTAGAGTGGATAAAATGGATGTAGAGGTGATAAAATGGATGTAGAGTGGATAAAATGGATGTAGAGTGGATAAAATGGATGTAGAGTGGATAAAAAAGGATGTGGAGTGGATAACAATGGATGTAGAGTGGATAAAATGGTTGTAGAGTGGATAAAATGGATGTAGAGTTGATAAAAATGGATGTAGAGTGGATAAAACGGATGTAGAGTGGATAAAAATGGATGTAGAGTGGATACAATGGATGTAAAGTGGATAAAATGGATGTACAGTTAATAAAATTGGATGTAGAGTGGATAAAATGGATGTCGAGTGGATAAAATGGATGTAGAGTGGATAAAAATGGATGTAGAGTATATAAATTGGATGTAGAGTGGATAAAAATGGATGTCGAGTGGATAAAATGGATGTAGAGTGGATAAAAATGGATGTAGAGTGGATAAAATGAATGTAGAGTGCATAAAAATGGATGTTGAGTGGATAAAATGGATGTAGAGTGGATAAAATGGATGTAAAGTGGATAAAAATGGATGTAGAGTGGATAAAATGGATGTAGAGTGGATAAAATGGATGTAGAGTTGATAAAAATGGATGTAGAGTGGATAAAATGGATGTAGAGTGGATAAAATGGATGTAGAGTGGTTAAAAATGGATGTAGAGTGGATAAAATGGATGTAGAGTTGATAAAATGGATGTAAAGTGGATAAAATGGATGTAGAGTTAATAAAATTGGATGTAGAGTGGATAAAATGGATGTAGAGTTGATAAAAATGGATGTAGAGTGGATAAAAATGGATGTAGATTGGATAAAATAGATGTAGAGTTGATAAAATGGATGTAAAGTGGATAAAATGGATGTAGAGTGCATAAAAATGGATGTAGAGTGAATAAAATGGATGTAGAGTGGATAAAATGAATGTACAGTTAATAAAAATGGATGTAGAGTGGATAAAAATGGATGTAGAGTGGATAAAATGGATGTAGAGTTGATAAAATGGATGTAAAGTGGATAAAATGGATGTAGAGTTAATAAAATTGGATGTAGAGTGGATAAAATGGATGTAGAGTTGATAAAAATGGATGTAGAGTGGATAAAATGGATGTAGAGTGGATAAAATGGATGTAGAGTGGATAAAAATGGATGTAGAGTGGATAAAATGGATGTAGAGTTGATAAAATGGATGTAAAGTGGATAAAATGGATGTAGAGTTAATAAAATTGGATGTAGAGTGGATAAAATGGATGTAGAGTTGATAAAAATGGATGTAGAGTGGATAAAAATGGATGTAGATTGGATAAAATGGATGTAGAGTTGATAAAATGGATGTAAAGTGGATAAAATGGATGTAGAGTTAATAAAATTGGATGTAGAGTGGATAAAATGAATGTACAGTTAATAAAAATGGATGTAGAGTGGATAAAAATGGATGTAGAGTGGATAAAATGGATGTAGAATTGATAAAATGGATGTAAAGTGGATAAAATGGATGTAGAGTTAATAAAATTGGATGTAGAGTGGATAAAATGGATGTAGAGTTAATAAAAATGGATGTAGAGTGGATAAAAATGGATGTAGAGTGGATAAAATGGATGTAGAGTTGATAAAATGGATGTAAAGTGGATAAAATGGATGTAGAGTTAATAAAATTGGATGTAGAGTGGATAAAATGGATGTAGAGTTGATAAAAATGGATGTAGAGTGGATAAAAATGGATGTAGATTGGATAAAATGGATGTAGAGTTGATAAAACGGATGTAAAGTGGATAAAATGGATGTAGAGTTAATAAAATTGGATGTAGAGTGGATAAAAATGGATGTAGAGTGGATAAAAATGGATGTCGAGTGGATAAAATGGATGTAGAGTAGATAAAATGGATGTAGAGTTGATAAAAATGGATGTAGAGTGGATAAAAATGGATGTCGAGTGGATAAAATGGATGTAGAGTGGATAAAAATGGATGTAGAGTGGATAAAATGGATGTAGAGTGGATAAAAATGGATGTAGAGTGAATAAAATGGATGTAGAGTGGATAAAATGAATGTACAGTTAATAAAAATGGATGTAGAGTGGATAAAAATGGATGTAGAGTGGATAAAATGGATGTAGAGTTGATAAAATGGATGTAAAGTGGATAAAATGGATGTAGAGTTAATAAAATTGGATGTAGAGTGGATAAAATGGATGTAGAGTTGATAAAAATGGATGTAGAGTGGATAAAATGGATGTAGAGTGGATAAAATGGATGTAGAGTGGATAAAAATGGATGTAGAGTGGATAAAATGGATGTAGAGTTGATAAAATGGATGTAGAGTTGATAAAATGGATGTAGAGTGGATAAAAATGGATGTAGAGTGGATAAAATGGATGTAGAGTTGATAAAATGGATGTAAAGTGGATAAAATGGATGTAGAGTTAATAAAATTGGATGTAGAGTGGATAAAATGGATGTAGAGTTGATAAAAATGGATGTAGAGTGGATAAAAATGGATGTAGATTGGATAACATAGATGTAGAGTTGATAAAATGGATGTAAAGTGGATAAAATGGATGTAGAGTTAATAAAATTGGATGTAGAGTGGATAAAATGGATGTAGAGTGGATAAAAATGGATGTCGAGTGGATAAAATGGATGTAGAGTGGATAAAATGGATGTAGAGTGGATAAAAATGGATGTAGAGTGGATAAAATGGATGTAGAGTTGATAAAATGGATGTAAAGTGGATAAAATGGATGTAGAGTTAATAAAATTGGATGTAGAGTGGATAAAATGGATGTAGAGTTGATAAAAATGGATGTAGAGTGGATAAAAATGGATGTAGATTGGATAAAATAGATGTAGAGTTGATAAAATGGATGTAAAGTGGATAAAATGGATGTAGAGTTAATAAAATTGGATGTAGAGTGGATAAAATGGATGTAGAGTTGATAAAAATGGATGTAGAGTGGATAAAAATGGATGTAGATTGGATAAAATAGATGTAGAGTTGATAAAATGGATGTAAAGTGGATAAAATGGATGTAGAGTTAATAAAATTGGATGTAGAGTGGATAAAATGGATGTAGAGTGGATAAAATGGATGTAGAGTGGATAAAATGGATGTAGAGTTGATAAAAATGGATGTAGAGTGGATAAAAATGGATGTAGATTGGATAAAATGGATGAAGAGTTGATAAAATGGATGTAAAGTGGATAAAATGGATGTAGAGTTAATAAAATTGGATGTAGAGTGGATAAAAATGGATGTAGAGTGGATAAAAATGGATGTCGAGTGGATAAAATGGATGTAGAGTGGATAAAATGGATGTAGAGTGGATAAAAATGGATGTAGAGTGGATAAAATGGATGTAGAGTTGATAAAATGGATGTAAAGTGGATAAAATGGATGTAGAGTTAATAAAATTGGATGTAGAGTGGATAAAATGGATGTAGAGTTGATAAAAATGGATGTAGAGTGGATAAAAATGGATGTAGATTGGATAAAATAGATGTAGAGTTGATAAAATGGATGTAAAGTGGATAAAATGGATGTAGAGTTAATAAAATTGGATGTAGAGTGGATAAAATGGATGTAGAGTTGATAAAAATGGATGTAGAGTGGATAAAAATGGATGTAGATTGGATAACATAGATGTAGAGTTGATAAAATGGATGTAAAGTGGATAAAATGGATGTAGAGTTAATAAAATTGGATGTAGAGTGGATAAAATGGATGTAGAGTTAATAAAAATGGATGTAGAGTGGATATAATGGATGTAGAGAGGATAAAATGGATGTGGAGTGGATAACAATGGATGTAGAGTGGATAAAATGGATGTAGAGTGGATAAAATGGATGTAGAGTTGATAAAATGGATGTAAAGTGGATAAAATGGATGTAGAGTTAATAAAATTGGATGTAGAGTGGATAAAATGGATGTAGAGTTAATAAAAATGGATGTAGAGTGGATATAATGGATGTAAAGTGGATAAAATGGATGTAGAGTTAATAAAATTGGATGTAGAGTGGATAAAATGGATGTAGAGTTAATAAAAATGGATGTAGAGTGGATAAAAATGGATGTAGAGTGGATAAAATGGATGTAGAGTTGATAAAATGGATGTAAAGCGGATAAAATGGATGTAGAGTTAATAAAATTGGATGTAGAGTGGATAAAATGGATGTAGAGTTGATAAAAATGGATGTAGAGTGGATAAAAATGGATGTAGATTAGATAAAATGGATGTAGAGTTGATAAAATGGATGTAAACTGGATAAAATGGATGTAGAGTTAATAAAATTGGATGTAGAGTGGATAAAAATGGATGTAGAGTGGATAAAAATGGATGTCGAGTGGATAAAATGGATGTAGAGTGGATAAAATGGATGTAGAGTTGATAAAAATGGATGTAGAGTGGATAAAAATGGATGTCGAGTGGATAAAATGGATGTACAGTGGATAAAAATGGATGTAGAGTGGATAAAATGGATGTAGAGTGCATAAAAATGGATGTAGAGTGAATAAAATGGATGTAGAGTGGATAAAATGAATGTACAGTTAATAAAAATGGATGTAGAGTGGATAAAAATGGATGTAGAGTGGATAAAATGGATGTAGAGTTGATAAAATGGATGTAAAGTGGATAAAATGGATGTAGAGTTAATAAAATTGGATGTAGAGTGGATAAAATGGATGTAGAGTTGATAAAAATGGATGTAGAGTGGATAAAATGGATGTAGAGTGGATAAAATGGATGTAGAGTGGATAAAAATGGATGTAGAGTGGATAAAATGGATGTAGAGTTGATAAAATGGATGTAAAGTGGATAAAATGGATGTAGAGTTAATAAAATTGGATGTAGAGTGGATAAAATGGATGTAGAGTTGATAAAAATGGATGTAGAGTGGATAAAAATGGATGTAGATTGGATAAAATAGATGTAGAGTTGATAAAATGGATGTAAAGTGGATAAAATGGATGTAGAGTTAATAAAATTGGATGTAGAGTGGATAAAATGGATGTAGAGTTGATAAAAATGGATGTAGAGTGGATAAAAATGGATGTAGATTGGATAAAATAGATGTAGAGTTGATAAAATGGATGTAAAGTGGATAAAATGGATGTAGAGTTAATAAAATTGGATGTAGAGTGGATAAAATGAATGTACAGTTAATAAAAATGGATGTAGAGTGGATAAAAATGGATGTAGAGTGGATAAAATGGATGTAGAGTTGATAAAATGGATGTAAAGTGGATCAAATGGATGTAGAGTTAATAAAATTGGATGTAGAGTGGATAAAATGGATGTAGAGTTAATAAAAATGGATGTAGAGTGGATAAAAATGGATGTAGAGTGGATAAAATGGATGTAGAGTTGATAAAATGGATGTAAAGTGGATAAAATGGATGTAGAGTTAATAAAATTGGATGTAGAGTGGATAAAATGGATGTAGAGTTGATAAAAATGGATGTAGAGTGGATAAAAATGGATGTAGATTGGATAAAATGGATGTAGAGTTGATAAAATGGATGTAAAGTGGATAAAATGGATGTAGAGTTAATAAAATTGGATGTAGAGTGGATAAAAATGGATGTAGAGTGGATAAAAATGGATGTCGAGTGGATAAAATGGATGTAGAGTGTATAAAAATGGATGTAGAGTGGATAAAATGGATGTAGAGTTGATAAAAATGGATGTAGAGTGGATAAAATGGATGTAGAGTAGATAAAATGGATGTAGAGTGGATAAAATGGATGTAGAGTATATAAATTGGATGTAGAGTATATAAAATGGATGTAGAGTGGATAAAAATGGATGTCGAGTGGATAAAATGGATGTAGAGTGGATAAAAATGGATGTAGAGTGGATAAAATGGATGTAGAGTTGATAAAAATGGATGTAGAGTGGATAAAATGGATGTAGAGTGGATAAAATGGATGTAGAGTTGATAAAAATGGATGTAGAGTGGATAAAATGGATGTAGAGTTGATAAAAATGGATGTTGAGTGGATAAAATGGATGTAGAGTAGATAAAATGGATGTAGAGTGGATAAAATGGATGTAGAGTTGATAAAATGGATGTAAAGTGGATAAAATGGATGTAGAGTTAATAAAATTGATGTAGAGTGGAAATAATGGATGTAGAGAGGATAAAATGGATGTAGAGTGAATAAAATGGATGTAGAGTTCATAAAAATGGATGTAGAGTGGATAAAAATGGATGTAGAGTGGATAAAAATGGATGTAGAGTGGATAAAAATGGATGTAGAGTGGATAAAAATGGATGTAGAGTGGATAAAAATGGATGTAGAGTGGATAAAATGGATGTTGAGTGGATAAAATGGATGTAGAGTGGATAAAATGGATGTAGAGTGCATAAAAATGGATGTTGAGTGGATAAAATGGATGTAGAGTGGATAAAATGGATGTAGAGTGCATAAAAATGGATGTTGAGTGGATAAAATGGATGTAGAGTGGATAAAATGGATGAAAAGTGGATAAAAATTTTATGTAGAGTGGATAAAATGGATGTAGAGTGGATAAAATGGATGTAGAGTGGATAAAATGGATGTAGAGTGGATAAAATGGATGTAGAGTGGATAAAAAAGGATGTGGAGTGGATAACAATGGATGTAGAGTGGATAAAATGGATGTAGAGTGGATAAAATGGATGTAGAGTGGATAAAATGGATGTAGAGTGGATAAAATGGTTGTAGAGTGGATAAAATGGATGTAGAGTTGATAAAAATGGATGTAGAGTGGATAAAACGGATGTAGAGTGGATAAAATGGATGTAGAGTGCATAAAAATGGATGTTGAGTGGATAAAATGGATGTAGAGTGGATAAAATGGATGAAAAGTGGATAAAAATTTTATGTAGAGTGGATAAAATGGATGTAGAGGTGATAAAATGGATGTAGAGTGGATAAAATGGATGTAGAGTGGATAAAATGGATGTAGAGTGGATAAAAAAGGATGTGGAGTGGATAACAATGGATGTAGAGTGGATAAAATGGTTGTAGAGTGGATAAAATGGATGTAGAGTTGATAAAAATGGATGTAGAGTGGATAAAACGGATGTAGAGTGGATAAAAATGGATGTAGAGTGGATACAATGGATGTAAAGTGGATAAAATGGATGTACAGTTAATAAAATTGGATGTAGAGTGGATAAAATGGATGTCGAGTGGATAAAATGGATGTAGAGTGGATAAAAATGGATGTAGAGTATATAAATTGGATGTAGAGTGGATAAAAATGGATGTCGAGTGGATAAAATGGATGTAGAGTGGATAAAAATGGATGTAGAGTGGATAAAATGGATGTAGAGTGCATAAAAATGGATGTTGAGTGGATAAAATGGATGTAGAGTGGATAAAATGGATGTAAAGTGGATAAAAATGGATGTAGAGTGGATAAAATGGATGTAGAGTGGATAAAATGGATGTAGAGTGGATAAAAATGGATGTAGAGTGGATAAAATGGATGTAGAGTGTATAAAATGGATGTAGAGTGAATAAAATGGATGTAGAGTGGATAAAATTGATGTAGAGTGTATAAAGTGGATGTAGAGTGGATAAAAATGGATGTAGAGTGGATAAAAATGGATGTAGATTGGATAAAATGGATGTAGAGTGGATAAAATGGATGTAGAGTTAATAAAATTGGATGTAGAGTGGATAAAATGGATGTAGAGTTGATAAAAATGGATGTAGAGTGGATAAAATTGATGTAGGGTGTATAAAATGGATGTAGAGTGGATAAAAATGGATGTAGAGTGGATAAAAATGGATGTTTATTGGATAAAATGGATGTAGAATGGATAAAATGGATGTAGAGTTGATAAAATGGATGTAAAGTGGATAAAATGGATGTAGAGTGGATAAAAATGGATGTAGAGTTGATAAAATGGATGTAAAGTGGATAAAATGGATGTAGAGTTAATAAAATTGGATGTAGAGTGGATAAAATGGATGTAGAGTTGATAAAAATGGATGTAGAGTGGATAAAAATGGATGTCGAGTGGATAAAATGGATGTAGAGTGGATAAAAATGGATGTAGAGTGGATAAAATGGATGTAGAGTGCATAAAAATGGATGTAGAGTGAATAAAATGGATGTAGAGTGGATAAAATGAATGTACAGTTAATAAAAATGGATGTAGAGTGGATAAAAATGGATGTAGAGTGGATAAAATGGATGTAGAGTTGATAAAATGGATGTAAAGTGGATAAAATGGATGTAGAGTTAATAAAATTGGATGTAGAGTGGATAAAATGGATGTAGAGTTGATAAAAATGGATGTAGAGTGGATAAAAATGGATGTAGATTGGATAAAATAGATGTATAGTTGATAAAATGGATGTAAAGTGGATAAAATGGATGTAGAGTTAATAAAATTGGATGTAGAGTGGATAAAATGAATGTACAGTTAATAAAAATGGATGTAGAGTGGATAAAAATGGATGTAGAGTGGATAAAATGGATGTAGAATTGATAAAATGGATGTAAAGTGGATCAAATGGATGTAGAGTTAATAAAATTGGATGTAGAGTGGATAAAATGGATGTAGAGTTAATAAAAATGGATGTAGAGTGGATAAAAATGGATGTAGAGTGGATAAAATGGATGTAGAGTTGATAAAATGGATGTAAAGTGGATAAAATGGATGTAGAGTTAATAAAATTGGATGTAGAGTGGATAAAATGGATGTAGAGTTGATAAAAATGGATGTAGAGTGGATAAAAATGGATGTAGATTGGATAAAATGGATGTAGAGTTGATAAAACGGATGTAAAGTGGATAAAATGGATGTAGAGTTAATAAAATTGGATGTAGAGTGGATAAAAATGGATGTAGAGTGGATAAAAATGGATGTCGAGTGGGTAAAATGGATGTAGAGTGGATAAAATGGATGTAGAGTTGATAAAAATGGATGTAGAGTGGATAAAAATGGATGTCGAGTGGATAAAATGGATGTACAGTGGATAAAAATGGATGTAGAGTGGATAAAATGGATGTAGAGTGCATAAAAATGGATGTAGAGTGAATAAAATGGATGTAGAGTGGATAAAATGAATGTACAGTTAATAAAAATGGATGTAGAGTGGATAAAAATGGATGTAGAGTGGATAAAATGGATGTAGAGTTGATAAAATGGATGTAAAGTGGATAAAATGGATGTAGAGTTAATAAAATTGGATGTAGAGTGGATAAAATGGATGTAGAGTTGATAAAAATGGATGTAGAGTGGATAAAATGGATGTAGAGTGGATAAAATGGATGTAGAGTGGTTAAAAATGGATGTAGAGTGGATAAAATGGATGTAGAGTTGATAAAATGGATGTAAAGTGGATAAAATGGATGTAGAGTTAATAAAATTGGATGTAGAGTGGATAAAATGGATGTAGAGTTGATAAAAATGGATGTAGAGTGGATAAAAATGGATGTAGATTGGATAAAATAGATGTAGAGTTGATAAAATGGATGTAAAGTGGATAAAATGGATGTAGAGTTAATAAAATTGGATGTAGAGTGGATAAAATGGATGTAGAGTTGATAAAAATGGATGTAGAGTGGATAAAAATGGATGTAGATTGGATAAAATAGATGTAGAGTTGATAAAATGGATGTAAAGTGGATAAAATGGATGTAGAGTTAATAAAATTGGATGTAGAGTGGATAAAATGGATGTAGAGTGGATAAAATGGATGTAGAGTGGATAAAATGGATGTAGAGTTGATAAAAATGGATGTAGAGTGGATAAAAATGGATGTAGATTGGATAAAATGGATGAAGAGTTGATAAAATGGATGTAAAGTGGATAAAATGGATGTAGAGTTAATAAAATTGGATGTAGAGTGGATAAAAATGGATGTAGAGTGGATAAAAATGGATGTCGAGTGGATAAAATGGATGTAGAGTGGATAAAATGGATGTAGAGTGGATAAAAATGGATGTAGAGTGGATAAAATGGATGTAGAGTTGATAAAATGGATGTAGAGTGGATAAAAATGGATGTAGAGTGGATAAAATGGATGTAGAGTTGATAAAATGGATGTAAAGTGGATAAAATGGATGTAGAGTTAATAAAATTGGATGTAGAGTGGATAAAATGGATGTAGAGTTGATAAAAATGGATGTAGAGTGGATAAAAATGGATGTAGATTGGATAACATAGATGTAGAGTTGATAAAATGGATGTAAAGTGGATAAAATGGATGTAGAGTTAATAAAATTGGATGTAGAGTGGATAAAATGGATGTAGAGTTAATAAAAATGGATGTAGAGTGGATATAATGGATGTAGAGAGGATAAAATGGATGTGGAGTGGATAACAATGGATGTAGAGTGGATAAAATGGATGTAGAGTGGATAAAATGGATGTAGAGTTGATAAAATGGATGTAAAGTGGATAAAATGGATGTAGAGTTAATAAAATTGGATGTAGAGTGGATAAAATGGATGTAGAGTTAATAAAAATGGATGTAGAGTGGATATAATGGATGTAAAGTGGATCAAATGGATGTAGAGTTAATAAAATTGGATGTAGAGTGGATAAAATGGATGTAGAGTTAATAAAAATGGATGTAGAGTGGATAAAAATGGATGTAGAGTGGATAAAATGGATGTAGAGTTGATAAAATGGATGTAAAGCGGATAAAATGGATGTAGAGTTAATAAAATTGGATGTAGAGTGGATAAAATGGATGTAGAGTTGATAAAAATGGATGTAGAGTGGATAAAAATGGATGTAGATTGGATAAAATGGATGTAGAGTTGATAAAATGGATGTAAACTGGATAAAATGGATGTAGAGTTAATAAAATTGGATGTAGAGTGGATAAAAATGGATGTAGAGTGGATAAAAATGGATGTCGAGTGGATAAAATGGATGTAGAGTGGATAAAATGGATGTAGAGTTGATAAAAATGGATGTAGAGTGGATAAAAATGGATGTCGAGTGGATAAAATGGATGTACAGTGGATAAAAATGGATGTAGAGTGGATAAAATGGATGTAGAGTGCATAAAAATGGATGTAGAGTGAATAAAATGGATGTAGAGTGGATAAAATGAATGTACAGTTAATAAAAATGGATGTAGAGTGGATAAAAATGGATGTAGAGTGGATAAAATGGATGTAGAGTTGATAAAATGGATGTAAAGTGGATAAAATGGATGTAGAGTTAATAAAATTGGATGTAGAGTGGATAAAATGGATGTAGAGTTGATAAAAATGGATGTAGAGTGGATAAAATGGATGTAGAGTGGATAAAATGGATGTAGAGTGGATAAAAATGGATGTAGAGTGGATAAAATGGATGTAGAGTTGATAAAATGGATGTAAAGTGGATAAAATGGATGTAGAGTTAATAAAATTGGATGTAGAGTGGATAAAATGGATGTAGAGTTGATAAAAATGGATGTAGAGTGGATAAAAATGGATGTAGAGTGGATAAAATAGATGTAGAGTTGATAAAATGGATGTAAAGTGGATAAAATGGATGTAGAGTTAATAAAATTGGATGTAGAGTGGATAAAATGAATGTACAGTTAATAAAAATGGATGTAGAGTGGATAAAAATGGATGTAGAGTGGATAAAATGGATGTAGAATTGATAAAATGGATGTAAAGTGGATCAAATGGATGTAGAGTTAATAAAATTGGATGTAGAGTGGATAAAATGGATGTAGAGTTAATAAAAATGGATGTAGAGTGGATAAAAATGGATGTAGAGTGGATAAAATGGATGTAGAGTTGATAAAATGGATGTAAAGTGGATAAAATGGATGTAGAGTTAATAAAATTGGATGTAGAGTGGATAAAATGGATGTAGAGTTGATAAAAATGGATGTAGAGTGGATAAAAATGGATGTAGATTGGATAAAATGGATGTAGAGTTGATAAAACGGATGTAAAGTGGATAAAATGGATGTAGAGTTAATAAAATTGGATGTAGAGTGGATAAAAATGGATGTAGAGTGGATAAAAATGGATGTCGAGTGGATAAAATGGATGTAGAGTGGATAAAATGGATGTAGAGTTGATAAAAATGGATGTAGAGTGGATAAAAATGGATGTCGAGTGGATAAAATGGATGTACAGTGGATAAAAATGGATGTAGAGTGGATAAAATGGATGTAGAGTGCATAAAAATGGATGTAGAGTGAATAAAATGGATGTAGAGTGGATAAAATGAATGTACAGTTAATAAAAATGGATGTAGAGTGGATAAAAATGGATGTAGAGTGGATAAAATGGATGTAGAATTGATAAAATGGATGTAAAGTGGATAAAATGGATGTAGAGTTAATAAAATTGGATGTAGAGTGGATAAAATGGATGTAGAGTTGATAAAAATGGATGTAGAGTGGATAAAATGGATGTAGAGTGGATAAAATGGATGTAGAGTGGATAAAAATGGATGTAGAGTGGATAAAATGGATGTAGAGTTGATAAAATGGATGTAGAGTTGATAAAATGGATGTAGAGTGGATAAAAATGGATGTAGAGTGGATAAAATGGATGTAGAGTTGATAAAATGGATGTAAAGTGGATAAAATGGATGTAGAGTTAATAAAATTGGATGTAGAGTGGATAAAATGGATGTAGAGTTGATAAAAATGGATGTAGAGTGGATAAAAATGGATGTAGATTGGATAACATAGATGTAGAGTTGATAAAATGGATGTAAAGTGGATAAAATGGATGTAGAGTTAATAAAATTGGATGTAGAGTGGATAAAATGGATGTAGAGTGGATAAAAATGGATGTCGAGTGGATAAAATGGATGTAGAGTGGATAAAATGGATGTAGAGTGGATAAAAATGGATGTAGAGTGGATAAAATGGATGTAGAGTTGATAAAATGGATGTAAAGTGGATAAAATGGATGTAGAGTTAATAAAATTGGATGTAGAGTGGATAAAATGGATGTAGAGTTGATAAAAATGGATGTAGAGTGGATAAAAATGGATGTAGATTGGATAAAATAGATGTAGAGTTGATAAAATGGATGTAAAGTGGATAAAATGGATGTAGAGTTAATAAAATTGGATGTAGAGTGGATAAAATGGATGTAGAGTTGATAAAAATGGATGTAGAGTGGATAAAAATGGATGTAGATTGGATAAAATAGATGTAGAGTTGATAAAATGGATGTAAAGTGGATAAAATGGATGTAGAGTTAATAAAATTGGATGTAGAGTGGATAAAATGGATGTAGAGTGGATAAAATGGATGTAGAGTGGATAAAATGGATGTAGAGTTGATAAAAATGGATGTAGAGTGGATAAAAATGGATGTAGATTGGATAAAATGGATGAAGAGTTGATAAAATGGATGTAAAGTGGATAAAATGGATGTAGAGTTAATAAAATTGGATGTAGAGTGGATAAAAATGGATGTAGAGTGGATAAAAATGGATGTCGAGTGGATAAAATGGATGTAGAGTGGATAAAATGGATGTAGAGTGGATAAAAATGGATGTAGAGTGGATAAAATGGATGTAGAGTTGATAAAATGGATGTAAAGTGGATAAAATGGATGTAGAGTTAATAAAATTGGATGTAGAGTGGATAAAATGGATGTAGAGTTGATAAAAATGGATGTAGAGTGGATAAAAATGGATGTAGATTGGATAAAATAGATGTAGAGTTGATAAAATGGATGTAAAGTGGATAAAATGGATGTAGAGTTAATAAAATTGGATGTAGAGTGGATAAAATGGATGTAGAGTTGATAAAAATGGATGTAGAGTGGATAAAAATGGATGTAGATTGGATAACATAGATGTAGAGTTGATAAAATGGATGTAAAGTGGATAAAATGGATGTAGAGTTAATAAAATTGGATGTAGAGTGGATAAAATGGATGTAGAGTTAATAAAAATGGATGTAGAGTGGATATAATGGATGTAGAGAGGATAAAATGGATGTGGAGTGGATAACAATGGATGTAGAGTGGATAAAATGGATGTAGAGTGGATAAAATGGATGTAGAGTTGATAAAATGGATGTAAAGTGGATAAAATGGATGTAGAGTTAATAAAATTGGATGTAGAGTGGATAAAATGGATGTAGAGTTAATAAAAATGGATGTAGAGTGGATATAATGGATGTAAAGTGGATCAAATGGATGTAGAGTTAATAAAATTGGATGTAGAGTGGATAAAATGGATGTAGAGTTAATAAAAATGGATGTAGAGTGGATAAAAATGGATGTAGAGTGGATAAAATGGATGTAGAGTTGATAAAATGGATGTAAAGCGGATAAAATGGATGTAGAGTTAATAAAATTGGATGTAGAGTGGATAAAATGGATGTAGAGTTGATAAAAATGGATGTAGAGTGGATAAAAATGGATGTAGATTGGATAAAATGGATGTAGAGTTGATAAAATGGATGTAAACTGGATAAAATGGATGTAGAGTTAATAAAATTGGATGTAGAGTGGATAAAAATGGATGTAGAGTGGATAAAAATGGATGTCGAGTGGATAAAATGGATGTAGAGTGGATAAAATGGATGTAGAGTTGATAAAAATGGATGTAGAGTGGATAAAAATGGATGTCGAGTGGATAAAATGGATGTACAGTGGATAAAAATGGATGTAGAGTGGATAAAATGGATGTAGAGTGCATAAAAATGGATGTAGAGTGAATAAAATGGATGTAGAGTGGATAAAATGAATGTACAGTTAATAAAAATTGATGTAGAGTGGATAAAAATGGATGTAGAGTGGATAAAATGGATGTAGAGTTGATAAAATGGATGTAAAGTGGATAAAATGGATGTAGAGTTAATAAAATTGGATGTAGAGTGGATAAAATGGATGTAGAGTTGATAAAAATGGATGTAGAGTGGATAAAATGGATGTAGAGTGGATAAAATGGATGTAGAGTGGATAAAAATGGATGTAGAGTGGATAAAATGGATGTAGAGTTGATAAAATGGATGTAAAGTGGATAAAATGGATGTAGAGTTAATAAAATTGGATGTAGAGTGGATAAAATGGATGTAGAGTTGATAAAAATGGATGTAGAGTGGATAAAAATGGATGTAGATTGGATAAAATAGATGTAGAGTTGATAAAATGGATGTAAAGTGGATAAAATGGATGTAGAGTTAATAAAATTGGATGTAGAGTGGATAAAATGGATGTAGAGTTGATAAAAATGGATGTAGAGTGGATAAAAATGGATGTAGATTGGATAAAATAGATGTAGAGTTGATAAAATGGATGTAAAGTGGATAAAATGGATGTAGAGTTAATAAAATTGGATGTAGAGTGGATAAAATGAATGTACAGTTAATAAAAATGGATGTAGAGTGGATAAAAATGGATGTAGAGTGGATAAAATGGATGTAGAGTTGATAAAATGGATGTAAAGTGGATCAAATGGATGTAGAGTTAATAAAATTGGATGTAGAGTGGATAAAATGGATGTAGAGTTAATAAAAATGGATGTAGAGTGGATAAAAATGGATGTAGAGTGGATAAAATGGATGTAGAGTTGATAAAATGGATGTAAAGTGGATAAAATGGATGTAGAGTTAATAAAATTGGATGTAGAGTGGATAAAATGGATGTAGAGTTGATAAAAATGGATGTAGAGTGGATAAAAATGGATGTAGATTGGATAAAATGGATGTAGAGTTGATAAAATGGATGTAAAGTGGATAAAATGGATGTAGAGTTAATAAAATTGGATGTAGAGTGGATAAAAATGGATGTAGAGTGGATAAAAATGGATGTCGAGTGGATAAAATGGATGTAGAGTATATAAAATGGATGTAGAGTGGATAAAAATGGATGTCGAGTGGATAAAATGGATGTAGAGTGTATAAAAATGGATGTAGAGTGGATAAAATGGATGTAGAGTTGATAAAAATGGATGTAGAGTGGATAAAATGGATGTAGAGTAGATAAAATGGATGTAGAGTGGATAAAATGGATGTAGAGTATATAAATTGGATGTAGAGTATATAAAATGGATGTAGAGTGGATAAAAATGGATGTCGAGTGGATAAAATGGATGTAGAGTGGATAAAAATGGATGTAGAGTGGATAAAATGGATGTAGAGTTGATAAAAATGGATGTAGAGTGGATAAAATGGATGTAGAGTGGATAAAATGGATGTAGAGTTGATAAAAATGGATGTAGAGTGGATAAAATGGATGTAGAGTTGATAAAAATGGATGTTGAGTGGATAAAATGGATGTAGAGTAGATAAAATGGATGTAGAGTGGATAAAATGGATGTAGAGTTGATAAAATGGATGTAAAGTGGATAAAATGGATGTAGAGTTAATAAAATTGATGTAGAGTGGAAATAATGGATGTAGAGAGGATAAAATGGATGTAGAGTGGATAAAATGGATGTAGAGTTCATAAAAATGGATGTAGAGTGGATAAAAATGGATGTAGAGTGGATAAAAATGGATGTAGAGTGGATAAAAATGGATGTAGAGTGGATAAAAATGGATGTAGAGTGGATAAAAATGGATGTAGAGTGGATAAAATGGATGTTGAGTGGATAAAATGGATGTAGAGTGGATAAAATGGATGTAGAGTGCATAAAAATGGATGTTGAGTGGATAAAATGGATGTAGAGTGGATAAAATGGATGAAAAGTGGATAAAAATTTTATGTAGAGTGGATAAAATGGATGTAGAGTGGATAAAATGGATGTAGAGTGGATAAAATGGATGTAGAGTGGATAAAATGGATGTAGAGTGGATAAAAAAGGATGTGGAGTGGATAACAATGGATGTAGAGTGGATAAAATGGATGTAGAGTGGATAAAATGGATGTAGAGTGGATAAAATGGATGTAGAGTGGATAAAATGGTTGTAGAGTGGATAAAATGGATGTAGAGTTGATAAAAATGGATGTAGAGTGGATAAAACGGATGTAGAGTGGATAAAAATGGATGTAGAGTGGATACAATGGATGTAGAGTCGATAAAATGGATGTAGAGTGGATAAAAATGGATGTAGAGTGGATAAAAATGGATGTAGAGTGGTTAAAATGGATGTAGAGTTGATAAAATGGATGTAAAGTGGATAAAATGGATGTAGAGTTGATAAAAATGGATGTAGAAGGGATAAAACGGATGTAGAGTGGATAAAAATGGATGTAGAGTTGATAAAATGGATGTAAAGTGGATAAAATGGATGTAGAGTTAATAAAATTGGATGTAGAGTGGATAAAATGGATGTCGAGTGGATAAAATGGATGTAGAGTGGATAAAAATGGATGTAGAGTATATAAATTGGATGTAGAGTGGATAAAAATGGATGTCGAGTGGATAAAATGGATGTAGAGTGGATAAAAATGGATGTAGAGTGGATAAAATGAATGTAGAGTGCATAAAAATGGATGTTGAGTGGATAAAATGGATGTAGAGTGGATAAAATGGATGTAAAGTGGATAAAAATGGATGTAGAGTGGATAAAATGGATGTAGAGTGGATAAAATGGATGTAGAGTGGATAAAAATGGATGTAGAGTGGATAAAATGGATGTAGAGTGTATAAAATGGATGTAGAGTGAATAAAATGGATGTAGAGTGGATAAAATTGATGTAGAGTGTATAAAGTGGATGTAGAGTGGATAAAAATGGATGTAGAGTGGATAAAAATGGATGTAGATTGGATAAAATGGATGTAGAGTGGATAAAATGGATGTAGAGTTAATAAAATTGGATGTAGAGTGGATAAAATGGATGTAGAGTTGATAAAAATGGATGTAGAGTGGATAAAATTGATGTAGAGTGTATAAAATGGATGTAGAGTGGATAAAAATGGATGTAGAGTGGATAAAAATGGATGTAGATTGGATAAAATGGATGTAGAATGGATAAAATGGATGTAGAGTTGATAAAATGGATGTAAAGTGGATAAAATGGATGTAGAGTGGATAAAATGGATGTAGAGTGGATAAAATGGATGTAGAGTGGATAAAATGGATGTAGAGTTGATAAAAATGGATGTAGAGTGGATAAAACGGATGTAGAGTGGATAAAAATGGATGTAGAGTTGATAAAATGGATGTAAAGTGGATAAAATGGATGTAGAGTTAATAAAATTGGATGTAGAGTGGATAAAATGGATATAGAGTTGATAAAAATGGATGTAGAGTGGATAAAAATGGATGTCGAGTGGATAAAATGGATGTAGAGTGGATAAAAATGGATGTAGAGTGGATAAAATGGATGTAGAGTGCATAAAAATGGATGTAGAGTGAATAAAATGGATGTAGAGTGGATAAAATGAATGTACAGTTAATAAAAATGGATGTAGAGTGGATAAAAATGGATGTAGAGTGGATAAAATGGATGTAGAGTTGATAAAATGGATGTAAAGTGGATAAAATGGATGTAGAGTTAATAAAATTGGATGTAGAGTGGATAAAATGGATGTAGAGTTGATAAAAATGGATGTAGAGTGGATAAAAATGGATGTAGATTGGATAAAATAGATGTAGAGTTGATAAAATGGATGTAAAGTGGATAAAATGGATGTAGAGTTAATAAAATTGGATGTAGAGTGGATAAAATGAATGTACAGTTAATAAAAATGGATGTAGAGTGGATAAAAATGGATGTAGAGTGGATAAAATGGATGTAGAGTTGATAAAATGGATGTAAAGTGGATCAAATGGATGTAGAGTTAATAAAATTGGATGTAGAGTGGATAAAATGGATGTAGAGTTAATAAAAATGGATGTAGAGTGGATAAAAATGGATGTAGAGTGGATAAAATGGATGTAGAGTTGATAAAATGGATGTAAAGTGGATAAAATGGATGTAGAGTTAATAAAATTGGATGTAGAGTGGATAAAATGGATGTAGAGTTGATAAAAATGGATGTAGAGTGGATAAAAATGGATGTAGATTGGATAAAATGGATGTAGAGTTGATAAAATGGATGTAAAGTGGATAAAATGGATGTAGAGTTAATAAAATTGGATGTAGAGTGGATAAAAATGGATGTAGAGTGGATAAAAATGGATGTCGAGTGGATAAAATGGATGTAGAGTGGATAAAATGGATGTAGAGTTGATAAAAATGGATGTAGAGTGGATAAAAATGGATGTCGAGTGGATAAAATGGATGTACAGTGGATAAAAATGGATGTAGAGTGGATAAAATGGATGTAGAGTGCATAAAAATGGATGTAGAGTGAATAAAATGGATGTAGAGTGGATAAAATGAATGTACAGTTAATAAAAATGGATGTAGAGTGGATAAAAATGGATGTAGAGTGGATAAAATGGATGTAGAGTTGATAAAATGGATGTAAAGTGGATAACAATGTATGTAGAGTTGATAAAAATGGATGTAGAGTGGATCAAAATGGATGTAGAGTATATAAATTGGATGTAGAGTATATAAAATGGATGTAGAGTGGATAAAAATGGATGTCGAGTGGATAAAATGGATGTAGAGTGGATAGAAATGGATGTAGATTGGATAAACTGGATGTAGAGTTAATAAAAATGGATGTAGAGTGGATAAAATGGATGTAGAGTTGATAAAAATGGATGTAGAGTGGATAAAAATGGATGTAGATTGGATAAAATGGATGTAGAGTGGATAAAAATGGATGTAGATTGGATAAAATGGATGTAGAGTGGATAAAATGGATGTAGAGTTGATAAAATGGATGTAAAGTGGATAAAATGGATGTAGAGTTAATAAAATTGGATGTAGAGTGGATAAAATGGATGTAGAGTTGATAAAAATGGATGTAGAGTGGATCAAAATGGATGTAGAGTATATAAATTGGATGTAGAGTATATAAAATGGATGTAGAGTGGATAAAAATGGATGTCGAGTGGATAAAATGGATGTAGAGTGGATAAAAATGGATGTAGATTGGATAAAATGGATGTAGAGTGGATAAAAATGGATGTAGAGTATATAAATTGGATGTAGAGTATATAAAATGAATGTAGAGTGGATAAAAATGGATGTTGAGTGGATAAAATGGATGTAGAGTGGATAAAAATGGATGTAGATTGGATAAAATGGTTGTAGAGTGGATAAAAATGGATGTAGAGTATATACATTGGATGTAGAGTATATAAAATGGATGTAGAGTGGATAAAAATGGATGTCGAGTGGATAAAATGGATGTAGAGTGTATAAAAATGGATGTAGAGTGGATAAAATGGATGTAGAGTTGATAAAAATGGATGTAGAGTGGATAAAATGGATGTAGAGTAGATAAAATGGATGTAGAGTGGATAAAATGGATGTAGAGTATATAAATTGGATGTAGAGTATATAAAATGGATGTAGAGTGGATAAAAATGGATGTCGAGTGGATAAAATGGATGTAGAGTGGATAAAAATGGATGTAGAGTGGATAAAATGGATGTAGAGTTGATAAAAATGGATGTAGAGTGGATAAAATGGATGTAGAGTGGATAAAATGGATGTAGAGTTGATAAAAATGGATGTAGAGTGGATAAAATGGATGTAGAGTTGATAAAAATGGATGTTGAGTGGATAAAATGGATGTAGAGTAGATAAAATGGATGTAGAGTGGATAAAATGGATGTAGAGTTGATAAAATGGATGTAAAGTGGATAAAATGGATGTAGAGTTAATAAAATTGATGTAGAGTGGAAATAATGGATGTAGAGAGGATAAAATGGATGTAGAGTGAATAAAATGGATGTAGAGTTCATAAAAATGGATGTAGAGTGGATAAAAATGGATGTAGAGTGGATAAAAATGGATGTAGAGTGGATAAAAATGGATGTAGAGTGGATAAAAATGGATGTAGAGTGGATAAAAATGGATGTAGAGTGGATAAAATGGATGTTGAGTGGATAAAATGGATGTAGAGTGGATAAAATGGATGTAGAGTGCATAAAAATGGATGTTGAGTGGATAAAATGGATGTAGAGTGGATAAAATGGATGAAAAGTGGATAAAAATTTTATGTAGAGTGGATAAAATGGATGTAGAGTGGATAAAATGGATGTAGAGTTAATAAAATTGGATGTAGAGTGGATAAAATGGATGTCGAGTGGATAAAATGGATGTAGAGTGGATAAAAATGGATGTAGAGTATATAAATTGGATGTAGAGTGGATAAAAATGGATGTCGAGTGGATAAAATGGATGTAGAGTGGATAAAAATGGATGTAGAGTGGATAAAATGAATGTAGAGTGCATAAAAATGGATGTTGAGTGGATAAAATGGATGTAGAGTGGATAAAATGGATGTAAAGTGGATAAAAATGGATGTAGAGTGGATAAAATGGATGTAGAGTGGATAAAATGGATGTAGAGTGGATAAAAATGGATGTAGAGTGGATAAAATGGATGTAGAGTGTATAAAATGGATGTAGAGTGAATAAAATGGATGTAGAGTGGATAAAATTGATGTAGAGTGTATAAAGTGGATGTAGAGTGGATAAAAATGGATGTAGAGTG
This sequence comes from Pemphredon lugubris, assembly GCA_933228935.1. Taxonomy (NCBI): domain Eukaryota; kingdom Metazoa; phylum Arthropoda; class Insecta; order Hymenoptera; family Crabronidae; genus Pemphredon; species Pemphredon lugubris. Next base: position 50,979,965 of record OW121816.1, read on the forward strand.
GATAAAAATGGATGTAGATTGGATAAAATGGATGTAGAGTGGATAAAATGGATGTAGAGTTAATAAAATTGGATGTAGAGTGGATAAAATGGATGTAGAGTTGATAAAAATGGATGTAGAGTGGATAAAATTGATGTAGAGTGTATAAAATGGATGTAGAGTGGATAAAAATGGATGTAGAGTGGATAAAAATGGATGTAGATTGGATAAAATGGATGTAGAATGGATAAAATGGATGTAGAGTTGATAAAATGGATGTAAAGTGGATAAAATGGATGTAGAGTGGATAAAATGGATGTAGAGTGGATAAAATGGTTGTAGAGTGGATAAAATGGATGTAGAGTTGATAAAAATGGATGTAGAGTGGATAAAACGGATGTAGAGTGGATAAAAATGGATGTAGAGTTGATAAAATGGATGTAAAGTGGATAAAATGGATGTAGAGTTAATAAAATTGGATGTAGAGTGGATAAAATGGATATAGAGTTGATAAAAATGGATGTAGAGTGGATAAAAATGGATGTCGAGTGGATAAAATGGATGTAGAGTGGATAAAAATGGATGTAGAGTGGATAAAATGGATGTAGAGTGCATAAAAATGGATGTAGAGTGAATAAAATGGATGTAGAGTGGATAAAATGAATGTACAGTTAATAAAAATGGATGTAGAGTGGATAAAAATGGATGTAGAGTGGATAAAATGGATGTAGAGTTGATAAAATGGATGTAAAGTGGATAAAATGGATGTAGAGTTAATAAAATTGGATGTAGAGTGGATAAAATGGATGTAGAGTTGATAAAAATGGATGTAGAGTGGATAAAAATGGATGTAGATTGGATAAAATAGATGTAGAGTTGATAAAATGGATGTAAAGTGGATAAAATGGATGTAGAGTTAATAAAATTGGATGTAGAGTGGATAAAATGAATGTACAGTTAATAAAAATGGATGTAGAGTGGATAAAAATGGATGTAGAGTGGATAAAATGGATGTAGAGTTGATAAAATGGATGTAAAGTGGATCAAATGGATGTAGAGTTAATAAAATTGGATGTAGAGTGGATAAAATGGATGTAGAGTTAATAAAAATGGATGTAGAGTGGATAAAAATGGATGTAGAGTGGATAAAATGGATGTAGAGTTGATAAAATGGATGTAAAGTGGATAAAATGGATGTAGAGTTAATAAAATTGGATGTAGAGTGGATAAAATGGATGTAGAGTTGATAAAAATGGATGTAGAGTGGATAAAAATGGATGTAGATTGGATAAAATGGATGTAGAGTTGATAAAATGGATGTAAAGTGGATAAAATGGATGTAGAGTTAATAAAATTGGATGTAGAGTGGATAAAAATGGATGTAGAGTGGATAAAAATGGATGTCGAGTGGATAAAATGGATGTAGAGTGGATAAAATGGATGTAGAGTTGATAAAAATGGATGTAGAGTGGATAAAATGGATGTAGGGTGCATAAAAATGGATGTAGAGTGAATAAAATGGATGTAGAGTGGATAAAATGAATGTACAGTTAATAAAAATGGATGTAGAGTGGATAAAAATGGATGTAGAGTGGATAAAATGGATGTAGAGTTGATAAAATGGATGTAAAGTGGATAACAATGTATGTAGAGTTGATAAAAATGGATGTAGAGTGGATCAAAATGGATGTAGAGTATATAAATTGGATGTAGAGTATATAAAATGGATGTAGAGTGGATAAAAATGGATGTCGAGTGGATAAAATGGATGTAGAGTGGATAGAAATGGATGTAGATTGGATAAACTGGATGTAGAGTTAATAAAAATGGATGTAGAGTGGATAAAATGGATGTAGAGTTGATAAAAATGGATGTAGAGTGGATAAAAATGGATGTAGATTGGATAAAATGGATGTAGAGTGGATAAAAATGGATGTAGATTGGATAAAATGGATGTAGAGTGGATAAAATGGATGTAGAGTTGATAAAATGGATGTAAAGTGGATAAAATGGATGTAGAGTTAATAAAATTGGATGTAGAGTGGATAAAATGGATGTAGAGTTGATAAAAATGGATGTAGAGTGGATCAAAATGGATGTAGAGTATATAAATTGGATGTAGAGTATATAAAATGGATGTAGAGTGGATAAAAATGGATGTCGAGTGGATAAAATGGATGTAGAGTGGATAAAAATGGATGTAGATTGGATAAAATGGATGTAGAGTGGATAAAAATGGATGTAGAGTATATAAATTGGATGTAGAGTATATAAAATGAATGTAGAGTGGATAAAAATGGATGTTGAGTGGATAAAATGGATGTAGAGTGGATAAAAATGGATGTAGATTGGATAAAATGGTTGTAGAGTGGATAAAAATGGATGTAGAGTATATAAATTGGATGTAGAGTATATAAAATGGATGTAGAGTGGATAAAAATGGATGTCGAGTGGATAAAATGGATGTAGAGTGTATAAAAATGGATGTAGAGTGGATAAAATGGATGTAGAGTTGATAAAAATGGATGTAGAGTGGATAAAATGGATGTAGAGTAGATAAAATGGATGTAGAGTGGATAAAATGGATGTAGAGTATATAAATTGGATGTAGAGTATATAAAATGGATGTAGAGTGGATAAAAATGGATGTCGAGTGGATAAAATGGATGTAGAGTGGATAAAAATGGATGTATAGTGGATAAAATGGATGTAGAGTTGATAAAAATGGATGTAGAGTGGATAAAATGGATGTAGAGTGGATAAAATGGATGTAGAGTTGATAAAAATGGATGTAGAGTGGATAAAATGGATGTAGAGTTGATAAAAATGGATGTTGAGTGGATAAAATGGATGTAGAGTAGATAAAATGGATGTAGAGTGGATAAAATGGATGTAGAGTTGATAAAATGGATGTAAAGTGGATAAAATGGATGTAGAGTTAATAAAATTGATGTAGAGTGGAAATAATGGATGTAGAGAGGATAAAATGGATGTAGAGTGAATAAAATGGATGTAGAGTTCATAAAAATGGATGTAGAGTGGATAAAAATGGATGTAGAGTGGATAAAAATGGATGTAGAGTGGATAAAAATGGATGTAGAGTGGATAAAAATGGATGTAGAGTGGATAAAAATGGATGTAGAGTGGATACAATGGATGTTGAGTGGATAAAATGGATGTAGAGTGGATAAAATGGATGTAGAGTGCATAAAAATGGATGTTGAGTGGATAAAATGGATGTAGAGTGGATAAAATGGATGAAAAGTGGATAAAAATTTTATGTAGAGTGGATAAAATGGATGTAGAGTGGATAAAATGGATGTAGAGTGGATAAAATGGATGTAGAGTGGATAAAATGGATGTAGAGTGGATAAAAAAGGATGTGGAGTGGATAACAATGGATGTAGAGTGGATAAAATGGATGTAGAGTGGATAAAATGGATGTAGAGTGGATAAAATGGATGTAGAGTGGATAAAATGGTTGTAGAGTGGATAAAATGGATGTAGAGTTGATAAAAATGGATGTAGAGTGGATAAAACGGATGTAGAGTGGATAAAAATGGATGTAGAGTGGATACAATGGATGTAGAGTCGATAAAATGGATGTAGAGTGGATAAAAATGGATGTAGAGTGGATAAAAATGGATGTAGAGTGGTTAAAATGGATGTAGAGTTGATGAAATGGATGTAAAGTGGATAAAATGGATGTAGAGTTGATAAAAATGGATGTAGAAGGGATAAAACGGATGTAGAGTGGATAAAAATGGATGTAGAGTTGATAAAATGGATGTAAAGTGGATAAAATGGATGTAGAGTTAATAAAATTGGATGTAGAGTGGATAAAATGGATGTCGAGTGGATAAAATGGATGTAGAGTGGATAAAAATGGATGTAGAGTATATAAATTGGATGTAGAGTGGATAAAAATGGATGTCGAGTGGATAAAATGGATGTAGAGTGGATAAAAATGGATGTAGAGTGGATAAAATGAATGTAGAGTGCATAAAAATGGATGTTGAGTGGATAAAATGGATGTAGAGTGGATAAAATGGATGTAAAGTGGATAAAAATGGATGTAGAGTGGATAAAATGGATGTAGAGTGGATAAAATGGATGTAGAGTGGATAAAAATGGATGTAGAGTGGATAAAATGGATGTAGATTGTATAAAATGGATGTAGAGTGAATAAAATGGATGTAGAGTGGATAAAATTGATGTAGAGTGTATAAAATGGATGTAGAGTGGATAAAAATGGATGTAGAGTGGATAAAAATGGATGTAGATTGGATAAAATGGATGTAGAGTGGATAAAATGGATGTAGAGTTAATAAAATTGGATGTAGAGTGGATAAAATGGATGTAGAGTTGATAAAAATGGATGTAGAGTGGATAAAATTGATGTAGAGTGTATAAAATGGATGTAGAGTGGATAAAAATGGATGTAGAGTGGATAAAAATGGATGTAGATTGGATAAAATGGATGTAGAATGGATAAAATGGATGTAGAGTTGATAAAATGGATGTAAAGTGGATAAAATGGATGTAGAGTGGATAAAATGGATGTAGAGTGGATAAAATGGTTGTAGAGTGGATAAAATGGATGTAGAGTTGATAAAAATGGATGTAGAGTGGATAAAACGGATGTAGAGTGGATAAAAATGGATGTAGAGTTGATAAAATGGATGTAAAGTGGATAAAATGGATGTAGAGTTAATAAAATTGGATGTAGAGTGGATAAAATGGATGTAGAGTTGATAAAAATGGATGTAGAGTGGATAAAAATGGATGTCGAGTGGATAAAATGGATGTAGAGTGGATAAAAATGGATGTAGAGTGGATAAAATGGATGTAGAGTGCATAAAAATGGATGTAGAGTGAATAAAATGGATGTAGAGTGGATAAAATGAATGTACAGTTAATAAAAATGGATGTAGAGTGGATAAAAATGGATGTAGAGTGGATAAAATGGATGTAGAGTTGATAAAATGGATGTAAAGTGGATAAAATGGATGTAGAGTTAATAAAATTGGATGTAGAGTGGATAAAATGGATGTAGAGTTGATAAAAATGGATGTAGAGTGGATAAAAATGGATGTAGATTGGATAAAATAGATGTAGAGTTGATAAAATGGATGTAAAGTGGATAAAATGGATGTAGAGTTAATAAAATTGGATGTAGAGTGGATAAAATGAATGTACAGTTAATAAAAATGGATGTAGAGTGGATAAAAATGGATGTAGAGTGGATAAAATGGATGTAGAGTTGATAAAATGGATGTAAAGTGGATCAAATGGATGTAGAGTTAATAAAATTGGATGTAGAGTGGATAAAATGGATGTAGAGTTAATAAAAATGGATGTAGAGTGGATAAAAATGGATGTAGAGTGGATAAAATGGATGTAGAGTTGATAAAATGGATGTAAAGTGGATAAAATGGATGTAGAGTTAATAAAATTGGATGTAGAGTGGATAAAAATGGATGTAGAGTGGATAAAATGGATGTAGAGTTGATAAAATGGATGTAAAGTGGATCAAATGGATGTAGAGTTAATAAAATTGGATGTAGAGTGGATAAAAATGGATGTAGAGTGGATAAAATGGTTGTAGAGTGGATAAAATGGATGTAGAGTTGATAAAAATGGATGTAGAGTGGATAAAACGGATGTAGAGTGGATAAAATGGATGTAGAGTGGATAAAATGGATGTAGAGTTAATAAAATTGGATGTAGAGTGGATAAAATGAATGTACAGTTAATAAAAATGGATGTAGAGTGGATAAAAATGGATGTAGAGTGGATAAAATGGATGTAGAGTTGATAAAATGGATGTAAAGTGGATCAAATGGATGTAGAGTTAATAAAATTGGATGTAGAGTGGATAAAAATGGATGTAGAGTGGATAAAATGAATGTAGAGTGCATAAAAATGGATGTTGAGTGGATAAAATGGATGTAGAGTGGATAAAATGGATGTAAAGTGGATAAAAATGGATGTAGAGTGGATAAAATGGATGTAGAGTGGATAAAATGGATGTAGAGTGGATAAAAATGGATGTAGAGTGGATAAAATGGATGTAGATTGTATAAAATGGATGTAGAGTGAATAAAATGGATGTAGAGTGGATAAAATTGATGTAGAGTGTATAAAGTGGATGTAGAGTGGATAAAAATGGATGTAGAGTGGATAAAAATGGATGTAGATTGGATAAAATGGATGTAGAGTGGATAAAATGGATGTAGAGTTAATAAAATTGGATGTAGAGTGGATAAAATGGATGTAGAGTTGATAAAAATGGATGTAGAGTGGATAAAATTGATGTAGAGTGTATAAAATGGATGTAGAGTGGATAAAAATGGATGTAGAGTGGATAAAAATGGATGTAGATTGGATAAAATGGATGTAGAATGGATAAAATGGATGTAGAGTTGATAAAATGGATGTAAAGTGGATAAAATGGATGTAGAGTGGATAAAATGGATGTAGAGTGGATAAAATGGTTGTAGAGTGGATAAAATGGATGTAGAGTTGATAAAAATGGATGTAGAGTGGATAAAACGGATGTAGAGTGGATAAAAATGGATGTAGAGTGGATAAAATGGTTGTAGAGTGGATAAAATGGATGTAGAGTTGATAAAAATGGATGTAGAGTGGATAAAACGGATGTAGAGTGGATAAAATGGATGTAGAGTGGATAAAAATGGATGTAGAGTGGATAAAATGGATGTAGAGTTGATAAAATGGATGTAAAGTGGATCAAATGGATGTAGAGTTAATAAAATTGGATGTAGAGTGGATAAAAATGGATGTAGAGTGGATAAAATGAATGTAGAGTGCATAAAAATGGATGTTGAGTGGATAAAATGGATGTAGAGTGGATAAAATGGATGTAAAGTGGATAAAAATGGATGTAGAGTGGATAAAATGGATGTAGAGTGGATAAAATGGATGTAGAGTGGATAAAAATGGATGTAGAGTGGATAAAATGGATGTAGATTGTATAAAATGGATGTAGAGTGAATAAAATGGATGTAGAGTGGATAAAATTGATGTAGAGTGTATAAAGTGGATGTAGAGTGGATAAAAATGGATGTAGAGTGGATAAAAATGGATGTAGATTGGATAAAATGGATGTAGAGTGGATAAAATGGATGTAGAGTTAATAAAATTGGATGTAGAGTGGATAAAATGGATGTAGAGTTGATAAAAATGGATGTAGAGTGGATAAAATTGATGTAGAGTGTATAAAATGGATGTAGAGTGGATAAAAATGGATGTAGAGTGGATAAAAATGGATGTAGATTGGATAAAATGGATGTAGAATGGATAAAATGGATGTAGAGTTGATAAAATGGATGTAAAGTGGATAAAATGGATGTAGAGTGGATAAAATGGATGTAGAGTGGATAAAATGGTTGTAGAGTGGATAAAATGGATGTAGAGTTGATAAAAATGGATGTAGAGTGGATAAAACGGATGTAGAGTGGATAAAAATGGATGTAGAGTTGATAAAATGGATGTAAAGTGGATAAAATGGATGTAGAGTTAATAAAATTGGATGTAGAGTGGATAAAATGGATGTAGAGTTGATAAAAATGGATGTAGAGTGGATAAAAATGGATGTCGAGTGGATAAAATGGATGTAGAGTGGATAAAAATGGATGTAGAGTGGATAAAATGGATGTAGAGTGCATAAAAATGGATGTAGAGTGAATAAAATGGATGTAGAGTGGATAAAATGAATGTACAGTTAATAAAAATGGATGTAGAGTGGATAAAAATGGATGTAGAGTGGATAAAATGGATGTAGAGTTGATAAAATGGATGTAAAGTGGATAAAATGGATGTAGAGTTAATAAAATTGGATGTAGAGTGGATAAAATGGATGTAGAGTTGATAAAAATGGATGTAGAGTGGATAAAAATGGATGTAGATTGGATAAAATAGATGTAGAGTTGATAAAATGGATGTAAAGTGGATAAAATGGATGTAGAGTTAATAAAATTGGATGTAGAGTGGATAAAATGAATGTACAGTTAATAAAAATGGATGTAGAGTGGATAAAAATGGATGTAGAGTGGATAAAATGGATGTAGAGTTGATAAAATGGATGTAAAGTGGATCAAATGGATGTAGAGTTAATAAAATTGGATGTAGAGTGGATAAAATGGATGTAGAGTTAATAAAAATGGATGTAGAGTGGATAAAAATGGATGTAGAGTGGATAAAATGGATGTAGAGTTGATAAAATGGATGTAAAGTGGATAAAATGGATGTAGAGTTAATAAAATTGGATGTAGAGTGGATAAAATGGATGTAGAGTTGATAAAAATGGATGTAGAGTGGATAAAAATGGATGTAGATTGTATAAAATGGATGTAGAGTTGATAAAATGGATGTAAAGTGGATAAAATGGATGTAGAGTTAATAAAATTGGATGTAGAGTGGATAAAAATGGATGTAGAGTGGATAAAAATGGATGTCGAGTGGATAAAATGGATGTAGAGTGGATAAAATGGATGTAGAGTTGATAAAAATGGATGTAGAGTGGATAAAAATGGATGTCGAGTGGATAAAATGGATGTAGAGTGGATAAAAATGGATGTAGAGTGGATAAAATGGATGTAGAGTGCATAAAAATGGATGTAGAGTGAATAAAATGGATGTAGAGTGGATAAAATGAATGTACAGTTAATAAAAATGGATGTAGAGTGGATAAAAATGGATGTAGAGTGGATAAAATGGATGTAGAGTTGATAAAATGGATGTAAAGTGGATAAAATGGATGTAGAGTTAATAAAATTGGATGTAGAGTGGATAAAATGGATGTAGAGTTGATAAAAATGGATGTAGAGTGGATAAAATGGATGTAGAGTGGATAAAATGGATGTAGAGTGGATAAAAATGGATGTAGAGTGGATAAAATGGATGTAGAGTTGATAAAATGGATGTAAAGTGGATAAAATGGATGTAGAGTTAATAAAATTGGATGTAGAGTGGATAAAATGGATGTAGAGTTGATAAAAATGGATGTAGAGTGGATAAAAATGGATGTAGATTGGATAAAATAGATGTAGAGTTGATAAAATGGATGTAAAGTGGATAAAATGGATGTAGAGTTAATAAAATTGGATGTAGAGTGGATAAAATGGATGTAGAGTTGATAAAAATGGATGTAGAGTGGATAAAAATGGATGTAGATTGGATAAAATAGATGTAGAGTTGATAAAATGGATGTAAAGTGGATAAAATGGATGTAGAGTTAATAAAATTGGATGTAGAGTGGATAAAATGGATGTAGAGTGGATAAAATGGATGTAGAGTGGATAAAATGGATGTAGAGTTGATAAAAATGGATGTAGAGTGGATAAAAATGGATGTAGATTGGATAAAATGGATGAAGAGTTGATAAAATGGATGTAAAGTGGATAAAATGGATGTAGAGTTAATAAAATTGGATGTAGAGTGGATAAAAATGGATGTAGAGTGGATAAAAATGGATGTCGAGTGGATAAAATGGATGTAGAGTGGATAAAATGGATGTAGAGTGGATAAAAATGGATGTAGACTGGATAAAATGGATGTAGAGTTGATAAAATGGATGTAAAGTGGATAAAATGGATGTAGAGTTAATAAAATTGGATGTAGAGTGGATAAAATGGATGTAGAGTTGATAAAAATGGATGTAGAGTGGATAAAAATGGATGTAGATTGGATAAAATAGATGTAGAGTTGATAAAATGGATGTAAAGTGGATAAAATGGATGTAGAGTTAATAAAATTGGATGTAGAGTGGATAAAATGGATGTAGAGTTGATAAAAATGGATGTAGAGTGGATAAAAATGGATGTAGATTGGATAACATAGATGTAGAGTTGATAAAATGGATGTAAAGTGGATAAAATGGATGTAGAGTTAATAAAATTGGATGTAGAGTGGATAAAATGGATGTAGAGTTAATAAAAATGGATGTAGAGTGGATATAATGGATGTAGAGAGGATAAAATGGATGTGGAGTGGATAACAATGGATGTAGAGTGGATAAAATGGATGTAGAGTGGATAAAATGGATGTAGAGTTGATAAAATGGATGTAAAGTGGATAAAATGGATGTAGAGTTAATAAAATTGGATGTAGAGTGGATAAAATGGATGTAGAGTTAATAAAAATGGATGTAGAGTGGATATAATGGATGTAAAGTGGATCAAATGGATGTAGAGTTAATAAAATTGGATGTAGAGTGGATAAAATGGATGTAGAGTTAATAAAAATGGATGTAGAGTGGATAAAAATGGATGTAGAGTGGATAAAATGGATGTAGAGTTGATAAAATGGATGTAAAGTGGATAAAATGGATGTAGAGTTAATAAAATTGGATGTAGAGTGGATAAAATGGATGTAGAGTTGATAAAAATGGATGTAGAGTGGATAAAAATGGATGTAGATTGGATAAAATGGATGTAGAGTTGATAAAATGGATGTAAACTGGATAAAATGGATGTAGAGTTAATAAAATTGGATGTAGAGTGGATAAAAATGGATGTAGAGTGGATAAAAATGGATGTCGAGTGGATAAAATGGATGTAGAGTGGATAAAATGGATGTAGAGTTGATAAAAATGGATGTAGAGTGGATAAAAATGGATGTCGAGTGGATAAAATGGATGTACAGTGGATAAAAATGGATGTAGAGTGGATAAAATGGATGTAGAGTGCATAAAAATGGATGTAGAGTGAATAAAATGGATGTAGAGTGGATAAAATGAATGTACAGTTTATAAAAATGGATGTAGAGTGGATAAAAATGGATGTAGAGTGGATAAAATGGATGTAGAGTTGATAAAATGGATGTAAAGTGGATAAAATGGATGTAGAGTTAATAAAATTGGATGTAGAGTGGATAAAATGGATGTAGAGTTGATAAAAATGGATGTAGAGTGGATAAAATGGATGTAGAGTGGATAAAATGGATGTAGAGTGGATAAAAATGGATGTAGAGTGGATAAAATGGATGTAGAGTTGATAAAATGGATGTAAAGTGGATAAAATGGATGTAGAGTTAATAAAATTGGATGTAGAGTGGATAAAATGGATGTAGAGTTGATAAAAATGGATGTAGAGTGGATAAAAATGGATGTAGATTGGATAAAATAGATGTAGAGTTGATAAAATGGATGTAAAGTGGATAAAATGGATGTAGAGTTAATAAAATTGGATGTAGAGTGGATAAAATGGATGTAGAGTTGATAAAAATGGATGTAGAGTGGATAAAAATGGATGTAGATTGGATAAAATAGATGTAGAGTTGATAAAATGGATGTAAAGTGGATAAAATGGATGTAGAGTTAATAAAATTGGATGTAGAGTGGATAAAATGGATGTAGAGTTAATAAAAATGGATGTAGAGTGGATATAATGGATGTAGAGAGGTTAAAATGGATGTGGAGTGGATAACAATGGATGTAGAGTGGATAAAATGGATGTAGAGTGGATAAAATGGATGTAGAGTTGATAAAATGGATGTAAAGTGGATAAAATGGATGTAGAGTTAATAAAATTGGATGTAGAGTGGATAAAATGGATGTAGAGTTAATAAAAATGGATGTAGAGTGGATATAATGGATGTAGAGAGGATAAAATGGATGTGGAGTGGATAACAATGGATGTAGAGTGGATAAAATGGATGTAGAGTGGATAAAATGGATGTAGAGTTGATAAAATGGATGTAAAGTGGATAAAATGGATGTAGAGTTAATAAAATTGGATGTAGAGTGGATAAAATGGATGTAGAGTTGATAAAAATGGATGTAGAGTGGATAAAAATGGATGTAGAGTGGATAAAATGAATGTACAGTTAATAAAAATGGATGTAGAGTGGATAAAAATGGATGTAGAGTGGATAAAATGGATGTAGAGTGGATAAAATGGATGTAGAGTTGATAAAAATGGATGTAGAGTGGATAAAAATGGATGTAGATTGGATAAAATGGATGAAGAGTTGATAAAATGGATGTAAAGTGGATAAAATGGATGTAGAGTTAATAAAATTGGATGTAGAGTGGATAAAAATGGATGTAGAGTGGATAAAAATGGATGTCGAGTGGATAAAATGGATGTAGAGTGGATAAAATGGATGTAGAGTGGATAAAAATGGATGTAGAGTGGATAAAATGGATGTAGAGTTGATAAAATGGATGTAAAGTGGATAAAATGGATGTAGAGTTAATAAAATTGGATGTAGAGTGGATAAAATGGATGTAGAGTTGATAAAAATGGATGTAGAGTGGATAAAATGGATGTAGAGTGGATAAAATGGATGTAGAGTTGATAAAATGGATGTAAAGTGGATAAAATGGATGTAGAGTTAATAAAATTGGATGTAGAGTGGATAAAATGGATGTAGAGTTAATAAAAATGGATGTAGAGTGGATATAATGGATGTAGAGAGGATAAAATGGATGTGGAGTGGATAACAATGGATGTAGAGTGGATAAAATGGATGTAGAGTGGATAAAATGGATGTAGAGTTGATAAAATGGATGTAAAGTGGATAAAATGGATGTAGAGTTAATAAAATTGGATGTAGAGTGGATAAAATGGATGTAGAGTTGATAAAAATGGATGTAGAGTGGATAAAAATGGATGTAGAGTGGATAAAATGAATGTACAGTTAATAAAAATGGATGTAGAGTGGATAAAAATGGATGTAGAGTGGATAAAATGGATGTAGAGTGGATAAAATGGATGTAGAGTTGATAAAAATGGATGTAGAGTGGATAAAAATGGATGTAGATTGGATAAAATGGATGAAGAGTTGATAAAATGGATGTAAAGTGGATAAAATGGATGTAGAGTTAATAAAATTGGATGTAGAGTGGATAAAAATGGATGTAGAGTGGATAAAAATGGATGTCGAGTGGATAAAATGGATGTAGAGTGGATAAAATGGATGTAGAGTGGATAAAAATGGATGTAGAGTGGATAAAATGGATGTAGAGTTGATAAAATGGATGTAAAGTGGATAAAATGGATGTAGAGTTAATAAAATTGGATGTAGAGTGGATAAAATGGATGTAGAGTTGATAAAAATGGATGTAGAGTGGATAAAAATGGATGTAGATTGGATAAAATAGATGTAGAGTTGATAAAATGGATGTAAAGTGGATAAAATGGATGTAGAGTTAATAAAATTGGATGTAGAGTGGATAAAATGGATGTAGAGTTGATAAAAATGGATGTAGAGTGGATATAATGGATGTAGAGAGGATAAAATGGATGTGGAGTGGATAACAATGGATGAAGAGTGGATAAAATGGATGTAGAGTGGATAAAATGGATGTAGAGTTGATAAAATGGATGTAAAGTGGATAAAATGGATGTAGAGTTAATAAAATTGGATGTAGAGTGGATAAAATGGATGTAGAGTTAATAAAAATGGATGTAGAGTGGATATAATGGATGTAGATTGGATAAAATAGATGTAGAGTTGATAAAATGGATGTAAAGTGGATAAAATGGATGTAGAGTTAATAAAATTGGATGTAGAGTGGATAAAATGGATGTAGAGTTGATAAAAATGGATGTAGAGTGGATAAAAATGGATGTAGATTGGATAACATAGATGTAGAGTTGATAAAATGGATGTAAAGTGGATAAAATGGATGTAGAGTTAATAAAATTGGATGTAGAGTGGATAAAATGGATGTAGAGTTAATAAAAATGGATGTAGAGTGGATATAATGGATGTAGAGAGGATAAAATGGATGTGGAGTGGATAAAATGGATGTAGAGTGGATAAAATGGATGTAGAGTTGATAAAATGGATGTAAAGTGGATAAAATGGATGTAGAGTTAATAAAATTGGATGTAGAGTGGATAAAATGGATGTAGAGTTGATAAAAATGGATGTAGAGTGGATAAAAATGGATGTAGATTGGATAAAATGGATGTAGAGTGGATAAAAATGGATGTAGAGTATATAAATTGGATGTAGATTATATAAAATGGATGTAGAGTGGATAAAAATGGATGTCGAGTGGATAAAATGGATGTAGAGTGGATAAAAATGGATGTAGATTGGATAAAATGGATGTAGAGTTAATAAAAATGGATGTAGAGTGGATAAAATGGATGTAGAGTGGATAAAAATGGATGTAGAGTGGATAAAATGGATATAGAGTGGATAAAATGGATGTAGAGTTGATAAAAATGGATGTAGAGTGGATAAAAATGGATGTAGATTGGATAAAATGGATGAAGAGTTGATAAAATGGATGTAAAGTGGATAAAATGGATGTAGAGTTAATAAAATTGGATGTAGAGTGGATAAAAATGGATGTAGAGTGGATAAAAATGGATGTCGAGTGGATAAAATGGATGTAGAGTGGATAAAATGGATGTAGAGTGGATAAAAATGGATGTAGAGTGGATAAAATGGATGTAGAGTTGATAAAATGGATGTAAAGTGGATAAAATGGATGTAGAGTTAATAAAATTGGATGTAGAGTGGATAAAATGGATGTAGAGTTGATAAAAATGGATGTAGAGTGGATAAAAATGGATGTAGATTGGATAAAATAGATGTAGAGTTGATAAAATGGATGTAAAGTGGATAAAATGGATGTAGAGTTAATAAAATTGGATGTAGAGTGGATAAAATGGATGTAGAGTTGATAAAAATGGATGTAGAGTGGATAAAAATGGATGTAGATTGGATAAAATAGATGTAGAGTTGATAAAATGGATGTAAAGTGGATAAAATGGATGTAGAGTTAATAAAATTGGATGTAGAGTGGATAAAATGGATGTAGAGTTAATAAAAATGGATGTAGAGTGGATATAATGGATGTAGAGAGGATAAAATGGATGTGGAGTGGATAACAATGGATGTAGAGTGGATAAAATGGATGTAGAGTGGATAAAATGGATGTAGAGTTGATAAAATGGATGTAAAGTGGATAAAATGGATGTAGAGTTAATAAAATTGGATGTAGAGTGGATAAAATGGATGTAGAGTTAATAAAAATGGATGTAGAGTGGATATAATGGATGTAGAGAGGATAAAATGGATGTGGAGTGGATAACAATGGATGTAGAGTGGATAAAATGGATGTAGAGTGGATAAAATGGATGTAGAGTTGATAAAATGGATGTAAAGTGGATAAAATGGATGTAGAGTTAATAAAATTGGATGTAGAGTGGATAAAATGGATGTAGAGTTGATAAAAATGGATGTAGAGTGGATAAAAATGGATGTAGAGCGGATAAAATGGATGTAGAGTGGATAAAAATGGATGTAGATTGGATAAAATGGATGTAGAGTGGATAAAAATGGATGTAGAGTATATAAATTGGATGTAGATTATATAAAATGGATGTAGAGTGGATAAAAATGGATGTCGAGTGGATAAAATGGATGTAGAGTGGAAAAAAATGGATGTAGATTGGATAAAATGGATGTAGAGTTAATAAAAATGGATGTAGAGTGGATAAAATGGATGTAGAGTGGATAAAATGAATGTACAGTTAATAAAAATGGATGTAGAGTGGATAAAAATGGATGTAGAGTGGATAAAATGGATATAGAGTGGATAAAATGGATGTAGAGTTGATAAAAATGGATGTAGAGTGGATAAAAATGGATGTAGATTGGATAAAATGGATGAAGAGTTGATAAAATGGATGTAAAGTGGATAAAATGGATGTAGAGTTAATAAAATTGGATGTAGAGTGGATAAAAATGGATGTAGAGTGGATAAAAATGGATGTCGAGTGGATAAAATGGATGTAGAGTGGATAAAATGGATGTAGAGTGGATAAAAATGGATGTAGAGTGGATAAAATGGATGTAGAGTTGATAAAATGGATGTAAAGTGGATAAAATGGATGTAGAGTTAATAAAATTGGATGTAGAGTGGATAAAATGGATGTAGAGTTGATAAAAATGGATGTAGAGTGGATAAAAATGGATGTAGATTGGATAAAATAGATGTAGAGTTGATAAAATGGATGTAAAGTGGATAAAATGGATGTAGAGTTAATAAAATTGGATGTAGAGTGGATAAAATGGATGTAGAGTTGATAAAAATGGATGTAGAGTGGATAAAAATGGATGTAGATTGGATAAAATAGATGTAGAGTTGATAAAATGGATGTAAAGTGGATAAAATGGATGTAGAGTTAATAAAATTGGATGTAGAGTGGATAAAATGGATGTAGAGTTAATAAAAATGGATGTAGAGTGGATATAATGGATGTAGATAGGATAAAATGGATGTGGAGTGGATAACAATGGATGTAGAGTGGATAAAATGGATGTAGAGTGGATAAAATGGATGTAGAGTTGATAAAATGGATGTAAAGTGGATAAAATGGATGTAGAGTTGATAAAAATGGATGTAGAGTGGATAAAAATGGATGTAGAGTGGATAAAATGAATGTACAGTTAATAAAAATGGATGTAGAGTGGATAAAAATGGATGTAGAGCGGATAAAATGGATGTAGAGTGGATAAAATGGATGTAGAGTTGATAAAAATGGATGTAGAGTGGATAAAATGGATGTAGAGTTGATAAAAATGGATGTAGAGTGGATAAAAATGGATGTAGATTGGATAAAATGGATGAAGAGTTGATAAAATGGATGTAAAGTGGATAAAATGGATGTAGAGTGGATAAAATGGATGTAGAGTGGATAACAATGGATGTAGAGTGGATAAAATGGATGTAGAGTGGATAAAATGGATGTAGAGTTGATAAAATGGATGTAAAGTGGATAAAATGGATGTAGAGTTGATAAAAATGGATGTAGAGTGGATAAAATGGATGTAGAGTTGATAAAAATGGATGTAGAGTGGATAAAAATGGATGTAGATTGGATAAAATGGATGTGGAGTGGATAACAATGGATGTAGAGTGGATAAAATGGATGTAGAGTGGATAAAATGGATGTAGAGTTGATAAAATGGATGTAAAGTGGATAAAATGGATGTAGAGTTGATAAAAATGGATGTAGAGTGGATAAAATGGATGTAGAGTTGATAAAAATGGATGTAGAGTGGATAAAAATGGATGTAGATTGGATAAAATGGATGAAGAGTTGATAAAATGGATGTAAAGTGGATAAAATGGATGTAGAGTGGATAAAATGGATGTAGAGTGGATAAAAATGGATGTAGAGTGGATAAAATGGATGTAGAGTTGATAAAATGGATGTAAAGTGGAAAAAATGGATGTAGAGTTAATAAAATTGGATGTAGAGTGGATAAAATGGATGTAGAGTTGATAAAAATGGATGTAGAGTGGATAAAAATGGATGTAGATTGGATAAAATAGATGTAGAGTTGATAAAATGGATGTAAAGTGGATAAAATGGATGTAGAGTTAATAAAATTGGATGTAGAGTGGATAAAATGGATGTAGAGTTGATAAAAATGGATGTAGAGTGGATAAAAATGGATGTAGATTGGATAACATAGATGTAGAGTTGATAAAATGGATGTAAAGTGGATAAAATGGATGTAGAGTTAATAAAATTGGATGTAGAGTGGATAAAATGGATGTAGAGTTAATAAAAATGGATGTAGAGTGGATATAATGGATGTAGAGAGGATAAAATGGATGTGGAGTGGATAACAATGGATGTAGAGTGGATAAAATGGATGTAGAGTGGATAAAATGGATGTAGAGTTGATAAAATGGATGTAAAGTGGATAAAATGGATGTAGAGTTAATAAAATTGGATGTAGATTGGATAAAATGGATGTAGAGTGGATAAAAATAGATGTAGAGTATATAAATTGGATGTAGATTATATAAAATGGATGTAGAGTGGATAAAAATGGATGTCGAGTGGATAAAATGGATGTAGAGTGGATAAAAATGGATGTAGATTGGATAAAATGGATGTAGAGTTAATAAAAATGGATGTAGAGTGGATAAAATGGATGTAGAGTGGATAAAATGAATGTACAGTTAATAAAAATGGATGTAGAGTGGATAAAAATGGATGTAGAGTGGATAAAATGGATATAGAGTGGATAAAATGGATGTAGAGTTGATAAAAATGGATGTAGAGTGGATAAAAATGGATGTAGATTGGATAAAATGGATGAAGAGTTGATAAAATGGATGTAAAGTGGATAAAATGGATGTAGAGTTAATAAAATTGGATGTAGAGTGGATAAAAATGGATGTAGAGTGGATAAAAATGGATGTCGAGTGGATAAAATGGATGTAGAGTGGATAAAATGGATGTAGAGTGGATAAAAATGGATGTAGAGTGGATAAAATGGATGTAGAGTGGATAAAATGGATGTAGAGTTGATAAAATGGATGTAAAGTGGATAAAATGGATGTAGAGTTAATAAAATTGGATGTAGATTGGATAAAATGGATGTAGAGTGGATAAAAATAGATGTAGAGTATATAAATTGGATGTAGATTATATAAAATGGATGTAGAGTGGATAAAAATGGATGTCGAGTGGATAAAATGGATGTAGAGTGGATAAAAATGGATGTAGATTGGATAAAATGGATGTAGAGTTAATAAAAATGGATGTAGAGTGGATAAAATGGATGTAGAGTGGATAAAATGAATGTACAGTTAATAAAAATGGATGTAGAGTGGATAAAAATGGATGTAGAGTGGATAAAATGGATATAGAGTGGATAAAATGGATGTAGAGTTGATAAAAATGGATGTAGAGTGGATAAAAATGGATGTAGATTGGATAAAATGGATGAAGAGTTGATAAAATGGATGTAAAGTGGATAAAATGGATGTAGAGTTAATAAAATTGGATGTAGAGTGGATAAAATGGATGTAGAGTTGATAAAAATGGATGTAGAGTGGATAAAAATGGATGTAGATTGGATAAAATAGATGTAGAGTTGATAAAATGGATGTAAAGTGGATAAAATGGATGTAGAGTTAATAAAATTGGATGTAGAGTGGATAAAATGGATGTAGAGTTGATAAAAATGGATGTAGAGTGGATAAAAATGGATGTAGATTGGATAAAATAGATGTAGAGTTGATAAAATGGATGTAAAGTGGATAAAATGGATGTAGAGTTAATAAAATTGGATGTAGAGTGGATAAAATGGATGTAGAGTTAATAAAAATGGATGTAGAGTGGATATAATGGATGTAGAGAGGATAAAATGGATGTGGAGTGGATAACAATGGATGTAGAGTGGATAAAATGGATGTAGAGTGGATAAAATGGATGTAGAGTTGATAAAATGGATGTAAAGTGGATAAAATGGATGTAGAGTTAATAAAATTGGATGTAGAGTGGATAAAATGGATGTAGAGTTAATAAAAATGGATGTAGAGTGGATATAATGGATGTAGAGAGGATAAAATGGATGTGGAGTGGATAACAATGGATGTAGAGCGGATAAAATGGATGTAGAGTGGATAAAATGGATGTAGAGTTGATAAAATGGATGTAAAGTGGATAAAATGGATGTAGAGTTAATAAAATTGGATGTAGAGTGGATAAAATGGATGTAGAGTTGATAAAAATGGATGTAGAGTGGATAAAAATGGATGTAGATTGGATAAAATGGATGTAGAGTGGATAAAAATGGATGTAGAGTATATAAATTGGATGTAGATTATATAAAATGGATGTAGAGTGGATAAAAATGGATGTAGAGTGGATAAAAATGGATGTAGAGTGGATAAAATGGATGTAGAGTGGATAAAACGGATGCAGAGTGGATAAAAAGGATGTAGAGTGGATAAAATGGATGCAGAGTGGATAAAAACAGATGTAGTGTGGATAAAATGGATGTAGAGTGGATAACAATGGATGTAGAGTGGATAAAATGGATGTAGAGTGGATAAAAATGGATGTAGAGTGGATAAAATGGATGTAGAGTGAATAAAATGGATGTAGAGTGGATAAAATTGATGTAGAGTGTATAAAATGGATGTAGAGTGGATAAAAATGGATGTAGAGTGGATAAAAATGGATGTAGATTGGATAAAATGGATGTAGAGTGGATAAAAATGGATGTAGAGTGGATAAAATGGATGTAGAGTGGATAAAATGGTTGTAGAGTGGATAAAATGGATGTAGAGAGGATAAAATGGATGTAGAGTGGATAAAATGGATGTAGAGTTCATAAAAATGGATGTATAGTGGATAAAAATGGATGTAGATTGGATAAAATGGATGTAGAGTGGATAAAAATGGATGTAGAGTGGATAAAAATGGATGTAGAGTGGATAAAAATGGATGTAGAGTGGATAAAATGGATGTTGAGTGGATAAAATGGATGTAGAGTGGATAAAATGGATGTAGAGTCGATAAAATGGATGTAGAGTGGATAAAATGGATGTAGAGTGGATAAAATGGATGTAAAGTGGATAAAAATGGATGTAGAGTGGATAAAATGGATGTAGAGTGGATAAAATGGATGTAGAGTGGATAAAATGGATGTAGAGTGGATAAAAAAGGATGTAGAGTGGATAAAATGGATGTAGAATGAATAAAATGGATGTAAAGTGAATAAAAATGGATGTAGAGTGGATAAAATGGATGTAGAGAGGATAAAATGCATGTAGAGTGGATAAAATGGATGTAGAGTGGATAAAATGGTTGTAGAGTGGATAAAATGGATGTAGAGTGGATAAAATGGATGTAGAATGGATAAAATGGATGTAAAGTGGATAAAAATGGATGTCGAGTGGATAAAATGGATGTAGAGTGGATAAAAATAGATGTAGAGAGGATAAAATGGATGTAGAGTGGATAAAAATGGATGTAGAGTGGATAAAAATGGATGTAGAGTGGATAAAATGGATGTAGAGTGGATAAAAATGGATGTAGAGAGGATAAAATGGATGTAGAGTGGATAAAATGGATGTACAGTTAATAAAAATGGATGTAGAGTGGATATAATGGATGTAGAGAGGATAAAATGGATGTGGAGTGGATAACCATGGATGTAGAGTGGATAAAATGGATGTAGAGTTGATAAAAATGGATGTAGAGTGGAAATAATGGATGTAGAGTGGATAAAATGGTTGTAGAGTGGATAAAATGGATGTAGAGTTGATAAAAATGGATGTAGAGTGGATAAAATGGTTGTAGAGTGGATAAAATGGATGTAGAGTTAATAAAAATGGATGTAGAGTGGATATAATGGATGTAGAGAGGATAAAATGGATGTGGAGTGGATAACAATGGATGTAGAGTGGATAAAATGGATGTAGAGTGGATAAAATGGATGTAGAGTTGATAAAATGGATGTAAAGTGGATAAAATGGATGTAGAGTTAATAAAATTGGATGTAGAGTGGATAAAATGGATGTAGAGTTGATAAAAATGGATGTAGAGTGGATAAAAATGGATGTAGATTGGATAAAATGGATGTAGAGTGGATAAAAATGGATGTAGAGTATATAAATTGGATGTAGAGTATATAAAATGGATGTAGAGTGGATAAAAATGGATGTCGAGTGGATAAAATGGATGTAGAGTGGATAAAAATGGATGTAGATTGGATAAAATGGATGTAGAGTTAATAAAAATGGATGTAGAGTGGATAAAATGGATGTAGAGTTGATAAAAATGGATGTAGAGTGGATAAAAATGGATGTAGATTGGATAAAATGGATGTAGAGTGGATAAAATGAATGTACAGTTAATAAAAATGGATGTAGAGTGGATAAAAATGGATGTAGAGTGGATAAAATGGATGTAGAGTTGATAAAATGGATGTAAAGTGGATAAAATGGATGTAGAGTTAATAAAATTGGATGTAGAGTGGATAAAATGGATGTAGAGTTGATAAAAATGGATGTAGAGTGGATAAAAATGGATGTAGATTGGATAAAATGGATGTAGAGTTGATAAAATGGATGTAAAGTGGATAAAATGGATGTAGAGTTAATAAAATTGGATGTAGAGTGGATAAAAATGGATGTAGAGTGGATAAAAATGGATGTCGAGTGGATAAAATGGATGTAGATTGGATAAAATGGATGTAGAGTGGATAAAAATGGATGTAGAGTGGATAAAATGGATGTAGAGTTGATAAAATGGATGTAAAGTGGATAAAATAGATGTAGAGTTAATAAAATTGGATGTAGAGTGGATAAAATGGATGTAGAGTTGATAAAATGGATGTAAAGTGGATAAAATGGATGTAGAGTTAATAAAATTGGATGTAGAGTGGATAAAATGGATGTAGAGTTGATAAAAATGGATGTAGAGTGGATAAAAATGGATGTAGATTGGATAAAATGGATGTAGAGTGGATAAAAATGGATGTAGAGTATATAAATTGGATGTAGATTATATAAAATGGATGTAGAGTGGATAAAAATGGATGTAGAGTGGATAAAAATGGATGTAGAGTGGATAAAATGGATGTAGAGTGGATAAAACGGATGTAGAGTGGATAAAAAGGATGTAGAGTGGATAAAATGGATGCAGAGTGGATAAAAACAGATGTAGTGTGGATAAAATGGATGTAGAGTGGATAACAATGGATGTAGAGTGGATAAAATGGATGTAGAGTGGATAAAAATGGATGTAGAGTGGATAAAATGGATGTAGAGTGAATAAAATGGATGTAGAGTGGATAAAATTGATGTAGAGTGTATAAAATGGATGTAGAGTGGATAAAAATGGATGTAGAGTGGATAAAAATGGATGTAGATTGGATAAAATGGATGTAGAGTGGATAAAAATGGATGTAGAGTGGATAAAATGGATGTAGAGTGGATAAAATGGTTGTAGAGTGGATAAAATGGATGTAGAGTGGATAAAATGGATGTAGAATGGATAAAATGGATGTAAAGTGGATAAAAATGGATGTCGAGTGGATAAAATGGATGTAGAGTGGATAAAAATAGATGTAGAGAGGATAAAATGGATGTAGAGTGGATAAAAATGGATGTAGAGTGGATAAAAATGGATGTAGAGTGGATAAAATGGATGTAGAGTGGATAAAAATGGATGTAGAGAGGATAAAATGGATGTAGAGTGGATAAAATGGATGTAGAGTTCATAAAAATGGATGTAGAGTGGATAAAAATGGATGTAGATTGGATAAAATGGATGTAGAGTGGATAAAAATGGATGTAGAGTGGATAAAAATGGATGTAGAGTGGATAAAAATGGATGTAGAGTGGATAAAATGGATGTTGAGTGGATAAAATGGATGTAGAGTGGATAAAATGGATGTAGAGTCGATAAAATGGATGTAGAGTGGATAAAATGGATGTAGAGTGGATAAAATGGATGTAAAGTGGATAAAATGGATGTAGAGTGGATAAAAATGGATGTAGAGTGGATAAAAATGGATGTAGAGTGGATAAAAATGGATGTAGAGTGGATAAAATGGATGTTGAGTGGATAAAATGGATGTAGAGTGGATAAAATGGATGTAGAGTCGATAAAATGGATGTAGAGTGGATAAAATGGATGTAGAGTGGATAAAATGGATGTAAAGTGGATAAAAATGGATGTAGAGTGGATAAAATGGATGTAGAGTGGATAAAATGGATGTAGAGTGGATAAAATGGATGTAGAGTGGATAAAAAAGGATGTAGAGTGGATAAAATGGATGTAGAATGAATAAAATGGATGTAAAGTGAATAAAAATGGATGTAGAGTGGATAAAATGGATGTAGAGAGGATAAAATGCATGTAGAGTGGATAAAATGGATGTAGAGTGGATAAAATGGTTGTAGAGTGGATAAAATGGATGTAGAGTGGATAAAATGGATGTAGAATGGATAAAATGGATGTAAAGTGGATAAAAATGGATGTCGAGTGGATAAAATGGATGTAGAGTGGATAAAAATAGATGTAGAGAGGATAAAATGGATGTAGAGTGGATAAAAATGGATGTAGAGTGGATAAAAATGGATGTAGAGTGGATAAAATGGATGTAGAGTGGATAAAAATGGATGTAGAGAGGATAAAATGGATGTAGAGTGGATAAAATGGATGTACAGTTAATAAAAATGGATGTAGAGTGGATATAATGGATGTAGAGAGGATAAAATGGATGTGGAGTGGATAACCATGGATGTAGAGTGGATAAAATGGATGTAGAGTTGATAAAAATGGATGTAGAGTGGAAATAATGGATGTAGAGTGGATAAAATGGTTGTAGAGTGGATAAAATGGATGTAGAGTTGATAAAAATGGATGTAGAGTGGATAAAATGGTTGTAGAGTGGATAAAATGGATGTAGAGTTAATAAAAATGGATGTAGAGTGGATATAATGGATGTAGAGAGGATAAAATGGATGTGGAGTGGATAACAATGGATGTAGAGTGGATAAAATGGATGTAGAGTGGATAAAATGGATGTAGAGTTGATAAAATGGATGTAAAGTGGATAAAATGGATGTAGAGTTAATAAAATTGGATGTAGAGTGGATAAAATGGATGTAGAGTTGATAAAAATGGATGTAGAGTGGATAAAAATGGATGTAGATTGGATAAAATGGATGTAGAGTGGATAAAAATGGATGTAGAGTATATAAATTGGATGTAGAGTATATAAAATGGATGTAGAGTGGATAAAAATGGATGTCGAGTGGATAAAATGGATGTAGAGTGGATAAAAATGGATGTAGATTGGATAAAATGGATGTAGAGTTAATAAAAATGGATGTAGAGTGGATAAAATGGATGTAGAGTTGATAAAAATGGATGTAGAGTGGATAAAAATGGATGTAGATTGGATAAAATGGATGTAGAGTGGATAAAATGAATGTACAGTTAATAAAAATGGATGTAGAGTGGATAAAAATGGATGTAGAGTGGATAAAATGGATGTAGAGTTGATAAAATGGATGTAAAGTGGATAAAATGGATGTAGAGTTAATAAAATTGGATGTAGAGTGGATAAAATGGATGTAGAGTTGATAAAAATGGATGTAGAGTGGATAAAAATGGATGTAGATTGGATAAAATGGATGTAGAGTTGATAAAATGGATGTAAAGTGGATAAAAATGGATGTAGAGTGGATAAAAATGGATGTAGAGTGGATAAAAATGGATGTAGAGTGGATAAAATGGATGTTGAGTGGATAAAATGGATGTAGAGTGGATAAAATGGATGTAGAGTCGATAAAATGGATGTAGAGTGGATAAAATGGATGTAGAGTGGATAAAATGGATGTAAAGTGGATAAAATGGATGTAGAGTGGATAAAAATGGATGTAGAGTGGATAAAATGGATGTTGAGTGGATAAAATGGATGTAGAGTGGATAAAATGGATGTAGAGTCGATAAAATGGATGTAGAGTGGATAAAATGGATGTAGAGTGGATAAAATGGATGTAAAGTGGATAAAAATGGATGTAGAGTGGATAAAATGGATGTAGAGTGGATAAAATGGATGTAGAGTGGATAAAATGGATGTAGAGTGGATAAAAAAGGATGTAGAGTGGATAAAATGGATGTAGAATGAATAAAATGGATGTAAAGTGAATAAAAATGGATGTAGAGTGGATAAAATGGATGTAGAGAGGATAAAATGCATGTAGAGTGGATAAAATGGATGTAGAGTGGATAAAATGGTTGTAGAGTGGATAAAATGGATGTAGAGTGGATAAAATGGATGTAGAATGGATAAAATGGATGTAAAGTGGATAAAAATGGATGTCGAGTGGATAAAATGGATGTAGAGTGGATAAAAATGGATGTAGATTGGATAAAATGGATGTAGAGTTAATAAAAATGGATGTAGAGTGGATAAAATGGATGTAGAGTGGATAAAAATGGATGTAGAGTGGATAAAATGGATATAGAGTGGATAAAATGGATGTAGAGTTGATAAAAATGGATGTAGAGTGGATAAAAATGGATGTAGATTGGATAAAATGGATGAAGAGTTGATAAAATGGATGTAAAGTGGATAAAATGGATGTAGAGTTAATAAAATTGGATGTAGAGTGGATAAAAATGGATGTAGAGTGGATAAAAATGGATGTCGAGTGGATAAAATGGATGTAGAGTGGATAAAATGGATGTAGAGTGGATAAAAATGGATGTAGAGTGGATAAAATGGATGTAGAGTTGATAAAATGGATGTAAAGTGGATAAAATGGATGTAGAGTTAATAAAATTGGATGTAGAGTGGATAAAATGGATGTAGAGTTGATAAAAATGGATGTAGAGTGGATAAAAATGGATGTAGATTGGATAAAATAGATGTAGAGTTGATAAAATGGATGTAAAGTGGATAAAATGGATGTAGAGTTAATAAAATTGGATGTAGAGTGGATAAAATGGATGTAGAGTTGATAAAAATGGATGTAGAGTGGATAAAAATGGATGTAGATTGGATAAAATAGATGTAGAGTTGATAAAATGGATGTAAAGTGGATAAAATGGATGTAGAGTTAATAAAATTGGATGTAGAGTGGATAAAATGGATGTAGAGTTAATAAAAATGGATGTAGAGTGGATATAATGGATGTAGAGAGGATAAAATGGATGTGGAGTGGATAACAATGGATGTAGAGTGGATAAAATGGATGTAGAGTGGATAAAATGGATGTAGAGTTGATAAAATGGATGTAAAGTGGATAAAATGGATGTAGAGTTAATAAAATTGGATGTAGAGTGGATAAAATGGATGTAGAGTTAATAAAAATGGATGTAGAGTGGATATAATGGATGTAGAGAGGATAAAATGGATGTGGAGTGGATAACAATGGATGTAGAGTGGATAAAATGGATGTAGAGTGGATAAAATGGATGTAGAGTTGATAAAATGGATGTAGATTGGATAAAATGGATGTAGAGTTAATAAAATTGGATGTAGAGTGGATAAAATGGATGTAGAGTGGATAAAATGAATGTACAGTTAATAAAAATGGATGTAGAGTGGATAAAAATGGATGTAGAGTGGATAAAATGGATATAGAGTGGATAAAATGGATGTAGAGTTGATAAAAATGGATGTAGAGTGGATAAAAATGGATGTAGATTGGATAAAATGGATGAAGAGTTGATAAAATGGATGTAAAGTGGATAAAATGGATGTAGAGTTAATAAAATTGGATGTAGAGTGGATAAAAATGGATGTAGAGTCGATAAAAATGGATGTCGAGTGGATAAAATGGATGTAGAGTGGATAAAATGGATGTAGAGTGGATAAAAATGGATGTAGAGTGGATAAAATGGATGTAGAGTTGATAAAATGGATGTAAAGTGGATAAAATGGATGTAGAGTTAATAAAATTGGATGTAGAGTGGATAAAATGGATGTAGAGTTGATAAAAATGGATGTAGAGTGGATAAAAATGGATGTAGATTGGATAAAATAGATGTAGAGTTGATAAAATGGATGTAAAGTGGATAAAATGGATGTAGAGTTAATAAAATTGGATGTAGAGTGGATAAAATGGATGTAGAGTTAATAAAAATGGATGTAGAGTGGATATAATGGATGTAGATAGGATAAAATGGATGTGGAGTGGATAACAATGGATGTAGAGTGGATAAAATGGATGTAGAGTGGATAAAATGGATGTAGAGTTGATAAAATGGATGTAAAGTGGATAAAATGGATGTAGAGTTAATAAAATTGGATGTAGAGTGGATAAAATGGATGTAGAGTTGATAAAAATGGATGTAGAGTGGATAAAAATGGATGTAGAGTGGATAAAATGAATGTACAGTTAATAAAAATGGATGTAGAGTGGATAAAAATGGATGTAGAGCGGATAAAATGGATGTAGAGTGGATAAAAATGGATGTAGATTGGATAAAATGGATGTAGAGTGGATAAAAATGGATGTAGAGTATATAAATTGGATGTAGATTATATAAAATGGATGTAGAGTGGATAAAAATGGATGTCGAGTGGATAAAATGGATGTAGAGTGGATAAAAATGGATGTAGATTGGATAAAATGGATGTAGAGTTAATAAAAATGGATGTAGAGTGGATAAAATGAATGTACAGTTAATAAAAATGGATGTAGAGTGGATAAAAATGGATGTAGAGTGGATAAAAATGGATGTAGAGTGGATAAAATGGATATAGAGTGGATAAAATGGATGTAGAGTTGATAAAAATGGATGTAGAGTGGATAAAAATGGATGTAGATTGGATAAAATGGATGAAGAGTTGATAAAATGGATGTAAAGTGGATAAAATGGATGTAGAGTTAATAAAATTGGATGTAGAGTGGATAAAAATGGATGTAGAGTGGATAAAAATGGATGTCGAGTGGATAAAATGGATGTAGAGTGGATAAAATGGATGTAGAGTGGATAAAAATGGATGTAGAGTGGATAAAATGGATGTAGAGTTGATAAAATGGATGTAAAGTGGATAAAATGGATGTAGAGTTAATAAAATTGGATGTAGAGTGGATAAAATGGATGTAGAGTTGATAAAAATGGATGTAGAGTGGATAAAAATGGATGTAGATTGGATAAAATAGATGTAGAGTTGATAAAATGGATGTAAAGTGGATAAAATGGATGTAGAGTTAATAAAATTGGATGTAGAGTGGATAAAATGGATGTAGAGTTGATAAAAATGGATGTAGAGTGGATAAAAATGGATGTAGATTGGATAAAATAGATGTAGAGTTGATAAAATGGATGTAAAGTGGATAAAATGGATGTAGAGTTAATAAAATTGGATGTAGAGTGGATAAAATGGATGTAGAGTTAATAAAAATGGATGTAGAGTGGATATAATGGATGTAGAGAGGATAAAATGGATGTGGAGTGGATAACAATGGATGTAGAGTGGATAAAATGGATGTAGAGTGGATAAAATGGATGTAGAGTTGATAAAATGGATGTAAAGTGGATAAAATGGATGTAGAGTTAATAAAATTGGATGTAGAGTGGATAAAATGGATGTAGAGTTAATAAAAATGGATGTAGAGTGGATATAATGGATGTAGAGAGGATAAAATGGATGTGGAGTGGATAACAATGGATGTAGAGTGGATAAAATGGATGTAGAGTGGATAAAATGGATGTAGAGTTGATAAAATGGATGTAAAGTGGATAAAATGGATGTAGAGTTAATAAAATTGGATGTAGAGTGGATAAAATGGATGTAGAGTTGATAAAAATGGATGTAGAGTGGATAAAAATGGATGTAGATTGGATATAATGGATGTAGAGTGGATAAAAATGGATGTAGAGTATATAAATTGGATGTAGATTATATAAAATGGATGTAGAGTGGATAAAAATGGATGTCGAGTGGATAAAATGGATGTAGAGTGGATAAAAATGGATGTAGATTGGATAAAATGGATGTAGAGTTAATAAAAATGGATGTAGAGTGGATAAAATGGATGTAGAGTGGATAAAATGAATGTACAGTTAATAAAAATGGATGTAGAGTGGATAAAAATGGATGTAGAGTGGATAAAATGGATATAGAGTGGATAAAATGGATGTAGAGTTGATAAAAATGGATGTAGAGTGGATAAAAATGGATGTAGATTGGATAAAATGGATGAAGAGTGGATAAAATGGATGTAAAGTGGATAAAATGGATGTAGAGTTAATAAAATTGGATGTAGAGTGGATAAAAATGGATGTAGAGTCGATAAAAATGGATGTCGAGTGGATAAAATGGATGTAGAGTGGATAAAATGGATGTAGAGTGGATAAAAATGGATGTAGAGTGGATAAAATGGATGTAGAGTTGATAAAATGGATGTAAAGTGGATAAAATGGATGTAGAGTTAATAAAATTGGATGTAGAGTGGATAAAATGGATGTAGAGTTGATAAAAATGGATGTAGAGTGGATAAAAATGGATGTAGATTGGATAAAATAGATGTAGAGTTGATAAAATGGATGTAAAGTGGATAAAATGGATGTAGAGTTAATAAAATTGGATGTAGAGTGGATAAAATGGATGTAGAGTTAATAAAAATGGATGTAGAGTGGATATAATGGATGTAGATAGGATAAAATGGATGTGGAGTGGATAACAATGGATGTAGAGTGGATAAAATGGATGTAGAGTGGATAAAATGGATGTAGAGTTGATAAAATGGATGTAAAGTGGATAAAATGGATGTAGAGTTAATAAAATTGGATGTAGAGTGGATAAAATGGATGTAGAGTTGATAAAAATGGATGTAGAGTGGATAAAAATGGATGTAGAGTGGATAAAATGAATGTACAGTTAATAAAAATGGATGTAGAGTGGATAAAAATGGATGTAGAGCGGATAAAATGGATGTAGAGTGGATAAAAATGGATGTAGATTGGATAAAATGGATGTAGAGTGGATAAAAATGGATGTAGAGTATATAAATTGGATGTAGATTATATAAAATGGATGTAGAGTGGATAAAAATGGATGTCGAGTGGATAAAATGGATGTAGAGTGGATAAAAATGGATGTAGATTGGATAAAATGGATGTAGAGTTAATAAAAATGGATGTAGAGTGGATAAAATGGATGTAGAGTGGATAAAATGAATGTACAGTTAATAAAAATGGATGTAGAGTGGATAAAAATGGATGTAGAGTGGATAAAATGGATATAGAGTGGATAAAATGGATGTAGAGTTGATAAAAATGGATGTAGAGTGGATAAAAATGGATGTAGAGTGGATAAAATGGATGAAGAGTTGATAAAATGGATGTAAAGTGGATAAAATGGATGTAGAGTTAATAAAATTGGATGTAGAGTGGATAAAAATGGATGTAGAGTGGATAAAAATGGATGTCGAGTGGATAAAATGGATGTAGAGTGGATAAAATGGATGTAGAGTGGATAAAAATGGATGTAGAGTGGATAAAATGGATGTAGAGTTGATAAAATGGATGTAAAGTGGATAAAATGGATGTAGAGTTAATAAAATTGGATGTAGAGTGGATAAAATGGATGTAGAGTTGATAAAAATGGATGTAGAGTGGATAAAAATGGATGTAGATTGGATAAAATAGATGTAGAGTTGATAAAATGGATGTAAAGTGGATAAAATGGATGTAGAGTTAATAAAATTGGATGTAGAGTGGATAAAATGGATGTAGAGTTGATAAAAATGGATGTAGAGTGGATAAAAATGGATGTAGATTGGATAAAATAGATGTAGAGTTGATAAAATGGATGTAAAGTGGATAAAATGGATGTAGAGTTAATAAAATTGGATGTAGAGTGGATAAAATGGATGTAGAGTTAATAAAAATGGATGTAGAGTGGATATAATGGATGTAGATAGGATAAAATGGATGTGGAGTGGATAACAATGGATGTAGAGTGGATAAAATGGATGTAGAGTGGATAAAATGGATGTAGAGTTGATAAAATGGATGTAAAGTGGATAAAATGGATGTAGAGTTGATAAAAATGGATGTAGAGTGGATAAAAATGGATGTAGAGTGGATAAAATGAATGTACAGTTAATAAAAATGGATGTAGAGTGGATAAAAATGGATGTAGAGCGGATAAAATGGATGTAGAGTGGATAAAATGGATGTAGAGTTGATAAAAATGGATGTAGAGTGGATAAAAATGGATGTAGATTGGATAAAATGGATGAAGAGTTGATAAAATGGATGTAAAGTGGATAAAATGGATGTAGAGTTAATAAAATTGGATGTAGAGTGGATAAAAATGGATGTAGAGTGGATAAAAATGGATGTCGAGTGGATAAAATGGATGTAGAGTGGATAAAATGGATGTAGAGTGGATAAAAATGGATGTAGAGTGGATAAAATGGATGTAGAGTTGATAAAATGGATGTAAAGTGGAAAAAATGGATGTAGAGTTAATAAAATTGGATGTAGAGTGGATAAAATGGATGTAGAGTTGATAAAAATGGATGTAGAGTGGATAAAAATGGATGTAGATTGGATAAAATAGATGTAGAGTTGATAAAATGGATGTAAAGTGGATAAAATGGATGTAGAGTTAATAAAATTGGATGTAGAGTGGATAAAATGGATGTAGAGTTGATAAAAATGGATGTAGAGTGGATAAAAATGGATGTAGATTGGATAACATAGATGTAGAGTGGATAAAAATGGATGTAGATTGGATAACATAGATGTAGAGTTGATAAAATGGATGTAAAGTGGATAAAATGGATGTAGAGTTAATAAAATTGGATGTAGAGTGGATAAAATGGATGTAGAGTTAATAAAAATGGATGTAGAGTGGATATAATGGATGTAGAGAGGATAAAATGGATGTGGAGTGGATAACAATGGATGTAGAGTGGATAAAATGGATGTAGAGTGGATAAAATGGATGTAGAGTTGATAAAATGGATGTAAAGTGGATAAAATGGATGTAGAGTTAATAAAATTGGATGTAGATTGGATAAAATGGATGTAGAGTGGATAAAAATAGATGTAGAGTATATAAATTGGATGTAGATTATATAAAATGGATGTAGAGTGGATAAAAATGGATGTCGAGTGGATAAAATGGATGTAGAGTGGATAAAAATGGATGTAGATTGGATAAAATGGATGTAGAGTTAATAAAAATGGATGTAGAGTGGATAAAATGGATGTAGAGTGGATAAAATGAATGTACAGTTAATAAAAATGGATGTAGAGTGGATAAAAATGGATGTAGAGTGGATAAAATGGATATAGAGTGGATAAAATGGATGTAGAGTTGATAAAAATGGATGTAGAGTGGATAAAAATGGATGTAGATTGGATAAAATGGATGAAGAGTTGATAAAATGGATGTAAAGTGGATAAAATGGATGTAGAGTTAATAAAATTGGATGTAGAGTGGATAAAAATGGATGTAGAGTGGATAAAAATGGATGTCGAGTGGATAAAATGGATGTATAGTGGATAAAATGGATGTAGAGTGGATAAAAATGGATGTAGAGTGGATAAAATGGATGTAGAGTTGATAAAATGGATGTAAAGTGGATAAAATGGATGTAGAGTTAATAAAATTGGATGTAGAGTGGATAAAATGGATGTAGAGTTGATAAAAATGGATGTAGAGTGGATAAAAATGGATGTAGATTGGATAAAATAGATGTAGAGTTGATAAAATGGATGTAAAGTGGATAAAATGGATGTAGAGTTAATAAAATTGGATGTAGAGTGGATAAAATGGATGTAGAGTTGATAAAAATGGATGTAGAGTGGATAAAAATGGATGTAGATTGGATAAAATAGATGTAGAGTTGATAAAATGGATGTAAAGTGGATAAAATGGATGTAGAGTTAATAAAATTGGATGTAGAGTGGATAAAATGGATGTAGAGTTAATAAAAATGGATGTAGAGTGGATATAATGGATGTAGAGAGGATAAAATGGATGTGGAGTGGATAACAATGGATGTAGAGTGGATAAAATGGATGTAGAGTGGATAAAATGGATGTAGAGTTGATAAAATGGATGTAAAGTGGATAAAATGGATGTAGAGTTAATAAAATTGGATGTAGAGTGGATAAAATGGATGTAGAGTTAATAAAAATGGATGTAGAGTGGATATAATGGATGTAGAGAGGATAAAATGGATGTGGAGTGGATAACAATGGATGTAGAGTGGATAAAATTGATGTAGAGTGGATAAAATTGATGTAGAGTTGATAAAATGGATGTAAAGTGGATAAAATGGATGTAGAGTTAATAAAATTGGATGTAGAGTGGATAAAATGGATGTAGAGTTGATAAAAATGGATGTAGAGTGGATAAAAATGGATGTAGATTGGATAAAATGGATGTAGAGTGGATAAAAATGGATGTAGAGTATATAAATTGGATGTAGATTATATAAAATGGATGTAGAGTGGATAAAAATGGATGTAGAGTGGATAAAAATGGATGTAGAGTGGATAAAATGGATGTAGAGTGGATAAAACGGATGCAGAGTGGATAAAAAGGATGTAGAGTGGATAAAATGGATGCAGAGTGGATAAAAACAGATGTAGTGTGGATAAAATGGATGTAGAGTGGATAACAATGGATGTAGAGTGGATAAAATGGATGTAGGGTGGATAAAAATGGATGTAGAGTGGATAAAATGGATGTAGAGCGAATAAAATGGATGTAGAGTGGATAAAATTGATGTAGAGTGTATAAAATGGATGTAGAGTGGATAAAAATGGATGTAGAGTGGATAAAAATGGATGTAGATTGGATAAAATGGATGTAGAGTGGATAAAAATGGATGTAGAGTGGATAAAATGGATGTAGAGTGGATAAAATGGTTGTAGAGTGGATAAAATGGATGTAGAGAGGATAAAATGGATGTAGAGTGGATAAAATGGATGTAGAGTTCATAAAAATGGATGTATAGTGGATAAAAATGGATGTAGATTGGATAAAATGGATGTAGAGTGGATAAAAATGGATGTAGAGTGGATAAAAATGGATGTAGAGTGGATAAAAATGGATGTAGAGTGGATAAAATGGATGTTGAGTGGATAAAATGGATGTAGAGTGGATAAAATGGATGTAGAGTCGATAAAATGGATGTAGAGTGGATAAAATGGATGTAGAGTGGATAAAATGGATGTAAAGTGGATAAAAATGGATGTAGAGTGGATAAAATGGATGTAGAGTGGATAAAATGGATGTAGAGTGGATAAAATGGATGTAGAGTGGATAAAAAAGGATGTAGAGTGGATAAAATGGATGTAGAATGAATAAAATGGATGTAAAGTGAATAAAAATGGATGTAGAGTGGATAAAATGGATGTAGAGAGGATAAAATGCATGTAGAGTGGATAAAATGGATGTAGAGTGGATAAAATGGTTGTAGAGTGGATAAAATGGATGTAGAGTGGATAAAATGGATGTAGAATGGATAAAATGGATGTAGAGTGGATAAAAATGGATGTAGAGTGGATAAAATGGATGTAGAGTGGATAAAAATAGATGTAGAGAGGATAAAATGGATGTAGAGTGGATAAAAATGGATGTAGAGTGGATAAAAATGGATGTAGAGTGGATAAAATGGATGTAGAGTGGATAAAAATGGATGTAGAGAGGATAAAATGGATGTAGAGTGGATAAAATGGATGTACAGTTAATAAAAATGGATGTAGAGTGGATATAATGGATGTAGAGAGGATAAAATGGATGTGGAGTGGATAACCATGGATGTAGAGTGGATAAAATGGATGTAGAGTTGATAAAAATGGATGTAGAGTGGAAATAATGGATGTAGAGTGGATAAAATGGTTGTAGAGTGGATAAAATGGATGTAGAGTTGATAAAAATGGATGTAGAGTGGATAAAATGGTTGTAGAGTGGATAAAATGGATGTAGAGTTAATAAAAATGGATGTAGAGTGGATATAATGGATGTAGAGAGGATAAAATGGATGTGGAGTGGATAACAATGGATGTAGAGTGGATAAAATGGATGTAGAGTGGATAAAATGGATGTAGAGTTGATAAAATGGATGTAAAGTGTATAAAATGGATGTAGAGTTAATAAAATTGGATGTAGAGTGGATAAAATGGATGTAGAGTTGATAAAAATGGATGTAGAGTGGATAAAAATGGATGTAGATTGGATAAAATGGATGTAGAGTGGATAAAAATGGATGTAGAGTATATAAATTGGATGTAGAGTATATAAAATGGATGTAGAGTGGATAAAAATGGATGTCGAGTGGATAAAATGGATGTAGAGTGGATAAAAATGGATGTAGATTGGATAAAATGGATGTAGAGTTAATAAAAATGGATGTAGAGTGGATAAAATGGATGTAGAGTGGATAAAAATGGATGTAGATTGGATAAAATGGATGTAGAGTGGATAAAATGAATGTACAGTTAATAAAAATGGATGTAGAGTGGATAAAAATGGATGTAGAGTGGATAAAATGGATGTAGAGTTGATAAAATAGATGTAAAGTGGATAAAATGGATGTAGAGTTAATAAAATTGGATGTAGAGTGGATAAAATGGATGTAGAGTTGATAAAAATGGATGTAGAGTGGATAAAAATGGATGTAGATTGGATAAAATGGATGTAGAGTTGATAAAATGGATGTAAAGTGGATAAAATGGATGTAGAGTTAATAAAATTGGATGTAGAGTGGATAAAAATGGATGTAGAGTGGATAAAAATGGATGTCGAGTGGATAAAATGGATGTAGATTGGATAAAATGGATGTAGAGTGGATAAAAATGGATGTAGAGTGGATAAAATGGATGTAGAGTTGATAAAATGGATGTAAAGTGGATAAAATAGATGTAGAGTTAATAAAATTGGATGTAGAGTGGATAAAATGGATGTAGAGTTGATAAAATGGATGTAAAGTGGATAAAATGGATGTAGAGTTAATAAAATTGGATGTAGAGTGGATAAAATGGATGTAGAGTTGATAAAAATGGATGTAGAGTGGATAAAAATGGATGTAGATTGGATAAAATGGATGTAGAGTGGATAAAAATGGATGTAGAGTATATAAATTGGATGTAGATTATATAAAATGGATGTAGAGTGGATAAAAATGGATGTAGAGTGGATAAAAATGGATGTAGAGTGGATAAAATGGATGTAGAGTGGATAAAACGGATGTAGAGTGGATAAAAAGGATGTAGAGTGGATAAAATGGATGCAGAGTGGATAAAAACAGATGTAGTGTGGATAAAATGGATGTAGAGTGGATAACAATGGATGTAGAGTGGATAAAATGGATGTAGAGTGGATAAAAATGGATGTAGAGTGGATAAAATGGATGTAGAGTGAATAAAATGGATGTAGAGTGGATAAAATTGATGTAGAGTGTATAAAATGGATGTAGAGTGGATAAAAATGGATGTAGAGTGGATAAAAATGGATGTAGATTGGATAAAATGGATGTAGAGTGGATAAAAATGGATGTAGAGTGGATAAAATGGATGTAGAGTGGATAAAATGGTTGTAGAGTGGATAAAATGGATGTAGAGTGGATAAAATGGATGTAGAATGGATAAAATGGATGTAAAGTGGATAAAAATGGATGTCGAGTGGATAAAATGGATGTAGAGTGGATAAAAATAGATGTAGAGAGGATAAAATGGATGTAGAGTGGATAAAAATGGATGTAGAGTGGATAAAAATGGATGTAGAGTGGATAAAATGGATGTAGAGTGGATAAAAATGGATGTAGAGAGGATAAAATGGATGTAGAGTGGATAAAACGGATGTAGAGTGGATAAAAAGGATGTAGAGTGGATAAAATGGATGCAGAGTGGATAAAAACAGATGTAGTGTGGATAAAATGGATGTAGAGTGGATAACAATGGATGTAGAGTGGATAAAAAGGATGTAGAGTGGATAAAATGGATGCAGAGTGGATAAAAACAGATGTAGTGTGGATAAAATGGATGTAGAGTGGATAACAATGGATGTAGAGTGGATAAAATGGATGTAGAGTGGATAAAAATGGATGTAGAGAGGATAAAATGGATGTAGAGTGGATAAAATGGATGTAGAGTTCATAAAAATGGATGTAGAGTGGATAAAAATGGATGTAGATTGGATAAAATGGATGTAGAGTGGATAAAAATGGATGTAGAGTGGATAAAAATGGATGTAGAGTGGATAAAAATGGATGTAGAGTGGATAAAATGGATGTTGAGTGGATAAAATGGATGTAGAGTGGATAAAATGGATGTAGAGTCGATAAAATGGATGTAGAGTGGATAAAATGGATGTAGAGTGGATAAAATGGATGTAAAGTGGATAAAATGGATGTAGAGTGGATAAAAATGGATGTAGAGTGGATAAAAATGGATGTAGAGTTAATAAAAATGGATGTAGAGTGGATAAAATGGATGTAGAGTGGATAAAATGGATGTAGAGTGGATAAAATGGTTGTAGAGTGGATAAAATGGATGTAGAGTGGATAAAATGGATGTAGAATGGATAAAATGGATGTAAAGTGGATAAAAATGGATGTCGAGTGGATAAAATGGATGTAGAGTGGATAAAAATAGATGTAGAGAGGATAAAATGGATGTAGAGTGGATAAAAATGGATGTAGAGTGGATAAAAATGGATGTAGAGTGGATAAAATGGATGTAGAGTGGATAAAAATGGATGTAGAGAGGATAAAATGGATGTAGAGTGGATAAAATGGATGTACAGTTAATAAAAATGGATGTAGAGTGGATATAATGGATGTAGAGAGGATAAAATGGATGTGGAGTGGATAACCATGGATGTAGAGTGGATAAAATGGATGTAGAGTTGATAAAAATGGATGTAGAGTGGATAAAAATGGATGTAGATTGGATAAAATGGATGTAGAGTTGATAAAATGGATGTAAAGTGGATAAAATGGATGTAGAGTTAATAAAATTGGATGTAGAGTGGATAAAAATGGATGTAGAGTGGATAAAAATGGATGTCGAGTGGATAAAATGGATGTAGATTGGATAAAATGGATGTAGAGTGGATAAAAATGGATGTAGAGTGGATAAAATGGATGTAGAGTTGATAAAATGGATGTAAAGTGGATAAAATAGATGTAGAGTTAATAAAATTGGATGTAGAGTGGATAAAATGGATGTAGAGTTGATAAAATGGATGTAAAGTGGATAAAATGGATGTAGAGTTAATAAAATTGGATGTAGAGTGGATAAAATGGATGTAGAGTTGATAAAAATGGATGTAGAGTGGATAAAAATGGATGTAGATTGGATAAAATGGATGTAGAGTGGATAAAAATGGATGTAGAGTATATAAATTGGATGTAGATTATATAAAATGGATGTAGAGTGGATAAAAATGGATGTAGAGTGGATAAAAATGGATGTAGAGTGGATAAAATGGATGTAGAGTGGATAAAACGGATGTAGAGTGGATAAAAAGGATGTAGAGTGGATAAAATGGATGCAGAGTGGATAAAAACAGATGTAGTGTGGATAAAATGGATGTAGAGTGGATAACAATGGATGTAGAGTGGATAAAATGGATGTAGAGTGGATAAAAATGGATGTAGAGTGGATAAAATGGATGTAGAGTGAATAAAATGGATGTAGAGTGGATAAAATTGATGTAGAGTGTATAAAATGGATGTAGAGTGGATAAAAATGGATGTAGAGTGGATAAAAATGGATGTAGATTGGATAAAATGGATGTAGAGTGGATAAAAATGGATGTAGAGTGGATAAAATGGATGTAGAGTGGATAAAATGGTTGTAGAGTGGATAAAATGGATGTAGAGTGGATAAAATGGATGTAGAATGGATAAAATGGATGTAAAGTGGATAAAAATGGATGTCGAGTGGATAAAATGGATGTAGAGTGGATATAATGGATGTAGAGAGGATAAAATGGATGTGGAGTGGATAAAAATGGATGTAGAGTGGATAAAATGGATGTAGAGTGGATAAAATGGATGTAGAGTTGATAAAATGGATGTAAAGTGGATAAAATGGATGTAGAGTTAATAAAATTGGATGTAGATTGGATAAAATGGATGTAGAGTGGATAAAAATAGATGTAGAGTATATAAATTGGATGTAGATTATATAAAATGGATGTAGAGTGGATAAAAATGGATGTCGAGTGGATAAAATGGATGTAGAGTGGATAAAAATGGATGTAGATTGGATAAAATGGATGTAGAGTTAATAAAAATGGATGTAGAGTGGATAAAATGGATGTAGAGTGGATAAAATGAATGTACAGTTAATAAAAATGGATGTAGAGTGGATAAAAATGGATGTAGAGTGGATAAAATGGATATAGAGTGGATAAAATGGATGTAGAGTTGATAAAAATGGATGTAGAGTGGATAAAAATGGATGTAGATTGGATAAAATGGATGAAGAGTTGATAAAATGGATGTAAAGTGGATAAAATGGATGTAGAGTTAATAAAATTGGATGTAGAGTGGATAAAAATGGATGTAGAGTGGATAAAAATGGATGTCGAGTGGATAAAATGGATGTAGAGTGGATAAAATGGATGTAGAGTGGATAAAAATGGATGTAGAGTGGATAAAATGGATGTAGAGTTGATAAAATGGATGTAAAGTGGATAAAATGGATGTAGAGTTAATAAAATTGGATGTAGAGTGGATAAAATGGATGTAGAGTTGATAAAAATGGATGTAGAGTGGATAAAAATGGATGTAGATTGGATAAAATAGATGTAGAGTTGATAAAATGGATGTAAAGTGGATAAAATGGATGTAGAGTTAATAAAATTGGATGTAGAGTGGATAAAATGGATGTAGAGTTGATAAAAATGGATGTAGAGTGGATAAAAATGGATGTAGATTGGATAAAATAGATGTAGAGTTGATAAAATGGATGTAAAGTGGATAAAATGGATGTAGAGTTAATAAAATTGGATGTAGAGTGGATAAAATGGATGTAGAGTTAATAAAATTGGATGTAGAGTGGATATAATGGATGTAGAGAGGATAAAATGGATGTGGAGTGGATAACAATGGATGTAGAGTGGATAAAATGGATGTAGAGTGGATAAAATGGATGTAGAGTTGATAAAATGGATGTAAAGTGGATAAAATGGATGTAGAGTTAATAAAATTGGATGTAGAGTGGATAAAATGGATGTAGAGTTAATAAAAATGGATGTAGAGTGGATATAATGGATGTAGAGAGGATAAAATGGATGTGGAGTGGATAACAATGGATGTAGAGTGGATAAAATGGATGTAGAGTGGATAAAATGGATGTAGAGTTGATAAAATGGATGTAAAGTGGATAAAATGGATGTAGAGTTAATAAAATTGGATGTAGAGTGGATAAAATGGATGTAGAGTTGATAAAAATGGATGTAGAGTGGATAAAAATGGATGTAGATTGGATAAAATGGATGTAGAGTGGATAAAAATGGATGTAGAGTATATAAATTGGATGTAGATTATATAAAATGGATGTAGAGTGGATAAAAATGGATGTAGAGTGGATAAAAATGGATGTAGAGTGGATAAAATGGATGTAGAGTGGATAAAACGGATGCAGAGTGGATAAAAAGGATGTAGAGTGGATAAAATGGATGCAGAGTGGATAAAATCGATATAGGGTTGATAAAATGGATGTAGAGTGGATAACAATGGATGTAGAGTGGATAAAATGGATGTAGAGTGGATAAAAATGGATGTAGAGTGGATAAAATGGATGTAGAGTGAATAAAATGGATGTAGAGTGGATAAAATTGATGTAGAGTGTATAAAATGGATGTAGAGTGGATAAAAATGGATGTAGAGTGGATAAAAATGGATGTAGATTGGATAAAATGGATGTAGAGTGGATAAAAATGGATGTAGAGTGGATAAAATGGATGTAGAGTGGATAAAATGGTTGTAGAGTGGATAAAATGGATGTAGAGAGGATAAAATGGATGTAGAGTGGATAAAATGGATGTAGAGTTCATAAAAATGGATGTATAGTGGATAAAAATGGATGTAGATTGGATAAAATGGATGTAGAGTGGATAAAAATGGATGTAGAGTGGATAAAAATGGATGTAGAGTGGATAAAAATGGATGTAGAGTGGATAAAATGGATGTTGAGTGGATAAAATGGATGTAGAGTGGATAAAATGGATGTAGAGTCGATAAAATGGATGTAGAGTGGATAAAATGGATGTAGAGTGGATAAAATGGATGTAAAGTGGATAAAAATGGATGTAGAGTGGATAAAATGGATGTAGAGTGGATAAAATGGATGTAGAGTGGATAAAATGGATGTAGAGTGGATAAAATGGTTGTAGAGTGGATAAAATGGATGTAGAGTGGATAAAATGGATGTAGAATGGATAAAATGGATGTAAAGTGGATAAAAATGGATGTCGAGTGGATAAAATGGATGTAGAGTGGATAAAAATAGATGTAGAGAGGATAAAATGGATGTAGAGTGGATAAAAATGGATGTAGAGTGGATAAAAATGGATGTAGAGTGGATAAAATGGATGTAGAGTGGATAAAAATGGATGTAGAGAGGATAAAATGGATGTAGAGTGGATAAAATGGATGTACAGTTAATAAAAATGGATGTAGAGTGGATATAATGGATGTAGAGAGGATAAAATGGATGTGGAGTGGATAACCATGGATGTAGAGTGGATAAAATGGATGTAGAGTTGATAAAAATGGATGTAGAGTGGAAATAATGGATGTAGAGTGGATAAAATGGTTGTAGAGTGGATAAAATGGATGTAGAGTTGATAAAAATGGATGTAGAGTGGATAAAATGGTTGTAGAGTGGATAAAATGGATGTAGAGTTAATAAAAATGGATGTAGAGTGGATATAATGGATGTAGAGAGGATAAAATGGATGTGGAGTGGATAACAATGGATGTAGAGTGGATAAAATGGATGTAGAGTGGATAAAATGGATGTAGAGTTGATAAAATGGATGTAAAGTGTATAAAATGGATGTAGAGTTAATAAAATTGGATGTAGAGTGGATAAAATGGATGTAGAGTTGATAAAAATGGATGTAGAGTGGATAAAAATGGATGTAGATTGGATAAAATGGATGTAGAGTGGATAAAAATGGATGTAGAGTATATAAATTGGATGTAGAGTATATAAAATGGATGTAGAGTGGATAAAAATGGATGTCGAGTGGATAAAATGGATGTAGAGTGGATAAAAATGGATGTAGATTGGATAAAATGGATGTAGAGTTAATAAAAATGGATGTAGAGTGGATAAAATGGATGTAGAGTTGATAAAAATGGATGTAGAGTGGATAAAAATGGATGTAGATTGGATAAAATGGATGTAGAGTGGATAAAATGAATGTACAGTTAATAAAAATGGATGTAGAGTGGATAAAAATGGATGTAGAGTGGATAAAATGGATGTAGAGTTGATAAAATGGATGTAAAGTGGATAAAATGGATGTAGAGTTAATAAAATTGGATGTAGCGTGGATAAAATGGATGTAGAGTTGATAAAAATGGATGTAGAGTGGATAAAAATGGATGTAGATTGGATAAAATGGATGTAGAGTTGATAAAATGGATGTAAAGTGGATAAAATGGATGTAGAGTTAATAAAATTGGATGTAGAGTGGATAAAAATGGATGTAGAGTGGATAAAAATGGATGTCGAGTGGATAAAATGGATGTAGATTGGATAAAATGGATGTAGAGTGGATAAAAATGGATGTAGAGTGGATAAAATGGATGTAGAGTTGATAAAATGGATGTAAAGTGGATAAAATAGATGTAGAGTTAATAAAATTGGATGTAGAGT
The DNA here is from genome assembly GCA_933228935.1 of Pemphredon lugubris. Taxonomy (NCBI): domain Eukaryota; kingdom Metazoa; phylum Arthropoda; class Insecta; order Hymenoptera; family Crabronidae; genus Pemphredon; species Pemphredon lugubris. The sequence goes on from OW121816.1 coordinate 51,023,092, forward strand.
GGATAAAATGGATGTAGAGTTGATAAAATGGATGTAAAGTGGATAAAATGGATGTAGAGTTAATAAAATTGGATGTAGAGTGGATAAAATGGATGTAGAGTTGATAAAAATGGATGTAGAGTGGATAAAAATGGATGTAGATTGGATAAAATGGATGTAGAGTGGATAAAAATGGATGTAGAGTATATAAATTGGATGTAGATTATATAAAATGGATGTAGAGTGGATAAAAATGGATGTAGAGTGGATAAAAATGGATGTAGAGTGGATAAAATGGATGTAGAGTGGATAAAACGGATGTAGAGTGGATAAAAAGGATGTAGAGTGGATAAAATGGATGCAGAGTGGATAAAAACAGATGTAGTGTGGATAAAATGGATGTAGAGTGGATAACAATGGATGTAGAGTGGATAAAATGGATGTAGAGTGGATAAAAATGGATGTAGAGTGGATAAAATGGATGTAGAGTGAATAAAATGGATGTAGAGTGGATAAAATTGATGTAGAGTGTATAAAATGGATGTAGAGTGGATAAAAATGGATGTAGAGTGGATAAAAATGGATGTAGATTGGATAAAATGGATGTAGAGTGGATAAAAATGGATGTAGAGTGGATAAAATGGATGTAGAGTGGATAAAATGGTTGTAGAGTGGATAAAATGGATGTAGAGTGGATAAAATGGATGTAGAATGGATAAAATGGATGTAAAGTGGATAAAAATGGATGTCGAGTGGATAAAATGGATGTAGAGTGGATAAAAATAGATGTAGAGAGGATAAAATGGATGTAGAGTGGATAAAAATGGATGTAGAGTGGATAAAAATGGATGTAGAGTGGATAAAATGGATGTAGAGTGGATAAAAATGGATGTAGAGAGGATAAAATGGATGTAGAGTGGATAAAATGGATGTAGAGTTCATAAAAATGGATGTAGAGTGGATAAAAATGGATGTAGATTGGATAAAATGGATGTAGAGTGGATAAAAATGGATGTAGAGTGGATAAAAATGGATGTAGAGTGGATAAAAATGGATGTAGAGTGGATAAAATGGATGTTGAGTGGATAAAATGGATGTAGAGTGGATAAAATGGATGTAGAGTCGATAAAATGGATGTAGAGTGGATAAAATGGATGTAGAGTGGATAAAATGGATGTAAAGTGGATAAAATGGATGTAGAGTGGATAAAAATGGATGTAGAGTGGATAAAAATGGATGTAGAGTGGATAAAAATGGATGTAGAGAGGATAAAATGCATGTAGAGTGGATAAAATGGATGTAGAGTGGATAAAATGGTTGTAGAGTGGATAAAATGGATGTAGAGTGGATAAAATGGATGTAGAATGGATAAAATGGATGTAAAGTGGATAAAAATGGATGTCGAGTGGATAAAATGGATGTAGAGTGGATAAAAATAGATGTAGAGAGGATAAAATGGATGTAGAGTGGATAAAAATGGATGTAGAGTGGATAAAATGGATGTAGAGTGGATAAAAAAGGATGTAGAGTGGATAAAATGGATGTAGAATGAATAAAATGGATGTAAAGTGAATAAAAATGGATGTAGAGTGGATAAAATGGATGTAGAGAGGATAAAATGCATGTAGAGTGGATAAAATGGATGTAGAGTGGATAAAATGGTTGTAGAGTGGATAAAATGGATGTAGAGTGGATAAAATGGATGTAGAATGGATAAAATGGATGTAAAGTGGATAAAAATGGATGTCGAGTGGATAAAATGGATGTAGAGTGGATAAAAATAGATGTAGAGAGGATAAAATGGATGTAGAGTGGATAAAAATGGATGTAGAGTGGATAAAAATGGATGTAGAGTGGATAAAATGGATGTAGAGTGGATAAAAATGGATGTAGAGAGGATAAAATGGATGTAGAGTGGATAAAATGGATGTACAGTTAATAAAAATGGATGTAGAGTGGATATAATGGATGTAGAGAGGATAAAATGGATGTGGAGTGGATAACCATGGATGTAGAGTGGATAAAATGGATGTAGAGTTGATAAAAATGGATGTAGAGTGGAAATAATGGATGTAGAGTGGATAAAATGGTTGTAGAGTGGATAAAATGGATGTAGAGTTGATAAAAATGGATGTAGAGTGGATAAAATGGTTGTAGAGTGGATAAAATGGATGTAGAGTTAATAAAAATGGATGTAGAGTGGATATAATGGATGTAGAGAGGATAAAATGGATGTGGAGTGGATAACAATGGATGTAGAGTGGATAAAATGGATGTAGAGTGGATAAAATGGATGTAGAGTTGATAAAATGGATGTAAAGTGTATAAAATGGATGTAGAGTTAATAAAATTGGATGTAGAGTGGATAAAATGGATGTAGAGTTGATAAAAATGGATGTAGAGTGGATAAAAATGGATGTAGATTGGATAAAATGGATGTAGAGTGGATAAAAATGGATGTAGAGTATATAAATTGGATGTAGAGTATATAAAATGGATGTAGAGTGGATAAAAATGGATGTCGAGTGGATAAAATGGATGTAGAGTGGATAAAAATGGATGTAGATTGGATAAAATGGATGTAGAGTTAATAAAAATGGATGTAGAGTGGATAAAATGGATGTAGAGTTGATAAAAATGGATGTAGAGTGTATAAAAATGGATGTAGATTGGATAAAATGGATGTAGAGTGGATAAAATGAATGTACAGTTAATAAAAATGGATGTAGAGTGGATAAAAATGGATGTAGAGTGGATAAAATGGATGTAGAGTTGATAAAATGGATGTAAAGTGGATAAAATGGATGTAGAGTTAATAAAATTGGATGTAGAGTGGATAAAATGGATGTAGAGTTGATAAAAATGGATGTAGAGTGGATAAAAATGGATGTAGATTGGATAAAATGGATGTAGAGTTGATAAAATGGATGTAAAGTGGATAAAATGGATGTAGAGTTAATAAAATTGGATGTAGAGTGGATAAAAATGGATGTAGAGTGGATAAAAATGGATGTCGAGTGGATAAAATGGATGTAGATTGGATAAAATGGATGTAGAGTGGATAAAAATGGATGTAGAGTGGATAAAATGGATGTAGAGTTGATAAAATGGATGTAAAGTGGATAAAATAGATGTAGAGTTAATAAAATTGGATGTAGAGTGGATAAAATGGATGTAGAGTTGATAAAATGGATGTAAAGTGGATAAAATGGATGTAGAGTTAATAAAATTGGATGTAGAGTGGATAAAATGGATGTAGAGTTGATAAAAATGGATGTAGAGTGGATAAAAATGGATGTAGATTGGATAAAATGGATGTAGAGTGGATAAAAATGGATGTAGAGTATATAAATTGGATGTAGATTATATAAAATGGATGTAGAGTGGATAAAAATGGATGTAGAGTGGATAAAAATGGATGTAGAGTGGATAAAATGGATGTAGAGTGGATAAAACGGATGTAGAGTGGATAAAAAGGATGTAGAGTGGATAAAATGGATGCAGAGTGGATAAAAACAGATGTAGTGTGGATAAAATGGATGTAGAGTGGATAACAATGGATGTAGAGTGGATAAAATGGATGTAGAGTGGATAAAAATGGATGTAGAGTGGATAAAATGGATGTAGAGTGAATAAAATGGATGTAGAGTGGATAAAATTGATGTAGAGTGTATAAAATGGATGTAGAGTGGATAAAAATGGATGTAGAGTGGATAAAAATGGATGTAGATTGGATAAAATGGATGTAGAGTGGATAAAAATGGATGTAGAGTGGATAAAATGGATGTAGAGTGGATAAAATGGTTGTAGAGTGGATAAAATGGATGTAGATTGGATAAAATGGATGTAGAATGGATAAAATGGATGTAAAGTGGATAAAAATGGATGTCGAGTGGATAAAATGGATGTAGAGTGGATAAAAATAGATGTAGAGAGGATAAAATGGATGTAGAGTGGATAAAAATGGATGTAGAGTGGATAAAAATGGATGTAGAGTGGATAAAATGGATGTAGAGTGGATAAAAATGGATGTAGAGAGGATAAAATGGATGTAGAGTGGATAAAATGGATGTAGAGTTCATAAAAATGGATGTAGAGTGGATAAAAATGGATGTAGATTGGATAAAATGGATGTAGAGTGGATAAAAATGGATGTAGAGTGGATAAAAATGGATGTAGAGTGGATAAAAATGGATGTAGAGTGGATAAAATGGATGTTGAGTGGATAAAATGGATGTAGAGTGGATAAAATGGATGTAGAGTCGATAAAATGGATGTAGAGTGGATAAAATGGATGTAGAGTGGATAAAATGGATGTAAAGTGGATAAAATGGATGTAGAGTGGATAAAAATGGATGTAGAGTGGATAAAAATGGATGTAGAGTGGATAAAAATGGATGTAGAGAGGATAAAATGCATGTAGAGTGGATAAAATGGATGTAGAGTGGATAAAATGGTTGTAGAGTGGATAAAATGGATGTAGAGTGGATAAAATGGATGTAGAATGGATAAAATGGATGTAAAGTGGATAAAAATGGATGTCGAGTGGATAAAATGGATGTAGAGTGGATAAAAATAGATGTAGAGAGGATAAAATGGATGTAGAGTGGATAAAAATGGATGTAGAGTGGATAAAAATGGATGTAGAGTGGATAAAATGGATGTAGAGTGGATAAAAATGGATGTAGAGAGGATAAAATGGATGTAGAGTGGATAAAATGGATGTACAGTTAATAAAAATGGATGTAGAGTGGATATAATGGATGTAGAGAGGATAAAATGGATGTGGAGTGGATAACCATGGATGTAGAGTGGATAAAATGGATGTAGAGTTGATAAAAATGGATGTAGAGTGGAAATAATGGATGTAGAGTGGATAAAATGGTTGTAGAGTGGACAAAATGGATGTAGAGTTGATAAAAATGGATGTAGAGTGGATATAATGGATGTAGAGAGGATAAAATGGATGTGGAGTGGATAACAATGGATGTAGAGTGGATAAAATGGATGTTGAGTGGATAAAATGGATGTAGAGTGGATAAAATGGATGTAGAGTCGATAAAATGGATGTAGAGTGGATAAAATGGATGTAGAGTGGATAAAATGGATGTAAAGTGGATAAAAATGGATGTAGAGTGGATAAAATGGATGTAGAGTGGATAAAATGGATGTAGAGTGGATAAAATGGATGTAGAGTGGATAAAAAAGGATGTAGAGTGGATAAAATGGATGTAGAATGAATAAAATGGATGTAAAGTGAATAAAAATGGATGTAGAGTGGATAAAATGGATGTAGAGAGGATAAAATGCATGTAGAGTGGATAAAATGGATGTAGAGTGGATAAAATGGTTGTAGAGTGGATAAAATGGATGTAGAGTGGATAAAATGGATGTAGAATGGATAAAATGGATGTAAAGTGGATAAAAATGGATGTCGAGTGGATAAAATGGATGTAGAGTGGATAAAAATAGATGTAGAGAGGATAAAATGGATGTAGAGTGGATAAAAATGGATGTAGAGTGGATAAAAATGGATGTAGAGTGGATAAAATGGATGTAGAGTGGATAAAAATGGATGTAGAGAGGATAAAATGGATGTAGAGTGGATAAAATGGATGTACAGTTAATAAAAATGGATGTAGAGTGGATATAATGGATGTAGAGAGGATAAAATGGATGTGGAGTGGATAACCATGGATGTAGAGTGGATAAAATGGATGTAGAGTTGATAAAAATGGATGTAGAGTGGAAATAATGGATGTAGAGTGGATAAAATGGTTGTAGAGTGGATAAAATGGATGTAGAGTTGATAAAAATGGATGTAGAGTGGATAAAATGGTTGTAGAGTGGATAAAATGGATGTAGAGTTAATAAAAATGGATGTAGAGTGGATATAATGGATGTAGAGAGGATAAAATGGATGTGGAGTGGATAACAATGGATGTAGAGTGGATAAAATGGATGTAGAGTGGATAAAATGGATGTAGAGTTGATAAAATGGATGTAAAGTGGATAAAATGGATGTAGAGTTAATAAAATTGGATGTAGAGTGGATAAAATGGATGTAGAGTTGATAAAAATGGATGTAGAGTGGATAAAAATGGATGTAGATTGGATAAAATGGATGTAGAGTGGATAAAAATGGATGTAGAGTATATAAATTGGATGTAGAGTATATAAAATGGATGTAGAGTGGATAAAAATGGATGTCGAGTGGATAAAATGGATGTAGAGTGGATAAAAATGGATGTAGATTGGATAAAATGGATGTAGAGTTAATAAAAATGGATGTAGAGTGGATAAAATGGATGTAGAGTTGATAAAAATGGATGTAGAGTGGATAAAAATGGATGTAGATTGGATAAAATGGATGTAGAGTGGATAAAATGAATGTACAGTTAATAAAAATGGATGTAGAGTGGATAAAAATGGATGTAGAGTGGATAAAATGGATGTAGAGTTAATAAAAATGGATGTAGAGTGGATAAAATGGATGTAGAGTTGATAAAAATGGATGTAGAGTGGATAAAAATGGATGTAGATTGGATAAAATGGATGTAGAGTGGATAAAATGAATGTACAGTTAATAAAAATGGATGTAGAGTGGATAAAAATGGATGTAGAGTGGATAAAATGGATGTAGAGTTGATAAAATGGATGTAAAGTGGATAAAATGGATGTAGAGTTAATAAAATTGGATGTAGAGTGGATAAAATGGATGTAGAGTTGATAAAAATGGATGTAGAGTGGATAAAAATGGATGTAGATTGGATAAAATGGATGTAGAGTTGATAAAATGGATGTAAAGTGGATAAAATGGATGTAGAGTTAATAAAATTGGATGTAGAGTGGATAAAAATGGATGTAGAGTGGATAAAAATGGATGTCGAGTGGATAAAATGGATGTAGATTGGATAAAATGGATGTAGAGTGGATAAAAATGGATGTAGAGTGGATAAAATGGATGTAGAGTTGATAAAATGGATGTAAAGTGGATAAAATAGATGTAGAGTTAATAAAATTGGATGTAGAGTGGATAAAATGGATGTAGAGTTGATAAAATGGATGTAAAGTGGATAAAATGGATGTAGAGTTAATAAAATTGGATGTAGAGTGGATAAAATGGATGTAGAGTTGATAAAAATGGATGTAGAGTGGATAAAAATGGATGTAGATTGGATAAAATGGATGTAGAGTGGATAAAAATGGATGTAGAGTATATAAATTGGATGTAGATTATATAAAATGGATGTAGAGTGGATAAAAATGGATGTAGAGTGGATAAAAATGGATGTAGAGTGGATAAAATGGATGTAGAGTGGATAAAACGGATGTAGAGTGGATAAAAAGGATGTAGAGTGGATAAAATGGATGCAGAGTGGATAAAAACAGATGTAGTGTGGATAAAATGGATGTAGAGTGGATAACAATGGATGTAGAGTGGATAAAATGGATGTAGAGTGGATAAAAATGGATGTAGAGTGGATAAAATGGATGTAGAGTGAATAAAATGGATGTAGAGTGGATAAAATTGATGTAGAGTGTATAAAATGGATGTAGAGTGGATAAAAATGGATGTAGAGTGGATAAAAATGGATGTAGATTGGATAAAATGGATGTAGAGTGGATAAAAATGGATGTAGAGTGGATAAAATGGATGTAGAGTGGATAAAATGGTTGTAGAGTGGATAAAATGGATGTAGAGTGGATAAAATGGATGTAGAATGGATAAAATGGATGTAAAGTGGATAAAAATGGATGTCGAGTGGATAAAATGGATGTAGAGTGGATAAAAATAGATGTAGAGAGGATAAAATGGATGTAGAGTGGATAAAAATGGATGTAGAGTGGATAAAAATGGATGTAGAGTGGATAAAATGGATGTAGAGTGGATAAAAATGGATGTAGAGAGGATAAAATGGATGTAGAGTGGATAAAATGGATGTAGAGTTCATAAAAATGGATGTAGAGTGGATAAAAATGGATGTAGATTGGATAAAATGGATGTAGAGTGGATAAAAATGGATGTAGAGTGGATAAAATGGATGTAAAGTGGATAAAAATGGATGTCGAGTGGATAAAATGGATGTAGAGTGGATAAAAATAGATGTAGAGAGGATAAAATGGATGTAGAGTGGATAAAAATGGATGTAGAGTGGATAAAAATGGATGTAGAGTGGATAAAATGGATGTAGAGTGGATAAAAATGGATGTAGAGAGGATAAAATGGATGTAGAGTGGATAAAATGGATGTACAGTTAATAAAAATGGATGTAGAGTGGATATAATGGATGTAGAGAGGATAAAATGGATGTGGAGTGGATAACCATGGATGTAGAGTGGATAAAATGGATGTAGAGTTGATAAAAATGGATGTAGAGTGGAAATAATGGATGTAGAGTGGATAAAATGGTTGTAGAGTGGATAAAATGGATGTAGAGTTGATAAAAATGGATGTAGAGTGGATAAAATGGTTGTAGAGTGGATAAAATGGATGTAGAGTTAATAAAAATGGATGTAGAGTGGATATAATGGATGTAGAGAGGATAAAATGGATGTGGAGTGGATAACAATGGATGTAGAGTGGATAAAATGGATGTAGAGTGGATAAAATGGATGTAGAGTTGATAAAATGGATGTAAAGTGGATAAAATGGATGTAGAGTTAATAAAATTGGATGTAGAGTGGATAAAATGGATGTAGAGTTGATAAAAATGGATGTAGAGTGGATAAAAATGGATGTAGATTGGATAAAATGGATGTAGAGTGGATAAAAATGGATGTAGAGTATATAAATTGGATGTAGAGTATATAAAATGGATGTAGAGTGGATAAAAATGGATGTCGAGTGGATAAAATGGATGTAGAGTGGATAAAAATGGATGTAGATTGGATAAAATGGATGTAGAGTTAATAAAAATGGATGTAGAGTGGATAAAATGGATGTAGAGTTGATAAAAATGGATGTAGAGTGGATAAAAATGGATGTAGAGTGGATAAAATGGATGTAGAGTGGATAAAATGAATGTACAGTTAATAAAAATGGATGTAGAGTGGATAAAAATGGATGTAGAGTGGATAAAATGGATGTAGAGTTGATAAAATGGATGTAAAGTGGATAAAATGGATGTAGAGTTAATAAAATTGGATGTAGAGTGGATAAAATGGATGTAGAGTTGATAAAAATGGATGTAGAGTGGATAAAAATGGATGTAGATTGGATAAAATGGATGTAGAGTTGATAAAATGGATGTAAAGTGGATAAAAATGGATGTAGAGTGGATAAAAATGGATGTAGAGTGGATAAAAATGGATGTAGAGTGGATAAAATGGATGTTGAGTGGATAAAATGGATGTAGAGTGGATAAAATGGATGTAGAGTCGATAAAATGGATGTAGAGTGGATAAAATGGATGTAGAGTGGATAAAATGGATGTAAAGTGGATAAAATGGATGTAGAGTGGATAAAAATGGATGTAGAGTGGATAAAATGGATGTTGAGTGGATAAAATGGATGTAGAGTGGATAAAATGGATGTAGAGTCGATAAAATGGATGTAGAGTGGATAAAATGGATGTAAAGTGGATAAAAATGGATGTAGAGTGGATAAAATGGATGTAGAGTGGATAAAATGGATGTAGAGTGGATAAAATGGATGTAGAGTGGATAAAAAAGGATGTAGAGTGGATAAAATGGATGTAGAATGAATAAAATGGATGTAAAGTGAATAAAAATGGATGTAGAGTGGATAAAATGGATGTAGAGAGGATAAAATGCATGTAGAGTGGATAAAATGGATGTAGAGTGGATAAAATGGATGTAGAATGGATAAAATGGATGTAAAGTGGATAAAAATGGATGTCGAGTGGATAAAATGGATGTAGAGTGGATAAAAATGGATGTAGATTGGATAAAATGGATGTAGAGTTAATAAAAATGGATGTAGAGTGGATAAAATGGATGTAGAGTGGATAAAAATGGATGTAGAGTGGATAAAATGGATATAGAGTGGATAAAATGGATGTAGAGTTGATAAAAATGGATGTAGAGTGGATAAAAATGGATGTAGATTGGATAAAATGGATGAAGAGTTGATAAAATGGATGTAAAGTGGATAAAATGGATGTAGAGTTAATAAAATTGGATGTAGAGTGGATAAAAATGGATGTAGAGTGGATAAAAATGGATGTCGAGTGGATAAAATGGATGTAGAGTGGATAAAATGGATGTAGAGTGGATAAAAATGGATGTAGAGTGGATAAAATGGATGTAGAGTTGATAAAATGGATGTAAAGTGGATAAAATGGATGTAGAGTTAATAAAATTGGATGTAGAGTGGATAAAATGGATGTAGAGTTGATAAAAATGGATGTAGAGTGGATAAAAATGGATGTAGATTGGATAAAATAGATGTAGAGTTGATAAAATGGATGTAAAGTGGATAAAATGGATGTAGAGTTAATAAAATTGGATGTAGAGTGGATAAAATGGATGTAGAGTTGATAAAAATGGATGTAGAGTGGATAAAAATGGATGTAGATTGGATAAAATAGATGTAGAGTTGATAAAATGGATGTAAAGTGGATAAAATGGATGTAGAGTTAATAAAATTGGATGTAGAGTGGATAAAATGGATGTAGAGTTAATAAAAATGGATGTAGAGTGGATATAATGGATGTAGAGAGGATAAAATGGATGTGGAGTGGATAACAATGGATGTAGAGTGGATAAAATGGATGTAGAGTGGATAAAATGGATGTAGAGTTGATAAAATGGATGTAAAGTGGATAAAATGGATGTAGAGTTAATAAAATTGGATGTAGAGTGGATAAAATGGATGTAGAGTTAATAAAAATGGATGTAGAGTGGATATAATGGATGTAGAGAGGATAAAATGGATGTGGAGTGGATAACAATGGATGTAGAGTGGATAAAATGGATGTAGAGTGGATAAAATGGATGTAGAGTTGATAAAATGGATGTAGATTGGATAAAATGGATGTAGAGTTAATAAAATTGGATGTAGAGTGGATAAAATGGATGTAGAGTGGATAAAATGAATGTACAGTTAATAAAAATGGATGTAGAGTGGATAAAAATGGATGTAGAGTGGATAAAATGGATATAGAGTGGATAAAATGGATGTAGAGTTGATAAAAATGGATGTAGAGTGGATAAAAATGGATGTAGATTGGATAAAATGGATGAAGAGTTGATAAAATGGATGTAAAGTGGATAAAATGGATGTAGAGTGGATAAAATGGATGTAGAGTGGATAAAAATGGATGTAGAGTGGATAAAATGGATGTAGAGTTGATAAAATGGATGTAAAGTGGATAAAATGGATGTAGAGTTAATAAAATTGGATGTAGAGTGGATAAAATGGATGTAGAGTTGATAAAAATGGATGTAGAGTGGATAAAAATGGATGTAGATTGGATAAAATAGATGTAGAGTTGATAAAATGGATGTAAAGTGGATAAAATGGATGTAGAGTTAATAAAATTGGATGTAGAGTGGATAAAATGGATGTAGAGTGGATATAATGGATGTAGATAGGATAAAATGGATGTGGAGTGGATAACAATGGATGTAGAGTGGATAAAATGGATGTAGAGTGGATAAAATGGATGTAGAGTTGATAAAATGGATGTAAAGTGGATAAAATGGATGTAGAGTTAATAAAATTGGATGTAGAGTGGATAAAATGGATGTAGAGTTGATAAAAATGGATGTAGAGTGGATAAAAATGGATGTAGAGTGGATAAAATGAATGTACAGTTAATAAAAATGGATGTAGAGTGGATAAAAATGGATGTAGAGCGGATAAAATGGATGTAGAGTGGATAAAAATGGATGTAGATTGGATAAAATGGATGTAGAGTGGATAAAAATGGATGTAGAGTATATAAATTGGATGTAGATTATATAAAATGGATGTAGAGTGGATAAAAATGGATGTCGAGTGGATAAAATGGATGTAGAGTGGATAAAAATGGATGTAGATTGGATAAAATGGATGTAGAGTTAATAAAAATGGATGTAGAGTGGATAAAATGGATGTAGAGTGGATAAAATGAATGTACAGTTAATAAAAATGGATGTAGAGTGGATAAAAATGGATGTAGAGTGGATAAAATGGATATAGAGTGGATAAAATGGATGTAGAGTTGATAAAAATGGATGTAGAGTGGATAAAAATGGATGTAGATTGGATAAAATGGATGAAGAGTTGATAAAATGGATGTAAAGTGGATAAAATGGATGTAGAGTTAATAAAATTGGATGTAGAGTGGATAAAAATGGATGTAGAGTGGATAAAAATGGATGTCGAGTGGATAAAATGGATGTAGAGTGGATAAAATGGATGTAGAGTGGATAAAAATGGATGTAGAGTGGATAAAATGGATGTAGAGTTGATAAAATGGATGTAAAGTGGATAAAATGGATGTAGAGTTAATAAAATTGGATGTAGAGTGGATAAAATGGATGTAGAGTTGATAAAAATGGATGTAGAGTGGATAAAAATGGATGTAGATTGGATAAAATAGATGTAGAGTTGATAAAATGGATGTAAAGTGGATAAAATGGATGTAGAGTTAATAAAATTGGATGTAGAGTGGATAAAATGGATGTAGAGTTGATAAAAATGGATGTAGAGTGGATAAAAATGGATGTAGATTGGATAAAATAGATGTAGAGTTGATAAAATGGATGTAAAGTGGATAAAATGGATGTAGAGTTAATAAAATTGGATGTAGAGTGGATAAAATGGATGTAGAGTTAATAAAAATGGATGTAGAGTGGATATAATGGATGTAGAGAGGATAAAATGGATGTGGAGTGGATAACAATGGATGTAGAGTGGATAAAATGGATGTAGAGTGGATAAAATGGATGTAGAGTTGATAAAATGGATGTAAAGTGGATAAAATGGATGTAGAGTTAATAAAATTGGATGTAGAGTGGATAAAATGGATGTAGAGTTAATAAAAATGGATGTAGAGTGGATATAATGGATGTAGAGAGGATAAAATGGATGTGGAGTGGATAACAATGGATGTAGAGTGGATAAAATGGATGTAGAGTGGATAAAATGGATGTAGAGTTGATAAAATGGATGTAAAGTGGATAAAATGGATGTAGAGTTAATAAAATTGGATGTAGAGTGGATAAAATGGATGTAGAGTTGATAAAAATGGATGTAGAGTGGATAAAAATGGATGTAGATTGGATATAATGGATGTAGAGTGGATAAAAATGGATGTAGAGTATATAAATTGGATGTAGATTATATAAAATGGATGTAGAGTGGATAAAAATGGATGTCGAGTGGATAAAATGGATGTAGAGTGGATAAAAATGGATGTAGATTGGATAAAATGGATGTAGAGTTAATAAAAATGGATGTAGAGTGGATAAAATGGATGTAGAGTGGATAAAATGAATGTACAGTTAATAAAAATGGATGTAGAGTGGATAAAAATGGATGTAGAGTGGATAAAATGGATATAGAGTGGATAAAATGGATGTAGAGTTGATAAAAATGGATGTAGAGTGGATAAAAATGGATGTAGATTGGATAAAATGGATGAAGAGTTGATAAAATGGATGTAAAGTGGATAAAATGGATGTAGAGTTAATAAAATTGGATGTAGAGTGGATAAAAATGGATGTAGAGTCGATAAAAATGGATGTAGAGTGGATAAAATGGATGTAGAGTGGATAAAATGGATGTAGAGTGGATAAAAATGGATGTAGAGTGGATAAAATGGATGTAGAGTTGATAAAATGGATGTAAAGTGGATAAAATGGATGTAGAGTTAATAAAATTGGATGTAGAGTGGATAAAATGGATGTAGAGTTGATAAAAATGGATGTAGAGTGGATAAAAATGGATGTAGATTGTATAAAATAGATGTAGAGTTGATAAAATGGATGTAAAGTGGATAAAATGGATGTAGAGTTAATAAAATTGGATGTAGAGTGGATAAAATGGATGTAGAGTTAATAAAAATGGATGTAGAGTGGATATAATGGATGTAGATAGGATAAAATGGATGTGGAGTGGATAACAATGGATGTAGAGTGGATAAAATGGATGTAGAGTGGATAAAATGGATGTAGAGTTGATAAAATGGATGTAAAGTGGATAAAATGGATGTAGAGTTAATAAAATTGGATGTAGAGTGGATAAAATGGATGTAGAGTTGATAAAAATGGATGTAGAGTGGATAAAAATGGATGTAGAGTGGATAAAATGAATGTACAGTTAATAAAAATGGATGTAGAGTGGATAAAAATGGATGTAGAGCGGATAAAATGGATGTAGAGTGGATAAAAATGGATGTAGATTGGATAAAATGGATGTAGAGTGGATAAAAATGGATGTAGAGTATATAAATTGGATGTAGATTATATAAAATGGATGTAGAGTGGATAAAAATGGATGTCGAGTGGATAAAATGGATGTAGAGTGGATAAAAATGGATGTAGATTGGATAAAATGGATGTAGAGTTAATAAAAATGGATGTAGAGTGGATAAAATGGATGTAGAGTGGATAAAATGAATGTACAGTTAATAAAAATGGATGTAGAGTGGATAAAAATGGATGTAGAGTGGATAAAATGGATATAGAGTGGATAAAATGGATGTAGAGTGGATAAAATGGATGTAGAGTGGATAAAAATGGATGTAGAGTGGATAAAATGGATGAAGAGTTGATAAAATGGATGTAAAGTGGATAAAATGGATGTAGAGTTAATAAAATTGGATGTAGAGTGGATAAAAATGGATGTAGAGTGGATAAAAATGGATGTCGAGTGGATAAAATGGATGTAGAGTGGATAAAATGGATGTAGAGTGGATAAAAATGGATGTAGAGTGGATAAAATGGATGTAGAGTTGATAAAATGGATGTAAAGTGGATAAAATGGATGTAGAGTTAATAAAATTGGATGTAGAGTGGATAAAATGGATGTAGAGTTGATAAAAATGGATGTAGAGTGGATAAAAATGGATGTAGATTGGATAAAATAGATGTAGAGTTGATAAAATGGATGTAAAGTGGATAAAATGGATGTAGAGTTAATAAAATTGGATGTAGAGTGGATAAAATGGATGTAGAGTTGATAAAAATGGATGTAGAGTGGATAAAAATGGATGTAGATTGGATAAAATAGATGTAGAGTTGATAAAATGGATGTAAAGTGGATAAAATGGATGTAGAGTTAATAAAATTGGATGTAGAGTGGATAAAATGGATGTAGAGTTAATAAAAATGGATGTAGAGTGGATATAATGGATGTAGATAGGATAAAATGGATGTGGAGTGGATAACAATGGATGTAGAGTGGATAAAATGGATGTAGAGTGGATAAAATGGATGTAGAGTTGATAAAATGGATGTAAAGTGGATAAAATGGATGTAGAGTTGATAAAAATGGATGTAGAGTGGATAAAAATGGATGTAGAGTGGATAAAATGAATGTACAGTTAATAAAAATGGATGTAGAGTGGATAAAAATGGATGTAGAGTGGATAAAATGGATGTAGAGTGGATAAAATGGATGTAGAGTTGATAAAAATGGATGTAGAGTGGATAAAAATGGATGTAGATTGGATAAAATGGATGTAGAGTTGATAAAATGGATGTAAAGTGGATAAAATGGATGTAGAGTTAATAAAATTGGATGTAGAGTGGATAAAAATGGATGTAGAGTGGATAAAAATGGATGTCGAGTGGATAAAATGGATGTAGAGTGGATAAAATGGATGTAGAGTGGATAAAAATGGATGTAGAGTGGATAAAATGGATGTAGAGTTGATAAAATGGATGTAAAGTGGAAAAAATGGATGTAGAGTTAATAAAATTGGATGTAGAGTGGATAAAATGGATGTAGAGTTGATAAAAATGGATGTAGAGTGGATAAAAATGGATGTAGATTGGATAAAATAGATGTAGAGTTGATAAAATGGATGTAAAGTGGATAAAATGGATGTAGAGTTAATAAAATTGGATGTAGAGTGGATAAAATGGATGTAGAGTTGATAAAAATGGATGTAGAGTGGATAAAAATGGATGTAGATTGGATAACATAGATGTAGAGTTGATAAAATGGATGTAAAGTGGATAAAATGGATGTAGAGTTAATAAAATTGGATGTAGAGTGGATAAAATGGATGTAGAGTTAATAAAAATGGATGTAGAGTGGATATAATGGATGTAGAGAGGATAAAATGGATGTGGAGTGGATAACAATGGATGTAGAGTGGATAAAATGGATGTAGAGTGGATAAAATGGATGTAGAGTTGATAAAATGGATGTAAAGTGGATAAAATGGATGTAGAGTTAATAAAATTGGATGTAGATTGGATAAAATGGATGTAGAGTGGATAAAAATAGATGTAGAGTATATAAATTGGATGTAGATTATATAAAATGGATGTA
Source organism: Pemphredon lugubris (assembly GCA_933228935.1). NCBI lineage: Eukaryota > Metazoa > Arthropoda > Insecta > Hymenoptera > Crabronidae > Pemphredon > Pemphredon lugubris. The sequence goes on from OW121816.1 coordinate 51,039,524, forward strand.
GAGTGGATAAAAATGGATGTCGAGTGGATAAAATGGATGTAGAGTGGATAAAAATGGATGTAGATTGGATAAAATGGATGTAGAGTTAATAAAAATGGATGTAGAGTGGATAAAATGGATGTAGAGTGGATAAAATGAATGTACAGTTAATAAAAATGGATGTAGAGTGGATAAAAATGGATGTAGAGTGGATAAAATGGATATAGAGTGGATAAAATGGATGTAGAGTTGATAAAAATGGATGTAGAGTGGATAAAAATGGATGTAGATTGGATAAAATGGATGAAGAGTTGATAAAATGGATGTAAAGTGGATAAAATGGATGTAGAGTTAATAAAATTGGATGTAGAGTGGATAAAAATGGATGTAGAGTGGATAAAAATGGATGTCGAGTGGATAAAATGGATGTAGAGTGGATAAAATGGATGTAGAGTGGATAAAAATGGATGTAGAGTGGATAAAATGGATGTAGAGTTGATAAAATGGATGTAAAGTGGATAAAATGGATGTAGAGTTAATAAAATTGGATGTAGAGTGGATAAAATGGATGTAGAGTTGATAAAAATGGATGTAGAGTGGATAAAAATGGATGTAGATTGGATAAAATAGATGTAGAGTTGATAAAATGGATGTAAAGTGGATAAAATGGATGTAGAGTTAATAAAATTGGATGTAGAGTGGATAAAATGGATGTAGAGTTGATAAAAATGGATGTAGAGTGGATAAAAATGGATGTAGATTGGATAAAATAGATGTAGAGTTGATAAAATGGATGTAAAGTGGATAAAATGGATGTAGAGTTAATAAAATTGGATGTAGAGTGGATAAAATGGATGTAGAGTTAATAAAAATGGATGTAGAGTGGATATAATGGATGTAGAGAGGATAAAATGGATGTGGAGTGGATAACAATGGATGTAGAGTGGATAAAATGGATGTAGAGTGGATAAAATGGATGTAGAGTTGATAAAATGGATGTAAAGTGGATAAAATGGATGTAGAGTTAATAAAATTGGATGTAGAGTGGATAAAATGGATGTAGAGTTAATAAAAATGGATGTAGAGTGGATATAATGGATGTAGAGAGGATAAAATGGATGTGGAGTGGATAACAATGGATGTAGAGTGGATAAAATGGATGTAGATTGGATAAAATGGATGAAGAGTTGATAAAATGGATGTAAAGTGGATAAAATGGATGTAGAGTTAATAAAATTGGATGTAGAGTGGATAAAAATGGATGTAGAGTGGATAAAAATGGATGTCGAGTGGATAAAATGGATGTAGAGTGGATAAAATGGATGTAGAGTGGATAAAAATGGATGTAGAGTGGATAAAATGGATGTAGAGTTGATAAAATGGATGTAAAGTGGAAAAAATGGATGTAGAGTTAATAAAATTGGATGTAGAGTGGATAAAATGGATGTAGAGTTGATAAAAATGGATGTAGAGTGGATAAAAATGGATGTAGATTGGATAAAATAGATGTAGAGTTGATAAAATGGATGTAAAGTGGATAAAATGGATGTAGAGTTAATAAAATTGGATGTAGAGTGGATAAAATGGATGTAGAGTTGATAAAAATGGATGTAGAGTGGATAAAAATGGATGTAGATTGGATAACATAGATGTAGAGTTGATAAAATGGATGTAAAGTGGATAAAATGGATGTAGAGTTAATAAAATTGGATGTAGAGTGGATAAAATGGATGTAGAGTTAATAAAAATGGATGTAGAGTGGATATAATGGATGTAGAGAGGATAAAATGGATGTGGAGTGGATAACAATGGATGTAGAGTGGATAAAATGGATGTAGAGTGGATAAAATGGATGTAGAGTTGATAAAATGGATGTAAAGTGGATAAAATGGATGTAGAGTTAATAAAATTGGATGTAGATTGGATAAAATGGATGTAGAGTGGATAAAAATAGATGTAGAGTATATAAATTGGATGTAGATTATATAAAATGGATGTAGAGTGGATAAAAATGGATGTCGAGTGGATAAAATGGATGTAGAGTGGATAAAAATGGATGTAGATTGGATAAAATGGATGTAGAGTTAATAAAAATGGATGTAGAGTGGATAAAATGGATGTAAAGTGGATAAAATGGATGTAGAGTTAATAAAATTGGATGTAGAGTGGATAAAAATGGATGTAGAGTGGATAAAAATGGATGTCGAGTGGATAAAATGGATGTAGAGTGGATAAAATGGATGTAGAGTGGATAAAAATGGATGTAGAGTGGATAAAATGGATGTAGAGTTGATAAAATGGATGTAAAGTGGATAAAATGGATGTAGAGTTAATAAAATTGGATGTAGAGTGGATAAAATGGATGTAGAGTTGATAAAAATGGATGTAGAGTGGATAAAAATGGATGTAGATTGGATAAAATAGATGTAGAGTTGATAAAATGGATGTAAAGTGGATAAAATGGATGTAGAGTTAATAAAATTGGATGTAGAGTGGATAAAATGGATGTAGAGTTGATAAAAATGGATGTAGAGTGGATAAAAATGGATGTAGATTGGATAAAATAGATGTAGAGTTGATAAAATGGATGTAAAGTGGATAAAATGGATGTAGAGTTAATAAAATTGGATGTAGAGTGGATAAAATGGATGTAGAGTTAATAAAAATGGATGTAGAGTGGATATAATGGATGTAGAGAGGATAAAATGGATGTGGAGTGGATAACAATGGATGTAGAGTGGATAAAATGGATGTAGAGTGGATAAAATGGATGTAGAGTTGATAAAATGGATGTAAAGTGGATAAAATGGATGTAGAGTTAATAAAATTGGATGTAGAGTGGATAAAATGGATGTAGAGTTAATAAAAATGGATGTAGAGTGGATATAATGGATGTAGAGAGGATAAAATGGATGTGGAGTGGATAACAATGGATGTAGAGTGGATAAAATGGATGTAGAGTGGATAAAATGGATGTAGAGTTGATAAAATGGATGTAAAGTGGATAAAATGGATGTAGAGTTAATAAAATGGATGTAGAGTGGATAAAATTGATGTAGAGTGTATAAAATGGATGTAGAGTGGATAAAAATGGATGTAGAGTGGATAAAAATGGATGTAGATTGGATAAAATGGATGTAGAGTGGATAAAAATGGATGTAGAGTGGATAAAATGGATGTAGAGTGGATAAAATGGTTGTAGAGTGGATAAAATGGATGTAGAGAGGATAAAATGGATGTAGAGTGGATAAAATGGATGTAGAGTTCATAAAAATGGATGTATAGTGGATAAAAATGGATGTAGATTGGATAAAATGGATGTAGAGTGGATAAAAATGGATGTAGAGTGGATAAAAATGGATGTAGAGTGGATAAAAATGGATGTAGAGTGGATAAAATGGATGTTGAGTGGATAAAATGGATGTAGAGTGGATAAAATGGATGTAGAGTCGATAAAATGGATGTAGAGTGGATAAAATGGATGTAGAGTGGATAAAATGGATGTAAAGTGGATAAAAATGGATGTAGAGTGGATAAAATGGATGTAGAGTGGATAAAATGGATGTAGAGTGGATAAAATGGATGTAGAGTGGATAAAAAAGGATGTAGAGTGGATAAAATGGATGTAGAATGAATAAAATGGATGTAAAGTGAATAAAAATGGATGTAGAGTGGATAAAATCGATGTAGAGAGGATAAAATGCATGTAGAGTGGATAAAATGGATGTAGAGTGGATAAAATGGTTGTAGAGTGGATAAAATGGATGTAGAGTGGATAAAATGGATGTAGAATGGATAAAATGGATGTAAAGTGGATAAAAATGGATGTCGAGTGGATAAAATGGATGTAGAGTTGATAAAATGGATGTAAAGTGGATAAAATGGATGTAGAGTTAATAAAATTGGATGTAGAGTGGATAAAATGGATGTAGAGTTAATAAAAATGGATGTAGAGTGGATATAATGGATGTAGATAGGATAAAATGGATGTGGAGTGGATAACAATGGATGTAGAGTGGATAAAATGGATGTAGAGTGGATAAAATGGATGTAGAGTTGATAAAATGGATGTAAAGTGGATAAAATGGATGTAGAGTTGATAAAAATGGATGTAGAGTGGATAAAAATGGATGTAGAGTGGATAAAATGAATGTACAGTTAATAAAAATGGATGTAGAGTGGATAAAAATGGATGTAGAGCGGATAAAATGGATGTAGAGTGGATAAAATGGATGTAGAGTTGATAAAAATGGATGTAGAGTGGATAAAAATGGATGTAGATTGGATAAAATGGATGAAGAGTTGATAAAATGGATGTAAAGTGGATAAAATGGATGTAGAGTTAATAAAATTGGATGTAGAGTGGATAAAAATGGATGTAGAGTGGATAAAAATGGATGTCGAGTGGATAAAATGGATGTAGAGTGGATAAAATGGATGTAGAGTGGATAAAAATGGATGTAGAGTGGATAAAATGGATGTAGAGTTGATAAAATGGATGTAAAGTGGAAAAAATGGATGTAGAGTTAATAAAATTGGATGTAGAGTGGATAAAATGGATGTAGAGTTGATAAAAATGGATGTAGAGTGGATAAAAATGGATGTAGATTGGATAAAATAGATGTAGAGTTGATAAAATGGATGTAAAGTGGATAAAATGGATGTAGAGTTAATAAAATTGGATGTAGAGTGGATAAAATGGATGTAGAGTTGATAAAAATGGATGTAGAGTGGATAAAAATGGATGTAGATTGGATAACATAGATGTAGAGTTGATAAAATGGATGTAAAGTGGATAAAATGGATGTAGAGTTAATAAAATTGGATGTAGAGTGGATAAAATGGATGTAGAGTTAATAAAAATGGATGTAGAGTGGATATAATGGATGTAGAGAGGATAAAATGGATGTGGAGTGGATAACAATGGATGTAGAGTGGATAAAATGGATGTAGAGTGGATAAAATGGATGTAGAGTTGATAAAATGGATGTAAAGTGGATAAAATGGATGTAGAGTTAATAAAATTGGATGTAGATTGGATAAAATGGATGTAGAGTGGATAAAAATAGATGTAGAGTATATAAATTGGATGTAGATTATATAAAATGGATGTAGAGTGGATAAAAATGGATGTCGAGTGGATAAAATGGATGTAGAGTGGATAAAAATGGATGTAGATTGGATAAAATGGATGTAGAGTTAATAAAAATGGATGTAGAGTGGATAAAATGGATGTAGAGTGGATAAAATGAATGTACAGTTAATAAAAATGGATGTAGAGTGGATAAAAATGGATGTAGAGTGGATAAAATGGATATAGAGTGGATAAAATGGATGTAGAGTTGATAAAAATGGATGTAGAGTGGATAAAAATGGATGTAGAGTGGATAAAATGGATGAAGAGTTGATAAAATGGATGTAAAGTGGATAAAATGGATGTAGAGTTAATAAAATTGGATGTAGAGTGGATAAAAATGGATGTAGAGTGGATAAAAATGGATGTCGAGTGGATAAAATGGATGTAGAGTGGATAAAATGGATGTAGAGTGGATAAAAATGGATGTAGAGTGGATAAAATGGATGTAGAGTTGATAAAATGGATGTAAAGTGGATAAAATGGATGTAGAGTTAATAAAATTGGATGTAGAGTGGATAAAATGGATGTAGAGTTGATAAAAATGGATGTAGAGTGGATAAAAATGGATGTAGATTGGATAAAATAGATGTAGAGTTGATAAAATGGATGTAAAGTGGATAAAATGGATGTAGAGTTAATAAAATTGGATGTAGAGTGGATAAAATGGATGTAGAGTTGATAAAAATGGATGTAGAGTGGATAAAAATGGATGTAGATTGGATAAAATAGATGTAGAGTTGATAAAATGGATGTAAAGTGGATAAAATGGATGTAGAGTTAATAAAATTGGATGTAGAGTGGATAAAATGGATGTAGAGTTAATAAAAATGGATGTAGAGTGGATATAATGGATGTAGAGAGGATAAAATGGATGTGGAGTGGATAACAATGGATGTAGAGTGGATAAAATGGATGTAGAGTGGATAAAATGGATGTAGAGTTGATAAAATGGATGTAAAGTGGATAAAATGGATGTAGAGTTAATAAAATTGGATGTAGAGTGGATAAAATGGATGTAGAGTTAATAAAAATGGATGTAGAGTGGATAAAAATGGATGTAGATTGGATAAAATGGATGTAGAGTGGATAAAAATGGATGTAGAGTATATAAATTGGATGTAGATTATATAAAATGGATGTAGAGTGGATAAAAATGGATGTAGAGTGGATAAAAATGGATGTAGAGTGGATAAAATGGATGTAGAGTGGATAAAACGGATGCAGAGTGGATAAAAAGGATGTAGAGTGGATAAAATGGATGCAGAGTGGATAAAAACAGATGTAGTGTGGATAAAATGGATGTAGAGTGGATAACAATGGATGTAGAGTGGATAAAATGGATGTAGAGTGGATAAAAATGGATGTAGAGTGGATAAAATGGATGTAGAGTGAATAAAATGGATGTAGAGTGGATAAAATTGATGTAGAGTGTATAAAATGGATGTAGAGTGGATAAAAATGGATGTAGAGTGGATAAAAATGGATGTAGATTGGATAAAATGGATGTAGAGTGGATAAAAATGGATGTAGAGTGGATAAAATGGATGTAGAGTGGATAAAATGGTTGTAGAGTGGATAAAATGGATGTAGAGAGGATAAAATGGATGTAGAGTGGATAAAATGGATGTAGAGTTCATAAAAATGGATGTATAGTGGATAAAAATGGATGTAGATTGGATAAAATGGATGTAGAGTGGATAAAAATGGATGTAGAGTGGATAAAAATGGATGTAGAGTGGATAAAAATGGATGTAGAGTGGATAAAATGGATGTTGAGTGGATAAAATGGATGTAGAGTGGATAAAATGGATGTAGAGTCGATAAAATGGATGTAGAGTGGATAAAATGGATGTAGAGTGGATAAAATGGATGTAAAGTGGATAAAAATGGATGTAGAGTGGATAAAATGGATGTAGAGTGGATAAAATGGATGTAGAGTGGATAAAATGGATGTAGAGTGGATAAAAAAGGATGTAGAGTGGATAAAATGGATGTAGAATGAATAAAATGGATGTAAAGTGAATAAAAATGGATGTAGAGTGGATAAAATCGATGTAGAGAGGATAAAATGCATGTAGAGTGGATAAAATGGATGTAGAGTGGATAAAATGGTTGTAGAGTGGATAAAATGGATGTAGAGTGGATAAAATGGATGTAGAATGGATAAAATGGATGTAAAGTGGATAAAAATGGATGTCGAGTGGATAAAATGGATGTAGAGTGGATAAAAATAGATGTAGAGAGGATAAAATGGATGTAGAGTGGATAAAAATGGATGTAGAGTGGATAAAAATGGATGTAGAGTGGATAAAATGGATGTAGAGTGGATAAAAATGGATGTAGAGAGGATAAAATGGATGTAGAGTGGATAAAATGGATGTACAGTTAATAAAAATGGATGTAGAGTGGATAAAATGGTTGTAGAGTGGATAAAATGGATGTAGAGTTAATAAAAATGGATGTAGAGTGGATATAATGGATGTAGAGAGGATAAAATGGATGTGGAGTGGATAACAATGGATGTAGAGTGGATAAAATGGATGTAGAGTGGATAAAATGGATGTAGAGTTGATAAAATGGATGTAAAGTGTATAAAATGGATGTAGAGTTAATAAAATTGGATGTAGAGTGGATAAAATGGATGTAGAGTTGATAAAAATGGATGTAGAGTGGATAAAAATGGATGTAGATTGGATAAAATGGATGTAGAGTGGATAAAAATGGATGTAGAGTATATAAATTGGATGTAGAGTATATAAAATGGATGTAGAGTGGATAAAAATGGATGTCGAGTGGATAAAATGGATGTAGAGTGGATAAAAATGGATGTAGATTGGATAAAATGGATGTAGAGTTAATAAAAATGGATGTAGAGTGGATAAAATGGATGTAGAGTTGATAAAAATGGATGTAGAGTGGATAAAAATGGATGTAGATTGGATAAAATGGATGTAGAGTGGATAAAATGAATGTACAGTTAATAAAAATGGATGTAGAGTGGATAAAAATGGATGTAGAGTGGATAAAATGGATGTAGAGTTGATAAAATGGATGTAAAGTGGATAAAATGGATGTAGAGTTAATAAAATTGGATGTAGAGTGGATAAAATGGATGTAGAGTTGATAAAAATGGATGTAGAGTGGATAAAAATGGATGTAGATTGGATAAAATGGATGTAGAGTTGATAAAATGGATGTAAAGTGGATAAAATGGATGTAGAGTTAATAAAATTGGATGTAGAGTGGATAAAAATGGATGTAGAGTGGATAAAAATGGATGTCGAGTGGATAAAATGGATGTAGATTGGATAAAATGGATGTAGAGTGGATAAAAATGGATGTAGAGTGGATAAAATGGATGTAGAGTTGATAAAATGGATGTAAAGTGGATAAAATAGATGTAGAGTTAATAAAATTGGATGTAGAGTGGATAAAATGGATGTAGAGTTGATAAAATGGATGTAAAGTGGATAAAATGGATGTAGAGTTAATAAAATTGGATGTAGAGTGGATAAAATGGATGTAGAGTTGATAAAAATGGATGTAGAGTGGATAAAAATGGATGTAGATTGGATAAAATGGATGTAGAGTTAATAAAATTGGATGTAGAGTGGATAAAATGGATGTAGAGTTAATAAAAATGGATGTAGAGTGGATATAATGGATGTAGAGAGGATAAAATGGATGTGGAGTGGATAACAATGGATGTAGAGTGGATAAAATGGATGTAGAGTGGATAAAATGGATGTAGAGTTGATAAAATGGATGTACAGTGGATAAAATGGATGTAGAGTTAATAAAATTGGATGTAGAGTGGATAAAATGGATGTAGAGTTGATAAAAATGGATGTAGAGTGGATAAAAATGGATGTAGATTGGATAAAATGGATGTAGAGTGGATAAAAATGGATGTAGAGTATATAAATTGGATGTAGATTATATAAAATGGATGTAGAGTGGATAAAAATGGATGTAGAGTGGATAAAAATGGATGTAGAGTGGATAAAATGGATGTAGAGTGGATAAAACGGATGCAGAGTGGATAAAAAGGATGTAGAGTGGATAAAATGGATGCAGAGTGGATAAAAACAGATGTAGTGTGGATAAAATGGATGTAGAGTGGATAACAATGGATGTAGAGTGGATAAAATGGATGTAGAGTGGATAAAAATGGATGTAGAGTGGATAAAATGGATGTAGAGTGAATAAAATGGATGTAGAGTGGATAAAATTGATGTAGAGTGTATAAAATGGATGTAGAGTGGATAAAAATGGATGTAGAGTGGATAAAAATGGATGTAGATTGGATAAAATGGATGTAGAGTGGATAAAAATGGATGTAGAGTGGATAAAATGGATGTAGAGTGGATAAAATGGTTGTAGAGTGGATAAAATGGATGTAGAGAGGATAAAATGGATGTAGAGTGGATAAAATGGATGTAGAGTTCATAAAAATGGATGTATAGTGGATAAAAATGGATGTAGATTGGATAAAATGGATGTAGAGTGGATAAAAATGGATGTAGAGTGGATAAAAATGGATGTAGAGTGGATAAAAATGGATGTAGAGTGGATAAAATGGATGTTGAGTGGATAAAATGGATGTAGAGTGGATAAAATGGATGTAGAGTGGATAAAATGGATGTAGAGTGGATAAAATGGATGTAGAGTGGATAAAATGGATGTAAAGTGGATAAAAATGGATGTAGAGTGGATAAAATGGATGTAGAGTGGATAAAATGGATGTAGAGTGGATAAAATGGATGTAGAGTGGATAAAAAAGGATGTAGAGTGGATAAAATGGATGTAGAGTGAATAAAATGGATGTAAAGTGAATAAAAATGGATGTAGAGTGGATAAAATCGATGTAGAGAGGATAAAATGCATGTAGAGTGGATAAAATGGATGTAGAGTGGATAAAATGGTTGTAGAGTGGATAAAATGGATGTAGAGTGGATAAAATGGATGTAGAATGGATAAAATGGATGTAAAGTGGATAAAAATGGATGTCGAGTGGATAAAATGGATGTAGAGTGGATAAAAATAGATGTAGAGAGGATAAAATGGATGTAGAGTGGATAAAAATGGATGTAGAGTGGATAAAAATGGATGTAGAGTGGATAAAATGGATGTAGAGTGGATAAAAATGGATGTAGAGTGGATAAAATGGATGTAGAGTGGATAAAATGGATGTACAGTTAATAAAAATGGATGTAGAGTGGATATAATGGATGTAGAGAGGATAAAATGGATGTGGAGTGGATAACCATGGATGTAGAGTGGATAAAATGGATGTAGAGTTGATAAAAATGGATGTAGAGTGGAAATAATGGATGTAGAGTGGATAAAATGGTTGTAGAGTGGATAAAATGGATGTAGAGTTGATAAAAATGGATGTAGAGTGGATAAAATGGTTGTAGAGTGGATAAAATGGATGTAGAGTTAATAAAAATGGATGTAGAGTGGATATAATGGATGTAGAGAGGATAAAATGGATGTGGAGTGGATAACAATGGATGTAGAGTGGATAAAATGGATGTAGAGTGGATAAAATGGATGTAGAGTTGATAAAATGGATGTAAAGTGTATAAAATGGATGTAGAGTTAATAAAATTGGATGTAGAGTGGATAAAATGGATGTAGAGTTGATAAAAATGGATGTAGAGTGGATAAAAATGGATGTAGATTGGATAAAATGGATGTAGAGTGGATAAAAATGGATGTAGAGTATATAAATTGGATGTAGAGTATATAAAATGGATGTAGAGTGGATAAAAATGGATGTCGAGTGGATAAAATGGATGTAGAGTGGATAAAAATGGATGTAGATTGGATAAAATGGATGTAGAGTTAATAAAAATGGATGTAGAGTGGATAAAATGGATGTAGAGTTGATAAAAATGGATGTAGAGTGGATAAAAATGGATGTAGATTGGATAAAATGGATGTAGAGTGGATAAAATGGATGTACAGTTAATAAAAATGGATGTAGAGTGGATAAAAATGGATGTAGAGTGGATAAAATGGATGTAGAGTTGATAAAATGGATGTAAAGTGGATAAAATGGATGTAGAGTTAATAAAATTGGATGTAGAGTGGATAAAATGGATGTAGAGTTGATAAAAATGGATGTAGAGTGGATAAAAATGGATGTAGATTGGATAAAATGGATGTAGAGTTGATAAAATGGATGTAAAGTGGATAAAATGGATGTAGAGTTAATAAAATTGGATGTAGAGTGGATAAAAATGGATGTAGAGTGGATAAAAATGGATGTCGAGTGGATAAAATGGATGTAGATTGGATAAAATGGATGTAGAGTGGATAAAAATGGATGTAGAGTGGATAAAATGGATGTAGAGTTGATAAAATGGATGTAAAGTGGATAAAATAGATGTAGAGTTAATAAAATTGGATGTAGAGTGGATAAAATGGATGTAGAGTTGATAAAATGGATGTAAAGTGGATAAAATGGATGTAGAGTTAATAAAATTGGATGTAGAGTGGATAAAATGGATGTAGAGTTGATAAAAATGGATGTAGAGTGGATAAAAATGGATGTAGATTGGATAAAATGGATGTAGAGTGGATAAAAATGGATGTAGAGTATATAAATTGGATGTAGATTATATAAAATGGATGTAGAGTGGATAAAAATGGATGTAGAGTGGATAAAAATGGATGTAGAGTGGATAAAATGGATGTAGAGTGGATAAAACGGATGTAGAGTGGATAAAAAGGATGTAGAGTGGATAAAATGGATGCAGAGTGGATAAAAACAGATGTAGTGTGGATAAAATGGATGTAGAGTGGATAACAATGGATGTAGAGTGGATAAAATGGATGTAGAGTGGATAAAAATGGATGTAGAGTGGATAAAATGGATGTAGAGTGAATAAAATGGATGTAGAGTGGATAAAATTGATGTAGAGTGTATAAAATGGATGTAGAGTGGATAAAAATGGATGTGGAGTGGATAAAAATGGATGTAGAGTGGATAAAAATGGATGTAGAGTGGATAAAAATGGATGTAGAGTGGATAAAAATGGATGTAGAGTGGATAAAATGGATGTTGAGTGGATAAAATGGATGTAGAGTGGATAAAATGGATGTAGAGTCGATAAAATGGATGTAGAGTGGATAAAATGGATGTAGAGTGGATAAAATGGATGTAAAGTGGATAAAATGGATGTAGAGTGGATAAAAATGGATGTAGAGTGGATAAAAATGGATGTAGAGTGGATAAAAATGGATGTAGAGAGGATAAAATGCATGTAGAGTGGATAAAATGGATGTAGAGTGGATAAAATGGTTGTAGAGTGGATAAAATGGATGTAGAGTGGATAAAATGGATGTAGAATGGATAAAATGGATGTAAAGTGGATAAAAATGGATGTCGAGTGGATAAAATGGATGTAGAGTGGATAAAAATAGATGTAGAGAGGATAAAATGGATGTAGAGTGGATAAAAATGGATGTAGAGTGGATAAAAATGGATGTAGAGTGGATAAAATGGATGTAGAGTGGATAAAAATGGATGTAGAGAGGATAAAATGGATGTAGAGTGGATAAAATGGATGTACAGTTAATAAAAATGGATGTAGAGTGGATATAATGGATGTAGAGAGGATAAAATGGATGTGGAGTGGATAACCATGGATGTAGAGTGGATAAAATGGATGTAGAGTTGATAAAAATGGATGTAGAGTGGAAATAATGGATGTAGAGTGGATAAAATGGTTGTAGAGTGGATAAAATGGATGTAGAGTTGATAAAAATGGATGTAGAGTGGATAAAATGGTTGTAGAGTGGATAAAATGGATGTAGAGTTAATAAAAATGGATGTAGAGTGGATATAATGGATGTAGAGAGGATAAAATGGATGTGGAGTGGATAACAATGGATGTAGAGTGGATAAAATGGATGTTGAGTGGATAAAATGGATGTAGAGTGGATAAAATGGATGTAGAGTCGATAAAATGGATGTAGAGTGGATAAAATGGATGTAGAGTGGATAAAATGGATGTAAAGTGGATAAAAATGGATGTAGAGTGGATAAAATGGATGTAGAGTGGATAAAATGGATGTAGAGTGGATAAAATGGATGTAGAGTGGATAAAAAAGGATGTAGAGTGGATAAAATGGATGTAGAATGAATAAAATGGATGTAAAGTGAATAAAAATGGATGTAGAGTGGATAAAATGGATGTAGAGAGGATAAAATGCATGCAGAGTGGATAAAATGGATGTAGAGTGGATAAAATGGTTGTAGAGTGGATAAAATGGATGTAGAGTGGATAAAATGGATGTAGAATGGATAAAATGGATGTAAAGTGGATAAAAATGGATGTCGAGTGGATAAAATGGATGTAGAGTGGATAAAAATAGATGTAGAGAGGATAAAATGGATGTAGAGTGGATAAAAATGGATGTAGAGTGGATAAAAATGGATGTAGAGTGGATAAAATGGATGTAGAGTGGATAAAAATGGATGTAGAGAGGATAAAATGGATGTAGAGTGGATAAAATGGATGTACAGTTAATAAAAATGGATGTAGAGTGGATATAATGGATGTAGAGAGGATAAAATGGATGTGGAGTGGATAACCATGGATGTAGAGTGGATAAAATGGATGTAGAGTTGATAAAAATGGATGTAGAGTGGAAATAATGGATGTAGAGTGGATAAAATGGTTGTAGAGTGGATAAAATGGATGTAGAGTTGATAAAAATGGATGTAGAGTGGATAAAATGGTTGTAGAGTGGATAAAATGGATGTAGAGTTAATAAAAATGGATGTAGAGTGGATATAATGGATGTAGAGAGGATAAAATGGATGTGGAGTGGATAACAATGGATGTAGAGTGGATAAAATGGATGTAGAGTGGATAAAATGGATGTAGAGTTGATAAAATGGATGTAAAGTGGATAAAATGGATGTAGAGTTAATAAAATTGGATGTAGAGTGGATAAAATGGATGTAGAGTTGATAAAAATGGATGTAGAGTGGATAAAAATGGATGTAGATTGGATAAAATGGATGTAGAGTGGATAAAAATGGATGTAGAGTATATAAATTGGATGTAGAGTATATAAAATGGATGTAGAGTGGATAAAAATGGATGTCGAGTGGATAAAATGGATGTAGAGTGGATAAAAATGGATGTAGATTGGATAAAATGGATGTAGAGTTAATAAAAATGGATGTAGAGTGGATAAAATGGATGTAGAGTTGATAAAAATGGATGTAGAGTGGATAAAAATGGATGTAGATTGGATAAAATGGATGTAGAGTGGATAAAATGAATGTACAGTTAATAAAAATGGATGTAGAGTGGATAAAAATGGATGTAGAGTGGATAAAATGGATGTAGAGTTGATAAAATGGATGTAAAGTGGATAAAATGGATGTAGAGTTAATAAAATTGGATGTAGAGTGGATAAAATGGATGTAGAGTTGATAAAAATGGATGTAGAGTGGATAAAAATGGATGTAGATTGGATAAAATGGATGTAGAGTTGATAAAATGGATGTAAAGTGGATAAAAATGGATGTAGAGTGGATAAAAATGGATGTAGAGTGGATAAAAATGGATGTAGAGTGGATAAAATGGATGTTGAGTGGATAAAATGGATGTAGAGTGGATAAAATGGATGTAGAGTCGATAAAATGGATGTAGAGTGGATAAAATGGATGTAGAGTGGATAAAATGGATGTAAAGTGGATAAAATGGATGTAGAGTGGATAAAAATGGATGTAGAGTGGATAAAATGGATGTTGAGTGGATAAAATGGATGTAGAGTGGATAAAATGGATGTAGAGTCGATAAAATGGATGTAGAGTGGATAAAATGGATGTAGAGTGGATAAAATGGATGTAAAGTGGATAAAAATGGATGTAGAGTGGATAAAATGGATGTAGAGTGGATAAAATGGATGTAGAGTGGATAAAATGGATGTAGAGTGGATAAAAAAGGATGTAGAGTGGATAAAATGGATGTAGAATGAATAAAATGGATGTAAAGTGAATAAAAATGGATGTAGAGTGGATAAAATGGATGTAGAGAGGATAAAATGCATGTAGAGTGGATAAAATGGATGTAGAGTGGATAAAATGGTTGTAGAGTGGATAAAATGGATGTAGAGTGGATAAAATGGATGTAGAGTGGATAAAAATGGATGTAGAGTATATAAATTGGATGTAGAGTATATAAAATGGATGTAGAGTGGATAAAAATGGATGTCGAGTGGATAAAATGGATGTAGAGTGGATAAAAATGGATGTAGATTGGATAAAATGGATGTAGAGTTAATAAAAATGGATGTAGAGTGGATAAAATGGATGTAGAGTTGATAAAAATGGATGTAGAGTGGATAAAAATGGATGTAGATTGGATAAAATGGATGTAGAGTGGATAAAATGAATGTACAGTTAATAAAAATGGATGTAGAGTGGATAAAAATGGATGTAGAGTGGATAAAATGGATGTAGAGTTGATAAAATGGATGTAAAGTGGATAAAATGGATGTAGAGTTAATAAAATTGGATGTAGAGTGGATAAAATGGATGTAGAGTTGATAAAAATGGATGTAGAGTGGATAAAAATGGATGTAGATTGGATAAAATGGATGTAGAGTTGATAAAATGGATGTAAAATGGATAAAAATGGATGTAGAGTGGATAAAAATGGATGTAGAGTGGATAAAAATGGATGTAGAGTGGATAAAATGGATGTTGAGTGGATAAAATGGATGTAGAGTGGATAAAATGGATGTAGAGTCGATAAAATGGATGTAGAGTGGATAAAATGGATGTAGAGTGGATAAAATGGATGTAAAGTGGATAAAATGGATGTAAAGTGGATAAAAATGGATGTCGAGTGGATAAAATGGATGTAGAGTGGATAAAAATAGATGTAGAGAGGATAAAATGGATGTAGAGTGGATAAAAATGGATGTAGAGTGGATAAAAATGGATGTAGAGTGGATAAAATGGATGTAGAGTGGATAAAAATGGATGTAGAGAGGATAAAATGGATGTAGAGTGGATAAAATGGATGTACAGTTAATAAAAATGGATGTAGAGTGGATATAATGGATGTAGAGAGGATAAAATGGATGTGGAGTGGATAACCATGGATGTAGAGTGGATAAAATGGATGTAGAGTTGATAAAAATGGATGTAGAGTGGAAATAATGGATGTAGAGTGGATAAAATGGTTGTAGAGTGGATAAAATGGATGTAGAGTTGATAAAAATGGATGTAGAGTGGATAAAATGGTTGTAGAGTGGATAAAATGGATGTAGAGTTAATAAAAATGGATGTAGAGTGGATATAATGGATGTAGAGAGGATAAAATGGATGTGGAGTGGATAACAATGGATGTAGAGTGGATAAAATGGATGTAGAGTGGATAAAATGGATGTAGAGTTGATAAAATGGATGTAAAGTGGATAAAATGGATGTAGAGTTAATAAAATTGGATGTAGAGTGGATAAAATGGATGTAGAGTTGATAAAAATGGATGTAGAGTGGATAAAAATGGATGTAGATTGGATAAAATGGATGTAGAGTGGATAAAAATGGATGTAGAGTATATAAATTGGATGTAGAGTATATAAAATGGATGTAGAGTGGATAAAAATGGATGTCGAGTGGATAAAATGGATGTAGAGTGGATAAAAATGGATGTAGATTGGATAAAATGGATGTAGAGTTAATAAAAATGGATGTAGAGTGGATAAAATGGATGTAGAGTTGATAAAAATGGATGTAGAGTGGATAAAAATGGATGTAGATTGGATAAAATGGATGTAGAGTGGATAAAATGAATGTACAGTTAATAAAAATGGATGTAGAGTGGATAAAAATGGATGTAGAGTGGATAAAATGGATGTAGAGTTGATAAAATGGATGTAAAGTGGATAAAATGGATGTAGAGTTAATAAAATTGGATGTAGAGTGGATAAAATGGATGTAGAGTTGATAAAAATGGATGTAGAGTGGATAAAAATGAATGTAGATTGGATAAAATGGATGTAGAGTTGATAAAATGGATGTAAAGTGGATAAAATGGATGTAGAGTTAATAAAATTGGATGTAGAGTGGATAAAAATGGATGTAGAGTGGATAAAAATGGATGTCGAGTGGATAAAATGGATGTAGAGTGGATAAAATGGATGTAGAGTGGATAAAAATGGATGTAGAGTGGATAAAATGGATGTAGAGTTGATAAAATGGATGTAAAGTGGATAAAATAGATGTAGAGTTAATAAAATTGGATGTAGAGTGGATAAAATGGATGTAGAGTTGATAAAATGGATGTAAAGTGGATAAAATGGATGTAGAGTTAATAAAATTGGATGTAGAGTGGATAAAATGGATGTAGAGTTGATAAAAATGGATGTAGAGTGGATAAAAATGGATGTAGATTGGATAAAATGGATGTAGAGTGGATAAAAATGGATGTAGAGTATATAAATTGGATGTAGATTATATAAAATGGATGTAGAGTGGATAAAAATGGATGTAGAGTGGATAAAAATGGATGTAGAGTGGATAAAATGGATGTAGAGTGGATAAAACGGATGTAGAGTGGATAAAAAGGATGTAGAGTGGATAAAATGGATGCAGAGTGGATAAAAACAGATGTAGTGTGGATAAAATGGATGTAGAGTGGATAACAATGGATGTAGAGTGGATAAAATGGATGTAGAGTGGATAAAAATGGATGTAGAGTGGATAAAATGGATGTAGAGTGAATAAAATGGATGTAGAGTGGATAAAATTGATGTAGAGTGTATAAAATGGATGTAGAGTGGATAAAAATGGATGTAGAGTGGATAAAAATGGATGTAGATTGGATAAAATGGATGTAGAGTGGATAAAAATGGATGTAGAGTGGATAAAATGGATGTAGAGTGGATAAAATGGTTGTAGAGTGGATAAAATGGATGTAGAGTGGATAAAATGGATGTAGAATGGATAAAATGGATGTAAAGTGGATAAAAATGGATGTCGAGTAGATAAAATGGATGTAGAGTGGATAAAAATAGATGTAGAGAGGATAAAATGGATGTAGAGTGGATAAAAATGGATGTAGAGTGGATAAAAATGGATGTAGAGTGGATAAAATGGATGTAGAGTGGATAAAAATGGATGTAGAGAGGATAAAATGGATGTAGAGTGGATAAAATGGATGTAGAGTTCATAAAAATGGATGTAGAGTGGATAAAAATGGATGTAGATTGGATAAAATGGATGTAGAGTGGATAAAAATGGATGTAGAGTGGATAAAAATGGATGTAGAGTGGATAAAAATGGATGTAGAGTGGATAAAATGGATGTTGAGTGGATAAAATGGATGTAGAGTGGATAAAATGGATGTAGAGTCGATAAAATGGATGTAGAGTGGATAAAATGGATGTAGAGTGGATAAAATGGATGTAAAGTGGATAAAAATGGATGTAGAGTGGATAAAATGGATGTAGAGTGGATAAAATGGATGTAGAGTGGATAAAATGGATGTAGACTGGATAAAAAAGGATGTAGAGTGGATAAAATGGATGTAGAATGAATAAAATGGATGTAAAGTGAATAAAAATGGATGTAGAGTGGATAAAATGGATGTAGAGAGGATAAAATGCATGTAGAGTGGATAAAATGGATGTAGAGTGGATAAAATGGTTGTAGAGTGGATAAAATGGATGTAGAGTGGATAAAATGGATGTAGAATGGATAAAATGGATGTAAAGTGGATAAAAATGGATGTCGAGTGGATAAAATGGATGTAGAGTGGATAAAAATAGATGTAGAGAGGATAAAATGGATGTAGAGTGGATAAAAATGGATGTAGATTGGATAACATAGATGTAGAGTTGATAAAATGGATGTAGAGTGGATAAAATGGATGTAGAGTGGATAAAATGGTTGTAGAGTGGATAAAATGGATGTAGAGTGGATAAAATGGATGTAGAATGGATAAAATGGATGTAGAGAGGATAAAATGGATGTGGAGTGGATAACAATGGATGTAGAGTGGATAAAATGGATGTAGAGTGGATAAAATGGATGTAGAGTTGATAAAATGGATGTAAAGTGGATAAAATGGATGTAGAGTTAATAAAATTGGATGTAGAGTGGATAAAATGGATGTAGAGTTAATAAAAATGGATGTAGAGTGGATATAATGGATGTAAAGTGGATCAAATGGATGTAGAGTTAATAAAATTGGATGTAGAGTGGATAAAATGGATGTAGAGTGGATAAAAATGGATGTAGAGTGGATAAAATGGATGTAGAGTTGATAAAATGGATGTAAAGTGGATAAAATGGATGTAGAGTTAATAAAATTGGATGTAGAGTGGATAAAATGGATGTAGAGTTGATAAAAATGGATGTAGAGTGGATAAAAATGGATGTAGATTGGATAAAATGGATGTAGAGTTGATAAAATGGATGTAAACTGGATAAAATGGATGTAGAGTTAATAAAATTGGATGTAGAGTGGATAAAAATGGATGTAGAGTGGATAAAAATGGATGTCGAGTGGATAAAATGGATGTAGAGTTGATAAAATGGATGTAGAGTGGATAAAATGGATGTAGAGTGGATAATATGGTTGTAGAGTGGATAAAATGGATGTAGAGTGGATAAAATGGATGTAGAATGGATAAAATGGATGTAGAGAGGATAAAATGGATGTGGAGTGGATAACAATGGATGTAGAGTGGATAAAATGGATGTAGAGTGGATAAAATGGATGTAGAGTTGATAAAATGGATGTAAAGTGGATAAAATGGATGTAGAGTTAATAAAATTGGATGTAGAGTGGATAAAATGGATGTAGAGTTAATAAAAATGGATGTAGAGTGGATATAATGGATGTAAAGTGGATAAAATGGATGTAGAGTTAATAAAATTGGATGTAGAGTGGATAAAATGGATGTAGAGTTAATAAAAATGGATGTAGAGTGGATATAATGGATGTAGAGAGGATAAAATGGATGTGGAGTGGATAACAATGGATGTAGAGTGAATAAAATGGATGTAGAGTGGATAAAATGGATGTAGAGTTGATAAAATGGATGTAAAGTGGATAAAATGGATGTAGAGTTAATAAAATTGGATGTAGAGTGGATAAAATGGATGTAGAGTTGATAAAAATGGATGTAGAGTGGATAAAAATGGATGTAGATTGGATAAAATGGATGTAGAGTGGATAAAAATGGATGTAGAGTATATAAATTGGATGTAGATTATATAAAATGGATGTAGAGTGGATAAAAATGGATGTAGAGTGGATAAAAATGGATGTAGAGTGGATAAAATGGATGTAGAGTGGATAAAACGGATGTAGAGTGGATAAAAAGGATGTAGAGTGGATAAAATGGATGCAGAGTGGATAAAAACAGATGTAGTGTGGATAAAATGGATGTAGAGTGGATAACAATGGATGTAGAGTGGATAAAATGGATGTAGAGTGGATAAAAATGGATGTAGAGTGGATAAAATGGATGTAGAGTGAATAAAATGGATGTAGAGTGGATAAAATTGATGTAGAGTGTATAAAATGGATGTAGAGTGGATAAAAATGGATGTAGAGTGGATAAAAATGGATGTAGATTGGATAAAATGGATGTAGAGTGGATAAAAATGGATGTAGAGTGGATAAAATGGATGTAGAGTGGATAAAATGGTTGTAGAGTGGATAAAATGGATGTAGAGAGGATAAAATGGATGTAGAATGGATAAAATGGATGTAAAGTGGATAAAAATGGATGTCGAGTGGATAAAATGGATGTAGAGTGGATAAAAATAGATGTAGAGAGGATAAAATGGATGTAGAGTGGATAAAAATGGATGTAGATTGGATAACATAGATGTAGAGTTGATAAAATGGATGTAGAGTGGATAAAATGGATGTAGAGTGGATAAAATGGTTGTAGAGTGGATAAAATGGATGTAGAGTGGATAAAATGGATGTAGAGTGGATAAAATGGATGTAAAGTGGATAAAAATGGATGTAGAGTGGATAAAATGGATGTAGAGTGGATAAAATGGATGTAGAGTGGATAAAATGGATGTAGAGTGGATAAAAAAGGATGTAGAGTGGATAAAATGGATGTAGAATGAATAAAATGGATGTAAAGTGAATAAAAATGGATGTAGAGTGGATAAAATGGATGTAGAGAGGATAAAATGCATGTAGAGTGGATAAAATGGATGTAGAGTGGATAAAATGGTTGTAGAGTGGATAAAATGGATGTAGAGTGGATAAAATGGATGTAGAATGGATAAAATGGATGTAAAGTGGATAAAAATGGATGTCGAGTGGATAAAATGGATGTAGAGTGGATAAAAATAGATGTAGAGAGGATAAAATGGATGTAGAGTGGATAAAAATGGATGTAGAGTGGATAAAAATGGATGTAGAGTGGATAAAATGGATGTAGAGTGGATAAAAATGGATGTAGAGAGGATAAAATGGATGTAGAGTGGATAAAATGGATGTACAGTTAATAAAAATGGATGTAGAGTGGATATAATGGATGTAGAGAGGATAAAATGGATGTGGAGTGGATAACCATGGATGTAGAGTGGATAAAATGGATGTAGAGTTGATAAAAATGGATGTAGAGTGGAAATAATGGATGTAGAGTGGATAAAATGGTTGTAGAGTGGATAAAATGGATGTAGAGTTGATAAAAATGGATGTAGAGTGGATAAAATGGTTGTAGAGTGGATAAAATGGATGTAGAGTTAATAAAAATGGATGTAGAGTGGATATAATGGATGTAGAGAGGATAAAATGGATGTGGAGTGGATAACAATGGATGTAGAGTGGATAAAATGGATGTAGAGTTGATAAAATGGATGTAGAGTTGATAAAATGGATGTAAAGTGGATAAAATGGATGTAGAGTTAATAAAATTGGATGTAGAGTGGATAAAATGGATGTAGAGTTGATAAAAATGGATGTAGAGTGGATAAAAATGGATGTAGATTGGATAAAATGGATGTAGAGTGGATAAAAATGGATGTAGAGTATATAAATTGGATGTAGAGTATATAAAATGGATGTAGAGTGGATAAAAATGGATGTCGAGTGGATAAAATGGATGTAGAGTGGATAAAAATGGATGTAGATTGGATAAAATGGATGTAGAGTTAATAAAAATGGATGTAGAGTGGATAAAATGGATGTAGAGTTGATAAAAATGGATGTAGAGTGGATAAAAATGGATGTAGATTGGATAAAATGGATGTAGAGTGGATAAAATGAATGTACAGTTAATAAAAATGGATGTAGAGTGGATAAAAATGGATGTAGAGTGGATAAAATGGATGTAGAGTTGATAAAATGGATGTAAAGTGGATAAAATGGATGTAGAGTTAATAAAATTGGATGTAGAGTGGATAAAATGGAT
Organism: Pemphredon lugubris; assembly: GCA_933228935.1. NCBI lineage: Eukaryota > Metazoa > Arthropoda > Insecta > Hymenoptera > Crabronidae > Pemphredon > Pemphredon lugubris. Next base: position 51,062,070 of record OW121816.1, read on the forward strand.
GTAGAGTTGATAAAAATGGATGTAGAGTGGATAAAAATGGATGTAGATTGGATAAAATGGATGTAGAGTTGATAAAATGGATGTAAAGTGGATAAAATGGATGTAGAGTTAATAAAATTGGATGTAGAGTGGATAAAAATGGATGTAGAGTGGATAAAAATGGATGTCGAGTGGATAAAATGGATGTAGAGTGGATAAAATGGATGTAGAGTGGATAAAAATGGATGTAGAGTGGATAAAATGGATGTAGAGTTGATAAAATGGATGTAAAGTGGATAAAATGGATGTAGAGTTAATAAAATTGGATGTAGAGTGGATAAAATGGATGTAGAGTTGATAAAATGGATGTAAAGTGGATAAAATGGATGTAGAGTTAATAAAATTGGATGTAGAGTGGATAAAATGGATGTAGAGTTGATAAAAATGGATGTAGAGTGGATAAAAATGGATGTAGATTGGATAAAATGGATGTAGAGTGGATAAAAATGGATGTAGAGTATATAAATTGGATGTAGATTATATAAAATGGATGTAGAGTGGATAAAAATGGATGTAGAGTGGATAAAAATGGATGTAGAGTGGATAAAATGGATGTAGAGTGGATAAAACGGATGTAGAGTGGATAAAAAGGATGTAGAGTGGATAAAATGGATGCAGAGTGGATAAAAACAGATGTAGTGTGGATAAAATGGATGTAGAGTGGATAACAATGGATGTAGAGTGGATAAAATGGATGTAGAGTGGATAAAAATGGATGTAGAGTGGATAAAATGGATGTAGAGTGAATAAAATGGATGTAGAGTGGATAAAATTGATGTAGAGTGTATAAAATGGATGTAGAGTGGATAAAAATGGATGTAGAGTGGATAAAAATGGATGTAGATTGGATAAAATGGATGTAGAGTGGATAAAAATGGATGTAGAGTGGATAAAATGGTTGTAGAGTGGATAAAATGGATGTAGAGAGGATAAAATGGATGTAGAATGGATAAAATGGATGTAAAGTGGATAAAAATGGATGTCGAGTGGATAAAATGGATGTAGAGTGGATAAAAATAGATGTAGAGAGGATAAAATGGATGTAGAGTGGATAAAAATGGATGTAGATTGGATAACATAGATGTAGAGTTGATAAAATGGATGTAGAGTGGATAAAATGGATGTAGAGTGGATAAAATGGTTGTAGAGTGGATAAAATGGATGTAGAGTGGATAAAATGGATGTAGAGTGGATAAAATGGATGTAAAGTGGATAAAAATGGATGTAGAGTGGATAAAATGGATGTAGAGTGGATAAAATGGATGTAGAGTGGATAAAATGGATGTAGAGTGGATAAAAAAGGATGTAGAGTGGATAAAATGGATGTAGAATGAATAAAATGGATGTAAAGTGAACAAAAATGGATGTAGAGTGGATAAAATGGATGTAGAGAGGATAAAATGCATGTAGAGTGGATAAAATGGATGTAGAGTGGATAAAATGGTTGTAGAGTGGATAAAATGGATGTAGAGTGGATAAAATGGATGTAGAATGGATAAAATGGATGTAAAGTGGATAAAAATGGATGTCGAGTGGATAAAATGGATGTAGAGTGGATAAAAATAGATGTAGAGAGGATAAAATGGATGTAGAGTGGATAAAAATGGATGTAGAGTGGATAAAAATGGATGTAGAGTGGATAAAATGGATGTAGAGTGGATAAAAATGGATGTAGAGAGGATAAAATGGATGTAGAGTGGATAAAATGGATGTACAGTTAATAAAAATGGATGTAGAGTGGATATAATGGATGTAGAGAGGATAAAATGGATGTGGAGTGGATAACCATGGATGTAGAGTGGATAAAATGGATGTAGAGTTGATAAAAATGGATGTAGAGTGGAAATAATGGATGTAGAGTGGATAAAATGGTTGTAGAGTGGATAAAATGGATGTAGAGTTGATAAAAATGGATGTAGAGTGGATAAAATGGTTGTAGAGTGGATAAAATGGATGTAGAGTTAATAAAAATGGATGTAGAGTGGATATAATGGATGTAGAGAGGATAAAATGGATGTGGAGTGGATAACAATGGATGTAGAGTGGATAAAATGGATGTAGAGTGGATAAAATGGATGTAGAGTTGATAAAATGGATGTAAAGTGGATAAAATGGATGTAGAGTTAATAAAATTGGATGTAGAGTGGATAAAATGGATGTAGAGTTGATAAAAATGGATGTAGAGTGGATAAAAATGGATGTAGATTGGATAAAATGGATGTAGAGTGGATAAAAATGGATGTAGAGTATATAAATTGGATGTAGAGTATATAAAATGGATGTAGAGTGGATAAAAATGGATGTCGAGTGGATAAAATGGATGTAGAGTGGATAAAAATGGATGTAGATTGGATAAAATGGATGTAGAGTTAATAAAAATGGATGTAGAGTGGATAAAATGGATGTAGAGTTGATAAAAATGGATGTAGAGTGGATAAAAATGGATGTAGATTGGATAAAATGGATGTAGAGTGGATAAAATGAATGTACAGTTAATAAAAATGGATGTAGAGTGGATAAAAATGGATGTAGAGTGGATAAAATGGATGTAGAGTTGATAAAATGGATGTAAAGTGGATAAAATGGATGTAGAGTTAATAAAATTGGATGTAGAGTGGATAAAATGGATGTAGAGTTAATAAAAATGGATGTAGAGTGGATAAAAATGGATGTAGATTGGATAAAATGGATGTAGAGTTGATAAAATGGATGTAAAGTGGATAAAATGGATGTAGAGTTAATAAAATTGGATGTAGAGTGGATAAAAATGGATGTAGAGTGGATAAAAATGGATGTCGAGTGGATAAAATGGATGTAGAGTGGATAAAATGGATGTAGAGTGGATAAAAATGGATGTAGAGTGGATAAAATGGATGTAGAGTTGATAAAATGGATGTAAAGTGGATAAAATGGATGTAGAGTTAATAAAATTGGATGTAGAGTGGATAAAATGGATGTAGAGTTGATAAAATGGATGTAAAGTGGATAAAATGGATGTAGAGTTAATAAAATTGGATGTAGAGTGGATAAAATGGATGTAGAGTTGATAAAAATGGATGTAGAGTGGATAAAAATGGATGTAGATTGGATAAAATGGATGTAGAGTGGATAAAAATGGATGTAGAGTATATAAATTGGATGTAGATTATATAAAATGGATGTAGAGTGGATAAAAATGGATGTAGAGTGGATAAAAATGGATGTAGAGTGGATAAAATGGATGTAGAGTGGATAAAACGGATGTAGAGTGGATAAAAATGGATGTAGAGTGGATAAAATGGATGCAGAGTGGATAAAAACAGATGTAGTGTGGATAAAATGGATGTAGAGTGGATAACAATGGATGTAGAGTGGATAAAATGGATGTAGAGTGGATAAAAATGGATGTAGAGTGGATAAAATGGATGTAGAGTGAATAAAATGGATGTAGAGTGGATAAAATTGATGTAGAGTGTATAAAATGGATGTAGAGTGGATAAAAATGGATGTAGAGTGGATAAAAATGGATGTAGATTGGATAAAATGGATGTAGAGTGGATAAAAATGGATGTAGAGTGGATAAAATGGATGTAGAGTGGATAAAATGGTTGTAGAGTGGATAAAATGGATGTAGAGTGGATAAAATGGATGTAGAATGGATAAAATGGATGTAAAGTGGATAAAAATGGATGTCGAGTGGATAAAATGGATGTAGAGTGGATAAAAATAGATGTAGAGAGGATAAAATGGATGTAGAGTGGATAAAAATGGATGTAGAGTGGATAAAAATGGATGTAGAGTGGATAAAATGGATGTAGAGTGGATAAAAATGGATGTAGAGAGGATAAAATGGATGTAGAGTGGATAAAATGGATGTAGAGTTCATAAAAATGGATGTAGAGTAGATAAAAATGGATGTAGATTGGATAAAATGGATGTAGAGTGGATAAAAATGGATGTAGAGTGGATAAAAATGGATGTAGAGTGGATAAAAATGGATGTAGAGTGGATAAAATGGATGTTGAGTGGATAAAATGGATGTAGAGTGGATAAAATGGATGTAGAGTCGATAAAATGGATGTAGAGTGGATAAAATGGATGTAGAGTGGATAAAATGGATGTAAAGTGGATAAAAATGGATGTAGAGTGGATAAAATGGATGTAGAGTGGATAAAATGGATGTAGAGTGGATAAAATGGATGTAGACTGGATAAAAAAGGATGTAGAGTGGATAAAATGGATGTAGAATGAATAAAATGGATGTAAAGTGAATAAAAATGGATGTAGAGTGGATAAAATGGATGTAGAGAGGATAAAATGCATGTAGAGTGGATAAAATGGATGTAGAGTGGATAAAATGGTTGTAGAGTGGATAAAATGGATGTAGAGTGGATAAAATGGATGTAGAATGGATAAAATGGATGTAAAGTGGATAAAAATGGATGTCGAGTGGATAAAATGGATGTAGAGTGGATAAAAATAGATGTAGAGAGGATAAAATGGATGTAGAGTGGATAAAAATGGATGTAGATTGGATAACATAGATGTAGAGTTGATAAAATGGATGTAGAGTGGATAAAATGGATGTAGAGTGGATAAAATGGTTGTAGAGTGGATAAAATGGATGTAGAGTGGATAAAATGGATGTAGAATGGATAAAATGGATGTAGAGAGGATAAAATGGATGTGGAGTGGATAACAATGGATGTAGAGTGGATAAAATGGATGTAGAGTGGATAAAATGGATGTAGAGTTGATAAAATGGATGTAAAGTGGATAAAATGGATGTAGAGTTAATAAAATTGGATGTAGAGTGGATAAAATGGATGTAGAGTTAATAAAAATGGATGTAGAGTGGATATAATGGATGTAAAGTGGATCAAATGGATGTAGAGTTAATAAAATTGGATGTAGAGTGGATAAAATGGATGTAGAGTTAATAAAAATGGATGTAGAGTGGATAAAAATGGATGTAGAGTGGATAAAATGGATGTAGAGTTGATAAAATGGATGTAAAGTGGATAAAATGGATGTAGAGTTAATAAAATTGGATGTAGAGTGGATAAAATGGATGTAGAGTTGATAAAAATGGATGTAGAGTGGATAAAAATGGATGTAGATTGGATAAAATGGATGTAGAGTTGATAAAATGGATGTAAACTGGATAAAATGGATGTAGAGTTAATAAAATTGGATGTAGAGTGGATAAAAATGGATGTAGAGTGGATAAAAATGGATGTCGAGTGGATAAAATGGATGTAGAGTGGATAAAATGGATGTAGAGTTGATAAAAATGGATGTAGAGTGGATAAAAATGGATGTCGAGTGGATAAAATGGATGTACAGTGGATAAAAATGGATGTAGAGTGGATAAAATGGATGTAGAGTGCATAAAAATGGATGTAGAGTGAATAAAATGGATGTAGAGTGGATAAAATGAATGTACAGTTAATAAAAATGGATGTAGAGTGGATAAAAATGGATGTAGAGTGGATAAAATGGATGTAGAGTTGATAAAATGGATGTAAAGTGGATAAAATGGATGTAGAGTTAATAAAATTGGATGTAGAGTGGATAAAATGGATGTAGAGTTGATAAAAATGGATGTAGAGTGGATAAAATGGATGTAGAGTGGATAAAATGGATGTAGAGTGGATAAAAATGGATGTAGAGTGGATAAAAATGAATGTCGAGTGGATAAAATGGATGTAGAGTGGATAAAATGGATGTAGAGTGGATAAAAATGGATGTAGAGTGGATAAAATGGATGTAGAGTTGATAAAATGGATGTAAAGTGGATAAAATGGATGTAGAGTTAATAAAATTGGATGTAGAGTGGATAAAATGGATGTAGAGTTGATAAAATGGATGTAAAGTGGATAAAATGGATGTAGAGTTAATAAAATTGGATGTAGAGTGGATAAAATGGATGTAGAGTTGATAAAAATGGATGTAGAGTGGATAAAAATGGATGTAGAGTGGATAAAATGGATGTAGAGTGGATAAAATGGATGTAGAGTGGATAAAATGGATGTAGACTGGATAAAAAAGGATGTAGAGTGGATAAAATGGATGTAGAATGAATAAAATGGATGTAAAGTGAATAAAAATGGATGTAGAGTGGATAAAATGGATGTAGAGAGGATAAAATGGATGTAGAGTTGATAAAAATGGATGTAGAGTGGATAAAAATGGATGTAGATTGGATAAAATGGATGTAGAGTTGATAAAATGGATGTAAACTGGATAAAATGGATGTAGAGTTAATAAAATTGGATGTAGAGTGGATAAAAATGGATGTAGAGTGGATAAAAATGGATGTCGAGTGGATAAAATGGATGTAGAGTGGATAAAATGGATGTAGAGTTGATAAAAATGGATGTAGAGTGGATAAAAATGGATGTCGAGTGGATAAAATGGATGTACAGTGGATAAAAATGGATGTAGAGTGGATAAAATGGATGTAGAGTGCATAAAAATGGATGTAGAGTGAATAAAATGGATGTAGAGTGGATAAAATGAATGTACAGTTAATAAAAATGGATGTAGAGTGGATAAAAATGGATGTAGAGTGGATAAAATGGATGTAGAGTTGATAAAATGGATGTAAAGTGGATAAAATGGATGTAGAGTTAATAAAATTGGATGTAGAGTGGATAAAATGGATGTAGAGTTGATAAAAATGGATGTAGAGTGGATAAAATGGATGTAGAGTGGATAAAATGGATGTAGAGTGGATAAAAATGGATGTAGAGTGGATAAAATGGATGTAGAGTTGATAAAATGGATGTAAAGTGGATAAAATGGATGTAGAGTTAATAAAATTGGATGTAGAGTGGATAAAATGGATGTAGAGTTGATAAAAATGGATGTAGAGTGGATAAAAATGGATGTAGATTGGATAAAATAGATGTAGAGTTGATAAAATGGATGTAAAGTGGATAAAATGGATGTAGAGTTAATAAAATTGGATGTAGAGTGGATAAAATGGATGTAGAGTTGATAAAAATGGATGTAGAGTGGATAAAAATGGATGTAGATTGGATAAAATAGATGTAGAGTTGATAAAATGGATGTAAAGTGGATAAAATGGATGTAGAGTTAATAAAAATGGATGTAGAGTGGATAAAATGGATGTAGAGTTAATAAAAATGGATGTAGAGTGGATATAATGGATGTAGAGAGGTTAAAATGGATGTGGAGTGGATAACAATGGATGTAGAGTGGATAAAATGGATGTAGAGTGGATAAAATGGATGTAGAGTTGATAAAATGGATGTAAAGTGGATAAAATGGATGTAGAGTTAATAAAATTGGATGTAGAGTGGATAAAATGGATGTAGAGTTAATAAAAATGGATGTAGAGTGGATATAATGGATGTAGAGAGGATAAAATGGATGTGGAGTGGATAACAATGGATGTAGAGTGGATAAAATGGATGTAGAGTGGATAAAATGGATGTAGAGTTGATAAAATGGATGTAAAGTGGATAAAATGGATGTAGAGTTAATAAAATTGGATGTAGAGTGGATAAAATGGATGTAGAGTTGATAAAAATGGATGTAGAGTGGATAAAAATGGATGTAGAGTGGATAAAATGAATGTACAGTTAATAAAAATGGATGTAGAGTGGATAAAAATGGATGTAGAGTGGATAAAATGGATGTAGAGTGGATAAAATGGATGTAGAGTTGATAAAAATGGATGTAGAGTGGATAAAAATGGATGTAGATTGGATAAAATGGATGAAGAGTTGATAAAATGGATGTAAAGTGGATAAAATGGATGTAGAGTTAATAAAATTGGATGTAGAGTGGATAAAAATGGATGTAGATTGGATAAAATGGATGTAGAGTTGATAAAATGGATGTAAACTGGATAAAATGGATGTAGAGTTAATAAAATTGGATGTAGAGTGGATAAAAATGGATGTAGAGTGGATAAAAATGGATGTCGAGTGGATAAAATGGATGTAGAGTGGATAAAATGGATGTAGAGTTGATAAAAATGGATGTAGAGTGGATAAAAATGGATGTCGAGTGGATAAAATGGATGTACAGTGGATAAAAATGGATGTAGAGTGGATAAAATGGATGTAGAGTGCATAAAAATGGATGTAGAGTGAATAAAATGGATGTAGAGTGGATAAAATGAATGTACAGTTAATAAAAATGGATGTAGAGTGGATAAAAATGGATGTAGAGTGGATAAAATGGATGTAGAGTTGATAAAATGGATGTAAAGTGGATAAAATGGATGTAGAGTTAATAAAATTGGATGTAGAGTGGATAAAATGGATGTAGAGTTGATAAAAATGGATGTAGAGTGGATAAAATGGATGTAGAGTGGATAAAATGGATGTAGAGTGGATAAAAATGGATGTAGAGTGGATAAAAATGAATGTCGAGTGGATAAAATGGATGTAGAGTGGATAAAATGGATGTAGAGTGGATAAAAATGGATGTAGAGTGGATAAAATGGATGTAGAGTTGATAAAATGGATGTAAAGTGGATAAAATGGATGTAGAGTTAATAAAATTGGATGTAGAGTGGATAAAATGGATGTAGAGTTGATAAAATGGATGTAAAGTGGATAAAATGGATGTAGAGTTAATAAAATTGGATGTAGAGTGGATAAAATGGATGTAGAGTTGATAAAAATGGATGTAGAGTGGATAAAAATGGATGTAGAGTGGATAAAATGGATGTAGAGTGGATAAAATGGATGTAGAGTGGATAAAATGGATGTAGACTGGATAAAAAAGGATGTAGAGTGGATAAAATGGATGTAGAATGAATAAAATGGATGTAAAGTGAATAAAAATGGATGTAGAGTGGATAAAATGGATGTAGAGAGGATAAAATGGATGTAGAGTTGATAAAAATGGATGTAGAGTGGATAAAAATGGATGTAGATTGGATAAAATGGATGTAGAGTTGATAAAATGGATGTAAACTGGATAAAATGGATGTAGAGTTAATAAAATTGGATGTAGAGTGGATAAAAATGGATGTAGAGTGGATAAAAATGGATGTCGAGTGGATAAAATGGATGTAGAGTGGATAAAATGGATGTAGAGTTGATAAAAATGGATGTAGAGTGGATAAAAATGGATGTCGAGTGGATAAAATGGATGTACAGTGGATAAAAATGGATGTAGAGTGGATAAAATGGATGTAGAGTGCATAAAATGGATGTAGAGTTAATAAAAATGGATGTAGAGTGGATAAAAATGGATGTAGAGTGGATAAAATGGATGTAGAGTTGATAAAATGGATGTAAAGTGGATAAAATGGATGTAGAGTTAATAAAATTGGATGTAGAGTGGATAAAATGGATGTAGAGTTGATAAAAATGGATGTAGAGTGGATAAAAATGGATGTAGATTGGATAAAATGGATGTAGAGTTGATAAAATGGATGTAAACTGGATAAAATGGATGTAGAGTTAATAAAATTGGATGTAGAGTGGATAAAAATGGATGTAGAGTGGATAAAAATGGATGTCGAGTGGATAAAATGGATGTAGAGTGGATAAAATGGATGTAGAGTTGATAAAAATGGATGTAGAGTGGATAAAAATGGATGTCGAGTGGATAAAATGGATGTACAGTGGATAAAAATGGATGTAGAGTGGATAAAATGGATGTAGAGTGCATAAAAATGGATGTAGAGTGAATAAAATGGATGTAGAGTGGATAAAATGAATGTACAGTTAATAAAAATGGATGTAGAGTGGATAAAAATGGATGTAGAGTGGATAAAATGGATGTAGAGTTGATAAAATGGATGTAAAGTGGATAAAATGGATGTAGAGTTAATAAAATTGGATGTAGAGTGGATAAAATGGATGTAGAGTTGATAAAAATGGATGTAGAGTGGATAAAATGGATGTAGAGTGGATAAAATGGATGTAGAGTGGATAAAAATGGATGTAGAGTGGATAAAAATGAATGTCGAGTGGATAAAATGGATGTAGAGTGGATAAAATGGATGTAGAGTGGATAAAAATGGATGTAGAGTGGATAAAATGGATGTAGAGTTGATAAAATGGATGTAAAGTGGATAAAATGGATGTAGAGTTAATAAAATTGGATGTAGAGTGGATAAAATGGATGTAGAGTTGATAAAATGGATGTAAAGTGGATAAAATGGATGTAGAGTTAATAAAATTGGATGTAGAGTGGATAAAATGGATGTAGAGTTGATAAAAATGGATGTAGAGTGGATAAAAATGGATGTAGAGTGGATAAAATGGATGTAGAGTGGATAAAATGGATGTAGAGTGGATAAAATGGATGTAGACTGGATAAAAAAGGATGTAGAGTGGATAAAATGGATGTAGAATGAATAAAATGGATGTAAAGTGAATAAAAATGGATGTAGAGTGGATAAAATGGATGTAGAGAGGATAAAATGGATGTAGAGTTGATAAAAATGGATGTAGAGTGGATAAAAATGGATGTAGATTGGATAAAATGGATGTAGAGTTGATAAAATGGATGTAAACTGGATAAAATGGATGTAGAGTTAATAAAATTGGATGTAGAGTGGATAAAAATGGATGTAGAGTGGATAAAAATGGATGTCGAGTGGATAAAATGGATGTAGAGTGGATAAAATGGATGTAGAGTTGATAAAAATGGATGTAGAGTGGATAAAAATGGATGTCGAGTGGATAAAATGGATGTACAGTGGATAAAAATGGATGTAGAGTGGATAAAATGGATGTAGAGTGCATAAAAATGGATGTAGAGTGAATAAAATGGATGTAGAGTGGATAAAATGAATGTACAGTTAATAAAAATGGATGTAGAGTGGATAAAAATGGATGTAGAGTGGATAAAATGGATGTAGAGTTGATAAAATGGATGAAAAGTGGATAAAATGGATGTAGAGTTAATAAAATTGGATGTAGAGTGGATAAAATGGATGTAGAGTTGATAAAAATGGATGTAGAGTGGATAAAATGGATGTAGAGTGGATAAAATGGATGTAGAGTGGATAAAAATGGATGTAGAGTGGATAAAATGGATGTAGAGTTGATAAAATGGATGTAAAGTGGATAAAATGGATGTAGAGTTAATAAAATTGGATGTAGAGTGGATAAAATGGATGTAGAGTTGATAAAAATGGATGTAGAGTGGATAAAAATGGATGTAGATTGGATAAAATAGATGTAGAGTTGATAAAATGGATGTAAAGTGGATAAAATGGATGTAGAGTTAATAAAATTGGATGTAGAGTGGATAAAATGGATGTAGAGTTGATAAAAATGGATGTAGAGTGGATAAAAATGGATGTAGATTGGATAAAATAGATGTAGAGTTGATAAAATGGATGTAAAGTGGATAAAATGGATGTAGAGTTAATAAAATTGGATGTAGAGTGGATAAAATGGATGTAGAGTTAATAAAAATGGATGTAGAGTGGATATAATGGATGTAGAGAGGTTAAAATGGATGTGGAGTGGATAACAATGGATGTAGAGTGGATAAAATGGATGTAGAGTGGATAAAATGGATGTAGAGTTGATAAAATGGATGTAAAGTGGATAAAATGGATGTAGAGTTAATAAAATTGGATGTAGAGTGGATAAAATGGATGTAGAGTTAATAAAAATGGATGTAGAGTGGATATAATGGATGTAGAGAGGATAAAATGGATGTGGAGTGGATAACAATGGATGTAGAGTGGATAAAATGGATGTAGAGTGGATAAAATGGATGTAGAGTTGATAAAATGGATGTAAAGTGGATAAAATGGATGTAGAGTTAATAAAATTGGATGTAGAGTGGATAAAATGGATGTAGAGTTGATAAAAATGGATGTAGAGTGGATAAAAATGGATGTAGAGTGGATAAAATGAATGTACAGTTAATAAAAATGGATGTAGAGTGGATAAAAATGGATGTAGAGTGGATAAAATGGATGTAGAGTGGATAAAATGGATGTAGAGTTGATAAAAATGGATGTAGAGTGGATAAAAATGGATGTAGATTGGATAAAATGGATGAAGAGTTGATAAAATGGATGTAGAGTTAATAAAATTGGATGTAGAGTGGATAAAAATGGATGTAGAGTGGATAAAAATGGATGTCGAGTGGATAAAATGGATGTAGAGTGGATAAAATGGATGTAGAGTGGATAAAAATGGATGTAGAGTGGATAAAATGGATGTAGAGTTGATAAAATGGATGTAAAGTGGATAAAATGGATGTAGAGTTAATAAAATTGGATGTAGAGTGGATAAAATGGATGTAGAGTTGATAAAAATGGATGTAGAGTGGATAAAAATGGATGTAGATTGGATAAAATAGATGTAGAGTTGATAAAATGGATGTAAAGTGGATAAAATGGATGTAGAGTTAATAAAATTGGATGTAGAGTGGATAAAATGGATGTAGAGTTGATAAAAATGGATGTAGAGTGGATAAAAATGGATGTAGATTGGATAACATAGATGTAGAGTTGATAAAATGGATGTAAAGTGGATAAAATGGATGTAGAGTTAATAAAATTGGATGTAGAGTGGATAAAATGGATGTAGAGTTAATAAAAATGGATGTAGAGTGGATATAATGGATGTAGAGAGGATAAAATAGATGTGGAGTGGATAACAATGGATGTAGAGTGGATAAAATGGATGTCGAGTGGATAAAATGGATGTAGAGTGGATAAAAATAGATGTAGAGAGGATAAAATGGATGTAGAATGGATAAAATGGATGTAAAGTGGATAAAAATGGATGTCGAGTGGATAAAATGGATGTAGAGTGGATAAAAATAGATGTAGAGAGGATAAAATGGATGTAGAGTGGATAAAAATGGATGTAGATTGGATAACATAGATGTAGAGTTGATAAAATGGATGTAGAGTGGATAAAATGGATGTAGAGTGGATAAAATGGTTGTAGAGTGGATAAAATGGATGTAGAGTGGATAAAATGGATGTAGAATGGATAAAATGGATGTAGAGAGGATAAAATGGATGTGGAGTGGATAACAATGGATGTAGAGTGGATAAAATGGATGTAGAGTGGATAAAATGGATGTAGAGTTGATAAAATGGATGTAAAGTGGATAAAATGGATGTAGAGTTAATAAAATTGGATGTAGAGTGGATAAAATGGATGTAGAGTTAATAAAAATGGATGTAGAGTGGATATAATGGATGTAAAGTGGATCAAATGGATGTAGAGTTAATAAAATTGGATGTAGAGTGGATAAAATGGATGTAGAGTTAATAAAAATGGATGTAGAGTGGATAAAAATGGATGTAGAGTGGATAAAGTGGATGTAGAGTTGATAAAATGGATGTAAAGTGGATAAAATGGATGTAGAGTTAATAAAATTGGATGTAGAGTGGATAAAATGGATGTAGAGTTGATAAAAATGGATGTAGAGTGGATAAAAATGGATGTAGATTGGATAAAATGGATGTAGAGTTGATAAAATGGATGTAAACTGGATAAAATGGATGTAGAGTTAATAAAATTGGATGTAGAGTGGATAAAAATGGATGTAGAGTGGATAAAAATGGATGTCGAGTGGATAAAATGGATGTAGAGTGGATAAAATGGATGTAGAGTTGATAAAAATGGATGTAGAGTGGATAAAAATGGATGTCGAGTGGATAAAATGGATGTACAGTGGATAAAAATGGATGTAGAGTGGATAAAATGGATGTAGAGTGCATAAAAATGGATGTAGAGTGAATAAAATGGATGTAGAGTGGATAAAATGAATGTACAGTTAATAAAAATGGATGTAGAGTGGATAAAAATGGATGTAGAGTGGATAAAATGGATGTAGAGTTGATAAAATGGATGTAAAGTGGATAAAATGGATGTAGAGTTAATAAAATTGGATGTAGAGTGGATAAAATGGATGTAGAGTTGATAAAAATGGATGTAGAGTGGATAAAATGGATGTAGAGTGGATAAAATGGATGTAGAGTGGATAAAAATGGATGTAGAGTGGATAAAATGGATGTAGAGTTGATAAAATGGATGTAAAGTGGATAAAATGGATGTAGAGTTAATAAAATTGGATGTAGAGTGGATAAAATGGATGTAGAGTTGATAAAAATGGATGTAGAGTGGATAAAAATGGATGTAGATTGGATAAAATAGATGTAGAGTTGATAAAATGGATGTAAAGTGGATAAAATGGATGTAGAGTTAATAAAATTGGATGTAGAGTGGATAAAATGGATGTAGAGTTGATAAAAATGGATGTAGAGTGGATAAAAATGGATGTAGATTGGATAAAATAGATGTAGAGTTGATAAAATGGATGTAAAGTGGATAAAATGGATGTAGAGTTAATAAAATTGGATGTAGAGTGGATAAAATGGATGTAGAGTTAATAAAAATGGATGTAGAGTGGATATAATGGATGTAGAGAGGTTAAAATGGATGTGGAGTGGATAACAATGGATGTAGAGTGGATAAAATGGATGTAGAGTGGATAAAATGGATGTAGAGTTGATAAAATGGATGTAAAGTGGATAAAATGGATGTAGAGTTAATAAAATTGGATGTAGAGTGGATAAAATGGATGTAGAGTTAATAAAAATGGATGTAGAGTGGATATAATGGATGTAGAGAGGATAAAATGGATGTGGAGTGGATAACAATGGATGTAGAGTGGATAAAATGGATGTAGAGTGGATAAAATGGATGTAGAGTTGATAAAATGGATGTAAAGTGGATAAAATGGATGTAGAGTTAATAAAATTGGATGTAGAGTGGATAAAATGGATGTAGAGTTGATAAAAATGGATGTAGAGTGGATAAAAATGGATGTAGAGTGGATAAAATGAATGTACAGTTAATAAAAATGGATGTAGAGTGGATAAAAATGGATGTAGAGTGGATAAAATGGATGTAGAGTGGATAAAATGGATGTAGAGTTGATAAAAATGGATGTAGAGTGGATAAAAATGGATGTAGATTGGATAAAATGGATGAAGAGTTGATAAAATGGATGTAAAGTGGATAAAATGGATGTAGAGTTAATAAAATTGGATGTAGAGTGGATAAAAATGGATGTAGAGTGGATAAAAATGGATGTCGAGTGGATAAAATGGATGTAGAGTGGATAAAATGGATGTAGAGTGGATAAAAATGGATGTAGAGTGGATAAAATGGATGTAGAGTTGATAAAATGGATGTAAAGTGGATAAAATGGATGGAGAGTTAATAAAATTGGATGTAGAGTGGATAAAATGGATGTAGAGTTGATAAAAATGGATGTAGAGTGGATAAAAATGGATGTAGATTGGATAAAATAGATGTAGAGTTGATAAAATGGATGTAAAGTGGATAAAATGGATGTAGAGTTAATAAAATTGGATGTAGAGTGGATAAAATGGATGTAGAGTTGATAAAAATGGATGTAGAGTGGATAAAAATGGATGTAGATTGGATAACATAGATGTAGAGTTGATAAAATGGATGTAAAGTGGATAAAATGGATGTAGAGTTAATAAAATTGGATGTAGAGTGGATAAAATGGATGTAGAGTTAATAAAAATGGATGTAGAGTGGATATAATGGATGTAGAGAGGATAAAATAGATGTGGAGTGGATAACAATGGATGTAGAGTGGATAAAATGGATGTAGAGTGGATAAAATGGATGTAGAGTTGATAAAATGGATGTAAAGTGGATAAAATGGATGTAGAGTTAATAAAATTGGATGTAGAGTGGATAAAATGGATGTAGAGTTAATAAAAATGGATGTAGAGTGGATATAATGGATGTAGAGAGGATAAAATGGATGTGGAGTGGATAACAATGGATGTAGAGTGGATAAAATGGATGTAGAGTGGATAAAATGGATGTAGAGTTGATAAAATGGATGTAAAGTGGATAAAATGGATGTAGAGTTAATAAAATTGGATGTAGAGTGGATAAAATGGATGTAGAGTTGATAAAAATGGATGTAGAGTGGATAAAAATGGATGTAGATTGGATAAAATGGATGTAGAGTGGATAAAAATGGATGTAGAGTATATAAATTGGATGTAGATTATATAAAATGGATGTAGAGTGGATAAAAATGGATGTCGAGTGGATAAAATGGATGTAGAGTGGATAAAAATGGATGTAGATTGGATAAAATGGATGTAGAGTTAATAAAAATGGATGTAGAGTGGATAAAATGGATGTAGAGTGGATAAAATGAATGTACAGTTAATAAAAATGGATGTAGAGTGGATAAAAATGGATGTAGAGTGGATAAAATGGATATAGAGTGGATAAAATGGATGTAGAGTTGATAAAAATGGATGTAGAGTGGATAAAAATGGATGTAGATTGGATAAAATGGATGAAGAGTTGATAAAATGGATGTAAAGTGGATAAAATGGATGTAGAGTTAATAAAATTGGATGTAGAGTGGATAAAAATGGATGTAGAGTGGATAAAAATGGATGTCGAGTGGATAAAATGGATGTAGAGTGGATAAAATGGATGTAGAGTGGATAAAAATGGATGTAGAGTGGATAAAATGGATGTAGAGTTGATAAAATGGATGTAAAGTGGATAAAATGGATGTAGAGTTAATAAAATTGGATGTAGAGTGGATAAAATGGATGTAGAGTTGATAAAAATGGATGTAGAGTGGATAAAAATGGATGTAGATTGGATAAAATAGATGTAGAGTTGATAAAATGGATGTAAAGTGGATAAAATGGATGTAGAGTTAATAAAATTGGATGTAGAGTGGATAAAATGGATGTAGAGTTGATAAAAATGGATGTAGAGTGGATAAAAATGGATGTAGATTGGATAAAATAGATGTAGAGTTGATAAAATGGATGTAAAGTGGATAAAATGGATGTAGAGTTAATAAAATTGGATGTAGAGTGGATAAAATGGATGTAGAGTTAATAAAAATGGATGTAGAGTGGATATAATGGATGTAGAGAGGATAAAATGGATGTGGAGTGGATAACAATGGATGTAGAGTGGATAAAATGGATGTAGAGTGGATAAAATGGATGTAGAGTTGATAAAATGGATGTAAAGTGGATAAAATGGATGTAGAGTTAATAAAATTGGATGTAGAGTGGATAAAATGGATGTAGAGTTAATAAAAATGGATGTAGAGTGGATATAATGGATGTAGAGAGGATAAAATGGATGTGGAGTGGATAACAATGGATGTAGAGTGGATAAAATGGATGTAGAGTGGATAAAATGGATGTAGAGTTGATAAAATGGATGTAAAGTGGATAAAATGGATGTAGAGTTAATAAAATTGGATGTAGAGTGGATAAAATGGATGTAGAGTTGATAAAAATGGATGTAGAGTGGATAAAAATGGATGTAGATTGGATAAAATGGATGTAGAGTGGATAAAAATGGATGTAGAGTATATAAATTGGATGTAGATTATATAAAATGGATGTAGAGTGGATAAAAATGGATGTCGAGTGGATAAAATGGATGTAGAGTGGATAAAAATGGATGTAGATTGGATAAAATGGATGTAGAGTTAATAAAAATGGATGTAGAGTGGATAAAATGGATGTAGAGTGGATAAAATGAATGTACAGTTAATAAAAATGGATGTAGAGTGGATAAAAATGGATGTAGAGTGGATAAAATGGATGTAGAGTGGATAAAATGGATGTAGAGTTGATAAAAATGGATGTAGAGTGGATAAAAATGGATGTAGATTGGATAAAATGGATGAAGAGTTGATAAAATGGATGTAAAGTGGATAAAATGGATGTAGAGTTAATAAAATTGGATGTAGAGTTGATAAAAATGGATGTAGAGTGGATAAAAATGGATGTCGAGTGGATAAAATGGATGTAGAGTGGATAAAATGGATGTAGAGTGGATAAAAATGGATGTAGAGTGGATAAAATGGATGTAGAGTTGATAAAATGGATGTAAAGTGGATAAAATGGATGTAGAGTTAATAAAATTGGATGTAGAGTGGATAAAATGGATGTAGAGTTGATAAAAATGGATGTAGAGTGGATAAAAATGGATGTAGATTGGATAAAATAGATGTAGAGTTGATAAAATGGATGTAAAGTGGATAAAATGGATGTAGAGTTAATAAAATTGGATGTAGAGTGGATAAAATGGATGTAGAGTTGATAAAAATGGATGTAGAGTGGATAAAAATGGATGTAGATTGGATAAAATAGATGTAGAGTTGATAAAATGGATGTAAAGTGGATAAAATGGATGTAGAGTTAATAAAATTGGATGTAGAGTGGATAAAATGGATGTAGAGTTAATAAAAATGGATGTAGAGTGGATATAATGGATGTAGATAGGATAAAATGGATGTGGAGTGGATAACAATGGATGTAGAGTGGATAAAATGGATGTAGAGTGGATAAAATGGATGTAGAGTTGATAAAATGGATGTAAAGTGGATAAAATGGATGTAGAGTTAATAAAATTGGATGTAGAGTGGATAAAATGGATGTAGAGTTGATAAAAATGGATGTAGAGTGGATAAAATGAATGTACAGTTAATAAAAATGGATGTAGAGTGGATAAAAATGGATGTAGAGTGGATAAAATGGATGTAGAGTGGATAAAAATGGATGTAGATTGGATAAAATGGATGTAGAGTGGATAAAAATGGATGTAGAGTATATAAATTGGATGTAGATTATATAAAATGGATGTAGAGTGGATAAAAATGGATGTCGAGTGGATAAAATGGATGTAGAGTGGATAAAAATGGATGTAGATTGGATAAAATGGATGTAGAGTTAATAAAAATGGATGTAGAGTGGATAAAATGGATGTAGAGTGGATAAAATGAATGTACAGTTAATAAAAATGGATGTAGAGTGGATAAAAATGGATGTAGAGTGGATAAAATGGATATAGAGTGGATAAAATGGATGTAGAGTTGATAAAAATGGATGTAGAGTGGATAAAAATGGATGTAGATTGGATAAAATGGATGTAGAGTTGATAAAATGGATGTAAAGTGGATAAAATGGATGTAGAGTTAATAAAATTGGATGTAGAGTGGATAAAAATGGATGTAGAGTGGATAAAAATGGATGTCGAGTGGATAAAATGGATGTAGAGTGGATAAAATGGATGTAGAGTGGATAAAAATGGATGTAGAGTGGATAAAATGGATGTAGAGTTGATAAAATGGATGTAAAGTGGATAAAATGGATGTAGAGTTAATAAAATTGGATGTAGAGTGGATAAAATGGATGTAGAGTTGATAAAAATGGATGTAGAGTGGATAAAAATGGATGTAGATTGGATAAAATAGATGTAGAGTTGATAAAATGGATGTAAAGTGGATAAAATGGATGTAGAGTTAATAAAATTGGATGTAGAGTGGATAAAATGGATGTAGAGTTGATAAAAATGGATGTAGAGTGGATAAAAATGGATGTAGATTGGATAAAATAGATGTAGAGTTGATAAAATGGATGTAAAGTGGATAAAATGGATGTAGAGTTCATAAAATTGGATGTAGAGTGGATAAAATGGATGTAGAGTTAATAAAAATGGATGTAGAGTGGATATAATGGATGTAGATAGGATAAAATGGATGTGGAGTGGATAACAATGGATGTAGAGTGGATAAAATGGATGTAGAGTGGATAAAATGAATGTAGAGTTGATAAAATGGATGTAAAGTGGATAAAATGGATGTAGAGTTAATAAAATTGGATGTAGAGTGGATAAAATGGATGTAGAGTTGATAAAAATGGATGTAGAGTGGATAAAAATGGATGTAGAGTGGATAAAATGAATGTACAGTTAATAAAAATGGATGTAGAGTGGATAAAAATGGATGTAGAGCGGATAAAATGGATGTAGAGTGGATAAAATGGATGTAGAGTTGATAAAAATGGATGTAGAGTGGATAAAAATGGATGTAGATTGGATAAAATGGATGAAGAGTTGATAAAATGGATGTAAAGTGGATAAAATGGATGTAGAGTTAATAAAATTGGATGTAGAGTGGATAAAAATGGATGTAGAGTGGATAAAAATGGATGTCGAGTGGATAAAATGGATGTAGAGTGGATAAAATGGATGTAGAGTGGATAAAAATGGATGTAGAGTGGATAAAATGGATGTAGAGTTGATAAAATGGATGTAAAGTGGAAAAAATGGATGTAGAGTTAATAAAATTGGATGTAGAGTGGATAAAATGGATGTAGAGTTGATAAAAATGGATGTAGAGTGGATAAAAATGGATGTAGATTGGATAAAATAGATGTAGAGTTGATAAAATGGATGTAAAGTGGATAAAATGGATGTAGAGTTAATAAAATTGGATGTAGAGTGGATAAAATGGATGTAGAGTTAATAAAAATGGATGTAGAGTGGATATAATGGATGTAGAGAGGATAAAATGGATGTGGAGTGGATAACAATGGATGTAGAGTGGATAAAATGGATGTAGAGTGGATAAAATGGATGTAGAGTTGATAAAATGGATGTAAAGTGGATAAAATGGATGTAGAGTTAATAAAATTGGATGTAGATTGGATAAAATGGATGTAGAGTGGATAAAAATGGATGTAGAGTATATAAATTGGATGTAGATTATATAAAATGGATGTAGAGTGGATAAAAATGGATGTCGAGTGGATAAAATGGATGTAGAGTGGATAAAAATGGATGTAGATTGGATAAAATGGATGTAGAGTTAATAAAAATGGATGTAGAGTGGATAAAATGGATGTAGAGTGGATAAAATGAATGTACAGTTAATAAAAATGGATGTAGAGTGGATAAAAATGGATGTAGAGTGGATAAAATGGATATAGAGTGGATAAAATGGATGTAGAGTTGATAAAAATGGATGTAGAGTGGATAAAAATGGATGTAGATTGGATAAAATGGATGAAGAGTTGATAAAATGGATGTAAAGTGGATAAAATGGATGTAGAGTTAATAAAATTGGATGTAGAGTGGATAAAAATGGATGTAGAGTGGATAAAAATGGATGTCGAGTGGATAAAATGGATGTAGAGTGGATAAAATGGATGTAGAGTGGATAAAAATGGATGTAGAGTGGATAAAATGGATGTAGAGTTGATAAAATGGATGTAAAGTGGATAAAATGGATGTAGAGTTAATAAAATTGGATGTAGAGTGGATAAAATGGATGTAGAGTTGATAAAAATGGATGTAGAGTGGATAAAAATGGATGTAGATTGGATAAAATAGATGTAGAGTTGATAAAATGGATGTAAAGTGGATAAAATGGATGTAGAGTTAATAAAATTGGATGTAGAGTGGATAAAATGGATGTAGAGTTGATAAAAATGGATGTAGAGTGGATAAAAATGGATGTAGATTGGATAAAATGGATGTAGAGTTGATAAAATGGATGTAAAGTGGATAAAATGGATGTAGAGTTAATAAAATTGTATGTAGAGTGGATAAAACGGATGTAGAGTTAATAAAAATGGATGTAGAGTGGATATAATGGATGTAGAGAGGATAAAATGGATGTGGAGTGGATAACAATGGATGTAGAGTGGATAAAATGGATGTAGAGTTAATAAAATTGGATGTAGAGTGGATAAAATGGATGTAGAGTTAATAAAAATGGATGTAGAGTGGATATAATGGATGTAGAGAGGATAAAATGGATGTGGAGTGGATAACAATGGATGTAGAGTGGATAAAATGGATGTAGAGTGGATAAAATGGATGTAGAGTTGATAAAATGGATGTAAAGTGGATAAAATGGATGTAGAGTTAATAAAATTGGATGTAGAGTGGATAAAATGGATGTAGAGTTGATAAAAATGGATGTAGAGTGGATAAAAATGGATGTAGATTGGATAAAATAGATGTAGAGTTGATAAAATGGATGTAAAGTGGATAAAATGGATGTAGAGTTAATAAAATTGGATGTAGAGTGGATAAAATGGATGTAGAGTTGATAAAAATGGATGTAGAGTGGATAAAAATGGATGTAGATTGGATAAAATAGATGTAGAGTTGATAAAATGGATGTAAAGTGGATAAAATGGATGTAGAGTTAATAAAATTGTATGTAGAGTGGATAAAACGGATGTAGAGTTAATAAAAATGGATGTAGAGTGGATATAATGGATGTAGAGAGGATAAAATGGATGTGGAGTGGATAACAATGGATGTAGAGTGGATAAAATGGATGTAGAGTTAATAAAATTGGATGTAGAGTGGATAAAATGGATGTAGAGTTGATAAAATGGATGTAAAGTGGATAAAATGGATGTAGAGTTAATAAAATTGGATGTAGAGTGGATAAAATGGATGTAGAGTTGATAAAAATGGATGTAGAGTGGATAAAAATGGATGTAGATTGGATAAAATGGATGTAGAGTGGATAAAAATGGATGTAGAGTATATAAATTGGATGTAGATTATATAAAATGGATGTAGAGTGGATAAAAATGGATGTCGAGTGGATAAAATGGATGTAGAGTGGATAAAAATGGATGTAGATTGGATAAAATGGATGTAGAGTTAATAAAAATGGATGTAGAGTGGATAAAATGGATGTAGAGTGGATAAAATGAATGTACAGTTAATAAAAATGGATGTAGAGTGGATAAAAATGGATGTAGAGTGGATAAAATGGATATAGAGTGGATAAAATGGATGTAGAGTTGATAAAAATGGATGTAGAGTGGATAAAAATGGATGTAGATTGGATAAAATGGATGAAGAGTTGATAAAATGGATGTAAAGTGGATAAAATGGATGTAGAGTTAATAAAATTGGATGTAGAGTGGATAAAAATGGATGTAGAGTGGATAAAAATGGATGTCGAGTGGATAAAATGGATGTAGAGTGGATAAAATGGATGTAGAGTGGATAAAAATGGATGTAGAGTGGATAAAATGGATGTAGAGTTGATAAAATGGATGTAAAGTGGATAAAATGGATGTAGAGTTAATAAAATTGGATGTAGAGTGGATAAAATGGATGTAGAGTTGATAAAAATGGATGTAGAGTGGATAAAAATGGATGTAGATTGGATAAAATAGATGTAGAGTTGATAAAATGGATGTAAAGTGGATAAAATGGATGTAGAGTTAATAAAATTGGATGTAGAGTGGATAAAATGGATGTAGAGTTGATAAAAATGGATGTAGAGTGGATAAAAATGGATGTAGATTGGATAAAATAGATGTAGAGTTGATAAAATGGATGTAAAGTGGATAAAATGGATGTAGAGTTAATAAAATTGGATGTAGAGTGGATAAAATGGATGTAGAGTTAATAAAAATGGATGTAGAGTGGATATAATGGATGTAGAGAGGATAAAATGGATGTGGAGTGGATAAAAATGGATGTAGAGTGGATAAAATGGATGTAGAGTGGATAAAATGGATGTAGAGTTGATAAAATGGATGTAAAGTGGATAAAATGGATGTAGAGTTAATAAAATTGGATGTAGAGTGGATAAAATGGATGTAGAGTTAATAAAAATGGATGTAGAGTGGATATAATGGATGTAGAGAGGATAAAATGGATGTGGAGTGGATAACAATGGATGTAGAGTGGATAAAATGGATGTAGAGTGGATAAAATGGATGTAGAGTTGATAAAATGGATGTAAAGTGGATAAAATGGATGTAGAGTTAATAAAATTGGATGTAGAGTGGATAAAATGGATGTAGAGTTGATAAAAATGGATGTAGAGTGGATAAAAATGGATGTAGATTGGATAAAATGGATGTAGAGTTAATAAAATTGGATGTAGAGTGGATAAAATGGATGTAGAGTTAATAAAAATGGATGTAGAGTGGATATAATGGATGTAGAGAGGATAAAATGGATGTGGAGTGGATAACAATGGATGTAGAGTGGATAAAATGGATGTAGAGTGGATAAAATGGATGTAGAGTTGATAAAATGGATGTAAAGTGGATAAAATGGATGTAGAGTTAATAAAATTGGATGTAGAGTGGATAAAATGGATGTAGAGTTAATAAAAATGGATGTAGAGTGGATATAATGGATGTAGAGAGGATAAAATGGATGTGGAGTGGATAACAATGGATGTAGAGTGGATAAAATGGATGTAGAGTGGATAAAATGGATGTAGAGTTGATAAAATGGATGTAAAGTGGATAAAATGGATGTAGAGTTAATAAAATTGGATGTAGAGTGGATAAAATGGATGTAGAGTTGATAAAAATGGATGTAGAGTGGATAAAAATGGATGTAGATTGGATAAAATGGATGTAGAGTGGATAAAAATGGATGTAGAGTATATAAATTGGATGTAGATTATATAAAATGGATGTAGAGTGGATAAAAATGGATGTCGAGTGGATAAAATGGATGTAGAGTGGATAAAAATGGATGTAGATTGGATAAAATGGATGTAGAGTTAATAAAAATGGATGTAGAGTGGATAAAATGGATGTAGAGTGGATAAAATGAATGTACAGTTAATAAAAATGGATGTAGAGTGGATAAAAATGGATGTAGAGTGGATAAAATGGATATAGAGTGGATAAAATGGATGTAGAGTTGATAAAAATGGATGTAGAGTGGATAAAAATGGATGTAGATTGGATAAAATGGATGAAGAGTTGATAAAATGGATGTAAAGTGGATAAAATGGATGTAGAGTTAATAAAATTGGATGTAGAGTGGATAAAAATGGATGTAGAGTGGATAAAAATGGATGTAGAGTGGATAAAATGGATGTAGAGTGGATAAAATGGATGTAGAGTGGATAAAAATGGATGTAGAGTGGATAAAATGGATGTAGAGTTGATAAAATGGATGTAAAGTGGATAAAATGGATGTAGAGTTAATAAAATTGGATGTAGAGTGGATAAAATGGATGTAGAGTTGATAAAAATGGATGTAGAGTGGATAAAAATGGATGTAGATTGGATAAAATAGATGTAGAGTTGATAAAATGGATGTAAAGTGGATAAAATGGATGTAGAGTTAATAAAATTGGATGTAGAGTGGATAAAATGGATGTAGAGTTGATAAAAATGGATGTAGAGTGGATAAAAATGGATGTAGATTGGATAAAATAGATGTAGAGTTGATAAAATGGATGTAAAGTGGATAAAATGGATGTAGAGTTAATAAAATTGGATGTAGAGTGGATAAAATGGATGTAGAGTTAATAAAAATGGATGTAGAGTGGATATAATGGATGTAGATAGGATAAAATGGATGTGGAGTGGATAACAATGGATGTAGAGTGGATAAAATGGATGTAGAGTGGATAAAATGGATGTAGAGTTGATAAAATGGATGTAAAGTGGATAAAATGGATGTAGAGTTAATAAAATTGGATGTAGAGTGGATAAAATGGATGTAGAGTTGATAAAAATGGATGTAGAGTGGATAAAATGAATGTACAGTTAATAAAAATGGATGTAGAGTGGATAAAAATGGATGTAGAGCGGATAAAATGGATGTAGAGTGGATAAAAATGGATGTAGATTGGATAAAATGGATGTAGAGTGGATAAAAATGGATGTAGAGTATATAAATTGGATGTAGATTATATAAAATGGATGTAGAGTGGATAAAAATGGATGTCGAGTGGATAAAATGGATGTAGAGTGGATAAAAATGGATGTAGATTGGATAAAATGGATGTAGAGTTAATAAAAATGGATGTAGAGTGGATAAAATGGATGTAGAGTGGATAAAATGAATGTACAGTTAATAAAAATGGATGTAGAGTGGATAAAAATGGATGTAGAGTGGATAAAATGGATATAGAGTGGATAAAATGGATGTAGAGTTGATAAAAATGGATGTAGAGTGGATAAAAATGGATGTAGATTGGATAAAATGGATGTAGAGTTGATAAAATGGATGTAAAGTGGATAAAATGGATGTAGAGTTAATAAAATTGGATGTAGAGTGGATAAAAATGGATGTAGAGTGGATAAAAATGGATGTCGAGTGGATAAAATGGATGTAGAGTGGATAAAATGGATGTAGAGTGGATAAAAATGGATGTAGAGTGGATAAAATGGATGTAGAGTTGATAAAATGGATGTAAAGTGGATAAAATGGATGTAGAGTTAATAAAATTGGATGTAGAGTGGATAAAATGGATGTAGAGTTGATAAAAATGGATGTAGAGTGGATAAAAATGGATGTAGATTGGATAAAATAGATGTAGAGTTGATAAAATGGATGTAAAGTGGATAAAATGGATGTAGAGTTAATAAAATTGGATGTAGAGTGGATAAAATGGATGTAGAGTTGATAAAAATGGATGTAGAGTGGATAAAAATGGATGTAGATTGGATAAAATAGATGTAGAATTGATAAAATGGATGTAAAGTGGATAAAATGGATGTAGAGTTCATAAAATTGGATGTAGAGTGGATAAAATGGATGTAGAGTTAATAAAAATGGATGTAGAGTGGATATAATGGATGTAGATAGGATAAAATAGATGTGGAGTGGATAACAATGGATGTAGAGTGGATAAAATGGATGTAGAGTGGATAAAATGGATGTAGAGTTGATAAAATGGATGTAAAGTGGATAAAATGGATGTAGAGTTAATAAAATTGGATGTAGAGTGGATAAAATGGATGTAGAGTTGATAAAAATGGATGTAGAGTGGATAAAAATGGATGTAGAGTGGATAAAATGAATGTACAGTTAATAAAAATGGATGTAGAGTGGATAAAAATGGATGTAGAGCGGATAAAATGGATGTAGAGTGGATAAAATGGATGTAGAGTTGATAAAAATGGATGTAGAGTGGATAAAAATGGATGTAGATTGGATAAAATGGATGAAGAGTTGATAAAATGGATGTAAAGTGGATAAAATGGATGTAGAGTTAATAAAATTGGATGTAGAGTGGATAAAAATGGATGTAGAGTGGATAAAAATGGATGTCGAGTGGATAAAATGGATGTAGAGTGGATAAAATGGATGTAGAGTGGATAAAAATGGATGTAGAGTGGATAAAATGGATGTAGAGTTAATAAAAATGGATGTAGAGTGGATATAATGGATGTAGATAGGATAAAATAGATGTGGAGTGGATAAAATGGATGTAGAGTTGATAAAATGGATGTAAAGTGGATAAAATGGATGTAGAGTTAATAAAATTGGATGTAGAGTGGATAAAATGGATGTAGAGTTAATAAAAATGGATGTAGAGTGGATATAATGGATGTAGAGAGGATAAAATGGATGTGGAGTGGATAACAATGGATGTAGAGTGGATAAAATGGATGTAGAGTGGATAAAATGGATGTAGAGTTGATAAAATGGATGTAAAGTGGATAAAATGGATGTAGAGTTAATAAAATTGGATGTAGAGTGGATAAAATGGATGTAGAGTTAATAAAAATGGATGTAGAGTGGATATAATGGATGTAGAGAGGATAAAATGGATGTGGAGTGGATAACAATGGATGTAGAGTGGATAAAATGGATGTAGAGTGGATAAAATGGATGTAGAGTTGATAAAATGGATGTAAAGTGGATAAAATGGATGTAGAGTTAATAAAATTGGATGTAGAGTGGATAAAAATGGATGTAGAGTGGATAAAAATGGATGTCGAGTGGATAAAATGGATGTAGAGTGGATAAAATGGATGTAGAGTGGATAAAAATGGATGTAGAGTGGATAAAATGGATGTAGAGTTGATAAAATGGATGTAAAGTGGATAAAATGGATGTAGAGTTAATAAAATTGGATGTAGAGTGGATAAAAATGGATGTAGAGTGGATAAAAATGGATGTCGAGTGGATAAAATGGATGTAGAGTGGATAAAATGGATGTAGAGTGGATAAAAATGGATGTAGAGTGGATAAAATGGATGTAGAGTTGATAAAATGGATGTAAAGTGGAAAAAATGGATGTAGAGTTAATAAAATTGGATGTAGAGTGGATAAAATGGATGTAGAGTTGATAAAAATGGATGTAGAGTGGATAAAAATGGATGTAGATTGGATAAAATAGATGTAGAGTTGATAAAATGGATGTAAAGTGGATAAAATGGATGTAGAGTTAATAAAATTGGATGTAGAGTGGATAAAATGGATGTAGAGTTAATAAAAATGGATGTAGAGTGGATATAATGGATGTAGAGAGGATAAAATGGATGTGGAGTGGATAACAATGGATGTAGAGTGGATAAAATGGATGTAGAGTGGATAAAATGGATGTAGAGTTGATAAAATGGATGTAAAGTGGATAAAATGGATGTAGAGTTAATAAAATTGGATGTAGATTGGATAAAATGGATGTAGAGTGGATAAAAATGGATGTAGAGTATATAAATTGGATGTAGATTATATAAAATGGATGTAGAGTGGATAAAAATGGATGTCGAGTGGATAAAATGGATGTAGAGTGGATAAAAATGGATGTAGATTGGATAAAATGGATGTAGAGTTAATAAAAATGGATGTAGAGTGGATAAAATGGATGTAGAGTGGATAAAATGAATGTACAGTTAATAAAAATGGATGTAGAGTGGATAAAAATGGATGTAGAGTGGATAAAATGGATATAGAGTGGATAAAATGGATGTAGAGTTGATAAAAATGGATGTAGAGTGGATAAAAATGGATGTAGATTGGATAAAATGGATGAAGAGTTGATAAAATGGATGTAAAGTGGATAAAATGGATGTAGAGTTAATAAAATTGGATGTAGAGTGGATAAAAATGGATGTAGAGTGGATAAAAATGGATGTAGAGTGGATAAAATGGATGTAGAGTGGATAAAATGGATGTAGAGTGGATAAAAATGGATGTAGAGTGGATAAAATGGATGTAGAGTTGATAAAATGGATGTAAAGTGGATAAAATGGATGTAGAGTTAATAAAATTGGATGTAGAGTGGATAAAATGGATGTAGAGTTGATAAAAATGGATGTAGAGTGGATAAAAATGGATGTAGATTGGATAAAATAGATGTAGAGTTGATAAAATGGATGTAAAGTGGATAAAATGGATGTAGAGTTAATAAAATTGGATGTAGAGTGGATAAAATGGATGTAGAGTTGATAAAAATGGATGTAGAGTGGATAAAAATGGATGTAGATTGGATAAAATAGATGTAGAGTTGATAAAATGGATGTAAAGTGGATAAAATGGATGTAGAGTTAATAAAATTGTATGTAGAGTGGATAAAACGGATGTAGAGTTAATAAAAATGGATGTAGAGTGGATATAATGGATGTAGAGAGGATAAAATGGATGTGGAGTGGATAACAATGGATGTAGAGTGGATAAAATGGATGTAGAGTTAATAAAATTGGATGTAGAGTGGATAAAATGGATGTAGAGTTAATAAAAATGGATGTAGAGTGGATATAATGGATGTAGAGAGGATAAAATGGATGTGGAGTGGATAACAATGGATGTAGAGTGGATAAAATGGATGTAGAGTGGATAAAATGGATGTAGAGTTGATAAAATGGATGTAAAGTGGATAAAATGGATGTAGAGTTAATAAAATTGGATGTAGAGTGGATAAAATGGATGTAGAGTTGATAAAAATGGATGTAGAGTGGATAAAAATGGATGTAGATTGGATAAAATGGATGTAGAGTGGATAAAAATGGATGTAGAGTGGATAAAATGGATGTAGAGTGGATAAAACGGATGTAGAGTGGATAAAAAGGATGTAGAGTGGATAAAATGGATGCAGAGTGGATAAAAACAGATGTAGTGTGGATAAAATGGATGTAGAGTGGATAACAATGGATGTAGAGTGGATAAAATGGATGTAGAGTGGATAAAAATGGATGTAGAGTGGATAAAATGGATGTAGAGTGAATAAAATGGATGTAGAGTGGATAAAATTGATGTAGAGTGTATAAAATGGATGTAGAGTGGATAAAAATGGATGTAGAGTGGATAAAAATGGATGTAGATTGGATAAAATGGATGTAGAGTGGATAAAAATGGATGTAGAGTGGATAAAATGGATGTAGAGTGGATAAAATGGTTGTAGAGTGGATAAAATGGATGTAGAGTGGATAAAATGAATGTACAGTTAATAAAAATGGATGTAGAGTGGATAAAAATGGATGTAGAGTGGATAAAATGGATATAGAGTGGATAAAATGGATGTAGAGTTGATAAAAATGGATGTAGAGTGGATAAAAATGGATGTAGATTGGATAAAATGGATGAAGAGTTGATAAAATGGATGTAAAGTGGATAAAATGGATGTAGAGTTAATAAAATTGGATGTAGAGTGGATAAAAATGGATGTAGAGTGGATAAAAATGGATGTCGAGTGGATAAAATGGATGTAGAGTGGATAAAATGGATGTAGAGTGGATAAAAATGGATGTAGAGTGGATAAAATGGATGTAGAGTTGATAAAATGGATGTAAAGTGGATAAAATGGATGTAGAGTTAATAAAATTGGATGTAGAGTGGATAAAATGGATGTAGAGTTGATAAAAATGGATGTAGAGTGGATAAAAATGGATGTAGATTGGATAAAATGGATGTAGAGTGGATAAAAATGGATGTAGAGTGGATAAAATTGATGTAGAGTGTATAAAATGGATGTAGAGTGGATAAAAATGGATGTAGAGTGGATAAAAATGGATGTAGATTGGATAAAATGGATGTAGAGTGGATAAAAATGGATGTAGAGTGGATAAAATGGATGTAGAGTGGATAAAATGGTTGTAGAGTGGATAAAATGGATGTAGAGAGGATAAAATGGATGTAGAGTGGATAAAATGGATGTAGAGTTCATAAAAATGGATGTAGAGTGGATAAAAATGGATGTAGATTGGATAAAATGGATGTAGAGTGGATAAAAATGGATGTAGAGTGGATAAAAATGGATGTAGAGTGGATAAAAATGGATGTAGAGTGGATAAAATGGATGTTGAGTGGATAAAATGGATGTAGAGTGGATAAAATGGATGTAGAGTCGATAAAATGGATGTAGAGTGGATAAAATGGATGTAGAGTGGATAAAATGGATGTAAAGTGGATAAAAATGGATGTAGAGTGGATAAAATGGATGTAGAGTGGATAAAATGGATGTAGAGTGGATAAAATGGATGTAGAGTGGATAAAAAAGGATGTAGAGTGGATAAAATGGATGTAGAATGAATAAAATGGATGTAAAGTGAATAAAAATGGATGTAGAGTGGATAAAATGGATGTAGAGAGGATAAAATGCATGTAGAGTGGATAAAATGGATGTAGAGTGGATAAAATGGTTGTAGAGTGGATAAAATGGATGTAGAGTTGATAAAATGGATGTAAAGTGGATAAAATGGATGTAGAGTTAATAAAATTGGATGTAGAGTGGATAAAAATGGATGTAGAGTGGATAAAAATGGATGTCGAGTGGATAAAATGGATGTAGAGTGGATAAAATGGATGTAGAGTGGATAAAAATGGATGTAGAGTGGATAAAATGGATGTAGAGTTGATAAAATGGATGTAAAGTGGATAAAATGGATGTAGAGTTAATAAAATTGGATGTAGAGTGGATAAAATGGATGTAGAGTTGATAAAAATGGATGTAGAGTGGATAAAAATGGATGTAGATTGGATAAAATGGATGTAGAGTTGATAAAATGGATGTAAAGTGG
The DNA here is from genome assembly GCA_933228935.1 of Pemphredon lugubris. NCBI lineage: Eukaryota > Metazoa > Arthropoda > Insecta > Hymenoptera > Crabronidae > Pemphredon > Pemphredon lugubris. Next base: position 51,093,658 of record OW121816.1, read on the forward strand.
ATAAAATGGATGTAGAGTTAATAAAATTGGATGTAGAGTGGATAAAATGGATATAGAGTTAATAAAAATGGATGTAGAGTGGATATAATGGATGTAGAGAGGATAAAATGGATGTGGAGTGGATAACAATGGATGTAGAGTGGATAAAATGGATGTAGAGTGGATAAAATGGATGTAGAGTTGATAAAATGGATGTAAAGTGGATAAAATGGATGTAGAGTTAATAAAATTGGATGTAGAGTGGATAAAATGGATGTAGAGTTGATAAAAATGGATGTAGAGTGGATAAAAATGGATGTAGATTGGATAAAATGGATGTAGAGTGGATAAAAATGGATGTAGAGTATATAAATTGGATGTAGATTATATAAAATGGATGTAGAGTGGATAAAAATGGATGTAGAGTGGATAAAAATGGATGTAGAGTGGATAAAATGGATGTAGAGTGGATAAAACGGATGTAGAGTGGATAAAAAGGATGTAGAGTGGATAAAATGGATGCAGAGTGGATAAAAACAGATGTAGTGTGGATAAAATGGATGTAGAGTGGATAACAATGGATGTAGAGTGGATAAAATGGATGTAGAGTGGATAAAAATGGATGTAGAGTGGATAAAATGGATGTAGAGTGAATAAAATGGATGTAGAGTGGATAAAATTGATGTAGAGTGTATAAAATGGATGTAGAGTGGATAAAAATAGATGTAGAGTGGATAAAAATGGATGTAGATTGGATAAAATGGATGTAGAGTGGATAAAAATGGATGTAGAGTGGATAAAATGGATGTAGAGTGGATAAAATGGTTGTAGAGTGGATAAAATGGATGTAGAGTGGATAAAATGGATGTAGAATGGATAAAATGGATGTAAAGTGGATAAAAATGGATGTCGAGTGGATAAAATGGATGTAGAGTGGATAAAAATAGATGTAGAGAGGATAAAATGGATGTAGAGTGGATAAAAATGGATGTAGAGTGGATAAAATGGATGTAGAGTGGATAAAAATGGATGTAGAGAGGATAAAATGGATGTAGAGTGGATAAAATGGATGTAGAGTTCATAAAAATGGATGTAGAGTGGATAAAAATGGATGTAGATTGGATAAAATGGATGTAGAGTGGATAAAAATGGATGTAGAGTGGATAAAAATGGATGTAGAGTGGATAAAAATGGATGTAGAGTGGATAAAATGGATGTTGAGTGGATAAAATGGATGTAGAGTGGATAAAATGGATGTAGAGTCGATAAAATGGATGTAGAGTGGATAAAATGGATGTAGAGTGGATAAAATGGATGTAAAGTGGATAAAAATGGATGTAGAGTGGATAAAATGGATGTAGAGTGGATAAAATGGATGTAGAGTGGATAAAATGGATGTAGAGTGGATAAAAAAGGATGTAGAGTGGATAAAATGGATGTAGAATGAATAAAATGGATGTAAAGTGAATAAAAATGGATGTAGAGTGGATAAAATGGATGTAGAGAGGATAAAATGCATGTAGAGTGGATAAAATGGATGTAGAGTGGATAAAATGGTTGTAGAGTGGATAAAATGGATGTAGAGTGGATAAAATGGATGTAGAATGGATAAAATGGATGTAAAGTGGATAAAAATGGATGTCGAGTGGATAAAATGGATGTAGAGTGGATAAAAATAGATGTAGAGAGGATAAAATGGATGTAGAGTGGATAAAAATGGATGTAGAGTGGATAAAAATGGATGTAGAGTGGATAAAATGGATGTAGAGTGGATAAAAATGGATGTAGAGAGGATAAAATGGATGTAGAGTGGATAAAATGGATGTACAGTTAATAAAAATGGATGTAGAGTGGATATAATGGATGTAGAGAGGATAAAATGGATGTGGAGTGGATAACCATGGATGTAGAGTGGATAAAATGGATGTAGAGTGGATAAAATGGATGTAGAGTTGATAAAAATGGATGTAGAGTGGAAATAATGGATGTAGAGTGGATAAAATGGTTGTAGAGTGGATAAAATGGATGTAGAGTTGATAAAAATGGATGTAGAGTGGATAAAATGGTTGTAGAGTGGATAAAATGGATGTAGAGTTAATAAAAATGGATGTAGAGTGGATATAATGGATGTAGAGAGGATAAAATGGATGTGGAGTGGATAACAATGGATGTAGAGTGGATAAAATGGATGTAGAGTGGATAAAATGGATGTAGAGTTGATAAAATGGATGTAAAGTGGATAAAATGGATGTAGAGTTAATAAAATTGGATGTAGAGTGGATAAAATGGATGTAGAGTTGATAAAAATGGATGTAGAGTGGATAAAAATGGATGTAGATTGGATAAAATGGATGTAGAGTGGATAAAAATGGATGTAGAGTATATAAATTGGATGTAGAGTATATAAAATGGATGTAGAGTGGATAAAAATGGATGTCGAGTGGATAAAATGGATGTAGAGTGGATAAAAATGGATGTAGATTGGATAAAATGGATGTAGAGTTAATAAAAATGGATGTAGAGTGGATAAAATGGATGTAGAGTTGATAAAAATGGATGTAGAGTGGATAAAAATGGATGTAGATTGGATAAAATGGATGTAGAGTGGATAAAATGAATGTACAGTTAATAAAAATGGATGTAGAGTGGATAAAATGGATGTAGAGAGGATAAAATGCATGTAGAGTGGATAAAATGGATGTAGAGTGGATAAAATGGTTGTAGAGTGGATAAAATGGATGTAGAGTGGATAAAATGGATGTAGAATGGATAAAATGGATGTAAAGTGGATAAAAATGGATGTCGAGTGGATAAAATGGATGTAGAGTGGATAAAAATAGATGTAGAGAGGATAAAATGGATGTAGAGTGGATAAAAATGGATGTAGAGTGGATAAAAATGGATGTAGAGTGGATAAAATGGATGTAGAGTGGATAAAAATGGATGTAGAGAGGATAAAATGGATGTAGAGTGGATAAAATGGATGTACAGTTAATAAAAATGGATGTAGAGTGGATAAAAATGGATGTAGAGTGGATAAAATGGATGTAGAGTGGATAAAATGGATGTAGAGTGGATAAAAAGGATGTAGAGTGGATAAAATGGATGCAGAGTGGATAAAAACAGATGTAGTGTGGATAAAATGGATGTAGAGTGGATAACAATGGATGTAGAGTGGATAAAATGGATGTAGAGTGGATAAAAATGGATGTAGAGTGGATAAAATGGATGTAGAGTGAATAAAATGGATGTAGAGTGGATAAAATTGATGTAGAGTGTATAAAATGGATGTAGAGTGGATAAAAATAGATGTAGAGTGGATAAAAATGGATGTAGATTGGATAAAATGGATGTAGAGTGGATAAAAATGGATGTAGAGTGGATAAAATGGATGTAGAGTGGATAAAATGGTTGTAGAGTGGATAAAATGGATGTAGAGTGGATAAAATGGATGTAGAATGGATAAAATGGATGTAAAGTGGATAAAAATGGATGTCGAGTGGATAAAATGGATGTAGAGTGGATAAAAATAGATGTAGAGAGGATAAAATGGATGTAGAGTGGATAAAAATGGATGTAGAGTGGATAAAATGGATGTAGAGTGGATAAAAATGGATGTAGAGAGGATAAAATGGATGTAGAGTGGATAAAATGGATGTAGAGTTCATAAAAATGGATGTAGAGTGGATAAAAATGGATGTAGATTGGATAAAATGGATGTAGAGTGGATAAAAATGGATGTAGAGTGGATAAAAATGGATGTAGAGTGGATAAAAATGGATGTAGAGTGGATAAAATGGATGTTGAGTGGATAAAATGGATGTAGAGTGGATAAAATGGATGTAGAGTCGATAAAATGGATGTAGAGTGGATAAAATGGATGTAGAGTGGATAAAATGGATGTAAAGTGGATAAAAATGGATGTAGAGTGGATAAAATGGATGTAGAGTGGATAAAATGGATGTAGAGTGGATAAAATGGATGTAGAGTGGATAAAAAAGGATGTAGAGTGGATAAAATGGATGTAGAATGAATAAAATGGATGTAAAGTGAATAAAAATGGATGTAGAGTGGATAAAATGGATGTAGAGAGGATAAAATGCATGTCGAGTGGATAAAATGGATGTAGAGTGGATAAAATGGTTGTAGAGTGGATAAAATGGATGTAGAGTGGATAAAATGGATGTAGAATGGATAAAATGGATGTAAAGTGGATAAAAATGGATGTCGAGTGGATAAAATGGATGTAGAGTGGATAAAAATAGATGTAGAGAGGATAAAATGGATGTAGAGTGGATAAAAATGGATGTAGAGTGGATAAAAATGGATGTAGAGTGGATAAAATGGATGTAGAGTGGATAAAAATGGATGTAGAGAGGATAAAATGGATGTAGAGTGGATAAAATGGATGTACAGTTAATAAAAATGGATGTAGAGTGGATATAATGGATGTAGAGAGGATAAAATGGATGTGGAGTGGATAACCATGGATGTAGAGTGGATAAAATGGATGTAGAGTGGATAAAATGGATGTAGAGTTGATAAAAATGGATGTAGAGTGGAAATAATGGATGTAGAGTGGATAAAATGGTTGTAGAGTGGATAAAATGGATGTAGAGTTGATAAAAATGGATGTAGAGTGGATAAAATGGTTGTAGAGTGGATAAAATGGATGTAGAGTTAATAAAAATGGATGTAGAGTGGATATAATGGATGTAGAGAGGATAAAATGGATGTGGAGTGGATAACAATGGATGAAGAGTGGATAAAATGGATGTAGAGTGGATAAAATGGATGTAGAGTTGATAAAATGGATGTAAAGTGGATAAAATGGATGTAGAGTTAATAAAATTGGATGTAGAGTGGATAAAATGGATGTAGAGTTGATAAAAATGGATGTAGAGTGGATAAAAATGGATGTAGAGTGGATAAAATGGATGTAGAGTGGATAAAAATGGATGTAGAGTATATAAATTGGATGTAGAGTATATAAAATGGATGTAGAGTGGATAAAAATGGATGTCGAGTGGATAAAATGGATGTAGAGTGGATAAAAATGGATGTAGATTGGATAAAATGGATGTAGAGTTAATAAAAATGGATGTAGAGTGGATAAAATGGATGTAGAGTTGATAAAAATGGATGTAGAGTGGATAAAAATGGATGTAGATTGGATAAAATGGATGTAGAGTGGATAAAATGAATGTACAGTTAATAAAAATGGATGTAGAGTGGATAAAAATGGATGTAGAGTGGATAAAATGGATGTAGAGTTGATAAAATGGATGTAAAGTGGATAAAATGGATGTAGAGTTAATAAAATTGGATGTAGAGTGGATAAAATGGATGTAGAGTTGATAAAAATGGATGTAGAGTGGATAAAAATGGATGTAGATTGGATAAAATGGATGTAGAGTTGATAAAATGGATGTAAAGTGGATAAAATGGATGTAGAGTTAATAAAATTGGATGTAGAGTGGATAAAAATGGATGTAGAGTGGATAAAAATGGATGTAGAGTGGATAAAATGGATGTAGAGTGGATAAAATGGATGTAGAGTGGATAAAAATGGATGTAGAGTGGATAAAATGGATGTAGAGTTGATAAAATGGATGTAAAGTGGATAAAATGGATGTAGAGTTAATAAAAATGGATGTAGAGTGGATAAAATGGATGTAGAGTTGATAAAAATGGATGTAGAGTGGATATAATGGATGTAGAGAGGATAAAATGGATGTGGAGTGGATAACAATGGATGTAGAGTGGATAAAATGGATGTAGAGTGGATAAAATGGATGTAGAGTTGATAAAATGGATGTAAAGTGGATAAAATGGATGTAGAGTTAATAAAATTGGATGTAGAGTGGATAAAATGGATGTAGAGTTGATAAAAATGGATGTAGAGTGGATAAAAATGGATGTAGATTGGATAAAATGGATGTAGAGTGGATAAAAATGGATGTAGAGTATATAAATTGGATGTAGAGTATATAAAATGGATGTAGAGTGGATAAAAATGGATGTCGAGTGGATAAAATGGATGTAGAGTGGATAAAAATGGATGTAGATTGGATAAAATGGATGTAGAGTTAATAAAAATGGATGTAGAGTGGATAAAATGGATGTAGAGTTGATAAAAATGGATGTAGAGTGGAAAAAAATGGATGTAGATTGGATAAAATGGATGTAGAGTGGATAAAATGAATGTACAGTTAATAAAAATGGATGTAGAGTGGATAAAAATGGATGTAGAGTGGATAAAATGGATGTAGAGTTGATAAAATGGATGTAAAGTGGATAAAATGGATGTAGAGTTAATAAAATTGGATGTAGAGTGGATAAAATGGATGTAGAGTTGATAAAAATGGATGTAGAGTGGATAAAAATGGATGTAGATTGGATAAAATGGATGTAGAGTTGATAAAATGGATGTAAAGTGGATAAAATGGATGTAGAGTTAATAAAATTGGATGTAGAGTGGATAAAAATGGATGTAGAGTGGATAAAAATGGATGTCGAGTGGATAAAATGGATGTAGAGTGGATAAAATGGATGTAGAGTGGATAAAAATGGATGTAGAGTGGATAAAATGGATGTAGAGTTGATAAAATGGATGTAAAGTGGATAAAATGGATGTAGAGTTAATAAAATTGGATGTAGAGTGGATAAAATGGATGTAGAGTTGATAAAAATGGATGTAGAGTGGATAAAAATGGATGTAGATTGGATAAAATGGATGTAGAGTTGATAAAATGGATGTAAAGTGGATAAAATGGATGTAGAGTTAATAAAATTGGATGTAGAGTGGATAAAATGGATGTAGAGTTGATAAAAATGGATGTAGAGTGGATAAAAATGGATGTAGATTGGATAAAATGGATGTAGAGTGGATAAAAATGGATGTAGAGTATATAAATTGGATGTAGATTATATAAAATGGATGTAGAGTGGATAAAAATGGATGTAGAGTGGATAAAAATGGATGTAGAGTGGATAAAATGGATGTAGAGTGGATAAAACGGATGTAGAGTGGATAAAAAGGATGTAGAGTGGATAAAATGGATGCAGAGTGGATAAAAACAGATGTAGTGTGGATAAAATGGATGTAGAGTGGATAACAATGGATGTAGAGTGGATAAAATGGATGTAGAGTGGATAAAAATGGATGTAGAGTGGATAAAATGGATGTAGAGTGAATAAAATGGATGTAGAGTGGATAAAATTGATGTAGAGTGTATAAAATGGATGTAGAGTGGATAAAAATAGATGTAGAGTGGATAAAAATGGATGTAGATTGGATAAAATGGATGTAGAGTGGATAAAAATGGATGTAGAGTGGATAAAATGGATGTAGAGTGGATAAAATGGTTGTAGAGTGGATAAAATGGATGTAGAGTGGATAAAATAGATGTAGAATGGATAAAATGGATGTAAAGTGGATAAAAATGGATGTCGAGTGGATAAAATGGATGTAGAGTGGATAAAAATAGATGTAGAGAGGATAAAATGGATGTAGAGTGGATAAAAATGGATGTAGAGTGGATAAAAATGGATGTAGAGTGGATAAAATGGATGTAGAGTGGATAAAAATGGATGTAGAGAGGATAAAATGGATGTAGAGTGGATAAAATGGATGTAGAGTACATAAAAATGGATGTAGAGTGGATAAAAATGGATGTAGATTGGATAAAATGGATGTAGAGTTAATAAAATTGGATGTAGAGTGGATAAAAATGGATGTAGAGTGGATAAAAATGGATGTCGAGTGGATAAAATGGATGTAGAGTGGATAAAATGGATGTAGAGTGGATAAAAATGGATGTAGAGTGGATAAAATGGATGTAGAGTTGATAAAATGGATGTAAAGTGGATAAAATGGATGTAGAGTTAATAAAATTGGATGTAGAGTGGATAAAATGGATGTAGAGTTGATAAAAATGGATGTAGAGTGGATAAAAATGGATGTAGATTGGATAAAATAGATGTAGAGTTGATAAAATGGATGTAAAGTGGATAAAATGGATGTAGAGTTAATAAAATTGGATGTAGAGTGGATAAAATGGATGTAGAGTTGATAAAAATGGATGTAGAGTGGATAAAAATGGATGTAGATTGGATAAAATAGATGTAGAGTTGATAAAATGGATGTAAAGTGGATAAAATGGATGTAGAGTTCATAAAATTGGATGTAGAGTGGATAAAATGGATGTAGAGTTAATAAAAATGGATGTAGAGTGGATATAATGGATGTAGATAGGATAAAATGGATGTGGAGTGGATAACAATGGATGTAGAGTGGATAAAATGGATGTAGAGTGGATAAAATGGATGTAGAGTTGATAAAATGGATGTAAAGTGGATAAAATGGATGTAGAGTTAATAAAATTGGATGTAGAGTGGATAAAATGGATGTAGAGTTGATAAAAATGGATGTAGAGTGGATAAAAATGGATGTAGAGTGGATAAAATGAATGTACAGTTAATAAAAATGGATGTAGAGTGGATAAAAATGGATGTAGAGCGGATAAAATGGATGTAGAGTGGATAAAATGGATGTAGAGTTGATAAAAATGGATGTAGAGTGGATAAAAATGGATGTAGATTGGATAAAATGGATGTAGAGTTGATAAAATGGATGTAAAGTGGATAAAATGGATGTAGAGTTAATAAAATTGGATGTAGAGTGGATAAAAATGGATGTAGAGTGGATAAAAATGGATGTAGAGTGGATAAAATGGATGTAGAGTGGATAAAATGGATGTAGAGTGGATAAAAATGGATGTAGAGTGGATAAAATGGATGTAGAGTTGATAAAATGGATGTAAAGTGGAAAAAATGGATGTAGAGTTAATAAAATTGGATGTAGAGTGGATAAAATGGATGTAGAGTTGATAAAAATGGATGTAGAGTGGATAAAAATGGATGTAGATTGGATAAAATAGATGTAGAGTTGATAAAATGGATGTAAAGTGGATAAAATGGATGTAGAGTTAATAAAATTGGATGTAGAGTGGATAAAATGGATGTAGAGTTGATAAAAATGGATGTAGAGTGGATAAAAATGGATGTAGATTGGATAACATAGATGTAGAGTTGATAAAATGGATGTAAAGTGGATAAAATGGATGTAGAGTTAATAAAATTGGATGTAGAGTGGATAAAATGGATGTAGAGTTAATAAAAATGGATGTAGAGTGGATATAATGGATGTAGAGAGGATAAAATGGATGTGGAGTGGATAACAATGGATGTAGAGTGGATAAAATGGATGTAGAGTGGATAAAATGGATGTAGAGTTGATAAAATGGATGTAAAGTGGATAAAATGGATGTAGAGTTAATAAAATTGGATGTAGATTGGATAAAATGGATGTAGAGTGGATAAAAATGGATGTAGAGTATATAAATTGGATGTAGATTATATAAAATGGATGTAGAGTGGATAAAAATGGATGTCGAGTGGATAAAATGGATGTAGAGTGGATAAAAATGGATGTAGATTGGATAAAATGGATGTAGAGTTAATAAAAATGGATGTAGAGTGGATAAAATGGATGTAGAGTGGATAAAATGAATGTACAGTTAATAAAAATGGATGTAGAGTGGATAAAAATGGATGTAGAGTGGATAAAATGGATATAGAGTGGATAAAATGGATGTAGAGTTGATAAAAATGGATGTAGAGTGGATAAAAATGGATGTAGATTGGATAAAATGGATGAAGAGTTGATAAAATGGATGTAAAGTGGATAAAATGGATGTAGAGTTAATAAAATTGGATGTAGAGTGGATAAAAATGGATGTAGAGTGGATAAAAATGGATGTCGAGTGGATAAAATGGATGTAGAGTGGATAAAATGGATGTAGAGTGGATAAAAATGGATGTAGAGTGGATAAAATGGATGTAGAGTTGATAAAATGGATGTAAAGTGGATAAAATGGATGTAGAGTTAATAAAATTGGATGTAGAGTGGATAAAATGGATGTAGAGTTGATAAAAATGGATGTAGAGTGGATAAAAATGGATGTAGATTGGATAAAATAGATGTAGAGTTGATAAAATGGATGTAAAGTGGATAAAATGGATGTAGAGTTAATAAAATTGGATGTAGAGTGGATAAAATGGATGTAGAGTTGATAAAAATGGATGTAGAGTGGATAAAAATGGATGTAGATTGGATAAAATAGATGTAGAGTTGATAAAATGGATGTAAAGTGGATAAAATGGATGTAGAGTTAATAAAATTGTATGTAGAGTGGATAAAACGGATGTAGAGTTAATAAAAATGGATGTAGAGTGGATATAATGGATGTAGAGAGGATAAAATGGATGTGGAGTGGATAACAATGGATGTAGAGTGGATAAAATGGATGTAGAGTGGATAAAATGGATGTAGAGTTGATAAAATGGATGTAAAGTGGATAAAATGGATGTAGAGTTAATAAAATTGGATGTAGAGTGGATAAAATGGATGTAGAGTTAATAAAAATGGATGTAGAGTGGATATAATGGATGTAGAGAGGATAAAATGGATGTGGAGTGGATAACAATGGATGTAGAGTGGATAAAATGGATGTAGAGTGGATAAAATGGATGTAGAGTTGATAAAATGGATGTAAAGTGGATAAAATGGATGTAGAGTTAATAAAATTGGATGTAGAGTGGATAAAATGGATGTAGAGTTGATAAAAATGGATGTAGAGTGGATAAAAATGGATGTAGATTGGATAAAATGGATGTAGAGTGGATAAAAATGGATGTAGAGTGGATAAAATGGATGTAGAGTGGATAAAACGGATGTAGAGTGGATAAAAAGGATGTAGAGTGGATAAAATGGATGCAGAGTGGATAAAAACAGATGTAGTGTGGATAAAATGGATGTAGAGTGGATAACAATGGATGTAGAGTGGATAAAATGGATGTAGAGTGGATAAAAATGGATGTAGAGTGGATAAAATGGATGTAGAGTGAATAAAATGGATGTAGAGTGGATAAAATTGATGTAGAGTGTATAAAATGGATGTAGAGTGGATAAAAATGGATGTAGAGTGAATAAAAATGGATGTAGATTGGATAAAATGGATGTAGAGTGGATAAAAATGGATGTAGAGTGGATAAAATGGATGTAGAGTGGATAAAATGGTTGTAGAGTGGATAAAATGGATGTAGAGAGGATAAAATGGATGTAGAGTGGATAAAATGGATGTAGAGTGGATAAAATGGATGTAGAGTTGATAAAAATGGATGTAGAGTGGATAAAAATGGATGTAGATTGGATAAAATGGATGTAGAGTGGATAAAAATGGATGTAGAGTGGATAAAATGGATGTAGAGTGGATAAAACGGATGTAGAGTGGATAAAAAGGATGTAGAGTGGATAAAATGGATGCAGAGTGGATAAAAACAGATGTAGTGTGGATAAAATGGATGTAGAGTGGATAACAATGGATGTAGAGTGGATAAAATGGATGTAGAGTGGATAAAAATGGATGTAGAGTGGATAAAATGGATGTAGAGTGAATAAAATGGATGTAGAGTGGATAAAATTGATGTAGAGTGTATAAAATGGATGTAGAGTGGATAAAAATGGATGTAGAGTGAATAAAAATGGATGTAGATTGGATAAAATGGATGTAGAGTGGATAAAAATGGATGTAGAGTGGATAAAATGGATGTAGAGTGGATAAAATGGTTGTAGAGTGGATAAAATGGATGTAGAGAGGATAAAATGGATGTAGAGTGGATAAAATGGATGTAGAGTTCATAAAAATGGATGTAGAGTGGATAAAAATGGATGTAGATTGGATAAAATGGATGTAGAGTGGATAAAAATGGATGTAGAGTGGATAAAAATGGATGTAGAGTGGATAAAAATGGATGTAGAGTGGATAAAATGGATGTTGAGTGGATAAAATGGATGTAGAGTGGATAAAATGGATGTAGAGTCGATAAAATGGATGTAGAGTGGATAAAATGGATGTAGAGTGGATAAAATGGATGTAAAGTGGATAAAAATGGATGTAGAGTGGATAAAATGGATGTAGAGTGGATAAAATGGATGTAGAGTGGATAAAATGGATGTAGAGTGGATAAAAAAGGATGTAGAGTGGATAAAATGGATGTAGAATGAATAAAATGGATGTAAAGTGAATAAAAATGGATGTAGAGTGGATAAAATGGATGTAGAGAGGATAAAATGCATGTAGAGTGGATAAAATGGATGTAGAGTGGATAAAATGGTTGTAGAGTGGATAAAATGGATGTAGAGTTGATAAAATGGATGTAAAGTGGATAAAATGGATGTAGAGTTAATAAAATTGGATGTAGAGTGGATAAAAATGGATGTAGAGTGGATAAAAATGGATGTCGAGTGGATAAAATGGATGTAGAGTGGATAAAATGGATGTAGAGTGGATAAAAATGGATGTAGAGTGGATAAAATGGATGTAGAGTTAATAAAATTGGATGTAGAGTGGATAAAATGGATGTAGAGTTGATAAAAATGGATGTAGAGTGGATAAAAATGGATGTAGATTGGATAAAATGGATGTAGAGTTGATAAAATGGATGTAAAGTGGATAAAATGGATGTAGAGTTAATAAAATTGGATGTAGAGTGGATAAAATGGATGTAGAGTTAATAAAAATGGATGTAGAGTGGATATAATGGATGTAGAGAGGATAAAATGGATGTGGAGTGGATAACAATGGATGTAGAGTGGATAAAATGGATGTAGAGTGGATAAAATGGATGTAGAGTTGATAAAATGGATGTAAAGTGGATAAAATGGATGTAGAGTTAATAAAATTGGATGTAGAGTGGATAAAATGGATGTAGAGTTGATAAAAATGGATGTAGAGTGGATAAAAATGGATGTAGATTGGATAAAATGGATGTAGAGTGGATAAAAATGGATGTAGAGTATATAAATTGGATGTAGATTATATAAAATGGATGTAGAGTGGATAAAAATGGATGTAGAGTGGATAAAAATGGATGTAGAGTGGATAAAATGGATGTAGAGTGGATAAAACGGATGTAGAGTGGATAAAAAGGATGTAGAGTGGATAAAATGGATGCAGAGTGGATAAAAACAGATGTAGTGTGGATAAAATGGATGTAGAGTGGATAACAATGGATGTAGAGTGGATAAAATGGATGTAGAGTGGATAAAAATGGATGTAGAGTGGATAAAATGGATGTAGAGTGAATAAAATGGATGTAGAGTGGATAAAATTGATGTAGAGTGTATAAAATGGATGTAGAGTGGATAAAAATAGATGTAGAGTGGATAAAAATGGATGTAGATTGGATAAAATGGATGTAGAGTGGATAAAAATGGATGTAGAGTGGATAAAATGGATGTAGAGTGGATAAAATGGTTGTAGAGTGGATAAAATGGATGTAGAGTGGATAAAATGGATGTAGAATGGATAAAATGGATGTAAAGTGGATAAAAATGGATGTCGAGTGGATAAAATGGATGTAGAGTGGATAAAAATAGATGTAGAGAGGATAAAATGGATGTAGAGTGGATAAAAATGGATGTAGAGTGGATAAAATGGATGTAGAGTGGATAAAAATGGATGTAGAGAGGATAAAATGGATGTAGAGTGGATAAAATGGATGTAGAGTTCATAAAAATGGATGTAGAGTGGATAAAAATGGATGTAGATTGGATAAAATGGATGTAGAGTGGATAAAAATGGATGTAGAGTGGATAAAAATGGATGTAGAGTGGATAAAAATGGATGTAGAGTGGATAAAATGGATGTTGAGTGGATAAAATGGATGTAGAGTGGATAAAATGGATGTAGAGTCGATAAAATGGATGTAGAGTGGATAAAATGGATGTAGAGTGGATAAAATGGATGTAAAGTGGATAAAAATGGATGTAGAGTGGATAAAATGGATGTAGAGTGGATAAAATGGATGTAGAGTGGATAAAATGGATGTAGAGTGGATAAAAAAGGATGTAGAGTGGATAAAATGGATGTAGAATGAATAAAATGGATGTAAAGTGAATAAAAATGGATGTAGAGTGGATAAAATGGATGTAGAGAGGATAAAATGCATGTAGAGTGGATAAAATGGATGTAGAGTGGATAAAATGGTTGTAGAGTGGATAAAATGGATGTAGAGTGGATAAAATGGATGTAGAATGGATAAAATGGATGTATAGTGGATAAAAATGGATGTCGAGTGGATAAAATGGATGTAGAGTGGATAAAAATAGATGTAGAGAGGATAAAATGGATGTAGAGTGGATAAAAATGGATGTAGAGTGGATAAAAATGGATGTAGAGTGGATAAAATGGATGTAGAGTGGATAAAAATGGATGTAGAGAGGATAAAATGGATGTAGAGTGGATAAAATGGATGTACAGTTAATAAAAATGGATGTAGAGTGGATATAATGGATGTAGAGAGGATAAAATGGATGTGGAGTGGATAACCATGGATGTAGAGTGGATAAAATGGATGTAGAGTGGATAAAATGGATGTAGAGTTGATAAAAATGGATGTAGAGTGGAAATAATGGATGTAGAGTGGATAAAATGGTTGTAGAGTGGATAAAATGGATGTAGAGTTGATAAAAATGGATGTAGAGTGGATAAAATGGTTGTAGAGTGGATAAAATGGATGTAGAGTTAATAAAAATGGATGTAGAGTGGATATAATGGATGTAGAGAGGATAAAATGGATGTGGAGTGGATAACAATGGATGTAGAGTGGATAAAATGGATGTAGAGTGGATAAAATGGATGTAGAGTTGATAAAATGGATGTAAAGTGGATAAAATGGATGTAGAGTTAATAAAATTGGATGTAGAGTGGATAAAATGGATGTAGAGTTGATAAAAATGGATGTAGAGTGGATAAAAATGGATGTAGATTGGATAAAATGGATGTAGAGTGGATAAAAATGGATGTAGAGTATATAAATTGGATGTAGAGTATATAAAATGGATGTAGAGTGGATAAAAATGGATGTCGAGTGGATAAAATGGATGTAGAGTGGATAAAAATGGATGTAGATTGGATAAAATGGATGTAGAGTTAATAAAAATGGATGTAGAGTGGATAAAATGGATGTAGAGTTGATAAAAATGGATGTAGAGTGGATAAAAATGGATGTAGATTGGATAAAATGGATGTAGAGTGGATAAAATGAATGTACAGTTAATAAAAATGGATGTAGAGTGGATAAAATGGATGTAGAGAGGATAAAATGGATGTAGAGTGGATAAAATGGATGTAGAGTGGATAAAATGGTTGTAGAGTGGATAAAATGGATGTAGAGTGGATAAAATGGATGTAGAATGGATAAAATGGATGTAAAGTGGATAAAAATGGATGTCGAGTGGATAAAATGGATGTAGAGTGGATAAAAATAGATGTAGAGAGGATAAAATGGATGTAGAGTGGATAAAAATGGATGTAGAGTGGATAAAAATGGATGTAGAGTGGATAAAATGGATGTAGAGTGGATAAAAATGGATGTAGAGAGGATAAAATGGATGTAGAGTGGATAAAATGGATGTACAGTTAATAAAAATGGATGTAGAGTGGATAAAAATGGATGTAGAGTGGATAAAATGGATGTAGAGTGGATAAAACGGATGTAGAGTGGATAAAAAGGATGTAGAGTGGATAAAATGGATGCAGAGTGGATAAAAACAGATGTAGTGTGGATAAAATGGATGTAGAGTGGATAACAATGGATGTAGAGTGGATAAAATGGATGTAGAGTGGATAAAAATGGATGTAGAGTGGATAAAATGGATGTAGAGTGAATAAAATGGATGTAGAGTGGATAAAATTGATGTAGAGTGTATAAAATGGATGTAGAGTGGATAAAAATAGATGTAGAGTGGATAAAAATGGATGTAGATTGGATAAAATGGATGTAGAGTGGATAAAAATGGATGTAGAGTGGATAAAATGGATGTAGAGTGGATAAAATGGTTGTAGAGTGGATAAAATGGATGTAGAGTGGATAAAATGGATGTAGAATGGATAAAATGGATGTAAAGTGGATAAAAATGGATGTCGAGTGGATAAAATGGATGTAGAGTGGATAAAAATAGATGTAGAGAGGATAAAATGGATGTAGAGTGGATAAAAATGGATGTAGAGTGGATAAAATGGATGTAGAGTGGATAAAAATGGATGTAGAGAGGATAAAATGGATGTAGAGTGGATAAAATGGATGTAGAGTTCATAAAAATGGATGTAGAGTGGATAAAAATGGATGTAGATTGGATAAAATGGATGTAGAGTGGATAAAAATGGATGTAGAGTGGATAAAAATGGATGTAGAGTGGATAAAAATGGATGTAGAGTGGATAAAATGGATGTTGAGTGGATAAAATGGATGTAGAGTGGATAAAATGGATGTAGAGTCGATAAAATGGATGTAGAGTGGATAAAATGGATGTAGAGTGGATAAAATGGATGTAAAGTGGATAAAAATGGATGTAGAGTGGATAAAATGGATGTAGAGTGGATAAAATGGATGTAGAGTGGATAAAATGGATGTAGAGTGGATAAAAAAGGATGTAGAGTGGATAAAATGGATGTAGAATGAATAAAATGGATGTAAAGTGAATAAAAATGGATGTAGAGTGGATAAAATGGATGTAGAGAGGATAAAATGCATGTAGAGTGGATAAAATGGATGTAGAGTGGATAAAATGGTTGTAGAGTGGATAAAATGGATGTAGAGTGGATAAAATGGATGTAGAATGGATAAAATGGATGTAAAGTGGATAAAAATGGATGTCGAGTGGATAAAATGGATGTAGAGTGGATAAAAATAGATGTAGAGAGGATAAAATGGATGTAGAGTGGATAAAAATGGATGTAGAGTGGATAAAAATGGATGTAGAGTGGATAAAATGGATGTAGAGTGGATAAAAATGGATGTAGAGAGGATAAAATGGATGTAGAGTGGATAAAATGGATGTACAGTTAATAAAAATGGATGTAGAGTGGATATAATGGATGTAGAGAGGATAAAATGGATGTGGAGTGGATAACCATGGATGTAGAGTGGATAAAATGGATGTAGAGTGGATAAAATGGATGTAGAGTTGATAAAAATGGATGTAGAGTGGAAATAATGGATGTAGAGTGGATAAAATGGTTGTAGAGTGGATAAAATGGATGTAGAGTTGATAAAAATGGATGTAGAGTGGATAAAATGGTTGTAGAGTGGATAAAATGGATGTAGAGTTAATAAAAATGGATGTAGAGTGGATATAATGGATGTAGAGAGGATAAAATGGATGTGGAGTGGATAACAATGGATGTAGAGTGGATAAAATGGATGTAGAGTGGATAAAATGGATGTAGAGTTGATAAAATGGATGTAAAGTGGATAAAATGGATGTAGAGTTAATAAAATTGGATGTAGAGTGGATAAAATGGATGTAGAGTTGATAAAAATGGATGTAGAGTGGATAAAAATGGATGTAGATTGGATAAAATGGATGTAGAGTGGATAAAAATGGATGTAGAGTATATAAATTGGATGTAGAGTATATAAAATGGATGTAGAGTGGATAAAAATGGATGTCGAGTGGATAAAATGGATGTAGAGTGGATAAAAATGGATGTAGATTGGATAAAATGGATGTAGAGTTAATAAAAATGGATGTAGAGTGGATAAAATGGATGTAGAGTTGATAAAAATGGATGTAGAGTGGATAAAAATGGATGTAGATTGGATAAAATGGATGTAGAGTGGATAAAATGAATGTACAGTTAATAAAAATGGATGTAGAGTGGATAAAATGGATGTAGAGAGGATAAAATGCATGTAGAGTGGATAAAATGGATGTAGAGTGGATAAAATGGTTGTAGAGTGGATAAAATGGATGTAGAGTGGATAAAATGGATGTAGAATGGATAAAATGGATGTAAAGTGGATAAAAATGGATGTCGAGTGGATAAAATGGATGTAGAGTGGATAAAAATAGATGTAGAGAGGATAAAATGGATGTAGAGTGGATAAAAATGGATGTAGAGTGGATAAAAATGGATGTAGAGTGGATAAAATGGATGTAGAGTGGATAAAAATGGATGTAGAGAGGATAAAATGGATGTAGAGTGGATAAAATGGATGTACAGTTAATAAAAATGGATGTAGAGTGGATAAAAATGGATGTAGAGTGGATAAAATGGATGTAGAGTGGATAAAACGGATGTAGAGTGGATAAAAAGGATGTAGAGTGGATAAAATGGATGCAGAGTGGATAAAAACAGATGTAGTGTGGATAAAATGGATGTAGAGTGGATAACAATGGATGTAGAGTGGATAAAATGGATGTAGAGTGGATAAAAATGGATGTAGAGTGGATAAAATGGATGTAGAGTGAATAAAATGGATGTAGAGTGGATAAAATTGATGTAGAGTGTATAAAATGGATGTAGAGTGGATAAAAATAGATGTAGAGTGGATAAAAATGGATGTAGATTGGATAAAATGGATGTAGAGTGGATAAAAATGGATGTAGAGTGGATAAAATGGATGTAGAGTGGATAAAATGGTTGTAGAGTGGATAAAATGGATGTAGAGTGGATAAAATGGATGTAGAATGGATAAAATGGATGTAAAGTGGATAAAAATGGATGTCGAGTGGATAAAATGGATGTAGAGTGGATAAAAATAGATGTAGAGAGGATAAAATGGATGTAGAGTGGATAAAAATGGATGTAGAGTGGATAAAATGGATGTAGAGTGGATAAAAATGGATGTAGAGAGGATAAAATGGATGTAGAGTGGATAAAATGGATGTAGAGTTCATAAAAATGGATGTAGAGTGGATAAAAATGGATGTAGATTGGATAAAATGGATGTAGAGTGGATAAAAATGGATGTAGAGTGGATAAAAATGGATGTAGAGTGGATAAAAATGGATGTAGAGTGGATAAAATGGATGTTGAGTGGATAAAATGGATGTAGAGTGGATAAAATGGATGTAGAGTCGATAAAATGGATGTAGAGTGGATAAAATGGATGTAGAGTGGATAAAATGGATGTAAAGTGGATAAAAATGGATGTAGAGTGGATAAAATGGATGTAGAGTGGATAAAATGGATGTAGAGTGGATAAAATGGATGTAGAGTGGATAAAAAAGGATGTAGAGTGGATAAAATGGATGTAGAATGAATAAAATGGATGTAAAGTGAATAAAAATGGATGTAGAGTGGATAAAATGGATGTAGAGAGGATAAAATGCATGTAGAGTGGATAAAATGGATGTAGAGTGGATAAAATGGTTGTAGAGTGGATAAAATGGATGTAGAGTGGATAAAATGGATGTAGAATGGATAAAATGGATGTAAAGTGGATAAAAATGGATGTCGAGTGGATAAAATGGATGTAGAGTGGATAAAAATAGATGTAGAGAGGATAAAATGGATGTAGAGTGGATAAAAATGGATGTAGAGTGGATAAAAATGGATGTAGAGTGGATAAAATGGATGTAGAGTGGATAAAAATGGATGTAGAGAGGATAAAATGGATGTAGAGTGGATAAAATGGATGTACAGTTAATAAAAATGGATGTAGAGTGGATAAAATGGATGTAGAGAGGATAAAATGGATGTGGAGTGGATAACCATGGATGTAGAGTGGATAAAATGGATGTAGAGTGGATAAAATGGATGTAGAGTTGATAAAAATGGATGTAGAGTGGAAATAATGGATGTAGAGTGGATAAAATGGTTGTAGAGTGGATAAAATGGATGTAGAGTTGATAAAAATGGATGTAGAGTGGATAAAATGGTTGTAGAGTGGATAAAATGGATGTAGAGTTAATAAAAATGGATGTAGAGTGGATATAATGGATGTAGAGAGGATAAAATGGATGTGGAGTGGATAACAATGGATGAAGAGTGGATAAAATGGATGTAGAGTGGATAAAATGGATGTAGAGTTGATAAAATGGATGTAAAGTGGATAAAATGGATGTAGAGTTAATAAAATTGGATGTAGAGTGGATAAAATGGATGTAGAGTTGATAAAAATGGATGTAGAGTGGATAAAAATGGATGTAGATTGGATAAAATGGATGTAGAGTGGATAAAAATGGATGTAGAGTATATAAATTGGATGTAGAGTATATAAAATGGATGTAGAGTGGATAAAAATGGATGTCGAGTGGATAAAATGGATGTAGAGTGGATAAAAATGGATGTAGATTGGATAAAATGGATGTAGAGTTAATAAAAATGGATGTAGAGTGGATAAAATGGATGTAGAGTTGATAAAAATGGATGTAGAGTGGATAAAAATGGATGTAGATTGGATAAAATGGATGTAGAGTGGATAAAATGAATGTACAGTTAATAAAAATGGATGTAGAGTGGATAAAAATGGATGTAGAGTGGATAAAATGGATGTAGAGTTGATAAAATGGATGTAAAGTGGATAAAATGGATGTAGAGTTAATAAAATTGGATGTAGAGTGGATAAAATGGATGTAGAGTTGATAAAAATGGATGTAGAGTGGATAAAAATGGATGTAGATTGGATAAAATGGATGTAGAGTTGATAAAATGGATGTAAAGTGGATAAAATGGATGTAGAGTTAATAAAATTGGATGTAGAGTGGATAAAAATGGATGTAGAGTGGATAAAAATGGATGTCGAGTGGATAAAATGGATGTAGAGTGGATAAAATGGATGTAGAGTGGATAAAAATGGATGTAGAGTGGATAAAATGGATGTAGAGTTGATAAAATGGATGTAAAGTGGATAAAATGGATGTAGAGTTAATAAAATTGGATGTAGAGTGGATAAAATGGATGTAGAGTTGATAAAAATGGATGTAGAGTGGATATAATGGATGTAGAGAGGATAAAATGGATGTGGAGTGGATAACAATGGATGTAGAGTGGATAAAATGGATGTAGAGTGGATAAAATGGATGTAGAGTTGATAAAATGGATGTGAAGTGGATAAAATGGATGTAGAGTTAATAAAATTGGATGTAGAGTGGATAAAATGGATGTAGAGTTGATAAAAATGGATGTAGAGTGGATAAAAATGGATGTAGATTGGATAAAATGGATGTAGAGTGGATAAAAATGGATGTAGAGTATATAAATTGGATGTAGAGTATATAAAATGGATGTAGAGTGGATAAAAATGGATGTCGAGTGGATAAAATGGATGTAGAGTGGATAAAAATGGATGTAGATTGGATAAAATGGATGTAGAGTTAATAAAAATGGATGTAGAGTGGATAAAATGGATGTAGAGTTGATAAAAATGGATGTAGAGTGGATAAAAATGGATGTAGATTGGATAAAATGGATGTAGAGTGGATAAAATGAATGTACAGTTAATAAAAATGGATGTAGAGTGGATAAAAATGGATGTAGAGTGGATAAAATGGATGTAGAGTTGATAAAATGGATGTAAAGTGGATAAAATGGATGTAGAGTTAATAAAATTGGATGTAGAGTGGATAAAATGGATGTAGAGTTGATAAAAATGGATGTAGAGTGGATAAAAATGGATGTAGATTGGATAAAATGGATGTAGAGTTGATAAAATGGATGTAAAGTGGATAAAATGGATGTAGAGTTAATAAAATTGGATGTAGAGTGGATAAAAATGGATGTAGAGTGGATAAAAATGGATGTCGAGTGGATAAAATGGATGTAGAGTGGATAAAATGGATGTAGAGTGGATAAAAATGGATGTAGAGTGGATAAAATGGATGTAGAGTTGATAAAATGGATGTAAAGTGGATAAAATGGATGTAGAGTTAATAAAATTGGATGTAGAGTGGATAAAATGGATGTAGAGTTGATAAAAATGGATGTAGAGTGGATAAAAATGGATGTAGATTGGATAAAATGGATGTAGAGTTGATAAAATGGATGTAAAGTGGATAAAATGGATGTAGAGTTAATAAAATTGGATGTAGAGTGGATAAAATGGATGTAGAGTTAATAAAAATGGATGTAGAGTGGATAAAAATGGATGTAGAGTGGATAAAATGGATGTAGAGTTGATAAAATGGATGTAAAGTGGATAAAATGGATGTAGAGTTAATAAAATTGGATGTAGAGTGGATAAAATGGATGTAGAGTTGATAAAAATGGATGTAGAGTGGATATAATGGATGTAGAGAGGATAAAATGGATGTGGAGTGGATAACAATGGATGTAGAGTGGATAAAATGGATGTAGAGTGGATAAAATGGATGTAGAGTTGATAAAATGGATGTAAAGTGGATAAAATGGATGTAGAGTTAATAAAATTGGATGTAGAGTGGATAAAATGGATGTAGAGTTGATAAAAATGGATGTAGAGTGGATAAAAATGGATGTAGATTGGATAAAATGGATGTAGAGTGGATAAAAATGGATGTAGAGTATATAAATTGGATGTAGAGTATATAAAATGGATGTAGAGTGGATAAAAATGGATGTCGAGTGGATAAAATGGATGTAGAGTGGATAAAAATGGATGTAGATTGGATAAAATGGATGTAGAGTTAATAAAAATGGATGTAGAGTGGATAAAATGGATGTAGAGTTGATAAAAATGGATGTAGAGTGGATAAAAATGGATGTAGATTGGATAAAATGGATGTAGAGTGGATAAAATGAATGTACAGTTAATAAAAATGGATGTAGAGTGGATAAAAATGGATGTAGAGTGGATAAAATGGATGTAGAGTTGATAAAATGGATGTAAAGTGGATAAAATGGATGTAGAGTTAATAAAATTGGATGTAGAGTGGATAAAATGGATGTAGAGTTGATAAAAATGGATGTAGAGTGGATAAAAATGGATGTAGATTGGATAAAATGGATGTAGAGTTGATAAAATGGATGTAAAGTGGATAAAATGGATGTAGAGTTAATAAAATTGGATGTAGAGTGGATAAAAATGGATGTAGAGTGGATAAAAATGGATGTAGAGTGGATAAAATGGATGTAGAGTGGATAAAATGGATGTAGAGTGGATAAAAATGGATGTAGAGTGGATAAAATGGATGTAGAGTTGATAAAATGGATGTAAAGTGGATAAAATGGATGTAGAGTTAATAAAATTGGATGTAGAGTGGATAAAATGGATGTAGAGTTGATAAAAATGGATGTAGAGTGGATAAAAATGGATGTAGATTGGATAAAATGGATGTAGAGTTGATAAAATGGATGTAAAGTGGATAAAATGGATGTAGAGTTAATAAAATTGGATGTAGAGTGGATAAAATGGATGTAGAGTTAATAAAAATGGATGTAGAGTGGATATAATGGATGTAGAGAGGATAAAATGGATGTGGAGTGGATAACAATGGATGTAGAGTGGATAAAATGGATGTAGAGTGGATAAAATGGATGTAGAGTTGATAAAATGGATGTAAAGTGGATAAAATGGATGTAGAGTTAATAAAATTGGATGTAGAGTGGATAAAATGGATGTAGAGTTGATAAAAATGGATGTAGAGTGGATAAAAATGGATGTAGATTGGATAAAATGGATGTAGAGTGGATAAAAATGGATGTAGAGTATATAAATTGGATGTAGATTATATAAAATGGATGTAGAGTGGATAAAAATGGATGTAGAGTGGATAAAAATGGATGTAGAGTGGATAAAATGGATGTAGAGTAGATAAAACGGATGTAGAGTGGATAAAAAGGATGTAGAGTGGATAAAATGGATGCAGAGTGGATAAAAACAGATGTAGTGTGGATAAAATGGATGTAGAGTGGATAACAATGGATGTAGAGTGGATAAAATGGATGTAGAGTGGATAAAAATGGATGTAGAGTGGATAAAATGGATGTAGAGTGAATAAAATGGATGTAGAGTGGATAAAATTGATGTAGAGTGTATAAAATGGATGTAGAGTGGATAAAAATAGATGTAGAGTGGATAAAAATGGATGTAGATTGGATAAAATGGATGTAGAGTGGATAAAAATGGATGTAGAGTGGATAAAATGGATGTAGAGTGGATAAAATGGTTGTAGAGTGGATAAAATGGATGTAGAGTGGATAAAATGGATGTAGAATGGATAAAATGGATGTAAAGTGGATAAAAATGGATGTCGAGTGGGTAAAATGGATGTAGAGTGGATAAAAATAGATGTAGAGAGGATAAAATGGATGTAGAGTGGATAAAAATGGATGTAGAGTGGATAAAAATGGATGTAGAGTGGATAAAATGGATGTAGAGTGGATAAAAATGGATGTAGAGAGGATAAAATGGATGTAGAGTGGATAAAATGGATGTAGAGTTCATAAAAATGGATGTAGAGTGGATAAAAATGGATGTAGATTGGATAAAATGGATGTAGAGTGGATAAAAATGGATGTAGAGTGGATAAAAATGGATGTAGAGTGGATAAAATGGATGTTGAGTGGATAAAATGGATGTAGAGTGGATAAAATGGATGTAGAGTCGATAAAATGGATGTAGAGTGGATAAAATGGATGTAGAGTGGATAAAATGGATGTAAAGTGGATAAAAATGGATGTAGAGTGGATAAAATGGATGTAGAGTGGATAAAATGGATGTAGAGTGGATAAAATGGATGTAGAGTGGATAAAAAAGGATGTAGAGTGGATAAAATGGATGTAGAATGAATAAAATGGATGTAAAGTGAATAAAAATGGATGTAGAGTGGATAAAATGCATGTAGAGTGGATAAAATGGATGTAGAGTGGATAAAATGGTTGTAGAGTGGATAAAATGGATGTAGAGTGGATAAAATGGATGTAGAATGGATAAAATGGATGTAAAGTGGATAAAAATGGATGTCGAGTGGATAAAATGGATGTAGAGTGGATAAAAATAGATGTAGAGAGGATAAAATGGATGTAGAGTGGATAAAAATGGATGTAGAGTGGATAAAAATGGATGTAGAGTGGATAAAATGGATGTAGAGTGGATAAAAATGGATGTAGAGAGGATAAAATGGATGTAGAGTGGATAAAATGGATGTACAGTTAATAAAAATGGATGTAGAGTGGATATAATGGATGTAGAGAGGATAAAATGGATGTGGAGTGGATAACCATGGATGTAGAGTGGATAAAATGGATGTAGAGTGGATAAAATGGATGTAGAGTTGATAAAAATGGATGTAGAGTGGAAATAATGGATGTAGAGTGGATAAAATGGTTGTAGAGTGGATAAAATGGATGTAGAGTTGATAAAAATGGATGTAGAGTGGATAAAATGGTTGTAGAGTGGATAAAATGGATGTAGAGTTAATAAAAATGGATGTAGAGTGGATATAATGGATGTAGAGAGGATAAAATGGATGTGGAGTGGATAACAATGGATGTAGAGTGGATAAAATGGATGTAGAGTGGATAAAATGGATGTAGAGTTGATAAAATGGATGTAAAGTGGATAAAATGGATGTAGAGTGGATAAAAATGGATGTAGATTGGATAAAATGGATGTAGACTTAATAAAAATGGATGTAGAGTGGATAAAATGGATGTAGAGTTGATAAAAATGGATGTAGAGTGGATAAAAATGGATGTAGATTGGATAAAATGGATGTAGAGTGGATAAAATGAATGTACAGTTAATAAAAATGGATGTAGAGTGGATAAAAATGGATGTAGAGTGGATAAAATGGATGTAGAGTTGATAAAATGGATGTAAAGTGGATAAAATGGATGTAGAGTTAATAAAATTGGATGTAGAGTGGATAAAATGGATGTAGAGTTGATAAAAATGGATGTAGAGTGGATAAAAATGGATGTAGATTGGATAAAATGGATGTAGAGTTGATAAAATGGATGTAAAGTGGATAAAATGGATGTAGAGTTAATAAAATTGGATGTAGAGTGGATAAAAATGGATGTAGAGTGGATAAAAATGGATGTCGAGTGGATAAAATGGATGTAGAGTGGATAAAATGGATGTAGAGTGGATAAAAATGGATGTAGAGTGGATAAAATGGATGTAGAGTTGATAAAATGGATGTAAAGTGGATAAAATGGATGTAGAGTTAATAAAATTGGATGTAGAGTGGATAAAATGGATGTAGAGTTGATAAAAATGGATGTAGAGTGGATAAAAATGGATGTAGATTGGATAAAATGGATGTAGAGTTGATAAAATGGATGTAAAGTGGATAAAATGGATGTAGAGTTAATAAAATTGGATGTAGAGTGGATAAAAATGGATGTAGAGTGGATAAAAATGGGTGTCGAGTGGATAAAATGGATGTAGAGTGGATAAAATGGATGTAGAGTTGATAAAAATGGATGTAGAGTGGATAAAAATGGATGTCGAGTGGATAAAATGGATGTACAGTGGATAAAAATGGATGTAGAGTTGATAAAATGGATGTAAAGTGGATAAAATGGATGTAGAGTTAATAAAATTGGATGTAGAGTGGATAAAATGGATGTAGAGTTGATAAAAATGGATGTAGAGTGGATAAAATGGATGTAGAGTGGATAAAATGGATGTAGAGTGGATAAAATGGTTGTAGAGTGGATAAAATGGATGTAGAGTTGATAAAAATGGATGTAGAGTGGATAAAATGGATGTAGAGTTAATAAAAATGGATGTAGAGTGGATAAAATGGATGTAGAGTTGATAAAAATGGATGTAGAGTGGATAAAAATGGATGTAGATTGGATAAAATGGATGTAGAGTGGATAAAATGAATGTACAGTTAATAAAAATGGATGTAGAGTGGATAAAAATGGATGTAGAGTGGATAAAATGGATGTAGAGTTGATAAAATGGATGTAAAGTGGATAAAATGGATGTAGAGTTAATAAAATTGGATGTAGAGTGGATAAAATGGATGTAGAGTTGATAAAAATGGATGTAGAGTGGATAAAAATGGATATAGATTGGATAAAATGGATGTAGAGTGGATAAAAATGGATGTAGAGTGGATAAAATGGATGTAGAGTGGATAAAATGGTTGTAGAGTGGATAAAATGGATGTAGAGTGGATAAAATGGATGTAGAATGGATAAAAAAGGTGGTAAAGTGGATAAAAATGGATGTCGAGTGGATAAAATGGATGTAGAGTGGATAAAAATAGATGTAGCGAGGATAAAATGGATGTAGAGTGGATAAAAATGGATGTAGAGTGGATAAAAATGGATGTAGAGTGGATAAAATGGATGTAGAGTGGATAAAAATGGATGTAGAGAGGATAAAATGGATGTAGAGTGGATAAAATGGATGTAGAGTTCATAAAAATGGATGTAGAGTGGATAAAAATGGATGTAGATTGGATAAAATGGATGTAGAGTGGATAAAAATGGATGTAGAGTGGATAAAAATGGATGTAGAGTGGATAAAAATGGATGTAGAGTGGATAAAATGGATGTTGAGTGGATAAAATGGATGTAGAGTGGATAAAATGGATGTAGAGTCGATAAAATGGATGTAGAGTGGATAAAATGGATGTAGAGTGGATAAAATGGATGTAAAGTGGATAAAAATGGATGTAGAGTGGATAAAATGGATGTAGACTTAATAAAAATGGATGTAGAGTGGATAAAATGGATGTAGAGTTGATAAAAATGGATGTAGAGTGGATAAAAATGGATGTAGATTGGATAAAATGGATGTAGAGTGGATAAAATGAATGTACAGTTAATAAAAATGGATGTAGAGTGGATAAAAATGGATGTAGAGTGGATAAAATGGATGTAGAGTTGATAAAATGGATGTAAAGTGGATAAAATGGATGTAGAGTTAATAAAATTGGATGTAGAGTGGATAAAATGGATGTAGAGTTGATAAAAATGGATGTAGAGTGGATAAAAATGGATGTAGATTGGATAAAATGGATGTAGAGTTGATAAAATGGATGTAAAGTGGATAAAATGGATGTAGAGTTAATAAAATTGGATGTAGAGTGGATAAAAATGGATGTAGAGTGGATAAAAATGGATGTCGAGTGGATAAAATGGATGTAGAGTGGATAAAATGGATGTAGAGTGGATAAAAATGGATGTAGAGTGGATAACATGGATGTAGAGTTGATAAAATGGATGTAAAGTGGATAAAATGGATGTAGAGTTAATAAAATTGGATGTAGAGTGGATAAAATGGATGTAGAGTTGATAAAAATGGATGTAGAGTGGATAAAAATGGATGTAGATTGGATAAAATGGATGTAGAGTTGATAAAATGGATGTAAAGTGGATAAAATGGATGTAGAGTTAATAAAATTGGATGTAGAGTGGATAAAAATGGATGTAGAGTGGATAAAAATGGGTGTCGAGTGGATAAAATGGATGTAGAGTGGATAAAATGGATGTAGAGTTGATAAAAATGGATGTAGAGTGGATAAAAATGGATGTCGAGTGGATAAAATGGATGTACAGTGGATAAAAATGGATGTAGAGTTGATAAAATGGATGTAAAGTGGATAAAATGGATGTAGAGTTAATAAAATTGGATGTAGAGTGGATAAAATGGATGTAGAGTTGATAAAAATGGATGTAGAGTGGATAAAATGGATGTAGAGTGGATAAAATGGATGTAGAGTGGATAAAATGGTTGTAGAGTGGATAAAATGGATGTAGAGTTGATAAAAATGGATGTAGAGTGGATAAAATGGATGTAGAGTTAATAAAAATGGATGTAGAGTGGATAAAATGGATGTAGAGTTGATAAAAATGGATGTAGAGTGGATAAAAATGGATGTAGATTGGATAAAATGGATGTAGAGTGGATAAAATGAATGTACAGTTAATAAAAATGGATGTAGAGTGGATAAAAATGGATGTAGAGTGGATAAAATGGATGTAGAGTTGATAAAATGGATGTAAAGTGGATAAAATGGATGTAGAGTTAATAAAATTGGATGTAGAGTGGATAAAATGGATGTAGAGTTGATAAAAATGGATGTAGAGTGGATAAAAATGGATATAGATTGGATAAAATGGATGTAGAGTGGATAAAAATGGATGTAGAGTGGATAAAATGGATGTAGAGTGGATAAAATGGTTGTAGAGTGGATAAAATGGATGTAGAGTGGATAAAATGGATGTAGAATGGATAAAAAAGGTGGTAAAGTGGATAAAAATGGATGTCGAGTGGATAAAATGGATGTAGAGTGGATAAAAATAGATGTAGCGAGGATAAAATGGATGTAGAGTGGATAAAAATGGATGTAGAGTGGATAAAAATGGATGTAGAGTGGATAAAATGGATGTAGAGTGGATAAAAATGGATGTAGAGAGGATAAAATGGATGTAGAGTGGATAAAATGGATGTAGAGTTCATAAAAATGGATGTAGAGTGGATAAAAATGGATGTAGATTGGATAAAATGGATGTAGAGTGGATAAAAATGGATGTAGAGTGGATAAAAATGGATGTAGAGTGGATAAAAATGGATGTAGAGTGGATAAAATGGATGTTGAGTGGATAAAATGGATGTAGAGTGGATAAAATGGATGTAGAGTCGATAAAATGGATGTAGAGTGGATAAAATGGATGTAGAGTGGATAAAATGGATGTAAAGTGGATAAAAATGGATGTAGAGTGGATAAAATGGATGTAGAGTGGATAAAATGGATGTAGAGTGGATAAAATGGATGTAGAGTGGATAAAAAAGGATGTAGAGTGGATAAAATGGATGTAGAATGAATAAAATGGATGTAAAGTGAATAAAAATGGATGTAGAGTGGATAAAATGGATGTAGAGAGGATAAAATGCATGTAGAGTGGATAAAATGGATGTAGAGTGGATAAAATGGATGTAGAGTGGATAAAATGGATGTAGAGTGGATAAAATGGATGTAGAATGGATAAAATGGATGTAAAGTGGATAAAAATGGATGTCGAGTGGATAAAATGGATGTAGAGTGGATAAAAATAGATGTAGAGAGGATAAAATGGATGTAGAGTGGATAAAAATGGATGTAGAGTGGATAAAAATGGATGTAGAGTGGATAAAATGGATGTAGAGTGGATAAAAATGGATGTAGAGAGGATAAAATGGATGTAGAGTGGATAAAATGGATGTACAGTTAATAAAAATGGATGTAGAGTGGATATAATGGATGTAGAGAGGATAAAATGGATGTGGAGTGGATAACCATGGATGTAGAGTGGATAAAATGGATGTAGAGTGGATAAAATGGATGTAGAGTTGATAAAAATGGATGTAGAGTGGAAATAATGGATGTAGAGTGGATAAAATGGTTGTAGAGTGGATAAAATGGATGTAGAGTTGATAAAAATGGATGTAGAGTGGATAAAATGGTTGTAGAGTGGATAAAATGGATGTAGAGTTAATAAAAATGGATGTAGAGTGGATAAAAATGGATGTAGATTGGATAAAATGGATGTAGAGTGGATAAAAATGGATGTAGAGTATATAAATTGGATGTAGAGTATACAGGGTGTCCCGTAACTAGCTCGACACCGGGAAATGAGGGGTAGCTGAGGTGATTCTGAACAACTTTTTCCTTAGCAATAATGTCCTAAGCGCCTTCGGTTTTGAATTATTAACGAAACGGCTAGGCCAATCCGAGCGCGTATCGAACGCGCGCTCGAAACGAGAGTGTGGTCTCTGACACGCTCCGCCGCGAGCGTGAACAAGTAGATCGCGTGGGTATCGAGAAAAGCATACGGCAAATATCACATATCGTCTTCAAATAAACTAATAGTCGTTGCATAACTGTGTTCAATACTGTCACTCGTAATTCGGGTGGTATGAAAAGTTGTAGTATTTGTGGAAAAAATGATTTTCTTAACAGCATGTTTTCAGGTGGGTAAATTATGGTCTAAGATAAACGATGTGAATAACTAACGTTAGAAGAATCTTGTTAAACTCACCCTTTCGCCAACGAATCAACCTGCCCTCGACGGAAGTAAGTCGTTGGCAGTAGGTCACAGTGCCGATTTTGTCCTTCGTAAGAATCTCGAGAACTTCAACAGCTGATTATACGGCCGGTTCGGTGAACTCACTTGACACTGACACACACAGTAGGAACGGCACTTGTCTAATTTATGGCAGGGCGCACGGCTAATCGCAGGTACGCGGACACCCCCGAGAGTCGAGCGGCGATCGGCGATCGGGTCACTTTACCGAACGTGCATTTCACTGCGTGAGCACTTTCACCGATAACTCCGAATAAAACAATTATGTAGAGGAACGTAATTGAACCTACGTTAGAGATAGTTGGTGGCCCTGAAAAGGGCCGATTGTTATTGCCAAAATTGCCAAGATCGGCTCGACGTGCCCTCCTCGCGCTTGCATGCACGTCTCGGAGCACCGGCGGACGTTGCGCTGCACTTCTTCCAATGGTTTTCGATTAAGAAACGTAACAAATATCCTGTAATACTCCGCGTTAGTTCGTTGCTGTATGGTACCCGTTCGGTTTGAAAAACGATTCTGCCAGCTCTAGCGTTTCTTGGGTCTTGCTTAGAAGGACGTTCGTTGGGGAAGGGATATTTTTACAATAGTACAACGTAGTGGCTCGCACATTTGGAGTCAATTCAGCCAAAAAATACCCGTGCGCTCGGGGCGGCCGCATGGTCTTCGTCACTACGAACGCGCTAGCGAAGACGCAGGGCAAGGAGTGCCATAAATTTCACTATTGTCCATACCGTGTCGTAAAGGGAAAGTGTGGCTATTTTACGAAATACGTGCATCGTCTTAAAACTACATCGACAGCGTACACGCAACATAATCCTTTAATATTTTCTTACGATTCTTCCCGCAAAGAAGGAACAGTACATACAATTCCCAAAATGATCAATTTAGTATTGTATTGTATTGCGAAGACACTGCTTGCGACGCATACACGCTTGCCCGTGTCATTTGTAATATTATAAATTTAATGTTGTGGGATGTTTAGTGTAGAGTGCATGGCGTGAATAAAAGTACAAGCGCGAAGACACTGTTTGCGGCGTGTCGAAATGCTTAAAATCTTAAACAGTCGGCTCCCTAAGAATCTCTGATTTCGATCTTGTTATGATTATCGCACGCGCGCGGCAACCGACTGTTTACGGGAACGCGAGCAGCAAAGCGTGCCGCGGTACATGGGCCCGATCAGGGGGACCTGTTCCAGACGACCAAAATGTTGATAGACATAACGATGTCTGTCTCGAAATGCGTATCAAGCAGTGTCCTCGCTAACACAATACAATATTAAATTGATCATTTTCCAAGTTGTGTGTACTGTTTCGTCTTCGCGGAAAGAATCGTAAGAAAATATTAAAGGTTTATGTTGCGTGTACGCTGTCGATGCAGTCTTAAGCCGATGCACGTATTTCGTAAAATAGCCACACTTTCCCTTTACGACACGGTATGGACAATAGTGAAATTTATGGCACTCCTTGCCCTTGTCTTCGCTAGCGCGTTCGTAGTGGAGAAGACCATGCGGTCGCCCTAAATGCGCGTGTATTTTTTTGCTGAATGAACGGTGACTCCAAATGTGCGACCCACTCCGTTGTACTATTGTAAAAATATCCCTTCCCTAACGAACGTCGTTCTAAGCAAGACCCAAGAAACGCTAGAGCTGGCAGAATCGTTTTTCAAACCGAACGGGTACCATACAGCAACGAACTAACGCGGAGTATTGCAGGATATTTGTTACGTTTCTTAATCGAGAAACATTGGGAGAAGTGCAGCGCAACGTCCACCGGTGCTCCGATGTGTGCATGCAAGTGTGACGCGGGTACGTCGAACTAAACTTGGCAATTTTGGCATAACAACAATGGGCCCTTTTCAGGGCCACCAACATCTCTTACGTAGGCTCAATCACGTTCAAACATAATTATTTTATTACGGAATATCGGTAACAGTGCTCGTGCGGTGAAATGCGCGTTCGGTAAAGTGACCCGACGGCCGCTCGACTCTCGGGGGTGTTCGCGTACCTGCGATTAGCCGTGCGCCCTGCCATAAATTAGGCAAGTGCCGTTCCTACTGTGTGTGTCAGTGTCAAGTGAGTTTACCGTAAAATGAGCTGTTGAGGCTCTCGAGATTCTTAGGAAGGGCAAAATCGGCACTGTGACCTAGTGCCAATGACCTACTTTCGTCGAAGCAGGGTGATTCGTGGTCGAATGGGTGAGTTTAACAAGGCTTTTCTAACGTTAGTTATTATAAATTATTCTAACGATAATTTATCCACCTGAAAACGTGCTGTTAAGAGAAACATTTTTTCCACAAATACTACAATCTTCGTTCCTATTGAATAACGGGTAAGAGCATCGGACACAGTTATTCAACGAGTATTAGTTTATTTGAAGGCGATGTGACATTTGCCGTAGGCTTCCGTCGATACCCAGGCGATGCACTTGTTCACGCTCGCGGTCGAGCACGATCCAGAGACCACACTCTCGTTTCGAGCGCGCGCCAGATAAGTGCTCGGATTGGCCTAGCCGTTTCGTTAATAATTCAAAACCGAAGGCGCTTAGGACATTATTGCTAAGGAGAAAGTTGTTCAGAATCACCTCAGCTACCCCTCATTTCCCGGTGTCGAGCTAGTTACGGGACACCCTGTATAAAATGGATGTAGAGTGGATAAAAATGGATGTCGAGTGGATAAAATGGATGTAGAGTGGATAAAAATGGATGTAGATTGGATAAAATGGATGTAGAGTTAATAAAAATGGATGTAGAGTGGATAAAATGGATGTAGAGTTGATAAAAATGGATGTAGAGTGGATAAAAATGGATGTAGATTGGATAAAATGGATGTAGAGTGGATAAAATGAATGTACAGTTAATAAAAATGGATGTAGAGTGGATAAAAATGGATGTAGAGTGGATAAAATGGATGTAGAGTTGATAAAATGGATGTAAAGTGGATAAAATGGATGTAGAGTGGATAAAATGAATGTACAGTTAATAAAAATGGATGTAGAGTGGATAAAAATGGATGTAGATTGGATAAAATGGATGTAGAGTGGATAAAAATGGATGTAGAGTATATAAATTGGATGTAGAGTATATAAAATGGATGTAGAGTGGATAAAAATGGATGTCGAGTGGATAAAATGGATGTAGAGTGGATAAAAATGGATGTAGATTGGATAAAATGGATGTAGAGTTAATAAAAATGGATGTAGAGTGGATAAAATGGATGTAGAGTTGATAAAAATGGATGTAGAGTGGATAAAAATGGATGTAGATTGGATAAAATGGATGTAGAGTGGATAAAATGAATGTACAGTTAATAAAAATGGATGTAGAGTGGATAAAAATGGATGTAGAGTGGATAAAATGGATGTAGAGTTGATAAAATGGATGTAAAGTGGATAAAATGGATGTAGAGTTAATAAAATTGGATGTAGAGTGGATAAAATGGATGTAGAGTTGATAAAAATGGATGTAGAGTGGATAAAAATGGATGTAGATTGGATAAAATGGATGTAGAGTTGATAAAATGGATGTCGAGTGGATAAAATGGATGTAGAGTGGATAAAATGGATGTAGAGTGGATAAAAATGGATGTAGAGTGGATAAAATGGATGTAGAGTTGATAAAATGGATGTAAAGTGGATAAAATGGATGTAGAGTTAATAAAATTGGATGTAGAGTGGATAAAATGGATGTAGAGTTGATAAAAATGGATGTAGAGTGGATAAAAATGGATGTAGATTGGATAAAATGGATGTAGAGTTGATAAAATGGATGTAAAGTGGATAAAATGGATGTAGAGTTAATAAAATTGGATGTAGAGTGGATAAAAATGGATGTAGAGTGGATAAAAATGGGTGTCGAGTGGATAAAATGGATGTAGAGTGGATAAAATGGATGTAGAGTTGATAAAAATGGATGTAGAGTGGATAAAAATGGATGTCGAGTGGATAAAATGGATGTACAGTGGATAAAAATGGATGTAGAGTTGATAAAATGGATGTAAAGTGGATAAAATGGATGTAGAGTTAATAAAATTGGATGTAGAGTGGATAAAATGGATGTAGAGTTGATAAAAATGGATGTAGAGTGGATAAAATGGAT
The DNA here is from genome assembly GCA_933228935.1 of Pemphredon lugubris. Classification (NCBI taxonomy): domain Eukaryota; kingdom Metazoa; phylum Arthropoda; class Insecta; order Hymenoptera; family Crabronidae; genus Pemphredon; species Pemphredon lugubris. The sequence continues at coordinate 51,128,593 of OW121816.1, forward strand.
GTAGAGTGGATAAAATGGATGTAGAGTGGATAAAATGGTTGTAGAGTGGATAAAATGGATGTAGAGTTGATAAAAATGGATGTAGAGTGGATAAAATGGATGTAGAGTTAATAAAAATGGATGTAGAGTGGATAAAATGGATGTAGAGTTGATAAAAATGGATGTAGAGTGGATAAAAATGGATGTAGATTGGATAAAATGGATGTAGAGTGGATAAAATGAATGTACAGTTAATAAAAATGGATGTAGAGTGGATAAAAATGGATGTAGAGTGGATAAAATGGATGTAGAGTTGATAAAATGGATGTAAAGTGGATAAAATGGATGTAGAGTTAATAAAATTGGATGTAGAGTGGATAAAATGGATGTAGAGTTGATAAAAATGGATGTAGAGTGGATAAAATGGATGTAGAGTGGATAAAATGGATGTAGAGTGGATAAAAATGAATGTAGAGTGGATAAAATGGATGTAGAGTTGATAAAATGGATGTAAAGTGGATAAAATGGATGTAGAGTTAATAAAATTGGATGTAGAGTGGATAAAATGGATGTAGAGTTGATAAAAATGGATGTAGAGTGGATAAAAATGGATGTAGATTGGATAAAATGGATGTAGAGTTGATAAAATGGATGTAAAGTGGATAAAATGGATGTAGAGTTAATAAAATTGGATGTAGAGTGGATAAAAATGGATGTAGAGTGGATAAAAATGGATGTCGAGTGGATAAAATGGATGTAGAGTGGATAAAATGGATGTAGAGTTGATAAAAATGGATGTAGAGTGGATAAAATGGATGTAGAGTGGATAAAATGGATGTAGAGTGGATAAAAATGGATGTAGAGTGGATAAAATGGATGTAGAGTTGATAAAATGGATGTAAAGTGGATAAAATGGATGTAGAGTTAATAAAATTGGATGTAGAGTGGATAAAATGGATGTAGAGTTGATAAAAATGGATGTAGAGTGGATAAAAATGGATGTCGAGTGGATAAAATGGATGTACAGTGGATAAAAATGGATGTAGAGTGGATAAAATGGATGTAGAGTGCATAAAAATGGATGTAGAGTGAATAAAATGGATGTAGAGTGGATAAAATGAATGTACAGTTAATAAAAATGGATGTAGAGTGGATAAAAATGGATGTAGAGTGGATAAAATGGATGTAGAGTGGATAAAATGGATGTAAAGTGGATAAAATGGAAGTAGAGTTAATAAAATTGGATGTAGAGTGGATAAAATGGATGTAGAGTTGATAAAAATGGATGTAGAGTGGATAAAATGGATGTAGAGTGGATAAAATGGATGTAGAGTGGATAAAATGGATGTAGAGTGGATAAAATGGATGTAGAGTTGATAAAAATGGATGTAGAGTGGATAAAATGGATGTAGAGTTAATAAAAAATGGATGTAGAGTGGATAAAATGGATGTAGAGTTGATAAAAATGGATGTAGAGTGGATAAAAATGGATGTAGATTGGATAAAATGGATGTAGAGTGGATAAAATGAATGTACAGTTAATAAAAATGGATGTAGAGTGGATAAAAATGGATGTAGAGTGGATAAAATGGATGTAGAGTTGATAAAATGGATGTAAAGTGGATAAAATGGATGTAGAGTTAATAAAATTGGATGTAGAGTGGATAAAATGGATGTAGAGTTGATAAAAATGGATGTAGAGTGGATAAAAATGGATGTAGATTGGATAAAATGGATGAAGAGTTGATAAAATGGATGTAAAGTGGATAAAATGGATGTAGAGTTAATAAAATTGGATGTAGAGTGGATAAAAATGGATGTAGAGTGGATAAAAATGGATGTCGAGTGGATAAAATGGATGTAGAGTGGATAAAATGGATGTAGAGTGGATAAAAATGGATGTAGAGTGGATAAAATGGATGTAGAGTTGATAAAATGGATGTAAAGTGGATAAAATGGATGTAGAGTTAATAAAATTGGATGTAGAGTGGATAAAATGGATGTAGAGTTGATAAAAATGGATGTAGAGTGGATAAAAATGGATGTAGATTGGATAAAATAGATGTAGAGTTGATAAAATGGATGTAAAGTGGATAAAATGGATGTAGAGTTAATAAAATTGGATGTAGAGTGGATAAAATGGATGTAGAGTTGATAAAAATGGATGTAGAGTGGATAAAAATGGATGTAGATTGGATAAAATAGATGTAGAGTTGATAAAATGGATGTAAAGTGGATAAAATGGATGTAGAGTTAATAAAATTGGATGTAGAGTGGATAAAATGGATGTAGAGTTAATAAAAATGGATGTAGAGTGGATATAATGGATGTAGAGAGGATAAAATGGATGTGGAGTGGATAACAATGGATGTAGAGTGGATAAAATGGATGTAGAATGAATAAAATGGATGTAAAGTGAATAAAAATGGATGTAGAGTGGATAAAATGGATGTAGAGAGGATAAAATGCATGTAGAGTGGATAAAATGGATGTAGAGTGGATAAAATGGTTGTAGAGTGGATAAAATGGATGTAGAGTGGATAAAATGGATGTAGAATGGATAAAATGGATGTAAAGTGGATAAAAAAGGATGTAGAGTGGATAAAATGGATGTAGAATGAATAAAATGGATGTAAAGTGAATAAAAATGGATGTAGAGTGGATAAAATGGATGTAGAGAGGATAAAATGCATGTAGAGTGGATAAAATGGATGTAGAGTGAATAAAATGGTTGTAGAGTGGATAAAATGGATGTAGAGTGGATAAAATGGATGTAGAATGGATAAAATGGATGTAAAGTGGATAAAAATGGATGTAGAGAGGATAAAATGGATGTAGAGTGTATAAAATGGATGTACAGTTAATAAAAATGGATGTAGAGTGGATATAATGGATGTAGAGTTGATAAAATGGATGTAAAGTGGATAAAATGGATGTAGAGTTAATAAAAATGGATGTAGTATGGAAATAATGGATGTAGAGAGGATAAAATGGATGTAGAGTGGATAAAATGGATGTAGAGTGGATAAAAATGGATGTAGATTGGATAAAATGGATGTAGAGTTAATAAAAATGGATGTAGAGTGGATAAAATGGATGTAGAGAGGATAAAATGGATGTAGAGTGGATAAAATGGATGTAGAGTGGATAAAAATGGATGTAGATTGGATAAAATGGATGTAGAGTGGATAAAATGGATGTAGAGTTGATAAAATGGATGTAAAGTGGATAAAATGGAAGTAGAGTTAATAAAATTGGATGTAGAGTGGATAAAATGGATGTAGAGTTGATAAAAATGGATGTAGAGTGGATAAAATGGATGTAGAGTGGATAAAATGGATGTAGAGTGGATAAAATGGTTGTAGAGTGGATAAAATGGATGTAGAGTTGATAAAAATGGATGTAGAGTGGATAAAATGGATGTAGAGTTAATAAAAAATGGATGTAGAGTGGATAAAATGGATGTAGAGTTGATAAAAATGGATGTAGAGTGGATAAAAATGGATGTAGATTGGATAAAATGGATGTAGAGTGGATAAAATGAATGTACAGTTAATAAAAATGGATGTAGAGTGGATAAAAATGGATGTAGAGTGGATAAAATGGATGTAGAGTTGATAAAATGGATGTAAAGTGGATAAAATGGATGTAGAGTTAATAAAATTGGATGTAGAGTGGATAAAATGGATGTAGAGTTGATAAAAATGGATGTAGAGTGGATAAAAATGGATGTAGATTGGATAAAATGGATGAAGAGTTGATAAAATGGATGTAAAGTGGATAAAATGGATGTAGAGTTAATAAAATTGGATGTAGAGTGGATAAAAATGGATGTAGAGTGGATAAAAATGGATGTCGAGTGGATAAAATGGATGTAGAGTGGATAAAATGGATGTAGAGTGGATAAAAATGGATGTAGAGTGGATAAAATGGATGTAGAGTTGATAAAATGGATGTAAAGTGGATAAAATGGATGTAGAGTTAATAAAATTGGATGTAGAGTGGATAAAATGGATGTAGAGTTGATAAAAATGGATGTAGAGTGGATAAAAATGGATGTAGATTGGATAAAATAGATGTAGAGTTGATAAAATGGATGTAAAGTGGATAAAATGGATGTAGAGTTAATAAAATTGGATGTAGAGTGGATAAAATGGATGTAGAGTTGATAAAAATGGATGTAGAGTGGATAAAAATGGATGTAGATTGGATAAAATAGATGTAGAGTTGATAAAATGGATGTAAAGTGGATAAAATGGATGTAGAGTTAATAAAATTGGATGTAGAGTGGATAAAATGGATGTAGAGTTAATAAAAATGGATGTAGAGTGGATATAATGGATGTAGAGAGGATAAAATGGATGTGGAGTGGATAACAATGGATGTAGAGTGGATAAAATGGATGTAGAATGAATAAAATGGATGTAAAGTGAATAAAAATGGATGTAGAGTGGATAAAATGGATGTAGAGTGGATAAAATGGATGTAGAGTGGATAAAATGGATGTAGAGTGGATAAAATGGTTGTAGAGTGGATAAAATGGATGTAGAGTGGATAAAATGGATGTAGAATGGATAAAATGGATGTAAAGTGGATAAAAAAGGATGTAGAGTGGATAAAATGGATGTAGAATGAATAAAATGGATGTAAAGTGAATAAAAATGGATGTAGAGTGGATAAAATGGATGTAGAGAGGATAAAATGCATGTAGAGTGGATAAAATGGATGTAGAGTGGATAAAATGGTTGTAGAGTGGATAAAATGGATGTAGAGTGGATAAAATGGATGTAGAATGGATAAAATGGATGTAAAGTGGATAAAAATGGATGTAGAGAGGATAAAATGGATGTAGAGTGTATAAAATGGATGTACAGTTAATAAAAATGGATGTAGAGTGGATATAATGGATGTAGAGTTGATAAAATGGATGTAAAGTGGATAAAATGGATGTAGAGTTAATAAAAATGGATGTAGTATGGAAATAATGGATGTAGAGAGGATAAAATGGATGTAGAGTGGATAAAATGGATGTAGAGTGGATAAAAATGGATGTAGATTGGATAAAATGGATGTAGAGTTAATAAAAATGGATGTAGAGTGGATAAAATGGATGTAGAGAGGATAAAATGGATGTAGAGTGGATAAAATGGATGTAGAGTGGATAAAAATGGATGTAGATTGGATAAAATGGATGTAGAGTGGATAAAATGGATGTAGAGTTGATAAAATGGATGTAAAGTGGATAAAATGGATGTAGAGTTAATAAAATTGGATGTAGAGTGGATAAAATGGATGTAGAGTTCATAAAAATGGATGTAGAGTGGATAAAAATGGATGTAGATTGGATAAAATGGATGTAGAGTGGATAAAAATGGATGTAGAGAGGATAAAATGGATGTGGAGTAGATAACAATGGATGTAGAGTGGATAAAATGGATGTAGAGTGGATAAAATGGATGTAGAGTGGATAAAATGGTTGTAGAGTGGATAAAATGGATGTAGAGTTGATAAAAATGGATGTAGAGTGGATAAAATGGATGTAGAGTGGATAAAATGGATGTAGAGTGGATAAAAATGGATGTAGAGTGGATAAAATGGATGTAGAGTGGATAAAAATGGATGTAGAGAGGATAAAATGGATGTAGAGTGGATAAAATGGATGTACAGTTAATAAAAATGGATGTAGAGTGGATATAATGGATGTAGAGAGGATAAAATGGATGTGGAGTGGATAACAATGGATGTAGAGTGGATAAAATGGATGTAGAGTGGATAAAATGGATGTAGAGTTGATAAAAATGGATGTAGAGTGGAAATAATGGATGTAGAGTGGATAAAATGGATGTAGAGTTCATAAAAATGGATGTAGAGTGGATAAAAATGGATGTAGATTGGATAAAATGGATGTAGAGTGGATAAAAATGGATGTAGAGTGGATAAAATGGATGTAGAGTTAACAAAAATGGATGTAGAGTGGATAAAATGGATGTAGAGTTGATAAAAATGGATGTAGAGTGGATAAAAATGGATGTAGATTGGATAAAATGGATGTAGAGTGGATAAAAATGGATGTAGAGTATATAAATTGGATGTAGAGTATATAAATTGGATGTAGAGTATATAAAATGGATGTAGAGTGGATAAAAATGGATGTCGAGTGGATAAAATGGATGTAGAGTGGATAAAAATGGATGTAGATTGGATAAAATGGATGTAGAGTTAATAAAAATGGATGTAGAGAGGATAAAATGGATGTAGAGTGGATAAAATGGATGTACAGTTAATAAAAATGGATGTAGAGTGGATATAATGGATGTAGAGAGGATATAATGGATGTGGAGTGGATAACAATGGATGTAGAGTGGATAAAAATGGATGTAGAGTTGATAAAATGGATGTAAAGTGGATAAAATGGATGTAGAGTTAATAAAATTGGATGTAGAGTGGATAAAATGGATGTAGAGTTAATAAAAATGGATGTAGAGTGGATATAATGGATGTAGAGAGGATAAAATGGATGTGGAGTGGATAACAATGGATGTAGAGTGGATAAAATGGATGTAGAATGAATAAAATGGATGTAAAGTGAATAAAAATGGATGTAGAGTGGATAAAATGGATGTAGAGAGGATAAAATGCATGTAGAGTGGATAAAATGGATGTAGAGTGGATAAAATGGTTGTAGAGTGGATAAAATGGATGTAGAGTGCATAAAATGGATGTAGAGTTAATAAAAATGGATGTAGAGTGGATAAAATGGATGTAGAGTTCATAAAAATGGATGTAGAGTGGATAAAAATGGATGTAGATTGGATAAAATGGATGTAGAGTGGATAAAAATGGATGTAGAGAGGATAAAATGGATGTGGAGTAGATAACAATGGATGTAGAGTGGATAAAATGGATGTAGAGTGGATAAAATGGATGTAGAGTGGATAAAATGGTTGTAGAGTGGATAAAATGGATGTAGAGTTGATAAAAATGGATGTAGAGTGGATAAAATGGATGTAGAGTTGATAAAATGGATGTAAAGTGGATAAAATGGATGTAGAGTTAATAAAAATGGATGTAGTATGGAAATAATGGATGTAGAGAGGATAAAATGGATGTAGAGTGGATAAAATGGATGTAGAGTGGATAAAAATGGATGTAGATTGGATAAAATGGATGTAGAGTTAATAAAAATGGATGTAGAGTGGATAAAATGGATGTAGAGAGGATAAAATGGATGTAGAGTGGATAAAATGGATGTAGAGTGGATAAAAATGGATGTAGATTGGATAAAATGGATGTAGAGTGGATAAAATGGATGTAGAGTTGATAAAATGGATGTAAAGTGGATAAAATGGATGTAGAGTTAATAAAATTGGATGTAGAGTGGATAAAATGGATGTAGAGTTCATAAAAATGGATGTAGAGTGGATAAAAATGGATGTAGATAGGATAAAATGGATGTAGAGTGGATAAAAATGGATGTAGAGAGGATAAAATGGATGTGGAGTAGATAACAATGGATGTAGAGTGGATAAAATGGATGTAGAGTGGATAAAATGGTTGTAGAGTGGATAAAATGGATGTAGAGTTGATAAAAATGGATGTAGAGTGGATAAAATGGATGTAGAGTGGATAAAATGGATGTAGAGTGGATAAAAATGGATGTAGAGTGGATAAAATGGATGTAGAGTGGATAAAAATGGATGTAGAGAGGATAAAATGGATGTAGAGTGGATAAAATGGATGTACAGTTAATAAAAATGGATGTAGAGTGGATATAATGGATGTAGAGAGGATAAAATGGATGTGGAGTGGATAACAATGGATGTAGAGTGGATAAAATGGATGTAGAGTGGATAAAATGGATGTAGAGTTGATAAAAATGGATGTAGAGTGGAAATAATGGATGTAGAGTGGATAAAATGGATGTAGAGTTCATAAAAATGGATGTAGAGTGGATAAAAATGGATGTAGATTGGATAAAATGGATGTAGAGTGGATAAAAATGGATGTAGAGTGGATAAAATGGATGTAGAGTTAACAAAAATGGATGTAGAGTGGATAAAATGGATGTAGAGTTGATAAAAATGGATGTAGAGTGGATAAAAATGGATGTAGATTGGATAAAATGGATGTAGAGTGGATAAAAATGGATGTAGAGTATATAAATTGGATGTAGAGTATATAAATTGGATGTAGAGTATATAAAATGGATGTAGAGTGGATAAAAATGGATGTCGAGTGGATAAAATGGATGTAGAGTGGATAAAAATGGATGTAGATTGGATAAAATGGATGTAGAGTTAATAAAAATGGATGTAGAGAGGATAAAATGGATGTAGAGTGGATAAAATGGATGTACAGTTAATAAAAATGGATGTAGAGTGGATATAATGGATGTAGAGAGGATATAATGGATGTGGAGTTTGATAACAATGGATGTAGAGTGGATAAAAATGGATGTAGAGTTGATAAAATGGATGTAAAGTGGATAAAATGGATGTAGAGTTAATAAAATTGGATGTAGAGTGGATAAAATGGATGTAGAGTTAATAAAAATGGATGTAGAGTGGATATAATGGATGTAGAGAGGATAAAATGGATGTGGAGTGGATAACAATGGATGTAGAGTGGATAAAATGGATGTAGAATGAATAAAATGGATGTAAAGTGAATAAAAATGGATGTAGAGTGGATAAAATGGATGTAGAGAGGATAAAATGCATGTAGAGTGGATAAAATGGATGTAGAGTGGATAAAATGGTTGTAGAGTGGATAAAATGGATGTAGAGTGGATAAAATGGATGTAGAATGGATAAAATGGATGTAAAGTGGATAAAAAAGGATGTAGAGTGGATAAAATGGATGTAGAATGAATAAAATGGATGTAAAGTGGATAAAATGGATGTAGAGTGGATAAAAATGGATGTAGATTGGATAAAATGGATGTAGAGTGGATAAAATGGTTGTAGAGTGGATAAAATGGATGTAGAGTGGATAAAATGGTTGTAGAGTGGATAAAATGGATGTAGAGTGGATAAAATGGATGTAGAATGGATAAAATGGATGTAAAGTGGATAAAAATGGATGTAGAGAGGATAAAATGGATGTAGAGTGGATAAAATGGATGTACAGTTAATAAAAATGGATGTAGAGTGGATATAATGGATGTAGAGTTGATAAAATGGATGTAAAGTGGATAAAATGGATGTAGAGTTAATAAAAATGGATGTAGTGTGGAAATAATGGATGTAGAGAGGATAAAATGGATGTAGAGTGGATAAAATGGATGTAGAGTGGATAAAAATGGATGTAGATTGGATAAAATGGATGTAGAGTTAATAAAAATGGATGTAGAGTGGATAAAATGGATGTAGAGAGGATAAAATGGATGTAGAGTGGATAAAATGGATGTAGAGTGGATAAAAATGGATGTAGATTGGATAAAATGGATGTAGAGTGGATAAAATGGATGTACAGTTAATAAAAATGGATGTAGAGTGGATATAATGGATGTAGAGTTGATAAAATGGATGTAAAGTGGATAAAATGGATGTAGAGTTAATAAAAATGGATGTAGTGTGGAAATAATGGATGTAGAGAGGATAAAATGGATGTAGAGTGGATAAAATGGATGTAGAGTGGATAAAAATGGATGTAGATTGGATAAAATGGATGTAGAGTTAATAAAAATGGATGTAGAGTGGATAAAATGGATGTAGAGAGGATAAAATGGATGTAGAGTGGATAAAATGGATGTAGAGTGGATAAAATGGATGTACAGTTAATAAAAATGGATGTAGAGTGGATATAATGGATGTAGAGAGGATAAAATGGATGTGGAGTGGATAACAATGGATGTAGAGTGGATAAAATGGATGTAGAGTGGATAAAATGGATGTAGAGTTGATAAAAATGGATGTAGAGTGGAAATAATGGATGTAGAGTGGATAAAATGGATGTAGAGTTCATAAAAATGGATGTAGAGTGGATAAAAATGGATGTAGATTGGATAAAATGGATGTAGAGTGGATAAAAATGGATGTAGAGTGGATAAAATGGATGTAGAGTTAACAAAAATGGATGTAGAGTGGATAAAATGGATGTAGAGTTGATAAAAATGGATGTAGAGTGGATAAAAATGGATGTAGATTGGATAAAATGGATGTAGAGTGGATAAAAATGGATGTAGAGTATATAAATTGGATGTAGAGTATATAAATTGGATGTAGAGTATATAAAATGGATGTAGAGTGGATAAAAATGGATGTCGAGTGGATAAAATGGATGTAGAGTGGATAAAAATGGATGTAGATTGGATAAAATGGATGTAGAGTTAATAAAAATGGATGTAGAGAGGATAAAATGGATGTAGAGTGGATAAAATGGATGTACAGTTAATAAAAATGGATGTAGAGTGGATATAATGGATGTAGAGAGGATATAATGGATGTGGAGTTTGATAACAATGGATGTAGAGTGGATAAAAATGGATGTAGAGTTGATAAAATGGATGTAAAGTGGATAAAATGGATGTAGAGTTAATAAAATTGGATGTAGAGTGGATAAAATGGATGTAGAGTTAATAAAAATGGATGTAGAGTGGATATAATGGATGTAGAGAGGATAAAATGGATGTGGAGTGGATAACAATGGATGTAGAGTGGATAAAATGGATGTAGAATGAATAAAATGGATGTAAAGTGAATAAAAATGGATGTAGAGTGGATAAAATGGATGTAGAGAGGATAAAATGCATGTAGAGTGGATAAAATGGATGTAGAGTGGATAAAATGGATGTAGAGTGGATAAAATGGATGTAGAGTGGATAAAATGGATGTAGAATGGATAAAATGGATGTAAAGTGGATAAAAAAGGATGTAGAGTGGATAAAATGGATGTAGAATGAATAAAATGGATGTAAAGTGGATAAAATGGATGTAGAGTGGATAAAAATGGATGTAGATTGGATAAAATGGATGTAGAGTGGATAAAATGGTTGTAGAGTGGATAAAATGGATGTAGAGTGGATAAAATGGTTGTAGAGTGGATAAAATGGATGTAGAGTGGATAAAATGGATGTAGAATGGATAAAATGGATGTAAAGTGGATAAAAATGGATGTAGAGAGGATAAAATGGATGTAGAGTGGATAAAATGGATGTACAGTTAATAAAAATGGATGTAGAGTGGATATAATGGATGTAGAGTTGATAAAATGGATGTAAAGTGGATAAAATGGATGTAGAGTTAATAAAAATGGATGTAGTGTGGAAATAATGGATGTAGAGAGGATAAAATGGATGTAGAGTGGATAAAATGGATGTAGAGTGGATAAAAATGGATGTAGATTGGATAAAATGGATGTAGAGTTAATAAAAATGGATGTAGAGTGGATAAAATGGATGTAGAGAGGATAAAATGGATGTAGAGTGGATAAAATGGATGTAGAGTGGATAAAAATGGATGTAGATTGGATAAAATGGATGTAGAGTGGATAAAATGGATGTAGAGTTGATAAAATGGATGTAAAGTGGATAAAATGGATGTAGAGTTAATAAAATTGGATGTAGAGTGGATAAAATGGATGTAGAGTTCATAAAAATGGATGTAGAGTGGATAAAAATGGATGTAGATTGGATAAAATGGATGTAGAGTGGATAAAAATGGATGTAGAGAGGATAAAATGGATGTGGAGTAGATAACAATGGATGTAGAGTGGATAAAATGGATGTAGAGTGGATAAAATGGATGTAGAGTGGATAAAATGGTTGTAGAGTGGATAAAATGGATGTAGAGTTGATAAAAATGGATGTAGAGTGGATAAAATGGATGTAGAGTGGATAAAATGGATGTAGAGTGGATAAAAATGGATGTAGAGTGGATAAAATGGATGTAGAGTGGATAAAAATGGATGTAGAGAGGATAAAATGGATGTAGAGTGGATAAAATGGATGTACAGTTAATAAAAATGGATGTAGAGTGGATATAATGGATGTAGAGAGGATAAAATGGATGTGGAGTGGATAACAATGGATGTAGAGTGGATAAAATGGATGTAGAGTGGATAAAATGGATGTAGAGTTGATAAAAATGGATGTAGAGTGGAAATAATGGATGTGGAGTGGATAACAATGGATGTAGAGTGGATAAAATGGATGTAGATTGGATAAAATGGATGTAGAGTGGATAAAAATGGATGTAGAGTGGATAAAATGGATGTAGAGTTAACAAAAATGGATGTAGAGTGGATAAAATGGATGTAGAGTGGATAAAAATGGATGTAGATTGGATAAAATGGATGTAGAGTTAATAAAAATGGATGTAGAGAGGATAAAATGGATGTAGAGTGGATAAAATGGATGTACAGTTAATAAAAATGGATGTAGAGTGGATATAATGGATGTAGAGAGGATATAATGGATGTGGAGTGGATAACAATGGATGTAGAGTGGATAAAAATGGATGTAGAGTTGATAAAATGGATGTAAAGTGGATAAAATGGATGTAGAGTGGATAAAATGGTTGTAGAGTGGATAAAATGGATGTAGAGTTGATAAAAATGGATGTAGAGTGGATAAAATGGATGTAGAGTGGATAAAATGGATGTAGAGTGGATAAAATGGATGTAGAGTTAATAAAAATGGATGTAGAGAGGATAAAATGGATGTAGAGTGGATAAAATGGATGTACAGTTAATAAAAATGGATGTAGAGTGGATATAATGGATGTAGAGAGGATATAATGGATGTGGAGTGGATAACAATGGATGTAGAGTGGATAAAAATGGATGTAGAGTTGATAAAATGGATGTAAAGTGGATAAAATGGATGTAGAGTGGATAAAAATGGATGTAGATTGGATAAAATGGATGTAGAGTGGATAAAATGGATGTAGAGTTGATAAAATGGATGTAAAGTGGATAAAATGGATGTAGAGTGGAAATAATGGATGTAGAGTGGATAAAATGGATGTAGAGTTCATAAAAATGGATGTAGAGTGGATAAAAATGGATGTAGATTGGATAAAATGGATGTAGAGTGGATAAAAATGGATGTAGAGTGGATAAAATGGATGTAGAGTTAACAAAAATGGATGTAGAGTGGATAAAATGGATGTAGAGTTGATAAAAATGGATGTAGAGTGGATAAAAATGGATGTAGATTGGATAAAATGGATGTAGAGTGGATAAAAATGGATGTAGAGTATATAAATTGGATGTAGAGTATATAAATTGGATGTAGAGTATATAAAATGGATGTAGAGTGGATAAAAATGGATGTCGAGTGGATAAAATGGATGTAGAGTGGATAAAAATGGATGTAGATTGGATAAAATGGATGTAGAGTTAATAAAAATGGATGTAGAGAGGATAAAATGGATGTAGAGTGGATAAAATGGATGTACAGTTAATAAAAATGGATGTAGAGTGGATATAATGGATGTAGAGAGGATATAATGGATGTGGAGTTGATAACAATGGATGTAGAGTGGATAAAATGGATGTAGAGTGGATAAAATGGATGTAGAGTTGATAAAAATGGATGTAGAGTGGATAAAATGGATGTAGAGTGGATAAAATGGATGTAGAGTGGATAAAATGGATGTAGAGTTAATAAAAATGGATGTAGAGAGGATAAAATGGATGTAGAGTGGATAAAATGGATGTACAGTTAATAAAAATGGATGTAGAGTGGATATAATGGATGTAGAGAGGATATAATGGATGTGGAGTGGATAACAATGGATGTAGAGTGGATAAAAATGGATGTAGATTGGATAAAATGGATGTAGAGTGGATAAAATGGATGTAGAGTTGATAAAATGGATGTAAAGTGGATAAAATGGATGTAGAGTTAATAAAATTGGATGTAGAGTGGATAAAATGGATGTAGAGTTCATAAAAATGGATGTAGAGTGGATAAAAATGGATGTAGATTGGATAAAATGGATGTAGAGTGGATAAAAATGGATGTAGAGAGGATAAAATGGATGTGGAGTAGATAACAATGGATGTAGAGTGGATAAAATGGATGTAGAGTGGATAAAATGGATGTAGAGTGGATAAAATGGTTGTAGAGTGGATAAAATGGATGTAGAGTTGATAAAAATGGATGTAGAGTGGATAAAATGGATGTAGAGTGGATAAAATGGATGTAGAGTGGATAAAAATGGATGTAGAGTGGATAAAATGGATGTAGAGTGGATAAAAATGGATGTAGAGAGGATAAAATGGATGTAGAGTGGATAAAATGGATGTACAGTTAATAAAAATGGATGTAGAGTGGATATAATGGATGTAGAGAGGATAAAATGGATGTGGAGTGGATAACAATGGATGTAGAGTGGATAAAATGGATGTAGAGTGGATAAAATGGATGTAGAGTTGATAAAAATGGATGTAGAGTGGAAATAATGGATGTAGAGTGGATAAAATGGATGTAGAGTTCATAAAAATGGATGTAGAGTGGATAAAAATGGATGTAGATTGGATAAAATGGATGTAGAGTGGATAAAAATGGATGTAGAGTGGATAAAATGGATGTAGAGTGGATAAAATGGATGTAGAGTTAATAAAAATGGATGTAGAGAGGATAAAATGGATGTAGAGTGGATAAAATGGATGTACAGTTAATAAAAATGGATGTAGAGTGGATATAATGGATGTAGAGAGGATATAATGGATGTGGAGTGGATAACAATGGATGTAGAGTGGATAAAAATGGATGTAGAGTTGATAAAATGGATGTAAAGTGGATAAAATGGATGTAGAGTGGATATAATGGTTGTAGAGTGGATAAAATGGATGTAGAGTTGATAAAAATGGATGTAGAGTGGATAAAATGGATGTAGAGTGGATAAAATGGATGTAGAGTGGATAAAATGGATGTAGAGTTAATAAAAATGGATGTAGAGAGGATAAAATGGATGTAGAGTGGATAAAATGGATGTACAGTTAATAAAAATGGATGTAGAGTGGATATAATGGATGTAGAGAGGATATAATGGATGTGGAGTGGATAACAATGGATGTAGAGTGGATAAAAATGGATGTAGAGTTGATAAAATGGATGTAAAGTGGATAAAATGGATGTAGAGTGGATAAAAATGGATGTAGATTGGATAAAATGGATGTAGAGTGGATAAAATGGATGTAGAGTTGATAAAATGGATGTAAAGTGGATAAAATGGATGTAGAGTGGAAATAATGGATGTAGAGTGGATAAAATGGATGTAGAGTTCATAAAAATGGATGTAGAGTGGATAAAAATGGATGTAGATTGGATAAAATGGATGTAGAGTGGATAAAAATGGATGTAGAGTGGATAAAATGGATGTAGAGTTAACAAAAATGGATGTAGAGTGGATAAAATGGATGTAGAGTTGATAAAAATGGATGTAGAGTGGATAAAAATGGATGTAGATTGGATAAAATGGATGTAGAGTGGATAAAAATGGATGTAGAGTATATAAATTGGATGTAGAGTATATAAATTGGATGTAGAGTATATAAAATGGATGTAGAGTGGATAAAAATGGATGTCGAGTGGATAAAATGGATGTAGAGTGGATAAAAATGGATGTAGATTGGATAAAATGGATGTAGAGTTAATAAAAATGGATGTAGAGAGGATAAAATGGATGTAGAGTGGATAAAATGGATGTACAGTTAATAAAAATGGATGTAGAGTGGATATAATGGATGTAGAGAGGATATGATGGATGTGGAGTTGATAACAATGGATGTAGAGTGGATAAAATGGTTGTAGAGTGGATAAAATGGATGTAGAGTTGATAAAAATGGATGTAGAGTGGATAAAATGGATGTAGAGTGGATAAAATGGATGTAGAGTGGATAAAATGGATGTAGAGTTAATAAAAATGGATGTAGAGAGGATAAAATGGATGTAGAGTGGATAAAATGGATGTACAGTTAATAAAAATGGATGTAGAGTGGATATAATGGATGTAGAGAGGATATAATGGATGTGGAGTGGATAACAATGGATGTAGAGTGGATAAAAATGGATGTAGAGTTGATAAAATGGATGTAAAGTGGATAAAATGGATGTAGAGTGGATAAAAATGGATGTAGATTGGATAAAATGGATGTAGAGTGGATAAAATGGATGTAGAGTTGATAAAATGGATGTAAAGTGGATAAAATGGATGTAGAGTGGAAATAATGGATGTAGAGTGGATAAAATGGATGTAGAGTTCATAAAAATGGATGTAGAGTGGATAAAATGGATGTAGAGTGGATAAAAATGGATGTAGAGTGGATAAAATGGTTGTAGAGTGGATAAAATGGATGTAGAGTTGATAAAAATGGATGTAGAGTGGATAAAATGGATGTAGAGTGGATAAAATGGATGTAGAGTGGATAAAAATGGATGTAGAGTTGATAAAATGGATGTAGAGTGGATAAAAATGGATGTAGAGAGGATAAAATGGATGTAGAGTGGATAAAATGGATGTACAGTTAATAAAAATGGATGTAGAGTGGATATAATGGATGTAGAGAGGATAAAATGGATGTAGAGTGGATAAAATGGATGTAGAGTGGATAAAAATGGATGTAGAGTTGATAAAATGGATGTAGAGTGGATAAAAATGGATGTAGATTGGATAAAATGGATGTAGAGTGGATAAAAATGGATGTAGAGTGGATAAAATGGATGTAGAGTTAACAAAAATGGATGTAGAGTGGATAAAATGGATGTAGAGTTGATAAAAATGGATGTAGAGTGGATAAAAATGGATGTAGATTGGATAAAATGGATGTAGAGTGGATAAAAATGGATGTAGAGTATATAAATTGGATGTAGAGTATATAAATTGGATGTAGAGTATATAAAATGGATGTAGAGTGGATAAAAATGGATGTCGAGTGGATAAAATGGATGTAGAGTGGATAAAAATGGATGTAGATTGGATAAAATGGATGTAGAGTTAATAAAAATGGATGTAGAGAGGATAAAATGGATGTAGAGTGGATAAAATGGATGTACAGTTAATAAAAATGGATGTAGAGTGGATATAATGGATGTAGAGAGGATATGATGGATGTGGAGTTGATAACAATGGATGTAGAGTGGATAAAATGGTTGTAGAGTGGATAAAATGGATGTAGAGTTGATAAAAATGGATGTAGAGTGGATAAAATGGATGTAGAGTGGATAAAATGGATGTAGAGTGGATAAAATGGATGTAGAGTTAATAAAAATGGATGTAGAGAGGATAAAATGGATGTAGAGTGGATAAAATGGATGTACAGTTAATAAAAATGGATGTAGAGTGGATATAATGGATGTAGAGAGGATATAATGGATGTGGAGTGGATAACAATGGATGTAGAGTGGATAAAAATGGATGTAGAGTTGATAAAATGGATGTAAAGTGGATAAAATGGATGTAGAGTGGATAAAAATGGATGTAGATTGGATAAAATGGATGTAGAGTGGATAAAATGGATGTAGAGTTGATAAAATGGATGTAAAGTGGATAAAATGGATGTAGAGTGGAAATAATGGATGTAGAGTGGATAAAATGGATGTAGAGTTCATAAAAATGGATGTAGAGTGGATAAAATGGATGTAGAGTGGATAAAAATGGATGTAGAGTGGATAAAATGGTTGTAGAGTGGATAAAATGGATGTAGAGTTGATAAAAATGGATGTAGAGTGGATAAAATGGATGTAGAGTGGATAAAATGGATGTAGAGTGGATAAAAATGGATGTAGAGTTGATAAAATGGATGTAGAGTGGATAAAAATGGATGTAGAGAGGATAAAATGGATGTAGAGTGGATAAAATGGATGTACAGTTAATAAAAATGGATGTAGAGTGGATATAATGGATGTAGAGAGGATAAAATGGATGTAGAGTGGATAAAATGGATGTAGAGTGGATAAAAATGGATGTAGAGTTGATAAAATGGATGTAGAGTGGATAAAAATGGATGTAGATTGGATAAAATGGATGTAGAGTGGATAAAAATGGATGTAGAGTGGATAAAATGGATGTAGAGTTAATAAAAATGGATGTAGAGTGGATAAAATGGATGTAGAGTTGATAAAAATGGATGTAGAGTGGATAAAAATGGATGTAGATTGGATAAAATGGATGTAGAGTGGATAAAAATGGATGTAGAGTATATAAATTGGATGTAGAGTATATAAATTGGATGTAGAGTATATAAAATGGATGTAGAGTGGATAAAAATGGATGTCGAGTGGATAAAATGGATGTAGAGTGGATAAAAATGGATGTAGATTGGATAAAATGGATGTAGAGTTAATAAAAATGGATGTAGAGAGGATAAAATGGATGTAGAGTGGATAAAATGGATGTACAGTTAATAAAAATGGATGTAGAGTGGATATAATGGATGTAGAGAGGATATAATGGATGTGGAGTGGATAACAATGGATGTAGAGTGGATAAAAATGGATGTAGAGTTGATAAAATGGATGTAAAGTGGATAAAATGGATGTAGAGTGGATAAAATGGTTGTAGAGTGGATAAAATGGATGTAGAGTTGATAAAAATGGATGTAGAGTGGATAAAATGGATGTAGAGTGGATAAAATGGATGTAGAGTGGATAAAATGGATGTAGAGTTAATAAAAATGGATGTAGAGAGGATAAAATGGATGTAGAGTGGATAAAATGGATGTACAGTTAATAAAAATGGATGTAGAGTGGATATAATGGATGTAGAGAGGATATAATGGATGTGGAGTGGATAACAATGGATGTAGAGTGGATAAAAATGGATGTAGAGTTGATAAAATGGATGTAAAGTGGATAAAATGGATGTAGAGTGGATAAAAATGGATGTAGATTGGATAAAATGGATGTAGAGTGGATAAAATGGATGTAGAGTTGATAAAATGGATGTAAAGTGGATAAAATGGATGTAGAGTGGAAATAATGGATGTAGAGTGGATAAAATGGATGTAGAGTTCATAAAAATGGATGTAGAGTGGATAAAAATGGATGTAGATTGGATAAAATGGATGTAGAGTGGATAAAAATGGATGTAGAGTGGATAAAATGGATGTAGAGTTAACAAAAATGGATGTAGAGTGGATAAAATGGATGTAGAGTTGATAAAAATGGATGTAGAGTGGATAAAAATGGATGTAGATTGGATAAAATGGATGTAGAGTGGATAAAAATGGATGTAGAGTATATAAATTGGATGTAGAGTATATAAATTGGATGTAGAGTATATAAAATGGATGTAGAGTGGATAAAAATGGATGTCGAGTGGATAAAATGGATGTAGAGTGGATAAAAATGGATGTAGATTGGATAAAATGGATGTAGAGTTAATAAAAATGGATGTAGAGAGGATAAAATGGATGTAGAGTGGATAAAATGGATGTACAGTTAATAAAAATGGATGTAGAGTGGATATAATGGATGTAGAGAGGATATAATGGATGTGGAGTGGATAACAATGGATGTAGAGTGGATAAAATGGTTGTAGAGTGGATAAAATGGATGTAGAGTGGATAAAAATGGATGTAGAGTGGATAAAATGGATGTAGAGTGGATAAAATGGATGTAGAGTGGATAAAATGGATGTAGAGTTAATAAAAATGGATGTAGAGAGGATAAAATGGATGTAGAGTGGATAAAATGGATGTACAGTTAATAAAAATGGATGTAGAGTGGATATAATGGATGTAGAGAGGATATAATGGATGTGGAGTGGATAACAATGGATGTAGAGTGGATAAAAATGGATGTAGAGTTGATAAAATGGATGTAAAGTGGATAAAATGGATGTAGAGTGGATAAAAATGGATGTAGATTGGATAAAATGGATGTAGAGTGGATAAAATGGATGTAGAGTTGATAAAATGGATGTAAAGTGGATAAAATGGATGTAGAGTGGAAATAATGGATGTAGAGTGGATAAAATGGATGTAGAGTTCATAAAAATGGATGTAGAGTGGATAAAAATGGATGTAGATTGGATAAAATGGATGTAGAGTGGATAAAAATGGATGTAGAGTGGATAAAATGGATGTAGAGTTAACAAAAATGGATGTAGAGTGGATAAAATGGATGTAGAGTTGATAAAAATGGATGTAGAGTGGATAAAAATGGATGTAGATTGGATAAAATGGATGTAGAGTGGATAAAAATGGATGTAGAGTATATAAATTGGATGTAGAGTATATAAATTGGATGTAGAGTATATAAAATGGATGTAGAGTGGATAAAAATGGATGTCGAGTGGATAAAATGGATGTAGAGTGGATAAAAATGGATGTAGATTGGATAAAATGGATGTAGAGTTAATAAAAATGGATGTAGAGAGGATAAAATGGATGTAGAGCGGATAAAATGGATGTACAGTTAATAAAAATGGATGTAGAGTGGATATAATGGATGTAGAGAGGATATAATGGATGTGGAGTGGATAACAATGGATGTAGAGTGGATAAAAATGGATGTAGAGTTGATAAAATGGATGTAAAGTGGATAAAATGGATGTAGAGTGGATAAAATGGTTGTAGAGTGGATGAAATGGATGTAGAGTTGATAAAAATGGATGTAGAGTGGATAAAATGGATGTAGAGTGGATAAAATGGATGTAGAGTGGATAAAAAAGGATGTAGAGTGGATAAAATGGATGTAGAATGAATAAAATGGATGTAAAGTAAATAAAAATGGATGTAGAGTGGATAAAATGGATGTAGGGTGGATAAAATGGATGTAGAGTGGATAAAATGGATGTAGAGTGGATAAAATGGATGTAGAGTGGATAAAATGGATGTACAGTTAATAAAAATGGATGTAGAGTGGATATAATGGATGTAGAGAGGATAAAAATGGATGTAGAGTTGATAAAATGGATGTAAAGTGGATAAAATGGATGTAGAGTGGATAAAATGGTTGTAGAGTGGATAAAATGGATGTAGAGTTGATAAAAATGGATGTAGAGTGGATAAAATGGATGTAGAGTGGATAAAAATGGATGTAGAGTGGATAAAATGGATGTAGAGTGCATAAAAATGGATGTAGAGTGGATAAAATGGATGTAGAGTGGATAAAATGGATGTAGAGTGGATAAAATGGTTGTAGAGTGGATAAAATGGATGTAGAGTTGATAAAAATGGATGTAGAGTGGATAAAATGGATGTAGAGTTAATAAAAATGGATGTAGAGTGGATAAAATGGATGTAGAGTTGATAAAAATGGATGTAGAGTGGATAAAAATGGATGTAGATTGGATAAAATGGATGTAGAGTGGATAAAATGAATGTACAGTTAATAAAAATGGATGTAGAGTGGATAAAAATGGATGTAGAGTGGATAAAATGGATGTAGAGTTGATAAAATGGATGTAAAGTGGTTAAAATGGATGTAGAGTGGATAAAAATGGATGTAGATTGGATAAAATGGATGTAGAGTTGATAAAATGGATTGAAGTGGATAAAATGGATGTAGAGTGGATAAAATGGATGTAGAGTGGATAAAAATGGATGTCGAGTGGATAAAATGGATGTAGAGTGGATAAAATGGATGTAGAGTTGATAAAAATGGATGTAGAGTGGAAATAATGGATGTAGAGTGGATAAAATGGTTGTAGAGTGGATAAAATGGATGTAGAGTTGATAAAAATGGATGTAGAGTGGATAAAATGGTTGTAGAGTGGATAAAATGGATGTAGAGTTAATAAAAATGGATGTAGAGTGGATATAATGGATGTAGAGAGGATAAAATGGATGTGGAGTGGATAACAATGGATGTAGAGTGGATAAAATGGATGTAGAGTGGATAAAATGGATGTAGAGTTGATAAAATGGATGTAAAGTGGATAAAATGGATGTAGAGTTAATAAAATTGGATGTAGAGTGGATAAAATGGTTGTAGAGTTGATAAAAATGGATGTAGAGTGGATAAAAATGGATGTAGATTGGATAAAATGGATGTAGAGTGGATAAAAATGGATGTAGAGTATATAAATTGGATGTAGAGTATATAAAATGGATGTAGAGTGGATAAAAATGGATGTCGAGTGGATAAAATGGATGTAGAGTGGATAAAAATGGATGTAGATTGGATAAAATGGATGTAGAGTTAATAAAAATGGATGTAGAGTGGATAAAATGGATGTAGAGTTGATAAAAATGGATGTAGAGTGGATAAAAATGGATGTAGATTGGATAAAATGGATGTAGAGTGGATAAAATGAATGTACAGTTAATAAAAATGGATGTAGAGTGGATAAAAATGGATGTAGAGTGGATAAAATGGATGTAGAGTTGATAAAATGGATGTAAAGTGGATAAAATGGATGTAGAGTTAATAAAATTGGATGTAGAGTGGATAAAATGGATGTAGAGTTGATAAAAATGGATGTAGAGTGGATAAAAATGGATGTAGATTGGATAAAATGGATGTAGAGTGGATAAAAATGGATGTAGATTGGATAAAATGGATGTAGAGTTGATAAAATGGATGTAAAGTGGATAAAATGGATGTACAGTTAATAAAAATGGATGTAGAGTGGATAAAAATGGATGTAGAGTGGATAAAATGGATGTAGAGTTGATAAAATGGATGTAGAGTTAATAAAATTGGATGTAGAGTGGATAAAATGGATGTAGAGTTGATAAAAATGGATGTAGAGTGGATAAAATGGATGTAGAGTGGATAAAATGGATGTAGAGTGGATAAAATGGTTGTAGAGTGGATAAAATGGATGTAGAGTTGATAAAAATGGATGTAGAGTGGATAAAATGGATGTAGAGTTAATAAAAATGGATGTAGAGTGGATAAAATGGATGTAGAGTTGATAAAAATGGATGTAGAGTGGATAAAAATGGATGTAGAGTGGATAAAAATGGATGTAGAGTGGATAAAATGGATGTAGAGTTGATAAAATGGATGTAAAGTGGATAAACTGGATGTAGAGTTAATAAAATTGGATGTAGAGTGGATAAAATGGATGTAGAGTTGATAAAAATGGATGTAGAGTGGATAAAATGGATGTAGAGTGGATAAAAATGGATGTAGAGTGGATAAAATGGATGTAGAGTTGATAAAATGGATGTAAAGTGGATAAAATGGATGTAGAGTTAATAAAATTGGATGTAGAGTGGATAAAATGGATGTAGAGTTGATAAAAATGGATGTAGAGTGGATAAAAATGGATGTAGATTGGATAAAATGGATGTAAAGTGGATAAAATGGATGTAGAGTTAATAAAATTGGATGTAGAGTGGATAAAAATGGATGTAGAGTGGATAAAAATGGATGTCGAGTGGATAAAATGGATGTAGAGTGGATAAAATGGATGTAGAGTTGATAAAAATGGATGTAGAGTGGATAAAATGGATGTAGAGTGGATAAAATGGATGTAGAGTGGATAAAAATGGATGTAGAGTGGATAAAATGGATGTAGAGTTGATAAAATGGATGTAAAGTGGATAAAATGGATGTAGAGATAATAAAATTGGATGTAGAGTGGATAAAATGGATGTAGAGTTGATAAAAATGGATGTAGAGTGGATAAAAATGGATGTAGATTGGATAAAATGGATGTAGAGTTGATAAAATGGATGTAAAGTGGATAAAATGGATGTAGAGTTAATAAAATTGGATGTAGAGTGGATAAAAATGGATGTCGAGTGGATAAAATGGATGTACAGTGGATAAAAATGGATGTAGAGTGGATAAAATGGATGTAGAGTGCATAAAAATGGATGTAGAGTGGATAAAATGGATGTAGAGTGGATAAAATGGATGTAGAGTGGATAAAATGGTTGTAGAGTGGATAAAATGGATGTAGAGTTGATAAAAATGGATGTAGAGTGGATAAAATGGATGTAGAGTTAATAAAAATGGATGTAGAGTGGATAAAATGGATGTAGAGTTGATAAAAATGGATGTAGAGTGGATAAAAATGGATGTAGATTGGATAAAATGGATGTAGAGTGGATAAAATGGATGTACAGTTGATAAAAATGGATGTAGAGTGGATAAAAATGGATGTAGAGTGGATAAAATGGATGTAGAGTTGATAAAATGGATGTAAAGTGGTTAAAATGGATGTAGAGTGGATAAAAATGGATGTAGATTGGATAAAATGGATGAAGAGTTGATAAAATGGATGTAAAGTGGATAAAATGGATGTAGAGTGGATAAAATGGATGTAGAGTGGATAAAAATGGATGTCGAGTGGATAAAATGGATGTAGAGTGGATAAAATGGATGTAGAGTGGATAAAAATGGATGTAGAGTGGATAAAATGGATGTAGATTGGATAAAATAGATGTAGAGTTGATAAAATGGATGTAAAGTGGATAAAATGGATGTAGAGTTAATAAAATTGGATGTAGAGTGGATAAAATGGATGTAGAGTTGATAAAAATGGATGTAGAGTGGATAAAAATGGATGTAGATTGGATAAAATAGATGTAGAGTTGATAAAATGGATGTAAAGTGAATAAAATGGATGTAGAGTTAATAAAATTGGATGTAGAGTGGATAAAATGGATGTAGAGTTAATAAAAATGGATGTAGAGTGGATATAATGGATGTAGAGAGGATAAAATGGATGTGGAGTGGATAACAATGGATGTAGAGTGGATAAAATGGATGTAGAATGAATAAAATGGATGTAAAGTGAATAAAAATGGATGTAGAGTGGATAAAATGGATGTAGAGAGGATAAAATGCATGTAGAGTGGATAAAATGGATGTAGAGTGGATAAAATGGTTGTAGAGTGGATAAAATGGATGTAGAGTGGATAAAATGGATGTAGAATGGATAAAATGGATGTAAAGTGGATAAAAATGGATGTAGAGAGGATAAAATGGATGTAGAGTGGATAAAATGGATGTACAGTTAATAAAAATGGATGTAGAGTGGATATAATGGATGTAGAGTTGATAAAATGGATGTAAAGTGGATAAAATGGATGTAGAGTTAATAAAAATGGATGTAGTGTGGAAATAATGGATGTAGAGAGGATAAAATGGATGTAGAGTGGATAAAATGGATGTAGAGTGGATAAAAATGGATGTAGATTGGATAAAATGGATGTAGAGTTAATAAAAATGGATGTAGAGTGGATAAAATGGATGTAGAGAGGATAAAATGGATGTAGAGTGGATAAAATGGATGTAGAGTGGATAAAAATGGATGTAGATTGGATAAAATGGATGTAGAGTGGATAAAATGGATGTAGAGTTGATAAAATGGATGTAAAGTGGATAAAATGGATGTAGAGTTAATAAAATTGGATGTAGAGTGGATAAAATGGATGTAGAGTTCATAAAAATGGATGTAGAGTGGATAAAAATGGATGTAGATTGGATAAAATGGATGTAGAGTGGATAAAAATGGATGTAGAGAGGATAAAATGGATGTGGAGTAGATAACAATGGATGTAGAGTGGATAAAATGGATGTAGAGTGGATAAAATGGATGTAGAGTGGATAAAATGGTTGTAGAGTGGATAAAATGGATGTAGAGTTGATAAAAATGGATGTAGAGTGGATAAAATGGATGTAGAGTGGATAAAATGGATGTAGAGTGGATAAAAATGGATGTAGAGTGGATAAAATGGATGTAGAGTGGATAAAAATGGATGTAGAGAGGATAAAATGGATGTAGAGTGGATAAAATGGATGTACAGTTAATAAAAATGGATGTAGAGTGGATATAATGGATGTAGAGAGGATAAAATGGATGTGGAGTGGATAACAATGGATGTAGAGTGGATAAAATGGATGTAGAGTGGATAAAAAGGATGTAGAGTTGATAAAAATGGATGTAGAGTGGATAAAATGGATGTAGAGTGGATAAAATGGATGTAGAGTTCATAAAAATGGATGTAGAGTGGATAAAAATGGATGTAGATTGGATAAAATGGATGTAGAGTGGATAAAAATGGATGTAGAGTGGATAAAATGGATGTAGAGTTAATAAAAATGGATGTAGAGTGGATAAAATGGATGTAGAGTTGATAAAAATGGATGTAGAGTGGATAAAAATGGATGTAGATTGGATAAAATGGATGTAGAGTGGATAAAAATGGATGTAGAGTATATAAATTGGATGTAGAGTATATAAATTGGATGTAGAGTATATAAAATGGATGTAGAGTGGATAAAAATGGATGTCGAGTGGATAAAATGGATGTAGAGTGGATAAAAATGGATGTAGATTGGATAAAATGGATGTAGAGTTAATAAAAATGGATGTAGAGAGGATAAAATGGATGTAGAGTGGATAAAATGGATGTACAGTTAATAAAAATGGATGTAGAGTGGATATAATGGATGTAGAGAGGATAAAATGGATGTGGAGTGGATAACAATGGATGTAGAGTGGATAAAAATGGATGTAGAGTTGATAAAATGGATGTAAAGTGGATAAAATGGATGTAGAGTGGATAAAATGGTTGTAGAGTGGATAAAATGGATGTAGAGTTGATAAAAATAGATGTAGAGTGGAAATAATGGATGTAGAGTGGATAAAATGGATGTAGAGTTCATAAAAATGGATGTAGAGTGGATAAAAATGGATGTAGATTGGATAAAATGGATGTAGAGTGGATAAAAATGGATGTAGAGAGGATAAAATGGATGTGGAGTAGATAACAATGGATGTAGAGTGGATAAAATGGATGTAGAGTGGATAAAATGGATGTAGAGTGGATAAAATGGATGTAGAGTTGATAAAAATGGATGTAGAGTGGATAAAATGGATGTAGAGTGGATAAAATGGATGTAGAGTGGATAAAAATGGATTTAGAGTGGATATAATGGATGTAGAATAGATAAAAATGGATGTAGTGTGGATAAAAAGGATGTAGAGTGGATAAAATGGATGCAGAGTGGATAAAAATAGATGTAGTGTGTATAAAATGGATGTAGAGTGGATAACAATGGATGTAGAGTGGATAAAAAGGATGTAGAGTGGATAAAAATGGATGTAGAGTGGATAAAATGGATGTAGAGTGGATAAAAATGGATGTCGAGTGGATAAAATGGATGAAGAGTGGATAAAATGGATGTAGAGTTGATAAAAATGGATGTAGAGTGGATAAAAATGGATGTAGAGTGGATAAAAATGGATGTAGAGTGGATAAAATGGATGTAGAGTTGATAAAATGGATGTAAAGTGGGTAAAATGGATGTAGAGTTAATAAAATTGGATGTAGAGTGGATAAAATGGATGTAGAGTTGATAAAAATGGATGTAGAGTGGATAAAAATGGATGTAGATTGGATAAAATGGATGAAGAGTTGATAAAATGGATGTAAAGTGGATAAAATGGATGTAGAGTTAATAAAATTGGATGTAGAGTGGATAAAAATGGATGTAGAGTGGATAAAAATGGATGTCGAGTGGATAAAATGGATGTAGAGTGGATAAAATGGATGTAGAGTGGATAAAAATGGATGTAGAGAGGATAAAATGGATGTAGAGTGGATAAAATGGATGTAGAGTGGATAAAATGGTTGTAGAGTGGATAAAATGGATGTAGAGTGGATAAAATGGATGTAGAATGGATAAAATGGATGTAAAGTGGATAAAATGGATGTAGAGTGGATAAAATGGATGTACAGTTAATAAAAATGGATGTAGAGTGGATATAATGGATGTAGAGTTGATAAAATGGATGTAAAGTGGATAAAATGGATGTAGAGTTAATAAAAATGGATGTAGTGTGGAAATAATGGATGTAGAGAGGATAAAATGGATGTAGAGTGGATAAAATGGATGTAGAGTGGATCAAAATGGATGTAGATTGGATAAAATGGATGTAGAGTTAATAAAAATGGATGTAGAGTGGATAAAATGGATGTAGAGAGGATAAAATGGATGTAGAGTGGATAAAACGGATGTAGAGTGGATAAAAAGGATGTAGAGTGGATAAAATGGATGCAGAGTGGATAAAAATAGATGTAGTGTGGATAAAATGGATGTAGAGTGGATAACAATGGATGTAGAGTGTATAAAATGGATGTAGAGTGGATAACAATGGATGTAGAGTGGATAAAATGGATGTAGAGTGGATAAAATGGTTGTAGAGTGGATAAAATGGATGTAGAGTGGATAAAATGGATGTAGAATGGATAAAATGGATGTAAAGTGGATAAAAATGGATGTAGAGTGGATAAAATGGATGTAGAGTTCATAAAAATGGATGTAGAGTGGATAAAAATGGATGTAGATTGGATAAAATGGATGTAGAGTGG
Organism: Pemphredon lugubris; assembly: GCA_933228935.1. NCBI lineage: Eukaryota > Metazoa > Arthropoda > Insecta > Hymenoptera > Crabronidae > Pemphredon > Pemphredon lugubris. The sequence continues at coordinate 51,156,805 of OW121816.1, forward strand.
ATAAAAATGGATGTAGAGTGGATAAAAATGGATGTAGAGTACATAAATTGGATGTAGAGTATATAAAATGGATGTAGAGTGGATAAAAATGGATGTCGAGTGGATAAAATGGATGTAGAGTGGATAAAATGGATGTAGAGTACATAAATTGGATGTAGAGTATATAAAATGGATGTAGAGTGGATAAAAATGGATGTCGAGTGGATAAAATGGATGAAGAGTGGATAAAATGGATGTAGAGTTGATAAAAATGGATGTAGAGTGGATAAAAATGGATGTAGATTGGATAAAATGGATGTAGAGTGGATAAAATGGATGTAGAGTTAATAAAAATGGATGTAGAGTGGATAAAAATGGATGTAGAGTGGATAAAATGGATGTAGAGTTGATAAAATGGATGTAAAGTGGATAAAATGGATGTAGAGTTAATAAAATTGGATGTAGAGTGGATAAAATGGATGTAGAGTTGATAAAAATGGATGTAGAGTTAATAAAATTGGATGTAGAGTGGATAAAATGGATGTAGAGTTGATAAAATGGATGTAAAGTGGATAAAATGGATGTAGAGTTAATAAAATTGGATGTAGAGTGGATAAAAATGGATGTAGAGTGGATAAAAATGGATGTCGAGTGGATAAAATGGATGTAGAGTGGATAAAATGGATGTAGAGTGGATAAAAATGGATGTAGAGAGGATAAAATGGATGTAGAGTGGGTAAAATGGATGTAGAGTGGATAAAATGGTTGTAGAGTGGATAAAATGGATGTAGAGTGGATAAAATGGATGTAGAATGGATAAAATGGATGTAAAGTGGATAAAATGGATGTAGAGTGGATAAAATGGATGTACAGTTAATAAAAATGGATGTAGAGTGGATATAATGGATGTAGAGTTGATAAAATGGATGTAAAGTGGATAAAATGGATGTAGAGTTAATAAAAATGGATGTAGTGTGGAAATAATGGATGTAGAGAGGATAAAATGGATGTAGAGTGGATAAAATGGATGTAGAGTGGATAAAAATGGATGTAGATTGGATAAAATGGATGTAGAGTTAATAAAAATGGATGTAGAGTGGATAAAATGGATGTAGAGAGGATAAAATGGATGTAGAGTGGATAAAATGGATGTAGAGTGGATAAAAATGGATGTAGATTGGATAAAATGGATGTAGAGTGGATAAAATGGATGTAGAGTTGATAAAATGGATGTAAAGTGGATAAAATGGATGTAGAGTTAATAAAATTGGATGTAGAGTGGATAAAATGGATGTAGAGTTCATAAAAATGGATGTAGAGTGGATAAAAATGGATGTAGATTGGATAAAATGGATGTAGAGTGGATAAAAATGGATGTAGAGAGGATAAAATGGATGTGGAGTAGATAACAATGGATGTAGAGTGGATAAAATGGATGTAGAGTGGATAAAATGGATGTAGAGTGGATAAAATGGTTGTAGAGTGGATAAAATGGATGTAGAGTGCATAAAATGGATGTAGAGTTAATAAAAATGGATGTAGAGTGGATAAAATGGATGTAGAGTTCATAAAAATGGATGTAGAGTGGATAAAAATGGATGTAGATTGGATAAAATGGATGTAGAGTGGATAAAAATGGATGTAGAGAGGATAAAATGGATGTGGAGTAGATAACAATGGATGTAGAGTGGATAAAATGGATGTAGAGTGGATAAAATGGATGTAGAGTGGATAAAATGGTTGTAGAGTGGATAAAATGGATGTAGAGTTGATAAAAATGGATGTAGAGTGGATAAAATGGATGTAGAGTGGATAAAATGGATGTAGAGTGGATAAAAATGGATGTAGAGTGGATAAAATGGATGTAGAGTGGATAAAAATGGATGTAGAGAGGATAAAATGGATGTAGAGTGGATAAAATGGATGTACAGTTAATAAAAATGGATGTAGAGTGGATATAATGGATGTAGAGAGGATAAAATGGATGTGGAGTGGATAACAATGGATGTAGAGTGGATAAAATGGATGTAGAGTGGATAAAATGGATGTAGAGTTGATAAAAATGGATGTAGAGTGGAAATAATGGATGTAGAGTGGATAAAATGGATGTAGAGTTCATAAAAATGGATGTAGAGTGGATAAAAATGGATGTAGATTGGATAAAATGGATGTAGAGTGGATAAAAATGGATGTAGAGTGGATAAAATGGATGTAGAGTTAACAAAAATGGATGTAGAGTGGATAAAATGGATGTAGAGTTGATAAAAATGGATGTAGAGTGGATAAAAATGGATGTAGATTGGATAAAATGGATGTAGAGTGGATAAAAATGGATGTAGAGTATATAAATTGGATGTAGAGTATATAAATTGGATGTAGAGTATATAAAATGGATGTAGAGTGGATAAAAATGGATGTCGAGTGGATAAAATGGATGTAGAGTGGATAAAAATGGATGTAGATTGGATAAAATGGATGTAGAGTTAATAAAAATGGATGTAGAGAGGATAAAATGGATGTAGAGTGGATAAAATGGATGTACAGTTAATAAAAATGGATGTAGAGTGGATATAATGGATGTAGAGAGGATATAATGGATGTGGAGTTTGATAACAATGGATGTAGAGTGGATAAAAATGGATGTAGAGTTGATAAAATGGATGTAGAGTGGATAAAATGGATGTAGAGTTAATAAAATTGGATGTAGAGTGGATAAAATGGATGTAGAGTTAATAAAAATGGATGTAGAGTGGATATAATGGATGTAGAGAGGATAAAATGGATGTGGAGTGGATAACAATGGATGTAGAGTGGATAAAAATGGATGTAGATTGGATAAAATGGATGTAGAGTGGATAAAAATGGATGTAGAGTATATAAATTGGATGTAGAGTATATAAAATGGATGTAGAGTGGATAAAAATGGATGTCGAGTGGATAAAATGGATGTAGAGTGGATAAAAATGGATGTAGATTGGATAAAATGGATGTAGAGTTAATAAAAATGGATGTAGAGTGGATAAAATGGATGTAGAGTTGATAAAAATGGATGTAGAGTGGATAAAAATGGATGTAGATTGGATAAAATGGATGTAGAGTGGATAAAATGAATGTACAGTTAATAAAAATGGATGTAGAGTGGATAAAAATGGATGTAGAGTGGATAAAATGGATGTAGAGTTGATAAAATGGATGTAAAGTGGATAAAATGGATGTAGAGTTAATAAAATTGGATGTAGAGTGGATAAAATGGATGTAGAGTTGATAAAAATGGATGTAGAGTGGATAAAAATGGATGTAGATTGGATAAAATGGATGTAGAGTGGATAAAAATGGATGTAGATTGGATAAAATGGATGTAGAGTTGATAAAATGGATGTAAAGTGGATAAAATGGATGTACAGTTAATAAAAATGGATGTAGAGTGGATAAAAATGGATGTAGAGTGGATAAAATGGATGTAGAGTTGATAAAATGGATGTAGAGTTAATAAAATTGGATGTAGAGTGGATAAAATGGATGTAGAGTTGATAAAAATGGATGTAGAGTGGATAAAATGGATGTAGAGTGGATAAAATGGATGTAGAGTGGATAAAATGGTTGTAGAGTGGATAAAATGGATGTAGAGTTGATAAAAATGGATGTAGAGTGGATAAAATGGATGTAGAGTTAATAAAAATGGATGTAGAGTGGATAAAATGGATGTAGAGTTGATAAAAATGGATGTAGAGTGGATAAAAATGGATGTAGAGTGGATAAAAATGGATGTAGAGTGGATAAAATGGATGTAGAGTTGATAAAATGGATGTAAAGTGGATAAACTGGATGTAGAGTTAATAAAATTGGATGTAGAGTGGATAAAATGGATGTAGAGTTGATAAAAATGGATGTAGAGTGGATAAAATGGATGTAGAGTGGATAAAAATGGATGTAGAGTGGATAAAATGGATGTAGAGTTGATAAAATGGATGTAAAGTGGATAAAATGGATGTAGAGTTAATAAAATTGGATGTAGAGTGGATAAAATGGATGTAGAGTTGATAAAAATGGATGTAGAGTGGATAAAAATGGATGTAGATTGGATAAAATGGATGTAAAGTGGATAAAATGGATGTAGAGTTAATAAAATTGGATGTAGAGTGGATAAAATGGATGTCGAGTGGATAAAATGGATGTACAGTGGATAAAAATGGATGTAGAGTGGATAAAATGGATGTAGAGTGCATAAAAATGGATGTAGAGTGGATAAAATGGATGTAGAGTGGATAAAATGGATGTAGAGTGGATAAAATGGTTGTAGAGTGGATAAAATGGATGTAGAGTTGATAAAAATGGATGTAGAGTGGATAAAATGGATGTAGAGTTAATAAAAATGGATGTAGAGTGGATAAAATGGATGTAGAGTTGATAAAAATGGATGTAGAGTGGATAAAAATGGATGTAGATTGGATAAAATGGATGTAGAGTGGATAAAATGAATGTACAGTTAATAAAAATGGATGTAGAGTGGATAAAAATGGATGTAGAGTGGATAAAATGGATGTAGAGTTGATAAAATGGATGTAAAGTGGTTAAAATGGATGTAGAGTGGATAAAAATGGATGTAGATTGGATAAAATGGATGAAGAGTTGATAAAATGGATGTAAAGTGGATAAAATGGATGTAGAGTGGATAAAATGGATGTAGAGTGGATAAAAATGGATGTCGAGTGGATAAAATGGATGTAGAGTGGATAAAATGGATGTAGAGTGGATAAAAATGGATGTAGAGTGGATAAAATGGATGTAGATTGGATAAAATAGATGTAGAGTTGATAAAATGGATGTAAAGTGGATAAAATGGATGTAGAGTGGATAAAAATGGATGTAGAGTTGATAAAATGGATGTAGAGTGGATAAAAATGGATGTAGAGAGGATAAAATGGATGTAGAGTGGATAAAATGGATGTACAGTTAATAAAAATGGATGTAGAGTGGATATAATGGATGTAGAGAGGATAAAATGGATGTAGAGTGGATAAAATGGATGTAGAGTGGATAAAAATGGATGTAGAGTTGATAAAATGGATGTAGAGTGGATAAAAATGGATGTAGATTGGATAAAATGGATGTAGAGTGGATAAAAATGGATGTAGAGTGGATAAAATGGATGTAGAGTTAACAAAAATGGATGTAGAGTGGATAAAATGGATGTAGAGTTGATAAAAATGGATGTAGAGTGGATAAAAATGGATGTAGATTGGATAAAATGGATGTAGAGTGGATAAAAATGGATGTAGAGTATATAAATTGGATGTAGAGTATATAAATTGGATGTAGAGTATATAAAATGGATGTAGAGTGGATAAAAATGGATGTCGAGTGGATAAAATGGATGTAGAGTGGATAAAAATGGATGTAGATTGGATAAAATGGATGTAGAGTTAATAAAAATGGATGTAGAGAGGATAAAATGGATGTAGAGTGGATAAAATGGATGTACAGTTAATAAAAATGGATGTAGAGTGGATATAATGGATGTAGAGAGGATATAATGGATGTGGAGTGGATAACAATGGATGTAGAGTGGATAAAAATGGATGTAGAGTTGATAAAATGGATGTAAAGTGGATAAAATGGATGTAGAGTGGATAAAATGGTTGTAGAGTGGATAAAATGGATGTAGAGTTGATAAAAATGGATGTAGAGTGGATAAAATGGATGTAGAGTGGATAAAATGGATGTAGAGTGGATAAAATGGATGTAGAGTTAATAAAAATGGATGTAGAGAGGATAAAATGGATGTAGAGTGGATAAAATGGATGTACAGTTAATAAAAATGGATGTAGAGTGGATATAATGGATGTAGAGAGGATATAATGGATGTGGAGTGGATAACAATGGATGTAGAGTGGATAAAAATGGATGTAGAGTTGATAAAATGGATGTAAAGTGGATAAAATGGATGTAGAGTGGATAAAAATGGATGTAGATTGGATAAAATGGATGTAGAGTGGATAAAATGGATGTAGAGTTGATAAAATGGATGTAAAGTGGATAAAATGGATGTAGAGTGGAAATAATGGATGTAGAGTGGATAAAATGGATGTAGAGTTCATAAAAATGGATGTAGAGTGGATAAAAATGGATGTAGATTGGATAAAATGGATGTAGAGTGGATAAAAATGGATGTAGAGTGGATAAAATGGATGTAGAGTTAACAAAAATGGATGTAGAGTGGATAAAATGGATGTAGAGTTGATAAAAATGGATGTAGAGTGGATAAAAATGGATGTAGATTGGATAAAATGGATGTAGAGTGGATAAAAATGGATGTAGAGTATATAAATTGGATGTAGAGTATATAAATTGGATGTAGAGTATATAAAATGGATGTAGAGTGGATAAAAATGGATGTCGAGTGGATAAAATGGATGTAGAGTGGATAAAAATGGATGTAGATTGGATAAAATGGATGTAGAGTTAATAAAAATGGATGTAGAGAGGATAAAATGGATGTAGAGTGGATAAAATGGATGTACAGTTAATAAAAATGGATGTAGAGTGGATATAATGGATGTAGAGAGGATATAATGGATGTGGAGTGGATAACAATGGATGTAGAGTGGATAAAATGGTTGTAGAGTGGATAAAATGGATGTAGAGTGGATAAAAATGGATGTAGAGTGGATAAAATGGATGTAGAGTGGATAAAATGGATGTAGAGTGGATAAAATGGATGTAGAGTTAATAAAAATGGATGTAGAGAGGATAAAATGGATGTAGAGTGGATAAAATGGATGTACAGTTAATAAAAATGGATGTAGAGTGGATATAATGGATGTAGAGAGGATATAATGGATGTGGAGTGGATAACAATGGATGTAGAGTGGATAAAAATGGATGTAGAGTTGATAAAATGGATGTAAAGTGGATAAAATGGATGTAGAGTGGATAAAAATGGATGTAGATTGGATAAAATGGATGTAGAGTGGATAAAATGGATGTAGAGTTGATAAAATGGATGTAAAGTGGATAAAATGGATGTAGAGTGGAAATAATGGATGTAGAGTGGATAAAATGGATGTAGAGTTCATAAAAATGGATGTAGAGTGGATAAAAATGGATGTAGATTGGATAAAATGGATGTAGAGTGGATAAAAATGGATGTAGAGTGGATAAAATGGATGTAGAGTTAACAAAAATGGATGTAGAGTGGATAAAATGGATGTAGAGTGGATAAAATGGATGTAGAGTGGATAAAAATGGATGTAGATTGGATAAAATGGATGTAGAGTGGATAAAAATGGATGTAGAGTATATAAATTGGATGTAGAGTATATAAAATGGATGTAGAGTATATAAAATGGATGTAGAGTGGATAAAAATGGATGTCGAGTGGATAAAATGGATGTAGAGTGGATAAAAATGGATGTAGATTGGATAAAATGGATGTAGAGTTAATAAAAATGGATGTAGAGAGGATAAAATGGATGTAGAGCGGATAAAATGGATGTACAGTTAATAAAAATGGATGTAGAGTGGATATAATGGATGTAGAGAGGATAAAATGGATGTGGAGTGGATAACAATGGATGTAGAGTGGATAAAAATGGATGTAGAGTTGATAAAATGGATGTAAAGTGGATAAAATGGATGTAGAGTGGATAAAATGGTTGTAGAGTGGATGAAATGGATGTAGAGTTGATAAAAATGGATGTAGAGTGGATAAAATGGATGTAGAGTGGATAAAATGGATGTAGAGTGGATAAAAAAGGATGTAGAGTGGATAAAATGGATGTAGAATGAATAAAATGGATGTAAAGTAAATAAAAATGGATGTAGAGTGGATAAAATGGATGTAGGGTGGATAAAATGGATGTAGAGTGGATAAAATGGATGTAGAGTGGATAAAATGGATGTAGAGTGGATAAAATGGATGTACAGTTAATAAAAATGGATGTAGAGTGGATATAATGGATGTAGAGAGGATAAAAATGGATGTAGAGTTGATAAAATGGATGTAAAGTGGATAAAATGGATGTAGAGTGGATAAAATGGTTGTAGAGTGGATAAAATGGATGTAGAGTTGATAAAAATGGATGTAGAGTGGATAAAATGGATGTAGAGTGGATAAAAATGGATGTAGAGTGGATAAAATGGATGTAGAGTGCATAAAAATGGATGTAGAGTGGATAAAATGGATGTAGAGTGGATAAAATGGATGTAGAGTGGATAAAATGGTTGTAGAGTGGATAAAATGGATGTAGAGTTGATAAAAATGGATGTAGAGTGGATAAAATGGATGTAGAGTTAATAAAAATGGATGTAGAGTGGATAAAATGGATGTAGAGTTGATAAAAATGGATGTAGAGTGGATAAAAATGGATGTAGATTGGATAAAATGGATGTAGAGTGGATAAAATGAATGTACAGTTAATAAAAATGGATGTAGAGTGGATAAAAATGGATGTAGAGTGGATAAAATGGATGTAGAGTTGATAAAATGGATGTAAAGTGGTTAAAATGGATGTAGAGTGGATAAAAATGGATGTAGATTGGATAAAATGGATGTAGAGTTGATAAAATGGATTGAAGTGGATAAAATGGATGTAGAGTGGATAAAATGGATGTAGAGTGGATAAAAATGGATGTCGAGTGGATAAAATGGATGTAGAGTGGATAAAATGGATGTAGAGTTGATAAAAATGGATGTAGAGTGGAAATAATGGATGTAGAGTGGATAAAATGGTTGTAGAGTGGATAAAATGGATGTAGAGTTGATAAAAATGGATGTAGAGTGGATAAAATGGTTGTAGAGTGGATAAAATGGATGTAGAGTTAATAAAAATGGATGTAGAGTGGATATAATGGATGTAGAGAGGATAAAATGGATGTGGAGTGGATAACAATGGATGTAGAGTGGATAAAATGGATGTAGAGTGGATAAAATGGATGTAGAGTTGATAAAATGGATGTAAAGTGGATAAAATGGATGTAGAGTTAATAAAATTGGATGTAGAGTGGATAAAATGGATGTAGAGTTGATAAAAATGGATGTAGAGTGGATAAAAATGGATGTAGATTGGATAAAATGGATGTAGAGTGGATAAAAATGGATGTAGAGTATATAAATTGGATGTAGAGTATATAAAATGGATGTAGAGTGGATAAAAATGGATGTCGAGTGGATAAAATGGATGTAGAGTGGATAAAAATGGATGTAGATTGGATAAAATGGATGTAGAGTTAATAAAAATGGATGTAGAGTGGATAAAATGGATGTAGAGTTGATAAAAATGGATGTAGAGTGGATAAAAATGGATGTAGATTGGATAAAATGGATGTAGAGTGGATAAAATGGATGTACAGTTAATAAAAATGGATGTAGAGTGGATAAAAATGGATGTAGAGTGGATAAAATGGATGTAGAGTTGATAAAATGGATGTAAAGTGGATAAAATGGATGTAGAGTTAATAAAATTGGATGTAGAGTGGATAAAATGGATGTAGAGTTGATAAAAATGGATGTAGAGTGGATAAAAATGGATGTAGATTGGATAAAATGGATGTAGAGTGGATAAAAATGGATGTAGATTGGATAAAATGGATGTAGAGTTGATAAAATGGATGTAAAGTGGATAAAATGGATGTACAGTTAATAAAAATGGATGTAGAGTGGATAAAAATGGATGTAGAGTGGATAAAATGGATGTAGAGTTGATAAAATGGATGTAGAGTTAATAAAATTGGATGTAGAGTGGATAAAATGGATGTAGAGTTGATAAAAATGGATGTAGAGTGGATAAAATGGATGTAGAGTGGATAAAATGGATGTAGAGTGGATAAAATGGTTGTAGAGTGGATAAAATGGATGTAGAGTTGATAAAAATGGATGTAGAGTGGATAAAATGGATGTAGAGTTAATAAAAATGGATGTAGAGTGGATAAAATGGATGTAGAGTTGATAAAAATGGATGTAGAGTGGATAAAAATGGATGTAGAGTGGATAAAAATGGATGTAGAGTGGATAAAATGGATGTAGAGTTGATAAAATGGATGTAAAGTGGATAAACTGGATGTAGAGTTAATAAAATTGGATGTAGAGTGGATAAAATGGATGTAGAGTTGATAAAAATGGATGTAGAGTGGATAAAATGGATGTAGAGTGGATAAAAATGGATGTAGAGTGGATAAAATGGATGTAGAGTTGATAAAATGGATGTAAAGTGGATAAAATGGATGTAGAGTTAATAAAATTGGATGTAGAGTGGATAAAATGGATGTAGAGTTGATAAAAATGGATGTAGAGTGGATAAAAATGGATGTAGATTGGATAAAATGGATGTAAAGTGGATAAAATGGATGTAGAGTTAATAAAATTGGATGTAGAGTGGATAAAAATGGATGTAGAGTGGATAAAAATGGATGTCGAGTGGATAAAATGGATGTAGAGTGGATAAAATGGATGTAGAGTTGATAAAAATGGATGTAGAGTGGATAAAATGGATGTAGAGTGGATAAAATGGATGTAGAGTGGATAAAAATGGATGTAGAGTGGATAAAATGGATGTAGAGTTGATAAAATGGATGTAAAGTGGATAAAATGGATGTAGAGATAATAAAATTGGATGTAGAGTGGATAAAATGGATGTAGAGTTGATAAAAATGGATGTAGAGTGGATAAAAATGGATGTAGATTGGATAAAATGGATGTAGAGTTGATAAAATGGATGTAAAGTGGATAAAATGGATGTAGAGTTAATAAAATTGGATGTAGAGTGGATAAAAATGGATGTCGAGTGGATAAAATGGATGTACAGTGGATAAAAATGGATGTAGAGTGGATAAAATGGATGTAGAGTGCATAAAAATGGATGTAGAGTGGATAAAATGGATGTAGAGTGGATAAAATGGATGTAGAGTGGATAAAATGGTTGTAGAGTGGATAAAATGGATGTAGAGTTGATAAAAATGGATGTAGAGTGGATAAAATGGATGTAGAGTTAATAAAAATGGATGTAGAGTGGATAAAATGGATGTAGAGTTGATAAAAATGGATGTAGAGTGGATAAAAATGGATGTAGATTGGATAAAATGGATGTAGAGTGGATAAAATGGATGTACAGTTAATAAAAATGGATGTAGAGTGGATAAAAATGGATGTAGAGTGGATAAAATGGATGTAGAGTTGATAAAATGGATGTAAAGTGGTTAAAATGGATGTAGAGTGGATAAAAATGGATGTAGATTGGATAAAATGGATGAAGAGTTGATAAAATGGATGTAAAGTGGATAAAATGGATGTAGAGTGGATAAAATGGATGTAGAGTGGATAAAAATGGATGTCGAGTGGATAAAATGGATGTAGAGTGGATAAAATGGATGTAGAGTGGATAAAAATGGATGTAGAGTGGATAAAATGGATGTAGATTGGATAAAATAGATGTAGAGTTGATAAAATGGATGTAAAGTGGATAAAATGGATGTAGAGTTAATAAAATTGGATGTAGAGTGGATAAAATGGATGTAGAGTTGATAAAAATGGATGTAGAGTGGATAAAAATGGATGTAGATTGGATAAAATAGATGTAGAGTTGATAAAATGGATGTAAAGTGAATAAAATGGATGTAGAGTTAATAAAATTGGATGTAGAGTGGATAAAATGGATGTAGAGTTAATAAAAATGGATGTAGAGTGGATATAATGGATGTAGAGAGGATAAAATGGATGTGGAGTGGATAACAATGGATGTAGAGTGGATAAAATGGATGTAGAATGAATAAAATGGATGTAAAGTGAATAAAAATGGATGTAGAGTGGATAAAATGGATGTAGAGAGGATAAAATGCATGTAGAGTGGATAAAATGGATGTAGAGTGGATAAAATGGTTGTAGAGTGGATAAAATGGATGTAGAGTGGATAAAATGGATGTAGAATGGATAAAATGGATGTAAAGTGGATAAAAATGGATGTAGAGAGGATAAAATGGATGTAGAGTGGATAAAATGGATGTACAGTTAATAAAAATGGATGTAGAGTGGATATAATGGATGTAGAGTTGATAAAATGGATGTAAAGTGGATAAAATGGATGTAGAGTTAATAAAAATGGATGTAGTGTGGAAATAATGGATGTAGAGAGGATAAAATGGATGTAGAGTGGATAAAATGGATGTAGAGTGGATAAAAATGGATGTAGATTGGATAAAATGGATGTAGAGTTAATAAAAATGGATGTAGAGTGGATAAAATGGATGTAGAGAGGATAAAATGGATGTAGAGTGGATAAAATGGATGTAGAGTGGATAAAAATGGATGTAGATTGGATAAAATGGATGTAGAGTGGATAAAATGGATGTAGAGTTGATAAAATGGATGTAAAGTGGATAAAATGGATGTAGAGTTAATAAAATTGGATGTAGAGTGGATAAAATGGATGTAGAGTTCATAAAAATGGATGTAGAGTGGATAAAAATGGATGTAGATTGGATAAAATGGATGTAGAGTGGATAAAAATGGATGTAGAGAGGATAAAATGGATGTGGAGTAGATAACAATGGATGTAGAGTGGATAAAATGGATGTAGAGTGGATAAAATGGATGTAGAGTGGATAAAATGGTTGTAGAGTGGATAAAATGGATGTAGAGTTGATAAAAATGGATGTAGAGTGGATAAAATGGATGTAGAGTGGATAAAATGGATGTAGAGTGGATAAAAATGGATGTAGAGTGGATAAAATGGATGTAGAGTGGATAAAAATGGATGTAGAGAGGATAAAATGGATGTAGAGTGGATAAAATGGATGTAGAGTTAATAAAAATGGATGTAGAGTGGATATAATGGATGTAGAGAGGATAAAATGGATGTGGAGTGGATAACAATGGATGTAGAGTGGATAAAATGGATGTAGAGTGGATAAAAAGGATGTAGAGTTGATAAAAATGGATGTAGAGTGGATAAAATGGATGTAGAGTGGATAAAATGGATGTAGAGTTCATAAAAATGGATGTAGAGTGGATAAAAATGGATGTAGATTGGATAAAATGGATGTAGAGTGGATAAAAATGGATGTAGAGTGGATAAAATGGATGTAGAGTTAAAAAAAATGGATGTAGAGTGGATAAAATGGATGTAGAGTTGATAAAAATGGATGTAGAGTGGATAAAAATGGATGTAGATTGGATAAAATGGATGTAGAGTGGATAAAAATGGATGTAGAGTATATAAATTGGATGTAGAGTATATAAATTGGATGTAGAGTATATAAAATGGATGTAGAGTGGATAAAAATGGATGTCGAGTGGATAAAATGGATGTAGAGTGGATAAAAATGGATGTAGATTGGATAAAATGGATGTAGAGTTAATAAAAATGGATGTAGAGAGGATAAAATGGATGTAGAGTGGATAAAATGGATGTACAGTTAATAAAAATGGATGTAGAGTGGATATAATGGATGTAGAGAGGATATAATGGATGTGGAGTGGATAACAATGGATGTAGAGTGGATAAAAATGGATGTAGAGTTGATAAAATGGATGTAGAGTGGATAAAATGGATGTAGAGTGGATAAAATGGTTGTAGAGTGGATAAAATGGATGTAGAGTTGATAAAAATAGATGTAGAGTGGAAATAATGGATGTAGAGTGGATAAAATGGATGTAGAGTTCATAAAAATGGATGTAGAGTGGATAAAAATGGATGTAGATTGGATAAAATGGATGTAGAGTGGATAAAAATGGATGTAGAGAGGATAAAATGGATGTGGAGTAGATAACAATGGATGTAGAGTGGATAAAATGGATGTAGAGTGGATAAAATGGATGTAGAGTGGATAAAATGGATGTAGAGTTGATAAAAATGGATGTAGAGTGGATAAAATGGATGTAGAGTGGATAAAATGGATGTAGAGTGGATAAAAATGGATTTAGAGTGGATATAATGGATGTAGAATAGATAAAAATGGATGTAGTGTGGATAAAAAGGATGTAGAGTGGATAAAATGGATGCAGAGTGGATAAAAATAGATGTAGTGTGTATAAAATGGATGTAGAGTGGATAACAATGGATGTAGAGTGGATAAAAAGGATGTAGAGTGGATAAAAATGGATGTAGAGTGGATAAAATGGATGTAGAGTGGATAAAAATGGATGTCGAGTGGATAAAATGGATGAAGAGTGGATAAAATGGATGTAGAGTTGATAAAAATGGATGTAGAGTGGATAAAAATGGATGTAGAGTGGATAAAAATGGATGTAGAGTGGATAAAATGGATGTAGAGTTGATAAAATGGATGTAAAGTGGGTAAAATGGATGTAGAGTTAATAAAATTGGATGTAGAGTGGATAAAATGGATGTAGAGTTGATAAAAATGGATGTAGAGTGGATAAAAATGGATGTAGATTGGATAAAATGGATGAAGAGTTGATAAAATGGATGTAAAGTGGATAAAATGGATGTAGAGTTAATAAAATTGGATGTAGAGTGGATAAAAATGGATGTAGAGTGGATAAAAATGGATGTCGAGTGGATAAAATGGATGTAGAGTGGATAAAATGGATGTAGAGTGGATAAAAATGGATGTAGAGAGGATAAAATGGATGTAGAGTGGATAAAATGGATGTAGAGTGGATAAAATGGTTGTAGAGTGGATAAAATGGATGTAGAGTGGATAAAATGGATGTAGAATGGATAAAATGGATGTAAAGTGGATAAAATGGATGTAGAGTGGATAAAATGGATGTACAGTTAATAAAAATGGATGTAGAGTGGATATAATGGATGTAGAGTTGATAAAATGGATGTAAAGTGGATAAAATGGATGTAGAGTTAATAAAAATGGATGTAGTGTGGAAATAATGGATGTAGAGAGGATAAAATGGATGTAGAGTGGATAAAATGGATGTAGAGTGGATCAAAATGGATGTAGATTGGATAAAATGGATGTAGAGTTAATAAAAATGGATGTAGAGTGGATAAAATGGATGTAGAGAGGATAAAATGGATGTAGAGTGGATAAAACGGATGTAGAGTGGATAAAAAGGATGTAGAGTGGATAAAATGGATGCAGAGTGGATAAAAATAGATGTAGTGTGGATAAAATGGATGTAGAGTGGATAACAATGGATGTAGAGTGTATAAAATGGATGTAGAGTGGATAACAATGGATGTAGAGTGGATAAAATGGATGTAGAGTGGATAAAATGGTTGTAGAGTGGATAAAATGGATGTAGAGTGGATAAAATGGATGTAGAATGGATAAAATGGATGTAAAGTGGATAAAAATGGATGTAGAGTGGATAAAATGGATGTAGAGTTCATAAAAATGGATGTAGAGTGGATAAAAATGGATGTAGATTGGATAAAATGGATGTAGAGTGGATAAAAATGGATGTAGAGTGGATAAAAATGGATGTAGAGTATATAAATTGGATGTAGAGTATATAAAATGGATGTAGAGTGGATAAAAATGGATGTCGAGTGGATAAAATGGATGAAGAGTGGATAAAATGGATGTAGAGTACATAAATTGGATGTAGAGTATATAAAATGGATGTAGAGTGGATAAAAATGGATGTCGAGTGGATAAAATGGATGAAGAGTGGATAAAATGGATGTAGAGTTGATAAAAATGGATGTAGAGTGGATAAAAATGGATGTAGATTGGATAAAATGGATGTAGAGTGGATAAAATGGATGTAGAGTTAATAAAAATGGATGTAGAGTGGATAAAAATGGATGTAGAGTGGATAAAATGGATGTAGAGTTGATAAAATGGATGTAAAGTGGATAAAATGGATGTAGAGTTAATAAAATTGGATGTAGAGTGGATAAAATGGATGTAGAGTTGATAAAAATGGATGTAGAGTTAATAAAATTGGATGTAGAGTGGATAAAATGGATGTAGAGTTGATAAAATGGATGTAAAGTGGATAAAATGGATGTAGAGTTAATAAAATTGGATGTAGAGTGGATAAAAATGGATGTAGAGTGGATAAAAATGGATGTAGAGTGGATAAAATGGATGTAGAGTGGATAAAATGGATGTAGAGTGGATAAAAATGGATGTAGAGAGGATAAAATGGATGTAGAGTGGGTAAAATGGATGTAGAGTGGATAAAATGGTTGTAGAGTGGATAAAATGGATGTAGAGTGGATAAAATGGATGTAGAATGGATAAAATGGATGTAAAGTGGATAAAATGGATGTAGAGTGGATAAAATGGATGTACAGTTAATAAAAATGGATGTAGAGTGGATATAATGGATGTAGAGTTGATAAAATGGATGTAAAGTGGATAAAATGGATGTAGAGTTAATAAAAATGGATGTAGTGTGGAAATAATGGATGTAGAGAGGATAAAATGGATGTAGAGTGGATAAAATGGATGTAGAGTGGATAAAAATGGATGTAGATTGGATAAAATGGATGTAGAGTTAATAAAAATGGATGTAGAGTGGATAAAATGGATGTAGAGAGGATAAAATGGATGTAGAGTGGATAAAATGGATGTAGAGTGGATAAAAATGGATGTAGATTGGATAAAATGGATGTAGAGTGGATAAAATGGATGTAGAGTTGATAAAATGGATGTAAAGTGGATAAAATGGATGTAGAGTTAATAAAATTGGATGTAGAGTGGATAAAATGGATGTAGAGTTCATAAAAATGGATGTAGAGTGGATAAAAATGGATGTAGATTGGATAAAATGGATGTAGAGTGGATAAAAATGGATGTAGAGAGGATAAAATGGATGTGGAGTAGATAACAATGGATGTAGAGTGGATAAAATGGATGTAGAGTGGATAAAATGGATGTAGAGTGGATAAAATGGTTGTAGAGTGGATAAAATGGATGTAGAGTGCATAAAATGGATGTAGAGTTAATAAAAATGGATGTAGAGTGGATAAAATGGATGTAGAGTTCATAAAAATGGATGTAGAGTGGATAAAAATGGATGTAGATTGGATAAAATGGATGTAGAGTGGATAAAAATGGATGTAGAGAGGATAAAATGGATGTGGAGTAGATAACAATGGATGTAGAGTGGATAAAATGGATGTAGAGTGGATAAAATGGATGTAGAGTGGATAAAATGGTTGTAGAGTGGATAAAATGGATGTAGAGTTGATAAAAATGGATGTAGAGTGGATAAAATGGATGTAGAGTGGATAAAATGGATGTAGAGTGGATAAAAATGGATGTAGAGTGGATAAAATGGATGTAGAGTGGATAAAAATGGATGTAGAGAGGATAAAATGGATGTAGAGTGGATAAAATGGATGTACAGTTAATAAAAATGGATGTAGAGTGGATATAATGGATGTAGAGAGGATAAAATGGATGTGGA
The DNA here is from genome assembly GCA_933228935.1 of Pemphredon lugubris. NCBI lineage: Eukaryota > Metazoa > Arthropoda > Insecta > Hymenoptera > Crabronidae > Pemphredon > Pemphredon lugubris. The sequence goes on from OW121816.1 coordinate 51,174,119, forward strand.
GTGGATAACAATGGATGTAGAGTGGATAAAATGGATGTAGAGTGGATAAAATGGATGTAGAGTTGATAAAAATGGATGTAGAGTGGAAATAATGGATGTAGAGTGGATAAAATGGATGTAGAGTTCATAAAAATGGATGTAGAGTGGATAAAAATGGATGTAGATTGGATAAAATGGATGTAGAGTGGATAAAAATGGATGTAGAGTGGATAAAATGGATGTAGAGTTAACAAAAATGGATGTAGAGTGGATAAAATGGATGTAGAGTTGATAAAAATGGATGTAGAGTGGATAAAAATGGATGTAGATTGGATAAAATGGATGTAGAGTGGATAAAAATGGATGTAGAGTATATAAATTGGATGTAGAGTATATAAATTGGATGTAGAGTATATAAAATGGATGTAGAGTGGATAAAAATGGATGTCGAGTGGATAAAATGGATGTAGAGTGGATAAAAATGGATGTAGATTGGATAAAATGGATGTAGAGTTAATAAAAATGGATGTAGAGAGGATAAAATGGATGTAGAGTGGATAAAATGGATGTACAGTTAATAAAAATGGATGTAGAGTGGATATAATGGATGTAGAGAGGATAAAATGGATGTGGAGTTTGATAACAATGGATGTAGAGTGGATAAAAATGGATGTAGAGTTGATAAAATGGATGTAAAGTGGATAAAATGGATGTAGAGTTAATAAAATTGGATGTAGAGTGGATAAAATGGATGTAGAGTTAATAAAAATGGATGTAGAGTGGATATAATGGATGTAGAGAGGATAAAATGGATGTGGAGTGGATAACAATGGATGTAGAGTGGATAAAAATGGATGTAGATTGGATAAAATGGATGTAGAGTGGATAAAAATGGATGTAGAGTATATAAATTGGATGTAGAGTATATAAAATGGATGTAGAGTGGATAAAAATGGATGTCGAGTGGATAAAATGGATGTAGAGTGGATAAAAATGGATGTAGATTGGATAAAATGGATGTAGAGTTAATAAAAATGGATGTAGAGTGGATAAAATGGATGTAGAGTTGATAAAAATGGATGTAGAGTGGATAAAAATGGATGTAGATTGGATAAAATGGATGTAGAGTGGATAAAATGAATGTACAGTTAATAAAAATGGATGTAGAGTGGATAAAAATGGATGTAGAGTGGATAAAATGGATGTAGAGTTGATAAAATGGATGTAAAGTGGATAAAATGGATGTAGAGTTAATAAAATTGGATGTAGAGTGGATAAAATGGATGTAGAGTTGATAAAAATGGATGTAGAGTGGATAAAAATGGATGTAGATTGGATAAAATGGATGTAGAGTGGATAAAAATGGATGTAGATTGGATAAAATGGATGTAGAGTTGATAAAATGGATGTAAAGTGGATAAAATGGATGTACAGTTAATAAAAATGGATGTAGAGTGGATAAAAATGGATGTAGAGTGGATAAAATGGATGTAGAGTTGATAAAATGGATGTAGAGTTAATAAAATTGGATGTAGAGTGGATAAAATGGATGTAGAGTTGATAAAAATGGATGTAGAGTGGATAAAATGGATGTAGAGTGGATAAAATGGATGTAGAGTGGATAAAATGGTTGTAGAGTGGATAAAATGGATGTAGAGTTGATAAAAATGGATGTAGAGTGGATAAAATGGATGTAGAGTTAATAAAAATGGATGTAGAGTGGATAAAATGGATGTAGAGTTGATAAAAATGGATGTAGAGTGGATAAAAATGGATGTAGAGTGGATAAAAATGGATGTAGAGTGGATAAAATGGATGTAGAGTTGATAAAATGGATGTAAAGTGGATAAACTGGATGTAGAGTTAATAAAATTGGATGTAGAGTGGATAAAATGGATGTAGAGTTGATAAAAATGGATGTAGAGTGGATAAAATGGATGTAGAGTGGATAAAAATGGATGTAGAGTGGATAAAATGGATGTAGAGTTGATAAAATGGATGTAAAGTGGATAAAATGGATGTAGAGTTAATAAAATTGGATGTAGAGTGGATAAAATGGATGTAGAGTTGATAAAAATGGATGTAGAGTGGATAAAAATGGATGTAGATTGGATAAAATGGATGTAAAGTGGATAAAATGGATGTAGAGTTAATAAAATTGGATGTAGAGTGGATAAAATGGATGTCGAGTGGATAAAATGGATGTACAGTGGATAAAAATGGATGTAGAGTGGATAAAATGGATGTAGAGTGCATAAAAATGGATGTAGAGTGGATAAAATGGATGTAGAGTGGATAAAATGGATGTAGAGTGGATAAAATGGTTGTAGAGTGGATAAAATGGATGTAGAGTTGATAAAAATGGATGTAGAGTGGATAAAATGGATGTAGAGTTAATAAAAATGGATGTAGAGTGGATAAAATGGATGTAGAGTTGATAAAAATGGATGTAGAGTGGATAAAAATGGATGTAGATTGGATAAAATGGATGTAGAGTGGATAAAATGAATGTACAGTTAATAAAAATGGATGTAGAGTGGATAAAAATGGATGTAGAGTGGATAAAATGGATGTAGAGTTGATAAAATGGATGTAAAGTGGTTAAAATGGATGTAGAGTGGATAAAAATGGATGTAGATTGGATAAAATGGATGAAGAGTTGATAAAATGGATGTAAAGTGGATAAAATGGATGTAGAGTGGATAAAATGGATGTAGAGTGGATAAAAATGGATGTCGAGTGGATAAAATGGATGTAGAGTGGATAAAATGGATGTAGAGTGGATAAAAATGGATGTAGAGTGGATAAAATGGATGTAGATTGGATAAAATAGATGTAGAGTTGATAAAATGGATGTAAAGTGGATAAAATGGATGTAGAGTTAATAAAATTGGATGTAGAGTGGATAAAATGGATGTAGAGTTGATAAAAATGGATGTAGAGTGGATAAAAATGGATGTAGATTGGATAAAATAGATGTAGAGTTGATAAAATGGATGTAAAGTGAATAAAATGGATGTAGAGTTAATAAAATTGGATGTAGAGTGGATAAAATGGATGTACAGTTAATAAAAATGGATGTAGAGTGGATATAATGGATGTAGAGAGGATAAAATGGATGTGGAGTGGATAACAATGGATGTAGAGTGGATAAAATGGATGTAGAATGAATAAAATGGATGTAAAGTGAATAAAAATGGATGTAGAGTTGATAAAATGGATGTAGAGTGGATAAAATGCATGTAGAGTGGATAAAATGGATGTAGAGTGGATAAAATGGTTGTAGAGTGGATAAAATGGATGTAGAGTGGATAAAATGGATGTAGAATGGATAAAATGGATGTAAAGTGGATAAAAATGGATGTAGAGAGGATAAAATGGATGTAGAGTGGATAAAATGGATGTACAGTTAATAAAAATGGATGTAGAGTGGATATAATGGATGTAGAGTTGATAAAATGGATGTAAAGTGGATAAAATGGATGTAGAGTTAATAAAAATGGATGTAGTGTGGAAATAATGGATGTAGAGAGGATAAAATGGATGTAGAGTGGATAAAATGGATGTAGAGTGGATAAAAATGGATGTAGATTGGATAAAATGGATGTAGAGTTAATAAAAATGGATGTAGAGTGGATAAAATGGATGTAGAGAGGATAAAATGGATGTAGAGTGGATAAAATGGATGTAGAGTGGATAAAAATGGATGTAGATTGGATAAAATGGATGTAGAGTGGATAAAATGGATGTAGAGTTGATAAAATGGATGTAAAGTGGATAAAATGGATGTAGAGTTAATAAAATTGGATGTAGAGTGGATAAAATGGATGTAGAGTTCATAAAAATGGATGTAGAGTGGATAAAAATGGATGTAGATTGGATAAAATGGATGTAGAGTGGATAAAAATGGATGTAGAGAGGATAAAATGGATGTGGAGTAGATAACAATGGATGTAGAGTGGATAAAATGGATGTAGAGTGGATAAAATGGATGTAGAGTGGATAAAATGGTTGTAGAGTGGATAAAATGGATGTAGAGTTGATAAAAATGGATGTAGAGTGGATAAAATGGATGTAGAGTGGATAAAATGGATGTAGAGTGGATAAAAATGGATGTAGAGTGGATAAAATGGATGTAGAGTGGATAAAAATGGATGTAGAGAGGATAAAATGGATGTAGAGTGGATAAAATGGATGTACAGTTAATAAAAATGGATGTAGAGTGGATATAATGGATGTAGAGAGGATAAAATGGATGTGGAGTGGATAACAATGGATGTAGAGTGGATAAAATGGATGTAGAGTGGATAAAATGGATGTAGAGTTGATAAAAATGGATGTAGAGTGGAAATAATGGATGTAGAGTGGATAAAATGGATGTAGAGTTCATAAAAATGGATGTAGAGTGGATAAAAATGGATGTAGATTGGATAAAATGGATGTAGAGTGGATAAAAATGGATGTAGAGTGGATAAAATGGATGTAGAGTTAACAAAAATGGATGTAGAGTGGATAAAATGGATGTAGAGTTGATAAAAATGGATGTAGAGTGGATAAAATGGATGTAGAGTTGATAAAAATGGATGTAGAGTGGATAAAAATGGATGTAGATTGGATAAAATGGATGTAGAGTGGATAAAAATGGATGTAGAGTATATAAATTGGATGTAGAGTATATAAATTGGATGTAGAGTATATAAAATGGATGTAGAGTGGATAAAAATGGATGTCGAGTGGATAAAATGGATGTAGAGTGGATAAAAATGGATGTAGATTGGATAAAATGGATGTAGAGTTAATAAAAATGGATGTAGAGAGGATAAAATGGATGTAGAGTGGATAAAATGGATGTACAGTTAATAAAAATGGATGTAGAGTGGATATAATGGATGTAGAGAGGATATAATGGATGTGGAGTGGATAACAATGGATGTAGAGTGGATAAAAATGGATGTAGAGTTGATAAAATGGATGTAAAGTGGATAAAATGGATGTAGAGTGGATAAAATGGTTGTAGAGTGGATAAAATGGATGTAGAGTTGATAAAAATAGATGTAGAGTGGAAATAATGGATGTAGAGTGGATAAAATGGATGTAGAGTTCATAAAAATGGATGTAGAGTGGATAAAAATGGATGTAGATTGGATAAAATGGATGTAGAGTGGATAAAAATGGATGTAGAGAGGATAAAATGGATGTGGAGTAGATAACAATGGATGTAGAGTGGATAAAATGGATGTAGAGTGGATAAAATGGATGTAGAGTGGATAAAATGGTTGTAGAGTGGATAAAATGGATGTAGAGTTGATAAAAATGGATGTAGAGTGGATAAAATGGATGTAGAGTGGATAAAATGGATGTAGAGTGGATAAAAATGGATTTAGAGTGGATATAATGGATGTAGAATAGATAAAAATGGATGTAGTGTGGATAAAAAGGATGTAGAGTGGATAAAATGGATGCAGAGTGGATAAAAATAGATGTAGTGTGTATAAAATGGATGTAGAGTGGATAACAATGGATGTAGAGTGGATAAAAAGGATGTAGAGTGGATAAAAATGGATGTAGAGTGGATAAAATGGATGTAGAGTGAATAAAATGGATGTAGAGTGGATAAAATTGATGTAGAGTGTATAAAATGGATGTAGAGTGGATAACAATGGATGTAGAGTGGATAAAATGGATGTAGAGTGGATAAAATGGTTGTAGAGTGGATAAAATGGATGTAGAGTGGATAAAATGGATGTAGAATGGATAAAATGGATGTAAAGTGGATAAAAATGGATGTCGAGTGGATAAAATGGATGTAGAGTGGATAAAAATAGATGTAGAGAGGATAAAATGGATGTAGAGTGGATAAAATGGATGTAGAGTGGATAAAACGGATGTAGAGTGGATAAAAAGGATGTAGAGTGGATAAAATGGATGCAGAGTGGATAAAAATAGATGTAGTGTGGATAAAATGGATGTAGAGTGGATAACAATGGATGTAGAGTGTATAAAATGGATGTAGAGTGGATAACAATGGATGTAGAGTGGATAAAATGGATGTAGAGTGGATAAAATGGTTGTAGAGTGGATAAAATGGATGTAGAGTGGATAAAATGGATGTAGAATGGATAAAATGGATGTAAAGTGGATAAAAATGGATGTAGAGTGGATAAAATGGATGTAGAGTTCATAAAAATGGATGTAGAGTGGATAAAAATGGATGTAGATTGGATAAAATGGATGTAGAGTGGATAAAAATGGATGTAGAGTACATAAATTGGATGTAGAGTATATAAAATGGATGTAGAGTGGATAAAAATGGATGTCGAGTGGATAAAATGGATGAAGAGTGGATAAAATGGATGTAGAGTTGATAAAAATGGATGTAGAGTGGATAAAAATGGATGTAGATTGGATAAAATGGATGTAGAGTGGATAAAATGAATGTACAGTTAATAAAAATGGATGTAGAGTGGATAAAAATGGATGTAGAGTGGATAAAATGGATGTAGAGTTGATAAAATGGATGTAAAGTGGTTAAAATGGATGTAGAGTTAATAAAATTGGATGTAGAGTGGATAAAATGGATGTAGAGTTGATAAAAATGGATGTAGAGTGGATAAAAATGGATGTAGATTGGATAAAATGGATGAAGAGTTGATAAAATGGATGTAAAGTGGATAAAATGGATGTAGAGTTAATAAAATTGGATGTAGAGTGGATAAAAATGGATGTAGAGTGGATAAAAATGGATGTCGAGTGGATAAAATGGATGTAGAGTGGATAAAATGGATGTAGAGTGGATAAAAATGGATGTAGAGAGGATAAAATGGATGTAGAGTGGATAAAATGGATGTAGAGTGGATAAAATGGTTGTAGAGTGGATAAAATGGATGTAGAGTGGATAAAATGGATGTAGAATGGATAAAATGGATGTAAAGTGGATAAAATGGATGTAGAGTGGATAAAATGGATGTACAGTTAATAAAAATGGATGTAGAGTGGATATAATGGATGTAGAGTGGATAAAATGGATGTAAAGTGGATAAAATGGATGTAGAGTTAATAAAAATGGATGTAGTGTGGAAATAATGGATGTAGAGAGGATAAAATGGATGTAGAGTGGATAAAATGGATGTAGAGTGGATCAAAATGGATGTAGATTGGATAAAATGGATGTAGAGTTAATAAAAATGGATGTAGAGTGGATAAAATGGATGTAGAGTGGATAAAATGGATGTAGAGTGGATAAAACGGATGTAGGGTGGATAAAAAGGATGTAGAGTGGATAAAATGGATGCAGAGTGGATAAAAATAGATGTAGTGTGGATAAAATGGATGTAGAGTGGATAACAATGGATGTAGAGTGTATAAAATGGATGTAGAGTGGATAACAATGGATGTAGAGTGGATAAAATGGATGTAGAGCGGATAAAATGGTTGTAGAGTGGATAAAATGGATGTAGAGTGGATAAAATGGATGTAGAGTGGATAAAATGGATGTAAAGTGGATAAAAATGGATGTAGAGTGGATAAAATGGATGTAGAGTTCATAAAAATGGATGTAGAGTGGATAAAAATGGATGTAGATTGGATAAAATGGATGTAGAGTGGATAAAAATGGATGTAGAGTGGATAAAAATGGATGTAGAGTACATAAATTGGATGTAGAGTATATAAAATGGATGTAGAGTGGATAAAAATGGATGTCGAGTGGATAAAAATGGATGTAGAGTGGATAAAATGGATGTAGAGTTGATAAAATGGATGTAAAGTGGATAAAATGGATGTAGAGTTAATAAAATTGGATGTAGAGTGGATAAAATGGATGTAGAGTTGATAAAAATGGATGTAGAGTGGATAAAAATGGATGTAGATTGGATAAAATGGATGTAGAGTGGATAAAATGAATGTACAGTTAATAAAAATGGATGTAGAGTGGATAAAAATGGATGTAGAGTGGATAAAATGGATGTAGAGTTGATAAAATGGATGTAAAGTGGGTAAAATGGATGTAGAGTTAATAAAATTGGATGTAGAGTGGATAAAATGGATGTAGAGTTGATAAAAATGGATGTAGAGTGGATAAAAATGGATGTAGATTGGATAAAATGGATGAAGAGTTGATAAAATGGATGTAAAGTGGATAAAATGGATGTAGAGTTAATAAAATTGGATGTAGAGTGGATAAAAATGGATGTAGAGTGGATAAAAATGGATGTCGAGTGGATAAAATGGATGTAGAGTGGATAAAATGGATGTAGAGTGGATAAAAATGGATGTAGAGAGGATAAAATGGATGTAGAGTGGATAAAATGGATGTAGAGTGGATAAAATGGTTGTAGAGTGGATAAAATGGATGTAGAGTGGATAAAATGGATGTAGAATGGATAAAATGGATGTAAAGTGGATAAAATGGATGTAGAGTGGATAAAATGGATGTACAGTTAATAAAAATGGATGTAGAGTGGATATAATGGATGTAGAGTTGATAAAATGGATGTAAAGTGGATAAAATGGATGTAGAGTTAATAAAAATGGATGTAGTGTGGAAATAATGGATGTAGAGAGGATAAAATGGATGTAGAGTGGATAAAATGGATGTAGAGTGGATAAAAATGGATGTAGATTGGATAAAATGGATGTAGAGTTAATAAAAATGGATGTAGAGTGGATAAAATGGATGTAGAGAGGATAAAATGGATGTAGAGTGGATAAAATGGATGTAGAGTGGATAAAAATGGATGTAGATTGGATAAAATGGATGTAGAGTGGATAAAATGGATGTAGAGTTGATAAAATGGATGTAAAGTGGATAAAATGGATGTAGAGTTAATAAAATTGGATGTAGAGTGGATAAAATGGATGTAGAGTTCATAAAAATGGATGTAGAGTGGATAAAAATGGATGTAGATTGGATAAAATGGATGTAGAGTGGATAAAAATGGATGTAGAGAGGATAAAATGGATGTGGAGTAGATAACAATGGATGTAGAGTGGATAAAATGGATGTAGAGTGGATAAAATGGATGTAGAGTGGATAAAATGGTTGTAGAGTGGATAAAATGGATGTAGAGTGCATAAAATGGATGTAGAGTTAATAAAAATGGATGTAGAGTGGATAAAATGGATGTAGAGTTCATAAAAATGGATGTAGAGTGGATAAAAATGGATGTAGATTGGATAAAATGGATGTAGAGTGGATAAAAATGGATGTAGAGAGGATAAAATGGATGTGGAGTAGATAACAATGGATGTAGAGTGGATAAAATGGATGTAGAGTGGATAAAATGGATGTAGAGTGGATAAAATGGTTGTAGAGTGGATAAAATGGATGTAGAGTTGATAAAAATGGATGTAGAGTGGATAAAATGGATGTAGAGTTCATAAAAATGGATGTAGAGTGGATAAAAATGGATGTAGATTGGATAAAATGGATGTAGAGTGGATAAAAATGGATGTAGAGTGGATAAAATGGATGTAGAGTTAACAAAAATGGATGTAGAGTGGATAAAATGGATGTAGAGTTGATAAAAATGGATGTAGAGTGGATAAAAATGGATGTAGATTGGATAAAATGGATGTAGAGTGGATAAAAATGGATGTAGAGTATATAAATTGGATGTAGAGTATATAAATTGGATGTAGAGTATATAAAATGGATGTAGAGTGGATAAAAATGGATGTCGAGTGGATAAAATGGATGTAGAGTGGATAAAAATGGATGTAGATTGGATAAAATGGATGTAGAGTTAATAAAAATGGATGTAGAGAGGATAAAATGGATGTAGAGTGGATAAAATGGATGTACAGTTAATAAAAATGGATGTAGAGTGGATATAATGGATGTAGAGAGGATATGATGGATGTGGAGTTGATAACAATGGATGTAGAGTGGATAAAATGGTTGTAGAGTGGATAAAATGGATGTAGAGTTGATAAAAATGGATGTAGAGTGGATAAAATGGATGTAGAGTGGATAAAATGGATGTAGAGTGGATAAAATGGATGTAGAGTGGATAAAATGGATGTAGAGTTAATAAAAATGGATGTAGAGAGGATAAAATGGATGTAGAGTGGATAAAATGGATGTACAGTTAATAAAAATGGATGTAGAGTGGATATAATGGATGTAGAGAGGATATAATGGATGTGGAGTGGATAACAATGGATGTAGAGTGGATAAAAATGGATGTAGATTGGATAAAATGGATGTAGAGTGGATAAAATGGATGTAGAGTTGATAAAATGGATGTAAAGTGGATAAAATGGATGTAGAGTTAATAAAATTGGATGTAGAGTGGATAAAATGGATGTAGAGTTCATAAAAATGGATGTAGAGTGGATAAAAATGGATGTAGATTGGATAAAATGGATGTAGAGTGGATAAAAATGGATGTAGAGAGGATAAAATGGATGTGGAGTAGATAACAATGGATGTAGAGTGGATAAAATGGATGTAGAGTGGATAAAATGGATGTAGAGTGGATAAAATGGTTGTAGAGTGGATAAAATGGATGTAGAGTTGATAAAAATGGATGTAGAGTGGATAAAATGGATGTAGAGTGGATAAAATGGATGTAGAGTGGATAAAAATGGATGTAGAGTGGATAAAATGGATGTAGAGTGGATAAAAATGGATGTAGAGAGGATAAAATGGATGTAGAGTGGATAAAATGGATGTACAGTTAATAAAAATGGATGTAGAGTGGATATAATGGATGTAGAGAGGATAAAATGGATGTGGAGTGGATAACAATGGATGTAGAGTGGATAAAATGGATGTAGAGTGGATAAAATGGATGTAGAGTTGATAAAAATGGATGTAGAGTGGAAATAATGGATGTAGAGTGGATAAAATGGATGTAGAGTTCATAAAAATGGATGTAGAGTGGATAAAAATGGATGTAGATTGGATAAAATGGATGTAGAGTGGATAAAAATGGATGTAGAGTGGATAAAATGGATGTAGAGTGGATAAAATGGATGTAGAGTTAATAAAAATGGATGTAGAGAGGATAAAATGGATGTAGAGTGGATAAAATGGATGTACAGTTAATAAAAATGGATGTAGAGTGGATATAATGGATGTAGAGAGGATATAATGGATGTGGAGTGGATAACAATGGATGTAGAGTGGATAAAAATGGATGTAGAGTTGATAAAATGGATGTAAAGTGGATAAAATGGATGTAGAGTGGATATAATGGTTGTAGAGTGGATAAAATGGATGTAGAGTTGATAAAAATGGATGTAGAGTGGATAAAATGGATGTAGAGTGGATAAAATGGATGTAGAGTGGATAAAATGGATGTAGAGTTAATAAAAATGGATGTAGAGAGGATAAAATGGATGTAGAGTGGATAAAATGGATGTACAGTTAATAAAAATGGATGTAGAGTGGATATAATGGATGTAGAGAGGATATAATGGATGTGGAGTGGATAACAATGGATGTAGAGTGGATAAAAATGGATGTAGAGTTGATAAAATGGATGTAAAGTGGATAAAATGGATGTAGAGTGGATAAAAATGGATGTAGATTGGATAAAATGGATGTAGAGTGGATAAAATGGATGTAGAGTTGATAAAATGGATGTAAAGTGGATAAAATGGATGTAGAGTGGAAATAATGGATGTAGAGTGGATAAAATGGATGTAGAGTTCATAAAAATGGATGTAGAGTGGATAAAAATGGATGTAGATTGGATAAAATGGATGTAGAGTGGATAAAAATGGATGTAGAGTGGATAAAATGGATGTAGAGTTAACAAAAATGGATGTAGAGTGGATAAAATGGATGTAGAGTTGATAAAAATGGATGTAGAGTGGATAAAAATGGATGTAGATTGGATAAAATGGATGTAGAGTGGATAAAAATGGATGTAGAGTATATAAATTGGATGTAGAGTATATAAATTGGATGTAGAGTATATAAAATGGATGTAGAGTGGATAAAAATGGATGTCGAGTGGATAAAATGGATGTAGAGTGGATAAAAATGGATGTAGATTGGATAAAATGGATGTAGAGTTAATAAAAATGGATGTAGAGAGGATAAAATGGATGTAGAGTGGATAAAATGGATGTACAGTTAATAAAAATGGATGTAGAGTGGATAAAATGGATGTAGAGTGGATATGATGGATGTGGAGTTGATAACAATGGATGTAGAGTGGATAAAATGGTTGTAGAGTGGATAAAATGGATGTAGAGTTGATAAAAATGGATGTAGAGTGGATAAAATGGATGTAGAGTGGATAAAATGGATGTAGAGTGGATAAAATGGATGTAGAGTTAATAAAAATGGATGTAGAGAGGATAAAATGGATGTAGAGTGGATAAAATGGATGTACAGTTAATAAAAATGGATGTAGAGTGGATAAAATGGATGTAGAGAGGATATAATGGATGTGGAGTGGATAACAATGGATGTAGAGTGGATAAAAATGGATGTAGAGTTGATAAAATGGATGTAAAGTGGATAAAATGGATGTAGAGTGGATAAAAATGGATGTAGATTGGATAAAATGGATGTAGAGTGGATAAAATGGATGTAGAGTTGATAAAATGGATGTAAAGTGGATAAAATGGATGTAGAGTGGAAATAATGGATGTAGAGTGGATAAAATGGATGTAGAGTTCATAAAAATGGATGTAGAGTGGATAAAATGGATGTAGAGTGGATAAAAATGGATGTAGAGTGGATAAAATGGTTGTAGAGTGGATAAAATGGATGTAGAGTTGATAAAAATGGATGTAGAGTGGATAAAATGGATGTAGAGTGGATAAAATGGATGTAGAGTGGATAAAAATGGATGTAGAGTTGATAAAATGGATGTAGAGTGGATAAAAATGGATGTAGAGAGGATAAAATGGATGTAGAGTGGATAAAATGGATGTACAGTTAATAAAAATGGATGTAGAGTGGATATAATGGATGTAGAGAGGATAAAATGGATGTAGAGTGGATAAAATGGATGTAGAGTGGATAAAAATGGATGTAGAGTTGATAAAATGGATGTAGAGTGGATAAAAATGGATGTAGATTGGATAAAATGGATGTAGAGTGGATAAAAATGGATGTAGAGTGGATAAAATGGATGTAGAGTTAACAAAAATGGATGTAGAGTGGATAAAATGGATGTAGAGTTGATAAAAATGGATGTAGAGTGGATAAAAATGGATGTAGATTGGATAAAATGGATGTAGAGTGGATAAAAATGGATGTAGAGTATATAAATTGGATGTAGAGTATATAAATTGGATGTAGAGTATATAAAATGGATGTAGAGTGGATAAAAATGGATGTCGAGTGGATAAAATGGATGTAGAGTGGATAAAAATGGATGTAGATTGGATAAAATGGATGTAGAGTTAATAAAAATGGATGTAGAGAGGATAAAATGGATGTAGAGTGGATAAAATGGATGTAGAGTTAATAAAAATGGATGTAGAGTGGATATAATGGATGTAGAGTGGATATGATGGATGTGGAGTTGATAACAATGGATGTAGAGTGGATAAAATGGTTGTAGAGTGGATAAAATGGATGTAGAGTTGATAAAAATGGATGTAGAGTGGATAAAATGGATGTAGAGTGGATAAAATGGATGTAGAGTGGATAAAATGGATGTAGAGTTAATAAAAATGGATGTAGAGAGGATAAAATGGATGTAGAGTGGATAAAATGGATGTACAGTTAATAAAAATGGATGTAGAGTGGATATAATGGATGTAGAGAGGATATAATGGATGTGGAGTGGATAACAATGGATGTAGAGTGGATAAAAATGGATGTAGAGTTGATAAAATGGATGTAAAGTGGATAAAATGGATGTAGAGTGGATAAAAATGGATGTAGATTGGATAAAATGGATGTAGAGTGGATAAAATGGATGTAGAGTTGATAAAATGGATGTAAAGTGGATAAAATGGATGTAGAGTGGAAATAATGGATGTAGAGTGGATAAAATGGATGTAGAGTTCATAAAAATGGATGTAGAGTGGATAAAATGGATGTAGAGTGGATAAAAATGGATGTAGAGTGGATAAAATGGTTGTAGAGTGGATAAAATGGATGTAGAGTTGATAAAAATGGATGTAGAGTGGATAAAATGGATGTAGAGTGGATAAAATGGATGTAGAGTGGATAAAAATGGATGTAGAGTTGATAAAATGGATGTAGAGTGGATAAAAATGGATGTAGAGAGGATAAAATGGATGTAGAGTGGATAAAATGGATGTACAGTTAATAAAAATGGATGTAGAGTGGATATAATGGATGTAGAGAGGATAAAATGGATGTAGAGTGGATAAAATGGATGTAGAGTGGATAAAAATGGATGTAGAGTTGATAAAATGGATGTAGAGTGGATAAAAATGGATGTAGATTGGATAAAATGGATGTAGAGTGGATAAAAATGGATGTAGAGTGGATAAAATGGATGTAGAGTTAACACAAATGGATGTAGAGTGGATAAAATGGATGTAGAGTTGATAAAAATGGATGTAGAGTGGATAAAAATGGATGTAGATTGGATAAAATGGATGTAGAGTGGATAAAAATGGATGTAGAGTATATAAATTGGATGTAGAGTATATAAATTGGATGTAGAGTATATAAAATGGATGTAGAGTGGATAAAAATGGATGTCGAGTGGATAAAATGGATGTAGAGTGGATAAAAATGGATGTAGATTGGATAAAATGGATGTAGAGTTAATAAAAATGGATGTAGAGAGGATAAAATGGATGTAGAGTGGATAAAATGGATGTACAGTTAATAAAAATGGATGTAGAGTGGATATAATGGATGTAGAGAGGATATAATGGATGTGGAGTGGATAACAATGGATGTAGAGTGGATAAAAATGGATGTAGAGTTGATAAAATGGATGTAAAGTGGATAAAATGGATGTAGAGTGGATAAAATGGTTGTAGAGTGGATAAAATGGATGTAGAGTTGATAAAAATGGATGTAGAGTGGATAAAATGGATGTAGAGTGGATAAAATGGATGTAGAGTGGATAAAATGGATGTAGAGTTAATAAAAATGGATGTAGAGAGGATAAAATGGATGTAGAGTGGATAAAATGGATGTACAGTTAATAAAAATGGATGTAGAGTGGATATAATGGATGTAGAGAGGATATAATGGATGTGGAGTGGATAACAATGGATGTAGAGTGGATAAAAATGGATGTAGAGTTGATAAAATGGATGTAAAGTGGATAAAATGGATGTAGAGTGGATAAAAATGGATGTAGATTGGATAAAATGGATGTAGAGTGGATAAAATGGATGTAGAGTTGATAAAATGGATGTAAAGTGGATAAAATGGATGTAGAGTGGAAATAATGGATGTAGAGTGGATAAAATGGATGTAGAGTTCATAAAAATGGATGTAGAGTGGATAAAAATGGATGTAGATTGGATAAAATGGATGTAGAGTGGATAAAAATGGATGTAGAGTGGATAAAATGGATGTAGAGTTAACAAAAATGGATGTAGAGTGGATAAAATGGATGTAGAGTTGATAAAAATGGATGTAGAGTGGATAAAAATGGATGTAGATTGGATAAAATGGATGTAGAGTGGATAAAAATGGATGTAGAGTATATAAATTGGATGTAGAGTATATAAATTGGATGTAGAGTATATAAAATGGATGTAGAGTGGATAAAAATGGATGTCGAGTGGATAAAATGGATGTAGAGTGGATAAAAATGGATGTAGATTGGATAAAATGGATGTAGAGTTAATAAAAATGGATGTAGAGAGGATAAAATGGATGTAGAGTGGATAAAATGGATGTACAGTTAATAAAAATGGATGTAGAGTGGATATAATGGATGTAGAGAGGATATAATGGATGTGGAGTGGATAACAATGGATGTAGAGTGGATAAAATGGTTGTAGAGTGGATAAAATGGATGTAGAGTGGATAAAAATGGATGTAGAGTGGATAAAATGGATGTAGAGTGGATAAAATGGATGTAGAGTGGATAAAATGGATGTAGAGTTAATAAAAATGGATGTAGAGAGGATAAAATGGATGTAGAGTGGATAAAATGGATGTACAGTTAATAAAAATGGATGTAGAGTGGATATAATGGATGTAGAGAGGATAAAATGGATGTGGAGTGGATAACAATGGATGTAGAGTGGATAAAAATGGATGTAGAGTTGATAAAATGGATGTAAAGTGGATAAAATGGATGTAGAGTGGATAAAAATGGATGTAGATTGGATAAAATGGATGTAGAGTGGATAAAATGGATGTAGAGTTGATAAAATGGATGTAAAGTGGATAAAATGGATGTAGAGTGGAAATAATGGATGTAGAGTGGATAAAATGGATGTAGAGTTCATAAAAATGGATGTAGAGTGGATAAAAATGGATGTAGATTGGATAAAATGGATGTAGAGTGGATAAAAATGGATGTAGAGTGGATAAAATGGATGTATAGTTAACAAAAATGGATGTAGAGTGGATAAAATGGATGTAGAGTTGATAAAAATGGATGTAGAGTGGATAAAAATGGATGTAGATTGGATAAAATGGATGTAGAGTGGATAAAAATGGATGTAGAGTATATAAATTGGATGTAGAGTATATAAATTGGATGTAGAGTATATAAAATGGATGTAGAGTGGATAAAAATGGATGTCGAGTGGATAAAATGGATGTAGAGTGGATAAAAATGGATGTAGATTGGATAAAATGGATGTAGAGTTAATAAAAATGGATGTAGAGAGGATAAAATGGATGTAGAGCGGATAAAATGGATGTACAGTTAATAAAAATGGATGTAGAGTGGATATAATGGATGTAGAGAGGATATAATGGATGTGGAGTGGATAACAATGGATGTAGAGTGGATAAAAATGGATGTAGAGTTGATAAAATGGATGTAGAGTGGATAAAATGGATGTAGAGTGGATAAAATGGTTGTAGAGTGGATGAAATGGATGTAGAGTTGATAAAAATGGATGTAGAGTGGATAAAATGGATGTAGAGTGGATAAAATGGATGTAGAGTGGATAAAAAAGGATGTAGAGTGGATAAAATGGATGTAGAATGAATAAAATGGATGTAAAGTAAATAAAAATGGATGTAGAGTGGATAAAATGGATATAGGGTGGATAAAATGGATATAGAGTGGATAAAATGGATGTAGAGTGGATAAAATGGATGTAGAGTGGATAAAATGGATGTACAGTTAATAAAAATGGATGTAGAGTGGATATAATGGATGTAGAGAGGATAAAAATGGATGTAGAGTTGATAAAATGGATGTAAAGTGGATAAAATGGATGTAGAGTGGATAAAATGGTTGTAGAGTGGATAAAATGGATGTAGAGTTGATAAAAATGGATGTAGAGTGGATAAAATGGATGTAGAGTGGATAAAAATGGATGTAGAGTGGATAAAATGGATGTAGAGTGCATAAAAATGGATGTAGAGTGGATAAAATGGATGTAGAGTGGATAAAATGGATGTAGAGTGGATAAAATGGTTGTAGAGTGGATAAAATGGATGTAGAGTTGATAAAAATGGATGTAGAGTGGATAAAATGGATGTAGAGTTAATAAAAATGGATGTAGAGTGGATAAAATGGATGTAGAGTTGATAAAAATGGATGTAGAGTGGATAAAAATGGATGTAGATTGGATAAAATGGATGTAGAGTGGATAAAATGGATGTAGAGTTAATAAAAATGGATGTAGAGTGGATAAAAATGGATGTAGAGTGGATAAAATGGATGTAGAGTTGATAAAATGGATGTAAAGTGGTTAAAATGGATGTAGAGTGGATAAAAATGGATGTAGATTGGATAAAATGGATGAAGAGTTGATAAAATGGATTGAAGTGGATAAAATGGATGTAGAGTGGATAAAATGGATGTAGAGTGGATAAAAATGGATGTCGAGTGGATAAAATGGATGTAGAGTGGATAAAATGGATGTAGAGTTGATAAAAATGGATGTAGAGTGGAAATAATGGATGTAGAGTGGATAAAATGGTTGTAGAGTGGATAAAATGGATGTAGAGTTGATAAAAATGGATGTAGAGTGGATAAAATGGTTGTAGAGTGGATAAAATGGATGTAGAGTTAATAAAAATGGATGTAGAGTGGATATAATGGATGTAGAGAGGATAAAATGGATGTGGAGTGGATAACAATGGATGTAGAGTGGATAAAATGGATGTAGAGTGGATAAAATGGATGTAGAGTTGATAAAATGGATGTAAAGTGGATAAAATGGATGTAGAGTTAATAAAATTGGATGTAGAGTGGATAAAATGGATGTAGAGTTGATAAAAATGGATGTAGAGTGGATAAAAATGGATGTAGATTGGATAAAATGGATGTAGAGTGGATAAAAATGGATGTAGAGTATATAAATTGGATGTAGAGTATATAAAATGGATGTAGAGTGGATAAAAATGGATGTCGAGTGGATAAAATGGATGTAGAGTGGATAAAAATGGATGTAGATTGGATAAAATGGATGTAGAGTTAATAAAAATGGATGTAGAGTGGATAAAATGGATGTAGAGTTGATAAAAATGGATGTAGAGTGGATAAAAATGGATGTAGATTGGATAAAATGGATGTAGAGTGGATAAAATGAATGTACAGTTAATAAAAATGGATGTAGAGTGGATAAAAATGGATGTAGAGTGGATAAAATGGATGTAGAGTTGATAAAATGGATGTAAAGTGGATAAAATGGATGTAGAGTTAATAAAATTGGATGTAGAGTGGATAAAATGGATGTAGAGTTGATAAAAATGGATGTAGAGTGGATAAAAATGGATGTAGATTGGATAAAATGGATGTAGAGTGGATAAAAATGGATGTAGATTGGATAAAATGGATGTAGAGTTGATAAAATGGATGTAAAGTGGATAAAATGGATGTACAGTTAATAAAAATGGATGTAGAGTGGATAAAAATGGATGTAGAGTGGATAAAATGGATGTAGAGTTGATAAAATGGATGTAGAGTTAATAAAATTGGATGTAGAGTGGATAAAATGGATGTAGAGTTGATAAAAATGGATGTAGAGTGGATAAAATGGATGTAGAGTGGATAAAATGGATGTAGAGTGGATAAAATGGTTGTAGAGTGGATAAAATGGATGTAGAGTTGATAAAAATGGATGTAGAGTGGATAAAATGGATGTAGAGTTAATAAAAATGGATGTAGAGTGGATAAAATGGATGTAGAGTTGATAAAAATGGATGTAGAGTGGATAAAAATGGATGTAGAGTGGATAAAAATGGATGTAGAGTGGATAAAATGGATGTAGAGTTGATAAAATGGATGTAAAGTGGATAAACTGGATGTAGAGTTAATAAAATTGGATGTAGAGTGGATAAAATGGATGTAGAGTTGATAAAAATGGATGTAGAGTGGATAAAATGGATGTAGAGTGGATAAAAATGGATGTAGAGTGGATAAAATGGATGTAGAGTTGATAAAATGGATGTAAAGTGGATAAAATGGATGTAGAGTTAATAAAATTGGATGTAGAGTGGATAAAATGGATGTAGAGTTGATAAAAATGGATGTAGAGTGGATAAAAATGGATGTAGATTGGATAAAATGGATGTAAAGTGGATAAAATGGATGTAGAGTTAATAAAATTGGATGTAGAGTGGATAAAAATGGATGTAGAGTGGATAAAAATGGATGTCGAGTGGATAAAATGGATGTAGAGTGGATAAAATGGATGTAGAGTTGATAAAAATGGATGTAGAGTGGATAAAATGGATGTAGAGTGGATAAAATGGATGTAGAGTGGATAAAAATGGATGTAGAGTGGATAAAATGGATGTAGAGTTGATAAAATGGATGTAAAGTGGATAAAATGGATGTAGAGATAATAAAATTGGATGTAGAGTGGATAAAATGGATGTAGAGTTGATAAAAATGGATGTAGAGTGGATAAAAATGGATGTAGATTGGATAAAATGGATGTAGAGTTGATAAAATGGATGTAAAGTGGATAAAATGGATGTAGAGTTAATAAAATTGGATGTAGAGTGGATAAAAATGGATGTCGAGTGGATAAAATGGATGTACAGTGGATAAAAATGGATGTAGAGTGGATAAAATGGATGTAGAGTGCATAAAAATGGATGTAGAGTGGATAAAATGGATGTAGAGTGGATAAAATGGATGTAGAGTGGATAAAATGGTTGTAGAGTGGATAAAATGGATGTAGAGTTGATAAAAATGGATGTAGAGTGGATAAAATGGATGTAGAGTTAATAAAAATGGATGTAGAGTGGATAAAATGGATGTAGAGTTGATAAAAATGGATGTAGAGTGGATAAAAATGGATGTAGATTGGATAAAATGGATGTAGAGTGGATAAAATGAATGTACAGTTAATGAAAATGGATGTAGAGTGGATAAAAATGGATGTAGAGTGGATAAAATGGATGTAGAGTTGATAAAATGGATGTAAAGTGGTTAAAATGGATGTAGAGTGGATAAAAATGGATGTAGATTGGATAAAATGGATGAAGAGTTGATAAAATGGATGTAAAGTGGATAAAATGGATGTAGAGTGGATAAAATGGATGTAGAGTGGATAAAAATGGATGTCGAGTGGATAAAATGGATGTAGAGTGGATAAAATGGATGTAGAGTGGATAAAAATGGATGTAGAGTGGATAAAATGGATGTAGATTGGATAAAATAGATGTAGAGTTGATAAAATGGATGTAAAGTGGATAAAATGGATGTAGAGTTAATAAAATTGGATGTAGAGTGGATAAAATGGATGTAGAGTTGATAAAAATGGATGTAGAGTGGATAAAAATGGATGTAGATTGGATAAAATATATGTAGAGTTGATAAAATGGATGTAAAGTGAATAAAATGGATGTAGAGTTAATAAAATTGGATGTAGAGTGGATAAAATGGATGTAGAGTTAATAAAAATGGATGTAGAGTGGATATAATGGATGTAGAGAGGATAAAATGGATGTGGAGTGGATAACAATGGATGTAGAGTGGATAAAATGGATGTAGAATGAATAAAATGGATGTAAAGTGAATAAAAATGGATGTAGAGTGGATAAAATGGATGTAGAGTGGATAAAATGCATGTAGAGTGGATAAAATGGATGTAGAGTGGATAAAATGGTTGTAGAGTGGATAAAATGGATGTAGAGTGGATAAAATGGATGTAGAATGGATAAAATGGATGTAAAGTGGATAAAAATGGATGTAGAGAGGATAAAATGGATGTAGAGTGGATAAAATGGATGTACAGTTAATAAAAATGGATGTAGAGTGGATATAATGGATGTAGAGTTGATAAAATGGATGTAAAGTGGATAAAATGGATGTAGAGTTAATAAAAATGGATGTAGTGTGGAAATAATGGATGTAGAGTGGATAAAATGGATGTAGAGTGGATAAAATGGATGTAGAGTGGATAAAAATGGATGTAGATTGGATAAAATGGATGTAGAGTTAATAAAAATGGATGTAGAGTGGATAAAATGGATGTAGAGAGGATAAAATGGATGTAGAGTGGATAAAATGGATGTAGAGTGGATAAAAATGGATGTAGATTGGATAAAATGGATGTAGAGTGGATAAAATGGATGTAGAGTTGATAAAATGGATGTAAAGTGGATAAAATGGATGTAGAGTTAATAAAATTGGATGTAGAGTGGATAAAATGGATGTAGAGTTCATAAAAATGGATGTAGAGTGGATAAAAATGGATGTAGATTGGATAAAATGGATGTAGAGTGGATAAAAATGGATGTAGAGAGGATAAAATGGATGTGGAGTAGATAACAATGGATGTAGAGTGGATAAAATGGATGTAGAGTGGATAAAATGGATGTAGAGTGGATAAAATGGTTGTAGAGTGGATAAAATGGATGTAGAGTTGATAAAAATGGATGTAGAGTGGATAAAATGGATGTAGAGTGGATAAAATGGATGTAGAGTGGATAAAAATGGATGTAGAGTGGATAAAATGGATGTAGAGTGGATAAAAATGGATGTAGAGAGGATAAAATGGATGTAGAGTGGATAAAATGGATGTACAGTTAATAAAAATGGATGTAGAGTGGATATAATGGATGTAGAGAGGATAAAATGGATGTGGAGTGGATAACAATGGATGTAGAGTGGATAAAATGGATGTAGAGTGGATAAAAAGGATGTAGAGTTGATAAAAATGGATGTAGAGTGGAAATAATGGATGTAGAGTGGATAAAATGGATGTAGAGTTCATAAAAATGGATGTAGAGTGGATAAAAATGGATGTAGATTGGATAAAATGGATGTAGAGTGGATAAAAATGGATGTAGAGTGGATAAAATGGATGTAGAGTTAACAAAAATGGATGTAGAGTGGATAAAATGGATGTAGAGTTGATAAAAATGGATGTAGAGTGGATAAAAATGGATGTAGATTGGATAAAATGGATGTAGAGTGGATAAAAATGGATGTAGAGTATATAAATTGGATGTAGAGTATATAAATTGGATGTAGAGTATATAAAATGGATGTAGAGTGGATAAAAATGGATGTCGAGTGGATAAAATGGATGTAGAGTGGATAAAAATGGATGTAGATTGGATAAAATGGATGTAGAGTTAATAAAAATGGATGTAGAGAGGATAAAATGGATGTAGAGTGGATAAAATGGATGTACAGTTAATAAAAATGGATGTAGAGTGGATATAATGGATGTAGAGAGGATATAATGGATGTGGAGTGGATAACAATGGATGTAGAGTGGATAAAAATGGATGTAGAGTTGATAAAATGGATGTAAAGTGGATAAAATGGATGTAGAGTGGATAAAATGGTTGTAGAGTGGATAAAATGGATGTAGAGTTGATAAAAATAGATGTAGAGTGGAAATAATGGATGTAGAGTGGATAAAATGGATGTAGAGTTCATAAAAATGGATGTAGAGTGGATAAAAATGGATGTAGATTGGATAAAATGGATGTAGAGTGGATAAAAATGGATGTAGAGAGGATAAAATGGATGTGGAGTAGATAACAATGGATGTAGAGTGGATAAAATGGATGTAGAGTGGATAAAATGGATGTAGAGTGGATAAAAATGGATGTCGAGTGGATAAAATGGATGTAGAGTGGATAAAATGGATGTAGAGTGGATAAAAATGGATGTAGAGTGGATAAAATGGATGTAGATTGGATAAAATAGATGTAGAGTTGATAAAATGGATGTAAAGTGGATAAAATGGATGTAGAGTTAATAAAATTGGATGTAGAGTGGATAAAATGGATGTAGAGTTGATAAAAATGGATGTAGAGTGGATAAAAATGGATGTAGATTGGATAAAATAGATGTAGAGTTGATAAAATGGATGTAAAGTGAATAAAATGGATGTAGAGTTAATAAAATTGGATGTAGAGTGGATAAAATGGATGTAGAGTTAATAAAAATGGATGTAGAGTGGATATAATGGATGTAGAGAGGATAAAATGGATGTGGAGTGGATAACAATGGATGTAGAGTGGATAAAATGGATGTAGAATGAATAAAATGGATGTAAAGTGAATAAAAATGGATGTAGAGTGGATAAAATGGATGTAGAGAGGATAAAATGCATGTAGAGTGGATAAAATGGATGTAGAGTGGATAAAATGGTTGTAGAGTGGATAAAATGGATGTAGAGTGGATAAAATGGATGTAGAATGGATAAAATGGATGTAAAGTGGATAAAAATGGATGTAGAGAGGATAAAATGGATGTAGAGTGGATAAAATGGATGTACAGTTAATAAAAATGGATGTAGAGTGGATATAATGGATGTAGAGTTGATAAAATGGATGTAAAGTGGATAAAATGGATGTAGAGTTAATAAAAATGGATGTAGTGTGGAAATAATGGATGTAGAGAGGATAAAATGGATGTAGAGTGGATAAAATGGATGTAGAGTGGATAAAAATGGATGTAGATTGGATAAAATGGATGTAGAGTTAATAAAAATGGATGTAGAGTGGATAAAATGGATGTAGAGAGGATAAAATGGATGTAGAGTGGATAAAATGGATGTAGAGTGGATAAAAATGGATGTAGATTGGATAAAATGGATGTAGAGTGGATAAAATGGATGTAGAGTTGATAAAATGGATGTAAAGTGGATAAAATGGATGTAGAGTTAATAAAATTGGATGTAGAGTGGATAAAATGGATGTAGAGTTCATAAAAATGGATGTAGAGTGGATAAAAATGGATGTAGATTGGATAAAATGGATGTAGAGTGGATAAAAATGGATGTAGAGAGGATAAAATGGATGTGGAGTGGATAACAATGGATGTAGAGTGGATAAAATGGATGTAGAGTGGATAAAATGGATGTAGAGTGGATAAAATGGTTGTAGAGTGGATAAAATGGATGTAGAGTTGATAAAAATGGATGTAGAGTGGATAAAATGGATGTAGAGTGGATAAAATGGATGTAGAGTGGATAAAAATGGATGTAGAGTGGATAAAATGGATGTAGAGTGGATAAAAATGGATGTAGAGAGGATAAAATGGATGTAGAGTGGATAAAATGGATGTACAGTTAATAAAAATGGATGTAGAGTGGATATAATGGATGTAGAGAGGATAAAATGGATGTGGAGTGGATAACAATGGATGTAGAGTGGATAAAATGGATGTAGAGTGGATAAAAAGGATGTAGAGTTGATAAAAATGGATGTAGAGTGGAAAAAATGGATGTAGAGTGGATAAAATGGATGTAGAGTTCATAAAAATGGATGTAGAGTGGATAAAAATGGATGTAGATTGGATAAAATGGATGTAGAGTGGATAAAAATGGATGTAGAGTGGATAAAATGGATGTAGAGTTAACAAAAATGGATGTAGAGTGGATAAAATGGATGTAGAGTTGATAAAAATGGATGTAGAGTGGATAAAAATGGATGTAGATTGGATAAAATGGATGTAGAGTGGATAAAAATGGATGTAGAGTATATAAATTGGATGTAGAGTATATAAATTGGATGTAGAGTATATAAAATGGATGTAGAGTGGATAAAAATGGATGTCGAGTGGATAAAATGGATGTAGAGTGGATAAAAATGGATGTAGATTGGATAAAATGGATGTAGAGTTAATAAAAATGGATGTAGAGAGGATAAAATGGATGTAGAGTGGATAAAATGGATGTACAGTTAATAAAAATGGATGTAGAGTGGATATAATGGATGTAGAGAGGATATAATGGATGTGGAGTGGATAACAATGGATGTAGAGTGGATAAAAATGGATGTAGAGTTGATAAAATGGATGTAAAGTGGATAAAATGGATGTAGAGTGGATAAAATGGTTGTAGAGTGGATAAAATGGATGTAGAGTTGATAAAAATGGATGTAGAGTGGAAATAATGGATGTAGAGTGGATAAAATGGATGTAGAGTTCATAAAAATGGATGTAGAGTGGATAAAAATGGATGTAGATTGGATAAAATGGATGTAGAGTGGATAAAAATGGATGTAGAGAGGATAAAATGGATGTGGAGTAGATAACAATGGATGTAGAGTGGATAAAATGGATGTAGAGTGGATAAAATGGATGTAGAGTGGATAAAATGGATGTAGAGTTGATAAAAATGGATGTAGAGTGGATAAAATGGATGTAGAGTGGATAAAATGGATGTAGAGTGGATAAAAATGGATTTAGAGTGGATATAATGGATGTAGAATAGATAAAAATGGATGTAGTGTGGATAAAAAGGATGTAGAGTGGATAAAATGGATGCAGAGTGGATAAAAATAGATGTAGTGTGTATAAAATGGATGTAGAGTGGATAACAATGGATGTAGAGTGGATAAAAAGGATGTAGAGTGGATAAAAATGGATGTAGAGTGGATAAAATGGATGTAGAGTGAATAAAATGGATGTAGAGTGGATAAAATTGATGTAGAGTGTATAAAATGGATGTAGAGTGGATAACAATGGATGTAGAGTGGATAAAATGGATGTAGAGTGGATAAAATGGTTGTAGAGTGGATAA
Source organism: Pemphredon lugubris (assembly GCA_933228935.1). NCBI lineage: Eukaryota > Metazoa > Arthropoda > Insecta > Hymenoptera > Crabronidae > Pemphredon > Pemphredon lugubris. The sequence goes on from OW121816.1 coordinate 51,200,141, forward strand.
AATGGATGTAGAGTGGATAAAATGGATGTAGAATGGATAAAATGGATGTAAAGTGGATAAAAATGGATGTCGAGTGGATAAAATGGATGTAGAGTGGATAAAAATAGATGTAGAGAGGATAAAATGGATGTAGAGTGGATAAAATGGATGTAGAGTGGATAAAACGGATGTAGAGTGGATAAAAAGGATGTAGAGTGGATAAAATGGATGCAGAGTGGATAAAAATAGATGTAGTGTGGATAAAATGGATGTAGAGTGGATAACAATGGATGTAGAGTGTATAAAATGGATGTAGAGTGGATAACAATGGATGTAGAGTGGATAAAATGGATGTAGAGTGGATAAAATGGTTGTAGAGTGGATAAAATGGATGTAGAGTGGATAAAATGGATGTAGAATGGATAAAATGGATGTAAAGTGGATAAAAATGGATGTAGAGTGGATAAAATGGATGTAGAGTTCATAAAAATGGATGTAGAGTGGATAAAAATGGATGTAGATTGGATAAAATGGATGTAGAGTGGATAAAAATGGATGTAGAGTACATAAATTGGATGTAGAGTATATAAAATGGATGTAGAGTGGATAAAAATGGATGTCGAGTGGATAAAATGGATGAAGAGTGGATAAAATGGATGTAGAGTTGATAAAAATGGATGTAGAGTGGATAAAAATGGATGTAGATTGGATAAAATGGATGTAGAGTGGATAAAATGAATGTACAGTTAATAAAAATGGATGTAGAGTGGATAAAAATGGATGTAGAGTGGATAAAATGGATGTAGAGTTGATAAAATGGATGTAAAGTGGGTAAAATGGATGTAGAGTTAATAAAATTGGATGTAGAGTGGATAAAATGGATGTAGAGTTGATAAAAATGGATGTAGAGTGGATAAAAATGGATGTAGATTGGATAAAATGGATGAAGAGTTGATAAAATGGATGTAAAGTGGATAAAATGGATGTAGAGTTAATAAAATTGGATGTAGAGTGGATAAAAATGGATGTAGAGTGGATAAAAATGGATGTCGAGTGGATAAAATGGATGTAGAGTGGATAAAATGGATGTAGAGTGGATAAAAATGGATGTAGAGAGGATAAAATGGATGTAGAGTGGATAAAATGGATGTAGAGTGGATAAAATGGTTGTAGAGTGGATAAAATGGATGTAGAGTGGATAAAATGGATGTAGAATGGATAAAATGGATGTAAAGTGGATAAAATGGATGTAGAGTGGATAAAATGGATGTACAGTTAATAAAAATGGATGTAGAGTGGATATAATGGATGTAGAGTTGATAAAATGGATGTAGAGTGGATAAAATGGATGTAGAGTTAATAAAAATGGATGTAGTGTGGAAATAATGGATGTAGAGTGGATAAAATGGATGTAGAGTGGATAAAATGGATGTAGAGTGGATCAAAATGGATGTAGATTGGATAAAATGGATGTAGAGTTAATAAAAATGGATGTAGAGTGGATAAAATGGATGTAGAGAGGATAAAATGGATGTAGAGTGGATAAAACGGATGTAGAGTGGATAAAAAGGATGTAGAGTGGATAAAATGGATGCAGAGTGGATAAAAATAGATGTAGTGTGGATAAAATGGATGTAGAGTGGATAACAATGGATGTAGAGTGTATAAAATGGATGTAGAGTGGATAACAATGGATGTAGAGTGGATAAAATGGATGTAGAGTGGATAAAATGGTTGTAGAGTGGATAAAATGGATGTAGAGTGGATAAAATGGATGTAGAATGGATAAAATGGATGTAAAGTGGATAAAAATGGATGTAGAGTGGATAAAATGGATGTAGAGTTCATAAAAATGGATGTAGAGTGGATAAAAATGGATGTAGATTGGATAAAATGGATGTAGAGTGGATAAAAATGGATGTAGAGTGGATAAAAATGGATGTAGAGTACATAAATTGGATGTAGAGTATATAAAATGGATGTAGAGTGGATAAAAATGGATGTCGAGTGGATAAAATGGATGAAGAGTGGATAAAATGGATGTAGAGTACATAAATTGGATGTAGAGTATATAAAATGGATGTAGAGTGGATAAAAATGGATGTCGAGTGGATAAAATGGATGAAGAGTGGATAAAATGGATGTAGAGTTGATAAAAATGGATGTAGAGTGGATAAAAATGGATGTAGATTGGATAAAATGGATGTAGAGTGGATAAAATGAATGTACAGTTAATAAAAATGGATGTAGAGTGGATAAAAATGGATGTAGAGTGGATAAAATGGATGTAGAGTTGATAAAATGGATGTAAAGTGGATAAAATGGATGTAGAGTTAATAAAATTGGATGTAGAGTGGATAAAATGGATGTAGAGTTGATAAAAATGGATGTAGAGTTAATAAAATTGGATGTAGAGTGGATAAAATGGATGTAGAGTTGATAAAATGGATGTAAAGTGGATAAAATGGATGTAGAGTTAATAAAATTGGATGTAGAGTGGATAAAAATGGATGTAGAGTGGATAAAAATGGATGTCGAGTGGATAAAATGGATGTAGAGTGGATAAAATGGATGTAGAGTGGATAAAAATGGATGTAGAGAGGATAAAATGGATGTAGAGTGGATAAAATGGATGTAGAGTGGATAAAATGGTTGTAGAGTGGATAAAATGGATGTAGAGTGGATAAAATGGATGTAGAATGGATAAAATGGATGTAAAGTGGATAAAATGGATGTAGAGTGGATAAAATGGATGTACAGTTAATAAAAATGGATGTAGAGTGGATATAATGGATGTAGAGTTGATAAAATGGATGTAAAGTGGATAAAATGGATGTAGAGTTAATAAAAATGGATGTAGTGTGGAAATAATGGATGTAGAGAGGATAAAATGGATGTAGAGTGGATAAAATGGATGTAGAGTGGATAAAAATGGATGTAGATTGGATAAAATGGATGTAGAGTTAATAAAAATGGATGTAGAGTGGATAAAATGGATGTAGAGAGGATAAAATGGATGTAGAGTGGATAAAATGGATGTAGAGTGGATAAAAATGGATGTAGATTGGATAAAATGGATGTAGAGTGGATAAAATGGATGTAGAGTTGATAAAATGGATGTAAAGTGGATAAAATGGATGTAGAGTTAATAAAATTGGATGTAGAGTGGATAAAATGGATGTAGAGTTCATAAAAATGGATGTAGAGTGGATAAAAATGGATGTAGATTGGATAAAATGGATGTAGAGTGGATAAAAATGGATGTAGAGAGGATAAAATGGATGTGGAGTAGATAACAATGGATGTAGAGTGGATAAAATGGATGTAGAGTGGATAAAATGGATGTAGAGTGGATAAAATGGTTGTAGAGTGGATAAAATGGATGTAGAGTGCATAAAATGGATGTAGAGTTAATAAAAATGGATGTAGAGTGGATAAAATGGATGTAGAGTTCATAAAAATGGATGTAGAGTGGATAAAAATGGATGTAGATTGGATAAAATGGATGTAGAGTGGATAAAAATGGATGTAGGAGGATAAAATGGATGTGGAGTAGATAACAATGGATGTAGAGTGGATAAAATGGATGTAGAGTGGATAAAATGGATGTAGAGTGGATAAAATGGTTGTAGAGTGGATAAAATGGATGTAGAGTTGATAAAAATGGATGTAGAGTGGATAAAATGGATGTAGAGTGGATAAAATGGATGTAGAGTGGATAAAAATGGATGTAGAGTGGATAAAATGGATGTAGAGTGGATAAAAATGGATGTAGAGAGGATAAAATGGATGTAGAGTGGATAAAATGGATGTACAGTTAATAAAAATGGATGTAGAGTGGATATAATGGATGTAGAGAGGATAAAATGGATGTGGAGTGGATAACAATGGATGTAGAGTGGATAAAATGGATGTAGAGTGGATAAAATGGATGTAGAGTTGATAAAAATGGATGTAGAGTGGAAATAATGGATGTAGAGTGGATAAAATGGATGTAGAGTTCATAAAAATGGATGTAGAGTGGATAAAAATGGATGTAGATTGGATAAAATGGATGTAGAGTGGATAAAAATGGATGTAGAGTGGATAAAATGGATGTAGAGTTAACAAAAATGGATGTAGAGTGGATAAAATGGATGTAGAGTTGATAAAAATGGATGTAGAGTGGATAAAAATGGATGTAGATTGGATAAAATGGATGTAGAGTGGATAAAAATGGATGTAGAGTATATAAATTGGATGTAGAGTATATAAATTGGATGTAGAGTATATAAAATGGATGTAGAGTGGATAAAAATGGATGTCGAGTGGATAAAATGGATGTAGAGTGGATAAAAATGGATGTAGATTGGATAAAATGGATGTAGAGTTAATAAAAATGGATGTAGAGAGGATAAAATGGATGTAGAGTGGATAAAATGGATGTACAGTTAATAAAAATGGATGTAGAGTGGATATAATGGATGTAGAGAGGATATAATGGATGTGGAGTTTGATAACAATGGATGTAGAGTGGATAAAAATGGATGTAGAGTTGATAAAATGGATGTAAAGTGGATAAAATGGATGTAGAGTTAATAAAATTGGATGTAGAGTGGATAAAATGGATGTAGAGTTAATAAAAATGGATGTAGAGTGGATATAATGGATGTAGAGAGGATAAAATGGATGTGGAGTGGATAACAATGGATGTAGAGTGGATAAAAATGGATGTAGATTGGATAAAATGGATGTAGAGTGGATAAAAATGGATGTAGAGTATATAAATTGGATGTAGAGTATATAAAATGGATGTAGAGTGGATAAAAATGGATGTCGAGTGGATAAAATGGATGTAGAGTGGATAAAAATGGATGTAGATTGGATAAAATGGATGTAGAGTTAATAAAAATGGATGTAGAGTGGATAAAATGGATGTAGAGTTGATAAAAATGGATGTAGAGTGGATAAAAATGGATGTAGATTGGATAAAATGGATGTAGAGTGGATAAAATGAATGTACAGTTAATAAAAATGGATGTAGAGTGGATAAAAATGGATGTAGAGTGGATAAAATGGATGTAGAGTTGATAAAATGGATGTAAAGTGGATAAAATGGATGTAGAGTTAATAAAATTGGATGTAGAGTGGATAAAATGGATGTAGAGTTGATAAAAATGGATGTAGAGTGGATAAAAATGGATGTAGATTGGATAAAATGGATGTAGAGTGGATAAAAATGGATGTAGATTGGATAAAATGGATGTAGAGTTGATAAAATGGATGTAAAGTGGATAAAATGGATGTACAGTTAATAAAAATGGATGTAGAGTGGATAAAAATGGATGTAGAGTGGATAAAATGGATGTAGAGTTGATAAAATGGATGTAGAGTTAATAAAATTGGATGTAGAGTGGATAAAATGGATGTAGAGTTGATAAAAATGGATGTAGAGTGGATAAAATGGATGTAGAGTGGATAAAATGGATGTAGAGTGGATAAAATGGTTGTAGAGTGGATAAAATGGATGTAGAGTTGATAAAAATGGATGTAGAGTGGATAAAATGGATGTAGAGTTAATAAAAATGGATGTAGAGTGGATAAAATGGATGTAGAGTTGATAAAAATGGATGTAGAGTGGATAAAAATGGATGTAGAGTGGATAAAAATGGATGTAGAGTGGATAAAATGGATGTAGAGTTGATAAAATGGATGTAAAGTGGATAAACTGGATGTAGAGTTAATAAAATTGGATGTAGAGTGGATAAAATGGATGTAGAGTTGATAAAAATGGATGTAGAGTGGATAAAATGGATGTAGAGTGGATAAAAATGGATGTAGAGTGGATAAAATGGATGTAGAGTTGATAAAATGGATGTAAAGTGGATAAAATGGATGTAGAGTTAATAAAATTGGATGTAGAGTGGATAAAATGGATGTAGAGTTGATAAAAATGGATGTAGAGTGGATAAAAATGGATGTAGATTGGATAAAATGGATGTAAAGTGGATAAAATGGATGTAGAGTTAATAAAATTGGATGTAGAGTGGATAAAATGGATGTCGAGTGGATAAAATGGATGTACAGTGGATAAAAATGGATGTAGAGTGGATAAAATGGATGTAGAGTGCATAAAAATGGATGTAGAGTGGATAAAATGGATGTAGAGTGGATAAAATGGATGTAGAGTGGATAAAATGGTTGTAGAGTGGATAAAATGGATGTAGAGTTGATAAAAATGGATGTAGAGTGGATAAAATGGATGTAGAGTTAATAAAAATGGATGTAGAGTGGATAAAATGGATGTAGAGTTGATAAAAATGGATGTAGAGTGGATAAAAATGGATGTAGATTGGATAAAATGGATGTAGAGTGGATAAAATGAATGTACAGTTAATAAAAATGGATGTAGAGTGGATAAAAATGGATGTAGAGTGGATAAAATGGATGTAGAGTTGATAAAATGGATGTAAAGTGGTTAAAATGGATGTAGAGTTGATAAAAATGGATGTAGATTGGATAAAATGGATGAAGAGTTGATAAAATGGATGTAAAGTGGATAAAATGGATGTAGAGTGGATAAAATGGATGTAGAGTGGATAAAAATGGATGTCGAGTGGATAAAATGGATGTAGAGTGGATAAAATGGATGTAGAGTGGATAAAAATGGATGTAGAGTGGATAAAATGGATGTAGATTGGATAAAATAGATGTAGAGTTGATAAAATGGATGTAAAGTGGATAAAATGGATGTAGAGTTAATAAAATTGGATGTAGAGTGGATAAAATGGATGTAGAGTTGATAAAAATGGATGTAGAGTGGATAAAAATGGATGTAGATTGGATAAAATAGATGTAGAGTTGATAAAATGGATGTAAAGTGAATAAAATGGATGTAGAGTTAATAAAATTGGATGTAGAGTAGATAAAATGGATGTAGAGTTAATAAAAATGGATGTAGAGTGGATATAATGGATGTAGAGAGGATAAAATGGATGTGGAGTGGATAACAATGGATGTAGAGTGGATAAAATGGATGTAGAATGAATAAAATGGATGTAAAGTGAATAAAAATGGATGTAGAGTGGATAAAATGGATGTAGAGAGGATAAAATGCATGTAGAGTGGATAAAATGGATGTAGAGTGGATAAAATGGTTGTAGAGTGGATAAAATGGATGTAGAGTGGATAAAATGGATGTAGAATGGATAAAATGGATGTAAAGTGGATAAAAATGGATGTAGAGAGGATAAAATGGATGTAGAGTGGATAAAATGGATGTACAGTTAATAAAAATGGATGTAGAGTGGATATAATGGATGTAGAGTTGATAAAATGGATGTAAAGTGGATAAAATGGATGTAGAGTTAATAAAAATGGATGTAGTGTGGAAATAATGGATGTAGAGAGGATAAAATGGATGTAGAGTGGATAAAATGGATGTAGAGTGGATAAAAATGGATGTAGATTGGATAAAATGGATGTAGAGTTAATAAAAATGGATGTAGAGTGGATAAAATGGATGTAGAGAGGATAAAATGGATGTAGAGTGGATAAAATGGATGTAGAGTGGATAAAAATGGATGTAGATTGGATAAAATGGATGTAGAGTGGATAAAATGGATGTAGAGTTGATAAAATGGATGTAAAGTGGATAAAATGGATGTAGAGTTAATAAAATTGGATGTAGAGTGGATAAAATGGATGTAGAGTTCATAAAAATGGATGTAGAGTGGATAAAAATGGATGTAGATTGGATAAAATGGATGTAGAGTGGATAAAAATGGATGTAGAGTGGATAAAATGGATGTGGAGTAGATAACAATGGATGTAGAGTGGATAAAATGGATGTAGAGTGGATAAAATGGATGTAGAGTGGATAAAATGGTTGTAGAGTGGATAAAATGGATGTAGAGTTGATAAAAATGGATGTAGAGTGGATAAAATGGATGTAGAGTGGATAAAATGGATGTAGAGTGGATAAAAATGGATGTAGAGTGGATAAAATGGATGTAGAGTGGATAAAAATGGATGTAGAGAGGATAAAATGGATGTAGAGTGGATAAAATGGATGTACAGTTAATAAAAATGGATGTAGAGTGGATATAATGGATGTAGAGAGGATAAAATGGATGTGGAGTGGATAACAATGGATGTAGAGTGGATAAAATGGATGTAGAGTGGATAAAATGGATGTAGAGTTGATAAAAATGGATGTAGAGTGGAAATAATGGATGTAGAGTGGATAAAATGGATGTAGAGTTCATAAAAATGGATGTAGAGTGGATAAAAATGGATGTAGATTGGATAAAATGGATGTAGAGTGGATAAAAATGGATGTAGAGTGGATAAAATGGATGTAGAGTTAACAAAAATGGATGTAGAGTGGATAAAATGGATGTAGAGTTGATAAAAATGGATGTAGAGTGGATAAAAATGGATGTAGATTGGATAAAATGGATGTAGAGTGGATAAAAATGGATGTAGAGTATATAAATTGGATGTAGAGTATATAAATTGGATGTAGAGTATATAAAATGGATGTAGAGTGGATAAAAATGGATGTCGAGTGGATAAAATGGATGTAGAGTGGATAAAAATGGATGTAGATTGGATAAAATGGATGTAGAGTTAATAAAAATGGATGTAGAGAGGATAAAATGGATGTAGAGTGGATAAAATGGATGTAGAGTTAATAAAAATGGATGTAGAGTGGATATAATGGATGTAGAGAGGATATAATGGATGTGGAGTGGATAACAATGGATGTAGAGTGGATAAAAATGGATGTAGAGTGGATAAAATGGATGTAAAGTGGATAAAATGGATGTAGAGTGGATAAAATGGTTGTAGAGTGGATAAAATGGATGTAGAGTTGATAAAAATAGATGTAGAGTGGAAATAATGGATGTAGAGTGGATAAAATGGATGTAGAGTTCATAAAAATGGATGTAGAGTGGATAAAAATGGATGTAGATTGGATAAAATGGATGTAGAGTGGATAAAAATGGATGTAGAGAGGATAAAATGGATGTGGAGTAGATAACAATGGATGTAGAGTGGATAAAATGGATGTAGAGTGGATAAAATGGATGTAGAGTGGATAAAATGGTTGTAGAGTGGATAAAATGGATGTAGAGTTGATAAAAATGGATGTAGAGTGGATAAAATGGATGTAGAGTGGATAAAATGGATGTAGAGTGGATAAAAATGGATTTAGAGTGGATATAATGGATGTAGAATAGATAAAAATGGATGTAGTGTGGATAAAAAGGATGTAGAGTGGATAAAATGGATGCAGAGTGGATAAAAATAGATGTAGTGTGTATAAAATGGATGTAGAGTGGATAACAATGGATGTAGAGTGGATAAAAAGGATGTAGAGTGGATAAAAATGGATGTAGAGTGGATAAAATGGATGTAGAGTGAATAAAATGGATGTAGAGTGGATAAAATTGATGTAGAGTGTATAAAATGGATGTAGAGTGGATAACAATGGATGTAGAGTGGATAAAATGGATGTAGAGTGGATAAAATGGTTGTAGAGTGGATAAAATGGATGTAGAGTGGATAAAATGGATGTAGAATGGATAAAATGGATGTAAAGTGGATAAAAATGGATGTCGAGTGGATAAAATGGATGTAGAGTGGATAAAAATAGATGTAGAGAGGATAAAATGGATGTAGAGTGGATAAAATGGATGTAGAGTGGATAAAACGGATGTAGAGTGGATAAAAAGGATGTAGAGTGGATAAAATGGATGCAGAGTGGATAAAAATAGATGTAGTGTGGATAAAATGGATGTAGAGTGGATAACAATGGATGTAGAGTGTATAAAATGGATGTAGAGTGGATAACAATGGATGTAGAGTGGATAAAATGGATGTAGAGTGGATAAAATGGTTGTAGAGTGGATAAAATGGATGTAGAGTGGATAAAATGGATGTAGAGTGGATAAAAATGGATGTAGAGTACATAAATTGGATGTAGAGTATATAAAATGGATGTAGAGTGGATAAAAATGGATGTCGAGTGGATAAAATGGATGTAGAGTTCATAAAAATGGATGTAGAGTGGATAAAAATGGATGTAGATTGGATAAAATGGATGTAGAGTGGATAAAAATGGATGTAGAGTACATAAATTGGATGTAGAGTATATAAAATGGATGTAGAGTGGATAAAAATGGATGTCGAGTGGATAAAATGGATGAAGAGTGGATAAAATGGATGTAGAGTTGATAAAAATGGATGTAGAGTGGATAAAAATGGATGTAGATTGGATAAAATGGATGTAGAGTGGATAAAATGAATGTACAGTTAATAAAAATGGATGTAGAGTGGATAAAAATGGATGTAGAGTGGATAAAATGGATGTAGAGTTGATAAAATGGATGTAAAGTGGGTAAAATGGATGTAGAGTTAATAAAATTGGATGTAGAGTGGATAAAATGGATGTAGAGTTGATAAAAATGGATGTAGAGTGGATAAAAATGGATGTAGATTGGATAAAATGGATGAAGAGTTGATAAAATGGATGTAAAGTGGATAAAATGGATGTAGAGTTAATAAAATTGGATGTAGAGTGGATAAAAATGGATGTAGAGTGGATAAAAATGGATGTCGAGTGGATAAAATGGATGTAGAGTGGATAAAATGGATGTAGAGTGGATAAAAATGGATGTAGAGAGGATAAAATGGATGTAGAGTGGATAAAATGGATGTAGAGTGGATAAAATGGTTGTAGAGTGGATAAAATGGATGTAGAGTGGATAAAATGGATGTAGAATGGATAAAATGGATGTAAAGTGGATAAAATGGATGTAGAGTGGATAAAATGGATGTACAGTTAATAAAAATGGATGTAGAGTGGATATAATGGATGTAGAGTTGATAAAATGGATGTAAAGTGGATAAAATGGATGTAGAGTTAATAAAAATGGATGTAGTGTGGAAATAATGGATGTAGAGAGGATAAAATGGATGTAGAGTGGATAAAATGGATGTAGAGTGGATCAAAATGGATGTAGATTGGATAAAATGGATGTAGAGTTAATAAAAATGGATGTAGAGTGGATAAAATGGATGTAGAGAGGATAAAATGGATGTAGAGTGGATAAAACGGATGTAGGGTGGATAAAAAGGATGTAGAGTGGATAAAATGGATGCAGAGTGGATAAAAATAGATGTAGTGTGGATAAAATGGATGTAGAGTGGATAACAATGGATGTAGAGTGTATAAAATGGATGTAGAGTGGATAACAATGGATGTAGAGTGGATAAAATGGATGTAGAGCGGATAAAATGGTTGTAGAGTGGATAAAATGGATGTAGAGTGGATAAAATGGATGTAGAATGGATAAAATGGATGTAAAGTGGATAAAAATGGATGTAGAGTGGATAAAATGGATGTAGAGTTCATAAAAATGGATGTAGAGTGGATAAAAATGGATGTAGATTGGATAAAATGGATGTAGAGTGGATAAAAATGGATGTAGAGTGGATAAAAATGGATGTAGAGTACATAAATTGGATGTAGAGTATATAAAATGGATGTAGAGTGGATAAAAATGGATGTCGAGTGGATAAAAATGGATGTAGAGTGGATAAAATGGATGTAGAGTTGATAAAATGGATGTAAAGTGGATAAAATGGATGTAGAGTTAATAAAATTGGATGTAGAGTGGATAAAATGGATGTAGAGTTGATAAAAATGGATGTAGAGTGGATAAAAATGGATGTAGATTGGATAAAATGGATGTAGAGTGGATAAAATGGATGTAGAGTTAATAAAAATGGATGTAGAGTGGATAAAAATGGATGTAGAGTGGATAAAATGGATGTAGAGTTGATAAAATGGATGTAAAGTGGGTAAAATGGATGTAGAGTTAATAAAATTGGATGTAGAGTGGATAAAATGGATGTAGAGTTGATAAAAATGGATGTAGAGTGGATAAAAATGGATGTAGATTGGATAAAATGGATGTAGAGTTGATAAAATGGATGTAAAGTGGATAAAATGGATGTAGAGTTAATAAAATTGGATGTAGAGTGGATAAAAATGGATGTAGAGTGGATAAAAATGGATGTCGAGTGGATAAAATGGATGTAGAGTGGATAAAATGGATGTAGAGTGGATAAAAATGGATGTAGAGAGGATAAAATGGATGTAGAGTGGATAAAATGGATGTAGAGTGGATAAAATGGTTGTAGAGTGGATAAAATGGATGTAGAGTGGATAAAATGGATGTAGAATGGATAAAATGGATGTAAAGTGGATAAAATGGATGTAGAGTGGATAAAATGGATGTACAGTTAATAAAAATGGATGTAGAGTGGATATAATGGATGTAGAGTTGATAAAATAGATGTAAAGTGGATAAAATGGATGTAGAGTTAATAAAAATGGATGTAGTGTGGAAATAATGGATGTAGAGAGGATAAAATGGATGTAGAGTGGATAAAATGGATGTAGAGTGGATAAAAATGGATGTAGATTGGATAAAATGGATGTAGAGTTAATAAAAATGGATGTAGAGTGGATAAAATGGATGTAGAGAGGATAAAATGGATGTAGAGTGGATAAAATGGATGTAGAGTGGATAAAAATGGATGTAGATTGGATAAAATGGATGTAGAGTGGATAAAATGGATGTAGAGTTGATAAAATGGATGTAAAGTGGATAAAATGGATGTAGAGTTAATAAAATTGGATGTAGAGTGGATAAAATGGATGTAGAGTTCATAAAAATGGATGTAGAGTGGATAAAAATGGATGTAGATTGGATAAAATGGATGTAGAGTGGATAAAAATGGATGTAGAGAGGATAAAATGGATGTGGAGTAGATAACAATGGATGTAGAGTGGATAAAATGGATGTAGAGTGGATAAAATGGATGTAGAGTGGATAAAATGGTTGTAGAGTGGATAAAATGGATGTAGAGTGCATAAAATGGATGTAGAGTTAATAAAAATGGATGTAGAGTGGATAAAATGGATGTAGAGTTCATAAAAATGGATGTAGAGTGGATAAAAATGGATGTAGATTGGATAAAATGGATGTAGAGTGGATAAAAATGGATGTAGAGAGGATAAAATGGATGTGGAGTAGATAACAATGGATGTAGAGTGGATAAAATGGATGTAGAGTGGATAAAATGGATGTAGAGTGGATAAAATGGTTGTAGAGTGGATAAAATGGATGTAGAGTTGATAAAAATGGATGTAGAGTGGATAAAATGGATGTAGAGTGGATAAAATGGATGTAGAGTGGATAAAAATGGATGTAGAGTGGATAAAATGGATGTAGAGTGGATAAAAATGGATGTAGAGAGGATAAAATGGATGTAGAGTGGAGAAAATGGATGTACAGTTAATAAAAATGGATGTAGAGTGGATATAATGGATGTAGAGAGGATAAAATGGATGTGGAGTGGATAACAATGGATGTAGAGTGGATAAAATGGATGTAGAGTGGATAAAATGGATGTAGAGTTGATAAAAATGGATGTAGAGTGGAAATAATGGATGTAGAGTGGATAAAATGGATGTAGAGTTCATAAAAATGGATGTAGAGTGGATAAAAATGGATGTAGATTGGATAAAATGGATGTAGAGTGGATAAAAATGGATGTAGAGTGGATAAAATGGATGTAGAGTTAACAAAAATGGATGTAGAGTGGATAAAATGGATGTAGAGTTGATAAAAATGGATGCAGAGTGGATAAAAATGGATGTAGATTGGATAAAATGGATGTAGAGTGGATAAAAATGGATGTAGAGTATATAAATTGGATGTAGAGTATATAAATTGGATGTAGAGTATATAAAATGGATGTAGAGTGGATAAAAATGGATGTCGAGTGGATAAAATGGATGTAGAGTGGATAAAAATGGATGTAGATTGGATAAAATGGATGTAGAGTTAATAAAAATGGATGTAGAGAGGATAAAATGGATGTAGAGTGGATAAAATGGATGTACAGTTAATAAAAATGGATGTAGAGTGGATATAATGGATGTAGAGAGGATATAATGGATGTGGAGTTTGATAACAATGGATGTAGAGTGGATAAAAATGGATGTAGAGTTGATAAAATGGATGTAAAGTGGATAAAATGGATGTAGAGTTAATAAAATTGGATGTAGAGTGGATAAAATGGATGTAGAGTTAATAAAAATGGATGTAGAGTGGATATAATGGATGTAGAGAGGATAAAATGGATGTGGAGTGGATAACAATGGATGTAGAGTGGATAAAATGGATGTAGAATGAATAAAATGGATGTAAAGTGAATAAAAATGGATGTAGAGTGGATAAAATGGATGTAGAGAGGATAAAATGCATGTAGAGTGGATAAAATGGATGTAGAGTGGATAAAATGGTTGTAGAGTGGATAAAATGGATGTAGAGTGGATAAAATGGATGTAGAATGGATAAAATGGATGTAAAGTGGATAAAAAAGGATGTAGAGTGGATAAAATGGATGTAGAATGAATAAAATGGATGTAAAGTGAATAAAAATGGATGTAGAGTGGATAAAATGGATGTAGAGAGGTTAAAATGCATGTAGAGTGGATAAAATGGATGTAGAGTGGATAAAATGGTTGTAGAGTGGATAAAATGGATGTAGAGTGGATAAAATGGATGTAGAATGGATAAAATGGATGTAAAGTGGATAAAAATGGATGTAGAGAGGATAAAATGGATGTAGAGTGGATAAAATGGATGTACAGTTAATAAAAATGGATGTAGAGTGGATATAATGGATGTAGAGTTGATAAAATGGATGTAAAGTGGATAAAATGGATGTAGAGTTAATAAAAATGGATGTAGTGTGGAAATAATGGATGTAGAGAGGATAAAATGGATGTAGAGTGGATAAAATGGATGTAGAGTGGATAAAAATGGATGTAGATTGGATAAAATGGATGTAGAGTTAATAAAAATGGATGTAGAGTGGATAAAATGGATGTAGAGAGGATAAAATGGATGTAGAGTGGATAAAATGGATGTAGAGTGGATAAAAATGGATGTAGATTGGATAAAATGGATGTAGAGTGGATAAAATGGATGTAGAGTTGATAAAATGGATGTAAAGTGGATAAAATGGATGTAGAGTTAATAAAATTGGATGTAGAGTGGATAAAATGGATGTAGAGTTCATAAAAATGGATGTAGAGTGGATAAAAATGGATGTAGATTGGATAAAATGGATGTAGAGTGGATAAAAATGGATGTAGAGAGGATAAAATGGATGTGGAGTAGATAACAATGGATGTAGAGTGGATAAAATGGATGTAGAGTGGATAAAATGGATGTAGAGTGGATAAAATGGTTGTAGAGTGGATAAAATGGATGTAGAGTTGATAAAAATGGATGTAGAGTGGATAAAATGGATGTAGAGTGGATAAAATGGATGTAGAGTGGATAAAAATGGATGTAGAGTGGATAAAATGGATGTAGAGTGGATAAAAATGGATGTAGAGAGGATAAAATGGATGTAGAGTGGATAAAATGGATGTAGAATGGATAAAATGGATGTAAAGTGGATAAAATGGATGTAGAGTGGATAAAATGGATGTACAGTTAATAAAAATGGATGTAGAGTGGATATAATGGATGTAGAGTTGATAAAATGGATGTAAAGTGGATAAAATGGATGTAGAGTTAATAAAAATGGATGTAGTGTGGAAATAATGGATGTAGAGAGGATAAAATGGATGTAGAGTGGATAAAATGGATGTAGAGTGGATAAAAATGGATGTAGATTGGATAAAATGGATGTAGAGTTAATAAAAATGGATGTAGAGTGGATAAAATGGATGTAGAGAGGATAAAATGGATGTAGAGTGGATAAAATGGATGTAGAGTGGATAAAAATGGATGTAGATTGGATAAAATGGATGTAGAGTGGATAAAATGGATGTAGAGTTGATAAAATGGATGTAAAGTGGATAAAATGGATGTAGAGTTAATAAAATTGGATGTAGAGTGGATAAAATGGATGTAGAGTTCATAAAAATGGATGTAGAGTGGATAAAAATGGATGTAGATTGGATAAAATGGATGTAGAGTGGATAAAAATGGATGTAGAGAGGATAAAATGGATGTGGAGTAGATAACAATGGATGTAGAGTGGATAAAATGGATGTAGAGTGGATAAAATGGATGTAGAGTGGATAAAATGGTTGTAGAGTGGATAAAATGGATGTAGAGTGCATAAAATGGATGTAGAGTTAATAAAAATGGATGTAGAGTGGATAAAATGGATGTAGAGTTCATAAAAATGGATGTAGAGTGGATAAAAATGGATGTAGATTGGATAAAATGGATGTAGAGTGGATAAAAATGGATGTAGAGAGGATAAAATGGATGTGGAGTAGATAACAATGGATGTAGAGTGGATAAAATGGATGTAGAGTGGATAAAATGGATGTAGAGTGGATAAAATGGTTGTAGAGTGGATAAAATGGATGTAGAGTTGATAAAAATGGATGTAGAGTGGATAAAATGGATGTAGAGTGGATAAAATGGATGTAGAGTGGATAAAAATGGATGTAGAGTGGATAAAATGGATGTAGAGTGGATAAAAATGGATGTAGAGAGGATAAAATGGATGTAGAGTGGATAAAATGGATGTACAGTTAATAAAAATGGATGTAGAGTGGATATAATGGATGTAGAGAGGATAAAATGGATGTGGAGTGGATAACAATGGATGTAGAGTGGATAAAATGGATGTAGAGTGGATAAAATGGATGTAGAGTTGATAAAAATGGATGTAGAGTGGAAATAATGGATGTAGAGTGGATAAAATGGATGTAGAGTTCATAAAAATGGATGTAGAGTGGATAAAAATGGATGTAGATTGGATAAAATGGATGTAGAGTGGATAAAAATGGATGTAGAGTGGATAAAATGGATGTAGAGTTAACAAAAATGGATGTAGAGTGGATAAAATGGATGTAGAGTTGATAAAAATGGATGTAGAGTGGATAAAAATGGATGTAGATTGGATAAAATGGATGTAGAGTGGATAAAATGGATGTAGAGTTAATAAAAATGGATGTAGTGTGGAAATAATGGATGTAGAGAGGATAAAATGGATGTAGAGTGGATAAAATGGATGTAGAGTGGATAAAAATGGATGTAGATTGGATAAAATGGATGTAGAGTTAATAAAAATGGATGTAGAGTGGATAAAATGGATGTAGAGAGGATAAAATGGATGTAGAGTGGATAAAATGGATGTAGAGTGGATAAAAATGGATGTAGATTGGATAAAATGGATGTAGAGTGGATAAAATGGATGTAGAGTTGATAAAATGGATGTAAAGTGGATAAAATGGATGTAGAGTTAATAAAATTGGATGTAGAGTGGATAAAATGGATGTAGAGTTCATAAAAATGGATGTAGAGTGGATAAAAATGGATGTAGATTGGATAAAATGGATGTAGAGTGGATAAAAATGGATGTAGAGAGGATAAAATGGATGTGGAGTAGATAACAATGGATGTAGAGTGGATAAAATGGATGTAGAGTGGATAAAATGGATGTAGAGTGGATAAAATGGTTGTAGAGTGGATAAAATGGATGTAGAGTGCATAAAATGGATGTAGAGTTAATAAAAATGGATGTAGAGTGGATAAAATGGATGTAGAGTTCATAAAAATGGATGTAGAGTGGATAAAAATGGATGTAGATTGGATAAAATGGATGTAGAGTGGATAAAAATGGATGTAGAGAGGATAAAATGGATGTGGAGTAGATAACAATGGATGTAGAGTGGATAAAATGGATGTAGAGTGGATAAAATGGATGTAGAGTGGATAAAATGGTTGTAGAGTGGATAAAATGGATGTAGAGTTGATAAAAATGGATGTAGAGTGGATAAAATGGATGTAGAGTGGATAAAATGGATGTAGAGTGGATAAAAATGGATGTAGAGTGGATAAAATGGATGTAGAGTGGATAAAAATGGATGTAGAGAGGATAAAATGGATGTAGAGTGGATAAAATGGATGTACAGTTTATAAAAATGGATGTAGAGTGGATATAATGGATGTAGAGAGGATAAAATGGATGTGGAGTGGATAACAATGGATGTAGAGTGGATAAAATGGATGTAGAGTGGATAAAATGGATGTAGAGTTGATAAAAATGGATGTAGAGTGGAAATAATGGATGTAGAGTGGATAAAATGGATGTAGAGTTCATAAAAATGGATGTAGAGTGGATAAAAATGGATGTAGATTGGATAAAATGGATGTAGAGTGGATAAAAATGGATGTAGAGTGGATAAAATGGATGTAGAGTTAACAAAAATGGATGTAGAGTGGATAAAATGGATGTAGAGTTGATAAAAATGGATGTAGAGTGGATAAAAATGGATGTAGATTGGATAAAATGGATGTAGAGTGGATAAAAATGGATGTAGAGTATATAAATTGGATGTAGAGTATATAAATTGGATGTAGAGTATATAAAATGGATGTAGAGTGGATAAAAATGGATGTCGAGTGGATAAAATGGATGTAGAGTGGATAAAAATGGATGTAGATTGGATAAAATGGATGTAGAGTTAATAAAAATGGATGTAGAGAGGATAAAATGGATGTAGAGTGGATAAAATGGATGTACAGTTAATAAAAATGGATGTAGAGTGGATATAATGGATGTAGAGAGGATATAATGGATGTGGAGTTTGATAACAATGGATGTAGAGTGGATAAAAATGGATGTAGAGTTGATAAAATGGATGTAAAGTGGATAAAATGGATGTAGAGTTAATAAAATTGGATGTAGAGTGGATAAAATGGATGTAGAGTTAATAAAAATGGATGTAGAGTGGATATAATGGATGTAGAGAGGATAAAATGGATGTGGAGTGGATAACAATGGATGTAGAGTGGATAAAATGGATGTAGAATGAATAAAATGGATGTAAAGTGAATAAAAATGGATGTAGAGTGGATAAAATGGATGTAGAGAGGATAAAATGCATGAAGAGTGGATAAAATGGATGTAGAGTGGATAAAATGGTTGTAGAGTGGATAAAATGGATGTAGAGTGGATAAAATGGATGTAGAATGGATAAAATGGATGTAAAGTGGATAAAAAAGGATGTAGAGTGGATAAAATGGATGTAGAATGAATAAAATGGATGTAAAGTGAATAAAAATGGATGTAGAGTGGATAAAATGGATGTAGAGAGGTTAAAATGCATGTAGAGTGGATAAAATGGATGTAGAGTGGATAAAATGGTTGTAGAGTGGATAAAATGGATGTAGAGTGGATAAAATGGATGTAGAATGGATAAAATGGATGTAAAGTGGATAAAAATGGATGTAGAGAGGATAAAATGGATGTAGAGTGGATAAAATGGATGTACAGTTAATAAAAATGGATGTAGAGTGGATATAATGGATGTAGAGTTGATAAAATGGATGTAAAGTGGATAAAATGGATGTAGAGTTAATAAAAATGGATGTAGTGTGGAAATAATGGATGTAGAGAGGATAAAATGGATGTAGAGTGGATAAAATGGATGTAGAGTGGATAAAAATGGATGTAGATTGGATAAAATGGATGTAGAGTTAATAAAAATGGATGTAGAGTGGATAAAATGGATGTAGAGAGGATAAAATGGATGTAGAGTGGATAAAATGGATGTAGAGTGGATAAAAATGGATGTAGATTGGATAAAATGGATGTAGAGTGGATAAAATGGATGTAGAGTTGATAAAATGGATGTAAAGTGGATAAAATGGATGTAGAGTTAATAAAATTGGATGTAGAGTGGATAAAATGGATGTAGAGTTCATAAAAATGGATGTAGAGTGGATAAAAATGGATGTAGATTGGATAAAATGGATGTAGAGTGGATAAAAATGGATGTAGAGAGGATAAAATGGATGTGGAGTAGATAACAATGGATGTAGAGTGGATAAAATGGATGTAGAGTGGATAAAATGGATGTAGAGTGGATAAAATGGTTGTAGAGTGGATAAAATGGATGTAGAGTTGATAAAAATGGATGTAGAGTGGATAAAATGGATGTAGAGTGGATAAAATGGATGTAGAGTGGATAAAAATGGATGTAGAGTGGATAAAATGGATGTAGAGTGGATAAAAATGGATGTAGAGAGGATAAAATGGATGTAGAGTGGATAAAATGGATGTAGAATGGATAAAATGGATGTAAAGTGGATAAAATGGATGTAGAGTGGATAAAATGGATGTACAGTTAATAAAAATGGATGTAGAGTGGATATAATGGATGTAGAGTTGATAAAATGGATGTAAAGTGGATAAAATGGATGTAGAGTTAATAAAAATGGATGTAGTGTGGAAATAATGGATGTAGAGAGGATAAAATGGATGTAGAGTGGATAAAATGGATGTAGAGTGGATAAAAATGGATGTAGATTGGATAAAATGGATGTAGAGTTAATAAAAATGGATGTAGAGTGGATAAAATGGATGTAGAGAGGATAAAATGGATGTAGAGTGGATAAAATGAATGTAGAGTGGATAAAAATGGATGTAGATTGGATAAAATGGATGTAGAGTGGATAAAATGGATGTAGAGTTGATAAAATGGATGTAAAGTGGATAAAATGGATGTAGAGTTAATAAAATTGGATGTAGAGTGGATAAAATGGATGTAGAGTTCATAAAAATGGATGTAGAGTGGATAAAAATGGATGTAGATTGGATAAAATGGATGTAGAGTGGATAAAAATGGATGTAGAGAGGATAAAATGGATGTGGAGTAGATAACAATGGATGTAGAGTGGATAAAATGGATGTAGAGTGGATAAAATGGATGTAGAGTGGATAAAATGGTTGTAGAGTGGATAAAATGGATGTAGAGTGCATAAAATGGATGTAGAGTTAATAAAAATGGATGTAGAGTGGATAAAATGGATGTAGAGTTCATAAAAATGGATGTAGAGTGGATAAAAATGGATGTAGATTGGATAAAATGGATGTAGAGTGGATAAAAATGGATGTAGAGAGGATAAAATGGATGTGGAGTAGATAACAATGGATGTAGAGTGGATAAAATGGATGTAGAGTGGATAAAATGGATGTAGAGTGGATAAAATGGTTGTAGAGTGGATAAAATGGATGTAGAGTTGATAAAAATGGATGTAGAGTGGATAAAATGGATGTAGAGTGGATAAAATGGATGTAGAGTGGATAAAAATGGATGTAGAGTGGATAAAATGGATGTAGAGTGGATAAAAATGGATGTAGAGAGGATAAAATGGATGTAGAGTGGATAAAATGGATGTACAGTTAATAAAAATGGATGTAGAGTGGATATAATGGATGTAGAGAGGATAAAATGGATGTGGAGTGGATAACAATGGATGTAGAGTGGATAAAATGGATGTAGAGTGGATAAAATGGATGTAGAGTTGATAAAAATGGATGTAGAGTGGAAATAATGGATGTAGAGTGGATAAAATGGATGTAGAGTTCATAAAAATGGATGTAGAGTGGATAAAAATGGATGTAGATTGGATAAAATGGATGTAGAGTGGATAAAAATGGATGTAGAGTGGATAAAATGGATGTAGAGTTAACAAAAATGGATGTAGAGTGGATAAAATGGATGTAGAGTTGATAAAAATGGATGTAGAGTGGATAAAAATGGATGTAGATTGGATAAAATGGATGTAGAGTGGATAAAAATGGATGTAGAGTATATAAATTGGATGTAGAGTATATAAATTGGATGTAGAGTATATAAAATGGATGTAGAGTGGATAAAAATGGATGTCGAGTGGATAAAATGGATGTAGAATGGATAAAAATGGATGTAGATTGGATAAAATGGATGTAGAGTTAATAAAAATGGATGTAGAGCGGATAAAATGGATGTAGAGTGGATAAAATGGATGTACAGTTAATAAAAATGGATGTAGAGTGGATATAATGGATGTAGAGAGGATATAATGGATGTGGAGTTTGATAACAATGGATGTAGAGTGGATAAAAATGGATGTAGAGTTGATAAAATGGATGTAAAGTGGATAAAATGGATGTAGAGTTAATAAAATTGGATGTAGAGTGGATAAAATGGATGTAGAGTTAATAAAAATGGATGTAGAGTGGATATAATGGATGTAGAGAGGATAAAATGGATGTGGAGTGGATAACAATGGATGTAGAGTGGATAAAATGGATGTAGAATGAATAAAATGGATGTAAAGTGAATAAAAATGGATGTAGAGTGGATAAAATGGATGTAGAGAGGATAAAATGCATGTAGAGTGGATAAAATGGATGTAGAGTGGATAAAATGGTTGTAGAGTGGATAAAATGGATGTAGAGTGGATAAAATGGATGTAGAATGGATAAAATGGATGTAAAGTGGATAAAAAAGGATGTAGAGTGGATAAAATGGATGTAGAATGAATAAAATGGATGTAAAGTGAATAAAAATGGATGTAGAGTGGATAAAATGGATGTAGAGAGGTTAAAATGCATGTAGAGTGGATAAAATGGATGTAGAGTGGATAAAATGGTTGTAGAGTGGATAAAATGGATGTAGAGTGGATAAAATGGATGTAGAATGGATAAAATGGATGTAAAGTGGATAAAAATGGATGTAGAGAGGATAAAATGGATGTAGAGTGGATAAAATGGATGTACAGTTAATAAAAATGGATGTAGAGTGGATAAAATGGATGTAGAGTTGATAAAATGGATGTAAAGTGGATAAAATGGATGTAGAGTTAATAAAAATGGATGTAGTGTGGAAATAATGGATGTAGAGAGGATAAAATGGATGTAGAGTGGATAAAATGGATGTAGAGTGGATAAAAATGGATGTAGATTGGATAAAATGGATGTAGAGTTAATAAAAATGGATGTAGAGTGGATAAAATGGATGTAGAGAGGATAAAATGGATGTAGAGTGGATAAAATGGATGTAGAGTGGATAAAAATGGATGTAGATTGGATAAAATGGATGTAGAGTGGATAAAATGGATGTAGAGTTGATAAAATGGATGTAAAGTGGATAAAATGGATGTAGAGTTAATAAAATTGGATGTAGAGTGGATAAAATGGATGTAGAGTTCATAAAAATGGATGTAGAGTGGATAAAAATGGATGTAGATTGGATAAAATGGATGTAGAGTGGATAAAAATGGATGTAGAGAGGATAAAATGGATGTGGAGTAGATAACAATGGATGTAGAGTGGATAAAATGGATGTAGAGTGGATAAAATGGATGTAGAGTGGATAAAATGGTTGTAGAGTGGATAAAATGGATGTAGAGTTGATAAAAATGGATGTAGAGTGGATAAAATGGATGTAGAGTGGATAAAATGGATGTAGAGTGGATAAAAATGGATGTAGAGTGGATAAAATGGATGTAGAGTGGATAAAAATGGATGTAGAGAGGATAAAATGGATGTAGAGTGGATAAAATGGATGTACAGTTAATAAAAATGGATGTAGAGTGGATATAATGGATGTAGAGAGGATAAAATGGATGTGGAGTGGATAACAATGGATGTAGAGTGGATAAAATGGATGTAGAGTGGATAAAATGGATGTAGAGTTGATAAAAATGGATGTAGAGTGGAAATAATGGATGTAGAGTGGATAAAATGGATGTAGAGTTCATAAAAATGGATGTAGAGTGGATAAAAATGGATGTAGATTGGATAAAATGGATGTAGAGTGGATAAAAATGGATGTAGAGTGGATAAAATGGATGTAGAGTTAACAAAAATGGATGTAGAGTGGATAAAATGGATGTAGAGTTGATAAAAATGGATGTAGAGTGGATAAAAATGGATGTAGATTGGATAAAATGGATGTAGAGTTGATAAAAATGGATGTAGAGTATATAAATTGGATGTAGAGTATATAAATTGGATGTAGAGTATATAAAATGGATGTAGAGTGGATAAAAATGGATGTCGAGTGGATAAAATGGATGTAGAGTGGATAAAAATGGATGTAGATTGGATAAAATGGATGTAGAGTTAATAAAAATGGATGTAGAGAGGATAAAATGGATGTAGAGTGGATAAAATGGATGTACAGTTAATAAAAATGGATGTAGAGTGGATATAATGGATGTAGAGAGGATATAATGGATGTGGAGTGGATAACAATGGATGTAGAGTGGATAAAAATGGATGTAGAGTTGATAAAATGGATGTAAAGTGGATAAAATGGATGTAGAGTGGATAAAATGGTTGTAGAGTGGATAAAATGGATGTAGAGTTGATAAAAATGGATGTAGAGTGGATAAAATGGATGTAGAGTGGATAAAATGGATGTAGAGTGGATAAAATGGATGTAGAGTTAATAAAAATGGATGTAGAGAGGATAAAATGGATGTAGAGTGGATAAAATGGATGTACAGTTAATAAAAATGGATGTAGAGTGGATATAATGGATGTAGAGAGGATATAATGGATGTGGAGTGGATAACAATGGATGTAGAGTGGATAAAAATGGATGTAGAGTTGATAAAATGGATGTAAAGTGGATAAAATGGATGTAGAGTGGATAAAAATGGATGTAGATTGGATAAAATGGATGTAGAGTGGATAAAATGGATGTAGAGTTGATAAAATGGATGTAAAGTGGATAAAATGGATGTAGAGTGGAAATAATGGATGTAGAGTGGATAAAATGGATGTAGAGTTCATAAAAATGGATGTAGAGTGGATAAAAATGGATGTAGATTGGATAAAATGGATGTAGAGTGGATAAAAATGGATGTAGAGTGGATAAAATGGATGTAGAGTTGATAAAAATGGATGTAGAGTGGAAATAATGGATGTAGAGTGGATAAAATGGATGTAGAGTTCATAAAAATGGATGTAGAGTGGATAAAAATGGATGTAGAGTGGATAAAAATGGATGTAGATTGGATAAAATGGATGTAGAGTGGATAAAAATGGATGTAGAGTGGATAAAATGGATGTAGAGTTAACAAAAATGGATGTAGAGTGGATAAAATGGATGTAGAGTGGATAAAAATGGATGTAGATTGGATAAAATGGATGTAGAGTTAATAAAAATGGATGTAGAGAGGATAAAATGGATGTAGAGTGGATAAAATGGATGTACAGTTAATAAAAATGGATGTAGAGTGGATATAATGGATGTAGAGAGGATATAATGGATGTGGAGTGGATAACAATGGATGTAGAGTGGATAAAAATGGATGTAGAGTTGATAAAATGGATGTAAAGTGGATAAAATGGATGTAGAGTGGATAAAATGGTTGTAGAGTGGATAAAATGGATGTAGAGTTGATAAAAATGGATGTAGAGTGGATAAAATGGATGTAGAGTGGATAAAATGGATGTAGAGTGGATAAAATGGATGTAGAGTTAATAAAAATGGATGTAGAGAGGATAAAATGGATGTAGAGTGGATAAAATGGATGTACAGTTAATAAAAATGGATGTAGAGTGGATATAATGGATGTAGAGAGGATATAATGGATGTGGAGTGGATAACAATGGATGTAGAGTGGATAAAAATGGATGTAGAGTTGATAAAATGGATGTAAAGTGGATAAAATGGATGTAGAGTGGATAAAAATGGATGTAGATTGGATAAAATGGATGTAGAGTGGATAAAATGGATGTAGAGTTGATAAAATGGATGTAAAGTGGATAAAATGGATGTAGAGTGGAAATAATGGATGTAGAGTGGATAAAATGGATGTAGAGCTCATAAAAATGGATGTAGAGTGGATAAAAATGGATGTAGATTGGATAAAATGGATGTAGAGTGGATAAAAATGGATGTAGAGTGGATAAAATGGATGTAGAGTTAACAAAAATGGATGTAGAGTGGATAAAATGGATGTAGAGTTGATAAAAATGGATGTAGAGTGGATAAAAATGGATGTAGATTGGATAAAATGGATGTAGAGTGGATAAAAATGGATGTAGAGTATATAAATTGGATGTAGAGTATATAAATTGGATGTAGAGTATATAAAATGGATGTAGAGTGGATAAAAATGGATGTCGAGTGGATAAAATGGATGTAGAGTGGATAAAAATGGATGTAGATTGGATAACATGGATGTAGAGTTAATAAAAATGGATGTAGAGAGGATAAAATGGATGTAGAGTGGATAAAATGGATGTACAGTTAATAAAAATGGATGTAGAGTGGATATAATGGATGTAGAGAGGATATAATGGATGTGGAGTTGATAACAATGGATGTAGAGTGGATAAAATGGTTGTAGAGTGGATAAAATGGATGTAGAGTTGATAAAAATGGATGTAGATTGGATAAAATGGATGTAGAGTTAATAAAAATGGATGTAGAGTGGATAAAATGGATGTAGAGAGGATAAAATGGATGTAGAGTGGATAAAATGGATGTAGAGTGGATAAAAATGGATGTAGATTGGATAAAATGGATGTAGAGTGGATAAAATGGATGTAGAGTTGATAAAATGGATGTAAAGTGGATAAAATGGATGTAGAGTTAATAAAATTGGATGTAGAGTGGATAAAATGGATGTAGAGTTCATAAAAATGGATGTAGTGTGGAAATAATGGATGTAGAGAGGATAAAATGGATGTAGAGTGGATAAAATGGATGTAGAGTGGATAAAAATGGATGTAGATTGGATAAAATGGATGTAGAGTTAATAAAAATGGATGTAGAGTGGATAAAATGGATGTAGAGAGGATAAAATGGATGTAGAGTGGATAAAATGGATGTAGAGTGGATAAAAATGGATGTAGATTGGATAAAATGGATGTAGAGTGGATAAAATGGATGTAGAGTTGATAAAATGGATGTAAAGTGGATAAAATGGATGTAGAGTTAATAAAATTGGATGTAGAGTGGATAAAATGGATGTAGAGTTCATAAAAATGGATGTAGAGTGGATAAAAATGGATGTAGATTGGATAAAATGGATGTAGAGTGGATAAAAATGGATGTAGAGAGGATAAAATGGATGTGGAGTAGATAACAATGGATGTAGAGTGGATAAAATGGATGTAGAGTGGATAAAATGGATGTAGAGTGGATAAAATGGTTGTAGAGTGGATAAAATGGATGTAGAGTTGATAAAAATGGATGTAGAGTGGATAAAATGGATGTAGAGTGGATAAAATGGATGTAGAGTGGATAAAAATGGATGTAGAGTGGATAAAATGGATGTAGAGTGGATAAAAATGGATGTA
The DNA here is from genome assembly GCA_933228935.1 of Pemphredon lugubris. NCBI lineage: Eukaryota > Metazoa > Arthropoda > Insecta > Hymenoptera > Crabronidae > Pemphredon > Pemphredon lugubris. The sequence goes on from OW121816.1 coordinate 51,227,312, forward strand.
GAGAGGATAAAATGGATGTAGAGTGGATAAAATGGATGTACAGTTAATAAAAATGGATGTAGAGTGGATATAATGGATGTAGAGAGGATAAAATGGATGTGGAGTGGATAACAATGGATGTAGAGTGGATAAAATGGATGTAGAGTGGATAAAATGGATGTAGAGTTGATAAAAATGGATGTAGAGTGGAAATAATGGATGTAGAGTGGATAAAATGGATGTAGAGTTCATAAAAATGGATGTAGAGTGGATAAAAATGGATGTAGATTGGATAAAATGGATGTAGAGTGGATAAAAATGGATGTAGAGTGGATAAAATAGATGTAGAGTTAACAAAAATGGATGTAGAGTGGATAAAATGGATGTAGAGTTGATAAAAATGGATGTAGAGTGGATAAAAATGGATGTAGATTGGATAAAATGGATGTAGAGTGGATAAAAATGGATGTAGAGTATATAAATTGGATGTAGAGTATATAAATTGGATGTAGAGTATATAAAATGGATGTAGAGTGGATAAAAATGGATGTCGAGTGGATAAAATGGATGTAGAGTGGATAAAAATGGATGTAGATTGGATAAAATGGATGTAGAGTTAATAAAAATGGATGTAGAGAGGATAAAATGGATGTAGAGTGGATAAAATGGATGTACAGTTAATAAAAATGGATGTAGAGTGGATATAATGGATGTAGAGAGGATATAATGGATGTGGAGTGGATAACAATGGATGTAGAGTGGATAAAAATGGATGTAGAGTTGATAAAATGGATGTAAAGTGGATAAAATGGATGTAGAGTGGATAAAATGGTTGTAGAGTGGATAAAATGGATGTAGAGTTGATAAAAATGGATGTAGAGTGGATAAAATGGATGTAGAGTGGATAAAATGGATGTAGAGTGGATAAAATGGATGTAGAGTTAATAAAAATGGATGTAGAGAGGATAAAATGGATGTAGAGTGGATAAAATGGATGTACAGTTAATAAAAATGGATGTAGAGTGGATATAATGGATGTAGAGAGGATATAATGGATGTGGAGTGGATAACAATGGATGTAGAGTGGATAAAAATGGATGTAGAGTTGATAAAATGGATGTAAAGTGGATAAAATGGATGTAGAGTGGATAAAAATGGATGTAGATTGGATAAAATGGATGTAGAGTGGATAAAATGGATGTAGAGTTGATAAAATGGATGTAAAGTGGATAAAATGGATGTAGAGTGGAAATAATGGATGTAGAGTGGATAAAATGGATGTAGAGTTCATAAAAATGGATGTAGAGTGGATAAAAATGGATGTAGATTGGATAAAATGGATGTAGAGTGGATAAAAATGGATGTAGAGTGGATAAAATGGATGTAGAGTTGATAAAAATGGATGTAGAGTGGAAATAATGGATGTAGAGTGGATAAAATGGATGTAGAGTTCATAAAAATGGATGTAGAGTGGATAAAAATGGATGTAGATTGGATAAAATGGATGTAGAGTGGATAAAAATGGATGTAGAGTGGATAAAATGGATGTAGAGTTAATAAAAATGGATGTAGAGTGGATAAAATGGATGTAGAGTGGATAAAAATGGATGTAGATTGGATAAAATGGATGTAGAGTTAATAAAAATGGATGTAGAGAGGATAAAATGGATGTAGAGTGGATAAAATGGATGTACAGTTAATAAAAATGGATGTAGAGTGGATATAATGGATGTAGAGAGGATATAATGGATGTGGAGTGGATAACAATGGATGTAGAGTGGATAAAAATGGATGTAGAGTTGATAAAATGGATGTAAAGTGGATAAAATGGATGTAGAGTGGATAAAATGGTTGTAGAGTGGATAAAATGGATGTAGAGTTGATAAAAATGGATGTAGAGTGGATAAAATGGATGTAGAGTGGATAAAATGGATGTAGAGTGGATAAAATGGATGTAGAGTTAATAAAAATGGATGTAGAGAGGATAAAATGGATGTAGAGTGGATAAAATGGATGTACAGTTAATAAAAATGGATGTAGAGTGGATATAATGGATGTAGAGAGGATATAATGGATGTGGAGTGGATAACAATGGATGTAGAGTGGATAAAAATGGATGTAGAGTTGATAAAATGGATGTAAAGTGGATAAAATGGATGTAGAGTGGATAAAAATGGATGTAGATTGGATAAAATGGATGTAGAGTGGATAAAATGGATGTAGAGTTGATAAAATGGATGTAAAGTGGATAAAATGGATGTAGAGTGGAAATAATGGATGTAGAGTGGATAAAATGGATGTAGAGTTCATAAAAATGGATGTAGAGTGGATAAAAATGGATGTAGATTGGATAAAATGGATGTAGAGTGGATAAAAATGGATGTAGAGTGGATAAAATGGATGTAGAGTTAACAAAAATGGATGTAGAGTGGATAAAATGGATGTAGAGTTGATAAAAATGGATGTAGAGTGGATAAAAATGGATGTAGATTGGATAAAATGGATGTAGAGTGGATAAAAATGGATGTAGAGTATATAAATTGGATGTAGAGTATATAAATTGGATGTAGAGTATATAAAATGGATGTAGAGTGGATAAAAATGGATGTCGAGTGGATAAAATGGATGTAGAGTGGATAAAAATGGATGTAGATTGGATAAAATGGATGTAGAGTTAATAAAAATGGATGTAGAGAGGATAAAATGGATGTAGAGTGGATAAAATGGATGTACAGTTAATAAAAATGGATGTAGAGTGGATATAATGGATGTAGAGTGGATAAAATGGATGTAGAGTGGATAAAATGGATGTAGAGTTAATAAAAATGGATGTAGAGTGGATATAATGGATGTAGAGTGGATAAAATGGATGTAGAGTGGATAAAATGGATGTAGAGTTCATAAAAATGGATGTAGAGTGGATAAAAATGGATGTAGATTGGATAAAATGGATGTAGAGTGGATAAAAATGGATGTAGAGTGGATAAAATGGATGTAGAGTTAACAAAAATGGATGTAGAGTGGATAAAATGGATGTAGAGTTGATAAAAATGGATGTAGAGTGGATAAAAATGGATGTAGATTGGATAAAATGGATGTGGAGTTGATAACAATGGATGTAGAGTGGATAAAATGGTTGTAGAGTGGATAAAATGGATGTAGAGTTGATAAAAATGGATGTAGAGTGGATAAAATGGATGTAGAGTGGATAAAATGGATGTAGAGTGGATAAAATGGATGTAGAGTTAATAAAAATGGATGTAGAGAGGATAAAATGGATGTAGAGTGGATAAAATGGATGTACAGTTAATAAAAATGGATGTAGAGTGGATATAATGGATGTAGAGAGGATATAATGGATGTGGAGTGGATAACAATGGATGTAGAGTGGATAAAAATGGATGTAGAGTTGATAAAATGGATGTAAAGTGGATAAAATGGATGTAGAGTGGATAAAAATGGATGTAGATTGGATAAAATGGATGTAGAGTGGATAAAATGGATGTAGAGTTGATAAAATGGATGTAAAGTGGATAAAATGGATGTAGAGTGGAAATAATGGATGTAGAGTGGATAAAATGGATGTAGAGTTCATAAAAATGGATGTAGAGTGGATAAAATGGATGTAGAGTGGATAAAAATGGATGTAGAGTGGATAAAATGGTTGTAGAGTGGATAAAATGGATGTAGAGTTGATAAAAATGGATGTAGAGTGGATAAAATGGATGTAGAGTGGATAAAATGGATGTAGAGTGGATAAAAATGGATGTAGAGTGGATAAAATGGATGTAGAGTGGATAAAAATGGATGTAGAGAGGATAAAATGGATGTAGAGTGGATAAAATGGATGTACAGTTAATAAAAATGGATGTAGAGTGGATATAATGGATGTAGAGAGGATAAAATGGATGTGGAGTGGATAACAATGGATGTAGAGTGGATAAAATGGATGTAGAGTGGATAAAATGGATGTAGAGTTGATAAAAATGGATGTAGAGTGGAAATAATGGATGTAGAGTGGATAAAATGGATGTAGAGTTCATAAAAATGGATGTAGAGTGGATAAAAATGGATGTAGATTGGATAAAATGGATGTAGAGTGGATAAAAATGGATGTAGAGTGGATAAAATGGATGTAGAGTTAACAAAAATGGATGTAGAGTGGATAAAATGGATGTAGAGTTGATAAAAATGGATGTAGAGTGGATAAAAATGGATGTAGATTGGATAAAATGGATGTAGAGTGGATAAAAATGGATGTAGAGTATATAAATTGGATGTAGAGTATATAAATTGGATGTAGAGTATATAAAATGGATGTAGAGTGGATAAAAATGGATGTCGAGTGGATAAAATGGATGTAGAGTGGATAAAAATGGATGTAGATTGGATAAAATGGATGTAGAGTTAATAAAAATGGATGTAGAGAGGATAAAATGGATGTAGAGTGGATAAAATGGATGTACAGTTAATAAAAATGAATGTAGAGTGGATATAATGGATGTAGAGAGGATATAATGGATGTGGAGTGGATAACAATGGATGTAGAGTGGATAAAAATGGATGTAGAGTTGATAAAATGGATGTAAAGTGGATAAAATGGATGTAGAGTGGATAAAATGGTTGTAGAGTGGATAAAATGGATGTAGAGTTGATAAAAATGGATGTAGAGTGGATAAAATGGATGTAGAGTGGATAAAATGGATGTAGAGTGGATAAAATGGATGTAGAGTTAATAAAAATGGATGTAGAGAGGATAAAATGGATGTAGAGTGGATAAAATGGATGTACAGTTAATAAAAATGGATGTAGAGTGGATATAATGGATGTAGAGAGGATATAATGGATGTGGAGTGGATAACAATGGATGTAGAGTGGATAAAAATGGATGTAGAGTTGATAAAATGGATGTAAAGTGGATAAAATGGATGTAGAGTGGATAAAAATGGATGTAGATTGGATAAAATGGATGTAGAGTGGATAAAATGGATGTAGAGTTGATAAAATGGATGTAAAGTGGATAAAATGGATGTAGAGTGGAAATAATGGATGTAGAGTGGATAAAATGGATGTAGAGTTCATAAAAATGGATGTAGAGTGGATAAAAATGGATGTAGATTGGATAAAATGGATGTAGAGTGGATAAAAATGGATGTAGAGTGGATAAAATGGATGTAGAGTTAACAAAAATGGATGTAGAGTGGATAAAATGGATGTAGAGTTGATAAAAATGGATGTAGAGTGGATAAAAATGGATGTAGATTGGATAAAATGGATGTAGAGTGGATAAAAATGGATGTAGAGTATATAAATTGGATGTAGAGTATATAAATTGGATGTAGAGTATATAAAATGGATGTAGAGTGGATAAAAATGGATGTCGAGTGGATAAAATGGATGTAGAGTGGATAAAAATGGATGTAGATTGGATAAAATGGATGTAGAGTTAATAAAAATGGATGTAGAGAGGATAAAATGGATGTAGAGTGGATAAAATGGATGTACAGTTAATAAAAATGGATGTAGAGTGGATATAATGGATGTAGAGAGGATATAATGGATGTGGAGTGGATAACAATGGATGTAGAGTGGATAAAATGGTTGTAGAGTGGATAAAATGGATGTAGAGTGGATAAAAATGGATGTAGAGTGGATAAAATGGATGTAGAGTGGATAAAATGGATGTAGAGTGGATAAAAATGGATGTAGAGTGGATAAAATGGATGTAGAGTTAACAAAAATGGATGTAGAGTGGATAAAATGGATGTAGAGTTGATAAAAATGGATGTAGAGTGGATAAAAATGGATGTAGATTGGATAAAATGGATGTAGAGTGGATAAAAATGGATGTAGAGTATATAAATTGGATGTAGAGTATATAAATTGGATGTAGAGTATATAAAATGGATGTAGAGTGGATAAAAATGGATGTCGAGTGGATAAAATGGATGTAGAGTGGATAAAAATGGATGTAGATTGGATAAAATGGATGTAGAGTTAATAAAAATGGATGTAGAGAGGATAAAATGGATGTAGAGTGGATAAAATGGATGTACAGTTAATAAAAATGGATGTAGAGTGGATATAATGGATGTAGAGAGGATATAATGGATGTGGAGTTGATAACAATGGATGTAGAGTGGATAAAATGGTTGTAGAGTGGATAAAATGGATGTAGAGTTGATAAAAATGGATGTAGAGTGGATAAAATGGATGTAGAGTGGATAAAATGGATGTAGAGTGGATAAAATGGATGTAGAGTTAATAAAAATGGATGTAGAGAGGATAAAATGGATGTAGAGTGGATAAAATGGATGTACAGTTAATAAAAATGGATGTAGAGTGGATATAATGGATGTAGAGAGGATATAATGGATGTGGAGTGGATAACAATGGATGTAGAGTGGATAAAAATGGATGTAGAGTTGATAAAATGGATGTAAAGTGGATAAAATGGATGTAGAGTGGATAAAAATGGATGTAGATTGGATAAAATGGATGTAGAGTGGATAAAATGGATGTAGAGTTGATAAAATGGATGTAAAGTGGATAAAATGGATGTAGAGTGGAAATAATGGATGTAGAGTGGATAAAATGGATGTAGAGTTCATAAAAATGGATGTAGAGTGGATAAAATGGATGTAGAGTGGATAAAATGGATGTAGAGTGGATAAAAATGGATGTAGAGTGGATAAAATGGATGTAGAGTGGATAAAAATGGATGTAGAGAGGATAAAATGGATGTAGAGTGGATAAAATGGATGTACAGTTAATAAAAATGGATGTAGAGTGGATATAATGGATGTAGAGAGGATAAAATGGATGTGGAGTGGATAACAATGGATGTAGAGTGGATAAAATGGATGTAGAGTGGATAAAATGGATGTAGAGTTGATAAAAATGGATGTAGAGTGGAAATAATGGATGTAGAGTGGATAAAATGGATGTAGAGTTCATAAAAATGGATGTAGAGTGGATAAAAATGGATGTAGATTGGATAAAATGGATGTAGAGTGGATAAAAATGGATGTAGAGTGGATAAAATGGATGTAGAGTTAACAAAAATGGATGTAGAGTGGATAAAATGGATGTAGAGTTGATAAAAATGGATGTAGAGTGGATAAAAATGGATGTAGATTGGATAAAATGGATGTAGAGTGGATAAAAATGGATGTAGAGTATATAAATTGGATGTAGAGTATATAAATTGGATGTAGAGTATATAAAATGGATGTAGAGTGGATAAAAATGGATGTCGAGTGGATAAAATGGATGTAGAGTGGATAAAAATGGATGTAGATTGGATAAAATGGATGTAGAGTTAATAAAAATGGATGTAGAGAGGATAAAATGGATGTAGAGTGGATAAAATGGATGTACAGTTAATAAAAATGGATGTAGAGTGGATATAATGGATGTAGAGAGGATATAATGGATGTGGAGTGGATAACAATGGATGTAGAGTGGATAAAAATGGATGTAGAGTTGATAAAATGGATGTAAAGTGGATAAAATGGATGTAGAGTGGATAAAATGGTTGTAGAGTGGATAAAATGGATGTAGAGTTGATAAAAATGGATGTAGAGTGGATAAAATGGATGTAGAGTTAATAAAATTGGATGTAGAGTGGATAAAATGGATGTAGAGTTGATAAAAATGGATGTAGAGTGGATAAAATGGATGTAGAGTGGATAAAATGGATGTAGAGTGGATAAAATGGTTGTAGAGTGGATAAAATGGATGTAGAGTTGATAAAAATGGATGTAGAGTGGATAAAATGGATGTAGAGTTAATAAAAATGGATGTAGAGTGGATAAAATGGATGTAGAGTTGATAAAAATGGATGTAGAGTGGATAAAAATGGATGTAGAGTGGATAAAAATGGATGTAGAGTGGATAAAATGGATGTAGAGTTGATAAAATGGATGTAAAGTGGATAAACTGGATGTAGAGTTAATAAAATTGGATGTAGAGTGGATAAAATGGATGTAGAGTTGATAAAAATGGATGTAGAGTGGATAAAATGGATGTAGAGTGGATAAAAATGGATGTAGAGTGGATAAAATGGATGTAGAGTTGATAAAATGGATGTAAAGTGGATAAAATGGATGTAGAGTTAATAAAATTGGATGTAGAGTGGATAAAATGGATGTAGAGTTGATAAAAATGGATGTAGAGTGGATAAAAATGGATGTAGATTGGATAAAATGGATGTAAAGTGGATAAAATGGATGTAGAGTTAATAAAAATGGATGTAGAGTGGATAAAATGGATGTAGAGTGGATAAAAATGGATGTAGAGAGGATAAAATGGATGTAGAGTGGATAAAATGGATGTACAGTTAATAAAAATGGATGTAGAGTGGATATAATGGATGTAGAGAGGATAAAATGGATGTGGAGTGGATAACAATGGATGTAGAGTGGATAAAATGGATGTAGAGTGGATAAAATGGATGTAGAGTTGATAAAAATGGATGTAGAGTGGAAATAATGGATGTAGAGTGGATAAAATGGATGTAGAGTTCATAAAAATGGATGTAGAGTGGATAAAAATGGATGTAGATTGGATAAAATGGATGTAGAGTGGATAAAAATGGATGTAGAGTTAATAAAAATGGATGTAGAGTGGATAAAATGGATGTAGAGTTGATAAAAATGGATGTAGAGTGGATAAAAATGGATGTAGATTGGATAAAATGGATGTAGAGTGGATAAAAATGGATGTAGAGTATATAAATTGGATGTAGAGTATATAAATTGGATGTAGAGTATATAAAATGGATGTAGAGTGGATAAAAATGGATGTCGAGTGGATAAAATGGATGTAGAGTGGATAAAAATGGATGTAGATTGGATAAAATGGATGTAGAGTTAATAAAAATGGATGTAGAGAGGATAAAATGGATGTAGAGTGGATAAAATGGATGTACAGTTAATAAAAATGGATGTAGAGTGGATATAATGGATGTAGAGAGGATATAATGGATGTGGAGTGGATAACAATGGATGTAGAGTGGATAAAAATGGATGTAGAGTTGATAAAATGGATGTAAAGTGGATAAAATGGATGTAGAGTGGATAAAATGGTTGTAGAGTGGATAAAATGGATGTAGAGTTGATAAAAATGGATGTAGAGTGGATAAAATGGATGTAGAGTGGATAAAATGGATGTAGAGTGGATAAAATGGATGTAGAGTTAATAAAAATGGATGTAGAGAGGATAAAATGGATGTAGAGTGGATAAAAATGGATGTAGATTGGATAAAATGGATGTAGAGTGGATAAAATGGATGTAGAGTGGATAAAATGGATGTAGAGTTGATAAAAATGGATGTAGAGTGGATAAAATGGATGTAGAGTGGATAAAATGGATGTAGAGTGGATAAAATGGATGTACAGTTAATAAAAATGGATGTAGAGTGGATATAATGGATGTAGAGAGGATATAATGGATGTGGAGTGGATAACAATGGATGTAGAGTGGATAAAAATGGATGTAGAGTTGATAAAATGGATGTAAAGTGGATAAAATGGATGTAGAGTGGATAAAATGGTTGTAGAGTGGATAAAATGGATGTAGAGTTGATAAAAATGGATGTAGAGTGGATAAAATGGATGTAGAGTGGATAAAATGGATGTAGAGTGGATAAAATGGATGTAGAGTTAATAAAAATGGATGTAGAGAGGATAAAATGGATGTAGAGTGGATAAAATGGATGTACAGTTAATAAAAATGGATGTAGAGTGGATATAATGGATGTAGAGAGGATATAATGGATGTGGAGTGGATAACAATGGATGTAGAGTGGATAAAAATGGATGTAGAGTTGATAAAATGGATGTAAAGTGGATAAAATGGATGTAGAGTGGATAAAAATGGATGTAGATTGGATAAAATGGATGTAGAGTGGATAAAATGGATGTAGAGTTGATAAAATGGATGTAAAGTGGATAAAATGGATGTAGAGTGGAAATAATGGATGTAGAGTGGATAAAATGGATGTAGAGTTCATAAAAATGGATGTAGAGTGGATAAAAATGGATGTAGATTGGATAAAATGGATGTAGAGTGGATAAAAATGGATGTAGAGTGGATAAAATGGATGTAGAGTTGATAAAAATGGATGTAGAGTGGAAATAATGGATGTAGAGTGGATAAAATGGATGTAGAGTTCATAAAAATGGATGTAGAGTGGATAAAAATGGATGTAGATTGGATAAAATGGATGTAGAGTGGATAAAAATGGATGTAGAGTGGATAAAATGGATGTAGAGTTAACAAAAATGGATGTAGAGTGGATAAAATGGATGTAGAGTGGATAAAAATGGATGTAGATTGGATAAAATGGATGTAGAGTTAATAAAAATGGATGTAGAGAGGATAAAATGGATGTAGAGTGGATAAAATGGATGTACAGTTAATAAAAATGGATGTAGAGTGGATATAATGGATGTAGAGAGGATATAATGGATGTGGAGTGGATAACAATGGATGTAGAGTGGATAAAAATGGATGTAGAGTTGATAAAATGGATGTAAAGTGGATAAAATGGATGTAGAGTGGATAAAATGGTTGTAGAGTGGATAAAATGGATGTAGAGTTGATAAAAATGGATGTAGAGTGGATAAAATGGATGTAGAGTGGATAAAATGGATGTAGAGTGGATAAAATGGATGTAGAGTTAATAAAAATGGATGTAGAGAGGATAAAATGGATGTAGAGTGGATAAAATGGATGTACAGTTAATAAAAATGGATGTAGAGTGGATATAATGGATGTAGAGAGGATATAATGGATGTGGAGTGGATAACAATGGATGTAGAGTGGATAAAAATGGATGTAGAGTTGATAAAATGGATGTAAAGTGGATAAAATGGATGTAGAGTGGATAAAATGGATGTAGAGTTGATAAAATGGATGTAAAGTGGATAAAATGGATGTAGAGTGGAAATAATGGATGTAGAGTGGATAAAATGGATGTAGAGTTCATAAAAATGGATGTAGAGTGGATAAAAATGGATGTAGATTGGATAAAATGGATGTAGAGTGGATAAAAATGGATGTAGAGTGGATAAAATGGATGTAGAGTTAACAAAAATGGATGTAGAGTGGATAAAATGGATGTAGAGTTGATAAAAATGGATGTAGAGTGGATAAAAATGGATGTAGATTGGATAAAATGGATGTAGAGTGGATAAAAATGGATGTAGAGTATATAAATTGGATGTAGAGTATATAAATTGGATGTAGAGTATATAAAATGGATGTAGAGTGGATAAAAATGGATGTCGAGTGGATAAAATGGATGTAGAGTGGATAAAAATGGATGTAGATTGGATAAAATGGATGTAGAGTTAATAAAAATGGATGTAGAGAGGATAAAATGGATGTAGAGTGGATAAAATGGATGTACAGTTAATAAAAATGGATGTAGAGTGGATATAATGGATGTAGAGAGGATATAATGGATGTGGAGTTGATAACAATGGATGTAGAGTGGATAAAATGGTTGTAGAGTGGATAAAATGGATGTAGAGTTGATAAAAATGGATGTAGAGTGGATAAAATGGATGTAGAGTGGATAAAATGGATGTAGAGTGGATAAAATGGATGTAGAGTTAATAAAAATGGATGTAGAGAGGATAAAATGGATGTAGAGTGGATAAAATGGATGTACAGTTAATAAAAATGGATGTAGAGTGGATATAATGGATGTAGAGAGGATATAATGGATGTGGAGTGGATAACAATGGATGTAGAGTGGATAAAAATGGATGTAGAGTTGATAAAATGGATGTAAAGTGGATAAAATGGATGTAGAGTGGATAAAAATGGATGTAGATTGGATAAAATGGATGTAGAGTGGATAAAATGGATGTAGAGTTGATAAAATGGATGTAAAGTGGATAAAATGGATGTAGAGTGGAAATAATGGATGTAGAGTGGATAAAATGGATGTAGAGTTCATAAAAATGGATGTAGAGTGGATAAAATGGATGTAGAGTGGATAAAAATGGATGTAGAGTGGATAAAATGGTTGTAGAGTGGATAAAATGGATGTAGAGTTGATAAAAATGGATGTAGAGTGGATAAAATGGATGTAGAGTGGATAAAATGGATGTAGAGTGGATAAAAATGGATGTAGAGTGGATAAAATGGATGTAGAGTGGATAAAAATGGATGTAGAGTTGATAAAAATGGATGTAGAGTGGAAATAATGGATGTAGAGTGGATAAAATGGATGTAGAGTTCATAAAAATGGATGTAGAGTGGATAAAAATGGATGTAGATTGGATAAAATGGATGTAGAGTGGATAAAAATGGATGTAGAGTGGATAAAATGGATGTAGAGTTAACAAAAATGGATGTAGAGTGGATAAAATGGATGTAGAGTTGATAAAAATGGATGTAGAGTGGATAAAAATGGATGTAGATTGGATAAAATGGATGTAGAGTGGATAAAAATGGATGTAGAGTATATAAATTGGATGTAGAGAGGATAAAATGGATGTAGAGTGGATAAAATGGATGTACAGTTAATAAAAATGGATGTAGAGTGGATATAATGGATGTAGAGAGGATATAATGGATGTGGAGTGGATAACAATGGATGTAGAGTGGATAAAAATGGATGTAGAGTGGATAAAATGGATGTAGAGTGGATAAAAATGGATGTAGAGTTGATAAAAATGGATGTAGAGTGGAAATAATGGATGTAGAGTGGATAAAATGGATGTAGAGTTCATAAAAATGGATGTAGAGTGGATAAAAATGGATGTAGATTGGATAAAATGGATGTAGAGTGGATAAAAATGGATGTAGAGTGGATAAAATGGATGTAGAGTTAACAAAAATGGATGTAGAGTGGATAAAATGGATGTAGAGTGGATAAAAATGGATGTAGATTGGATAAAATGGATGTAGAGTTAATAAAAATGGATGTAGAGAGGATAAAATGGATGTAGAGTGGATAAAATGGATGTACAGTTAATAAAAATGGATGTAGAGTGGATATAATGGATGTAGAGAGGATATAATGGATGTGGAGTGGATAACAATGGATGTAGAGTGGATAAAAATGGATGTAGAGTTGATAAAATGGATGTAAAGTGGATAAAATGGATGTAGAGTGGATAAAATGGTTGTAGAGTGGATAAAATGGATGTAGAGTTGATAAAAATGGATGTAGAGTGGATAAAATGGATGTAGAGTGGATAAAATGGATGTAGAGTGGATAAAATGGATGTAGAGTTAATAAAAATGGATGTAGAGAGGATAAAATGGATGTAGAGTGGATAAAATGGATGTACAGTTAATAAAAATGAATGTAGAGTGGATATAATGGATGTAGAGAGGATATAATGGATGTGGAGTGGATAACAATGGATGTAGAGTGGATAAAAATGGATGTAGAGTTGATAAAATGGATGTAAAGTGGATAAAATGGATGTAGAGTGGATAAAAATGGATGTAGATTGGATAAAATGGATGTAGAGTGGATAAAATGGATGTAGAGTTGATAAAATGGATGTAAAGTGGATAAAATGGATGTAGAGTGGAAATAATGGATGTAGAGTGGATAAAATGGATGTAGAGTTCATAAAAATGGATGTAGAGTGGATAAAATGGATGTAGAGTTCATAAAAATGGATGTAGAGTGGATAAAAATGGATGTAGATTGGATAAAATGGATGTAGAGTGGATAAAAATGGATGTAGAGTGGATAAAATGGATGTAGAGTTAACAAAAATGGATGTAGAGTGGATAAAATGGATGTAGAGTTGATAAAAATGGATGTAGAGTGGATAAAAATGGATGTAGATTGGATAAAATGGATGTAGAGTGGATAAAAATGGATGTAGAGTATATAAATTGGATGTAGAGTATATAAATTGGATGTAGAGTATATAAAATGGATGTAGAGTGGATAAAAATGGATGTCGAGTGGATAAAATGGATGTAGAGTGGATAAAAATGGATGTAGATTGGATAAAATGGATGTAGAGTTAATAAAAATGGATGTAGAGAGGATAAAATGGATGTAGAGTGGATAAAATGGATGTACAGTTAATCAAAATGGATGTAGAGTGGATATAATGGATGTAGAGAGGATATAATGGATGTGGAGTGGATAACAATGGATGTAGAGTGGATAAAATGGTTGTAGAGTGGATAAAATGGATGTAGAGTGGATAAAAATGGATGTAGAGTGGATAAAATGGATGTAGAGTGGATAAAATGGATGTAGAGTGGATAAAATGGATGTAGAGTTAATAAAAATGGATGTAGAGAGGATAAAATGGATGTAGAGTGGATAAAATGGATGTACAGTTAATAAAAATGGATGTAGAGTGGATATAATGGATGTAGAGAGGATATAATGGATGTGGAGTGGATAACAATGGATGTAGAGTGGATAAAAATGGATGTAGAGTTGATAAAATGGATGTAAAGTGGATAAAATGGATGTAGAGTGGATAAAAATGGATGTAGATTGGATAAAATGGATGTAGAGTGGATAAAATGGATGTAGAGTTGATAAAATGGATGTAAAGTGGATAAAATGGATGTAGAGTGGAAATAATGGATGTAGAGTGGATAAAATGGATGTAGAGTTCATAAAAATGGATGTAGAGTGGATAAAAATGGATGTAGATTGGATAAAATGGATGTAGAGTGGATAAAAATGGATGTAGAGTGGATAAAATGGATGTAGAGTTAACAAAAATGGATGTAGAGTGGATAAAATGGATGTAGAGTTGATAAAAATGGATGTAGAGTGGATAAAAATGGATGTAGATTGGATAAAATGGATGTAGAGTGGATAAAAATGGATGTAGAGTATATAAATTGGATGTAGAGTATATAAATTGGATGTAGAGTATATAAAATGGATGTAGAGTGGATAAAAATGGATGTCGAGTGGATAAAATGGATGTAGAGTGGATAAAAATGGATGTAGATTGGATAAAATGGATGTAGAGTTAATAAAAATGGATGTAGAGAGGATAAAATGGATGTAGAGTGGATAAAATGGATGTACAGTTAATAAAAATGGATGTAGAGTGGATATAATGGATGTAGAGAGGATATAATGGATGTGGAGTGGATAACAATGGATGTAGAGTGGATAAAAATGGATGTAGAGTTGATAAAATGGATGTAAAGTGGATAAAATGGATGTAGAGTGGATAAAATGGTTGTAGAGTGGATGAAATGGATGTAGAGTTGATAAAAATGGATGTAGAGTGGATAAAATGGATGTAGAGTGGATAAAATGGATGTAGAGTGGATAAAAAAGGATGTAGAGTGGATAAAATGGATGTAGAATGAATAAAATGGATGTAAAGTAAATAAAAATGGATGTAGAGTGGATAAAATGGATGTAGAGAGGATAAAATGGATGTAGAGTGGATAAAATGGATGTAGAGTGCATAAAATGGATGTAGAGTGGATAAAATGGATGTACAGTTAATAAAAATGGATGTAGAGTGGATATAATGGATGTAGAGAGGATAAAAATGGATGTAGAGTTGATAAAATGGATGTAAAGTGGATAAAATGGATGTAGAGTGGATAAAATGGTTGTAGAGTGGATAAAATGGATGTAGAGTTGATAAAAATGGATGTAGAGTGGATAAAATGGATGTAGAGTGGATAAAAATGGATGTAGAGTGGATAAAAATGGATGTAGAGTGGATAAAATGGATGTAGAGTGCATAAAAATGGATGTAGAGTGGATAAAATGGATGTAGAGTGGATAAAATGGATGTAGAGTGGATAAAATGGTTGTAGAGTGGATAAAATGGATGTAGAGTTGATAAAAATGGATGTAGAGTGGATAAAATGGATGTAGAGTTAATAAAAATGGATGTAGAGTGGATAAAATGGATGTAGAGTTGATAAAAATGGATGTAGAGTGGATAAAAATGGATGTAGATTGGATAAAATGGATGTAGAGTGGATAAAATGAATGTACAGTTAATAAAAATGGATGTAGAGTGGATAAAAATGGATGTAGAGTGGATAAAATGGATGTAGAGTTGATAAAATGGATGTAAAGTGGTTAAAATGGATGTAGAGTGGATAAAAATGGATGTAGATTGGATAAAATGGATGAAGAGTTGATAAAATGGATGTAAAGTGGATAAAATGGATGTAGAGTGGATAAAATGGATGTAGAGTGGATAAAAATGGATGTCGAGTGGATAAAATGGATGTAGAGTGGATAAAATGGATGTAGAGTTGATAAAAATGGATGTAGAGTGGAAATAATGGATGTAGAGTGGATAAAATGGTTGTAGAGTGGATAAAATGGATGTAGAGTGGATAAAAATGGATGTAGAGTGGATAAAATGGTTGTAGAGTGGATAAAATGGATGTAGAGTTGATAAAAATGGATGTAGAGTGGATAAAATGGATGTAGAGTGGATAAAATGGATGTAGAGTGGATAAAAATGGATGTAGAGTGGATAAAATGGATGTAGAGTGGATAAAAATGGATGTAGAGAGGATAAAATGGATGTAGAGTGGATAAAATGGATGTACAGTTAATAAAAATGGATGTAGAGTGGATATAATGGATGTAGAGAGGATAAAATGGATGTGGAGTGGATAACAATGGATGTAGAGTGGATAAAATGGATGTAGAGTGGATAAAATGGATGTAGAGTTGATAAAAATGGATGTAGAGTGGAAATAATGGATGTAGAGTGGATAAAATGGATGTAGAGTTCATAAAAATGGATGTAGAGTGGATAAAAATGGATGTAGATTGGATAAAATGGATGTAGAGTGGATAAAAATGGATGTAGAGTGGATAAAATGGATGTAGAGTTAACAAAAATGGATGTAGAGTGGATAAAATGGATGTAGAGTTGATAAAAATGGATGTAGAGTGGATAAAAATGGATGTAGATTGGATAAAATGGATGTAGAGTGGATAAAAATGGATGTAGAGTATATAAATTGGATGTAGAGTATATAAATTGGATGTAGAGTATATAAAATGGATGTAGAGTGGATAAAAATGGATGTCGAGTGGATAAAATGGATGTAGAGTGGATAAAAATGGATGTAGATTGGATAAAATGGATGTAGAGTTAATAAAAATGGATGTAGAGAGGATAAAATGGATGTAGAGTGGATAAAATGGATGTACAGTTAATAAAAATGGATGTAGAGTGGATATAATGGATGTAGAGAGGATATAATGGATGTGGAGTGGATAACAATGGATGTAGAGTGGATAAAAATGGATGTAGAGTTGATAAAATGGATGTAAAGTGGATAAAATGGATGTAGAGTGGATAAAATGGTTGTAGAGTGGATAAAATGGATGTAGAGTTGATAAAAATGGATGTAGAGTGGATAAAATGGATGTAGAGTTAATAAAAATGGATGTAGAGAGGATAAAATGGATGTAGAGTGGATAAAATGGATGTACAGTTAATAAAAATGGATGTAGAGTGGATATAATGGATGTAGAGAGGATATAATGGATGTGGAGTGGATAACAATGGATGTAGAGTGGATAAAAATGGATGTAGAGTTGATAAAATGGATGTAAAGTGGATAAAATGGATGTAGAGTGGATAAAAATGGATGTAGATTGGATAAAATGGATGTAGAGTGGATAAAATGGATGTAGAGTTGATAAAATGGATGTAAAGTGGATAAAATGGATGTAGAGTGGAAATAATGGATGTAGAGTGGATAAAATGGATGTAGAGTTCATAAAAATGGATGTAGAGTGGATAAAAATGGATGTAGATTGGATAAAATGGATGTAGAGTGGATAAAAATGGATGTAGAGTGGATAAAATGGATGTAGAGTTAACAAAAATGGATGTAGAGTGGATAAAATGGATGTAGAGTTGATAAAAATGGATGTAGAGTGGATAAAAATGGATGTAGATTGGATAAAATGGATGTAGAGTGGATAAAAATGGATGTAGAGTATATAAATTGGATGTAGAGTATATAAATTGGATGTAGAGTATATAAAATGGATGTAGAGTGGATAAAAATGGATGTCGAGTGGATAAAATGGATGTAGAGTGGATAAAAATGGATGTAGATTGGATAAAATGGATGTAGAGTTAATAAAAATGGATGTAGAGAGGATAAAATGGATGTAGAGTGGATAAAATGGATGTACAGTTAATAAAAATGGATGTAGAGTGGATATAATGGATGTAGAGAGGATATAATGGATGTGGAGTGGATAACAATGGATGTAGAGTGGATAAAATGGTTGTAGAGTGGATAAAATGGATGTAGAGTGGATAAAAATGGATGTAGAGTGGATAAAATGGATGTAGAGTGGATAAAATGGATGTAGAGTGGATAAAATGGATGTAGAGTTAATAAAAATGGATGTAGAGAGGATAAAATGGATGTAGAGTGGATAAAATGGATGTACAGTTAATAAAAATGGATGTAGAGTGGATATAATGGATGTAGAGAGGATATAATGGATGTGGAGTGGATAACAATGGATGTAGAGTGGATAAAAATGGATGTAGAGTTGATAAAATGGATGTAAAGTGGATAAAATGGATGTAGAGTGGATAAAAATGGATGTAGATTGGATAAAATGGATGTAGAGTGGATAAAATGGATGTAGAGTTGATAAAATGGATGTAAAGTGGATAAAATGGATGTAGAGTGGAAATAATGGATGTAGAGTGGATAAAATGGATGTAGAGTTCATAAAAATGGATGTAGAGTGGATAAAAATGGATGTAGATTGGATAAAATGGATGTAGAGTGGATAAAAATGGATGTAGAGTGGATAAAATGGATGTAGAGTTAACAAAAATGGATGTAGAGTGGATAAAATGGATGTAGAGTTGATAAAAATGGATGTAGAGTGGATAAAAATGGATGTAGATTGGATAAAATGGATGTAGAGTGGATAAAAATGGATGTAGAGTATATAAATTGGATGTAGAGTATATAAATTGGATGTAGAGTATATAAAATGGATGTAGAGTGGATAAAAATGGATGTCGAGTGGATAAAATGGATGTAGAGTGGATAAAAATGGATGTAGATTGGATAAAATGGATGTAGAGTTAATAAAAATGGATGTAGAGAGGATAAAATGGATGTAGAGTGGATAAAATGGATGTACAGTTAATAAAAATGGATGTAGAGTGGATATAATGGATGTAGAGAGGATATAATGGATGTGGAGTGGATAACAATGGATGTAGAGTGGATAAAAATGGATGTAGAGTTGATAAAATGGATGTAAAGTGGATAAAATGGATGTAGAGTGGATAAAATGGTTGTAGAGTGGATGAAATGGATGTAGAGTTGATAAAAATGGATGTAGAGTGGATAAAATGGATGTAGAGTGGATAAAATGGATGTAGAGTGGATAAAAAAGGATGTAGAGTGGATAAAATGGATGTAGAATGAATAAAATGGATGTAAAGTAAATAAAAATGGATGTAGAGTGGATAAAATGGATGTAGAGAGGATAAAATGCATGTAGAGTGGATAAAATGGATGTAGAGTGGATAAAATGGATGTAGAGTGGATAAAATGGATGTACAGTTAATAAAAATGGATGTAGAGTGGATATAATGGATGTAGAGAGGATAAAAATGGATGTAGAGTTGATAAAATGGATGTAAAGTGGATAAAATGGATGTAGAGTGGAAATAATGGATGTAGAGTGGATAAAATGGATGTAGAGTTCATAAAAATGGATGTAGAGTGGATAAAAATGGATGTAGATTGGATAAAATGGATGTAGAGTGGATAAAAATGGATGTAGAGTGGATAAAATGGATGTAGAGTTAACAAAAATGGATGTAGAGTGGATAAAATGGATGTAGAGTTGATAAAAATGGATGTAGAGTGGATAAAAATGGATGTAGATTGGATAAAATGGATGTAGAGTGGATAAAAATGGATGTAGAGTATATAAATTGGATGTAGAGTATATAAATTGGATGTAGAGTATATAAAATGGATGTAGAGTGGATAAAAATGGATGTCGAGTGGATAAAATGGATGTAGAGTGGATAAAAATGGATGTAGATTGGATAAAATGGATGTAGAGTTAATAAAAATGGATGTAGAGAGGATAAAATGGATGTAGAGTGGATAAAATGGATGTACAGTTAATAAAAATGGATGTAGAGTGGATATAATGGATGTAGAGAGGATATAATGGATGTGGAGTGGATAACAATGGATGTAGAGTGGATAAAAATGGATGTAGAGTTGATAAAATGGATGTAAAGTGGATAAAATGGATGTAGAGTGGATAAAATGGTTGTAGAGTGGATGAAATGGATGTAGAGTTGATAAAAATGGATGTAGAGTGGATAAAATGGATGTAGAGTGGATAAAATGGATGTAGAGTGGATAAAAAAGGATGTAGAGTGGATAAAATGGATGTAGAATGAATAAAATGGATGTAAAGTAAATAAAAATGGATGTAGAGTGGATAAAATGGATGTAGAGAGGATAAAATGCATGTAGAGTGGATAAAATGGATGTAGAGTGCATAAAATGGATGTAGAGTGGATAAAATGGATGTACAGTTAATAAAAATGGATGTAGAGTGGATATAATGGATGTAGAGAGGATAAAAATGGATGTAGAGTTGATAAAATGGATGTAAAGTGGATAAAATGGATGTAGAGTGGATAAAATGGTTGTAGAGTGGATAAAATGGATGTAGAGTTGATAAAAATGGATGTAGAGTGGATAAAATGGATGTAGAGTGGATAAAAATGGATGTAGAGTGGATAAAATGGATGTAGAGTGCATAAAAATGGATGTAGAGTGGATAAAATGGATGTAGAGTGGATAAAATGGATGTAGAGTGGATAAAATGGTTGTAGAGTGGATAAAATGGATGTAGAGTTGATAAAAATGGATGTAGAGTGGATAAAATGGATGTAGAGTTAATAAAAATGGATGTAGAGTGGATAAAATGGATGTAGAGTTGATAAAAATGGATGTAGAGTGGATAAAAATGGATGTAGATTGGATAAAATGGATGTAGAGTGGATAAAATGAATGTACAGTTAATAAAAATGGATGTAGAGTGGATAAAAATGGATGTAGAGTGGATAAAATGGATGTAGAGTTGATAAAATGGATGTAAAGTGGTTAAAATGGATGTAGAGTGGATAAAAATGGATGTAGATTGGATAAAATGGATGTAGAGTTGATAAAATGGATGTAAAGTGGATAAAATGGATGTAGAGTGGATAAAATGGATGTAGAGTGGATAAAAATGGATGTCGAGTGGATAAAATGGATGTAGAGTGGATAAAATGGATGTAGAGTTGATAAAAATGGATGTAGAGTGGAAATAATGGATGTAGAGTGGATAAAATGGTTGTAGAGTGGATAAAATGGATGTAGAGTGGATAAAAATGGATGTAGAGTGGATAAAATGGTTGTAGAGTGGATAAAATGGATGTAGAGTTGATAAAAATGGATGTAGAGTGGATAAAATGGATGTAGAGTGGATAAAATGGATGTAGAGTGGATAAAAATGGATGTAGAGTGGATAAAATGGATGTAGAGTGGATAAAAATGGATGTAGAGAGGATAAAATGGATGTAGAGTGGATAAAATGGATGTACAGTTAATAAAAATGGATGTAGAGTGGATATAATGGATGTAGAGAGGATAAAATGGATGTGGAGTGGATAACAATGGATGTAGAGTGGATAAAATGGATGTAGAGTGGATAAAATGGATGTAGAGTTGATAAAAATGGATGTAGAGTGGAAATAATGGATGTAGAGTGGATAAAATGGATGTAGAGTTCATAAAAATGGATGTAGAGTGGATAAAAATGGATGTAGATTGGATAAAATGGATGTAGAGTGGATAAAAATGGATGTAGAGTGGATAAAATGGATGTAGAGTTAACAAAAATGGATGTAGAGTGGATAAAATGGATGTAGAGTTGATAAAAATGGATGTAGAGTGGATAAAAATGGATGTAGATTGGATAAAATGGATGTAGAGTGGATAAAAATGGATGTAGAGTATATAAATTGGATGTAGAGTATATAAATTGGATGTAGAGTATATAAAATGGATGTAGAGTGGATAAAAATGGATGTCGAGTGGATAAAATGGATGTAGAGTGGATAAAAATGGATGTAGATTGGATAAAATGGATGTAGAGTTAATAAAAATGGATGTAGAGAGGATAAAATGGATGTAGAGTGGATAAAATGGATGTACAGTTAATAAAAATGGATGTAGAGTGGATATAATGGATGTAGAGAGGATATAATGGATGTGGAGTGGATAACAATGGATGTAGAGTGGATAAAAATGGATGTAGAGTTGATAAAATGGATGTAAAGTGGATAAAATGGATGTAGAGTGGATAAAATGGTTGTAGAGTGGATAAAATGGATGTAGAGTTGATAAAAATGGATGTAGAGTGGATAAAATGGATGTAGAGTTAATAAAAATGGATGTAGAGAGGATAAAATGGATGTAGAGTGGATAAAATGGATGTACAGTTAATAAAAATGGATGTAGAGTGGATATAATGGATGTAGAGAGGATATAATGGATGTGGAGTGGATAACAATGGATGTAGAGTGGATAAAAATGGATGTAGAGTTGATAAAATGGATGTAAAGTGGATAAAATGGATGTAGAGTGGATAAAAATGGATGTAGATTGGATAAAATGGATGTAGAGTGGATAAAATGGATGTAGAGTTGATAAAATGGATGTAAAGTGGATAAAATGGATGTAGAGTGGAAATAATGGATGTAGAGTGGATAAAATGGATGTAGAGTTCATAAAAATGGATGTAGAGTGGATAAAAATGGATGTAGATTGGATAAAATGGATGTAGAGTGGATAAAAATGGATGTAGAGTGGATAAAATGGATGTAGAGTTAACAAAAATGGATGTAGAGTGGATAAAATGGATGTAGAGTTGATAAAAATGGATGTAGAGTGGATAAAAATGGATGTAGATTGGATAAAATGGATGTAGAGTGGATAAAAATGGATGTAGAGTATATAAATTGGATGTAGAGTATATAAATTGGATGTAGAGTATATAAAATGGATGTAGAGTGGATAAAAATGGATGTCGAGTGGATAAAATGGATGTAGAGTGGATAAAAATGGATGTAGATTGGATAAAATGGATGTAGAGTTAATAAAAATGGATGTAGAGAGGATAAAATGGATGTAGAGTGGATAAAATGGATGTACAGTTAATAAAAATGGATGTAGAGTGGATATAATGGATGTAGAGAGGATATAATGGATGTGGAGTGGATAACAATGGATGTAGAGTGGATAAAATGGTTGTAGAGTGGATAAAATGGATGTAGAGTGGATAAAAATGGATGTAGAGTGGATAAAATGGATGTAGAGTGGATAAAATGGATGTAGAGTGGATAAAATGGATGTAGAGTTAATAAAAATGGATGTAGAGAGGATAAAATGGATGTAGAGTGGATAAAATGGATGTACAGTTAATAAAAATGGATGTAGAGTGGATATAATGGATGTAGAGAGGATATAATGGATGTGGAGTGGATAACAATGGATGTAGAGTGGATAAAAATGGATGTAGAGTTGATAAAATGGATGTAAAGTGGATAAAATGGATGTAGAGTGGATAAAAATGGATGTAGATTGGATAAAATGGATGTAGAGTGGATAAAATGGATGTAGAGTTGATAAAATGGATGTAAAGTGGATAAAATGGATGTAGAGTGGAAATAATGGATGTAGAGTGGATAAAATGGATGTAGAGTTCATAAAAATGGATGTAGAGTGGATAAAAATGGATGTAGATTGGATAAAATGGATGTAGAGTGGATAAAAATGGATGTAGAGTGGATAAAATGGATGTAGAGTTAACAAAAATGGATGTAGAGTGGATAAAATGGATGTAGAGTTGATAAAAATGGATGTAGAGTGGATAAAAATGGATGTAGATTGGATAAAATGGATGTAGAGTGGATAAAAATGGATGTAGAGTATATAAATTGGATGTAGAGTATATAAATTGGATGTAGAGTATATAAAATGGATGTAGAGTGGATAAAAATGGATGTCGAGTGGATAAAATGGATGTAGAGTGGATAAAAATGGATGTAGATTGGATAAAATGGATGTAGAGTTAATAAAAATGGATGTAGAGAGGATAAAATGGATGTAGAGTGGATAAAATGGATGTACAGTTAATAAAAATGGATGTAGAGTGGATATAATGGATGTAGAGAGGATATAATGGATGTGGAGTGGATAACAATGGATGTAGAGTGGATAAAAATGGATGTAGAGTTGATAAAATGGATGTAAAGTGGATAAAATGGATGTAGAGTGGATAAAATGGTTGTAGAGTGGATGAAATGGATGTAGAGTTGATAAAAATGGATGTAGAGTGGATAAAATGGATGTAGAGTGGATAAAATGGATGTAGAGTGGATAAAAAAGGATGTAGAGTGGATAAAATGGATGTAGAATGAATAAAATGGATGTAAAGTAAATAAAAATGGATGTAGAGTGGATAAAATGGATGTAGAGAGGATAAAATGGATGTAGAGTGGATAAAATGGATGTAGAGTGGATAAAATGGATGTAGAGTGGATAAAATGGATGTACAGTTAATAAAAATGGATGTAGAGTGGATATAATGGATGTAGAGAGGATAAAAATGGATGTAGAGTTGATAAAATGGATGTAAAGTGGATAAAATGGATGTAGAGTGGATAAAATGGTTGTAGAGTGGATAAAATGGATGTAGAGTTGATAAAAATGGATGTAGAGTGGATAAAATGGATGTAGAGTGGATAAAAATGGATGTAGAGTGGATAAAATGGATGTAGAGTGCATAAAAATGGATGTAGAGTGGATAAAATGGATGTAGAGTGGATAAAATGGATGTAGAGTGGATAAAATGGTTGTAGAGTGGATAAAATGGATGTAGAGTTGATAAAAATGGATGTAGAGTGGATAAAATGGATGTAGAGTTAATAAAAATGGATGTAGAGTGGATAAAATGGATGTAGAGTTGATAAAAATGGATGTAGAGTGGATAAAAATGGATGTAGATTGGATAAAATGGATGTAGAGTGGATAAAATGAATGTACAGTTAATAAAAATGGATGTAGAGTGGATAAAAATGGATGTAGAGTGGATAAAATGGATGTAGAGTTGATAAAATGGATGTAAAGTGGTTAAAATGGATGTAGAGTGGATAAAAATGGATGTAGATTGGATAAAATGGATGAAGAGTTGATAAAATGGATGTAAAGTGGATAAAATGGATGTAGAGTGGATAAAATGGATGTAGAGTGGATAAAAATGGATGTCGAGTGGATAAAATGGATGTAGAGTGGATAAAATGGATGTAGAGTTGATAAAAATGGATGTAGAGTGGAAATAATGGATGTAGAGTGGATAAAATGGTTGTAGAGTGGATAAAATGGATGTAGAGTTGATAAAAATGGATGTAGAGTGGATAAAATGGTTGTAGAGTGGATAAAATGGATGTAGAGTTAATAAAAATGGATGTAGAGTGGATATAATGGATGTAGAGAGGATAAAATGGATGTGGAGTGGATAACAATGGATGTAGAGTGGATAAAATGGATGTAGAGTGGATAAAATGGATGTAGAGTTGATAAAATGGATGTAAAGTGGATAAAATGGATGTAGAGTTAATAAAATTGGATGTAGAGTGGATAAAATGGATGTAGAGTTGATAAAAATGGATGTAGAGTGGATAAAAATGGATGTAGATTGGATAAAATGGATGTAGAGTGGATAAAAATGGATGTAGAGTATATAAATTGGATGTAGAGTATATAAAATGGATGTAGAGTGGATAAAAATGGATGTCGAGTGGATAAAATGGATGTAGAGTGGATAAAAATGGATGTAGATTGGATAAAATGGATGTAGAGTTAATAAAAATGGATGTAGAGTGGATAAAATGGATGTAGAGTTGATAAAAATGGATGTAGAGTGGATAAAAATGGATGTAGATTGGATAAAATGGATGTAGAGTGGATAAAAATGGATGTAGAGTGGATAAAAATGGATGTAGATTGGATAAAATGGATGTAGAGTGGATAAAAATGGATGTAGATTGGATAAAATGGATGTAGAGTTGATAAAATGGATGTAAAGTGGATAAAATGGATGTACAGTTAATAAAAATGGATGTAGAGTGGATAAAATTGGATGTAGAGTGGATAAAATGGATGTAGAGTTGATAAAATGGATGTAGAGTTAATAAAATTGGATGTAGAGTGGATAAAATGGATGTAGAGTTGATAAAAATGGATGTAGAGTGGATAAAATGGATGTAGAGTGGATAAAATGGATGTAGAGTGGATAAAATGGTTGTAGAGTGGATAAAATGGATGTAGAGTTGATAAAAATGGATGTAGAGTGGATAAAATGGATGTAGAGTTAATAAAAATGGATGTAGAGTGGATAAAATGGATGTAGAGTTGATAAAAATGGATGTAGAGTGGATAAAAATGGATGTAGAGTGGATAAAAATGGATGTAGAGTGGATAAAATGGATGTAGAGTTGATAAAATGGATGTAAAGTGGATAAACTGGATGTAGAGTTAATAAAATTGGATGTAGAGTGGATAAAATGGATGTAGAGTTGATAAAAATGGATGTAGAGTGGATAAAATGGATGTAGAGTGGATAAAAATGGATGTAGAGTGGATAAAATGGATGTAGAGTTGATAAAATGGATGTAAAGTGGATAAAATGGATGTAGAGTTAATAAAATTGGATGTAGAGTGGATAAAATGGATGTAGAGTTGATAAAAATGGATGTAGAGTGGATAAAAATGGATGTAGATTGGATAAAATGGATGTAAAGTGGATAAAATGGATGTAGAGTTAATAAAATTGGATGTAGAGTGGATAAAAATGGATGTAGAGTGGATAAAAATGGATGTCGAGTGGATAAAATGGATGTAGAGTGGATAAAATGGATGTAGAGTTGATAAAAATGGATGTAGAGTGGATAAAATGGATGTAGAGTGGATAAAATGGATGTAGAGTGGATAAAAATGGATGTAGAGTGGATAAAATGGATGTAGAGTTGATAAAATGGATGTAAAGTGGATAAAATGGATGTAGAGATAATAAAATTGGATGTAGAGTGGATAAAATGGATGTAGAGTTGATAAAAATGGATGTAGAGTGGATAAAAATGGATGTAGATTGGATAAAATGGATGTAGAGTTGATAAAATGGATGTAAAGTGGATAAAATGGATGTAGAGTTAATAAAATTGGATGTAGAGTGGATAAAAATGGATGTCGAGTGGATAAAATGGATGTACAGTGGATAAAAATGGATGTAGAGTGGATAAAATGGATGTAGAGTGCATAAAAATGGATGTAGAGTGGATAAAATGGATGTAGAGTGGATAAAATGGATGTAGAGTTAATAAAAATGGATGTAGAGTGGATATAATGGATGTAGAGTTGATAAAATGGATGTAAAGTGGATAAAATGGATGTAGAGTTAATAAAAATGGATGTAGTGTGGAAATAATGGATGTAGAGAGGATAAAATGGATGTAGAGTGGATAAAATGGATGTAGAGTGGATAAAAATGGATGTAGATTGGATAAAATGGATGTAGAGTTAATAAAAATGGATGTAGAGTGGATAAAATGGATGTAGAGAGGATAAAATGGATGTAGAGTGGATAAAATGGATGTAGAGTGGATAAAAATGGATGTAGATTGGATAAAATGGATGTAGAGTGGATAAAATGGATGTAGAGTTGATAAAATGGATGTAAAGTGGATAAAATGGATGTAGAGTTAATAAAATTGGATGTAGAGTGGATAAAATGGATGTAGAGTTCATAAAAATGGATGTAGAGTGGATAAAAATGGATGTAGATTGGATAAAATGGATGTAGAGTGGATAAAAATGGATGTAGAGAGGATAAAATGGATGTGGAGTAGATAACAATGGATGTAGAGTGGATAAAATGGATGTAGAGTGGATAAAATGGATGTAGAGTGGATAAAATGGTTGTAGAGTGGATAAAATGGATGTAGAGTTGATAAAAATGGATGTAGAGTGGATAAAATGGATGTAGAGTGGATAAAATGGATGTAGAGTGGATAAAAATGGATGTAGAGTGGATAAAATGGATGTAGAGTGGATAAAAATGGATGTAGAGAGGATAAAATGGATGTAGAGTGGATAAAATGGATGTACAGTTAATAAAAATGGATGTAGAGTGGATATAATGGATGTAGAGAGGATAAAATGGATGTGGAGTGGATAACAATGGATGTAGAGTGGATAAAATGGATGTAGAGTGGATAAAATGGATGTAGAGTTGATAAAAATGGATGTAGAGTGGAAATAATGGATGTAGAGTGGATAAAATGGATGTAGAGTTCATAAAAATGGATGTAGAGTGGATAAAAATGGATGTAGATTGGATAAAATGGATGTAGAGTTGATAAAAATAGATGTAGAGTGGAAATAATGGATGTAGAGTGGATAAAATGGATGTAGTGTGGATAAAATGGATGTAGAGTGGATAACAATGGATGTAGAGTGTATAAAATGGATGTAGAGTGGATAACAATGGATGTAGAGTGGATAAAATGGATGTAGAGTGGATAAAATGGTTGTAGAGTGGATAAAATGGATGTAGAGTGGATAAAATGGATGTAGAATGGATAAAATGGATGTAAAGTGGATAAAAATGGATGTAGAGTGGATAAAATGGATGTAGAGTTCATAAAAATGGATGTAGAGTGGATAAAAATGGATGTAGATTGGATAAAATGGATGTAGAGTGGATAAAAATGGATGTAGAGTACATAAATTGGATGTAGAGTATATAAAATGGATGTAGAGTGGATAAAAATGGATGTCGAGTGGATAAAATGGATGAAGAGTGGATAAAATGGATGTAGAGTTGATAAAAATGGATGTAGAGTGGATAAAAATGGATGTAGATTGGATAAAATGGATGTAGAGTGGATAAAATGAATGTACAGTTAATAAAAATGGATGTAGAGTGGATAAAAATGGATGTAGAGTGGATAAAATGGATGTAGAGTTGATAAAATGGATGTAAAGTGGGTAAAATGGATGTAGAGTTAATAAAATTGGATGTAGAGTGGATAAAATGGATGTAGAGTTGATAAAAATGGATGTAGAGTGGATAAAAATGGATGTAGATTGGATAAAATGGATGAAGAGTTGATAAAATGGATGTAGAGTTAATAAAATTGGATGTAGAGTGGATAAAAATGGATGTAGAGTGGATAAAAATGGATGTCGAGTGGATAAAATGGATGTAGAGTGGATAAAATGGATGTAGAGTGGATAAAAATGGATGTAGAGAGGATAAAATGGATGTAGAGTGGATAAAATGGATGTAGAGTGGATAAAATGGTTGTAGAGTGGATAAAATGGATGTAGAGTGGATAAAATGGATGTAGAATGGATAAAATGGATGTAAAGTGGATAAAATGGATGTAGAGTGGATAAAATGGATGTACAGTTAATAAAAATGGATGTAGAGTGGATATAATGGATGTAGAG
Organism: Pemphredon lugubris; assembly: GCA_933228935.1. Lineage (NCBI taxonomy): Eukaryota > Metazoa > Arthropoda > Insecta > Hymenoptera > Crabronidae > Pemphredon > Pemphredon lugubris. Next base: position 51,256,886 of record OW121816.1, read on the forward strand.
TTGATAAAATGGATGTAGAGTGGATCAAAATGGATGTAGATTGGATAAAATGGATGTAGAGTTAATAAAAATGGATGTAGAGTGGATAAAATGGATGTAGAGAGGATAAAATGGATGTAGAGTGGATAAAACGGATGTAGAGTGGATAAAAAGGATGTAGAGTGGATAAAATGGATGCAGAGTGGATAAAAATAGATGTAGTGTGGATAAAATGGATGTAGAGTGGATAACAATGGATGTAGAGTGTATAAAATGGATGTAGAGTGGATAACAATGGATGTAGAGTGGATAAAATGGATGTAGAGTGGATAAAATGGTTGTAGAGTGGATAAAATGGATGTAGAGTGGATAAAATGGATGTAGAATGGATAAAATGGATGTAAAGTGGATAAAAATGGATGTAGAGTGGATAAAATGGATGTAGAGTTCATAAAAATGGATGTAGAGTGGATAAAAATGGATGTAGATTGGATAAAATGGATGTAGAGTGGATAAAAATGGATGTAGAGTACATAAATTGGATGTAGAGTATATAAAATGGATGTAGAGTGGATAAAAATGGATGTCGAGTGGATAAAATGGATGAAGAGTGGATAAAATGGATGTAGAGTTGATAAAAATGGATGTAGAGTGGATAAAAATGGATGTAGATTGGATAAAATGGATGTAGAGTGGATAAAATGAATGTACAGTTAATAAAAATGGATGTAGAGTGGATAAAAATGGATGTAGAGTGGATAAAATGGATGTAGAGTTGATAAAATGGATGTAAAGTGGGTAAAATGGATGTAGAGTTAATAAAATTGGATGTAGAGTGGATAAAATGGATGTAGAGTTGATAAAAATGGATGTAGAGTGGATAAAAATGGATGTAGATTGGATAAAATGGAGGAAGAGTTGATAAAATGGATGTAAAGTGGATAAAATGGATGTAGAGTTAATAAAATTGGATGTAGAGTGGATAAAAATGGATGTAGAGTGGATAAAAATGGATGTCGAGTGGATAAAATGGATGTAGAGTGGATAAAATGGATGTAGAGTGGATAAAAATGGATGTAGAGAGGATAAAATGGATGTAGAGTGGATAAAATGGATGTAGAGTGGATAAAATGGTTGTAGAGTGGATAAAATGGATGTAGAGTGGATAAAATGGATGTAGAATGGATAAAATGGATGTAAAGTGGATAAAATGGATGTAGAGTGGATAAAATGGATGTACAGTTAATAAAAATGGATGTAGAGTGGATATAATGGATGTAGAGTTGATAAAATGGATGTAAAGTGGATAAAATGGATGTAGAGTTAATAAAAATGGATGTAGTGTGGAAATAATGGATGTAGAGAGGATAAAATGGATGTAGAGTGGATAAAATGGATGTAGAGTGGATAAAAATGGATGTAGATTGGATAAAATGGATGTAGAGTTAATAAAAATGGATGTAGAGTGGATAAAATGGATGTAGAGAGGATAAAATGGATGTAGAGTGGATAAAATGGATGTAGAGTGGATAAAAATGGATGTAGATTGGATAAAATGGATGTAGAGTGGATAAAATGGATGTAGAGTTGATAAAATGGATGTAATGTGGATAAAATGGATGTAGAGTTAATAAAATTGGATGTAGAGTGGATAAAATGGATGTAGAGTTCATAAAAATGGATGTAGAGTGGATAAAAATGGATGTAGATTGGATAAAATGGATGTAGAGTGGATAAAAATGGATGTAGAGAGGATAAAATGGATGTGGAGTAGATAACAATGGATGTAGAGTGGATAAAATGGATGTAGAGTGGATAAAATGGATGTAGAGTGGATAAAATGGTTGTAGAGTGGATAAAATGGATGTAGAGTTGATAAAAATGGATGTAGAGTGGATAAAATGGATGTAGAGTGGATAAAATGGATGTAGAGTGGATAAAAATGGATGTAGAGTGGATAAAATGGATGTAGAGTGGATAAAAATGGATGTAGAGAGGATAAAATGGATGTAGAGTGGATAAAATGGATGTACAGTTAATAAAAATGGATGTAGAGTGGATATAATGGATGTAGAGAGGATAAAATGGATGTGGAGTGGATAACAATGGATGTAGAGTGGATAAAATGGATGTAGAGTTCATAAAAATGGATGTAGAGTGGATAAAAATGGATGTAGATTGGATAAAATGGATGTAGAGTGGATAAAAATGGATGTAGAGTGGATAAAATGGATGTAGAGTTAACAAAAATGGATGTAGAGTGGATAAAATGGATGTAGAGTTGATAAAAATGGATGTAGAGTGGATAAAAATGGATGTAGATTGGATAAAATGGATGTAGAGTGGATAAAAATGGATGTAGAGTATATAAATTGGATGTAGAGTATATAAATTGGATGTAGAGTATATAAAATGGATGTAGAGTGGATAAAAATGGATGTCGAGTGGATAAAATGGATGTAGAGTGGATAAAAATGGATATAGATTGGATAAAATGGATGTAGAGTTAATAAAAATGGATGTAGAGAGGATAAAATGGATGTAGAGTGGATAAAATGGATGTACAGTTAATAAAAATGGATGTAGAGTGGATATAATGGATGTAGAGAGGATATAATGGATGTGGAGTGGATAACAATGGATGTAGAGTGGATAAAAATGGATGTAGAGTTGATAAAATGGATGTAAAGTGGATAAAATGGATGTAGAGTGGATAAAATGGTTGTAGAGTGGATAAAATGGATGTAGAGTGGATAAAATGGATGTAGAATGGATAAAATGGATGTAAAGTGGATAAAAAAGGATGTAGAGTGGATAAAATGGATGTAGAATGAATAAAATGGATGTAAAGTGAATAAAAATGGATGTAGAGTGGATAAAATGGATGTAGAGAGGATAAAATGCATGTAGAGTGGATAAAATGGATGTAGAGTGGATAAAATGGTTGTAGAGTGGATAAAATGGATGTAGAGTGGATAAAATGGATGTAGAATGGATAAAATGGATGTAAAGTGGATAAAAATGGATGTAGAGAGGATAAAATGGATGTAGAGTGTATAAAATGGATGTACAGTTAATAAAAATGGATGTAGAGTGGATATAATGGATGTAGAGTTGATAAAATGGATGTAAAGTGGATAAAATGGATGTAGAGTTAATAAAAATGGATGTAGTATGGAAATAATGGATGTAGAGAGGATAAAATGGATGTAGAGTGGATAAAATGGATGTAGAGTGGATAAAAATGGATGTAGATTGGATAAAATGGATGTAGAGTTAATAAAAATGGATGTAGAGTGGATAAAATGGATGTAGAGAGGATAAAATGGATGTAGAGTGGATAAAATGGATGTAGAGTGGATAAAAATGGATGTAGATTGGATAAAATGGATGTAGAGTGGATAAAATGGATGTAGAGTTGATAAAATGGATGTAAAGTGGATAAAATGGATGTAGAGTTAATAAAATTGGATGTAGAGTGGATAAAATGGATGTAGAGTTCATAAAAATGGATGTAGAGTGGATAAAAATGGATGTAGATTGGATAAAATGGATGTAGAGTGGATAAAAATGGATGTAGAGAGGATAAAATGGATGTGGAGTAGATAACAATGGATGTAGAGTGGATAAAATGGATGTAGAGTGGATAAAATGGATGTAGAGTGGATAAAATGGTTGTAGAGTGGATAAAATGGATGTAGAGTTGATAAAAATGGATGTAGAGTGGATAAAATGGATGTAGAGTGGATAAAATGGATGTAGAGTGGATAAAAATGGATGTAGAGTGGATAAAATGGATGTAGAGTGGATAAAAATGGATGTAGAGAGGATAAAATGGATGTAGAGTGGATAAAATGGATGTACAGTTAATAAAAATGGATGTAGAGTGGATATAATGGATGTAGAGAGGATAAAATGGATGTGGAGTGGATAACAATGGATGTAGAGTGGATAAAATGGATGTAAAGTGGATAAAATGGATGTAGAGTGGATAAAATGGATGTACAGTTAATAAAAATGGATGTAGAGTGGATATAATGGATGTAGAGTTGATAAAATGGATGTAAAGTGGATAAAATGGATGTAGAGTTAATAAAAATGGATGTAGTGTGGAAATAATGGATGTAGAGAGGATAAAATGGATGTAGAGTGGATAAAATGGATGTAGAGTGGATAAAAATGGATGTAGATTGGATAAAATGGATGTAGAGTTAATAAAAATGGATGTAGAGTGGATAAAATGGATGTAGAGAGGATAAAATGGATGTAGAGTGGATAAAATGGATGTAGAGTGGATAAAAATGGATGTAGATTGGATAAAATGGATGTAGAGTGGATAAAATGGATGTAGAGTTGATAAAATGGATGTAAAGTGGATAAAATGGATGTAGAGTTAATAAAATTGGATGTAGAGTGGATAAAATGGATGTAGAGTTCATAAAAATGGATGTAGAGTGGATAAAAATGGATGTAGATTGGATAAAATGGATGTAGAGTGGATAAAAATGGATGTAGAGAGGATAAAATGGATGTGGAGTAGATAACAATGGATGTAGAGTGGATAAAATGGATGTAGAGTGGATAAAATGGATGTAGAGTGGATAAAATGGTTGTAGAGTGGATAAAATGGATGTAGAGTTGATAAAAATGGATGTAGAGTGGATAAAATGGATGTAGAGTGGATAAAATGGATGTAGAGTGGATAAAAATGGATGTAGAGTGGATAAAATGGATGTAGAGTGGATAAAAATGGATGTAGAGAGGATAAAATGGATGTAGAGTGGATAAAATGGATGTACAGTTAATAAAAATGGATGTAGAGTGGATATAATGGATGTAGAGAGGATAAAATGGATGTGGAGTGGATAACAATGGATGTAGAGTGGATAAAATGGATGTAGAGTTCATAAAAATGGATGTAGAGTGGATAAAAATGGATGTAGATTGGATAAAATGGATGTAGAGTGGATAAAAATGGATGTAGAGTGGATAAAATGGATGTAGAGTTAACAAAAATGGATGTAGAGTGGATAAAATGGATGTAGAGTTGATAAAAATGGATGTAGAGTGGATAAAAATGGATGTAGATTGGATAAAATGGATGTAGAGTGGATAAAAATGGATGTAGAGTATATAAATTGGATGTAGAGTATATAAATTGGATGTAGAGTATATAAAATGGATGTAGAGTGGATAAAAATGGATGTCGAGTGGATAAAATGGATGTAGAGTGGATAAAAATGGATATAGATTGGATAAAATGGATGTAGAGTTAATAAAAATGGATGTAGAGAGGATAAAATGGATGTAGAGTGGATAAAATGGATGTACAGTTAATAAAAATGGATGTAGAGTGGATATAATGGATGTAGAGAGGATATAATGGATGTGGAGTGGATAACAATGGATGTAGAGTGGATAAAAATGGATGTAGAGTTGATAAAATGGATGTAAAGTGGATAAAATGGATGTAGAGTGGATAAAATGGTTGTAGAGTGGATAAAATGGATGTAGAGTGGATAAAATGGATGTAGAATGGATAAAATGGATGTAAAGTGGATAAAAAAGGATGTAGAGTGGATAAAATGGATGTAGAGTGGATAAAATGGATGTAAAGTGAATAAAAATGGATGTAGAGTGGATAAAATGGATGTAGAGAGGATAAAATGCATGTAGAGTGGATAAAATGGATGTAGAGTGGATAAAATGGTTGTAGAGTGGATAAAATGGATGTAGAGTGGATAAAATGGATGTAGAATGGATAAAATGGATGTAAAGTGGATAAAAATGGATGTAGAGAGGATAAAATGGATGTAGAGTGTATAAAATGGATGTACAGTTAATAAAAATGGATGTAGAGTGGATATAATGGATGTAGAGTTGATAAAATGGATGTAAAGTGGATAAAATGGATGTAGAGTTAATAAAAATGGATGTAGTATGGAAATAATGGATGTAGAGAGGATAAAATGGATGTAGAGTGGATAAAATGGATGTAGAGTGGATAAAAATGGATGTAGATTGGATAAAATGGATGTAGAGTTAATAAAAATGGATGTAGAGTGGATAAAATGGATGTAGAGAGGATAAAATGGATGTAGAGTGGATAAAATGGATGTAGAGTGGATAAAAATGGATGTAGATTGGATAAAATGGATGTAGAGTGGATAAAATGGATGTAGAGTTGATAAAATGGATGTAAAGTGGATAAAATGGATGTAGAGTTAATAAAATTGGATGTAGAGTGGATAAAATGGATGTAGAGTTCATAAAAATGGATGTAGAGTGGATAAAAATGGATGTAGATTGGATAAAATGGATGTAGAGTGGATAAAAATGGATGTAGAGAGGATAAAATGGATGTGGAGTAGATAACAATGGATGTAGAGTGGATAAAATGGATGTAGAGTGGATAAAATGGATGTAGAGTGGATAAAATGGTTGTAGAGTGGATAAAATGGATGTAGAGTTGATAAAAATGGATGTAGAGTGGATAAAATGGATGTAGAGTGGATAAAATGGATGTAGAGTGGATAAAAATGGATGTAGAGTGGATAAAATGGATGTAGAGTGGATAAAAATGGATGTAGAGAGGATAAAATGGATGTAGAGTGGATAAAATGGATGTACAGTTAATAAAAATGGATGTAGAGTGGATATAATGGATGTAGAGAGGATAAAATGGATGTGGAGTGGATAACAATGGATGTAGAGTGGATAAAATGGATGTAGAGTGGATAAAATGGATGTAGAGTTGATAAAAATGGATGTAGAGTGGAAATAATGGATGTAGAGTGGATAAAATGGTTGTAGAGTTCATAAAAATGGATGTAGAGTGGATAAAAATGGATGTAGATTGGATAAAATGGATGTAGAGTGGATAAAAATGGATGTAGAGTGGATAAAATGGATGTAGAGTTAACAAAAATGGATGTAGAGTGGATAAAATGGATGTAGAGTTGATAAAAATGGATGTAGAGTGGATAAAAATGGATGTAGATTGGATAAAATGGATGTAGAGTGGATAAAAATGGATGTAGAGTATATAAATTGGATGTAGAGTATATAAATTGGATGTAGAGTATATAAAATGGATGTAGAGTGGATAAAAATGGATGTCGAGTGGATAAAATGGATGTAGAGTGGATAAAAATGGATGTAGATTGGATAAAATGGATGTAGAGTTAATAAAAATGGATGTAGAGAGGATAAAATGGATGTAGAGTGGATAAAATGGATGTACAGTTAATAAAAATGGATGTAGAGTGGATATAATGGATGTAGAGAGGATATAATGGATGTGGAGTGGATAACAATGGATGTAGAGTGGATAAAAATGGATGTAGAGTTGATAAAATGGATGTAAAGTGGATAAAATGGATGTAGAGTTAATAAAATTGGATGTAGAGTGGATAAAATGGATGTAGAGTTAATAAAAATGGATGTAGAGTGGATATAATGGATGTAGAGAGGATAAAATGGATGTGGAGTGGATAACAATGGATGTAGAGTGGATAAAATGGATGTAGAATGAATAAAATGGATGTAAAGTGAATAAAAATGGATGTAGAGTGGATAAAATGGATGTAGAGAGGATAAAATGCATGTAGAGTGGATAAAATGGATGTAGAGTGGATAAAATGGTTGTAGAGTGGATAAAATGGATGTAGAGTGCATAAAATGGATGTAGAGTTAATAAAAATGGATGTAGAGTGGATAAAATGGATGTAGAGTTCATAAAAATGGATGTAGAGTGGATAAAAATGGATGTAGATTGGATAAAATGGATGTAGAGTGGATAAAAATGGATGTAGAGAGGATAAAATGGATGTGGAGTAGATAACAATGGATGTAGAGTGGATAAAATGGATGTAGAGTTGATAAAATGGATGTAGAGTGGATAAAATGGTTGTAGAGTGGATAAAATGGATGTAGAGTTGATAAAAATGGATGTAGAGTGGATAAAATGGATGTAGAGTGGATAAAATGGATGTAGAGTGGATAAAAATGGATGTAGAGTGGATAAAATGGATGTAGAGTTGATAAAAATGGATGTAGAGAGGATAAAATGGATGTAGAGTGGATAAAATGGATGTACAGTTAATAAAAATGGATGTAGAGTGGATATAATGGATGTAGAGAGGATAAAATGGATGTGGAGTGGATAACAATGGATGTAGAGTGGATAAAATGGATGTAGAGTGGTTAAAATGGATGTAGAGTTGATAAAAATGGATGTAGAGTGGAAATAATGGATGTAGAGTGGATAAAATGGATGTAGAGTTCATAAAAATGGATGTAGAGTGGATAAAAATGGATGTAGATTGGATAAAATGGATGTAGAGTGGATAAAAATGGATGTAGAGTGGATAAAATGGATGTAGAGTTAACAAAAATGGATGTAGAGTGGATAAAATGGATGTAGAGTTGATAAAAATGGATGTAGAGTGGATAAAAATGGATGTAGATTGGATAAAATGGATGTAGAGTGGATAAAAATGGATGTAGAGTATATAAATTGGATGTAGAGTATATAAATTGGATGTAGAGTATATAAAATGGATGTAGAGTGGATAAAAATGGATGTCGAGTGGATAAAATGGATGTAGAGTGGATAAAAATGGATGTAGATTGGATAAAATGGATGTAGAGTTAATAAAAATGGATGTAGAGAGGATAAAATGGATGTAGAGTGGATAAAATGGATGTACAGTTAATAAAAATGGATGTAGAGTGGATATAATGGATGTAGAGAGGATATAATGGATGTGGAGTTTGATAACAATGGATGTAGAGTGGATAAAAATGGATGTAGAGTTGATAAAATGGATGTAAAGTGGATAAAATGGATGTAGAGTTGATAAAAATGGATGTAGAGTGGAAATAATGGATGTAGAGTGGATAAAATGGATGTAGAGTTCATAAAAATGGATGTAGAGTGGATAAAAATGGATGTAGATTGGATAAAATGGATGTAGAGTGGATAAAAATGGATGTAGAGTGGATAAAATGGATGTAGAGTTAACAAAAATGGATGTAGAGTGGATAAAATGGATGTAGAGTTGATAAAAATGGATGTAGAGTGGATAAAAATGGATGTAGATTGGATAAAATGGATGTAGAGTGGATAAAAATGGATGTAGAGTATATAAATTGGATGTAGAGTATATAAATTGGATGTAGAGTATATAAAATGGATGTAGAGTGGATAAAGATGGATGTCGAGTGGATAAAATGGATGTAGAGTGGATAAAAATGGATGTAGATTGGATAAAATGGATGTAGAGTTAATAAAAATGGATGTAGAGAGGATAAAATGGATGTAGAGTGGATAAAATGGATGTACAGTTAATAAAAATGGATGTAGAGTGGATATAATGGATGTAGAGAGGATATAATGGATGTGGAGTGGATAACAATGGATGTAGAGTGGATAAAAATGGATGTAGAGTTGATAAAATGGATGTAAAGTGGATAAAATGGATGTAGAGTGGATAAAATGGTTGTAGTGTTACGGATGCATCCGTCGAGCCGAATATTTTCGACTCTCGAATTGCACTTGGCGACAAGAAGGCGCCTTTTCACTTTCTCTCTCTAGGAATAGGTAATAGCCCGTCCTTGTTTTACAACCGCGAGGTGCCTTTAACAGCCCTTTTCCATTCAGGTTAGCGCGGCCGCCTGGCGCCAGGCCCACGGTAGTTTCTCTCTCTCTCACTCTACCCGGAAAACTCGTACGCACTCTTGCATCATGGTCAACACATTCCCGCCGAAATCTAACGTTTTCCGCTGCACTCGCGCCACCTTTTTCCTAAAACTCTTCCCACAGGATCGCAGCATCCTGCCACCTCCACTAGAGTTTTCCCCAAAATCCTGATCCCCTCCACTCCAAGTGACCTATATAAGCCAAGGTTTTCAGGACCTGTGGGGCTCATCCTAGTTTGACTTTCGAGCAGTTAATAGCGATATTGGGTAAAATCCCTCTTGAGCAAATCTAAACCTAGAAGCGTACGCGTTTTCTTACGGCAGTATAACTCGTTTAGTCTTGATTTTCCCCCGCAATACTCAGGCGTTAGAGTCAACTAAAAGCTTAGGCTTTGTCAACGAAAACGTACAAAGGAGAGATCGTAAATCGTCACTGCCCACGGGTACACCTCGACTCTATAAGTACGGTTATATTTCACTTTACCAATTTCTTTTCCCTTTTAACACACGAAACACTGAACAGACATTGTAACTAATTCAATACTTTCAAATTGTAAACCTATTCTTTATTCAAGAATACACCAAAGAATATTTGTGACTAAATTTGAAGTTAACTTTATTTGAAGTTTAGAACAATACCTTTCCTTGCGAATATATATAAGAATAGAAGTGCTGAGTAACGTCCCACAAACAATTCACTCTAACCGCTCGGAGTGAATTAACAATACTAAAGTTACGGGTATATAGTTTATTACTTAACTGATTCAGGACCTAGGCCTGGTCGCCTAGGGTAGTCGCTGGTCAGTTTTGTAATCGCGTTTAAACTCACTTTCGATAATAATTTGGTAGGACCTAGGCCTGGTCGCCTAGGGTAGTAGCTCTCAGGTTATTATCACACCTTGTAAAGTCGATACTTAGCGGTAACAGTTTGATAGGACCTAGGCCTTGTCGCATAGGGTAGTCACTCTCAAACTCATTACCGTATTTTTCCACGCAGTGGCGTGCATTCATTTCATAATTATTGAACTATCGAAGAACGCGTCTAAGAAACTCGCCCGGTCCGTAACAAAACTGGTGACAGCGGTGGGATACTCAGTTTTATAATTCTATTAAAATATTCGTTCAGAAAGGAAACTGAAAATTAAAATATTTTAAAATGACTAACGTTAGCGCAAGTCAAATTAACAACGTAGATGATCTTAATGTGAGCATGGCTCGTAATTTGAGTCTCCTCACCACACAGAATTGTGTGAGAGACATCGCACATAATATACCTACATTCAACGGAGAAAAACCTCCGCTCTCAGAGTTTGCTGAGTTCGTACAAAACTCTATGCCTTTGATTCCCGACGGATCCGAGAAACAGTACCTTGCTATTGTATTATCAAAACTTACTGGTCCTGCTAGGGATAGCATACGAGACGTACCTTTTAATAATGTAGAAGAACTTTTAAAACATCTTAAAAAACGTTACGCTCCCGGTAGGAATTTGTCTTACTACCGTAATAAAATTGCGCGATTAAGTATCTTTGAAGATGAAAGTCTCACAAGATATATCGACCGCACTTGTAATCTTGTGCACTGTGCACGAACGGCCGCAAAAGAAAGGTACGGCGCGAACGCGGCACAAACCCTCGAACAAATCGAGGAAGACGCTTTGGAGAGCTTCATCGATGGCTTACCGGAAAAAATCGCATGGAGGGTTTTACCGATGAACCATACTTTCACTAAACTGGCAGATGCATACGACGCCGTGTTGAAAATTGAACGGCGCGTAAACGATCGAAGCTACGTTGATTATCGATCTGCACCTGCGAGAACTTCCCGATACAATCGTTGGGACGGTAGGACTTCGCCGGCACCTCGTGAAGATAGGACCGTCGCGTACCCGCAATCTCCAAGCCCGGTTAACTACCATCGATACAGAGGAAGAAGTAACTCCGGATCGGACCGTGAAAGTCGCGAGCGAACTACACGGACCCCCGTATACCCAGTGCAGACGAAGGAAATTGCACGAATGCCTTCGCCAAAAGCAATATTACCACGAAGGCAAGAAAATACTAGAGTTCGTAGTCCTAGTAGACTGTATTGTTGCTATTGTGGAAAGAAGGGTCACGATGCAAAATTCTGCAGGAATAGATCTCCTTCACCATACGTTTCCGCAGCAAAGTCCACCGGGGCTTTAAACTACAACGACGCTCATCGCAAAGACGAGGCGGTGAGCGCACGCATCCAACCTCGTCAAAGGACAGTCAGGTTCGCAAAACAGAGCCGAAAAGAAGACTCATCAAGGAAATTCCAAGCCCGAGGATCCGAGCGAGAGTACCGGAACTGAAGATCGGAGCAGGAGAATTTATAATTGATGGCGGAGCATCTGTGAATTTGGTAGGTCTTCACGTTTTGGGAGAAAAGGCGCCGACCCTCTCGGAAGATAAGATCGAGGTAACTGGAGTCGCAGCAGTGTCCATTTTCACACTGGGGACCACCATACTTCACATCAATGACACTCCAGCCCTTTTTTACGTTGTAAAGAACTTTCCAATACCAGCGGACGGACTAATTGGCAGCCCCTTTTTACTACAAGAGGAGGCAGAAATTTCCTATTTCCACAGAACCCTTGTTCTGCGCGATAAGCCTACCCGACCGATTGGATTCTCTAATTTTGAGGAATACGATAAAGTTCAAGCAACCGCAACGAAAACCAAACATTGCATTCCAGCACGCACAGTTCAACAAATTGCAGTGCGCGTTGCGAATAGCAATGTTAAGGAAGGTTATTTGCCACGAATAAAAACACCGAAGCATGTTTTCATCGGAGAAGCAGCAGTAAGTAACAACGATGGATTATGCCAGGTATTGGCATGTAATACCCACACCGAGGATGCAGAATTTGAAATTGAACCACAATTTCTCACAGCCTACGATGTCAGCGATTCATCGGACGAAGAGTACTATCTCCAAGGAAAACCACCAATTTCTAATACCCGAGAAAGAGTTACTCAAATCCAGAACGTGTTGAATACCTCGCACTTAAACAGTGAGGAAAAGAAGCATGTGAGGGGTATAATAGAGAACTTCTCGGATAGATTCTTTTTACCTGGGGACAAACTCGGAAAAGTCTCTAATTTTAAACATTCTATTCATACAACTGACGACATCCCAATTAATACCAGGCAATACCGATACCCTGTCATTCACCAAAAGGAAATACAACGTCAAGTCAGCGCGATGCTTTCCGAAGGGATAATTACACCTTCGACCTCGCCGTACAATTCCCCATTGTGGATCGTGCCGAAGAAGCCCGACGCCAAGGGTAATAAACGTTGGCGCATGGTGATTGACTTTAGGGCGCTCAACGAAAAAACGGTTGGCGACAGGTATCCACTTCCTCAGATAACCGAAATATTGGACCACTTAGGCGGCGCCAAATACTTCTCGGTTTTCGACCTAGCGAACGGGTTTCATCAGATCGAAATGGATCCCAAGGATCGTCAGAAAACAGCGTTCACTACACCAAATGGTCATTACGAATACTCAAGAATGCCATTTGGTCTGAAAAATGCACCACCCACTTTTCAACGACTCATGGATCAAGTTTTAACTGGACTTCAGGGAACCGAATTATTTGTATACCTGGATGATATAGTAATTTTCTCTTCATCGCTTCAAGAACATGGTACAAAGGTTAAAAAATTATTAAATCGTCTTAGAGAACACGGACTCACCCTGCAAACCAACAAATGCGAATTCTTACGCAAGGAAGTTGGATATTTGGGACATATAATTTCGGAGGACGGCGTAAAACCCGATCCAAAGAAATTAATCGCAGTTAAAAATTTTCCAGTACCAAAAAATCGGAAAAATATCCAGCAGTTCCTAGGACTTGCCGGATATTACAGACGTTTCATTCAAGACTTCTCTAGAAAAGCAAAACCACTGGCAAATTTACTCAAGAAAGGTTTGAAGTTCAACTGGACGGAGGAACAACAACGGAGTTTCGAACAATTACGTGACGAACTCTGTCAGGCACCAATATTACAATTTCCAGACTTCAGCAGACCGTTCGTTGTAACAACCGATGCATCAGATTACGCAATTGGAGCAGTACTTAGTCAAGGAGAAATTGGCAAAGATCTCCCAATCGCATACGCATCTCGAGTTTTAAACGCAGCAGAACGTAATTACTCTGCCACCGAAAAAGAGTGTCTTGCTATGGTTTATGCGACGAATTATTTTCGACCCTATATTTATGGTCAGAAATTTACCCTTGTAACCGACCACCGACCTTTGGTATGGTTACATTCAGTCAAGGATCCTACTTCACGCTTAGTGAAATGGAAGCTTAAATTGTTGGAATACGAATATGTCGTCGTACATAAAGCTGGTAAAATAAACAAGAACGCGGATGCTTTGTCAAGAAATCCCTCATCCCCATGTCTTGTAGTGACACCACGGTACGAAGACGATCCAACTATAAAAATTTATAATCAACCAATAAATAATGACACAAGCACCATTGCAAGAAGAGTACGCGAAACGAGAAGAAACCAGCGACAACAACCGTATTATAAAGAAGCGGATTCAAGTTCCGACGATTCTAAGCCACCACAACGACGGCCTAAACTTCTAAGAACTCCAATACCACCAAGACGAGTACTACCCAGCTTAGAAATTGAAAAATCATTGGGTGATGAAATTACGTCCACTAATCCAACACCTATCGGACATTCCACTCAACTCGAAAACAGAATGTCGCTTGGAAACAATTCTTTTAACGCAAGCCCATTTGCACCGAGAAATTTAATAAGTTTGGACCACTCTATAAATAATTCAAATTTGGAATCAACCGTGTTGGAAAAAATTGTTCCAACTTCCATCGAACTACCGCCAATGCCTTCGGATAGTTCCTCAGACAATGAAGAGGAAAGAAGAGGAACGTTAAATTTCTCGAATAAACAAATCAGTAACGATAGCATACTTTCGCAACCTATACCGCGTTTGGAAATTCCGTGCTTACAACCAACCACTGTAAAAAGTAACCACGCAAACACAGGAGGATTTACAACCCTTTCTCCGACCGCCCCGATATCGCATACGCCGATCGGACCTAGTCAAGGTGGAGTTACATTGACGGACATAGTTTTCGATATACCTGAGTCCGACCCATCGATTTATGACCCACCGAGTAACGAAGAAAGTATTCCTCTCATAAACACGCCGGTAATTAAAACTATCCGCGTCTCACCTAGCACTTTAACTACAGAAAAGGGACATCTTGCACATTTCTTACCTGCTGATTGCACCATGCATCAACAAATTAGTAAACTTTTAGCAGACACTGGAATAATAAGTAGACAAAATCTTCTTAAAGGCAAACCCTCAAAAGGAAAAGTTTTAATTTCATCGAAGGGGCAACACAAGATTTTTAGCATTATCAATACCGACCATTATTATAAGAAAATGAGTGAACAGGAATTATTCGCTGGACTAAAGGGCCTGAAATCTGCTCTAATTCAATCAAGAATCACGACCATTAGAATGTCAATTTTAGGAGATGGTCATGATGACATTCCGCCCGATCATTTTTACGAGTTACTACAAACGGTTTGCAAGAATACGAACATTCAAGTAACATTATGCGATTCCATAATAAAAACTCCATCAAACGAAATCAAGCGAGAACTCATCGAGGAGTCCCACAGTAGCCTAATTGGAGGTCATAAAGGTATAACAAAGACCTATAATCGTTTGAGAAACCGCTACTATTGGCCCGAAATGAGGAATGATATTCAGGATTTCATTAGGAAATGCCCAAGCTGTCAGGAACAAAAGCTTGTGCGCGCTAAAACTCGTCAACCGATGATAATCACCGATACACCCGCAGAACCTTTTGATAAAATATCTCTAGATACAGTGGGACCTTTACCTGTGACTCCAAGCGGCAATCGTTATATCCTTACGATGCAAGACAATTTAACGAAGTATTGTCTTGCCGTTGCAATTCCGAATATTAGAGCCACCACAATAGCAGATGCATTCGCAAGACATTTTATTGCCATTTATGGGACCCCGCGAGCCATCCTGACGGACAGAGGAACCAGTTTCATTGGGAAACTAATGACGCAGCTTTCGGAAATCTTCAAGATAAAACAAATTACTACCTCTGGATATAGACCACAGACCAACGGATCATTGGAAAGAAGTCATATAGTGTTGACGGAATATTTAAAACACTATATGGATAAATACGAAGATTGGGACCTTCTCATTCCTTTTGCTATGTTCTCATATAACACATCCGTTCACGAAGCCACGAACTTCACTCCGCACGAACTAGTGTTTGGAAAATTGGCACGGATACCCACTTCTTTTCCCGAAGGAAGAACCTTGGAAACCTACGGAACTTACCTCGCAGAATTAATATCAAATCTAACCAGTATCCAGAATTTAGCTTCTGATAATTTAAAAAATGCAAAATCGCGTTCTAAGCAATATTACGATAGAAAGGCGCGACCAGTAAGTTTTAAGGTCGGCGATAACGTCTACGTGCAATTAGAACCGCGACTCAGCAAATTCGATCCACACTACGTAGGACCATATAAAATAATAGACACCACAGATCTACACAATGTAGTTTTACAAACCCCAGACAACAAAATACTTATGAAACACCAGGACAAACTGAAACACGCATACTTACAAGAAAATCCTGACAACGTTACAGACGGGGACGACGGACTGGAATATGAGACCGACGACAGTACTACTTCTTCTATTGGTGATTAACGAATACATCCCTAATAATGCTGAAGATAGTTTTAACATTATCCCATTAAAACATAATCCGGGAATGTATTACGAAAAAATGGATCAAATACGGCTTTTCCACACGCAACGGAAACTCGCAACTTCATTAGAAATTAAGAGTTTTCTCAGAGACAAACCGATTATTAAAACACGCACTGGAATACATAGAAGATATTTGCCGAAACCAGAGCTTAGTGCTATGAATAACAACAGAACGAGGACCATCCTGAAACTTACAACCACCTCCGAACCTTCTACCACTGGCCAGGAATGCAACAGGAAATCGAGCATTTCTTTAAAGACTGTACAATCTGCAACGTGGACTCCTCAACAAGGGACAAGTGGTTGAGTTCGTAATCTGAGCATGAACAATACAAACGCCAGAGCAATTACCTCAACTACACCACTTGTTCTCCACACCTTCCGACCACCTGCAATACCTGACGACTCCAGCGGGGTGCCGAACCGACACGACCACTGAACCACTGAACCACTGTACCATCCATACTACCAAGGGTATCATAGAAATAAGTACTCTCACGACACTACAGATACATTTCCACCGTTTTTGGGTTTTAATTTCACATCTTTTTGAATAAATAAGACACCTTCTTATCGCCTAGTAGGCGAAAGCATCATAGAAATATGATGTTTCATTTAAGGGGGGAGATGTTACGGATGCATCCGTCGAGCCGAATATTTTCGACTCTCGAATTGCACTTGGCGACAAGAAGGCGCCTTTTCACTTTCTCTCTCTAGGAATAGGTAATAGCCCGTCCTTGTTTTACAACCGCGAGGTGCCTTTAACAGCCCTTTTCCATTCAGGTTAGCGCGGCCGCCTGGCGCCAGGCCCACGGTAGTTTCTCTCTCTCTCACTCTACCCGGAAAACTCGTACGCACTCTTGCATCATGGTCAACACATTCCCGCCGAAATCTAACGTTTTCCGCTGCACTCGCGCCACCTTTTTCCTAAAACTCTTCCCACAGGATCGCAGCATCCTGCCACCTCCACTAGAGTTTTCCCCAAAATCCTGATCCCCTCCACTCCAAGTGACCTATATAAGCCAAGGTTTTCAGGACCTGTGGGGCTCATCCTAGTTTGACTTTCGAGCAGTTAATAGCGATATTGGGTAAAATCCCTCTTGAGCAAATCTAAACCTAGAAGCGTACGCGTTTTCTTACGGCAGTATAACTCGTTTAGTCTTGATTTTCCCCCGCAATACTCAGGCGTTAGAGTCAACTAAAAGCTTAGGCTTTGTCAACGAAAACGTACAAAGGAGAGATCGTAAATCGTCACTGCCCACGGGTACACCTCGACTCTATAAGTACGGTTATATTTCACTTTACCAATTTCTTTTCCCTTTTAACACACGAAACACTGAACAGACATTGTAACTAATTCAATACTTTCAAATTGTAAACCTATTCTTTATTCAAGAATACACCAAAGAATATTTGTGACTAAATTTGAAGTTAACTTTATTTGAAGTTTAGAACAATACCTTTCCTTGCGAATATATATAAGAATAGAAGTGCTGAGTAACGTCCCACAAACAATTCACTCTAACCGCTCGGAGTGAATTAACAATACTAAAGTTACGGGTATATAGTTTATTACTTAACTGATTCAGGACCTAGGCCTGGTCGCCTAGGGTAGTCGCTGGTCAGTTTTGTAATCGCGTTTAAACTCACTTTCGATAATAATTTGGTAGGACCTAGGCCTGGTCGCCTAGGGTAGTCACTTCCAAATTATTATCCCTCTTTGCCTCTCTTTAGAGTCATTTCGATAGTATCCTGATAGGACCTAGGCCTGGTCGCCTAGGGTAGTAGCTCTCAGGTTATTATCACACCTTGTAAAGTCGATACTTAGCGGTAACAGTTTGATAGGACCTAGGCCTTGTCGCATAGGGTAGTCACTCTCAAACTCATTACCGTATTTTTCCACGCAGTGGCGTGCATTCATTTCATAATTATTGAACTATCGAAGAACGCGTCTAAGAAACTCGCCCGGTCCGTAACAGTAGAGTGGATAAAATGGATGTAGAGTTGATAAAAATGGATGTAGAGTGGATAAAATGGATGTAGAGTGGATAAAATGGATGTAGAGTGGATAAAATGGATGTAGAGTTAATAAAAATGGATGTAGAGAGGATAAAATGGATGTAGAGTGGATAAAATGGATGTACAGTTAATAAAAATGGATGTAGAGTGGATATAATGGATGTAGAGAGGATATAATGGATGTGGAGTGGATAACAATGGATGTAGAGTGGATATAATGGATGTGGAGTGGATAACAATGGATGTAGAGTGGATAAAAATGGATGTAGAGTTGATAAAATGGATGTAAAGTGGATAAAATGGATGTAGAGTGGATAAAAATGGATGTAGATTGGATAAAATGGATGTAGAGTGGATAAAATGGATGTAGAGTTGATAAAATGGATGTAAAGTGGATAAAATGGATGTAGAGTGGAAATAATGGATGTAGAGTGGATAAAATGGATGTAGAGTTCATAAAAATGGATGTAGAGTGGATAAAAATGGATGTAGATTGGATAAAATGGATGTAGAGTGGATAAAAATGGATGTAGAGTGGATAAAATGGATGTAGAGTTAACAAAAATGGATGTAGAGTGGATAAAATGGATGTAGAGTTGATAAAAATGGATGTAGAGTGGATAAAAATGGATGTAGATTGGATAAAATGGATGTAGAGTGGATAAAAATGGATGTAGAGTATATAAATTGGATGTAGAGTATATAAATTGGATGTAGAGTATATAAAATGGATGTAGAGTGGATAAAAATGGATGTCGAGTGGATAAAATGGATGTAGAGTGGATAAAAATGGATGTAGATTGGATAAAATGGATGTAGAGTTAATAAAAATGGATGTAGAGAGGATAAAATGGATGTAGAGTGGATAAAATGGATGTAGAGTGGATAAAATGGTTGTAGAGTGGATAAAATGGATGTAGAGTTGATAAAAATGGATGTAGAGTGGATAAAATGGATGTAGAGTGGATAAAATGGATGTAGAGTGGATAAAAATGGATGTAGAGAGGATAAAATGGATGTAGAGTGGATAAAATGGATGTACAGTTAATAAAAATGGATGTAGAGTGGATATAATGGATGTAGAGAGGATAAAATGGATGTGGAGTGGATAACAATGGATGTAGAGTGGATAAAATGGATGTAGAGTGGATAAAATGGATGTAGAGTTGATAAAAATGGATGTAGAGTGGAAATAATGGATGTAGAGTGGATAAAATGGATGTAGAGTTCATAAAAATGGATGTAGAGTGGATAAAAATGGATGTAGATTGGATAAAATGGATGTAGAGTGGATAAAAATGGATGTAGAGTGGATAAAATGGATGTAGAGTTAACAAAAATGGATGTAGAGTGGATAAAATGGATGTAGAGTTGATAAAAATGGATGTAGAGTGGATAAAAATGGATGTAGATTGGATAAAATGGATGTAGAGTGGATAAAAATGGATGTAGAGTATATAAATTGGATGTAGAGTATATAAATTGGATGTAGAGTATATAAAATGGATGTAGAGTGGATAAAAATGGATGTCGAGTGGATAAAATGGATGTAGAGTGGATAAAAATGGATGTAGATTGGATAAAATGGATGTAGAGTTAATAAAAATGGATGTAGAGAGGATAAAATGGATGTAGAGTGGATAAAATGGATGTACAGTTAATAAAAATGGATGTAGAGTGGATATAATGGATGTAGAGAGGATATAATGGATGTGGAGTGGATAACAATGGATGTAGAGTGGATAAAAATGGATGTAGAGTTGATAAAATGGATGTAAAGTGGATAAAATGGATGTAGAGTTAATAAAATTGGATGTAGAGTGGATAAAATGGATGTAGAGTTAATAAAAATGGATGTAGAGTGGATATAATGGATGTAGAGAGGATAAAATGGATGTGGAGTGGATAACAATGGATGTAGAGTGGATAAAATGGATGTAGAATGAATAAAATGGATGTAAAGTGAATAAAAATGGATGTAGAGTGGATAAAATGGATGTAGAGAGGATAAAATGCATGTAGAGTGGATAAAATGGATGTAGAGTGGATAAAATGGTTGTAGAGTGGATAAAATGGATGTAGAGTGCATAAAATGGATGTAGAGTTAATAAAAATGGATGTAGAGTGGATAAAATGGATGTAGAGTTCATAAAAATGGATGTAGAGTGGATAAAAATGGATGTAGATTGGATAAAATGGATGTAGAGTGGATAAAAATGGATGTAGAGAGGATAAAATGGATGTGGAGTAGATAACAATGGATGTAGAGTGGATAAAATGGATGTAGAGTGGATAAAATGGATGTAGAGTGGATAAAATGGTTGTAGAGTGGATAAAATGGATGTAGAGTTGATAAAAATGGATGTAGAGTGGATAAAATGGATGTAGAGTGGATAAAATGGATGTAGAGTGGATAAAAATGGATGTAGAGTGGATAAAATGGATGTAGAGTTGATAAAAATGGATGTAGAGAGGATAAAATGGATGTAGAGTGGATAAAATGGATGTACAGTTAATAAAAATGGATGTAGAGTGGATATAATGGATGTAGAGAGGATAAAATGGATGTGGAGTGGATAACAATGGATGTAGAGTGGATAAAATGGATGTAGAGTGGATAAAATGGATGTAGAGTTGATAAAAATGGATGTAGAGTGGAAATAATGGATGTAGAGTGGATAAAATGGATGTAGAGTTCATAAAAATGGATGTAGAGTGGATAAAAATGGATGTAGATTGGATAAAATGGATGTAGAGTGGATAAAAATGGATGTAGAGTGGATAAAATGGATGTAGAGTTAACAAAAATGGATGTAGAGTGGATAAAATGGATGTAGAGTTGATAAAAATGGATGTAGAGTGGATAAAAATGGATGTAGATTGGATAAAATGGATGTAGAGTGGATAAAAATGGATGTAGAGTATATAAATTGGATGTAGAGTATATAAATTGGATGTAGAGTATATAAAATGGATGTAGAGTGGATAAAAATGGATGTCGAGTTGATAAAATGGATGTAGAGTGGATAAAAATGGATGTAGATTGGATAAAATGGATGTAGAGTTAATAAAAATGGATGTAGAGAGGATAAAATGGATGTAGAGTGGATAAAATGGATGTACAGTTAATAAAAATGGATGTAGAGTGGATATAATGGATGTAGAGAGGATATAATGGATGTGGAGTTTGATAACAATGGATGTAGAGTGGATAAAAATGGATGTAGAGTTGATAAAATGGATGTAAAGTGGATAAAATGGATGTAGAGTTGATAAAAATGGATGTAGAGTGGAAATAATGGATGTAGAGTGGATAAAATGGATGTAGAGTTCATAAAAATGGATGTAGAGTGGATAAAAATGGATGTAGATTGGATAAAATGGATGTAGAGTGGATAAAAATGGATGTAGAGTGGATAAAATGGATGTAGAGTTAACAAAAATGGATGTAGAGTGGATAAAATGGATGTAGAGTTGATAAAAATGGATGTAGAGTGGATAAAAATGGATGTAGATTGGATAAAATGGATGTAGAGTGGATAAAAATGGATGTAGAGTATATAAATTGGATGTAGAGTATATAAATTGGATGTAGAGTATATAAAATGGATGTAGAGTGGATAAAGATGGATGTAGAGTGGATAAAATGGATGTAGAGTGGATAAAAATGGATGTAGATTGGATAAAATGGATGTAGAGTTAATAAAAATGGATGTAGAGAGGATAAAATGGATGTAGAGTGGATAAAATGGATGTACAGTTAATAAAAATGGATGTAGAGTGGATATAATGGATGTAGAGAGGATATAATGGATGTGGAGTGGATAACAATGGATGTAGAGTGGATAAAAATGGATGTAGAGTTGATAAAATGGATGTAAAGTGGATAAAATGGATGTAGAGTGGATAAAATGGTTGTAGTGTTACGGATGCATCCGTCGAGCCGAATATTTTCGACTCTCGAATTGCACTTGGCGACAAGAAGGCGCCTTTTCACTTTCTCTCTCTAGGAATAGGTAATAGCCCGTCCTTGTTTTACAACCGCGAGGTGCCTTTAACAGCCCTTTTCCATTCAGGTTAGCGCGGCCGCCTGGCGCCAGGCCCACGGTAGTTTCTCTCTCTCTCACTCTACCCGGAAAACTCGTACGCACTCTTGCATCATGGTCAACACATTCCCGCCGAAATCTAACGTTTTCCGCTGCACTCGCGCCACCTTTTTCCTAAAACTCTTCCCACAGGATCGCAGCATCCTGCCACCTCCACTAGAGTTTTCCCCAAAATCCTGATCCCCTCCACTCCAAGTGACCTATATAAGCCAAGGTTTTCAGGACCTGTGGGGCTCATCCTAGTTTGACTTTCGAGCAGTTAATAGCGATATTGGGTAAAATCCCTCTTGAGCAAATCTAAACCTAGAAGCGTACGCGTTTTCTTACGGCAGTATAACTCGTTTAGTCTTGATTTTCCCCCGCAATACTCAGGCGTTAGAGTCAACTAAAAGCTTAGGCTTTGTCAACGAAAACGTACAAAGGAGAGATCGTAAATCGTCACTGCCCACGGGTACACCTCGACTCTATAAGTACGGTTATATTTCACTTTACCAATTTCTTTTCCCTTTTAACACACGAAACACTGAACAGACATTGTAACTAATTCAATACTTTCAAATTGTAAACCTATTCTTTATTCAAGAATACACCAAAGAATATTTGTGACTAAATTTGAAGTTAACTTTATTTGAAGTTTAGAACAATACCTTTCCTTGCGAATATATATAAGAATAGAAGTGCTGAGTAACGTCCCACAAACAATTCACTCTAACCGCTCGGAGTGAATTAACAATACTAAAGTTACGGGTATATAGTTTATTACTTAACTGATTCAGGACCTAGGCCTGGTCGCCTAGGGTAGTCGCTGGTCAGTTTTGTAATCGCGTTTAAACTCACTTTCGATAATAATTTGGTAGGACCTAGGCCTGGTCGCCTAGGGTAGTAGCTCTCAGGTTATTATCATACCTTGTAAAGTCGATACTTAGCGGTAACAGTTTGATAGGACCTAGGCCTTGTCGCATAGGGTAGTCACTCTCAAACTCATTACCGTATTTTTCCACGCAGTGGCGTGCATTCATTTCATAATTATTGAACTATCGAAGAACGCGTCTAAGAAACTCGCCCGGTCCGTAACAAAACTGGTGACAGCGGTGGGATACTCAGTTTTATAATTCTATTAAAATATTCGTTCAGAAAGGAAACTGAAAATTAAAATATTTTAAAATGACTAACGTTAGCGCAAGTCAAATTAACAACGTAGATGATCTTAATGTGAGCATGGCTCGTAATTTGAGTCTCCTCACCACACAGAATTGTGTGAGAGACATCGCACATAATATACCTACATTCAACGGAGAAAAACCTCCGCTCTCAGAGTTTGCTGAGTTCGTACAAAACTCTATGCCTTTGATTCCCGACGGATCCGAGAAACAGTACCTTGCTATTGTATTATCAAAACTTACTGGTCCTGCTAGGGATAGCATACGAGACGTACCTTTTAATAATGTAGAAGAACTTTTAAAACATCTTAAAAAACGTTACGCTCCCGGTAGGAATTTGTCTTACTACCGTAATAAAATTGCGCGATTAAGTATCTTTGAAGATGAAAGTCTCACAAGATATATCGACCGCACTTGTAATCTTGTGCACTGTGCACGAACGGCCGCAAAAGAAAGGTACGGCGCGAACGCGGCACAAACCCTCGAACAAATCGAGGAAGACGCTTTGGAGAGCTTCATCGATGGCTTACCGGAAAAAATCGCATGGAGGGTTTTACCGATGAACCATACTTTCACTAAACTGGCAGATGCATACGACGCCGTGTTGAAAATTGAACGGCGCGTAAACGATCGAAGCTACGTTGATTATCGATCTGCACCTGCGAGAACTTCCCGATACAATCGTTGGGACGGTAGGACTTCGCCGGCACCTCGTGAAGATAGGACCGTCGGGTACCCGCAATCTCCAAGCCCGGTTAACTACCATCGATACAGAGGAAGAAGTAACTCCGGATCGGACCGTGAAAGTCGCGAGCGAACTACACGGACCCCCGTATACCCAGTGCAGACGAAGGAAATTGCACGAATGCCTTCGCCAAAAGCAATATTACCACGAAGGCAAGAAAATACTAGAGTTCGTAGTCCTAGTAGACTGTATTGTTGCTATTGTGGAAAGAAGGGTCACGATGCAAAATTCTGCAGGAATAGATCTCCTTCACCATACGTTTCCGCAGCAAAGTCCACCGGGGCTTTAAACTACAACGACGCTCATCGCAAAGACGAGGCGGTGAGCGCACGCATCCAACCTCGTCAAAGGACAGTCAGGTTCGCAAAACAGAGCCGAAAAGAAGACTCATCAAGGAAATTCCAAGCCCGAGGATCCGAGCGAGAGTACCGGAACTGAAGATCGGAGCAGGAGAATTTATAATTGATGGCGGAGCATCTGTGAATTTGGTAGGTCTTCACGTTTTGGGAGAAAAGGCGCCGACCCTCTCGGAAGATAAGATCGAGGTAACTGGAGTCGCAGCAGTGTCCATTTTCACACTGGGGACCACCATACTTCACATCAATGACACTCCAGCCCTTTTTTACGTTGTAAAGAACTTTCCAATACCAGCGGACGGACTAATTGGCAGCCCCTTTTTACTACAAGAGGAGGCAGAAATTTCCTATTTCCACAGAACCCTTGTTCTGCGCGATAAGCCTACCCGACCGATTGGATTCTCTAATTTTGAGGAATACGATAAAGTTCAAGCAACCGCAACGAAAACCAAACATTGCATTCCAGCACGCACAGTTCAACAAATTGCAGTGCGCGTTGCGAATAGCAATGTTAAGGAAGGTTATTTGCCACGAATAAAAACACCGAAGCATGTTTTCATCGGAGAAGCAGCAGTAAGTAACAACGATGGATTATGCCAGGTATTGGCATGTAATACCCACACCGAGGATGCAGAATTTGAAATTGAACCACAATTTCTCACAGCCTACGATGTCAGCGATTCATCGGACGAAGAGTACTATCTCCAAGGAAAACCACCAATTTCTAATACCCGAGAAAGAGTTACTCAAATCCAGAACGTGTTGAATACCTCGCACTTAAACAGTGAGGAAAAGAAGCATGTGAGGGGTATAATAGAGAACTTCTCGGATAGATTCTTTTTACCTGGGGACAAACTCGGAAAAGTCTCTAATTTTAAACATTCTATTCATACAACTGACGACATCCCAATTAATACCAGGCAATACCGATACCCTGTCATTCACCAAAAGGAAATACAACGTCAAGTCAGCGCGATGCTTTCCGAAGGGATAATTACACCTTCGACCTCGCCGTACAATTCCCCATTGTGGATCGTGCCGAAGAAGCCCGACGCCAAGGGTAATAAACGTTGGCGCATGGTGATTGACTTTAGGGCGCTCAACGAAAAAACGGTTGGCGACAGGTATCCACTTCCTCAGATAACCGAAATATTGGACCACTTAGGCGGCGCCAAATACTTCTCGGTTTTCGACCTAGCGAACGGGTTTCATCAGATCGAAATGGATCCCAAGGATCGTCAGAAAACAGCGTTCACTACACCAAATGGTCATTACGAATACTCAAGAATGCCATTTGGTCTGAAAAATGCACCACCCACTTTTCAACGACTCATGGATCAAGTTTTAACTGGACTTCAGGGAACCGAATTATTTGTATACCTGGATGATATAGTAATTTTCTCTTCATCGCTTCAAGAACATGGTACAAAGGTTAAAAAATTATTAAATCGTCTTAGAGAACACGGACTCACCCTGCAAACCAACAAATGCGAATTCTTACGCAAGGAAGTTGGATATTTGGGACATATAATTTCGGAGGACGGCGTAAAACCCGATCCAAAGAAATTAATCGCAGTTAAAAATTTTCCAGTACCAAAAAATCGGAAAAATATCCAGCAGTTCCTAGGACTTGCCGGATATTACAGACGTTTCATTCAAGACTTCTCTAGAAAAGCAAAACCACTGGCAAATTTACTCAAGAAAGGTTTGAAGTTCAACTGGACGGAGGAACAACAACGGAGTTTCGAACAATTACGTGACGAACTCTGTCAGGCACCAATATTACAATTTCCAGACTTCAGCAGACCGTTCGTTGTAACAACCGATGCATCAGATTACGCAATTGGAGCAGTACTTAGTCAAGGAGAAATTGGCAAAGATCTCCCAATCGCATACGCATCTCGAGTTTTAAACGCAGCAGAACGTAATTACTCTGCCACCGAAAAAGAGTGTCTTGCTATGGTTTATGCGACGAATTATTTTCGACCCTATATTTATGGTCAGAAATTTACCCTTGTAACCGACCACCGACCTTTGGTATGGTTACATTCAGTCAAGGATCCTACTTCACGCTTAGTGAAATGGAAGCTTAAATTGTTGGAATACGAATATGTCGTCGTACATAAAGCTGGTAAAATAAACAAGAACGCGGATGCTTTGTCAAGAAATCCCTCATCCCCATGTCTTGTAGTGACACCACGGTACGAAGACGATCCAACTATAAAAATTTATAATCAACCAATAAATAATGACACAAGCACCATTGCAAGAAGAGTACGCGAAACGAGAAGAAACCAGCGACAACAACCGTATTATAAAGAAGCGGATTCAAGTTCCGACGATTCTAAGCCACCACAACGACGGCCTAAACTTCTAAGAACTCCAATACCACCAAGACGAGTACTACCCAGCTTAGAAATTGAAAAATCATTGGGTGATGAAATTACGTCCACTAATCCAACACCTATCGGACATTCCACTCAACTCGAAAACAGAATGTCGCTTGGAAACAATTCTTTTAACGCAAGCCCATTTGCACCGAGAAATTTAATAAGTTTGGACCACTCTATAAATAATTCAAATTTGGAATCAACCGTGTTGGAAAAAATTGTTCCAACTTCCATCGAACTACCGCCAATGCCTTCGGATAGTTCCTCAGACAATGAAGAGGAAAGAAGAGGAACGTTAAATTTCTCGAATAAACAAATCAGTAACGATAGCATACTTTCGCAACCTATACCGCGTTTGGAAATTCCGTGCTTACAACCAACCACTGTAAAAAGTAACCACGCAAACACAGGAGGATTTACAACCCTTTCTCCGACCGCCCCGATATCGCATACGCCGATCGGACCTAGTCAAGGTGGAGTTACATTGACGGACATAGTTTTCGATATACCTGAGTCCGACCCATCGATTTATGACCCACCGAGTAACGAAGAAAGTATTCCTCTCATAAACACGCCGGTAATTAAAACTATCCGCGTCTCACCTAGCACTTTAACTACAGAAAAGGGACATCTTGCACATTTCTTACCTGCTGATTGCACCATGCATCAACAAATTAGTAAACTTTTAGCAGACACTGGAATAATAAGTAGACAAAATCTTCTTAAAGGCAAACCCTCAAAAGGAAAAGTTTTAATTTCATCGAAGGGGCAACACAAGATTTTTAGCATTATCAATACCGACCATTATTATAAGAAAATGAGTGAACAGGAATTATTCGCTGGACTAAAGGGCCTGAAATCTGCTCTAATTCAATCAAGAATCACGACCATTAGAATGTCAATTTTAGGAGATGGTCATGATGACATTCCGCCCGATCATTTTTACGAGTTACTACAAACGGTTTGCAAGAATACGAACATTCAAGTAACATTATGCGATTCCATAATAAAAACTCCATCAAACGAAATCAAGCGAGAACTCATCGAGGAGTCCCACAGTAGCCTAATTGGAGGTCATAAAGGTATAACAAAGACCTATAATCGTTTGAGAAACCGCTACTATTGGCCCGAAATGAGGAATGATATTCAGGATTTCATTAGGAAATGCCCAAGCTGTCAGGAACAAAAGCTTGTGCGCGCTAAAACTCGTCAACCGATGATAATCACCGATACACCCGCAGAACCTTTTGATAAAATATCTCTAGATACAGTGGGACCTTTACCTGTGACTCCAAGCGGCAATCGTTATATCCTTACGATGCAAGACAATTTAACGAAGTATTGTCTTGCCGTTGCAATTCCGAATATTAGAGCCACCACAATAGCAGATGCATTCGCAAGACATTTTATTGCCATTTATGGGACCCCGCGAGCCATCCTGACGGACAGAGGAACCAGTTTCATTGGGAAACTAATGACGCAGCTTTCGGAAATCTTCAAGATAAAACAAATTACTACCTCTGGATATAGACCACAGACCAACGGATCATTGGAAAGAAGTCATATAGTGTTGACGGAATATTTAAAACACTATATGGATAAATACGAAGATTGGGACCTTCTCATTCCTTTTGCTATGTTCTCATATAACACATCCGTTCACGAAGCCACGAACTTCACTCCGCACGAACTAGTGTTTGGAAAATTGGCACGGATACCCACTTCTTTTCCCGAAGGAAGAACCTTGGAAACCTACGGAACTTACCTCGCAGAATTAATATCAAATCTAACCAGTATCCAGAATTTAGCTTCTGATAATTTAAAAAATGCAAAATCGCGTTCTAAGCAATATTACGATAGAAAGGCGCGACCAGTAAGTTTTAAGGTCGGCGATAACGTCTACGTGCAATTAGAACCGCGACTCAGCAAATTCGATCCACACTACGTAGGACCATATAAAATAATAGACACCACAGATCTACACAATGTAGTTTTACAAACCCCAGACAACAAAATACTTATGAAACACCAGGACAAACTGAAACACGCATACTTACAAGAAAATCCTGACAACGTTACAGACGGGGACGACGGACTGGAATATGAGACCGACGACAGTACTACTTCTTCTATTGGTGATTAACGAATACATCCCTAATAATGCTGAAGATAGTTTTAGCATTATCCCATTAAAACATAATCCGGGAATGTATTACGAAAAAATGGATCAAATACGGCTTTTCCACACGCAACGGAAACTCGCAACTTCATTAGAAATTAAGAGTTTTCTCAGAGACAAACCGATTATTAAAACACGCACTGGAATACATAGAAGATATTTGCCGAAACCAGAGCTTAGTGCTATGAATAACAACAGAACGAGGACCATCCTGAAACTTACAACCACCTCCGAACCTTCTACCACTGGCCAGGAATGCAACAGGAAATCGAGCATTTCTTTAAAGACTGTACAATCTGCAACGTGGACTCCTCAACAAGGGACAAGTGGTTGAGTTCGTAATCTGAGCATGAACAATACAAACGCCAGAGCAATTACCTCAACTACACCACTTGTTCTCCACACCTTCCGACCACCTGCAATACCTGACGACTCCAGCGGGGTGCCGAACCGACACGACCACTGAACCACTGAACCACTGTACCATCCATACTACCAAGGGTATCTTTTTGAATAAATAAGACACCTTCTTATCGCCTAGTAGGCGAAAGCATCATAGAAATATGATGTTTCATTTAAGGGGGGAGATGTTACGGATGCATCCGTCGAGCCGAATATTTTCGACTCTCGAATTGCACTTGGCGACAAGAAGGCGCCTTTTCACTTTCTCTCTCTAGGAATAGGTAATAGCCCGTCCTTGTTTTACAACCGCGAGGTGCCTTTAACAGCCCTTTTCCATTCAGGTTAGCGCGGCCGCCTGGCGCCAGGCCCACGGTAGTTTCTCTCTCTCTCACTCTACCCGGAAAACTCGTACGCACTCTTGCATCATGGTCAACACATTCCCGCCGAAATCTAACGTTTTCCGCTGCACTCGCGCCACCTTTTTCCTAAAACTCTTCCCACAGGATCGCAGCATCCTGCCACCTCCACTAGAGTTTTCCCCAAAATCCTGATCCCCTCCACTCCAAGTGACCTATATAAGCCAAGGTTTTCAGGACCTGTGGGGCTCATCCTAGTTTGACTTTCGAGCAGTTAATAGCGATATTGGGTAAAATCCCTCTTGAGCAAATCTAAACCTAGAAGCGTACGCGTTTTCTTACGGCAGTATAACTCGTTTAGTCTTGATTTTCCCCCGCAATACTCAGGCGTTAGAGTCAACTAAAAGCTTAGGCTTTGTCAACGAAAACGTACAAAGGAGAGATCGTAAATCGTCACTGCCCACGGGTACACCTCGACTCTATAAGTACGGTTATATTTCACTTTACCAATTTCTTTTCCCTTTTAACACACGAAACACTGAACAGACATTGTAACTAATTCAATACTTTCAAATTGTAAACCTATTCTTTATTCAAGAATACACCAAAGAATATTTGTGACTAAATTTGAAGTTAACTTTATTTGAAGTTTAGAACAATACCTTTCCTTGCGAATATATATAAGAATAGAAGTGCTGAGTAACGTCCCACAAACAATTCACTCTAACCGCTCGGAGTGAATTAACAATACTAAAGTTACGGGTATATAGTTTATTACTTAACTGATTCAGGACCTAGGCCTGGTCGCCTAGGGTAGTCGCTGGTCAGTTTTGTAATCGCGTTTAAACTCACTTTCGATAATAATTTGGTAGGACCTAGGCCTGGTCGCCTAGGGTAGTCACTTCCAAATTATTATCCCTCTTTGCCTCTCTTTAGAGTCATTTCGATAGTATCCTGATAGGACCTAGGCCTGGTCGCCTAGGGTAGTAGCTCTCAGGTTATTATCACACCTTGTAAAGTCGATACTTAGCGGTAACAGTTTGATAGGACCTAGGCCTTGTCGCATAGGGTAGTCACTCTCAAACTCATTACCGTATTTTTCCACGCAGTGGCGTGCATTCATTTCATAATTATTGAACTATCGAAGAACGCGTCTAAGAAACTCGCCCGGTCCGTAACAGTAGAGTGGATAAAATGGATGTAGAGTTGATAAAAATGGATGTAGAGTGGATAAAATGGATGTAGAGTGGATAAAATGGATGTAGAGTGGATAAAATGGATGTAGAGTTAATAAAAATGGATGTAGAGAGGATAAAATGGATGTAGAGTGGATAAAATGGATGTACAGTTAATAAAAATGGATGTAGAGTGGATATAATGGATGTAGAGAGGATATAATGGATGTGGAGTGGATAACAATGGATGTAGAGTGGATATAATGGATGTGGAGTGGATAACAATGGATGTAGAGTGGATAAAAATGGATGTAGAGTTGATAAAATGGATGTAAAGTGGATAAAATGGATGTAGAGTGGATAAAAATGGATGTAGATTGGATAAAATGGATGTAGAGTGGATAAAATGGATGTAGAGTTGATAAAATGGATGTAAAGTGGATAAAATGGATGTAGAGTGGAAATAATGGATGTAGAGTGGATAAAATGGATGTAGAGTTCATAAAAATGGATGTAGAGTGGATAAAAATGGATGTAGATTGGATAAAATGGATGTAGAGTGGATAAAAATGGATGTAGAGTGGATAAAATGGATGTAGAGTTAACAAAAATGGATGTAGAGTGGATAAAATGGATGTAGAGTTGATAAAAATGGATGTAGAGTGGATAAAAATGGATGTAGATTGGATAAAATGGATGTAGAGTGGATAAAAATGGATGTAGAGTATATAAATTGGATGTAGAGTATATAAATTGGATGTAGAGTATATAAAATGGATGTAGAGTGGATAAAAATGGATGTCGAGTGGATAAAATGGATGTAGAGTGGATAAAAATGGATGTAGATTGGATAAAATGGATGTAGAGTTAATAAAAATGGATGTAGAGAGGATAAAATGGATGTAGAGTGGATAAAATGGATGTACAGTTAATAAAAATGGATGTAGAGTGGATATAATGGATGTAGAGAGGATATAATGGATGTAGAGTGGATAAAATGGATGTAGAGTGGATAAAATGGATGTAGAGTTAATAAAAATGGATGTAGAGAGGATAAAATGGATGTAGAGTGGATAAAATGGATGTACAGTTAATAAAAATGGATGTAGAGTGGATATAATGGATGTAGAGAGGATATAATGGATGTGGAGTGGATAACAATGGATGTAGAGTGGATAAAAATGGATGTAGAGTTGATAAAATGGATGTAAAGTGGATAAAATGGATGTAGAGTGGATAAAAATGGATGTAGATTGGATAAAATGGATATAGAGTGGATAAAATGGATGTAGAGTTGATAAAATGGATGTAAAGTGGATAAAATGGATGTAGAGTGGAAATAATGGATGTAGAGTGGATAAAATGGATGTAGAGTTCATAAAAATGGATGTAGAGTGGATAAAATGGATGTAGAGTGGATAAAAATGGATGTAGAGTGGATAAAATGGTTGTAGAGTGGATAAAATGGATGTAGAGTTGATAAAAATGGATGTAGAGTGGATAAAATGGATGTAGAGTGGATAAAATGGATGTAGAGTGGATAAAAATGGATGTAGAGTGGATAAAATGGATGTAGAGTGGATAAAAATGGATGTAGAGAGGATAAAATGGATGTAGAGTGGATAAAATGGATGTACAATTAATAAAAATGGATGTAGAGTGGATATAATGGATGTAGAGAGGATAAAATGGATGTGGAGTGGATAACAATGGATGTAGAGTGGATAAAATGGATGTAGAGTGGATAAAATAGATGTAGAGTTGATAAAAATGGATGTAGAGTGGAAATAATGGATGTAGAGTGGATAAAATGGATGTAGAGTTCATAAAAATGGATGTAGAGTGGATAAAAATGGATGTAGATTGGATAAAATGGATGTAGAGTGGATAAAAATGGATGTAGAGTTAATAAAAATGGATGTAGAGTGGATAAAATGGATGTAGAGTTGATAAAAATGGATGTAGAGTGGATAAAAATGGATGTAGATTGGATAAAATGGATGTAGAGTGGATAAAAATGGATGTAGAGTATATAAATTGGATGTAGAGTATATAAATTGGATGTAGAGTATATAAAATGGATGTAGAGTGGATAAAAATGGATGTCGAGTGGATAAAATGGATGTAGAGTGGATAAAAATGGATGTAGATTGGATAAAATGGATGTAGAGTTAATAAAAATGGATGTAGAGAGGATAAAATGGATGTAGAGTGGATAAAATGGATGTACAGTTAATAAAAATGGATGTAGAGTGGATATAATGGATGTAGAGAGGATATAATGGATGTGGAGTGGATAACAATGGATGTAGAGTGGATAAAAATGGATGTAGAGTTGATAAAATGGATGTAAAGTGGATAAAATGGATGTAGAGTGGATAAAATGGTTGTAGAGTGGATAAAATGGATGTAGAGTTGATAAAAATGGATGTAGAGTGGATAAAATGGATGTAGAGTGGATAAAATGGATGTAGAGTGGATAAAATGGATGTAGAGTTAATAAAAATGGATGTAGAGAGGATAAAATGGATGTAGAGTGGATAAAATGGATGTACAGTTAATAAAAATGGATGTAGAGTGGATATAATGGATGTAGAGAGGATATAATGGATGTGGAGTGGATAACAATGGATGTAGAGTGGATAAAAATGGATGTAGAGTTGATAAAATGGATGTAAAGTGAATAAAATGGATGTAGAGTGGATAAAAATGGATGTAGATTGGATAAAATGGATGTAGAGTGGATAAAATGGATGTAGAGTTGATAAAATGGATGTAAAGTGGATAAAATGGATGTAGAGTGGAAATAATGGATGTAGAGTGGATAAAATGGATGTAGAGTTCATAAAAATGGATGTAGAGTGGATAAAAATGGATGTAGATTGGATAAAATGGATGTAGAGTGGATAAAAATGGATGTAGAGTGGATAAAATGGATGTAGAGTTAACAAAAATGGATGTAGAGTGGATAAAATGGATGTAGAGTTGATAAAAATGGATGTAGAGTGGATAAAAATGGATGTAGATTGGATAAAATGGATGTAGAGTGGATAAAAATGGATGTAGAGTATATAAATTGGATGTAGAGTATATAAATTGGATGTAGAGAGGATAAAATGGATGTAGAGTGGATAAAATGGATGTACAGTTAATAAAAATGGATGTAGAGTGGATATAATGGATGTAGAGAGGATATAATGGATGTGGAGTGGATAACAATGGATGTAGAGTGGATAAAAATGGATGTCGAGTGGATAAAATGGATGTAGAGTGGATAAAAATGGATGTAGATTGGATAAAATGGATGTAGAGTTAATAAAAATGGATGTAGAGTGGATAAAATGGATGTAGAGTTGATAAAAATGGATGTAGAGAGGATATAATGGATGTGGAGTGGATAACAATGGATGTAGAGTGGATAAAAATGGATGTAGAGTTGATAAAATGGATGTAAAGTGGATAAAATGGATGTAGAGTGGATAAAATGGTTGTAGAGTGGATAAAATGGATGTAGAGTTGATAAAAATGGATGTAGAGTGGATAAAATGGATGTAGAGTGGATAAAATGGATGTAGAGTGGATAAAAAAGGATGTAGAGTGGATAAAATGGATGTAGAATGAATAAAATGGATGTAAAGTGAATAAAAATGGATGTAGAGTGGATAAAATGGATGTAGAGAGGATAAAATGCATGTAGAGTGGATAAAATGGATGTAGAGTGGATAAAATGGTTGTAGAGTGGATAAAATGGATGTAGAGTGGATAAAATGGATGTAGAGTGGATAAAATGGATGTAAAGTGGATAAAAATGGATGTCGAGTGGATAAAATGGATGTAGAGTGGATAAAAATAGATGTAGAGAGGATAAAATGGATGTAGAGTGGATAAAAATGGATGTAGAGTGGATAAAAATGGATGTAGAGTGGATAAAATGGATGTAGAGTGGATAAAAATGGATGTAGAGAGGATAAAATGGATGTAGAGTGGATAAAATGGATGTACAGTTAATAAAAATGGATGTAGAGTGGATATAATGGATGTAGAGAGGATAAAATGGATGTGGAGTGGATAACCATGGATGTAGAGTGGATAAAATGGATGTAGAGTGGATAAAATGGATGTAGAGTTGATAAAAATGGATGTAGAGTGGAAATAATGGATGTAGAGTGGATAAAATGGTTGTAGAGTGGATAAAATGGATGTAGAGTTGATAAAAATGGATGTAGAGTGGATAAAATGGTTGTAGAGTGGATAAAATGGATGTAGAGTTAATAAAAATGGATGTAGAGTGGATATAATGGATGTAGAGAGGATAAAATGGATGTGGAGTGGATAACAATGGATGTAGAGTGGATAAAATGGATGTAGAGTGGATAAAATGGATGTAGAGTTGATAAAATGGATGTAAAGTGGATAAAATGGATGTAGAGTTAATAAAATTGGATGTAGAGTGGATAAAATGGATGTAGAGTTGATAAAAATGGATGTAGAGTGGATAAAAATGGATGTAGATTGGATAAAATGGATGTAGAGTGGATAAAAATGGATGTAGAGTATATAAATTGGATGTAGAGTATATAAAATGGATGTAGAGTGGATAAAAATGGATGTCGAGTGGATAAAATGGATGTAGAGTGGATAAAAATGGATGTAGATTGGATAAAATGGATGTAGAGTTAATAAAAATGGATGTAGAGTGGATAAAATGGATGTAGAGTTGATAAAAATGGATGTAGAGTGGATAAAAATGGATGTAGATTGGATAAAATGGATGTAGAGTGGATAAAATGAATGTACAGTTAATAAAAATGGATGTAGAGTGGATAAAAATGGATGTAGAGTGGATAAAATGGATGTAGAGTTGATAAAATGGATGTAAAGTGGATAAAATGGATGTAGAGTTAATAAAATTGGATGTAGAGTGGATAAAATGGATGTAGAGTTGATAAAAATGGATGTAGAGTGGATAAAAATGGATGTAGATTGGATAAAATGGATGTAGAGTTGATAAAATGGATGTAAAGTGGATAAAATGGATGTAGAGTTAATAAAATTGGATGTAGAGTGGATAAAAATGGATGTAGAGTGGATAAAAATGGATGTCGAGTGGATAAAATGGATGTAGAGTGGATAAAATGGATGTAGAGTTGATAAAAATGGATGTAGAGTGGATAAAAATGGATGTCGAGTGGATAAAATGGATGTACAGTGGATAAAAATGGATGTAGAGTGGATAAAATGGATGTAGAGTGCATAAAAATGGATGTAGAGTGAATAAAATGGATGTAGAGTGGATAAAATGAATGTACAGTTAATAAAAATGGATGTAGAGTGGATAAAAATGGATGTAGAGTGGATAAAATGGATGTAGAGTTGATAAAATGGATGTAGAGTTAATAAAATTGGATGTAGAGTGGATAAAATGGATGTAGAGTTGATAAAAATGGATGTAGAGTGGATAAAATGGATGTAGAGTGGATAAAATGGATGTAGAGTGGATAAAATGGTTGTAGAGTGGATAAAATGGATGTAGAGTTGATAAAAATGGATGTAGAGTGGATAAAATGGATGTAGAGTTAATAAAAATGGATGTAGAGTGGATAAAATGGATGTAGAGTTGATAAAAATGGATGTAGAGTGGATAAAAATGGATGTAGAGTGGATAAAAATGGATGTAGAGTGGATAAAATGGATGTAGAGTTGATAAAATGGATGTAAAGTGGATAAAATGGATGTAGAGTTAATAAAATTGGATGTAGAGTGGATAAAATGGATGTAGAGTTGATAAAAATGGATGTAGAGTGGATAAAATGGATGTAGAGTGGATAAAAATGGATGTAGAGTGGATAAAATGGATGTAGAGTTGATAAAATGGATGTAAAGTGGATAAAATGGATGTAGAGTTAATAAAATTGGATGTAGAGTGGATAAAATGGATGTAGAGTTGATAAAAATGGATGTAGAGTGGATAAAAATGGATGTAGATTGGATAAAATGGATGTAGAGTTGATAAAATGGATGTAAAGTGGATAAAATGGATGTAGAGTTAATAAAATTGGATGTAGAGTGGATAAAAATGGATGTAGAGTGGATAAAAATGGATGTCGAGTGGATAAAATGGATGTAGAGTGGATAAAATGGATGTAGAGTTGATAAAAATGGATGTAGAGTGGATAAAATGGATGTAGAGTGGATAAAATGGATGTAGAGTGGATAAAAATGGATGTAGAGTGGATAAAATGGATGTAGAGTTGATAAAATGGATGTAAAGTGGATAAAATGGATGTAGAGATAATAAAATTGGATGTAGAGTGGATAAAATGGATGTAGAGTTGATAAAAATGGATGTAGAGTGGATAAAAATGGATGTAGATTGGATAAAATGGATGTAGAGTTGATAAAATGGATGTAAAGTGGATAAAATGGATGTAGAGTTAATAAAATTGGATGTAGAGTGGATAAAAATGGATGTCGAGTGGATAAAATGGATGTACAGTGGATAAAAATGGATGTAGAGTGGATAAAATGGATGTAGAGTGCATAAAAATGGATGTAGAGTGGATAAAATGGATGTAGAGTGGATAAAATGGATGTAGAGTGGATAAAATGGTTGTAGAGTGGATAAAATGGATGTAGAGTTGATAAAAATGGATGTAGAGTGGATAAAATGGATGTAGAGTTAATAAAAATGGATGTAGAGTGGATAAAATGGATGTAGAGTTGATAAAAATGGATGTAGAGTGGATAAAAATGGATGTAGATTGGATAAAATGGATGTAGAGTGGATAAAATGAATGTACAGTTAATAAAAATGGATGTAGAGTGGATAAAAATGGATGTAGAGTGGATAAAATGGATGTAGAGTTGATAAAATGGATGTAAAGTGGTTAAAATGGATGTAAAGTGGATAAAAATGGATGTAGATTGGATAAAATGGATGAAGAGTTGATAAAATGGATGTAAAGTGGATAAAATGGATGTAGAGTGGATAAAATGGATGTAGAGTGGATAAAAATGGATGTCGAGTGGATAAAATGGATGTAGAGTGGATAAAATGGATGTAGAGTGGATAAAAATGGATGTAGAGTGGATAAAATGGATGTAGATTGGATAAAATAGATGTAGAGTTGATAAAATGGATGTAAAGTGGATAAAATGGATGTAGAGTTAATAAAATTGGATGTAGAGTGGATAAAATGGATGTAGAGTTGATAAAAATGGATGTAGAGTGGATAAAAATGGATGTAGATTGGATAAAATAGATGTAGAGTTGATAAAATGGATGTAAAGTGAATAAAATGGATGTAGAGTTAATAAAATTGGATGTAGAGTGGATAAAATGGATGTAGAGTTAATAAAAATGGATGTAGAGTGGATATAATGGATGTAGAGAGGATAAAATGGATGTGGAGTGGATAACAATGGATGTAGAGTGGATAAAATGGATGTAGAATGAATAAAATGGATGTAAAGTGAATAAAAATGGATGTAGAGTGGATAAAATGGATGTAGAGAGGATAAAATGCATGTAGAGTGGATAAAATGGATGTAGAGTGGATAAAATGGTTGTAGAGTGGATAAAATGGATGTAGAGTGGATAAAATGGATGTAGAATGGATAAAATGGATGTAAAGTGGATAAAAATGGATGTAGAGAGGATAAAATGGATGTAGAGTGGATAAAATGGATGTACAGTTAATAAAAATGGATGTAGAGTGGATATAATGGATGTAGAGTTGATAAAATGGATGTAAAGTGGATAAAATGGATGTAGAGTTAATAAAAATGGATGTAGTGTGGAAATAATGGATGTAGAGAGGATAAAATGGATGTAGAGTGGATAAAATGGATGTTGAGTGGATAAAAATGGATGTAGATTGGATAAAATGGATGTAGAGTTAATAAAAATGGATGTAGAGTGGATAAAATGGATGTAGAGAGGATAAAATGGATGTAGAGTGGATAAAATGGATGTAGAGTGGATAAAAATGGATGTAGATTGGATAAAATGGATGTAGAGTGGATAAAATGGATGTAGAGTTGATAAAATGGATGTAAAGTGGATAAAATGGATGTAGAGTTAATAAAATTGGATGTAGAGTGGATAAAATGGATGTAGAGTTCATAAAAATGGATGTA
This sequence comes from Pemphredon lugubris, assembly GCA_933228935.1. Taxonomy (NCBI): domain Eukaryota; kingdom Metazoa; phylum Arthropoda; class Insecta; order Hymenoptera; family Crabronidae; genus Pemphredon; species Pemphredon lugubris. Next base: position 51,296,443 of record OW121816.1, read on the forward strand.
GAGTGGATAAAAATGGATGTAGATTGGATAAAATGGATGTAGAGTGGATAAAAATGGATGTAGAGAGGATAAAATGGATGTGGAGTAGATAACAATGGATGTAGAGTGGATAAAATGGATGTAGAGTGGATAAAATGGATGTAGAGTGGATAAAATGGTTGTAGAGTGGATAAAATGGATGTAGAGTTGATAAAAATGGATGTAGAGTGGATAAAATGGATGTAGAGTGGATAAAATGGATGTAGAGTGGATAAAAATGGATGTAGAGTGGATAAAATGGATGTAGAGTGGATAAAAATGGATGTAGAGAGGATAAAATGGATGTAGAGTGGATAAAATGGATGTACAGTTAATAAAAATGGATGTAGAGTGGATAAAAATGGATGTAGATTGGATAAAATGGATGTAGAGTGGATAAAAATGGATGTAGAGTGGATAAAATGGATGTAGAGTTAACAAAAATGGATGTAGAGTGGATAAAATGGATGTAGAGTTGATAAAAATGGATGTAGAGTGGATAAAAATGGATGTAGATTGGATAAAATGGATGTAGAGTGGATAAAAATGGATGTAGAGTATATAAATTGGATGTAGAGTATATAAATTGGATGTAGAGTATATAAAATGGATGTAGAGTGGATAAAAATGGATGTCGAGTGGATAAAATGGATGTAGAGTGGATAAAAATGGATGTAGATTGGATAAAATGGATGTAGAGTTAATAAAAATGGATGTAGAGAGGATAAAATGGATGTAGAGTGGATAAAATGGTTGTAGAGTGGATAAAATGGATGTAGAGTTGATAAAAATAGATGTAGAGTGGAAATAATGGATGTAGAGTGGATAAAATGGATGTAGAGTTCATAAAAATGGATGTAGAGTGGATAAAAATGGATGTAGATTGGATAAAATGGATGTAGAGTGGATAAAAATGGATGTAGAGAGGATAAAATGGATGTGGAGTAGATAACAATGGATGTAGAGTGGATAAAATGGATGTAGAGTGGATAAAATGGATGTAGAGTGGATAAAATGGTTGTAGAGTGGATAAAATGGATGTAGAGTTGATAAAAATGGATGTAGAGTGGATAAAATGGATGTAGAGTGGATAAAATGGATGTAGAGTGGATAAAAATGGATTTAGAGTGGATATAATGGATGTAGAATAGATAAAAATGGATGTAGTGTGGATAAAAAGGATGTAGAGTGGATAAAATGGATGCAGAGTGGATAAAAATAGATGTAGTGTGTATAAAATGGATGTAGAGTGGATAACAATGGATGTAGAGTGGATAAAAAGGATGTAGAGTGGATAAAAATGGATGTAGAGTGGATAAAATGAATGTAGAGTGAATAAAATGGATGTAGAGTGGATAAAATTGATGTAGAGTGTATAAAATGGATGTAGAGTGGATAACAATGGATGTAGAGTGGATAAAATGGATGTAGAGTGGATAAAATGGTTGTAGAGTGGATAAAATGGATGTAGAGTGGATAAAATGGATGTAGAATGGATAAAATGGATGTAAAGTGGATAAAAATGGATGTCGAGTGGATAAAATGGATGTAGAGTGGATAAAAATAGATGTAGAGAGGATAAAATGGATGTAGAGTGGATAAAATGGATGTAGAGTGGATAAAACGGATGTAGAGTGGATAAAAAGGATGTAGAGTGGATAAAATGGATGCAGAGTGGATAAAAATAGATGTAGTGTGGATAAAATGGATGTAGAGTGGATAACAATGGATGTAGAGTGTATAAAATGGATGTAGAGTGGATAACAATGGATGTAGAGTGGATAAAATGGATGTAGAGTGGATAAAATGGTTGTAGAGTGGATAAAATGGATGTAGAGTGGATAAAATGGATGTAGAATGGATAAAATGGATGTAAAGTGGATAAAAATGGATGTAGAGTGGATAAAATGGATGTAGAGTTCATAAAAATGGATGTAGAGTGGATAAAAATGGATGTAGATTGGATAAAATGGATGTAGAGTGGATAAAAATGGATGTAGAGTACATAAATTGGATGTAGAGTATATAAAATGGATGTAGAGTGGATAAAAATGGATGTCGAGTGGATAAAATGGATGAAGAGTGGATAAAATGGATGTAGAGTTGATAAAAATGGATGTAGAGTGGATAAAAATGGATGTAGATTGGATAAAATGGATGTAGAGTGGATAAAATGAATGTACAGTTAATAAAAATGGATGTAGAGTGGATAAAAATGGATGTAGAGTGGATAAAATGGATGTAGAGTTGATAAAATGGATGTAAAGTGGGTAAAATGGATGTAGAGTTAATAAAATTGGATGTAGAGTGGATAAAATGGATGTAGAGTTGATAAAAATGGATGTAGAGTGGATAAAAATGGATGTAGATTGGATAAAATGGATGAAGAGTTGATAAAATGGATGTAAAGTGGATAAAATGGATGTAGAGTTAATAAAATTGGATGTAGAGTGGATAAAAATGGATGTAGAGTGGATAAAAATGGATGTCGAGTGGATAAAATGGATGTAGAGTGGATAAAATGGATGTAGAGTGGATAAAAATGGATGTAGAGAGGATAAAATGGATGTAGAGTGGATAAAATGGATGTAGAGTGGATAAAATGGTTGTAGAGTGGATAAAATGGATGTAGAGTGGATAAAATGGATGTAGAATGGATAAAATGGATGTAAAGTGGATAAAATGGATGTAGAGTGGATAAAATGGATGTACAGTTAATAAAAATGGATGTAGAGTGGATATAATGGATGTAGAGTTGATAAAATGGATGTAAAGTGGATAAAATGGATGTAGAGTTAATAAAAATGGATGTAGTGTGGAAATAATGGATGTAGAGAGGATAAAATGGATGTAGAGTGGATAAAATGGATGTAGAGTGGATAAAAATGGATGTAGATTGGATAAAATGGATGTAGAGTTAATAAAAATGGATGTAGAGTGGATAAAATGGATGTAGAGAGGATAAAATGGATGAAGAGTGGATAAAATGGATGTAGAGTGGATAAAAATGGATGTCGAGTGGATAAAATGGATGTAGAGTGGATAAAATGGATGTAGAGTGGATAAAAATGGATGTAGAGTGGATAAAATGGATGTAGATTGGATAAAATAGATGTAGAGTTGATAAAATGGATGTAAAGTGGATAAAATGGATGTAGAGTTAATAAAATTGGATGTAGAGTGGATAAAATGGATGTAGAGTTGATAAAAATGGATGTAGAGTGGATAAAAATGGATGTAGATTGGATAAAATAGATGTAGAGTTGATAAAATGGATGTAAAGTGAATAAAATGGATGTAGAGTTAATAAAATTGGATGTAGAGTGGATAAAATGGATGTAGAGTTAATAAAAATGGATGTAGAGTGGATATAATGGATGTAGAGAGGATAAAATGGATGTGGAGTGGATAACAATGGATGTAGAGTGGATAAAATGGATGTAGAATGAATAAAATGGATGTAAAGTGAATAAAAATGGATGTAGAGTGGATAAAATGGATGTAGAGAGGATAAAATGCATGTAGAGTGGATAAAATGGATGTAGAGTGGATAAAATGGTTGTAGAGTGGATAAAATGGATGTAGAGTGGATAAAATGGATGTAGAATGGATAAAATGGATGTAAAGTGGATAAAAATGGATGTAGAGAGGATAAAATGGATGTAGAGTGGATAAAATGGATGTACAGTTAATAAAAATGGATGTAGAGTGGATATAATGGATGTAGAGTTGATAAAATGGATGTAAAGTGGATAAAATGGATGTAGAGTTAATAAAAATGGATGTAGTGTGGAAATAATGGATGTAGAGAGGATAAAATGGATGTAGAGTGGATAAAATGGATGTAGAGTGGATAAAAATGGATGTAGATTGGATAAAATGGATGTAGAGTTAATAAAAATGGATGTAGAGTGGATAAAATGGATGTAGAGAGGATAAAATGGATGTAGAGTGGATAAAATGGATGTAGAGTGGATAAAAATGGATGTAGATTGGATAAAATGGATGTAGAGTGGATAAAATGGATGTAGAGTTGATAAAATGGATGTAAAGTGGATAAAATGGATGTAGAGTTAATAAAATTGGATGTAGAGTGGATAAAATGGATGTAGAGTTCATAAAAATGGATGTAGAGTGGATAAAAATGGATGTAGATTGGATAAAATGGATGTAGAGTGGATAAAAATGGATGTAGAGAGGATAAAATGGATGTGGAGTAGATAACAATGGATGTAGAGTGGATAAAATGGATGTAGAGTGGATAAAATGGATGTAGAGTGGATAAAATGGTTGTAGAGTGGATAAAATGGATGTAGAGTGGATAAAAATGGATGTAGAGAGGATAAAATGGATGTAGAGTGGATAAAATGGATGTAGAGTGGATAAAAATGGATGTAGAGTGGATAAAATGGATGTAGAGTGGATAAAAATGGATGTAGAGAGGATAAAATGGATGTAGAGTGGATAAAATGGATGTACAGTTAATAAAAATGGATGTAGAGTGGATATAATGGATGTAGAGAGGATAAAATGGATGTGGAGTGGATAACAATGGATGTAGAGTGGATAAAATGGATGTAGAGTGGATAAAATGGATGTAGAGTTGATAAAAATGGATGTAGAGTGGAAATAATGGATGTAGAGTGGATAAAATGGATGTAGAGTTCATAAAAATGGATGTAGAGTGGATAAAAATGGATGTAGATTGGATAAAATGGATGTAGAGTGGATAAAAATGGATGTAGAGTGGATAAAATGGATGTAGAGTTAACAAAAATGGATGTAGAGTGGATAAAATGGATGTAGAGTTGATAAAAATGGATGTAGAGTGGATAAAAATGGATGTAGATTGGATAAAATGGATGTAGAGTGGATAAAAATGGATGTAGAGTATATAAATTGGATGTAGAGTATATAAATTGGATGTAGAGTATATAAAATGGATGTAGAGTGGATAAAAATGGATGTCGAGTGGATAAAATGGATGTAGAGTGGATAAAAATGGATGTAGATTGGATAAAATGGATGTAGAGTTAATAAAAATGGATGTAGAGAGGATAAAATGGATGTAGAGTGGATAAAATGGATGTACAGTTAATAAAAATGGATGTAGAGTGGATATAATGGATGTAGAGAGGATATAATGGATGTGGAGTGGATAACAATGGATGTAGAGTGGATAAAAATGGATGTAGAGTTGATAAAATGGATGTAAAGTGGATAAAATGGATGTAGAGTGGATAAAATGGTTGTAGAGTGGATAAAATGGATGTAGAGTTGATAAAAATAGATGTAGAGTGGAAATAATGGATGTAGAGTGGATAAAATGGATGTAGAGTTCATAAAAATGGATGTAGAGTGGATAAAAATGGATGTAGATTGGATAAAATGGATGTAGAGTGGATAAAAATGGATGTAGAGAGGATAAAATGGATGTGGAGTAGATAACAATGGATGTAGAGTGGATAAAATGGATGTAGAGTGGATAAAATGGATGTAGAGTGGATAAAATGGTTGTAGAGTGGATAAAATGGATGTAGAGTTGATAAAAATGGATGTAGAGTGGATAAAATGGATGTAGAGTGGATAAAATGGATGTAGAGTGGATAAAATGGATGTAGAATGGATAAAATGGATGTAAAGTGGATAAAAATGGATGTAGAGTGGATAAAATGGATGTAGAGTTCATAAAAATGGATGTAGAGTGGATAAAATGAATGTAGAGTGAATAAAATGGATGTAGAGTGGATAAAATTGATGTAGAGTGTATAAAATGGATGTAGAGTGGATAACAATGGATGTAGAGTGGATAAAATGGATGTAGAGTGGATAAAATGGTTGTAGAGTGGATAAAATGGATGTAGAGTGGATAAAATGGATGTAGAATGGATAAAATGGATGTAAAGTGGATAAAAATGGATGTCGAGTGGATAAAATGGATGTAGAGTGGATAAAAATAGATGTAGAGAGGATAAAATGGATGTAGAGTGGATAAAATGGATGTAGAGTGGATAAAACGGATGTAGAGTGGATAAAAAGGATGTAGAGTGGATAAAATGGATGCAGAGTGGATAAAAATAGATGTAGTGTGGATAAAATGGATGTAGAGTGGATAACAATGGATGTAGAGTGTATAAAATGGATGTAGAGTGGATAACAATGGATGTAGAGTGGATAAAATGGATGTAGAGTGGATAAAATGGTTGTAGAGTGGATAAAATGGATGTAGAGTGGATAAAATGGATGTAGAATGGATAAAATGGATGTAAAGTGGATAAAAATGGATGTAGAGTGGATAACAATGGATGTAAAGTGGATAAAAATGGATGTAGAGTGGATAAAATGCATGTAGAGTTCATAAAAATGGATGTAGAGTGGATAAAAATGGATGTAGATTGGATAAAATGGATGTAGAGTATATAAAATGGATGTAGAGTGGATAAAAATGGATGTCGAGTGGATAAAATGGATGTAGAGTGGATAAAATGGATGTAGAGTTGATAAAAATGGATGTAGAGTGGATAAAAATGGATGTAGATTGGATAAAATGGATGTAGAGTGGATAAAATGAATGTACAGTTAATAAAAATGGATGTAGAGTGGATAAAAATGGATGTAGAGTGGATAAAATGGATGTAGAGTTGATAAAATGGATGTAAAGTGGGTAAAATGGATGTAGAGTTAATAAAATTGGATGTAGAGTGGATAAAATGGATGTAGAGTTGATAAAAATGGATGTAGAGTGGATAAAAATGGATGTAGATTGGATAAAATGGATGAAGAGTTGATAAAATGGATGTAAAGTGGATAAAATGGATGTAGAGTTAATAAAATTGGATGTAGAGTGGATAAAAATGGATGTAGAGTGGATAAAAATGGATGTCGAGTGGATAAAATGGATGTAGAGTGGATAAAATGGATGTAGAGTGGATAAAAATGGATGTAGAGAGGATAAAATGGATGTAGAGTGGATAAAATGGATGTAGAGTGGATAAAATGGTTGTAGAGTGGATAAAATGGATGTAGAGTGGATAAAATGGATGTAGAATGGATAAAATGGATGTAAAGTGGATAAAATGGATGTAGAGTGGATAAAATGGATGTACAGTTAATAAAAATGGATGTAGAGTGGATATAATGGATGTAGAGTTGATAAAATGGATGTAAAGTGGATAAAATGGATGTAGAGTTAATAAAAATGGATGTAGTGTGGAAATAATGGATGTAGAGAGGATAAAATGGATGTAGAGTGGATAAAATGGATGTAGAGTGGATAAAAATAGATGTAGAGAGGATAAAATGGATGTAGAGTGGATAAAATGGATGTAGAGTGGATAAAACGGATGTAGAGTGGATAAAAAGGATGTAGAGTGGATAAAATGGATGCAGAGTGGATAAAAATAGATGTAGTGTGGATAAAATGGATGTAGAGTGGATAACAATGGATGTAGAGTGTATAAAATGGATGTAGAGTGGATAACAATGGATGTAGAGTGGATAAAATGGATGTAGAGTGGATAAAATGGTTGTAGAGTGGATAAAATGGATGTAGAGTGGATAAAATGGATGTAGAATGGATAAAATGGATGTAAAGTGGATAAAAATGGATGTAGAGTGGATAAAATGGATGTAAAGTGGATAAAAATGGATGTAGAGTGGATAAAAATGGATGTAGATTGGATAAAATGGATGTAGAGTATATAAAATGGATGTAGAGTGGATAAAAATGGATGTCGAGTGGATAAAATGGATGAAGAGTGGATAAAATGGATGTAGAGTTGATAAAAATGGATGTAGAGTGGATAAAAATGGATGTAGATTGGATAAAATGGATGTAGAGTGGATAAAATGAATGTACAGTTAATAAAAATGGATGTAGAGTGGATAAAAATGGATGTAGAGTGGATAAAATGGATGTAGAGTTGATAAAATGGATGTAAAGTGGGTAAAATGGATGTAGAGTTAATAAAATTGGATGTAGAGTGGATAAAATGGATGTAGAGTTGATAAAAATGGATGTAGAGTGGATAAAAATGGATGTAGATTGGATAAAATGGATGAAGAGTTGATAAAATGGATGTAAAGTGGATAAAATGGATGTAGAGTTAATAAAATTGGATGTAGAGTGGATAAAAATGGATGTAGAGTGGATAAAAATGGATGTCGAGTGGATAAAATGGATGTAGAGTGGATAAAATGGATGTAGAGTGGATAAAAATGGATGTAGAGAGGATAAAATGGATGTAGAGTGGATAAAATGGATGTAGAGTGGATAAAATGGTTGTAGAGTGGATAAAATGGATGTAGAGTGGATAAAATGGATGTAGAATGGATAAAATGGATGTAAAGTGGATAAAATGGATGTAGAGTGGATAAAATGCATGTAGAGTTCATAAAAATGGATGTAGAGTGGATAAAAATGGATGTAGATTGGATAAAATGGATGTAGAGTATATAAAATGGATGTAGAGTGGATAAAAATGGATGTCGAGTGGATAAAATGGATGAAGAGTGGATAAAATGGATGTAGAGTTGATAAAAATGGATGTAGAGTGGATAAAAATGGATGTAGATTGGATAAAATGGATGTAGAGTGGATAAAATGAATGTACAGTTAATAAAAATGGATGTAGAGTGGATAAAAATGGATGTAGAGTGGATAAAATGGATGTAGAGTTGATAAAATGGATGTAAAGTGGGTAAAATGGATGTAGAGTTAATAAAATTGGATGTAGAGTGGATAAAATGGATGTAGAGTTGATAAAAATGGATGTAGAGTGGATAAAAATGGATGTAGATTGGATAAAATGGATGAAGAGTTGATAAAATGGATGTAAAGTGGATAAAATGGATGTAGAGTTAATAAAATTGGATGTAGAGTGGATAAAAATGGATGTAGAGTGGATAAAAATGGATGTCGAGTGGATAAAATGGATGTAGAGTGGATAAAATGGATGTAGAGTGGATAAAAATGGATGTAGAGAGGATAAAATGGATGTAGAGTGGATAAAATGGATGTAGAGTGGATAAAATGGTTGTAGAGTGGATAAAATGGATGTAGAGTGGATAAAATGGATGTAGAATGGATAAAATGGATGTAAAGTGGATAAAATGGATGTAGAGTGGATAAAATGGATGTACAGTTAATAAAAATGGATGTAGAGTGGATATAATGGATGTAGAGTTGATAAAATGGATGTAAAGTGGATAAAATGGATGTAGAGTTAATAAAAATGGATGTAGTGTGGAAATAATGGATGTAGAGAGGATAAAATGGATGTAGAGTGGATAAAATGGATGTAGAGTGGATAAAAATGGATGTAGATTGGATAAAATGGATGTAGAGTTAATAAAAATGGATGTAGAGTGGATAAAATGGATGTAGAGAGGATAAAATGGATGAAGAGTGGATAAAATGGATGTAGAGTGGATAAAATGGATGTAGAGTGGATAAAAATGGATGTAGAGTGGATAAAATGGATGTAGATTGGATAAAATAGATGTAGAGTTGATAAAATGGATGTAAAGTGGATAAAATGGATGTAGAGTTAATAAAATTGGATGTAGAGTGGATAAAATGGATGTAGAGTTGATAAAAATGGATGTAGAGTGGATAAAAATGGATGTAGATTGGATAAAATGGATGTAGAGTTGATAAAATGGATGTAAAGTGGATAAAATGGATGTAGAGTTAATAAAATTGGATGTAGAGTGGATATAATGGATGTAGAGAGGATAAAATGGATGTGGAGTGGATAACAATGGATGTAGAGTGGATAAAATGGATGTAGAATGAATAAAATGGATGTAAAGTGAATAAAAATGGATGTAGAGTGGATAAAATGGATGTAGAGAGGATAAAATGCATGTAGAGTGGATAAAATGGATGTAGAGTGGATAAAATGGTTGTAGAGTGGATAAAATGGATGTAGAGTGGATAAAATGGATGTAGAATGGATAAAATGGATGTAAAGTGGATAAAAATGGATGTAGAGAGGATAAAATGGATGTAGAGTGGATAAAATGGATGTAGAGTTAATAAAAATGGATGTAGAGTGGATATAATGGATGTAGAGTTGATAAAATGGATGTAAAGTGGATAAAATGGATGTAGAGTTAATAAAAATGGATGTAGTGTGGAAATAATGGATGTAGAGAGGATAAAATGGATGTAGAGTGGATAAAATGGATGTAGAGTGGATAAAAATGGATGTAGATTGGATAAAATGGATGTAGAGTTAATAAAAATGGATGTAGAGTGGATAAAATGGATGTAGAGAGGATAAAATGGATGTAGAGTGGATAAAATGGATGTAGAGTGGATAAAAATGGATGTAGATTGGATAAAATGGATGTAGAGTGGATAAAATGGATGTAGAGTTGATAAAATGGATGTAAAGTGGATAAAATGGATGTAGAGTTAATAAAATTGGATGTAGAGTGGATAAAATGGATGTAGAGTTCATAAAAATGGATGTAGAGTGGATAAAATGGTTGTAGAGTGGATAAAATGGATGTAGAGTTGATAAAAATGGATGTAGAGTGGAAATAATGGATGTAGAGTGGATAAAATGGATGTAGAGTTCATAAAAATGGATGTAGAGTGGATAAAAATGGATGTAGATTGGATAAAATGGATGTAGAGTGGATAAAAATGGATGTAGAGAGGATAAAATGGATGTGGAGTAGATAACAATGGATGTAGAGTGGATAAAATGGATGTAGAGTGGATAAAATGGATGTAGAGTGGATAAAATGGTTGTAGAGTGGATAAAATGGATGTAGAGTTGATAAAAATGGATGTAGAGTGGAAAAAATGGATGTAGAGTGGATAAAATGGATGTAGAGTGGATAAAAATGGATTTAGAGTGGATATAATGGATGTAGAATAGATAAAAATGGATGTAGTGTGGATAAAAAGGATGTAGAGTGGATAAAATGGATGCAGAGTGGATAAAAATAGATGTAGTGTGGATAAAATGGATGTAGAGTGGATAACAATGGATGTAGAGTGGATAAAAAGGATGTAGAGTGGATAAAAATGGATGTAGAGTGGATAAAATGGATGTAGAGTGAATAAAATGGATGTAGAGTGGATAAAATTGATGTAGAGTGTATAAAATGGATGTAGAGTGGATAACAATGGATGTAGAGTGGATAAAATGGATGTAGAGTGGATAAAATGGTTGTAGAGTGGATAAAATGGATGTAGAGTGGATAAAATGGATGTAGAGTGGATAAAATGGATGTAGAGTGGATAAAATGGATGTAGAGTGGATAAAAATGGATGTCGAGTGGATAAAATGGATGTAGAGTGGATAAAATGGATGTAGAGTGGATAAAAATGGATGTAGAGAGGATAAAATGGATGTAGAGTGGATAAAATGGATGTAGAGTGGATAAAATGGTTGTAGAGTGGATAAAATGGATGTAGAGTGGATAAAATGGATGTAGAATGGATAAAATGGATGTAAAGTGGATAAAATGGATGTAGAGTGGATAAAATGGATGTACAGTTAATAAAAATGGATGTAGAGTGGATATAATGGATGTAGAGTTGATAAAATGGATGTAAAGTGGATAAAATGGATGTAGAGTTAATAAAAATGGATGTAGTGTGGAAATAATGGATGTAGAGAGGATAAAATGGATGTAGAGTGGATAAAATGGATGTAGAGTGGATAAAAATGGATGTAGATTGGATAAAATGGATGTAGAGTTAATAAAAATGGATGTAGAGTGGATAAAATGGATGTAGAGAGGATAAAATGGATGAAGAGTGGATAAAATGGATGTAGAGTGGATAAAATGGATGTAGAGTGGATAAAAATGGATGTAGAGTGGATAAAATGGATGTAGATTGGATAAAATAGATGTAGAGTTGATAAAATGGATGTAAAGTGGATAAAATGGATGTAGAGTTAATAAAATTGGATGTAGAGTGGATAAAATGGATGTAGAGTTGATAAAAATGGATGTAGAGTGGATAAAAATGGATGTAGATTGGATAAAATAGATGTAGAGTTGATAAAATGGATGTAAAGTGGATAAAATGGATGTAGAGTTAATAAAATTGGATGTAGAGTGGATATAATGGATGTAGAGAGGATAAAATGGATGTGGAGTGGATAACAATGGATGTAGAGTGGATAAAATGGATGTAGAGTGAATAAAATGGATGTAAAGTGAATAAAAATGGATGTAGAGTGGATAAAATGGATGTAGAGAGGATAAAATGGATGTAGAGTGGATAAAATGGATGTAGAGTGGATAAAATGGTTGTAGAGTGGATAAAATGGATGTAGAGTGGATAAAATGGATGTAGAATGGATAAAATGGATGTAAAGTGGATAAAAATGGATGTAGAGAGGATAAAATGGATGTAGAGTGGATAAAATGGATGTACAGTTAATAAAAATGGATGTAGAGTGGATATAATGGATGTAGAGTTGATAAAATGGATGTAAAGTGGATAAAATGGATGTAGAGTTAATAAAAATGGATGTAGTGTGGAAATAATGGATGTAGAGAGGATAAAATGGATGTAGAGTGGATAAAATGGATGTAGAGTGGATAAAAATGGATGTAGATTGGATAAAATGGATGTAGAGTTAATAAAAATGGATGTAGAGTGGATAAAATGGATGTAGAGAGGATAAAATGGATGTAGAGTGGATAAAATGGATGTAGAGTGGATAAAAATGGATGTAGATTGGATAAAATGGATGTAGAGTGGATAAAATGGATGTAGAGTTGATAAAATGGATGTAAAGTGGATAAAATGGATGTAGAGTTAATAAAATTGGATGTAGAGTGGATAAAATGGATGTAGAGTTCATAAAAATGGATGTAGAGTGGATAAAATGGTTGTAGAGTGGATAAAATGGATGTAGAGTTGATAAAAATGGATGTAGAGTGGAAATAATGGATGTAGAGTGGATAAAATGGATGTAGAGTTCATAAAAATGGATGTAGAGTGGATAAAAATGGATGTAGATTGGATAAAATGGATGTAGAGTGGATAAAAATGGATGTAGAGAGGATAAAATGGATGTGGAGTAGATAACAATGGATGTAGAGTGGATAAAATGGATGTAGAGTGGATAAAATGGATGTAGAGTGGATAAAATGGTTGTAGAGTGGATAAAATGGATGTAGAGTTGATAAAAATGGATGTAGAGTGGAAAAAATGGATGTAGAGTGGATAAAATGGATGTAGAGTGGATAAAAATGGATTTAGAGTGGATATAATGGATGTAGAATAGATAAAAATGGATGTAGTGTGGATAAAAAGGATGTAGAGTGGATAAAATGGATGCAGAGTGGATAAAAATAGATGTAGTGTGGATAAAATGGATGTAGAGTGGATAACAATGGATGTAGAGTGGATAAAAAGGATGTAGAGTGGATAAAAATGGATGTAGAGTGGATAAAATGGATGTAGAGTGAATAAAATGGATGTAGAGTGGATAAAATTGATGTAGAGTGTATAAAATGGATGTAGAGTGGATAACAATGGATGTAGAGTGGATAAAATGGATGTAGAGTGGATAAAATGGTTGTAGAGTGGATAAAATGGATGTAGAGTGGATAAAATGGATGTAGAGTGGATAAAATGGATGTAGAGTGGATAAAATGGATGTAGAGTGGATAAAAATGGATGTAGAGTGGATAAAATGGATGTAGAGTGGATAAAAATGGATGTAGAGAGGATAAAATGGATGTAGAGTGGATAAAATGGATGTACAGTTAATAAAAATGGATGTAGAGTGGATATAATGGATGTAGAGAGGATAAAATGGATGTGGAGTGGATAACAATGGATGTAGAGTGGATAAAATGGATGTAGAGTGGATAAAATGGATGTAGAGTTGATAAAAATGGATGTAGAGTGGAAATAATGGATGTAGAGTGGATAAAATGGATGTAGAGTTCATAAAAATGGATGTAGAGTGGATAAAAATGGATGTAGATTGGATAAAATGGATGTAGAGTGGATAAAAATGGATGTAGAGTGGATAAAATGGATGTAGAGTTAACAAAAATGGATGTAGAGTGGATAAAATGGATGTAGAGTTGATAAAAATGGATGTAGAGTGGATAAAAATGGATGTAGATTGGATAAAATGGATGTAGAGTGGATAAAAATGGATGTAGAGTATATAAATTGGATGTAGAGTATATAAATTGGATGTAGAGTATATAAAATGGATGTAGAGTGGATAAAAATGGATGTCGAGTGGATAAAATGGATGTAGAGTGGATAAAAATGGATGTAGATTGGATAAAATGGATGTAGAGTTAATAAAAATGGATGTAGAGAGGATAAAATGGATGTGGAGTGGATAAAATGGATGTACAGTTAATAAAAATGGATGTAGAGTGGATATAATGGATGTCGAGAGGATATAATGGATGTGGAGTGGATAACAATGGATGTAGAGTGGATAAAAATGGATGTAGAGTTGATAAAATGGATGTAAAGTGGATAAAATGGATGTAGAGTGGATAAAATGGTTGTAGAGTGGATAAAATGGATGTAGAGTTGATAAAAATAGATGTAGAGTGGAAATAATGGATGTAGAGTGGATAAAATGGATGTAGAGTTCATAAAAATGGATGTAGAGTGGATAAAAATGGATGTAGATTGGATAAAATGGATGTAGAGTGGATAAAAATGGATGTAGAGAGGATAAAATGGATGTGGAGTAGATAACAATGGATGTAGAGTGGATAAAATGGATGTAGAGTGGATAAAATGGATGTAGAGTGGATAAAATGGTTGTAGAGTGGATAAAATGGATGTAGAGTTGATAAAAATGGATGTAGAGTGGATAAAATGGATGTAGAGTGGATAAAATGGATGTAGAGTGGATAAAAATGGATTTAGAGTGGATATAATGGATGTAGAATAGATAAAAATGGATGTAGTGTGGATAAAAAGGATGTAGAGTGGATAAAATGGATGCAGAGTGGATAAAAATAGATGTAGTGTGGATAAAATGGATGTAGAGTGGATAACAATGGATGTAGAGTGGATAAAAAGGATGTAGAGTGGATAAAAATGGATGTAGAGTGGATAAAATGGATGTAGAGTGAATAAAATGGATGTAGAGTGGATAAAATTGATGTAGAGTGTATAAAATGGATGTAGAGTGGATAACAATGGATGTAGAGTGGATAAAATGGATGTAGAGTGGATAAAATGGTTGTAGAGTGGATAAAATGGATGTAGAGTGGATAAAATGGATGTAGAATGGATAAAATGGATGTAAAGTGGATAAAAATGGATGTCGAGTGGATAAAATGGATGTAGAGCTGATAAAAATAGATGTAGAGAGGATAAAATGGATGTAGAGTGGATAAAATGGATGTAGAGTGGATAAAACGGATGTAGAGTGGATAAAAAGGATGTAGAGTGGATAAAATGGATGCAGAGTGGATAAAAATAGATGTAGTGTGGATAAAATGGATGTAGAGTGGATAACAATGGATGTAGAGTGTATAAAATGGATGTAGAGTGGATAAAATGGATGTAGAGTGGATAAAATGGTTGTAGAGTGGATAAAATGGATGTAGAGTGGATAAAATGGATGTAGAATGGATAAAATGGATGTAAAGTGGATAAAAATGGATGTAGAGTGGATAAAATGGATGTAGAGTTCATAAAAATGGATGTAGAGTGGATAAAAATGGATGTAGATTGGATAAAATGGATGTAGAGTGGATAAAAATGGATGTAGAGTACATAAATTGGATGTAGAGTATATAAAATGGATGTAGAGTGGATAAAAATGGATGTCGAGTGGATAAAATGGATGAAGAGTGGATAAAATGGATGTAGAGTTGATAAAAATGGATGTAGAGTGGATAAAAATGGATGTAGATTGGATAAAATGGATGTAGAGAGGATAAAATGGATGTGGAGTGGATAACAATGGATGTAGAGTAGATAAAATGGATGTAGAGTGGATAAAATGGATGTAGAGTTGATAAAAATGGATGTAGAGTGGATAAAAATGGATGTCGAGTGGATAAAATGGATGTAGAGTGGATAAAAATGGATGTAGATTGGATAAAATGGATGTAGAGTTAATAAAAATGGATGTAGAGAGGATAAAATGGATGTAGAGTGGATAAAATGGATGTACAGTTAATAAAAATGGATGTAGAGTGGATATAATGGATGTAGAGAGGATATAATGGATGTGGAGTGGATAACAATGGATGTAGAGTGGATAAAAATGGATGTAGAGTTGATAAAATGGATGTAAAGTGGATAAAATGGATGTAGAGTGGATAAAATGGTTGTAGAGTGGATAAAATGGATGTAGAGTTGATAAAAATAGATGTAGAGTGGAAATAATGGATGTAGAGTGGATAAAATGGATGTAGAGTTCATAAAAATGGATGTAGAGTGGATAAAAATGGATGTAGATTGGATAAAATGGATGTAGAGTGGATAAAAATGGATGTAGAGAGGATAAAATGGATGTGGAGTAGATAACAATGGATGTAGAGTGGATAAAATGGATGTAGAGTGGATAAAATGGATGTAGAGTGGATAAAATGGTTGTAGAGTGGATAAATTGGATGTAGAGTTGATAAAAATGGATGTAGAGTGGATAAAATGGATGTAGAGTGGATAAAATGGATGTAGAGTGGATAAAAATGGATTTAGAGTGGATATAATGGATGTAGAATAGATAAAAATGGATGTAGTGTGGATAAAAAGGATGTAGAGTGGATAAAATGGATGCAGAGTGGATAAAAATAGATGTAGTGTGGATAAAATGGATGTAGAGTGGATAACAATGGATGTAGAGTGGATAAAAAGGATGTAGAGTGGATAAAAATGGATGTAGAGTGGATAAAATGGATGTAGAGTGAATAAAATGGATGTAGAGTGGATAAAATTGATGTAGAGTGTATAAAATGGATGTAGAGTGGATAACATTGGATGTAGAGTGGATAAAATGGATGTAGAGTGGATAAAATGGTTGTAGAGTGGATAAAATGGATGTAGAGTGGATAAAATGGATGTAGAATGGATAAAATGGATGTAAAGTGGATAAAAATGGATGTCGAGTGGATAAAATGGATGTAGAGTGGATAAAAATAGATGTAGAGAGGATAAAATGGATGTAGAGTGGATAAAATGGATGTAGAGTGGATAAAACGGATGTAGAGTGGATAAAAAGGATGTAGAGTGGATAAAATGGATGCAGAGTGGATAAAAATAGATTTAGTGTGGATAAAATGGATGTAGAGTGGATAACAATGGATGTAGAGTGTATAAAATGGATGTAGAGTGGATAAAAATGGATGTAGAGTGGATAAAATGGATGTAGAGTGGATAAAATGGTTGTAGAGTGGATAAAATGGATGTAGAGTGGATAAAATGGATGTAGAATGGATAAAATGGATGTAAAGTGGATAAAAATGGATGTAGAGTGGATAAAATGGATGTAGAGTTCATAAAAATGGATGTAGAGTGGATAAAAATGGATGTAGATTGGATAAAATGGATGTAGAGTGGATAAAAATGGATGTAGAGTACATAAATTGGATGTAGAGTATATAAAATGGATGTAGAGTGGATAAAAATGGATGTCGAGTGGATAAAATGGATGAAGAGTGGATAAAATGGATGTAGAGTTGATAAAAATGGATGTAGAGTGGATAAAAATGGATGTAGATTGGATAAAATGGATGTAGAGTGGATAAAATGAATGTACAGTTAATAAAAATGGATGTAGAGTGGATAAAAATGGATGTAGAGTGGATAAAATGGATGTAGAGTTGATAAAATGGATGTAAAGTGGGTAAAATGGATGTAGAGTTAATAAAATTGGATGTAGAGTGGATAAAATGGATGTAGAGTTGATAAAAATGGATGTAGAGTGGATAAAAATGGATGTAGATTGGATAAAATGGATGAAGAGTTGATAAAATGGATGTAAAGTGGATAAAATGGATGTAGAGTTAATAAAATTGGATGTAGAGTGGATAAAAATGGATGTAGAGTGGATAAAAATGGATGTCGAGTGGATAAAATGGATGTAGAGTGGATAAAATGGATGTAGAGTGGATAAAAATGGATGTAGAGAGGATAAAATGGATGTAGAGTGGATAAAATGGATGTAGAGTGGATAAAATGGTTGTAGAGTGGATAAAATGGATGTAGAGTGGATAAAATGGATGTAGAATGGATAAAATGGATGTAAAGTGGATAAAAAAGGATGTAGAGTGGATAAAATGGATGTAGAATGAATAAAATGGATGTAAAGTGAATAAAAATGGATGTAGAGTGGATAAAATGGATGTAGAGAGGATAAAATGCATGTAGAGTGGATAAAATGGATGTAGAGTGGATAAAATGGTTGTAGAGTGGATAAAATGGATGTAGAGTGGATAAAATGGATGTAGAGTGGATAAAATGGATGTACAGTTAATAAAAATGGATGTAGAGTGGATATAATGGATGTAGAGTTGATAAAATGGATGTAAAGTGGATAAAATGGATGTAGAGTTAATAAAAATGGATGTAGTGTGGAAATAATGGATGTAGAGAGGATAAAATGGATGTAGAGTGGATAAAATGGATGTAGAGTGGATAAAAATGGATGTAGATTGGATAAAATGGATGTAGAGTTAATAAAAATGGATGTAGAGTGGATAAAATGGATGTAGAGAGGATAAAATGGATGTAGAGTGGATAAAATGGATGTAGAGTGGATAAAAATGGATGTAGATTGGATAAAATGGATGTAGAGTGGATAAAATGGATGTAGAGTTGATAAAATGGATGTAAAGTGGATAAAATGGATGTAGAGTTAATAAAATTGGATGTAGAGTGGATAAAATGGATGTAGAGTTGATAAAAATGGATGTAGAGTGGATAAAATGGATGTAGAGTGGATAAAATGGATGTAGAGTGGATAAAAATGGATGTAGAGTGGATAAAATGGATGTAGAGTGGATAAAAATGGATGTAGAGAGGATAAAATGGATGTAGAGTGGATAAAATGGATGTACAGTTAATAAAAATGGATGTAGAGTGGATATAATGGATGTAGAGAGGATAAAATGGATGTGGAGTGGATAACAATGGATGTAGAGTGGATAAAATGGATGTAGAGTTCATAAAAATGGATGTAGAGTGGATAAAAATGGATGTAGATTGGATAAAATGGATGTAGAGTGGATAAAAATGGATGTAGAGTGGATAAAATGGATGTAGAGTTAACAAAAATGGATGTAGAGTGGATAAAATGGATGTAGAGTTGATAAAAATGGATGTAGAGTGGATAAAAATGGATGTAGATTGGATAAAATGGATGTAGAGTGGATAAAAATGGATGTAGAGTATATAAATTGGATGTAGAGTATATAAATTGGATGTAGAGTATATAAAATGGATGTAGAGTGGATAAAAATGGATGTCGAGTGGATAAAATGGATGTAGAGTGGATAAAAATGGATGTAGATTGGATAAAATGGATGTAGAGTTAATAAAAATGGATGTAGAGAGGATAAAATGGATGTAGAGTGGATAAAATGGATGTACAGTTAATAAAAATGGATGTAGAGTGGATATAATGGATGTAGAGAGGATATAATGGATGTGGAGTGGATAACAATGGATGTAGAGTGGATAAAAATGGATGTAGAGTTGATAAAATGGATGTAGAGTGGATAAAATGGATGTAGAGTGGATAAAATGGTTGTAGAGTGGATAAAATGGATGTAGAGTTGATAAAAATGGATGTAGAGTGGAAATAATGGATGTAGAGTGGATAAAATGGATGTAGAGTTCATGAAAATGGATGTAGAGTGGATAAAAATGGATGTAGATTGGATAAAATGGATGTAGAGTGGATAAAAATGGATGTAGAGAGGATAAAATGGATGTGGAGTAGATAACAATGGATGTAGAGTGGATAAAATGGATGTAGAGTGGATAAAATGGATGTAGAGTGGATAAAATGGTTGTAGAGTGGATAAAATGGATGTAGAGTTGATAAAAATGGATGTAGAGTGGATAAAATGGATGTAGAGTGGATAAAATGGATGTAGAGTGGATAAAAATGGATTTAGAGTGGATATAATGGATGTAGAATAGATAAAAATGGATGTAGTGTGGATAAAAAGGATGTAGAGTGGATAAAATGGATGCAGAGTGGATAAAAATAGATGTAGTGTGGATAAAATGGATGTAGAGTGGATAACAATGGATGTAGAGTGGATAAAAAGGATGTAGAGTGGATAAAAATGGATGTAGAGTGGATAAAATGGATGTAGAGTGAATAAAATGGATGTAAAGTGGATAAAATTGATGTAGAGTGTATAAAATGGATGTAGAGTGGATAACAATGGATGTAGAGTGGATAAAATGGATGTAGAGTGGATAAAATGGTTGTAGAGTGGATAAAATGGATGTAGAGTGGATAAAATGGATGTAGAATGGATAAAATAGATGTAGAGAGGATAAAATGGATGTAGAGTGGATAAAATGGATGTAGAGTGGATAAAACGGATGTAGAGTGGATAAAAAGGATGTAGAGTGGATAAAATGGATGCAGAGTGGATAAAAATAGATGTAGTGTGGATAAAATGGATGTAGAGTGGATAACAATGGATGTAGAGTGTATAAAATGGATGTAGAGTGGATAACAATGGATGTAGAGTGGATAAAATGGATGTAGAGTGGATAAAATGGTTGTAGAGTGGATAAAATGGATGTAGAGTGGATAAAAATGGATGTAGAGTGGAAATAATGGATGTAGAGTGGATAAAATGGATGTAGAGTTCATAAAAATGGATGTAGAGTGGATAAAAATGGATGTAGATTGGATAAAATGGATGTAGAGTGGATAAAAATGGATGTAGAGAGGATAAAATGGATGTGGAGTAGATAACAATGGATGTAGAGTGGATAAAATGGATGTAGAGTGGATAAAATGGATGTAGAGTGGATAAAATGGTTGTAGAGTGGATAAAATGGATGTAGAGTTGATAAAAATGGATGTAGAGTGGATAAAATGGATGTAGAGTGGATAAAATGGATGTAGAGTGGATAAAAATGGATTTAGAGTGGATATAATGGATGTAGAATAGATAAAAATGGATGTAGTGTGGATAAAAAGGATGTAGAGTGGATAAAATGGATGCAGAGTGGATAAAAATAGATGTAGTGTGGATAAAATGGATGTAGAGTGGATAACAATGGATGTAGAGTGGATAAAAAGGATGTAGAGTGAATAAAATGGATGTAGAGTGGATAAAATGGATGTAGAGTGTATAAAATGGATGTAGAGTGAATAAAATGGATGTAGAGTGGATAAAATTGATGTAGAGTGTATAAAATGGATGTAGAGTGGATAAAAATGGATGTAGAGTGGATAAAAATGGATGTAGATTGGA
Organism: Pemphredon lugubris; assembly: GCA_933228935.1. Taxonomy (NCBI): domain Eukaryota; kingdom Metazoa; phylum Arthropoda; class Insecta; order Hymenoptera; family Crabronidae; genus Pemphredon; species Pemphredon lugubris. The sequence goes on from OW121816.1 coordinate 51,317,887, forward strand.
TAAAATGGATGTAGAGTGGATAAAATGGATGTAGAGTTAATAAAATTGGATGTAGAGTGGATAAAATGGATGTAGAGTTGATAAAAATGTATGTAGAGTGGATAAAATTGATGTAGAGTGTATAAAATGGATGTAGAGTGGATAAAAATGGATGTAGAGTGGATAAAAATGGATGTAGATTGGATAAAATGGATGTAGAGTGGATAAAATGGATGTAGAGTTGATAAAATGGATGTAAAGTGGATAAAATGGATGTAGAGTGGATAAAATGGATGTAGAGTGGATAAAATGGTTCTAGAGTGGATAAAATGGATGTAGAGTTGATAAAAATGGATGTAGAGTGGATAAAATGGATGTAGAGTGGATAAAAATGGATGTAGAGTTGATAAAATGGATGTAAAGTGGATAAAATGGATGTAGAGTTAATAAAATTGGATGTAGAGTGGATAAAATGGATGTAGAGTTGATAAAAATGGATGTAGAGTGGATAAAAATGGATGTCGAGTGGATAAAATGGATGTAGAGTTGATAAAAATGGATGTAGAGTGGATAAAATGGATGTAGAGTGCATAAAAATGGATGTAGAGTGAATAAAATGGATGTAGAGTGGATAAAATGAATGTACAGTTAATAAAAATGGATGTAGAGTGGATAAAAATGGATGTAGAGTGGATAAAATGGATGTAGAGTTGATAAAATGGATGTAAAGTGGATAAAATGGATGTAGAGTTAATAAAATTGGATGTAGAGTGGATAAAATGGATGTAGAGTTGATAAAAATGGATGTAGAGTGGATAAAAATGGATGTAGATTGGATAAAATAGATGTAGAGTTGATAAAATGGATGTAAAGTGGATAAAATGGATGTAGAGTTAATAAAATTGGATGTAGAGTGGATAAAATGAATGTACAGTTAATAAAAATGGATGTAGAGTGGATAAAAATGGATGTAGAGTGGATAAAATGGATGTAGAGTTGATAAAATGGATGTAAAGTGGATCAAATGGATGTAGAGTGGATAAAATGGATGTAGAGTTAATAAAAATGGATGTAGAGTGGATAAAAATGGATGTAGAGTGGATAAAATGGATGTAGAGTTGATAAAATGGATGTAAAGTGGATAAAATGGATGTAGAGTTAATAAAATTGGATGTAGAGTGGATAAAATGGATGTAGAGTTGATAAAAATGGATGTAGAGTGGATAAAAATGGATGTAGATTGGATAAAATGGATGTAGAGTTGATAAAATGGATGTAAAGTGGATAAAATGGATGTAGAGTTAATAAAATTGGATGTAGAGTGGATAAAAATGGATGTAGAGTGGATAAAAATGGATGTCGAGTGGATAAAATAGATGTAGAGTGGATAAAATGGATGTAGAGTTGATAAAAATGGATGTAGAGTGGATAAAAATGGATGTCGAGTGGATAAAATGGATGTACAGTGGATAAAAATGGATGTAGAGTGGATAAAATGGATGTAGAGTTGATAAAAATGGATGTAGAGTGGATAAAAATGGATGTAGATTGGATAAAATAGATGTAGAGTTGATAAAATGGATGTAAAGTGGATAAAATGGATGTAGAGTTAATAAAATTGGATGTAGAGTGGATAAAATGGATGTAGAGTTGATAAAAATGGATGTAGAGTGGATAAAAATGGATGTAGATTGGATAAAATAGATGTAGATTTGATAAAATGGATGTAAAGTGGATAAAATGGATGTAGAGTTAATAAAATTGGATGTAGAGTGGATAAAATGGATGTAGAGTTAATAAAAATGGATGTAGAGTGGATATAATGGATGTAGAGAGGATAAAATGGATGTGGAGTGGATAACAATGGATGTAGAGTGGATAAAATGGATGTAGAGTGGATAAAATGGATGTAGAGTTGATAAAATGGATGTAAAGTGGATAAAATGGATGTAGAGTTAATAAAATTGGATGTAGAGTGGATAAAATGGATGTAGAGTTAATAAAAATGGATGTAGAGTGGATATAATGGATGTAGAGAGGATAAAATGGATGTGGAGTGGATAACAATGGATGTAGAGTGGATAAAATGGATGTAGAGTGGATAAAATGGATGTAGAGTTGATAAAATGGATGTAAAGTGGATAAAATGGATGTAGAGTTAATAAAATTGGATGTAGAGTGGATAAAATGGATGTAGAGTTGATAAAAATGGATGTAGAGTGGATAAAAATGGATGTAGAGTGGATAAAATGAATGTACAGTTAATAAAAATGGATGTAGAGTGGATAAAAATGGATGTAGAGTGGATAAAATGGATGTAGAGTGGATAAAATGGATGTAGAGTGGATAAAAATGGATTTAGAGTGGATATAATGGATGTAGAATAGATAAAAATGGATGTAGTGTGGATAAAAAGGATGTAGAGTGGATAAAATGGATGCAGAGTGGATAAAAATAGATGTAGTGTGGATAAAATGGATGTAGAGTGGATAACAATGGATGTAGAGTGGATAAAAAGGATGTAGAGTGGATAAAAATGGATGTAGAGTGGATAAAATGGATGTAGAGTGAATAAAATGGATGTAGAGTGGATAAAATTGATGTAGAGTGTATAAAATGGATGTAGAGTGGATAACATTGGATGTAGAGTGGATAAAATGGATGTAGAGTGGATAAAATGGTTGTAGAGTGGATAAAATGGATGTAGAGTGGATAAAATGGATGTAGAATGGATAAAATGGATGTAAAGTGGATAAAAATGGATGTCGAGTGGATAAAATGGATGTAGAGTGGATAAAAATAGATGTAGAGAGGATAAAATGGATGTAGAGTGGATAAAATGGATGTAGAGTGGATAAAACGGATGTAGAGTGGATAAAAAGGATGTAGAGTGGATAAAATGGATGCAGAGTGGATAAAAATAGATTTAGTGTGGATAAAATGGATGTAGAGTGGATAACAATGGATGTAGAGTGTATAAAATGGATGTAGAGTGGATAACAATGGATGTAGAGTGGATAAAATGGATGTAGAGTGGATAAAATGGTTGTAGAGTGGATAAAATGGATGTAGAGTGGATAAAATGGATGTAGAATGGATAAAATGGATGTAAAGTGGATAAAAATGGATGTAGAGTGGATAAAATGGATGTAGAGTTCATAAAAATGGATGTAGAGTGGATAAAAATGGATGTAGATTGGATAAAATGGATGTAGAGTGGATAAAAATGGATGTAGAGTACATAAATTGGATGTAGAGTATATAAAATGGATGTAGAGTGGATAAAAATGGATGTCGAGTGGATAAAATGGATGAAGAGTGGATAAAATGGATGTAGAGTTGATAAAAATGGATGTAGAGTGGATAAAAATGGATGTAGATTGGATAAAATGGATGTAGAGTGGATAAAATGAATGTACAGTTAATAAAAATGGATGTAGAGTGGATAAAAATGGATGTAGAGTGGATAAAATGGATGTAGAGTTGATAAAATGGATGTAAAGTGGGTAAAATGGATGTAGAGTTAATAAAATTGGATGTAGAGTGGATAAAATGGATGTAGAGTTGATAAAAATGGATGTAGAGTGGATAAAAATGGATGTAGATTGGATAAAATGGATGAAGAGTTGATAAAATGGATGTAAAGTGGATAAAATGGATGTAGAGTTAATAAAATTGGATGTAGAGTGGATAAAAATGGATGTAGAGTGGATAAAAATGGATGTCGAGTGGATAAAATGGATGTAGAGTGGATAAAATGGATGTAGAGTGGATAAAAATGGATGTAGAGAGGATAAAATGGATGTAGAGTGGATAAAATGGATGTAGAGTGGATAAAATGGTTGTAGAGTGGATAAAATGGATGTAGAGTGGATAAAATGGATGTAGAATGGATAAAATGGATGTAAAGTGGATAAAAAAGGATGTAGAGTGGATAAAATGGATGTAGAATGAATAAAATGGATGTAAAGTGAATAAAAATGGATGTAGAGTGGATAAAATGGATGTAGAGAGGATAAAATGGATGTAGAGTGGATAAAATGGATGTAGAGTGGATAAAATGGTTGTAGAGTGGATAAAATGGATGTAGAGTGGATAAAATGGATGTAGAGTGGATAAAATGGATGTACAGTTAATAAAAATGGATGTAGAGTGGATATAATGGATGTAGAGTTGATAAAATGGATGTAAAGTGGATAAAATGGATGTAGAGTTAATAAAAATGGATGTAGTGTGGAAATAATGGATGTAGAGAGGATAAAATGGATGTAGAGTGGATAAAATGGATGTAGAGTGGATAAAAATGGATGTAGATTGGATAAAATGGATGTAGAGTTAATAAAAATGGATGTAGAGTGGATAAAATGGATGTAGAGAGGATAAAATGGATGTAGAGTGGATAAAATGGATGTAGAGTGGATAAAAATGGATGTAGATTGGATAAAATGGATGTAGAGTGGATAAAATGGATGTAGAGTTGATAAAATGGATGTAAAGTGGATAAAATGGATGTAGAGTTAATAAAATTGGATGTAGAGTGGATAAAATGGATGTAGAGTTGATAAAAATGGATGTAGAGTGGATAAAATGGATGTAGAGTGGATAAAATGGATGTAGAGTGGATAAAAATGGATGTAGAGTGGATAAAATGGATGTAGAGTGGATAAAAATGGATGTAGAGAGGATAAAATGGATGTAGAGTGGATAAAATGGATGTACAGTTAATAAAAATGGATGTAGAGTGGATATAATGGATGTAGAGAGGATAAAATGGATGTGGAGTGGATAACAATGGATGTAGAGTGGATAAAATGGATGTAGAGTTCATAAAAATGGATGTAGAGTGGATAAAAATGGATGTAGATTGGATAAAATGGATGTAGAGTGGATAAAAATGGATGTAGAGTGGATAAAATGGATGTAGAGTTAACAAAAATGGATGTAGAGTGGATAAAATGGATGTAGAGTTGATAAAAATGGATGTAGAGTGGATAAAAATGGATGTAGATTGGATAAAATGGATGTAGAGTGGATAAAAATGGATGTAGAGTATATAAATTGGATGTAGAGTATATAAATTGGATGTAGAGTATATAAAATGGATGTAGAGTGGATAAAAATGGATGTCGAGTGGATAAAATGGATGTAGAGTGGATAAAAATGGATGTAGAGTGGATAAAATGGATGTAGAGTTTATAAAAATGGATGTAGAGAGGATAAAATGGATGTAGAGTGGATAAAATGGATGTACAGTTAATAAAAATGGATGTAGAGTGGATATAATGGATGTAGAGAGGATATAATGGATGTGGAGTGGATAACAATGGATGTAGAGTGGATAAAAATGGATGTAGAGTTGATAAAATGGATGTAAAGTGGATAAAATGGATGTAGAGTGGATAAAATGGTTGTAGAGTGGATAAAATGGATGTAGAGTTGATAAAAATGGATGTAGAGTGGAAATAATGGATGTAGAGTGGATAAAATGGATGTAGAGTTCATGAAAATGGATGTAGAGTGGATAAAAATGGATGTAGATTGGATAAAATGGATGTAGAGTGGATAAAAATGGATGTAGAGAGGATAAAATGGATGTGGAGTAGATAACAATGGATGTAGAGTGGATAAAATGGATGTAGAGTGGATAAAATGGATGTAGAGTGGATAAAATGGTTGTAGAGTGGATAAAATGGATGTAGAGTTGATAAAAATGGATGTAGAGTGGATAAAATGGATGTAGAGTGGATAAAATGGATGTAGAGTGGATAAAAATGGATTTAGAGTGGATATAATGGATGTAGAATAGATAAAAATGGATGTAGTGTGGATAAAAAGGATGTAGAGTGGATAAAATGGATGCAGAGTGGATAAAAATAGATGTAGTGTGGATAAAATGGATGTAGAGTGGATAACAATGGATGTAGAGTGGATAAAAAGGATGTAGAGTGGATAAAAATGGATGTAGAGTGGATAAAATGGATGTAGAGTGAATAAAATGGATGTAAAGTGGATAAAATTGATGTAGAGTGTATAAAATGGATGTAGAGTGGATAACAATGGATGTAGAGTGGATAAAATGGATGTAGAGTGGATAAAATGGTTGTAGAGTGGATAAAATGGATGTAGAGTGGATAAAATGGATGTAGAATGGATAAAATAGATGTAGAGAGGATAAAATGGATGTAGAGTGGATAAAATGGATGTAGAGTGGATAAAACGGATGTAGAGTGGATAAAAAGGATGTAGAGTGGATAAAATGGATGCAGAGTGGATAAAAATAGATGTAGTGTGGATAAAATGGATGTAGAGTGGATAACAATGGATGTAGAGTGTATAAAATGGATGTAGAGTGGATAACAATGGATGTAGAGTGGATAAAATGGATGTAGAGTGGATAAAATGGTTGTAGAGTGGATAAAATGGATGTAGAGTGGATAAAAATGGATGTAGAGTGGAAATAATGGATGTAGAGTGGATAAAATGGATGTAGAGTTCATAAAAATGGATGTAGAGTGGATAAAAATGGATGTAGATTGGATAAAATGGATGTAGAGTGGATAAAAATGGATGTAGAGAGGATAAAATGGATGTGGAGTAGATAACAATGGATGTAGAGTGGATAAAATGGATGTAGAGTGGATAAAATGGATGTAGAGTGGATAAAATGGTTGTAGAGTGGATAAAATGGATGTAGAGTTGATAAAAATGGATGTAGAGTGGATAAAATGGATGTAGAGTGGATAAAATGGATGTAGAGTGGATAAAAATGGATTTAGAGTGGATATAATGGATGTAGAATAGATAAAAATGGATGTAGTGTGGATAAAAAGGATGTAGAGTGGATAAAATGGATGCAGAGTGGATAAAAATAGATGTAGTGTGGATAAAATGGATGTAGAGTGGATAACAATGGATGTAGAGTGGATAAAAAGGATGTAGAGTGAATAAAATGGATGTAGAGTGGATAAAATGGATGTAGAGTGTATAAAATGGATGTAGAGTGAATAAAATGGATGTAGAGTGGATAAAATTGATGTAGAGTGTATAAAATGGATGTAGAGTGGATAAAAATGGATGTAGAGTGGATAAAAATGGATGTAGATTGGATAAAATGGATGTAGAGTGGATAAAATGGATGTAGAGTTAATAAAATTGGATGTAGAGTGGATAAAATGGATGTAGAGTTGATAAAAATGTATGTAGAGTGGATAAAATTGATGTAGAGTGTATAAAATGGATGTAGAGTGGATAAAAATGGATGTAGAGTGGATAAAAATGGATGTAGATTGGATAAAATGGATGTAGAATGGATAAAATGGATGTAGAGTTGATAAAATGGATGTAAAGTGGATAAAATGGATGTAGAGTGGATAAAATGGATGTAGAGTGGATAAAATGGTTCTAGAGTGGATAAAATGGATGTAGAGTTGATAAAAATGGATGTAGAGTGGATAAAACGGATGTAGAGTGGATAAAAATGGATGTAGAGTTGATAAAATGGATGTAAAGTGGATAAAATGGATGTAGAGTTAATAAAATTGGATGTAGAGTGGATAAAATGGATGTAGAGTTGATAAAAATGGATGTAGAGTGGATAAAAATGGATGTCGAGTGGATAAAATGGATGTAGAGTTGATAAAAATGGATGTAGAGTGGATAAAATGGATGTAGAGTGCATAAAAATGGATGTAGAGTGAATAAAATGGATGTAGAGTGGATAAAATGAATGTACAGTTAATAAAAATGGATGTAGAGTGGATAAAAATGGATGTAGAGTGGATAAAATGGATGTAGAGTTGATAAAATGGATGTAAAGTGGATAAAATGGATGTAGAGTTAATAAAATTGGATGTAGAGTGGATAAAATGGATGTAGAGTTAATAAAAATGGATGTAGAGTGGATATAATGGATGTAGAGAGGATAAAATGGATGTGGAGTGGATAACAATGGATGTAGAGTGGATAAAATGGATGTAGAGTGGATAAAATGGATGTAGAGTTGATAAAATGGATGTAAAGTGGATAAAATGGATGTAGAGTTAATAAAATTGGATGTAGAGTGGATAAAATGGATGTAGAGTTAATAAAAATGGATGTAGAGTGGATATAATGGATGTAGAGAGGATAAAATGGATGTGGAGTGGATAACAATGGATGTAGAGTGGATAAAATGGATGTAGAGTGGATAAAATGGATGTAGAGTTGATAAAATGGATGTAAAGTGGATAAAATGGATGTAGAGTTAATAAAATTGGATGTAGAGTGGATAAAATGGATGTAGAGTTGATAAAAATGGATGTAGAGTGGATAAAAATGGATGTAGAGTGGATAAAATGAATGTACAGTTAATAAAAATGGATGTAGAGTGGATAAAAATGGATGTAGAGTGGATAAAAATGGATATAGATTGGATAAAATGGATGAAGAGTTGATAAAATGGATGTAAAGTGGATAAAATGGATGTAGAGTTAATAAAATTGGATGTAGAGTGGATAAAAATGGATGTAGAGTGGATAAAAATGGATGTCGAGTGGATAAAATGGATGTAGAGTGGATAAAATGGATGTAGAGTGGATAAAAATGGATGTAGAGTGGATAAAATGGATGTAGAGTTGATAAAATGGATGTAAAGTGGATAAAATGGATGTAGAGTTAATTAAATTGGATGTAGAGTGGATAAAATGGATGTAGAGTTGATAAAAATGGATGTAGAGTGGATAAAAATGGATGTAGATTGGATAAAATAGATGTAGAGTTGATAAAATGGATGTAAAGTGGATAAAATGGATGTAGAGTTAATAAAATTGGATGTAGAGTGGATAAAATGGATGTAGAGTTGATAAAAATGGATGTAGAGTGGATAAAAATGGATGTAGATTGGATAAAATAGATGTAGAGTTGATAAAATGGATGTAAAGCGGATAAAATGGATGTAGAGTTAATAAAATTGGATGTAGAGTGGATAAAATGGATGTAGAGTTAATAAAAATGGATGTAGAGTGGATATAATGGATGTAGAGAGGATAAAATGGATGTGGAGTGGATAACAATGGATGTAGAGTGGATAAAATGGATGTAGAGTGGATAAAATGGATGTAGAGTTGATAAAATGGATGTAAAGTGGATAAAATGGATGTAGAGTTAATAAAATTGGATGTAGAGTGGATAAAATGGATGTAGAGTTAATAAAAATGGATGTAGAGTGGATATAATGGATGTAGAGAGGATAAAATGGATGTGGAGTGGATAACAATGGATTTAGAGTGGATAAAATGGATGTAGAGTGGATAAAATGGATGTAGAGTTGATAAAATGGATGTAAAGTGGATAAAATGGATGTAGAGTTAATAAAATTGGATGTAGAGTGGATAAAATGGATGTAGAGTTGATAAAAATGGATGTAGAGTGGATAAAAATGGATGTAGATTGGATAAAATGGATGTAGAGTGGATAAAAATGGATGTAGAGTATATCAATTGGATGTAGATTATATAAAATGGATGTAGAGTGGATAAAAATGGATGTCGAGTGGATAAAATGGATGTAGAGTGGATAAAAATGGATGTCGAGTGGATAAAATGGATGTAGAGTGGATAAAAATGGATGTAGATTGGATAAAATGGATGTAGAGTTAATAAAAATGGATGTAGAGTGGATAAAATGGATGTAGAGTGGATAAAATGAATGTACAGTTAATAAAAATGGATGTAGAGTGGATAAAAATGGATGTAGAGTGGATAAAATGGATATAGAGTGGATAAAATGGATGTAGAGTTGATAAAAATGGATGTAGAGTGGATAAAAATGGATGTAGATTGGATAAAATGGATGAAGAGTTGATAAAATGGATGTAAAGTGGATAAAATGGATGTAGAGTTAATAAAATTGGATGTAGAGTGGATAAAAATGGATGTAGAGTGGATAAAAATGGATGTCGAGTGGATAAAATGGATGTAGAGTGGATAAAATGGATGTAGAGTTAATAAAAATGGATGTAGAGTGGATATAATGGATGTAGAGAGGATAAAATGGATGTGGAGTGGATAACAATGGATGTAGAGTGGATAAAATGGATGTAGAGTGGATAAAATGGATGTAGAGTTGATAAAATGGATGTAAAGTGGATAAAATGGATGTAGAGTTAATAAAATTGGATGTAGAGTGGATAAAATGGATGTAGAGTGGATAAAAATGGATGTCGAGTGGATAAAATGGATGTAGAGTGGATAAAATGGATGTAGAGTGGATAAAAATGGATGTAGAGTGGATAAAATGGATGTAGAGTTGATAAAATGGATGTAAAGTGGATAAAATGGATGTAGAGTTAATAAAATTGGATGTAGAGTGGATAAAATGGATGTAGAGTTGATAAAAATGGATGTAGAGTGGATAAAAATGGATGTAGATTGGATAAAATAGATGTAGAGTTGATAAAATGGATGTAAAGTGGATAAAATGGATGTAGAGTTAATAAAATTGGATGTAGAGTGGATAAAATGGATGTAGAGTTGAGAAAAATGGATGTAGAGTGGATAAAAATGGATGTAGATTGGATAAAATAGATGTAGAGTTGATAAAATGGATGTAAAGTGGATAAAATGGATGTAGAGTTAATAAAATTGGATGTAGAGTGGATAAAATGGATGTAGAGTTAATAAAAATGGATGTAGAGTGGATATAATGGATGTAGATAGGATAAAATGGATGTGGAGTGGATAACAATGGATGTAGAGTGGATAAAATGGATGTAGAGTGGATAAAATGGATGTAGAGTTGATAAAATGGATGTAAAGTGGATAAAATGGATGTAGAGTTAATAAAATTGGATGTAGAGTGGATAAAATGGATGTAGAGTTGATAAAAATGGATGTAGAGTGGATAAAAATGGATGTAGATTGGATAAAATGGATGTAGAGTGGATAAAAATGGATGTAGAGTATATAAATTGGATGTAGAGTATATAAAATGGATGTAGAGTGGATAAAAATGGATGTCGAGTGGATAAAATGGATGTAGAGTGGATAAAAATGGATGTAGATTGGATAAAATGGATGTAGAGATAATAAAAATGGATGTAGAGTGGATAAAATGGATGTAGAGTGGATAAAATGAATGTACAGTTAATAAAAATGGATGTAGAGTGGATAAAAATGGATGTAGAGTGGATAAAATGGATGTAGAGTGGATAAAAATGGATGTAGAGTGGATAAAAATGGATGTAGAGTGGATAAAATGGATGTAGAGTGGATAAAACGGATGTAGAGTGGATAAAAAGGATGTAGAGTGGATAAAATGGATGCAGAGTGGATAAAAACAGATGTAGTGTGGATAAAATGGATGTAGAGTGGATAACAATGGATGTAGAGTGGATAAAATGGATGTAGAGTGGATAAAAATGGATGTAGAGTGGATAAAATGGATGTAGAGTGAATAAAATGGATGTAGAGTGGATAAAATTGATGTAGAGTGTATAAAATGGATGTAGAGTGGATAAAAATGGATGTAGAGTGGATAAAAATGGATGTAGATTGGATAAAATGGATGTAGAGTGGATAAAAATGGATGTAGAGTGGATAAAATGGATGTAGAGTGGATAAAATGGTTGTAGAGTGGATAAAATGGATGTAGAGTGGATAAAATGGATGTAGAATGGATAAAATGGATGTAAAGTGGATAAAAATGGATGTCGAGTGGATAAAATGGATGTAGAGTGGATAAAAATAGATGTAGAGAGGATAAAATGGATGTAGAGTGGATAAAAATGGATGTAGAGTGGATAAAAATGGATGTAGAGTGGATAAAATGGATGTAGAGTGGATAAAAATGGATGTAGAGAGGATAAAATGGATGTAGAGTGGATAAAATGGATGTACAGTTAATAAAAATGGATGTAGAGTGGATATAATGGATGTAGAGTTGATAAAATGGATGTAAAGTGGATAAAATGGATGTAGAGTTAATAAAAATGGATGTAGTGTGGAAATAATGGATGTAGAGAGGATAAAATGGATGTAGAGTGGATAAAATGGATGTAGAGTTCATAAAAATGGATGTAGAGTGGATAAAAATGGATGTAGATTGGATAAAATGGATGTAGAGTGGATAAAAATGGATGTAGAGTGGATAAAAATGGATGTAGAGTGGATAAAAATGGATGTAGAGTGGATAAAATGGATGTTGAGTGGATAAAATGGATGTAGAGTGGATAAAATGGATGTACAGTTCATAAAAATGGATGTAGAGTGGATAAAAATGGATGTAGAGTGGATAAAATGGATGTAGAGTCGATAAAATGGATGTAGAGTGGATAAAATGGATGTAGAGTGGATAAAATGGATGTAAAGTGGATAAAAATGGATGTAGAGTGGATAAAATGGATGTAGAGTGGATAAAATGGATGTAGAGTGGATAAAATGGATGTAGAGTGGATAAAAAAGGATGTAGAGTGGATAAAATGGATGTAGAATGAATAAAATGGATGTAAAGTGAATAAAAATGGATGTAGAGTGGATAAAATGGATGTAGAGAGGATAAAATGCATGTAGAGTGGATAAAATGGATGTAGAGTGGATAAAATGGTTGTAGAGTGGATAAAATGGATGTAGAGTGGATAAAATGGATGTAGAATGGATAAAATGGATGTAAAGTGGATAAAAATGGATGTCGAGTGGATAAAATGGATGTAGAGTGGATAAAAATAGATGTAGAGAGGATAAAATGGATGTAGAGTGGATAAAAATGGATGTAGAGTGGATAAAATGGATGTAGAGTTCATAAAAATGGATGTAGAGTGGATAAAAATGGATGTAGATTGGATAAAATGGATGTAGAGTGGATAAAAATGGATGTAGAGTACATAAATTGGATGTAGAGTATATAAAATGGATGTAGAGTGGATAAAAATGGATGTAGAGTGGATAAAATGGATGTAGAGTTGATAAAATGGATGTAAAGTGGATAAAATGGATGTAGAGTTAATAAAATTGGATGTAGAGTGGATAAAATGGATGTAGAGTTGATAAAAATGGATGTAGAGTGGATAAAAATGGATGTAGATTGGATAAAATAGATGAAGAGTTGATAAAATGGATGTAAAGTGGATAAAATGGATGTAGAGTTAATAAAATTGGATGTAGAGTGGATAAAAATGGATGTAGAGTGGATAAAAATGGATGTCGAGTGGATAAAATGGATGTAGAGTGGATAAAATGGATGTAGAGTGGATAAAAATGGATGTAGAGTGGATAAAATGGATGTAGAGTTGATAAAATGGATGTAAAGTGGATAAAATGGATGTAGAGTTAATAAAATTGGATGTAGAGTGGATAAAATGGATGTAGAGTTGATAAAAATGGATGTAGAGTGGATAAAAATGGATGTAGATTGGATAAAATAGATGTAGAGTTGATAAAATGGATGTAAAGTGGATAAAATGGATGTAGAGTTAATAAAATTGGATGTAGAGTGGATAAAATGGATGTAGAGTTGATAAAAATGGATGTAGAGTGGATAAAAATGGATGTAGATTGGATAAAATAGATGTAGAGTTGATAAAATGGATGTAAAGTGGATAAAAATGGATGTAGAGTGGATAAAATGGATGTTGAGTGGATAAAATGGATGTAGAGTGGATAAAATGGATGTAGAGTGCATAAAAATGGATGTTGAGTGGATAAAATGGATGTAGAGTGGATAAAATGGATGAAAAGTGGATAAAAATTTTATGTAGAGTGGATAAAATGGATGTAGAGTGGATAAAATGGATGTAGAGTGGATAAAATGGATGTAGAGCGGATAACATGGATGTAGAGTGGATAAAAAAGGATGTGGAGTGGATAACAATGGATGTAGAGTGGATAAAATGGATGTAGAGTGGATAAAATGGATGTAGAGTGGATAAAATGGATGTAGAGTGGATAAAATGGTTGTAGAGTGGATAAAATGGATGTAGAGTTGATAAAAATGGATGTAGAGTGGATAAAACGGATGTAGAGTGGATAAAAATGGATGTAGAGTGTGTTACGGATGCATCCGTCGAGCCGAATATTTTCGACTCTCGAATTGCACTTGGCGACAAGAAGGCGCCTTTTCACTTTCTCTCTCTAGGAATAGGTAATAGCCCGTCCTTGTTTTACAACCGCGAGGTGCCTTTAACAGCCCTTTTCCATTCAGGTTAGCGCGGCCGCCTGGCGCCAGGCCCACGGTAGTTTCTCTCTCTCTCACTCTACCCGGAAAACTCGTACGCATTCTTGCATCATGGTCAACACATTCCCGCCGAAATCTAACGTTTTCCGCTGCACTCGCGCCACCTTTTTCCTAAAACTCTTCCCACAGGATCGCAGCATCCTGCCACCTCCACTAGAGTTTTCCCCAAAATCCTGATCCCCTCCACTCCAAGTGACCTATATAAGCCAAGGTTTTCAGGACCTGTTGGGCTCATCCTAGTTTGACTTTCGAGCAGTTAATAGCGATATTGGGTAAAATCCCTCTTGAGCAAATCTAAACCTAGAAGCGTACGCGTTTTCTTACGGCAGTATAACTCGTTTAGTCTTGATTTTCCCCCGCAATACTCAGGCGTTAGAGTCAACTAAAAGCTTAGGCTTTGTCAACGAAAACGTACAAAGGAGAGATCGTAAATCGTCACTGCCCACGGGTACACCTCGACTCTATAAGTACGGTTATATTTCACTTTACCAATTTCTTTTCCCTTTTAACACACGAAACACTGAACAGACATTGTAACTAATTCAATACTTTCAAATTGTAAACTTATTCTTTATTCAAGAATACACCAGAGAATATTTGTGACTAAATTTGAAGTTAACTTTATTTGAAGTTTAGAACAATACCTTTCCTTGCGAATATATATAAGAATAGAAGTGCTGAGTAACGTCCCACAAACAATTCACTCTAACCGCTCGGAGTGAATTAACAATACTAAAGTTACGGGTATATAGTTTATTACTTAACTGATTCAGGACCTAGGCCTGGTCGCCTAGGGTAGTCGCTGGTCAGTTTTGTAATCGCGTTTAAACTCACTTTCGATAATAATTTGGTAGGACCTAGGCCTGGTCGCCTAGGGTAGTCACTTCCAAATTATTATCCCTCTTTGCCTCTCTTTAGAGTCATTTCGATAGTATCCTGATAGGACCTAGGCCTGGTCGCCTAGGGTAGTAGCTCTCAGGTTATTATCACACCTAGTAAAGTCGATACTAAGCGGTAACAGTTTGATAGGACCTAGGCCTTGTCGCATAGGGTAGTCACTCTCAAACTCATTACCGTATTTTTCCACGCAGTGGCGTGCATACATTTCTTAATTATTGAACTATCGAAGAACGCGTTTAAGAAACTCGCCCGGTCCGTAACAAGTGGATACAATGGATGTAGAGTCGATAAAATGGATGTAGAGTGGATAAAAATGGATGTAGAGTGGATAAAAATGGATGTAGAGTGGTTAAAATGGATGTAGAGTTGATAAAATGGATGTAAAGTGGATAAAATGGATGTAGAGTTGATAAAAATGGATGTAGAAGGGATAAAACGGATGTAGAGTGGATAAAAATGGATGTAGAGTTGATAAAATGGATGTAAAGTGGATAAAATGGATGTAGAGTTAATAAAATTGGATGTAGAGTGGATAAAATGGATGTCGAGTGGATAAAATGGATGTAGAGTGGATAAAAATGGATGTAGAGTATATAAATTGGATGTAGAGTGGATAAAAATGGATGTCGAGTGGATAAAATGGATGTAGAGTGGATAAAAATGGATGTAGAGTGGATAAAATGAATGTAGAGTGCATAAAAATGGATGTTGAGTGGATAAAATGGATGTAAAGTGGATAAAAATGGATGTAGAGTGGATAAAATGGATGTAGAGTGGATAAAATGGATGTAGAGTGGATAAAAATGGATGTAGAGTGGATAAAATGGATGTAGAGTGTATAAAATGGATGTAGAGTGAATAAAATGGATGTAGAGTGGATAAAATTGATGTAGAGTGTATAAAATGGATGTAGAGTGGATAAAAATGGATGTAGAGTGGATAAAAATGGATGTAGATTGGATAAAATGGATGTAGAGTGGATAAAATGGATGTAGAGTTAATAAAATTGGATGTAGAGTGGATAAAATGGATGTAGAGTTGATAAAAATGGATGTAGAGTGGATAAAATTGATGTAGAGTGTATAAAATGGATGTAGAGTGGATAAAAATGGATGTAGAGTGGATAAAAATGGATGTAGATTGGATAAAATGGATGTAGAATGGATAAAATGGATGTAGAGTTGATAAAATGGATGTAAAGTGGATAAAATGGATGTAGAGTGGATAAAATGGATGTAGAGTGGATAAAATGGTTGTAGAGTGGATAAAATGGATGTAGAGTTGATAAAAATGGATGTAGAGTGGATAAAACGGATGTAGAGTGGATAAAAATGGATGTAGAGTTGATAAAATGGATGTAAAGTGGATAAAATGGATGTAGAGTTAATAAAATTGGATGTAGAGTGGATAAAATGGATGTAGAGTTGATAAAAATGGATGTAGAGTGGATAAAAATGGATGTCGAGTGGATAAAATGGATGTAGAGTGGATAAAAATGGATGTAGAGTGGATAAAATGGATGTAGAGTGCATAAAAATGGATGTAGAGTGAATAAAATGGATGTAGAGTGGATAAAATGAATGTACAGTTAATAAAAATGGATGTAGAGTGGATAAAAATGGATGTAGAGTGGATAAAATGGATGTAGAGTTGATAAAATGGATGTAAAGTGGATAAAATGGATGTAGAGTTAATAAAATTGGATGTAGAGTGGATAAAATGGATGTAGAGTTGATAAAAATGGATGTAGAGTGGATAAAAATGGATGTAGATTGGATAAAATAGATGTAGAGTTGATAAAATGGATGTAAAGTGGATAAAATGGATGTAGAGTTAATAAAATTGGATGTAGAGTGGATAAAATGAATGTACAGTTAATAAAAATGGATGTAGAGTGGATAAAAATGGATGTAGAGTGGATAAAATGGATGTAGAGTTGATAAAATGGATGTAAAGTGGATCAAATGGATGTATAGTTAATAAAATTGGATGTAGAGTGGATAAAATGGATGTAGAGTTAATAAAAATGGATGTAGAGTGGATAAAAATGGATGTAGAGTGGATAAAATGGATGTAGAGTTGATAAAATGGATGTAAAGTGGATAAAATGGATGTAGAGTTAATAAAATTGGATGTAGAGTGGATAAAATGGATGTAGAGTTGATAAAAATGGATGTAGAGTGGATAAAAATGGATGTAGATTGGATAAAATGGATGTAGAGTTGATAAAATGGATGTAAAGTGGATAAAATGGATGTAGAGTTAATAAAATTGGATGTAGAGTGGATAAAAATGGATGTAGAGTGGATAAAAATGGATGTCGAGTGGATAAAATAGATGTAGAGTGGATAAAATGGATGTAGAGTTGATAAAAATGGATGTAGAGTGGATAAAAATGGATGTCGAGTGGATAAAATGGATGTACAGTGGATAAAAATGGATGTAGAGTGGATAAAATGGATGTAGAGTGCATAAAAATGGATGTAGAGTGAATAAAATGGATGTAGAGTGGATAAAATGAATGTACAGTTAATAAAAATGGATGTAGAGTGGATAAAAATGGATGTAGAGTGGATAAAATGGATGTAGAGTTGATAAAATGGATGTAAAGTGGATAAAATGGATGTAGAGTTAATAAAATTGGATGTAGAGTGGATAAAATGGATGTAGAGTTGATAAAAATGGATGTAGAGTGGATAAAATGGATGTAGAGTGGATAAAATGGATGTAGAGTGGATAAAAATGGATGTAGAGTGGATAAAATGGATGTAGAGTTGATAAAATGGATGTAAAGTGGATAAAATGGATGTAGAGTTAATAAAATTGGATGTAGAGTGGATAAAATGGATGTAGAGTTGATAAAAATGGATGTAGAGTGGATAAAAATGGATGTAGATTGGATAAAATAGATGTAGAGTTGATAAAATGGATGTAAAGTGGATAAAATGGATGTAGAGTTAATAAAATTGGATGTAGAGTGGATAAAATGGATGTAGAGTTGATAAAAATGGATGTAGAGTGGATAAAAATGGATGTAGATTGGATAAAATAGATGTAGAGTTGATAAAATGGATGTAAAGTGGATAAAATGGATGTAGAGTTTATAAAATTGGATGTAGAGTGGATAAAATGGATGTAGAGTTAATAAAAATGGATGTAGAGTGGATATAATGGATGTAGAGAGGATAAAATGGATGTGGAGTGGATAACAATGGATGTAGAGTGGATAAAATGGATGTAGAGTGGATAAAATGGATGTAGAGTTGATAAAATGGATGTAAAGTGGATAAAATGGATGTAGAGTTAATAAAATTGGATGTAGAGTGGATAAAATGGATGTAGAGTTAATAAAAATGGATGTAGAGTGGATATAATGGATGTAGAGAGGATAAAATGGATGTGGAGTGGATAACAATGGATGTAGAGTGGATAAAATGGATGTAGAGTGGATAAAATGGATGTAGAGTTGATAAAATGGATGTAAAGTGGATAAAATGGATGTAGAGTTAATAAAATTGGATGTAGAGTGGATAAAATGGATGTAGAGTTGATAAAAATGGATGTAGAGTGGATAAAAATGGATGTAGAGTGGATAAAATGAATGTACAGTTAATAAAAATGGATGTAGAGTGGATAAAAATGGATGTAGAGTGGATAAAATGGATGTAGAGTGGATAAAATGGATGTAGAGTTGATAAAAATGGATGTAGAGTGGATAAAAATGGATGTAGATTGGATAAAATGGATGAAGAGTTGATAAAATGGATGTAAAGTGGATAAAATGGATGTAGAGTTAATAAAATTGGATGTAGAGTGGATAAAAATGGATGTAGAGTGGATAAAAATGGATGTCGAGTGGATAAAATGGATGTAGAGTGGATAAAATGGATGTAGAGTGGATAAAAATGGATGTAGAGTGGATAAAATGGATGTAGAGTTGATAAAATGGATGTAAAGTGGATAAAATGGATGTAGAGTTAATAAAATTGGATGTAGAGTGGATAAAATGGATGTAGAGTTGATAAAAATGGATGTAGAGTGGATAAAAGTGGATGTAGATTGGATAAAATAGATGTAGAGTTGATAAAATGGATGTAAAGTGGATAAAATGGATGTAGAGTTAATAAAATTGGATGTAGAGTGGATAAAATGGATGTAGAGTTGATAAAAATGGATGTAGAGTGGATAAAAATGGATGTAGATTGGATAAAATAGATGTAGAGTTGATAAAATGGATGTAAAGCGGATAAAATGGATGTAGAGTTAATAAAATTGGATGTAGAGTGGATAAAATGGATGTAGAGTTAATAAAAATGGATGTAGAGTGGATATAATGGATGTAGAGAGGATAAAATGGATGTGGAGTGGATAACAATGGATGTAGAGTGGATAAAATGGATGTAGAGTGGATAAAATGGATGTAGAGTTGATAAAATGGATGTAAAGTGGATAAAATGGATGTAGAGTTAATAAAATTGGATGTAGAGTGGATAAAATGGATGTAGAGTTAATAAAAATGGATGTAGAGTGGATATAATGGATGTAGAGAGGATAAAATGGATGTGGAGTGGATAACAATGGATTTAGAGTGGATAAAATGGATGTAGAGTGGATAAAATGGATGTAGAGTTGATAAAATGGATGTAAAGTGGATAAAATGGATGTAGAGTTAATAAAATTGGATGTAGAGTGGATAAAATGGATGTAGAGTTGATAAAAATGGATGTAGAGTGGATAAAAATGGATGTAGATTGGATAAAATGGATGTAGAGTGGATAAAAATGGATGTAGAGTATATAAATTGGATGTAGATTATATAAAATGGATGTAGAGTGGATAAAAATGGATGTCGAGTGGATAAAATGGATGTAGAGTGGATAAAAATGGATGTAGATTGGATAAAATGGATGTAGAGTTAATAAAAATGGATGTAGAGTGGATAAAATGGATGTAGAGTGGATAAAATGAATGTACAGTTAATAAAAATGGATGTAGAGTGGATAAAAATGGATGTAGAGTGGATAAAATGGATATAGAGTGGATAAAATGGATGTAGAGTTGATAAAAATGGATGTAGAGTGGATAAAAATGGATGTAGATTGGATAAAATGGATGAAGAGTTGATAAAATGGATGTAAAGTGGATAAAATGGATGTAGAGTTAATAAAATTGGATGTAGAGTGGATAAAAATGGATGTAGAGTGGATAAAAATGGATGTCGAGTGGATAAAATGGATGTAGAGTGGATAAAATGGATGTAGAGTTAATAAAAATGTATGTAGAGTGGATATAATGGATGTAGAGAGGATAAAATGGATGTGGAGTGGATAACAATGGATGTAGAGTGGATAAAATGGATGTAGAGTGGATAAAATGGATGTAGAGTTGATAAAATGGATGTAAAGTGGATAAAATGGATGTAGAGTTAATAAAATTGGATGTAGAGTGGATAAAATGGATGTAGAGTTGATAAAAATGGATGTAGAGTGGATAAAAATGGATGTAGATTGGATAAAATGGATGTAGAGTGGATAAAAATGGATGTAGAGTATATAAATTGGATGTAGATTATATAAAATGGATGTAGAGTGGATAAAAATGGATGTCGAGTGGATAAAATGGATGTAGAGTGGATAAAAATGGATGTAGATTGGATAAAATGGATGTAGAGTTAATAAAAATGGATGTAGAGTGGATAAAATGGATGTAGAGTGGATAAAATGAATGTACAGTTAATAAAAATGGATGTAGAGTGGATAAAAATGGATGTAGAGTGGATTAAATGGATATAGAGTGGATAAAATGGATGTAGAGTTGATAAAAATGGATGTAGAGTGGATAAAAATGGATGTAGATTGGATAAAATGGATGAAGAGTTGATAAAATGGATGTAAAGTGGATAAAATGGATGTAGAGTTAATAAAATTGGATGTAGAGTGGATAAAAATGGATGTAGAGTGGATAAAAATGGATGTCGAGTGGATAAAATGGATGTAGAGTGGATAAAATGGATGTAGAGTGGATAAAAATGGATGTAGAGTATATAAATTGGATGTAGAGTATATAAAATGGATGTAGAGTGGATAAAAATGGATGTCGAGTGGATAAAATGGATGTAGAGTGGATAAAAATGGATGTAGATTGGATAAAATGGATGTAGAGATAATAAAAATGGATGTAGAGTGGATAAAATGGATGTAGAGTGGATAAAATGAATGTACAGTTAATAAAAATGGATGTAGAGTGGATAAAAATGGATGTAGAGTGGATAAAATGGATGTAGAGTGGATAAAAATGGATGTAGAGTGGATAAAAATGGATGTAGAGTGGATAAAATGGATGTAGAGTGGATAAAACGGATGTAGAGTGGATAAAAAGGATGTAGAGTGGATAAAATGGATGCAGAGTGGATAAAAACAGATGTAGTGTGGATAAAATGGATGTAGAGTGGATAACAATGGATGTAGAGTGGATAAAATGGATGTAGAGTGGATAAAAATGGATGTAGAGTGGATAAAATGGATGTAGAGTGAATAAAATGGATGTAGAGTGGATAAAATTGATGTAGAGTGTATAAAATGGATGTAGAGTGGATAAAAATGGATGTAGAGTGGATAAAAATGGATGTAGATTGGATAAAATGGATGTAGAGTGGATAAAAATGGATGTAGAGTGGATAAAATGGATGTAGAGTGGATAAAATGGTTGTAGAGTGGATAAAATGGATGTAGAGTGGATAAAATGGATGTAGAATGGATAAAATGGATGTAAAGTGGATAAAAATGGATGTAGAGTGGATAAAATGGATGTAGAGTGGATAAAAATAGATGTAGAGAGGATAAAATGGATGTAGAGTGGATAAAAATGGATGTAGAGTGGATAAAAATGGATGTAGAGAGGATAAAATGGATGTAGAGTGGATAAAATGGATGTACAGTTAATAAAAATGGATGTAGAGTGGATATAATGGATGTAGAGTTGATAAAATGGATGTAAAGTGGATAAAATGGATGTAGAGTTAATAAAAATGGATGTAGTGTGGAAATAATGGATGTAGAGAGGATAAAATGGATGTAGAGTGGATAAAATGGATGTAGAGTTCATAAAAATGGATGTAGAGTGGATAAAAATGGATGTAGATTGGATAAAATGGATGTAGAGTGGATAAAAATGGATGTAGAGTGGATAAAAATGGATGTAGAGTGGATAAAAATGGATGTAGAGTGGATAAAATGGATGTTGAGTGGATAAAATGGATGTAGAGTGGATAAAATGGATGTACAGTTCATAAAAATGGATGTAGAGTGGATAAAAATGGATGTAGAGTGGATAAAATGGATGTAGAGTCGATAAAATGGATGTAGAGTGGATAAAATGGATGTAGAGTGGATAAAATGGATGTAAAGTGGATAAAAATGGATGTAGAGTGGATAAAATGGATGTAGAGTGGATAAAATGGATGTAGAGTGGATAAAATGGATGTAGAGTGGATAAAAATGGATGTAGAGTGGATAAAATGGATGTAGAATGAATAAAATGGATGTAAAGTGAATAAAAATGGATGTTGAGTGGATAAAATGGATGTAGAGAGGATAAAATGCATGTAGAGTGGATAAAATGGATGTAGAGTGGATAAAATGGTTGTAGAGTGGATAAAATGGATGTAGAGTGGATAAAATGGATGTAGAATGGATAAAATGGATGTAAAGTGGATAAAAATGGATGTCGAGTGGATAAAATGGATGTAGAGTGGATAAAAATAGATGTAGAGAGGATAAAATGGATGTAGAGTGGATAAAAATGGATGTAGAGTGGATAAAAATGGATGTAGAGTGGATAAAATGGATGTAGAGTGGATAAAAATGGATGTAGAGAGGATAAAATGGATGTAGAGTGGATAAAATGGATGTACAGTTAATAAAAATGGATGTAGAGTGGATATAATGGATGTAGAGAGGATAAAATGGATGTGGAGTGGATAACCATGGATGTAGAGTGGATAAAATGGATGTAGAGTGGATAAAATGGATGTAGAGTTGATAAAAATGGATGTAGAGTGGAAATAATGGATGTAGAGTGGATAAAATGGTTGTAGAGTGGATAAAATGGATGTAGAGTTGATAAAAATGGATGTAGAGTGGATAAAATGGTTGTAGAGTGGATAAAATGGATGTAGAGTTAATAAAAATGGATGTAGAGTGGATATAATGGATGTAGAGAGGATAAAATGGATGTGGAGTGGATAACAATGGATGTAGAGTGGATAAAATGGATGTAGAGTGGATAAAATGGATGTAGAGTTGATAAAATGGATGTAAAGTGGATAAAATGGATGTAGAGTTAATAGAATTGGATGTAGAGTGGATAAAATGGATGTAGAGTTGATAAAAATGGATGTAGAGTGGATAAAAATGGATGTAGATTGGATAAAATGGATGTAGAGTGGATAAAAATGGATGTAGAGTATATAAATTGGATGTAGAGTATATAAAATGGATGTAGAGTGGATAAAAATGGATGTCGAGTGGATAAAATGGATGTAGAGTGGATAAAAATGGATGTAGAGTGGATAAAATGGATGTAGAGTTAATAAAAATGGATGTAGAGTGGATATAATGGATGTAGAGAGGATAAAATGGATGTGGAGTGGATAACAATGGATGTAGAGTGGATAAAATGGATGTAGAGTGGATAAAATGGATGTAGAGTTGATAAAATGGATGTAAAGTGGATAAAATGGATGTAGAGTTAATAGAATTGGATGTAGAGTGGATAAAATGGATGTAGAGTTGATAAAAATGGATGTAGAGTGGATAAAAATGGATGTAGATTGGATAAAATGGATGTAGAGTGGATAAAAATGGATGTAGAGTATATAAATTGGATGTAGAGTATATAAAATGGATGTAGAGTGGATAAAAATGGATGTCGAGTGGATAAAATGGATGTAGAGTTGATAAAAATGGATGTAGAGTGGATAAAAATGGATGTAGATTGGATAAAATGGATGTAGAGTGGATAAAATGAATGTACAGTTAATAAAAATGGATGTAGAGTGGATAAAAATGGATGTAGAGTGGATAAAATGGATGTAGAGTTGATAAAATGGATGTAAAGTGGATAAAATGGATGTAGAGTTAATAAAATTGGATGTAGAGTGGATAAAATGGATGTAGAGTTGATAAAAATGGATGTAGAGTGGATAAAAATGGATGTAGATTGGATAAAATGGATGTAGAGTTGATAAAATGGATGTAAAGTGGATAAAATGGATGTAGAGTTAATAAAATTGGATGTAGAGTGGATAAAAATGGATGTAGAGTGGATAAAAATGGATGTCGAGTGGATAAAATGGATGTAGAGTGGATAAAATGGATGTAGAGTGGATAAAAATGGATGTAGAGTGGATAAAATGGATGTAGAGTTGATAAAATGGATGTAAAGTGGATAAAATGGATGTAGAGTTAATAAAATTGGATGTAGAGTGGATCAAAATGGATGTAGAGTGGATAAAAATGGATGTCGAGTGCATAAAATGGATGTAGAGTGGATAAAATGGATGTAGAGTTGATAAAAATGGATGTAGAGTGGATAAAAATGGATGTCGAGTGGATAAAATGGATGTACAGTGGATAAAAATGGATGTAGAGTGGATAAAATGGATGTAGAGTTGATAAAAATGGATGTAGAGTGGATAAAATGGATGTAGAGTGGATAAAATGGATGTAGAGTGGATAAAATGGTTGTAGAGTGGATAAAATGGATGTAGAGTTGATAAAAATGGATGTAGAGTGGATAAAATGGATGTAGAGTTAATAAAAATGGATGTAGAGTGGATAAAATGGATGTAGAGTTGATAAAAATGGATGTAGAGTGGATAAAATGGATGTAGAGTGGATAAAATGGATGTAGAGTGGATAAAATGGTTGTAGAGTGGATAAAATGGATGTAGAGTTGATAAAAATGGATGTAGAGTGGATAAAATGGATGTAGAGTTAATAAAAATGGATGTAGAGTGGATAAAATGGATGTAGAGTTGATAAAAATGGATGTAGAGTGGATAAAAATGGATGTAGATTGGATAAAATGGATGTAGAGTGGATAAAATGAATGTACAGTTAATAAAAATGGATGTAGAGTGGATAAAAATGGATGTAGAGTGGATAAAATGGATGTAGAGTGGATAAAATGGTTGTAGAGTGGATAAAATGGATGTAGAGTGGATAAAATGGATGTAGAATGGATAAAATGGATGTAAAGTGGATAAAAATGGATGTCGAGTGGATAAAATGGATGTAGAGTGGATAAAAATAGATGTAGAGAGGATAAAATGGATGTAGAGTGGATAAAAATGGATGTAGAGTGGATAAAAATGGATGTAGAGAGGATAAAATGGATGTAGAGTGGATAAAATGGATGTACAGTTAATAAAAATGGATGTAGAGTGGATATAATGGATGTAGAGTTGATAAAATGGATGTAAAGTGGATAAAATGGATGTAGAGTTAATAAAAATGGATGTAGTGTGGAAATAATGGATGTAGAGAGGATAAAATGGATGTAGAGTGGATAAAATGGATGTAGAGTTCATAAAAATGGATGTAGAGTGGATAAAAATGGATGTAGATTGGATAAAATGGATGTAGAGTGGATAAAAATGGATGTAGAGTGGATAAAAATGGATGTAGAGTGGATAAAAATGGATGTAGAGTGGATAAAATGGATGTTGAGTGGATAAAATGGATGTAGAGTGGATAAAATGGATGTACAGTTCATAAAAATGGATGTAGAGTGGATAAAAATGGATGTAGAGTGGATAAAATGGATGTAGAGTCGATAAAATGGATGTAGAGTGGATAAAATGGATGTAGAGTGGATAAAACGGATGTAAAGTGGATAAAAATGGATGTAGAGTGGATAAAATGGATGTAGAGTGGATAAAATGGATGTAGAGTGGATAAAATGGATGTAGAGTGGATAAAAAAGGATGTAGAGTGGATAAAATGGATGTAGAATGAATAAAATGGATGTAAAGTGAATAAAAATGGATGTAGAGTGGATAAAATGGATGTAGAGAGGATAAAATGCATGTAGAGTGGATAAAATGGATGTAGAGTGGATAAAATGGTTGTAGAGTGGATAAAATGGATGTAGAGTGGATAAAATGGATGTAGAATGGATAAAATGGATGTAAAGTGGATAAAAATGGATGTCGAGTGGATAAAATGGATGTAGAGTGGATAAAAATAGATGTAGAGAGGATAAAATGGATGTAGAGTGGATAAAAATGGATGTAGAGTGGATAAAAATGGATGTAGAGTGGATAAAATGGATGTAGAGTGGATAAAAATGGATGTAGAGGGGATAAAATGGATGTAGAGTGGATAAAATGGATGTACAGTTAATAAAAATGGATGTAGAGTGGATATAATGGATGTAGAGAGGATAAAATGGATGTGGAGTGGATAACCATGGATGTAGAGTGGATAAAATGGATGTAGAGTGGATAAAATGGATGTAGAGTTGATAAAAATGGATGTAAAGTGGAAATAATGGATGTAGAGTGGATAAAATGGTTGTAGAGTGGATAAAATGGATGTAGAGTTGATAAAAATGGATGTAGAGTGGATAAAATGGTTGTAGAGTGGATAAAATGGATGTAGAGTTAATAAAAATGGATGTAGAGTGGATATAATGGATGTAGAGAGGATAAAATGGATGTGGAGTGGATAACAATGGATGTAGAGTGGATAAAATGGATGTAGAGTGGATAAAATGGATGTAGAGTTGATAAAATGGATGTAAAGTGGATAAAATGGATGTAGAGTTAATAAAATTGGATGTAGAGTGGATAAAATGGATGTAGAGTTGATAAAAATGGATGTAGAGTGGATAAAAATGGATGTAGATTGGATAAAATGGATGTAGAGTGGATAAAAATGGATGTAGAGTATATAAATTGGATGTAGATTATATAAAATGGATGTAGAGTGGATAAAAATGGATGTCGAGTGGATAAAATGGATGTAGAGTGGATAAAAATGGATGTAGATTGGATAAAATGGATGTAGAGTTAATAAAAATGGATGTAGAGTGGATAAAATGGATGTAGAGTGGATAAAATGAATGTACAGTTAATAAAAATGGATGTAGAGTGGATAAAAATGGATGTAGAGTGGATTAAATGGATATAGAGTGGATAAAATGGATGTAGAGTTGATAAAAATGGATGTAGAGTGGATAAAAATGGATGTAGATTGGATAAAATGGATGAAGAGTTGATAAAATGGATGTAAAGTGGATAAAATGGATGTAGAGTTAATAAAATTGGATGTAGAGTGGATAAAAATGGATGTAGAGTGGATAAAAATGGATGTCGAGTGGATAAAATGGATGTAGAGTGGATAAAATGGATGTAGAGTGGATAAAAATGGATGTAGAGTGGATAAAATGGATGTAGAGTTGATAAAATGGATGTAAAGTGGATAAAATGGATGTAGAGTTAATAAAATTGGATGTAGAGTGGATAAAATGGATGTAGAGTTGATTCAAATGGATGTAGAGTGGATAAAAATGGATGTAGATTGGATAAAATAGATGTAGAGTTGATAAAATGGATGTAAAGTGGATAAAATGGATGTAGAGTTAATAAAATTGGATGTAGAGTGGATAAAATGGATGTAGAGTTGATAAAAATGGATGTAGAGTGGATAAAAATGGATGTAGATTGGATAAAATAGATGTAGAGTTGATAAAATGGATGTAAAGTGGATAAAATGGATGTAGAGTTAATAAAATTGGATGTAGAGTGGATAAAATGGATGTAGAGTTAATAAAAATGGATGTAGAGTGGATATAATGGATGTAGATAGGATAAAATGGATGTGGAGTGGATAACAATGGATGTAGAGTGGATAAAATGGATGTAGAGTGGATAAAATGGATGTAGAGTTGATAAAATGGATGTAAAGTGGATAAAATGGATGTAGAGTTAATAAAATTGGATGTAGAGTGGATAAAATGGATGTAGAGTTGATAAAAATGGATGTAGAGTGGATAAAAATGGATGTAGATTGGATAAAATGGATGTAGAGTGGATAAAAATGGATGTAGAGTATATAAATTGGATGTAGAGTATATAAAATGGATGTAGAGTGGATAAAAATGGATGTCGAGTGGATAAAATGGATGTAGAGTGGATAAAAATGGATGTAGATTGGATAAAATGGATGTAGAGATAATAAAAATGGATATAGAGTGGATAAAATGGATGTAGAGTGGATAAAATGAATGTACAGTTAATAAAAATGGATGTAGAGTGGATAAAAATGGATGTAGAGTGGATAAAATGGATGTAGAGTGGATAAAAATGGATGTAGAGTGGATAAAAATGGATGTAGAGTGGATAAAATGGATGTAGAGTGGATAAAACGGATGTAGAGTGGATAAAAAGGATGTAGAGTGGATAAAATGGATGCAGAGTGGATAAAAACAGATGTAGAGTGGATAAAATGGATGTAGAGTGGATAAAATGGATGTAAAGTGGATAAAAATGGATGTAGAGTGGATAAAATGGATGTAGAGTGGATAAAATGGATGTAGAGTGGATAAAATGGATGTAGAGTGGATAAAAAAGGATGTAGAGTGGATAAAATGGATGTAGAATGAATAAAATGGATGTAAAGTGAATAAAAATGGATGTAGAGTGGATAAAATGGATGTAGAGAGGATAAAATGCATGTAGAGTGGATAAAATGGATGTAGAGTGGATAAAATGGTTGTAGAGTGGATAAAATGGATGTAGAGTGGATAAAATGGATGTAGAATGGATAAAATGGATGTAAAGTGGATAAAAATGGATGTCGAGTGGATAAAATGGATGTAGAGTGGATAAAAATAGATGTAGAGAGGATAAAATGGATGTAGAGTGGATAAAAATGGATGTAGAGTGGATAAAAATGGATGTAGAGTGGATAAAATGGATGTAGAGTGGATAAAAATGGATGTAGAGAGGATAAAATGGATGTAGAGTGGATAAAATGGATGTACAGTTAATAAAAATGGATGTAGAGTGGATATAATGGATGTAGAGAGGATAAAATGGATGTGGAGTGGATAAAAATGGATGTAGAGTGGAAATAATGGATGTAGAGTGGATAAAATGGTTGTAGAGTGGATAAAATGGATGTAGAGTTGATAAAAATGGATGTAGAGTGGATAAAATGGTTGTAGAGTGGATAAAATGGATGTAGAGTTAATAAAAATGGATGTAGAGTGGATATAATGGATGTAGAGAGGATAAAATGGATGTGGAGTGGATAACAATGGATGTAGAGTGGATAAAATGGATGTAGAGTGGATAAAATGGATGTAGAGTTGATAAAATGGATGTAAAGTGGATAAAATGGATGTAGAGTTAATAGAATTGGATGTAGAGTGGATAAAATGGATGTAGAGTTGATAAAAATGGATGTAGAGTGGATAAAAATGGATGTAGATTGGATAAAATGGATGTAGAGTGGATAAAAATGGATGTAGAGTATATAAATTGGATGTAGAGTATATAAAATGGATGTAGAGTGGATAAAAATGGATGTCGAGTGGATAAAATGGATGTAGAGTGGATAAAAATGGATGTAGATTGGATAAAATGGATGTAGAGTTAATAAAAGTGGATGTAGAGTGGATAAAATGGATGTAGAGTTGATAAAAATGGATGTAGAGTGGATAAAAATGGATGTAGATTGGATAAAATGGATGTAGAGTGGATAAAATGAATGTACAGTTAATAAAAATGGATGTAGAGTGGATAAAAATGGATGTAGAGTGGATAAAATGGATGTAGAGTTGATAAAATGGATGTAAAGTGGATAAAATGGATGTAGAGTTAATAAAATTGGATGTAGAGTGGATAAAATGGATGTAGAGTTGATAAAAATGGATGTAGAGTGGATAAAAATGGATGTAGATTGGATAAAATGGATGTAGAGTTGATAAAATGGATGTAAAGTGGATAAAATGGATGTAGAGTTAATAAAATTGGATGTAGAGTGGATAAAAATGGATGTAGAGTGGATAAAAATGAATGTCGAGTGGATAAAATGGATGTAGAGTGGATAAAATGGATGTAGAGTGGATAAAAATGGATGTAGAGTGGATAAAATGGATGTAGAGTTGATAAAATGGATGTAAAGTGGATAAAATGGATGTAGAGTTAATAAAATTGGATGTAGAGTGGATCAAAATGGATGTAGAGTGGATAAAAATGGATGTCGAGTGCATAAAATGGATGTAGAGTGGATAAAATGGATGTAGAGTTGATAAAAATGGATGTAGAGTGGATAAAAATGGATGTCGAGTGGATAAAATGGATGTACAGTGGATAAAAATGGATGTAGAGTGGATAAAATGGATGTAGAGTTGATAAAAATGGATGTAGAGTGGATAAAATGGATGTAGAGTGGATAAAATGGATGTAGAGTGGATAAAATGGTTGTAGAGTGGATAAAATGGATGTAGAGTTGATAAAAATGGATGTAGAGTGGATAAAATGGATGTAGAGTTAATAAAAATGGATGTAGAGTGGATAAAATGGATGTAGAGTTGATAAAAATGGATGTAGAGTGGATAAAATGGATGTAGAGTGGATAAAATGGATGTAGAGTGGATAAAATGGTTGTAGAGTGGATAAAATGGATGTAGAGTTGATAAAAATGGATGTAGAGTGGATAAAATGGATGTAGAGTTAATAAAAATGGATGTAGAGTGGATAAAATGGATGTAGAGTTGATAAAAATGGATGTAGAGTGGATAAAATGGATGTAGAGTGGATAAAATGGTTGTAGAGTGGATAAAATGGATGTAGAGTGGATAAAATGGATGTAGAATGGATAAAATGGATGTAAAGTGGATAAAAATGGATGTCGAGTGGATAAAATGGATGTAGAGTGGATAAAAATAGATGTAGAGAGGATAAAATGGATGTAGAGTGGATAAAAATGGATGTAGAGTGGATAAAAATGGATGTAGAGAGGATAAAATGGATGTAGAGTGGATAAAATGGATGTACAGTTAATAAAAATGGATGTAGAGTGGATATAATGGATGTAGAGTTGATAAAATGGATGTAAAGTGGATAAAATGGATGTAGAGTTAATAAAAATGGATGTAGTGTGGAAATAATGGATGTAGAGAGGATAAAATGGATGTAGAGTGGATAAAATGGATGTAGAGTTCATAAAAATGGATGTAGAGTGGATAAAAATGGATGTAGATTGGATAAAATGGATGTAGAGTGGATAAAAATGGATGTAGAGTGGATAAAAATGGATGTAGAGTGGATAAAAATGGATGTAGAGTGGATAAAATGGATGTTGAGTGGATAAAATGGATGTAGAGTGGATAAAATGGATGTACAGTTCATAAAAATGGATGTAGAGTGGATAAAAATGGATGTAGAGTGGATAAAATGGATGTAGAGTCGATAAAATGGATGTAGAGTGGATAAAATGGATGTAGAGTGGATAAAACGGATGTAAAGTGGATAAAAATGGATGTAGAGTGGATAAAATGGATGTAGAGTGGATAAAATGGATGTAGAGTGGATAAAATGGATGTAGAGTGGATAAAAAAGGATGTAGAGTGGATAAAATGGATGTAGAATGAATAAAATGGATGTAAAGTGAATAAAAATGGATGTAGAGTGGATAAAATGGATGTAGAGAGGATAAAATGCATGTAGAGTGGATAAAATGGATGTAGAGTGGATAAAATGGTTGTAGAGTGGATAAAATGGATGTAGAGTGGATAAAATGGATGTAAAATGGATAAAATGGATGTAAAGTGGATAAAAATGGATGTCGAGTGGATAAAATGGATGTAGAGTGGATAAAAATAGATGTAGAGAGGATAAAATGGATGTAGAGTGGATAAAAATGGATGTAGAGTGGATAAAAATGGATGTAGAGTGGATAAAATGGATGTAGAGTGGATAAAAATGGATGTAGAGAGGATAAAATGGATGTAGAGTGGATAAAATGGATGTACAGTTAATAAAAATGGATGTAGAGTGGATATAATGGATGTAGAGAGGATAAAATGGATGTGGAGTGGATAACCATGGATGTAGAGTGGATAAAATGGATGTAGAGTGGATAAAATGGATGTAGAGTTGATAAAAATGGATGTAAAGTGGAAATAATGGATGTAGAGTGGATAAAATGGTTGTAGAGTGGATAAAATGGATGTAGAGTTGATAAAAATGGATGTAGAGTGGATAAAATGGTTGTAGAGTGGATAAAATGGATGTAGAGTTAATAAAAATGGATGTAGAGTGGATATAATGGATGTAGAGAGGATAAAATGGATGTGGAGTGGATAACAATGGATGTAGAGTGGATAAAATGGATGTAGAGTGGATAAAATGGATGTAGAGTTGATAAAATGGATGTAAAGTGGATAAAATGGATGTAGAGTTAATAAAATTGGATGTAGAGTGGATAAAATGGATGTAGAGTTGATAAAATTGGATGTAGAGTGGATAAAAATGGATGTAGATTGGATAAAATGGATGTAGAGTGGATAAAAATGGATGTAGAGTATATAAATTGGATGTAGATTATATAAAATGGATGTAGAGTGGATAAAAATGGATGTCGAGTGGATAAAATGGATGTAGAGTGGATAAAAATGGATGTAGATTGGATAAAATGGATGTAGAGTTAATAAAAATGGATGTAGAGTGGATAAAATGGATGTAGAGTGGATAAAATGAATGTACAGTTAATAAAAATGGATGTAGAGTGGATAAAAATGGATGTAGAGTGGATTAAATGGATATAGAGTGGATAAAATGGATGTAGAGTTGATAAAAATGGATGTAGAGTGGATAAAAATGGATGTAGATTGGATAAAATGGATGAAGAGTTGATAAAATGGATGTAAAGTGGATAAAATGGATGTAGAGTTAATAAAATTGGATGTAGAGTGGATAAAAATGGATGTAGAGTGGATAAAAATGGATGTCGAGTGGATAAAATGGATGTAGAGTGGATAAAATGGATGTAGAGTGGATAAAAATGGATGTAGAGTGGATAAAATGGATGTAGAGTTGATAAAATGGATGTAAAGTGGATAAAATGGATGTAGAGTTAATAAAATTGGATGTAGAGTGGATAAAATGGATGTAGAGTTGATTCAAATGGATGTAGAGTGGATAAAAATGGATGTAGATTGGATAAAATAGATGTAGAGTTGATAAAATGGATGTAAAGTGGATAAAATGGATGTAGAGTTAATAAAATTGGATGTAGAGTGGATAAAATGGATGTAGAGTTGATAAAAATGGATGTAGAGTGGATAAAAATGGATGTAGATTGGATAAAATAGATGTAGAGTTGATAAAATGGATGTAAAGTGGATATAATGGATGTAGAGTTAATAAAATTGGATGTAGAGTGGATAAAATGGATGTAGAGTTAATAAAAATGGATGTAGAGTGGATATAATGGATGTAGATAGGATAAAATGGATGTGGAGTGGATAACAATGGATGTAGAGTGGATAAAATGGATGTAGAGTGGATAAAATGGATGTAGAGTTGATAAAATGGATGTAAAGTGGATAAAATGGATGTAGAGTTAATAAAATTGGATGTAGAGTGGATAAAATGGATGTAGAGTTGATAAAAATGGATGTAGAGTGGATAAAAATGGATGTAGATTGGATAAAATGGATGTAGAGTGGATAAAAATGGATGTAGAGTATATAAATTGGATGTAGAGTATATAAAATGGATGTAGAGTGGATAAAAATGGATGTCGAGTGGATAAAATGGATGTAGAGTGGATAAAAATGGATGTAGATTGGATAAAATGGATGTAGAGATAATAAAAATGGATATAGAGTGGATAAAATGGATGTAGAGTGGATAAAATGAATGTACAGTTAATAAAAATGGATGTAGAGTGGATAAAAATGGATGTAGAGTGGATAAAATGGATGTAGAGTGGATAAAAATGGATGTAGAGTGGATAAAAATGGATGTAGAGTGGATAAAATGGATGTAGAGTGGATAAAACGGATGTAGAGTGGATAAAAAGGATGTAGAGTGGATAAAATGGATGCAGAGTGGATAAAAACAGATGTAGTGTGGATAAAATGGATGTAGAGTGGATAACAATGGATGTAGAGTGGATAAAATGGATGTAGAGTGGATAAAAATGGATGTAGAGTGGATAAAATGGATGTAGAGTGAATAAAATGGATGTAGAGTGGATAAAATTGATGTAGAGTGTATAAAATGGATGTAGAGTGGATAAAAATGGATGTAGAGTGGATAAAAATGGATGTAGATTGGATAAAATGGATGTAGAGTGGATAAAAATGGATGTAGAGTGGATAAAATGGATGTAGAGTGGATAAAATGGTTGTAGAGTGGATAAAATGGATGTAGAGTGGATAAAATGGATGTAGAATGGATAAAATGGATGTAAAGTGGATAAAAATGGATGTCGAGTGGATAAAATGGATGTAGAGTGGATAAAAATAGATGTAGAGAGGATAAAATGGATGTAGAGTGGATAAAAATGGATGTAGAGTGGATAAAAATGGATGTAGAGAGGATAAAATGGATGTAGAGTGGATATAATGGATGTAGAGTTGATAAAATGGATGTAAAGTGGATAAAATGGATGTAGAGTTAATAAAAATGGATGTAGTGTGGAAATAATGGATGTAGAGAGGATAAAATGGATGTAGAGTGGATAAAATGGATGTAGAGTTCATAAAAATGGATGTAGAGTGGATAAAAATGGATGTAGATTGGATAAAATGGATGTAGAGTGGATAAAAATGGATGTAGAGTGGATAAAAATGGATGTAGAGTGGATAAAAATGGATGTAGAGTGGATAAAATGGATGTTGAGTGGATAAAATGGATGTAGAGTGGATAAAATGGATGTACAGTTCATAAAAATGGATGTAGAGTGGATAAAAATGGATGTAGAGTGGATAAAATGGATGTAGAGTCGATAAAATGGATGTAGAGTGGATAAAATGGATGTAGAGTGGATAAAATGGATGTAAAGTGGATAAAAATGGATGTAGAGTGGATAAAATGGATGTAGAGTGGATAAAATGGATGTAGAGTGGATAAAATGGATGTAGAGTGGATAAAAAAGGATGTAGAGTGGATAAAATGGATGTAGAATGAATAAAATGGATGTAAAGTGAATAAAAATGGATGTAGAGTGGATAAAATGGATGTAGAGAGGATAAAATGCATGTAGAGTGGATAAAATGGATGTAGAGTGGATAAAATGGTTGTAGAGTGGATAAAATGGATGTAGAGTGGATAAAATGGATGTAGAATGGATAAAATGGATGTAAAGTGGATAAAAATGGATGTCGAGTGGATAAAATGGATGTAGAGTGGATAAAAATAGATGTAGAGAGGATAAAATGGATGTAGAGTGGATAAAAATGGATGTAGAGTGGATAAAAATGGATGTAGAGTGGATAAAATGGATGTAGAGTGGATAAAAATGGATGTAGAGAGGATAAAATGGATGTAGAGTGGATAAAATGGATGTACAGTTAATAAAAATGGATGTAGAGTGGATATAATGGATGTAGAGAGGATAAAATGGATGTGGAGTGGATAACCATGGATGTAGAGTGGATAAAATGGATGTAGAGTGGATAAAATGGATGTAGAGTTGATAAAAATGGATGTAGAGTGGAAATAATGGATGTAGAGTGGATAAAATGGTTGTAGAGTGGATAAAATGGATGTAGAGTTGATAAAAATGGATGTAGAGTGGATAAAATGGTTGTAGAGTGGATAAAATGGATGTAGAGTTAATAAAAATGGATGTAGAGTGGATATAATGGATGTAGAGAGGATAAAATGGATGTGGAGTGGATAACAATGGATGTAGAGTGGATAAAATGGATGTAGAGTGGATAAAATGGATGTAGAGTTGATAAAATGGATGTAAAGTGGATAAAATGGATGTAGAGTTAATAAAATTGGATGTAGAGTGGATAAAATGGATGTAGAGTTGATAAAAATGGATGTAGAGTGGATAAAAATGGATGTAGATTGGATAAAATGGATGTAGAGTGGATAAAAATGGATGTAGAGTATATAAATTGGATGTAGAGTATATAAAATGGATGTAGAGTGGATAAAAATGGATGTCGAGTGGATAAAATGGATGTAGAGTGGATAAAAATGGATGTAGATTGGATAAAATGGATGTAGAGTTAATAAAAATGGATGTAGAGTGGATAAAATGGATGTAGAGTTGATAAAAATGGATGTAGAGTGGATAAAAATGGATGTAGATTGGATAAAATGGATGTAGAGTGGATAAAATGAATGTACAGTTAATAAAAATGGATGTAGAGTGGATAAAAATGGATGTAGAGTGGATAAAATGGATGTAGAGTTGATAAAATGGATGTAAAGTGGATAAAATGGATGTAGAGTTAATAAAATTGGATGTAGAGTGGATAAAATGGATGTAGAGTTGATAAAAATGGATGTAGAGTGGATAAAAATGGATGTAGATTGGATAAAATGGATGTAGAGTTGATAAAATGGATGTAAAGTGGATAAAATGGATGTAGAGTTAATAAAATTGGATGTAGAGTGGATAAAAATGGATGTAGAGTGGATAAAAATGGATGTCGAGTGGATAAAATGGATGTAGAGTGGATAAAATGGATGTAGAGTGGATAAAAATGGATGTAGAGTGGATAAAATGGATGTAGAGTTGATAAAATGGATGTAAAGTGGATAAAATGGATGTAGAGTTAATAAAATTGGATGTAGAGTGGATCAAAATGGATGTAGAGTGGATAAAAATGGATGTCGAGTGCATAAAATGGATGTAGAGTGGATAAAATGGATGTAGAGTTGATAAAAATGGATGTAGAGTGGATAAAAATGGATGTCGAGTGGATAAAATGGATGTACAGTGGATAAAAATGGATGTAGAGTGGATAAAATGGATGTAGAGTGCATAAAAATGGATGTAGAGTGAATAAAATGGATGTAGAGTGGATAAAATGAATGTACAGTTAATAAAAATGGATGTAGAGTGGATAAAAATGGATGTAGAGTGGATAAAATGGATGTAGAGTTGATAAAATGGATGTAAAGTGGATAAAATGGATGTAGAGTTAATAAAATTGGATGTAGAGTGGATAAAATGGATGTAGAGTTGATAAAAATGGATGTAGAGTGGATAAAATGGATGTAGAGTGGATAAAATGGATGTAGAGTGGATAAAATGGTTGTAGAGTGGATAAAATGGATGTAGAGTTGATAAAAATGGATGTAGAGTGGATAAAATGGATGTAGAGTTAATAAAAATGGATGTAGAGTGGATAAAATGGATGTAGAGTTGATAAAAATGGATGTAGAGTGGATAAAAATGGATGTAGATTGGATAAAATGGATGTAGAGTGGATAAAATGAATGTACAGTTAATAAAAATGGATGTAGAGTGGATAAAAATGGATGTAGAGTGGATAAAATGGATGTAGAGTTGATAAAATGGATGTAAAGTGGATAAAATGGATGTAGAGTTAATAAAATTGGATGTAGAGTGGATAAAATGGATGTAGAGTTGATAAAAATGGATGTAGAGTGGATAAAATGGATGTAGAGTGGATAAAATGGATGTAGAGTGGATAAAAATGGATGTAGAGTGGATAAAATGGATGTAGAGTTGATAAAATGGATGTAAAGTGGATAAAATGGATGTAGAGTTAATAAAATTGGATGTAGAGTGGATAAAAATGGATGTAGAGAGGATAAAATGGATGTAGAGTGGATAAAATGGATGTACAGTTAATAAAAATGGATGTAGAGTGGATAAAATGGATGTAGAGTGGATAAAAATGGATGTAGAGTGGATAAAATGGATGTAGAGTTGATAAAATGGATGTAAAGTGGATAAAATGGATGTAGAGTTAATAAAATTGGATGTAGAGTGGATAAAATGGATGTAGAGTTGATAAAAATGGATGTAGAGTGGATAAAAATGGATGTAGATTGGATAAAATGGATGTAGAGTTGATAAAATGGATGTAAAGTGGATAAAATGGATGTAGAGTTAATAAAATTGGATGTAGAGTGGATAAAAATGGATGTCGAGTGGATAAAATGGATGTACAGTGGATAAAAATGGATGTAGAGTGGATAAAATGGATGTAGAGTGGATAAAATGGTTGTAGAGTGGATAAAATGGATGTAGAGTTGATAAAAATGGATGTAGAGTGGATAAAATGGATGTAGAGTTAATAAAAATGGATGTAGAGTGGATAAAATGGATGTAGAGTTGATAAAAATGGATGTAGAGTGGATAAAAATGGATGTAGATTGGATAAAATGGATGTAGAGTGGATAAAATGAATGTACAGTTAATAAAAATGGATGTAGAGTGGATAAAAATGGATGTAGAGTGGATAAAATGGATGTAGAGTTGATAAAATGGATGTAAAGTGGATAAAATGGATGTAGAGTTAATAAAATTGGATGTAGAGTGGATAAAATGGATGTAGAGTTGATAAAAATGGATGTAGAGTGGATAAAAATGGATGTAGATTGGATAAAATGGATGAAGAGTTGATAAAATGGATGTAAAGTGGATAAAATGGATGTAGAGTTAATAAAATTGGATGTAGATTGGATAAAAATGGATGTAGAGTGGATAAAAATGGATGTCGAGTGGATAAAATGGATGTAGAGTGGATAAAATGGATGTAGAGTGGATAAAAATGGATGTAGAGTGGATAAAATGGATGTAGAGTTGATAAAATGGATGTAAAGTAGATAAAATGGATGTAGAGTTAATAAAATTGGATGTAGAGTGGATAAAATGGATGTAGAGTTGATAAAAATGGATGTAGAGTGGATAAAAATGGATGTAGATTGGATAAAATAGATGTAGAGTTGATAAAATGGATGTAAAGTGGATAAAATGGATGTAGAGTTAATAAAATTGGATGTAGAGTGGATAAAATGGATGTAGAGTTGATAAAAATGGATGTAGAGTGGATAAAAATGGATGTAGATTGGATAAAATAGATGTAGAGTTGATAAAATGGATGTAAAGTGGATAAAATGGATGTAGAGTTAATAAAATTGGATGTAGAGTGGATAAAATGGATGTAGAGTTAATAAAAATGGATGTAGAGTGGATATAATGGATGTAGAGAGGATAAAATGGATGTGGAGTGGATAACAATGGATGTAGAGTGGATAAAATGGATGTAGAATGAATAAAATGGATGTAAAGTGAATAAAAATGGATGTAGAGTGGATAAAATGGATGTAGAGAGGATAAAATGCATGTAGAGTGGATAAAATGGATGTAGAGTGGATAAAATGGTTGTAGAGTGGATAAAATGGATGTAGAGTGGATAAAATGGATGTAGAATGGATATAATGGATGTAAAGTGGATAAAAAAGGATGTAGAGTGGATAAAATGGATGTAGAATGAATAAAATGGATGTAAAGTGAATAAAAATGGATGTAGAGTGGATAAAATTGATGTAGAGAGGATAAAATGCATGTAGAGTGGATAAAATGGATGTAGAGTGGATAAAATGGTTGTAGAGTGGATAAAATGGATGTAGAGTGGATAAAATGGATGTAGAATGGATAAAATGGATGTAAAGTGGATAAAAATGGATGTAGAGAGGATAAAATGGATGTAGAGTGGATAAAATGGATGTACAGTTAATAAAAATGGATGTAGAGTGGATATAATGGATGTAGAGTTGATAAAATGGATGTAAAGTGGATAAAATGGATGTAGAGTTAATAAAAATGGATGTAGTGTGGAAATAATGGATGTAGAGAGGATAAAATGGATGTAGAGTGGATAAAATGGATGTAGAGTGGATAAAAATGGATGTAGATTGGATAAAATGGATGTAGAGTTAATAAAAATGGATGTAGAGTGGATAAAATGGATGTAGAGAGGATAAAATGGATGTAGAGTGGATAAAATGGATGTAGAGTGGATAAAAATGGATGTAGATTGGATAAAATGGATGTAGAGTGGATAAAATGGATGTAGAGTTGATAAAATGGATGTAAAGTGGATAAAATGGATGTAGAGTTAATAAAATTGGATGTAGAGTGGATAAAATGGATGTAGAGTTCATAAAAATGGATGTAGAGTGGATAAAAATGGATGTAGATTGGATAAAATGGATGTAGAGTGGATAAAAATGGATGTAGAGAGGATAAAATGGATGTGGAGTAGATAACAATGGATGTAGAGTGGATAAAATGGATGTAGAGTGGATAAAATGGATGTAGAGTGGATAAAATGGTTGTAGAGTGGATAAAATGGATGTAGAGTTGATAAAAATGGATGTAGAGTGGATAAAATGGATGTAGAGTGGATAAAATGGATGTAGAGTGGATAAAAATGGATGTAGAGTGGATAAAATGGATGTAGAGTGGATAAAAATGGATGTAGAGAGGATAAAATGGATGTAGAGTGGATAAAATGGATGTACAGTTAATAAAAATGGATGTAGAGTGGATATAATGGATGTAGAGAGGATAAAATGGATGTGGAGTGGATAACAATGGATGTAGAGTGGATAAAATGGATGTAGAGTGGATAAAATGGATGTAGAGTTGATAAAAATGGATGTAGAGTGGAAATAATGGATGTAGAGTGGATAAAATGGATGTAGAGTTCATAAAAATGGATGTAGAGTGGATAAAAATGGATGTAGAATGGATAAAATGGATGTAGAGTGGATAAAAATGGATGTAGAGTGGATAAAATGGATGTAGAGTTAACAAAAATGGATGTAGAGTGGATAAAATGGATGTAGAGTTGATAAAAATGGATGTAGAGTGGATAAAAATGGATGTAGATTGGATAAAATGGATGTAGAGTGGATAAAAATGGATGTAGAGTATATAAATTGGATCTAGAGTATATAAATTGGATGTAGAGTATATAAAATGGATGTAGAGTGGATAAAAATGGATGTCGAGTGGATAAAATGGATGTAGAGTGGATAAAAATGGATGTAGATTGGATAAAATGGATGTAGAGTTAATAAAAATGGATGTAGAGAGGATAAAATGGATGTAGAGTGGATAAAATGGATGTAGAGTTAATAAAAATGGATGTAGAGTGGATATAATGGATGTAGAGAGGATATAATGGATGTGGAGTGGATAACAATGGATGTAGAGTGGATAAAAATGGATGTAGAGTTGATAAAATGGATGTAAAGTGGATAAAATGGATGTAGAGTTAATAAAATTGGATGTAGAGTGGATAAAATGGATGTAGAGTTAATAAAAATGGATGTAGAGTGGATATAATGGATGTAGAGAGGATAAAATGGATGTGGAGTGGATAACAATGGATGTAGAGTGGATAAAATGGATGTAGAATGAATAAAATGGATGTAAAGTGGATAAAAATGGATGTAGAGTGGATAAAATGGATGTAGAGAGGATAAAATGCATGTAGAGTGGATAAAATGGATGTAGAGTGGATAAAATGGATGTAGAGTGGATAAAATGGATGTAGAGTGGATAAAATGGATGTAGAATGGATAAAATGGATGTAAAGTGGATAAAAAAGGATGTAGAGTGGATAAAATGGATGTAGAATGAATAAAATGGATGTAAAGTGAATAAAAATGGATGTAGAGTGGATAAAATGGATGTAGAGAGGATAAAATGCATGTAGAGTGGATAAAATGGATGTAGAGTGGATAAAATGGTTGTAGAGTGGATAAAATGGATGTAGAGTGGATAAAATGGATGTAGAATGGATAAAATGGATGTAAAGTGGATAAAAATGGATGTAGAGAGGATAAAATGGATGTAGAGTGGATAAAATGGATGTACAGTTAATAAAAATGGATGTAGAGTGGATATAATGGATGTAGAGTTGATAAAATGGATGTAAAGTGGATAAAATGGATGTAGAGTTAATAAAAATGGATGTAGTGTGGAAATAATGGATGTAGAGAGGATAAAATGGATGTAGAGTGGATAAAATGGATGTAGAGTGGATAAAAATGGATGTAGATTGGATAAAATGGATGTAGAGTTAATAAAAATGGATGTAGAGTGGATAAAATGGATGTAGAGAGGATAAAATGGATGTAGAGTGGATAAAATGGATGTAGAGTGGATAAAAATGGATGTAGATTGGATAAAATGGATGTAGAGTGGATAAAATGGATGTAGAGTTGATAAAATGGATGTAAAGTGGATAAAATGGATGTAGAGTTAATAAAATTGAATGTAGAGTGGATAAAATGGATGTAGAGTTCATAAAAATGGATGTAGAGTGGATAAAAATGGATGTAGATTGAATAAAATGGATGTAGAGTGGATAAAAATGGATGTAGAGAGGATAAAATGGATGTGGAGTAGATAACAATGGATGTAGAGTGGATAAAATGGATGTAGAGTGGATAAAATGGATGTAGAGTGGATAAAATGGTTGTAGAGTGGATAAAATGGATGTAGAGTTGATAAAAATGGATGTAGAGTGGATAAAATGGATGTAGAGTGGATAAAATGGATGTAGAGTGGATAAAAATGGATGTAGAGTGGATAAAATGGATGTAGAGTGGATAAAAATGGATGTAGAGAGGATAAAATGGATGTAGAGTGGATAAAATGGATGTACAGTTAATAAAAATGGATGTAGAGTGGATATAATGGATGTAGAGAGGATAAAATGGATGTGGAGTGGATAACAATGGATGTAGAGTGGATAAAATGGATGTAGAGTGGATAAAATGGATGTAGAGTTGATAAAAATGGATGTAGAGTGGAAATAATGGATGTAGAGTGGATAAAATGGATGTAGAGTTCATAAAAATGGATGTAGAGTGGATAAAAATGGATGTAGATTGGATAAAATGGATGTAGAGTGGATAAAAATGGATGTAGAGTGGATAAAATGGATGTAGAGTTAACAAAAATGGATGTAGAGTGGATAAAATGGATGTAGAGTTGATAAAAATGGATGTAGAGTGGATAAAAATGGATGTAGATTGGATAAAATGGATGTAGAGTGGATAAAAATGGATGTAGAGTATATAAATTGGATGTAGATATATAAATTGGATGTAGAGTATATAAAATGGATGTAGAGTGGATAAAATGGATGTCGAGTGGATAAAATGGATGTAGAGTGGATAAAAATGGATGTAGATTGGATAAAATGGATGTAGAGTTAATAAAAATGGATGTAGAGAGGATAAAATGGATGTAGAGTGGATAAAATGGATGTACAGTTAATAAAAATGGATGTAGAGTGGATATAATGGATGTAGAGAGGATATAATGGATGTGGAGTGGATAACAATGGATGTAGAGTGGATAAAAATGGATGTAGAGTTGATAAAATGGATGTAAAGTGGATAAAATGGATGTAGAGTGGATAAAATGGTTGTAGAGTGGATAAAATGGATGTAGAGTTGATAAAAATGGATGTAGAGTGGATAAAATGGATGTAGAGTGGATAAAATGGATGTAGAGTGGATAAAATGGATGTAGAGTTAATAAAAATGGATGTAGAGAGGATAAAATGGATGTAGAGTGGATAAAATGGATGTACAGTTAATAAAAATGGATGTAGAGTGGATATAATGGATGTAGAGAGGATATAATGGATGTGGAGTGGATAAAAATGGATGTAGATTGAATAAAATGGATGTAGAGTGGATAAAAATGGATGTAGAGAGGATAAAATGGATGTGGAGTAGATAACAATGGATGTAGAGTGGATAAAATGGATGTAGAGTGGATAAAATGGATGTAGAGTGGATAAAATGGTTGTAGAGTGGATAAAATGGATGTAGAGTTGATAAAAATGGATGTAGAGTGGATAAAATGGATGTAGAATGAATAAAATGGATGTAAAGTGAATAAAAATGGATGTAGAGTGGATAAAATTGATGTAGAGAGGATAAAATGCATGTAGAGTGGATAAAATGGATGTAGAGTGGATAAAATGGTTGTAGAGTGGATAAAATGGATGTAGAGTGGATAAAATGGATGTAGAATGGATAAAATGGATGTAAAGTGGATAAAAATGGATGTAGAGAGGATAAAATGGATGTAGAGTGGATAAAATGGA
Organism: Pemphredon lugubris; assembly: GCA_933228935.1. Classification (NCBI taxonomy): domain Eukaryota; kingdom Metazoa; phylum Arthropoda; class Insecta; order Hymenoptera; family Crabronidae; genus Pemphredon; species Pemphredon lugubris. Next base: position 51,362,131 of record OW121816.1, read on the forward strand.
TGTACAGTTAATAAAAATGGATGTAGAGTGGATATAATGGATGTAGAGTTGATAAAATGGATGTAAAGTGGATAAAATGGATGTAGAGTTAATAAAAATGGATGTAGTGTGGAAATAATGGATGTAGAGAGGATAAAATGGATGTAGAGTGGATAAAATGGATGTAGAGTGGATAAAAATGGATGTAGATTGGATAAAATGGATGTAGAGTTAATAAAAATGGATGTAGAGTGGATAAAATGGATGTAGAGAGGATAAAATGGATGTAGAGTGGATAAAATGGATGTAGAGTGGATAAAAATGGATGTAGATTGGATAAAATGGATGTAGAGTGGATAAAATGGATGTAGAGTTGATAAAATGGATGTAAAGTGGATAAAATGGATGTAGAGTTAATAAAATTGGATGTAGAGTGGATAAAATGGATGTAGAGTTCATAAAAATGGATGTAGAGTGGATAAAAATGGATGTAGATTGGATAAAATGGATGTAGAGTGGATAAAAATGGATGTAGAGAGGATAAAATGGATGTGGAGTAGATAACAATGGATGTAGAGTGGATAAAATGGATGTAGAGTGGATAAAATGGATGTAGAGTGGATAAAATGGTTGTAGAGTGGATAAAATGGATGTAGAGTTGATAAAAATGGATGTAGAGTGGATAAAATGGATGTAGAGTGGATAAAATGGATGTAGAGTGGATAAAAATGGATGTAGAGTGGATAAAATGGATGTAGAGTGGATAAAAATGGATGTAGAGAGGATAAAATGGATGTAGAGTGGATAAAATGGATGTACAGTTAATAAAAATGGATGTAGAGTGGATATAATGGATGTAGAGAGGATAAAATGGATGTGGAGTGGATAACAATGGATGTAGAGTGGATAAAATGGATGTAGAGTGGATAAAATGGATGTAGAGTTGATAAAAATGGATGTAGAGTGGAAATAATGGATGTAGAGTGGATAAAATGGATGTAGAGTTCATAAAAATGGATGTAGAGTGGATAAAAATGGATGTAGATTGGATAAAATGGATGTAGAGTGGATAAAAATGGATGTAGAGTGGATAAAATGGATGTAGAGTTAACAAAAATGGATGTAGAGTGGATAAAATGGATGTAGAGTTGATAAAAATGGATGTAGAGTGGATAAAAATGGATGTAGATTGGATAAAATGGATGTAGAGTGGATAAAAATGGATGTAGAGTATATAAATTGGATCTAGAGTATATAAATTGGATGTAGAGTATATAAAATGGATGTAGAGTGGATAAAAATGGATGTCGAGTGGATAAAATGGATGTAGAGTGGATAAAAATGGATGTAGATTGGATAAAATGGATGTAGAGTTAATAAAAATGGATGTAGAGAGGATAAAATGGATGTAGAGTGGATAAAATGGATGTACAGTTAATAAAAATGGATGTAGAGTGGAAATAATGGATGTAGAGAGGATATAATGGATGTGGAGTGGATAACAATGGATGTAGAGTGGATAAAAATGGATGTAGAGTTGATAAAATGGATGTAAAGTGGATAAAATGGATGTAGAGTTAATAAAATTGGATGTAGAGTGGATAAAATGGATGTAGAGTTAATAAAAATGGATGTAGAGTGGATATAATGGATGTAGAGAGGATAAAATGGATGTGGAGTGGATAACAATGGATGTAGAGTGGATAAAATGGATGTAGAATGAATAAAATGGATGTAAAGTGGATAAAAATGGATGTAGAGTGGATAAAATGGATGTAGAGAGGATAAAATGCATGTAGAGTGGATAAAATGGATGTAGAGTGGATAAAATGGTTGTAGAGTGGATAAAATGGATGTAGAGTGGATAAAATGGATGTAGAATGGATAAAATGGATGTAAAGTGGATAAAAAAGGATGTAGAGTGGATAAAATGGATGTAGAATGAATAAAATGGATGTAAAGTGAATAAAAATGGATGTAGAGTGGATAAAATGGATGTAGAGAGGATAAAATGCATGTAGAGTGGATAAAATGGATGTAGAGTGGATAAAATGGTTGTAGAGTGGATAAAATGGATGTAGAGTGGATAAAATGGATGTAGAATGGATAAAATGGATGTAAAGTGGATAAAAATGGATGTAGAGAGGATAAAATGGATGTAGAGTGGATAAAATGGATGTACAGTTAATAAAAATGGATGTAGAGTGGATATAATGGATGTAGAGTTGATAAAATGGATGTAAAGTGGATAAAATGGATGTAGAGTTAATAAAAATGGATGTAGTGTGGAAATAATGGATGTAGAGAGGATAAAATGGATGTAGAGTGGATAAAATGGATGTAGAGTGGATAAAAATGGATGTAGATTGGATAAAATGGATGTAGAGTTAATAAAAATGGATATAGAGTGGATAAAATGGATGTAGAGAGGATAAAATGGATGTAGAGTGGATAAAATGGATGTAGAGTGGATAAAAATGGATGTAGATTGGATAAAATGGATGTAGAGTGGATAAAATGGATGTAGAGTTGATAAAATGGATGTAAAGTGGATAAAATGGATGTAGAGTTAATAAAATTGGATGTAGAGTGGATAAAATGGATGTAGAGTTCATAAAAATGGATGTAGAGTGGATAAAAATGGATGTAGATTGAATAAAATGGATGTAGAGTGGATAAAAATGGATGTAGAGAGGATAAAATGGATGTGGAGTAGATAACAATGGATGTAGAGTGGATAAAATGGATGTAGAGTGGATAAAATGGATGTAGAGTGGATAAAATGGTTGTAGAGTGGATAAAATGGATGTAGAGTTGATAAAAATGGATGTAGAGTGGATAAAATGGATGTAGAGTGGATAAAATGGATGTAGAGTGGATAAAAATGGATGTAGAGTGGATAAAATGGATGTAGAGTGGATAAAAATGGATGTAGAGAGGATAAAATGGATGTAGAGTGGATAAAATGGATGTACAGTTAATAAAAATGGATGTAGAGTGGATATAATGGATGTAGAGAGGATAAAATGGATGTGGAGTGGATAACAATGGATGTAGAGTGGATAAAATGGATGTAGAGTGGATAAAATGGATGTAGAGTTGATAAAAATGGATGTAGAGTGGAAATAATGGATGTAGAGTGGATAAAATGGATGTAGAGTTCATAAAAATGGATGTAGAGTGGATAAAAATGGATGTAGATTGGATAAAATGGATGTAGAGTGGATAAAAATGGATGTAGAGTGGATAAAATGGATGTAGAGTTAACAAAAATGGATGTAGAGTGGATAAAATGGATGTAGAGTTGATAAAAATGGATGTAGAGTGGATAAAAATGGATGTAGATTGGATAAAATGGATGTAGAGTGGATAAAAATGGATGTAGAGTATATAAATTGGATGTAGATATATAAATTGGATGTAGAGTATATAAAATGGATGTAGAGTGGATAAAATGGATGTCGAGTGGATAAAATGGATGTAGAGTGGATAAAAATGGATGTAGATTGGATAAAATGGATGTAGAGTTAATAAAAATGGATGTAGAGAGGATAAAATGGATGTAGAGTGGATAAAATGGATGTACAGTTAATAAAAATGGATGTAGAGTGGATATAATGGATGTAGAGAGGATATAATGGATGTGGAGTGGATAACAATGGATGTAGAGTGGATAAAAATGGATGTAGAGTTGATAAAATGGATGTAAAGTGGATAAAATGGATGTAGAGTGGATAAAATGGTTGTAGAGTGGATAAAATGGATGTAGAGTTGATAAAAATGGATGTAGAGTGGATAAAATGGATGTAGAGTGGATAAAATGGATGTAGAGTGGATAAAATGGATGTAGAGTTAATAAAAATGGATGTAGAGAGGATAAAATGGATGTAGAGTGGATAAAATGGATGTACAGTTAATAAAAATGGATGTAGAGTGGATATAATGGATGTAGAGAGGATATAATGGATGTGGAGTGGATAACAATGGATGTAGAGTGGATAAAAATGGATGTAGAGTTGATAAAATGGATGTAAAGTGGATAAAATGGATGTAGAGTGGATAAAAATGGATGTAGATTGGATAAAATGGATGTAGAGTGGATAAAATGGATGTAGAGTTGATAAAATGGATGTAAAGTGGATAAAATGGATGTAGAGTGGAAATAATGGATGTAGAGTGGATAAAATGGATGTAGAGTTCATAAAAATGGATGTAGAGTGGATAAAAATGGATGTAGATTGGATAAAATGGATGTAGAGTGGATAAAAATGGATGTAGAGTGGATAAAATGGATGTAGAGTTAACAAAAATGGATGTAGAGTGGATAAAATGGATGTAGAGTTGATAAAAATGGATGTAGAGTGGATAAAAATGGATGTAGATTGGATAAAATGGATGTAGAGTGGATAAAAATGGATGTAGAGTATATAAATTGGATGTAGAGTATATAAATTGGATGTAGAGTATATAAAATGGATGTAGAGTGGATAAAAATGGATGTCGAGTGGATAAAATGGATGTAGAGTGGATAAAAATGGATGTAGATTGGATAAAATGGATGTAGAGTTAATAAAAATGGATGTAGAGAGGATAAAATGGATGTAGAGTGGATAAAATGGATGTACAGTTAATAAAAATGGATGTAGAGTGGATATAATGGATGTAGAGAGGATATAATGGATGTGGAGTGGATAACAATGGATGTAGAGTGGATAAAAATGGATGTAGAGTTGATAAAATGGATGTAAAGTGGATAAAATGGATGTAGAGTGGATAAAATGGTTGTAGAGTGGATAAAATGGATGTAGAGTTGATAAAAATGGATGTAGAGTGGATAAAATGGATGTAGAGTGGATAAAATGGATGTAGAGTGGATAAAAAAGGATGTAGAGTGGATAAAATGGATGTAGAATGAATAAAATGGATGTAAAGTGAATAAAAATGGATGTAGAGTGGATAAAATGGATGTAGAGAGGATAAAATGCATGTAGAGTGGATAAAATGGATGTAGAGTGGATAAAATGGATGTAGAGTGGATAAAATGGATGTACAGTTAATAAAAATGGATGTAGAGTGGATATAATGGATGTAGAGAGGATAAAATGGATGTGGAGTGGATAACAATGGATGTAGAGTGGATAAAATGGATGTAGAGTGGATAAAATGGATGTAGAGTTGATAAAAATGGATGTAGAGTGGAAATAATGGATGTAGAGTGGATAAAATGGATGTAGAGTTCATAAAAATGGATGTAGAGTGGATAAAAATGGATGTAGATTGGATAAAATGGATGTAGAGTGGATAAAAATGGATGTAGAGTGGATAAAATGGATGTAGAGTTAACAAAAATGGATGTAGAGTGGATAAAATGGATGTAGAGTTGATAAAAATGGATGTAGAGTGGATAAAAATGGATGTAGATTGGATAAAATGGATGTAGAGTGGATAAAAATGGATGTAGAGTATATAAATTGGATGTAGAGTATATAAATTGGATGTAGAGTATATAAAATGGATGTAGAGTGGATAAAAATGGATGTCGAGTGGATAAAATGGATGTAGAGTGGATAAAAATGGATGTAGATTGGATAAAATGGATGTAGAGTTAATAAAAATGGATGTAGAGTGGATAAAATGGATGTAGAGTTGATAAAAATGGATGTAGAGAGGATATAATGGATGTGGAGTGGATAACAATGGATGTAGAGTGGATAAAAATGGATGTAGAGTTGATAAAATGGATGTAAAGTGGATAAAATGGATGTAGAGTGGATAAAATGGTTGTAGAGTGGATAAAATGGATGTAGAGTTGATAAAAATGGATGTAGAGTGGATAAAATGGATGTAGAGTGGATAAAATGGATGTAGAGTGGATAAAAAAGGATGTAGAGTGGATAAAATGGATGTAGAATGAATAAAATGGATGTAAAGTGAATAAAAATGGATGTAGAGTGGATAAAATGGATGTAGAGAGGATAAAATGCATGTAGAGTGGATAAAATGGATGTAGAGTGGATAAAATGGTTGTAGAGTGGATAAAATGGATGTAGAGTGGATAAAATGGATGTAGAATGGATAAAATGGATGTAAAGTGGATAAAAATGGATGTCGAGTGGATAAAATGGATGTAGAGTGGATAAAAATAGATGTAGAGAGGATAAAATGGATGTAGAGTGGATAAAAATGGATGTAGAGTGGATAAAAATGGATGTAGAGTGGATAAAATGGATGTAGAGTGGATAAAAATGGATGTAGAGAGGATAAAATGGATGTAGAGTGGATAAAATGGATGTACAGTTAATAAAAATGGATGTAGAGTGGATATAATGGATGTAGAGAGGATAAAATGGATTTGGAGTGGATAACCATGGATGTAGAGTTGATAAAAATGGATGTAGAGTGGATAAAATGGTTGTAGAGTGGATAAAATGGATGTAGAGTTAATAAAAATGGATGTAGAGTGGATATAATGGATGTAGAGAGGATAAAATGGATGTGGAGTGGATAACAATGGATGTAGAGTGGATAAAATGGATGTAGAGTGGATAAAATGGATGTAGAGTTGATAAAATGGATGTAAAGTGGATAAAATGGATGTAGAGTTAATAAAATTGGATGTAGAGTGGATAAAATGGATGTAGAGTTGATAAAAATGGATGTAGAGTGGATAAAAATGGATGTAGATTGGATAAAATGGATGTAGAGTTGATAAAATGGATGTAAAGTGGATAAAATGGATGTAGAGTTAATAAAGTTGGATGTAGAGTGGATAAAATGGATGTAGAGTTGATAAAAATGGATGTAGAGTGGATAAAAATGGATGTAGATTGGATAAAATGGATGTAGAGTTGATAAAATGGATGTAAAGTGGATAAAATGGATGTAGAGTTAATAAAATTGGATGTAGAGTGGATAAAAATGGATGTAGAGTGGATAAAAATGGATGTCGAGTGGATAAAATGGATGTAGAGTGGATAAAATGGATGTAGAGTGGATAAAAATGGATGTAGAGTGGATAAAATGGATGTAGAGTTGATAAAATGGATGTAAAGTGGATAAAATGGATGTAGAGTTAATAAAATTGGATGTAGAGTGGATAAAATGGATGTAGAGTTGATAAAAATGGATGTAGAGTGGATAAAAATGGATGTAGATTGGATAAAATGGATGTAGAGTTGATAAAATGGATGTAAAGTGGATAAAATGGATGTAGAGTTAATAAAATTGGATGTAGAGTGGATAAAAATGGATGTAGAGTGGATAAAAATGGATGTCGAGTGGATAAAATGGATGTAGAGTGGATAAAATGGATGTAGAGTTGATAAAAATGGATGTAGAGTGGATAAAAATGGATGTCGAGTGGATAAAATGGATGTACAGTGGATAAAAATGGATATAGAGTGGATAAAATGGATGTAGAGTGCATAAAAATGGATGTAGAGTGAATAAAATGGATGTAGAGTGGATAAAATGAATGTACAGTTAATAAAAATGGATGTAGAGTGGATAAAAATGGATGTAGAGTGGATAAAATGGATGTAGAGTTGATAAAATGGATGTAGAGTTAATAAAATTGGATGTAGAGTGGATAAAATGGATGTAGAGTTGATAAAAATGGATGTAGAGTGGATAAAATGGATGTAGAGTGGATAAAATGGATGTAGAGTGGATAAAATGGTTGTAGAGTGGATAAAATGGATGTAGAGTTGATAAAAATGGATGTAGAGTGGATAAAATGGATGTAGAGTTAATAAAAATGGATGTAGAGTGGATAAAATGGATGTAGAGTTGATAAAAATGGATGTAGAGTGCATAAAAATGGATGTAGATTGGATAAAATGGACGTAGAGTGGATAAAATGAATGTACAGTTAATAAAAATGGATGTAGAGTGGATAAAAATGGATGTAGAGTGGATAAAATGGATGTAGAGTTGATAAAATGGATGTAAAGTGGATAAAATGGATGTAGAGTTAATAAAATTGGATGTAGAGTGGATAAAATGGATGTAGAGTTGATAAAAATGGATGTAGAGTGGATAAAATGGATGTAGAGTTGATAAAATGGATGTAAAGTGGATAAAATGGATGTAGAGTTAATAAAATTGGATGTAGAGTGGATAAAATGGATGTAGAGTTGATAAAAATGGATGTAGAGTGGATAAAAATGGATGTAGATTGGATAAAATGGATGTAGAGTTGATAAAATGGATGTAAAGTGGATAAAATGGATGTAGAGTTAATAAAATTGGATGTAGAGTGGATAAAAATGGATGTAGAGTGGATAAAAATGGATGTCGAGTGGATAAAATGGATGTAGAGTGGATAAAATGGATGTAGAGTTGATAAAAATGGATGTAGAGTGGATAAAATGGATGTAGAGTGGATAAAATGGATGTAGAGTGGATAAAAATGGATGTAGAGTGGATAAAATGGATGTAGAGTTGATAAAATGGATGTAAAGTGGATAAAATGGATGTAGAGATAATAAAATTGGATGTAGAGTGGATAAAATGGATGTAGAGTTGATAAAAATGGATGTAGAGTGGATAAAAATGGATGTAGATTGGATAAAATGGATGTAGAGTTGATAAAATGGATGTAAAGTGGATAAAATGGATGTAGAGTTAATAAAATTGGATGTAGAGTGGATAAAAATGGATGTCGAGTGGATAAAATGGATGTAGAGTGGATAAAAATGGATGTAGAGTGGATAAAATGGATGTAGAGTGCATACAAATGGATGTAGAGTGAATAAAATGGATGTAGAGTGGATAAAATGAATGTACAGTTGATAAAAATGGATGTAGAGTGGATAAAAATGGATGTAGAGTGGATAAAATGGATGTAGAGTTGATAAAATGGATGTAAAGTGGATAAAATGGAAGTAGAGTTAATAAAATTGGATGTAGAGTGGATAAAATGGATGTAGAGTTGATAAAAATGGATGTAGAGTGGATAAAATGGATGTAGAGTGGATAAAATGGATGTAGAGTGGATAAAATGGTTGTAGAGTGGATAAAATGGATGTAGAGTTGATAAAAATGGATGTAGAGTGGATAAAATGGATGTAGAGTTAATAAAAATGGATGTAGAGTGGATAAAATGGATGTAGAGTTGATAAAAATGGATGTAGAGTGGATAAAAATGGATGTAGATTGGATAAAATGGATGTAGAGTGGATAAAATGAATGTACAGTTAATAAAAATGGATGTAGAGTGGATAAAAATGGATGTAGAGTGGATAAAATGGATGTAGAGTTGATAAAATGGATGTAAAGTGGATAAAATGGATGTAGAGTGGATAAAAATGGATGTAGATTGGATAAAATGGATGAAGAGTTGATAAAATGGATGTAAAGTGGATAAAATGGATGTAGAGTGGATAAAATGGATGTAGAGTGGATAAAAATGGATGTCGAGTGGATAAAATGGATGTAGAGTGGATAAAATGGATGTAGAGTGGATAAAAATGGATGTAGAGTGGATAAAATGGATGTAGAGTTGATAAAATGGATGTAAAGTGGATAAAATGGATGTAGAGTTAATAAAATTGGATGTAGAGTGGATAAAATGGATGTAGAGTTGATAAAAATGGATGTAGAGTGGATAAAAATGGATGTAGATTGGATAAAATAGATGTAGAGTTGATAAAATGGATGTAAAGTGGATAAAATGGATGTAGAGTTAATAAAATTGGATGTAGAGTGGATAAAATGGATGTAGAGTTGATAAAAATGGATGTAGAGTGGATAAAAATGGATGTAGATTGGATAAAATAGATGTAGAGTTGATAAAATGGATGTAAAGTGAATAAAATGGATGTAGAGTTAATAAAATTGGATGTAGAGTGGATAAAATGGATGTAGAGTTAATAAAAATGGATGTAGAGTGGATATAATTGATGTAGAGAGGATAAAATGGATGTGGAGTGGATAACAATGGATGTAGAGTGGATAAAATGGATGTAGAATGAATAAAATGGATGTAAAGTGAATAAAAATGGATGTAGAGTGGATAAAATGGATGTAGATTGGATAAAATGGATGTAGAGTTGATAAAATGGATGTAAAGTGGATAAAATGGATGTAGAGTTAATAAAATTGGATGTAGAGTGGATAAAAATGGATGTAGAGTGGATAAAAATGGATGTCGAGTGGATAAAATGGATGTACAGTGGATAAAGTATATAAAATGTATGTAGAGTGGATAAAAATGGATGTCGAGTGGATAAAATGGATGTAGAGTGGATAAAAATGGATGTAGATTGGATAAAATGGATGTAGAGTTAATAAAAATGGATGTAGAGAGGATAAAATGGATGTAGAGTGGATAAAATGGATGTACAGTTAATAAAAATGGATGTAGAGTGGATATAATGGATGTAGAGAGGATATAATGGATGTGGAGTGGATAACAATGGATGTAGAGTGGATAAAAATGGATGTAGAGTTGATAAAATGGATGTAAAGTGGATAAAATGGATGTAGAGTGGATAAAATGGTTGTAGAGTGGATAAAATGGATGTAGAGTTGATAAAAATGGATGTAGAGTGGATAAAATGGATGTAGAGTGGATAAAATGGATGTAGAGTGGATAAAAAAGGATGTAGAGTGGATAAAATGGATGTAGAATGAATAAAATGGATGTAAAGTGAATAAAAATGGATGTAGAGTGGATAAAATGGATGTAGAGAGGATAAAATGCATGTAGAGTGGATAAAATGGATGTAGAGTGGATAAAATGGATGTAGAGTGGATAAAATGGATGTACAGTTAATAAAAATGGATGTAGAGTGGATATAATGGATGTAGAGAGGATAAAATGGATGTGGAGTGGATAACAATGGATGTAGAGTGGATAAAATGGATGTAGAGTGGATAAAATGGATGTAGAGTTGATAAAAATGGATGTAGAGTGGAAATAATGGATGTAGAGTGGATAAAATGGATGTAGAGTTCATAAAAATGGATGTAGAGTGGATAAAAATGGATGTAGATTGGATAAAATGGATGTAGAGTGGATAAAAATGGATGTAGAGTGGATAAAATGGATGTAGAGTTAACAAAAATGGATGTAGAGTGGATAAAATGGATGTAGAGTTGATAAAAATGGATGTAGAGTGGATAAAAATGGATGTAGATTGGATAAAATGGATGTAGAGTGGATAAAAATGGATGTAGAGTATATAAATTGGATGTAGAGTATATAAATTGGATGTAGAGTATATAAAATGGATGTAGAGTGGATAAAAATGGATGTCGAGTGGATAAAATGGATGTAGAGTGGATAAAAATGGATGTAGATTGGATAAAATGGATGTAGAGTTAATAAAAATGGATGTAGAGTGGATAAAATGGATGTAGAGTTGATAAAAATGGATGTAGAGAGGATATAATGGATGTGGAGTGGATAACAATGGATGTAGAGTGAATAAAAATGGATGTAGAGTTGATAAAATGGATGTAAAGTGGATAAAATGGATGTAGAGTGGATAAAATGGTTGTAGAGTGGATAAAATGGATGTAGAGTTGATAAAAATGGATGTAGAGTGGATAAAATGGATGTAGAGTGGATAAAATGGATGTAGAGTGGATAAAAAAGGATGTAGAGTGGATAAAATGGATGTAGAATGAATAAAATGGATGTAAAGTGAATAAAAATGGATGTAGAGTGGATAAAATGGATGTAGAGAGGATAAAATGCATGTAGAGTGGATAAAATGGATGTAGAGTGGATAAAATGGTTGTAGAGTGGATAAAATGGATGTAGAGTGGATAAAATGGATGTAGAATGGATAAAATGGATGTAAAGTGGATAAAAATGGATGTCGAGTGGATAAAATGGATGTAGAGTGGATAAAAATAGATGTAGAGAGGATAAAATGGATGTAGAGTGGATAAAAATGGATGTAGAGTGGATAAAAATGGATGTAGAGTGGATAAAATGGATGTAGAGTGGATAAAAATGGATGTAGAGAGGATAAAATGGATGTAGAGTGGATAAAATGGATGTACAGTTAATAAAAATGGATGTAGAGTGGATATAATGGATGTAGAGTGGATAAAATGGATTTGGAGTGGATAACCATGGATGTAGAGTGGATAAAATGGATGTAGAGTGGATAAAATGGATGTAGAGTTGATAAAAATGGATGTAGAGTGGAAATAATGGATGTAGAGTGGATAAAATGGTTGTAGAGTGGATAAAATGGATGTAGAGTTGATAAAAATGGATGTAGAGTGGATAAAATGGTTGTAGAGTGGATAAAATGGATGTAGAGTTAATAAAAATGGATGTAGAGTGGATATAATGGATGTAGAGAGGATAAAATGGATGTGGAGTGGATAACAATGGATGTAGAGTGGATAAAATGGATGTAGAGTGGATAAAATGGATGTAGAGTTGATAAAATGGATGTAAAGTGGATAAAATGGATGTAGAGTTAATAAAATTGGATGTAGAGTGGATAAAATGGATGTAGAGTTGATAAAAATGGATGTAGAGTGGATAAAAATGGATGTAGATTGGATAAAATGGATGTAGAGTGGATAAAAATGGATGTAGAGTATATAAATTGGATGTAGAGTATATAAAATGGATGTAGAGTGGATAAAAATGGATGTCGAGTGGATAAAATGGATGTAGAGTGGATAAAAATGGATGTAGATTGGATAAAATGGATGTAGAGTTTATAAAAATGGATGTAGAGTGGATAAAATGGATGTAGAGTTGATAAAAATGGATGTAGAGTGGATAAAAATGGATGTAGATTGGATAAAATGGATGTAGAGTGGATAAAATGAATGTACAGTTAATAAAAATGGATGTAGAGTGGATAAAAATGGATGTAGAGTGGATAAAATGGATGTAGAGTTGATAAAATGGATGTAAAGTGGATAAAATGGATGTAGAGTTAATAAAATTGGATGTAGAGTGGATAAAATGGATGTAGAGTTGATAAAAATGGATGTAGAGTGGATAAAAATGGATGTAGATTGGATAAAATGGATGTAGAGTTGATAAAATGGATGTAAAGTGGATAAAATGGATGTAGAGTTAATAAAATTGGATGTAGAGTGGATAAAAATGGATGTAGAGTGGATAAAAATGGATGTCGAGTGGATAAAATGGATGTAGAGTGGATAAAATGGATGTAGAGTGGATAAAAATGGATGTAGAGTGGATAAAATGGATGTAGAGTTGATAAAATGGATGTAAAGTGGATAAAATGGATGTAGAGTTAATAAAATTGGATGTAGAGTGGATAAAAATGGATGTAGAGTGGATAAAAATGGATGTCGAGTGGATAAAATGGATGTAGAGTGGATAAAAATGGATGTAGAGTGGATAAAATGGATGTAGAGTTGATAAAATGGATGTAGAGTTAATAAAATTGGATGTAGAGTGGATAAAATGGATGTAGAGTTGATAAAAATGGATGTAGATTGGATAAAATGGACGTAGAGTGGATAAAATGAATGTACAGTTAATAAAAATGGATGTAGAGTGGATAAAAATGGATGTAGAGTGGATAAAATGGATGTAGAGTTGATAAAATGGATGTAAAGTGGATAAAATGGATGTAGAGTTAATAAAATTGGATGTAGAGTGGATAAAATGGATGTAGAGTTGATAAAAATGGATGTAGAGTGGATAAAATGGATGTAGAGTTGATAAAATGGATGTAAAGTGGATAAAATGGATGTAGAGTTAATAAAATTGGATGTAGAGTGGATAAAATGGATGTAGAGTGGATAAAAATGGATGTAGATTGGATAAAATGGACGTAGAGTGGATAAAATGAATGTACAGTTAATAAAAATGGATGTAGAGTGGATAAAAATGGATGTAGAGTGGATAAAATGGATGTAGAGTTGATAAAATGGATGTAAAGTGGATAAAATGGATGTAGAGTTAATAAAATTGGATGTAGAGTGGATAAAATGGATGTAGAGTTGATAAAAATGGATGTAGAGTGGATAAAAATGGATGTAGATTGGATAAAATGGACGTAGAGTGGATAAAATGAATGTACAGTTAATAAAAATGGATGTAGAGTGGATAAAAATGGATGTAGAGTGGATAAAATGGATGTAGAGTTGATAAAATGGATGTAAAGTGGATAAAATGGATGTAGAGTTAATAAAATTGGATGTAGAGTGGATAAAATGGATGTAGAGTTGATAAAAATGGATGTAGAGTGGATAAAATGGATGTAGAGTTGATAAAATGGATGTAAAGTGGATAAAATGGATGTAGAGTTAATAAAATTGGATGTAGAGTGGATAAAATGGATGTAGAGTTGATAAAAATGGATGTAGAGTGGATAAAAATGGATGTAGATTGGATAAAATGGATGTAGAGTTGATAAAATGGATGTAAAGTGGATAAAATGGATGTAGAGTTAATAAAATTGGATGTAGAGTGGATAAAAATGGATGTAGAGTGGATAAAAATGGATGTCGAGTGGATAAAATGGATGTAGAGTGGATAAAATGGATGTAGAGTTGATAAAAATGGATGTAGAGTGGATAAAATGGATGTAGAGTGGATAAAATGGATGTAGAGTGGATAAAAATGGATGTAGAGTGGATAAAATGGATGTAGAGTTGATAAAATGGATGTAAAGTGGATAAAATGGATGTAGAGATAATAAAATTGGATGTAGAGTGGATAAAATGGATGTAGAGTTGATAAAAATGGATGTAGAGTGGATAAAAATGGATGTAGATTGGATAAAATGGATGTAGAGTTGATAAAATGGATGTAAAGTGGATAAAATGGATGTAGAGTTAATAAAATTGGATGTAGAGTGGATAAAAATGGATGTCGAGTGGATAAACTGGATGTACAGTGGATAAAAATGGATGTAGAGTGGATAAAATGGATGTAGAGTGCATACAAATGGATGTAGAGTGAATAAAATGGATGTAGAGTGGATAAAATGAATGTACAGTTAATAAAAATGGATGTAGAGTGGATAAAAATGGATGTAGAGTGGATAAAATGGATGTAGAGTTGATAAAATGGATGTAAAGTGGATAAAATGGAAGTAGAGTTAATAAAATTGGATGTAGAGTGGATAAAATGGATGTAGAGTTGATAAAAATGGATGTAGAGTGGATAAAATGGATGTAGAGTGGATAAAATGGATGTAGAGTGGATAAAATGGTTGTAGAGTGGATAAAATGGATGTAGAGTTGATAAAAATGGATGTAGAGTGGATAAAATGGATGTAGAGTTAATAAAAATGGATGTAGAGTGGATAAAATGGATGTAGAGTTGATAAAAATGGATGTAGAGTGGATAAAAATGGATGTAGATTGGATAAAATGGATGTAGAGTGGATAAAATGAATGTACAGTTAATAAAAATGGATGTAGAGTGGATAAAAATGGATGTAGAGTGGATAAAATGGATGTAGAGTTGATAAAATGGATGTAAAGTGGATAAAATGGATGTAGAGTGGATAAAAATGGATGTAGATTGGATAAAATGGATGAAGAGTTGATAAAATGGATGTAAAGTGGATAAAATGGATGTAGAGTGGATAAAATGGATGTAGAGTGGATAAAAATGGATGTCGAGTGGATAAAATGGATGTAGAGTGGATAAAATGGATGTAGAGTGGATAAAAATGGATGTAGAGTGGATAAAATGGATGTAGAGTTGATAAAATGGATGTAAAGTGGATAAAATGGATGTAGAGTTAATAAAATTGGATGTAGAGTGGATAAAATGGATGTAGAGTTGATAAAAATGGATGTAGAGTGGATAAAAATGGATGTAGATTGGATAAAATAGATGTAGAGTTGATAAAATGGATGTAAAGTGGATAAAATGGATGTAGAGTTAATAAAATTGGATGTAGAGTGGATAAAATGGATGTAGAGTTGATAAAAATGGATGTAGAGTGGATAAAAATGGATGTAGATTGGATAAAATGGATGTAGAGTTGATAAAATGGATGTAAAGTGAATAAAATGGATGTAGAGTTAATAAAATTGGATGTAGAGTGGATAAAATGGATGTAGAGTTAATAAAAATGGATGTAGAGTGGATATAATGGATGTAGAGAGGATAAAATGGATGTGGAGTGGATAACAATGGATGTAGAGTGGATAAAA
This sequence comes from Pemphredon lugubris, assembly GCA_933228935.1. Taxonomy (NCBI): domain Eukaryota; kingdom Metazoa; phylum Arthropoda; class Insecta; order Hymenoptera; family Crabronidae; genus Pemphredon; species Pemphredon lugubris. Next base: position 51,378,238 of record OW121816.1, read on the forward strand.
TGGATGTAGAATGAATAAAATGGATGTAAAGTGAATAAAAATGGATGTAGAGTGGATAAAATGGATGTAGATTGGATAAAATGGATGTAGAGTTGATAAAATGGATGTAAAGTGGATAAAATGGATGTAGAGTTAATAAAATTGGATGTAGAGTGGATAAAAATGGATGTAGAGTGGATAAAAATGGATGTCGAGTGGATAAAATGGATGTACAGTGGATAAAAATGGATGTAGAGTGGATAAAATGGATGTAGAGTGCATAAAAATGGATGTAGAGTGAATAAAATGGATGTAGAGTGGATAAAATGAATGTACAGTTAATAAAAATGGATGTAGAGTGGATAAAAATGGATGTAGAGTGGATAAAAATGGATGTAGAGTGGATAAAATGGATGTAGAGTCGATAAAATGGATGTAGAGTGGATAAAAATGGATGTAGAGTGGATAAAATGGATTTAGAGTGCATAAAAATGGATGTTGAGTGGATAAAATGGATGTAGAGTGGATAAAACGGATGTAGAGTGGATAAAAAGGATGTAGAGTGGATAAAATGGATGCAGAGTGGATAAAAATAGATGTAGTGTGGATAAAATGGATGTAGAGTGGATAAAATGGATGTAGAGTGAATAAAATGGATGTAGAGTGGGTAAAATTGATGTAGAGTGTATAAAATGGATGTAGAGAGGATAAAAATGGATGTAGAGTGGATAAAAATGGATGTAGAGTGGATAAAATGGATGTAGAGTGAATAAAATGGACGTAGAGTGGATAAAATTGATGTAGAGTGTATAAAATGGATGTAGAGTGGATAAAAATGGATGTAGAGTGGATAAAAATGGATGTAGATTGGATAAAATGGATGTAGAGTGGATAAAAATGGATGTAGAGTGGATAAAATGGATGTAGAGTGGATAAAATGGTTGTAGAGTGGATAAAATGGATGTAGAGTGGATAAAATGGATGTAGAATGGATAAAATGGTTGTAGAGTGGATAAAATGGATGTAGAGTTGATAAAATGGATGTAGAGTGGATAAAATGGATGTACAGTTAATAAAAATGGATGTAGAGTGGATATAATGGATGTAGAGTTGATAAAATGGATGTAAAGTGGATAAAATGGATGTAGAGTTAATAAAAATGGATGTAGTGTGGAAATAATGGATGTAGAGAGGATAAAATGGATGTAGAGTGGATAAAATGGATGTAGAGTTCATAAAAATGGATGTAGAGTGGATAAAAATGGATGTAGATTGGATAAAATGGATGTAGAGTGGATAAAAATGGATGTAGAGTGGATAAAAATGGATGTAGAGTGGATAAAATGGATTTAGAGTGCATAAAAATGGATGTTGAGTGGATAAAATGGATGTAGAGTGGATAAAATGGATGTAGAGTGGATAAAATGGATGTAAAGTGGATAAAAATGGATGTAGAGTGGATAAAATGGATGTAGAGTGGATAAAATGGATGTAGAGTGGATAAAATGGATGTAGAGTGGATAAAAAAGGATGTAGAGTGGATAAAATGGATGTAGAATGAATAAAATGGATGTAAAGTGAATAAAAATGGATGTAGAGTGGATAAAATGGATGTAGAGAGGATAAAATGCATGTAGAGTGGATAAAATGGATGTAGAGTGGATAAAATGGTTGTAGAGTGGATAAAATGGATGTAGAGTGGATAAAATGGATGTAGAGTGGATAAAATGGATGTAAAGTGGATAAAAATGGATGTCGAGTGGATAAAATGGATGTAGAGTGGATAAAAATAGATGTAGAGAGGATAAAATGGATGTAGAGTGGATAAAAATGGATGTAGAGTGGATAAAAATGGATGTAGAGTGGATAAAAATGGATGTCGAGTGGATAAAATGGATGTAGAGTGGATAAAAATAGATGTAGAGAGGATAAAATGGATGTAGAGTGGATAAAAATGGATGTAGAGTGGATAAAAATGGATGTAGAGTGGATAAAATGGATGTAGAGTGGATAAAAATGGATGTAGAGAGGATAAAATGGATGTAGAGTGGATAAAATGGATGTACAGTTAATAAAAATGGATGTAGAGTGGATATAATGGATGTAGAGTTGATAAAATGGATGTAAAGTGGATAAAATGGATGTAGAGTTAATAAAAATGGATGTAGTGTGGAAATAATGGATGTAGAGAGGATAAAATGGATGTAGAGTGGATAAAATGGATGTAGAGTGGATAAAAATGGATGTAGATTGGATAAAATGGATGTAGAGTTAATAAAAATGGATGTAGAGTGGATAAAATGGATGTAGAGAGGATAAAATGGATGTAGAGTGGATAAAATGGATGTAGAGTGGATAAAAATGGATGTAGAGTGGATAAAATGGATGTAGAGTGGATAAAATGGATGTAGAGTTGATAAAATGGATGTAAAGTGGATAAAATGGATGTAAGGTTAATAAAATTGGATGTAGAGTGGATAAAATGGATGTAGAGTTCATAAAAATGGATGTAGAGTGGATAAAAATGGATGTAGATTGGATAAAATGGATGTAGAGTGGATGAAAATGGATGTAGAGAGGATAAAATGGATGTGGAGTAGATAACAATGGATGTAGAGTGGATAAAATGGATGTAGAGTGGATAAAATGGATGTAGAGTGGATAAAATGGTTGTAGAGTGGATAAAATGGATGTAGAGTTGATAAAAATGGATGTAGAGTGGATAAAATGGATGTAGAGTGGATAAAATGGATGTAGAGTAGATAAAAATGGATGTAGAGTGGATAAAATGGATGTAGAGTGGATAAAAATGGATGTAGAGAGGATAAAATGGATGTAGAGTGGATAAAATGGATGTACAGTTAATAAAAATGGATGTAGAGTGGATATAATGGATGTAGAGAGGATAAAATGGATGTGGAGTGGATAACAATGGATGTAGAGTGGATAAAATGGATGTAGAGTGGATAAAATGGATGTAGAGTGGATAAAAATGGATGTAGAGTGGATAAAATGGATGTAGAGTTAACAAAAATGGATGTAGAGTGGATAAAATGGATGTAGAGTTGATAAAAATGGATGTAGAGTGGATAAAAATGGATGTAGATTAGATAAAATAGATGTAGAGTGGATAAAAATGGATGTAGAGTATATAAATTGGATGTAGAGTATATAAATTGGATGTGGAGTATATAAAATGGATGTAGAGTGGATAAAAATGGATGTCGAGTGGATAAAATGGATGTAGAGTGGATAAAAATGGATGTAGATTGGATAAAATGGATGTAGAGTTAATAAAAATGGATGTAGAGAGGATAAAATGGATGTAGAGTGGATAAAATGGATGTACAGTTAATAAAAATGGATGTAGAGTGGATATAATGGATGTAGAGAGGATATAATGGATGTGGAGTGGATAACAATGGATGTAGAGTGGATAAAAATGGATATAGAGTTGATAAAATGGATGTAAAGTGGATAAAATGGATGTAGAGTGGATAAAATGGTTGTAGAGTGGATAACATGGATGTAGAGTTGATAAAAATGGATGTAGAGTGGAAATAATGGATGTAGAGTGGATAAAATGGATGTAGAGTTCATAAAAATGGATGTAGAGTGGATAAAAATGGATGTAGATTGGATAAAATGGATGTAGAGTGGATAAAAATGGATGTAGAGAGGATAAAATGGATGTGGAGTAGATAACAATGGATGTAGAGTGGATAAAATGGATGTAGAGTTAACAAAAATGGATGTAGAGTGGATAAAATGGATGTAGAGTTGATAAAAATGGATGTAGAGTGGATAAAAATGGATGTAGATTAGATAAAATGGATGTAGAGTGGATAAAAATGGATGTAGAGTATATAAATTGGATGTAGAGTATATAAATTGGATGTAGAGTATATAAAATGGATGTAGAGTGGATAAAAATGGATGTCGAGTGGATAAAATGGATGTAGAGTGGATAAAATGGATGTAGAGTGGATAAAAATGGATGTAGAGTGGATAAAATGGATGTAGAGTTGATAAAATGGATGTAAAGTGGATAAAATGGATGTAGAGTGGATAAAAATGGATGTAGAGTGGATAAAAATGGATGTCGAGTGGATAAAATGGATGTAGAGTGGATAAAATGGATGTAGAGTTCATAAAAATGGATGTAGAGTGGATAAAAATGGATGTAGATTGGATAAAATGGATGTAGAGTGGATAAAAATGGATGTAGAGTATATAAATTGGATGTAGAGTATATAAATTGGATGTAGAGTATATAAAATGGATGTAGAGTGGATAAAAATGGATGTCGAGTGGATAAAATGGATGTAGAGTGGATAAAATGAATGTACAGTTAATAAAAATGGATGTAGAGTGGATAAAAATGGATGTAGAGTGGATAAAATGGATGTAGAGTTGATAAAATGGATGTAAAGTGGATAAAATGGATGTAGAGTTAATAAAATTGGATGTAGAGTGGATAAAATGGATGTAGAGTTGATAAAAATGGATGTAGAGTGGATAAAAATGGATGTAGATTGGATAAAATGGATGAAGAGTTGATAAAATGGATGTAAAGTGGATAAAATGGATGTAGAGTTAATAAAATTGGATGTAGAGTGGATAAAAATGGATGTAGATTAGATAAAATGGATGTAGAGTGGATAAAAATGGTTGTAGAGTGGATAAAATGGATGTAGAGTGGATAAAATGGATGTAGAATGGATAAAATGGATGTAAAGTGGATAAAAATGGATGTCGAGTGGATAAAATGGATGTAGAGTGGATAAAAATAGATGTAGAGAGGATAAAATGGATGTAGAGTGGATAAAAATGGATGTAGAGTGGATAAAAATGGATGTAGAGTGGATAAAAATGGATGTCGAGTGGATAAAATGGATGTAGAGTGGATAAAAATAGATGTAGAGAGGATAAAATGGATGTAGAGTGGATAAAAATGGATGTAGAGTGGATAAAAATGGATGTAGAGTGGATAAAATGGATGTAGAGTGGATAAAAATGGATGTAGAGAGGATAAAATGGATGTAGAGTGGATAAAATGGATGTACAGTTAATAAAAATGGATGTAGAGTGGATATAATGGATGTAGAGTTGATAAAATGGATGTAAAGTGGATAAAATGGATGTAGAGTTAATAAAAATGGATGTAGTGTGGAAATAATGGATGTAGAGAGGATAAAATGGATGTAGAGTGGATAAAATGGATGTAGAGTGGATAAAAATGGATGTAGATTGGATAAAATGGATGTAGAGTTAATAAAAATGGATGTAGAGTGGATAAAATGGATGTAGAGAGGATAAAATGGATGTAGAGTGGATAAAATGGATGTAGAGTGGATAAAAATGGATGTAGATTGGATAAAATGGATGTAGAGTGGATAAAATGGATGTAGAGTTGATAAAATGGATGTAAAGTGGATAAAATGGATGTAAGGTTGATAAAATTGGATGTAGAGTGGATAAAATGGATGTAGAGTTCATAAAAATGGATGTAGAGTGGATAAAAATGGATGTAGATTGGATAAAATGGATGTAGAGTGGATGAAAATGGATGTAGAGAGGATAAAATGGATGTGGAGTGGATAACAATGGATGTAGAGTGGATAAAATGGATGTAGAGTGGATAAAATGGATGTAGAGTGGATAAAATGGTTGTAGAGTGGATAAAATGGATGTAGAGTTGATAAAAATGGATGTAGAGTGGATAAAATGGATGTAGAGTGGATAAAATGGATGTAGAGTAGATAAAAATGGATGTAGAGTGGATAAAATGGATGTAGAGTGGATAAAAATGGATGTAGAGAGGATAAAATGGATGTAGAGTGGATAAAATGGATGTACAGTTAATAAAAATGGATGTAGAGTGGATATAATGGATGTAGAGAGGATAAAATGGATGTGGAGTGGATAACAATGGATGTAGAGTGGATAAAATGGATGTAGAGTGGATAAAATGGATGTAGAGTGGATAAAAATGGATGTAGAGTGGATAAAATGGATGTAGAGTTAACAAAAATGGATGTAGAGTGGATAAAATGGATGTAGAGTTGATAAAAATGGATGTAGAGTGGATAAAAATGGATGTAGATTAGATAAAATAGATGTAGAGTGGATAAAAATGGATGTAGAGTATATAAATTGGATGGAGAGTATATAAATTGGATGTGGAGTATATAAAATGGATGTAGAGTGGATAAAAATGGATGTCGAGTGGATAAAATGGATGTAGAGTGGATAAAAATGGATGTAGATTGGATAAAATGGATGTAGAGTTAATAAAAATGGATGTAGAGAGGATAAAATGGATGTAGAGTGGATAAAATGGATGTACAGTTAATAAAAATGGATGTAGAGTGGATATAATGGATGTAGAGAGGATATAATGGATGTGGAGTGGATAACAATGGATGTAGAGTGGATAAAAATGGATATAGAGTTGATAAAATGGATGTAGAGTGGATAAAATGGATGTAGAGTGGATAAAATGGTTGTAGAGTGGATAACATGGATGTAGAGTTGATAAAAATGGATGTAGAGTGGAAATAATGGATGTAGAGTGGATAAAATGGATGTAGAGTTCATAAAAATGGATGTAGAGTGGATAAAAATGGATGTAGATTGGATAAAATGGATGTAGAGTGGATAAAAATGGATGTAGAGAGGATAAAATGGATGTGGAGTAGATAACAATGGATGTAGAGTGGATAAAATGGATGTAGAGTTGATAAAAATGGATGTAGAGTGGATAAAATGGATGTAGAGTTGATAAAAATGGATGTAGAGTGGATAAAAATGGATGTAGATTAGATAAAATGGATGTAGAGTGGATAAAAATGGATGTAGAGTATATAAATTGGATGTAGAGTATATAAATTGGATGTAGAGTATATAAAATGGATGTAGAGTGGATAAAAATGGATGTCGAGTGGATAAAATGGATGTAGAGTGGATAAAATGGATGTAGAGTGGATAAAAATGGATGTAGAGTGGATAAAATGGATGTAGAGTTGATAAAATGGATGTAAAGTGGATAAAATGGATGTAGAGTGGATAAAAATGGATGTAGAGTGGATAAAAATGGATGTCGAGTGGATAAAATGGATGTAGAGTGGATAAAATGGATGTAGAGTTCATAAAAATGGATGTAGAGTGGATAAAAATGGATGTAGATTGGATAAAATGGATGTAGAGTGGATAAAAATGGATGTAGAGTATATAAATTGGATGTAGAGTATATAAATTGGATGTAGAGTATATAAAATGGATGTAGAGTGGATAAAAATGGATGTCGAGTGGATAAAATGGATGTAGAGTGGATAAAATGAATGTACAGTTAATAAAAATGGATGTAGAGTGGATAAAAATGGATGTAGAGTGGATAAAATGGATGTAGAGTTGATAAAATGGATGTAAAGTGGATAAAATGGATGTAGAGTTAATAAAATTGGATGTAGAGTGGATAAAATGGATGTAGAGTTGATAAAAATGGATGTAGAGTGGATAAAAATGGATGTAGATTGGATAAAATGGATGAAGAGTTGATAAAATGGATGTAAAGTGGATAAAATGGATGTAGAGTTAATAAAATTGGATGTAGAGTGGATAAAAATGGATGTAGAGTGGATAAAAATGGATGTCGAGTGGATAAAATGGATGTAGAGTGGATAAAATGGATGTAGAGTGGATAAAAATGGATGTAGATTGGATAAAATGGATGTAGAGTGGATAAAAATGGATGTAGAGTATATAAATTGTATGTAGAGTATATAAAATGGATGTAGAGTGGATAAAAATGGATGTAGAGTGGATAAAATGGATGTAGAGTGGATAAAAATGGACGTAGAGTGGATAAAATGGATGTAGAGTGCATAAAAATGGATGTTGAGTGGATAAAATGGATGTAGAATGGATAAAATGGATGTAAAGTCGATAAAAATGGATGTCGAGTGGATAAAATGGATGTAGAGTGGATAAAAATGGATGTAGAGAGGATAAAATGGATGTAGAGTGGATAAAAATGGATGTAGAGTGGATAAAAATGGATGTAGAGTGGATAAAATTGGATGTAGAGTTGATAAAATGGATGTAAAGTGGATAAAATGGATGTAGAGTTAATAAAATTGGATGTAGAGTGGATAAAATGGATGTAGAGTTGATAAAAATGGATGTAGAGTGGATAAAAATGGATGTAGATTGGATAAAATGGATGTAGAGTGGATAAAAATGGATGTAGAGTATATAAATTGTATGTAGAGTATATAAAATGGATGTAGAGTGGATAAAAATGGATGTAGAGTGGATAAAATGGATGTAGAGTGGATAAAAATGGACGTAGAGTGGATAAAATGGATGTAGAGTGCATAAAAATGGATGTACATTTAATAAAAATGGATGTAGAGTGGATAAAAATGGATGTAGAGTATATAAATTGGATGTAGAGTATATAAAATGGATGTAGAGTGGATAAAAATGGATGTCGAGTGGATAAAATGGATGTAGAGTGGATAAAAATGGATGTAGATTGGATAAAATGGATGTAGAGTTAATAAAAATGGATGTAGAGTATATAAAATGGATGTAGAGTTGATAAAAATAGATGTAGAGAGGATAAAAATGGATGTAGAGTGGATAAAAATGGATGTCGAGTGGATAAAATGGATGTAGAGTGGATAAAATGGATGTAGAGTGGATAAAAATGGATGTAGAGTGGATAAAATGGATGTAGAGTTGATAAAATGGATGTAAAGCGGATAAAATGGATGTAGAGTTAATAAAATTGGATGTAGAGTGGATAAAATGGATGTAGAGTTGATAAAAATGGATGTAGAGTGGATAAAAATGGATGTAGATTGGATAAAATGGATGTAGAGTTGATAAAATGGATGTAAAGTGGATAAAATGGATGTAGAGTGGAAATAATGGATGTAGAGTGGATAAAATGGTTGTAGAGTGGATAAAATGGATGTAGAGTTGATAAAAATGGATGTAGAGTGGATAAAATGGTTGTAGAGTGGATAAAATGGATGTAGAGTTAATAAAAATGGATGTAGAGTGGATATAATGGATGTAGAGAGGATAAAATGGATGTGGAGTGGATAACAATGGATGTAGAGTGGATAAAATGGATGCAGAGTGGATAAAATGGATGTAGAGTTGATAAAATGGATGTAAAGTGGATAAAATGGATGTAGAGTTAATAAAATTGGATGTAGAGTGGATAAAATGGATGTAGAGTTGATAAAAATGGATGTAGAGTGGATAAAAATGGATGTAGATTGGATAAAATGGATGTAGAGTGGATAAAAATGGATGTAGAGTATATAAATTGGATGTAGAGTATATAAAATGGATGTAGAGTGGATAAAAATGGATGTCGAGTGGATAAAATGGATGTAGAGTGGATAAAAATGGATGTCGAGTGGATAAAATGGATGTAGAGTGGATAAAAATGGATGTAGATTGGATAAAATGGATGTAGAGTTAATAAAAATGGATGTAGAGTGGATAAAATGGATGTAGAGTTGATAAAAATGGATGTAGAGTGGATAAAAATGGATGTAGATTGGATAAAATGGATGTAGAGTGGATAAAATGAATGTACAGTTAATAAAAATGGATGTAGAGTGGATAAAAATGGATGTAGAGTGGATAAAATGGATGTAGAGTTGATAAAATGGATGTAAAGTGGATAAAATGGATGTAGAGTGGATAAAAATGGATGTCGAGTGGATAAAATGGATGTAGAGTGGATAAAAATGGATGTAGATTGGATAAAATGGATGTAGAGTTAATAAAAATGGATGTAGAGAGGATAAAATGGATGTAGAGTGGATAAAATGGATGTACAGTTAATAAAAATGGATGTAGAGTGGATATAATGGATGTAGAGAGGATATAATGGATGTGGAGTGGATAACAATGGATGTAGAGTGGATAAAAATGGATATAGAGTTGATAAAATGGATGTAGAGTGGATAAAATGGATGTAGAGTGGATAAAATGGTTGTAGAGTGGATAACATGGATGTAGAGTTGATAAAAATGGATGTAGAGTGGAAATAATGGATGTAGAGTGGATAAAATGGATGTAGAGTTCATAAAAATGGATGTAGAGTGGATAAAAATGGATGTAGAGTGGATAAAATGGATGTAGAGTGGATAAAAATGGATGTAGAGAGGATAAAATGGATGTGGAGTAGATAACAATGGATGTAGAGTGGATAAAATGGATGTAGAGTTAACAAAAATGGATGTAGAGTGGATAAAATGGATGTAGAGTTGATAAAAATGGATGTAGAGTGGATAAAAATGGATGTAGATTAGATAAAATGGATGTAGAGTGGATAAAAATGGATGTAGAGTATATAAATTGGATGTAGAGTATATAAATTGGATGTAGAGTATATAAAATGGATGTAGAGTGGATAAAAATGGATGTCGAGTGGATAAAATGGATGTAGAGTGGATAAAATGGATGTAGAGTGGATAAAAATGGATGTAGAGTGGATAAAATGGATGTAGAGTTGATAAAATGGATGTAAAGTGGATAAAATGGATGTAGAGTGGATAAAAATGGATGTAGAGTGGATAAAAATGGATGTCGAGTGGATAAAATGGATGTAGAGTGGATAAAATGGATGTAGAGTTCATAAAAATGGATGTAGAGTGGATAAAAATGGATGTAGATTGGATAAAATGGATGTAGAGTGGATAAAAATGGATGTAGAGTATATAAATTGGATGTAGAGTATATAAATTGGATGTAGAGTATATAAAATGGATGTAGAGTGGATAAAAATGGATGTCGAGTGGATAAAATGGATGTAGAGTGGATAAAATGAATGTACAGTTAATAAAAATGGATGTAGAGTGGATAAAAATGGATGTAGAGTGGATAAAATGGATGTAGAGTTGATAAAATGGATGTAAAGTGGATAAAATGGATGTAGAGTTAATAAAATTGGATGTAGAGTGGATAAAATGGATGTAGAGTTGATAAAAATGGATGTAGAGTGGATAAAAATGGATGTAGATTGGATAAAATGGATGAAGAGTTGATAAAATGGATGTAAAGTGGATAAAATGGATGTAGAGTTAATAAAATTGGATGTAGAGTGGATAAAAATGGATGTAGAGTGGATAAAAATGGATGTCGAGTGGATAAAATGGATGTAGAGTGGATAAAATGGATGTAGAGTGGATAAAAATGGATGTAGATTGGATAAAATGGATGTAGAGTGGATAAAAATGGATGTAGAGTATATAAATTGTATGTAGAGTATATAAAATGGATGTAGAGTGGATAAAAATGGATGTAGAGTGGATAAAATGGATGTAGAGTGGATAAAAATGAACGTAGAGTGGATAAAATGGATGTAGAGTGCATAAAAATGGATGTTGAGTGGATAAAATGGATGTAGAATGGATAAAATGGATGTAAAGTCGATAAAAATGGATGTCGAGTGGATAAAATGGATGTAGAGTGGATAAAAATGGATGTAGAGAGGATAAAATGGATGTAGAGTGGATAAAAATGGATGTAGAGTGGATAAAAATGGATGTAGAGTGGATAAAATTGGATGTAGAGTTGATAAAATGGATGTAAAGTGGATAAAATGGATGTAGAGTTAATAAAATTGGATGTAGAGTGGATAAAATGGATGTAGAGTTGATAAAAATGGATGTAGAGTGGATAAAAATGGATGTAGATTGGATAAAATGGATGTAGAGTGGATAAAAATGGATGTAGAGTATATAAATTGTATGTAGAGTATATAAAATGGATGTAGAGTGGATAAAAATGGATGTAGAGTGGATAAAATGGATGTAGAGTGGATAAAAATGGACGTAGAGTGGATAAAATGGATGTAGAGTGCATAAAAATGGATGTACATTTAATAAAAATGGATGTAGAGTGGATAAAAATGGATGTAGAGTATATAAATTGGATGTAGAGTATATAAAATGGATGTAGAGTGGATAAAAATGGATGTCGAGTGGATAAAATGGATGTAGAGTGGATAAAAATGGATGTAGATTGGATAAAATGGATGTAGAGTTAATAAAAATGGATGTAGAGTATATAAAATGGATGTAGAGTTGATAAAAATAGATGTAGAGAGGATAAAAATGGATGTAGAGTGGATAAAAATGGATGTAGAGTGGATAAAATGGATGTAGAGTGGATAAAATGGATGTAGAGTGGATAAAAATGGATGTAGAGTGGATAAAATGGATGTAGAGTTGATAAAATGGATGTAAAGCGGATAAAATGGATGTAGAGTTAATAAAATTGGATGTAGAGTGGATAAAATGGATGTAGAGTTGATAAAAATGGATGTAGAGTGGATAAAAATGGATGTAGATTGGATAAAATGGATGTAGAGTTGATAAAATGGATGTAAAGTGGATAAAATGGATGTAGAGTGGAAATAATGGATGTAGAGTGGATAAAATGGTTGTAGAGTGGATAAAATGGATGTAGAGTTGATAAAAATGGATGTAGAGTGGATAAAATGGTTGTAGAGTGGATAAAATGGATGTAGAGTTAATAAAAATGGATGTAGAGTGGATATAATGGATGTAGAGAGGATAAAATGGATGTGGAGTGGATAACAATGGATGTAGAGTGGATAAAATGGATGTAGAGTGGATAAAATGGATGTAGAGTTGATAAAATGGATGTAAAGTGGATAAAATGGATGTAGAGTTAATAAAATTGGATGTAGAGTGGATAAAATGGATGTAGAGTTGATAAAAATGGATGTAGAGTGGATAAAAATGGATGTAGATTGGATAAAATGGATGTAGAGTGGATAAAAATGGATGTAGAGTATATAAATTGGATGTAGAGTATATAAAATGGATGTAGAGTGGATAAAAATGGATGTCGAGTGGATAAAATGGATGTAGAGTGGATAAAAATGGATGTAGATTGGATAAAATGGATGTAGAGTTAATAAAAATAGATGTAGAGTGGATAAAATGGATGTAGAGTTGATAAAAATGGATGTAGAGTGGATAAAAATGGATGTAGATTGGATAAAATGGATGTAGAGTGGATAAAATGAATGTACAGTTAATAAAAATGGATGTAGAGTGGATAAAAATGGATGTAGAGTGGATAAAATGGATGTAGAGTTGATAAAATGGATGTAAAGTGGATAAAATGGATGTAGAGTTAATAAAATTGGATGTAGAGTGGATAAAATGGATGTAGAGTTGATAAAAATGGATGTAGAGTGGATAAAAATGGATGTAGATTGGATAAAATGGATGTAGAGTTGATAAAATGGATGTAAACTGGATAAAATGGATGTAGAGTTAATAAAATTGGATGTAGAGTGGATAAAAATGGATGTAGAGTGGATAAAAATGGATGTAGAGTGGATAAAATGGATGTAGAGTGGATAAAATGGATGTAGAGTGGATAAAAATGGATGTAGAGTTAATAAAATTGGATGTAGAGTGGATAAAATGGATGTAGAGTTGATAAAAATGGATGTAGAGTGGATAAAAATGGATGTAGATTGGATAAAATGGATGTAGAGTTGATAAAATGGATGTAAAGTGGATAAAATGGATGTAGAGTTAATAAAATTGGATGTAGAGTGGATAAAAATGGATGTAGAGTGGATAAAAATGGATGTCGAGTGGATAAAATGGATGTAGAGTGGATAAAATGGATGTAGAGTTGATAAAAATGGATGTAGAGTGGATAAAAATGGATGTCGAGTGGATAAAATGGATGTAGAGTGGATAAAAATGGATATAGAGTGGATAAAATGGATGTAGAGTGCATAAAAATGGATGTAGAGTGAATAAAATGGATGTAGAGTGGATAAAATGAATGTACAGTTAATAAAAATGGATGTAGAGTGGATAAAAATGGATGTAGAGTGGATAAAATGGATGTAGAGTTGATAAAATGGATGTAGAGTTAATAAAATTGGATGTAGAGTGGATAAAATGGATGTAGAGTTGATAAAAATGGATGTAGAGTGGATAAAATGGATGTAGAGTGGATAAAATGGATGTAGAGTGGATAAAATGGTTGTAGAGTGGATAAAATGGATGTAGAGTTGATAAAAATGGATGTAGAGTGGATAAAATGGATGTAGAGTTGATAAAAATGGATGTAGAGTGGATAAAATGGATGTAGAGTTGATAAAAATGGATGTAGAGTGGATAAAAATGGATGTAGATTGGATAAAATGGACGTAGAGTGGATAAAATGAATGTACAGTTAATAAAAATGGATGTAGAGTGGATAAAAATGGATGGAGAGTGGATAAAATGGATGTAGAGTTGATAAAATGGATGTAAAGTGGATAAAATGGATGTAGAGTTAATAAAATTGGATGTAGAGTGGATAAAATGGATGTAGAGTTGATAAAAATGGATGTAGAGTGGATAAAATGGATGTAGAGTTGATAAAATGGATGTAAAGTGGATAAAATGGATGTAGAGTTAATAAAATTGGATGTAGAGTGGATAAAATGGATGTAGAGTTGATAAAAATGGATGTAGAGTGGATAAAAATGGATGTAGATTGGATAAAATGGATGTAGAGTTGATAAAATGGATGTAAAGTGGATAAAATGGATGTAGAGTTAATAAAATTGGATGTAGAGTGGATAAAAATGGATGTAGAGTGGATAAAAATGGATGTCGAGTGGATAAAATGGATGTAGAGTGGATAAAATGGATGTAGAGTTGATAAAAATGGATGTAGAGTGGATAAAATGGATGTAGAGTGGATAAAATGGATGTAGAGTGGATAAAAATGGATGTAGAGTGGATAAAATGGATGTAGAGTTGATAAAATGGATGTAAAGTGGATAAAATGGATGTAGAGATAATAAAATTGGATGTAGAGTGGATAAAATGGATGTAGAGTTGATAAAAATGGATGTAGAGTGGATAAAAATGGATGTAGATTGGATAAAATGGATGTAGAGTTGATAAAATGGATGTAAAGTGGATAAAATGGATGTAGAGTTAATAAAATTGGATGTAGAGTGGATAAAAATGGATGTCGAGTGGATAAAATGGATGTACAGTGGATAAAAATGGATGTAGAGTGGATAAAATGGATGTAGAGTGCATACAAATGGATGTAGAGTGAATAAAATGGATGTAGAGTGGATAAAATGAATGTACAGTTATTAAAAATGGATGTAGAGTGGATAAAAATGGATGTAGAGTGGATAAAATGGATGTAGAGTTGATAAAATGGATGTAAAGTGGATAAAATGGAAGTAGAGTTAATAAAATTGGATGTAGAGTGGATAAAATGGATGTAGAGTTGATAAAAATGGATGTAGAGTGGATAAAATGGATGTAGAGTGGATAAAATGGATGTAGAGTGGATAAAATGGTTGTAGAGTGGATAAAATGGATGTAGAGTTGATAAAAATGGATGTAGAGTGGATAAAATGGATGTAGAGTTAATAAAAATGGATGTAGAGTGGATAAAATGGATGTAGAGTTGATAAAAATGGATGTAGAGTGGATAAAAATGGATGTAGATTGGATAAAATGGATGTAGAGTGGATAAAATGAATGTACAGTTAATAAAAATGGATGTAGAGTGGATAAAAATGGATGTAGAGTGGATAAAATGGATGTAGAGTTGATAAAATGGATGTAAAGTGGATAAAATGGATGTAGAGTGGATAAAAATGGATGTAGATTGGATAAAATGGATGAAGAGTTGATAAAATGGATGTAAAGTGGATAAAATGGATGTAGAGTGGATAAAATGGATGTAGAGTGGATAAAAATGGATGTCGAGTGGATAAAATGGATGTAGAGTGGATAAAATGGATGTAGAGTGGATAAAATGGATGTAGAGTGGATAAAAATGGATGTAGAGTGGATAAAATGGATGTAGAGTTGATAAAAATAGATGTAGAGAGGATAAAAATGGATGTAGAGTGGATAAAAATGGATGTCGAGTGGATAAAATGGATGTAGAGTGGATAAAATGGATGTAGAGTGGATAAAAATGGATGTAGAGTGGATAAAATGGATGTAGAGTTGATAAAATGGATGTAAAGCGGATAAAATGGATGTAGAGTTAATAAAATTGGATGTAGAGTGGATAAAATGGATGTAGAGTTGATAAAAATGGATGTAGAGTGGATAAAAATGGATGTAGATTGGATAAAATGGATGTAGAGTTGATAAAATGGATGTAAAGTGGATAAAATGGATGTAGAGTGGAAATAATGGATGTAGAGTGGATAAAATGGTTGTAGAGTGGATAAAATGGATGTAGAGTTGATAAAAATGGATGTAGAGTGGATAAAATGGTTGTAGAGTGGATAAAATGGATGTAGAGTTAATAAAAATGGATGTAGAGTGGATATAATGGATGTAGAGAGGATAAAATGGATGTGGAGTGGATAAAAATGGATGTAGAGTATATAAATTGGATGTAGAGTATATAAAATGGATGTAGAGTGGATAAAAATGGATGTCGAGTGGATAAAATGGATGTAGAGTGGATAAAAATGGATGTAGATTGGATAAAATGGATGTAGAGTTAATAAAAATGGATGTAGAGTATATAAAATGGATGTAGAGTTGATAAAAATAGATGTAGAGAGGATAAAAATGGATGTAGAGTGGATAAAAATGGATGTCGAGTGGATAAAATGGATGTAGAGTGGATAAAATGGATGTAGAGTGGATAAAATGGATGTAGAGTGGATAAAAATGGATGTAGAGTGGATAAAATGGATGTAGAGTTGATAAAATGGATGTAAAGCGGATAAAATGGATGTAGAGTTAATAAAATTGGATGTAGAGTGGATAAAATGGATGTAGAGTTGATAAAAATGGATGTAGAGTGGATAAAAATGGATGTAGATTGGATAAAATGGATGTAGAGTTGATAAAATGGATGTAAAGTGGATAAAATGGATGTAGAGTGGAAATAATGGATGTAGAGTGGATAAAATGGTTGTAGAGTGGATAAAATGGATGTAGAGTTGATAAAAATGGATGTAGAGTGGATAAAATGGTTGTAGAGTGGATAAAATGGATGTAGAGTTAATAAAAATGGATGTAGAGTGGATATAATGGATGTAGAGAGGATAAAATGGATGTGGAGTGGATAACAATGGATGTAGAGTGGATAAAATGGATGCAGAGTGGATAAAATGGATGTAGAGTTGATAAAATGGATGTAAAGTGGATAAAATGGATGTAGAGTTAATAAAATTGGATGTAGAGTGGATAAAAATGGATGTAGATTGGATAAAATGGATGTAGAGTTAATAAAAATGGATGTAGAGTGGATATAATGGATGTAGAGAGGATAAAATGGATGTGGAGTGGATAACAATGGATGTAGAGTGGATAAAATGGATGCAGAGTGGATAAAATGGATGAAGAGTTGATAAAATGGATGTAAAGTGGATAAAATGGATGTAGAGTGGATAAAATGGATGTAGAGTGGATAAAAATGGATGTCGAGTGGATAAAATGGATGTAGAGTGGATAAAATGGATGTAGAGTGGATAAAATGGATGTAGAGTGGATAAAATGGTTGTAGAGTGGATAAAATGGATGTAGAGTTAATAAAAATGGATGTAGAGTGGATATAATGGATGTAGAGAGGATAAAATGGATGTGGAGTGGATAACAATGGATGTAGAGTGGATAAAATGGATGCAGAGTGGATAAAATGGATGTAGAGTTGATAAAATGGATGTAAAGTGGATAAAATGGATGTAGAGTTAATAAAATTGGATGTAGAGTGGATAAAAATGGATGTAGATTGGATAAAATGGATGTAGAGTTAATAAAAATGGATGTAGAGTGGATAAAAATGGATGTAGAGTATATAAATTGGATGTAGAGTATATAAAATGGATGTAGAGTGGATAAAAATGGATGTCGAGTGGATAAAATGGATGTAGAGTGGATAAAAATGGATGTAGATTGGATAAAATGGATGTAGAGTTAATAAAAATGGATGTAGAGTATATAAAATGGATGTAGAGTTGATAAAAATAGATGTAGAGAGGATAAAAATGGATGTAGAGTGGATAAAAATGGATGTCGAGTGGATAAAATGGATGTAGAGTGGATAAAATGGATGTAGAGTGGATAAAAATGGATGTAGAGTGGATAAAATGGATGTAGAGTTGATAAAATGGATGTAAAGCGGATAAAATGGATGTAGAGTTAATAAAATTGGATGTAGAGTGGATAAAATGGATGTAGAGTTGATAAAAATGGATGTAGAGTGGATAAAAATGGATGTAGATTGGATAAAATGGATGTAGAGTTGATAAAATGGATGTAAAGTGGATAAAATGGATGTAGAGTGGAAATAATGGATGTAGAGTGGATAAAATGGTTGTAGAGTGGATAAAATGGATGTAGAGTTGATAAAAATGGATGTAGAGTGGATAAAATGGTTGTAGAGTGGATAAAATGGATGTAGAGTTAATAAAAATGGATGTAGAGTGGATATAATGGATGTAGAGAGGATAAAATGGATGTGGAGTGGATAACAATGGATGTAGAGTGGATAAAATGGATGCAGAGTGGATAAAATGGATGTAGAGTTGATAAAATGGATGTAAAGTGGATAAAATGGATGTAGAGTTAATAAAATTGGATGTAGAGTGGATAAAATGGATGTAGAGTTGATAAAAATGGATGTAGAGTGGATAAAAATGGATGTAGATTGGATAAAATGGATGTAGAGTGGATAAAAATGGATGTAGAGTATATAAATTGGATGTAGAGTATATAAAATGGATGTAGAGTGGATAAAAATGGATGTCGAGTGGATAAAATGGATGTAGAGTGGATAAAAATGGATGTCGAGTGGATAAAATGGATGTAGAGTGGATAAAAATGGATGTAGATTGGATAAAATGGATGTAGAGTTAATAAAAATGGATGTAGAGTGGATAAAATGGATGTAGAGTTGATAAAAATGGATGTAGAGTGGATAAAAATGGATGTAGATTGGATAAAATGGATGTAGAGTGGATAAAATGAATGTACAGTTAATAAAAATGGATGTAGAGTGGATAAAAATGGATGTAGAGTGGATAAAATGGATGTAGAGTTGATAAAATGGATGTAAAGTGGATAAAATGGATGTAGAGTGGATAAAAATGGATGTCGAGTGGATAAAATGGATGTAGAGTGGATAAAAATGGATGTAGATTGGATAAAATGGATGTAGAGTTAATAAAAATGGATGTAGAGTGGATAAAATGGATGTAGAGTGGATAAAATGGATGTACAGTTAATAAAAATGGATGTAGAGTGGATATAATGGATGTAGAGAGGATAAAATGGATGTGGAGTGGATAACAATGGATGTAGAGTGGATAAAAATGGATATAGAGTTGATAAAATGGATGTAAAGTGGATAAAATGGATGTAGAGTGGATAAAATGGTTGTAGAGTGGATAACATGGATGTAGAGTTGATAAAAATGGATGTAGAGTGGAAATAATGGATGTAGAGTGGATAAAATGGATGTAGAGTTCATAAAAATGGATGTAGAGTGGATAAAAATGGATGTAGATTGGATAAAATGGATGTAGAGTGGATAAAAATGGATGTAGAGAGGATAAAATGGATGTGGAGTAGATAACAATGGATGTAGAGTGGATAAAATGGATGTAGAGTTAACAAAAATGGATGTAGAGTGGATAAAATGGATGTAGAGTTGATAAAAATGGATGTAGAGTGGATAAAAATGGATGTAGATTAGATAAAATGGATGTAGAGTGGATAAAAATGGATGTAGAGTATATAAATTGGATGTAGAGTATATAAATTGGATGTAGAGTATATAAAATGGATGTAGAGTGGATAAAAATGGATGTCGAGTGGATAAAATGGATGTAGAGTGGATAAAATGGATGTAGAGTGGATAAAAATGGATGTAGAGTGGATAAAATGGATGTAGAGTTGATAAAATGGATGTAAAGTGGATAAAATGGATGTAGAGTGGATAAAAATGGATGTAGAGTGGATAAAAATGGATGTCGAGTGGATAAAATGGATGTAGAGTGGATAAAATGGATGTAGAGTTCATAAAAATGGATGTAGAGTGGATAAAAATGGATGTAGATTGGATAAAATGGATGTAGAGTGGATAAAAATGGATGTAGAGTATATAAATTGGATGTAGAGTATATAAATTGGATGTAGAGTATATAAAATGGATGTAGAGTGGATAAAAATGGATGTCGAGTGGATAAAATGGATGTAGAGTGGATAAAATGAATGTACAGTTAATAAAAATGGATGTAGAGTGGATAAAAATGGATGTAGAGTGGATAAAATGGATGTAGAGTTGATAAAATGGATGTAAAGTGGATAAAATGGATGTAGAGTTAATAAAATTGGATGTAGAGTGGATAAAATGGATGTAGAGTTGATAAAAATGGATGTAGAGTGGATAAAAATGGATGTAGATTGGATAAAATGGATGAAGAGTTGATAAAATGGATGTAAAGTGGATAAAATGGATGTAGAGTTAATAAAATTGGATGTAGAGTGGATAAAAATGGATGTAGAGTGGATAAAAATGGATGTCGAGTGGATAAAATGGATGTAGAGTGGATAAAATGGATGTAGAGTGGATAAAAATGGATGTAGATTGGATAAAATGGATGTAGAGTGGATAAAAATGGATGTAGAGTATATAAATTGTATGTAGAGTATATAAAATGGATGTAGAGTGGATAAAAATGGATGTAGAGTGGATAAAATGGATGTAGAGTGGATAAAAATGAACGTAGAGTGGATAAAATGGATGTAGAGTGCATAAAAATGGATGTTGAGTGGATAAAATGGATGTAGAATGGATAAAATGGATGTAAAGTCGATAAAAATGGATGTCGAGTGGATAAAATGGATGTAGAGTGGATAAAAATAGATGTAGAGAGGATAAAATGGATGTAGAGTGGATAAAAATGGATGTAGAGTGGATAAAAATGGATGTAGAGTGGATAAAATTGGATGTAGAGTTGATAAAATGGATGTAAAGTGGATAAAATGGATGTAGAGTTAATAAAATTGGATGTAGAGTGGATAAAATGGATGTAGAGTTGATAAAAATGGATGTAGAGTGGATAAAAATGGATGTAGATTGGATAAAATGGATGTAGAGTGGATAAAAATGGATGTAGAGTATATAAATTGTATGTAGAGTATATAAAATGGATGTAGAGTGGATAAAAATGGATGTAGAGTGGATAAAATGGATGTAGAGTGGATAAAAATGGACGTAGAGTGGATAAAATGGATGTAGAGTGCATAAAAATGGATGTACATTTAATAAAAATGGATGTAGAGTGGATAAAAATGGATGTAGAGTATATAAATTGGATGTAGAGTATATAAAATGGATGTAGAGTGGATAAAAATGGATGTCGAGTGGATAAAATGGATGTAGAGTGGATAAAAATGGATGTAGATTGGATAAAATGGATGTAGAGTTAATAAAAATGGATGTAGAGTATATAAAATGGATGTAGAGTTGATAAAAATAGATGTAGAGAGGATAAAAATGGATGTAGAGTGGATAAAAATGGATGTCGAGTGGATAAAATGGATGTAGAGTGGATAAAATGGATGTAGAGTGGATAAAAATGGATGTAGAGTGGATAAAATGGATGTAGAGTTGATAAAATGGATGTAAAGCGGATAAAATGGATGTAGAGTTAATAAAATTGGATGTAGAGTGGATAAAATGGATGTAGAGTTGATAAAAATGGATGTAGAGTGGATAAAAATGGATGTAGATTGGATAAAATGGATGTAGAGTTGATAAAATGGATGTAAAGTGGATAAAATGGATGTAGAGTGGAAATAATGGATGTAGAGTGGATAAAATGGTTGTAGAGTGGATAAAATGGATGTAGAGTTGATAAAAATGGATGTAGAGTGGATAAAATGGTTGTAGAGTGGATAAAATGGATGTAGAGTTAATAAAAATGGATGTAGAGTGGATATAATGGATGTAGAGAGGATAAAATGGATGTGGAGTGGATAACAATGGATGTAGAGTGGATAAAATGGATGTAGAGTGGATAAAATGGATGTAGAGTTGATAAAATGGATGTAAAGTGGATAAAATGGATGTAGAGTTAATAAAATTGGATGTAGAGTGGATAAAATGGATGTAGAGTTGATAAAAATGGATGTAGAGTGGATAAAAATGGATGTAGATTGGATAAAATGGATGTAGAGTGGATAAAAATGGATGTAGAGTATATAAATTGGATGTAGAGTATATAAAATGGATGTAGAGTGGATAAAAATGGATGTCGAGTGGATAAAATGGATGTAGAGTGGATAAAAATGGATGTAGATTGGATAAAATGGATGTAGAGTTAATAAAAATGGATGTAGAGTGGATAAAATGGATGTAGAGTTGATAAAAATGGATGTAGAGTGGATAAAAATGGATGTAGATTGGATAAAATGGATGTAGAGTGGATAAAATGAATGTACAGTTAATAAAAATGGATGTAGAGTGGATAAAAATGGATGTAGAGTGGATAAAATGGATGTAGAGTTGATAAAATGGATGTAAAGTGGATAAAATGGATGTAGAGTTAATAAAATTGGATGTAGAGTGGATAAAATGGATGTAGAGTTGATAAAAATGGATGTAGAGTGGATAAAAATGGATGTAGATTGGATAAAATGGATGTAGAGTTGATAAAATGGATGTAAACTGGATAAAATGGATGTAGAGTTAATAAAATTGGATGTAGAGTGGATAAAAATGGATGTAGAGTGGATAAAAATGGATGTAGAGTGGATAAAATGGATGTAGAGTGGATAAAATGGATGTAGAGTGGATAAAAATGGATGTAGAGTTAATAAAATTGGATGTAGAGTGGATAAAATGGATGTAGAGTTGATAAAAATGGATGTAGAGTGGATAAAAATGGATGTAGATTGGATAAAATGGATGTAGAGTTGATAAAATGGATGTAAAGTGGATAAAATGGATGTAGAGTTAATAAAATTGGATGTAGAGTGGATAAAAATGGATGTAGAGTGGATAAAAATGGATGTCGAGTGGATAAAATGGATGTAGAGTGGATAAAATGGATGTAGAGTTGATAAAAATGGATGTAGAGTGGATAAAAATGGATGTCGAGTGGATAAAATGGATGTACAGTGGATAAAAATGGATATAGAGTGGATAAAATGGATGTAGAGTGCATAAAAATGGATGTAGAGTGAATAAAATGGATGTAGAGTGGATAAAATGAATGTACAGTTAATAAAAATGGATGTAGAGTGGATAAAAATGGATGTAGAGTGGATAAAATGGATGTAGAGTTGATAAAATGGATGTAGAGTTAATAAAATTGGATGTAGAGTGGATAAAATGGATGTAGAGTTGATAAAAATGGATGTAGAGTGGATAAAATGGATGTAGAGTGGATAAAATGGATGTAGAGTGGATAAAATGGTTGTAGAGTGGATAAAATGGATGTAGAGTTGATAAAAATGGATGTAGAGTGGATAAAATGGATGTAGAGTTAATAAAAATGGATGTAGAGTGGATAAAATGGATGTAGAGTTGATAAAAATGGATGTAGAGTGGATAAAAATGGATGTAGATTGGATAAAATGGACGTAGAGTGGATAAAATGAATGTACAGTTAATAAAAATGGATGTAGAGTGGATAAAAATGGATGGAGAGTGGATAAAATGGATGTAGAGTTGATAAAATGGATGTAAAGTGGATAAAATGGATGTAGAGTTAATAAAATTGGATGTAGAGTGGATAAAATGGATGTAGAGTTGATAAAAATGGATGTAGAGTGGATAAAATGGATGTAGAGTTGATAAAATGGATGTAAAGTGGATAAAATGGATGTAGAGTTAATAAAATTGGATGTAGAGTGGATAAAATGGATGTAGAGTTGATAAAAATGGATGTAGAGTGGATAAAAATGGATGTAGATTGGATAAAATGGATGTAGAGTTGATAAAATGGATGTAAAGTGGATAAAATGGATGTAGAGTTAATAAAATTGGATGTAGAGTGGATAAAAATGGATGTAGAGTGGATAAAAATGGATGTCGAGTGGATAAAATGGATGTAGAGTGGATAAAATGGATGTAGAGTTGATAAAAATGGATGTAGAGTGGATAAAATGGATGTAGAGTGGATAAAATGGATGTAGAGTGGATAAAAATGGATGTAGAGTGGATAAAATGGATGTAGAGTTGATAAAATGGATGTAAAGTGGATAAAATGGATGTAGAGATAATAAAATTGGATGTAGAGTGGATAAAATGGATGTAGAGTTGATAAAAATGGATGTAGAGTGGATAAAAATGGATGTAGATTGGATAAAATGGATGTAGAGTTGATAAAATGGATGTAAAGTGGATAAAATGGATGTAGAGTTAATAAAATTGGATGTAGAGTGGATAAAAATGGATGTCGAGTGGATAAAATGGATGTACAGTGGATAAAAATGGATGTAGAGTGGATAAAATGGATGTAGAGTGCATACAAATGGATGTAGAGTGAATAAAATGGATGTAGAGTGGATAAAATGAATGTACAGTTAATAAAAATGGATGTAGAGTGGATAAAAATGGATGTAGAGTGGATAAAATGGATGTAGAGTTGATAAAATGGATGTAAAGTGGATAAAATGGAAGTAGAGTTAATAAAATTGGATGTAGAGTGGATAAAATGGATGTAGAGTTGATAAAAATGGATGTAGAGTGGATAAAATGGATGTAGAGTGGATAAAATGGATGTAGAGTGGATAAAATGGTTGTAGAGTGGATAAAATGGATGTAGAGTTGATAAAAATGGATGTAGAGTGGATAAAATGGATGTAGAGTTAATAAAAATGGATGTAGAGTGGATAAAATGGATGTAGAGTTGATAAAAATGGATGTAGAGTGGATAAAAATGGATGTAGATTGGATAAAATGGATGTAGAGTGGATAAAATGAATGTACAGTTAATAAAAATGGATGTAGAGTGGATAAAAATGGATGTAGAGTGGATAAAATGGATGTAGAGTTGATAAAATGGATGTAAAGTGGATAAAATGGATGTAGAGTGGATAAAAATGGATGTAGATTGGATAAAATGGATGAAGAGTTGATAAAATGGATGTAAAGTGGATAAAATGGATGTAGAGTGGATAAAATGGATGTAGAGTGGATAAAAATGGATGTCGAGTGGATAAAATGGATGTAGAGTGGATAAAATGGATGTAGAGTGGATAAAAATGGATGTAGAGTGGATAAAATGGATGTAGAGTTGATAAAATGGATGTAAAGTGGATAAAATGGATGTAGAGTTAATAAAATTGGATGTAGAGTGGATAAAATGGATGTAGAGTTGATAAAAATGGATGTAGAGTGGATAAAAATGGATGTAGATTGGATAAAATAGATGTAGAGTTGATAAAATGGATGTAAAGTGGATAAAATGGATGTAGAGTTAATAAAATTGGATGTAGAGTGGATAAAATGGATGTAGAGTTGATAAAAATGGATGTAGAGTGGATAAAAATGGATGTAGATTGGATAAAATAGATGTAGAGTTGATAAAATGGATGTAAAGTGAATAAAATGGATGTAGAGTTAATAAAATTGGATGTAGAGTGGATAAAATGGATGTAGAGTTAATAAAAATGGATGTAGAGTGGATATAATGGATGTAGAGTGGATAAAATGGATGTGGAGTGGATAACAATGGATGTAGAGTGGATAAAATGGATGTAGAATGAATAAAATGGATGTAAAGTGAATAAAAATGGATGTAGAGTGGATAAAATGGATGTAGATTGGATAAAATGGATGTAGAGTTGATAAAATGGATGTAAAGTGGATAAAATGGATGTAGAGTTAATAAAATTGGATGTAGAGTGGATAAAAATGGATGTAGAGTGGATAAAAATGGATGTAGAGTGGATAAAATGGATGTAGAGTGGATAAAAATGGATGTAGAGTGGATAAAATGGATGTAGAGTGCATAAAAATGGATGTAGAATGAATAAAATGGATGTAGAGTGGATAAAATGAATGTACAGTTAATAAAAATGGATGTAGAGTGGATAAAAATGGATGTAGAGTGGATAAAAATGGATGTAGAGTGGATAAAATGGATGTAGAGTGGATAAAATGGATGTAGAGTGGATAAAAATGGATGTAGAGTGGATAAAATGGATTTAGAGTGCATAAAAATGGATGTTGAGTGGATAAAATGGATGTAGGGTGGATAAAACGGATGTAGAGTGGATAAAAAGGATGTAGAGTGGATAAAATGGATGCAGAGTGGATAAAAATAGATGTAGTGTGGATAAAATGGATGTAGAGTGGATAAAATGGATGTAGAGTGAATAAAATGGATGTAGAGTGGGTAAAATTGATGTAGAGTGTATAAAAATGGATGTAGAGTGGATAAAATGGATGTAGAGTTGATAAAATGGATGTAAAGTGGATAAAATGGATGTAGAGTTAATAAAATTGGATGTAGAGTGGATAAAATGGATGTAGAGTTGATAAAAATGGATGTAGAGTGGATAAAAATGGATGTAGATTGGATAAAATGGATGTAGAGTTGATAAAATGGATGTAAAGTGGATAAAATGGATGTAGAGTTAATAAAATTGGATGTAGAGTGGATAAAAATGGATGTCGAGTGGATAAAATGGATGTAGAGTGGATAAAAATGGATGTAGAGTGGATAAAATGGATGTAGAGTGCATACAAATGGATGTAGAGTGAATAAAATGGATGTAGAGTGGATAAAATGAATGTACAGTTAATAAAAATGGATGTAGAGTGGATAAAAATGGATGTAGAGTGGATAAAATGGATGTAGAGTTGATAAAATGGATGTAAAGTGGATAAAATGGAAGTAGAGTTAATAAAATTGGATGTAGAGTGGATAAAATGGATGTAGAGTTGATAAAAATGGATGTAGAGTGGATAAAATGGATGTAGGTGGATAAAATGGATGTAGAGTGGATAAAATGGTTGTAGAGTGGATAAAATGGATGTAGAGTTGATAAAAATGGATGTAGAGTGGATAAAATGGATGTAGAGTTAATAAAAATGGATGTAGAGTGGATAAAATGGATGTAGAGTTGATAAAAATGGATGTAGAGTGGATAAAAATGGATGTAGATTGGATAAAATGGATGTAGAGTGGATAAAATGAATGTACAGTTAATAAAAATGGATGTAGAGTGGATAAAAATGGATGTAGAGTGGATAAAATGGATGTAGAGTTGATAAAATGGATGTAAAGTGGATAAAATGGATGTAGAGTGGATAAAAATGGATGTAGATTGGATAAAATGGATGAAGAGTTGATAAAATGGATGTAAAGTGGATAAAATGGATGTAGAGTGGATAAAATGGATGTAGAGTGGATAAAAATGGATGTCGAGTGGATAAAATGGATGTAGAGTGGATAAAATGGATGTAGAGTGGATAAAAATGGATGTAGAGTGGATAAAATGGATGTAGAGTTGATAAAATGGATGTAAAGTGGATAAAATGGATGTAGAGTTAATAAAATTGGATGTAGAGTGGATAAAATGGATGTAGAGTTGATAAAAATGGATGTAGAGTGGATAAAAATGGATGTAGATTGGATAAAATTGATGTAGAGTTGATAAAATGGATGTAAAGTGGATAAAATGGATGTAGAGTTAATAAAATTGGATGTAGAGTGGATAAAATGGATGTAGAGTTGATAAAAATGGATGTAGAGTGGATAAAAATGGATGTAGATTGGATAAAATAGATGTAGAGTTGATAAAATGGATGTAAAGTGAATAAAATGGATGTAGAGTTAATAAAATTGGATGTAGAGTGGATAAAATGGATGTAGAGTTAATAAAAATGGATGTAGAGTGGATATAATGGATGTAGAGAGGATAAAATGGATGTGGAGTGGATAACAATGGATGTAGAGTGGATAAAATGGATGTAGAATGAATAAAATGGATGTAAAGTGAATAAAAATGAATGTAGAGTGGATAAAATGGATGTAGATTGGATAAAATGGATGTAGAGTTGATAAAATGGATGTAAAGTGGATAAAATGGATGTAGAGTTAATAAAATTGGATGTAGAGTGGATAAAAATGGATGTAGAGTGGATAAAAATGGATGTCGAGTGGATAAAATGGATGTACAGTGGATAAAAATGGATGTAGAGTGGATAAAATGGATGTAGAGTGCATAAAAATGGATGTAGAATGAATAAAATGGATGTAGAGTGGATAAAATGAATGTACAGTTAATAAAAATGGATGTAGAGTGGATAAAAATGGATGTAGAGTGGATAAAAATGGATGTAGAGTGGATAAAATGGATGTAGAGTCGATAAAATGGATGTAGAGTGGATAAAAATGGATGTAGAGTGGATAAAATGGATTTAGAGTGCATAAAAATGGATGTTGAGTGGATAAAATGGATGTAGGGTGGATAAAACGGATGTAGAGTGGATAAAAAGGATGTAGAGTGGATAAAATGGATGCAGAGTGGATAAAAATAGATGTAGTGTGGATAAAATGGATGTAGAGTGGATAAAATGGATGTAGAGTGAATAAAATGGATGTAGAGTGGGTAAAATTGATGTAGAGTGTATAAAATGGATGTAGAGTGGATAAAAATGGATGTAGAGTGGATAAAAATGGATGTAGAGTGGATAAAATGGATGTAGAGTGAATAAAATGGACGTAGAGTGGATAAAATTGATGTAGAGTGTATAAAATGGATGTAGAGTGGATAAAAATGGATGTAGAGTGGATAAAAATGGATGTAGATTGGATAAAATGGATGTAGAGTGGATAAAAATGGATGTAGAGTGGATAAAATGGATGTAGAGTGGATAAAATGGTTGTAGAGTGGATAAAATGGATGTAGAGTGGATAAAATGGATGTAGAATGGATAAAATGGTTGTAGAGTGGATAAAATGGATGTAGAGTTGATAAAATGGATGTAGAGTGGATAAAATGGATGTACAGTTAATAAAAATGGATGTAGAGTGCATATAATGGATGTAGAGTTGATAAAATGGATGTAAAGTGGATAAAATGGATGTAGAGTTAATAAAAATGGATGTAGTGTGGAAATAATGGATGTAGAGAGGATAAAATGGATGTAGAGTGGATAAAATGGATGTAGAGTTCATAAAAATGGATGTAGAGTGGATAAAAATGGATGTAGATTGGATAAAATGGATGTAGAGTGGATAAAAATGGATGTAGAGTGGATAAAAATGGATGTAGAGTGGATAAAATGGATTTAGAGTGCATAAAAATGGATGTTGAGTGGATAAAATGGATGTAGAGTGGATAAAATGGATGTAGAGTGGATAAAATGGATGTAAAGTGGATAAAAATGGATGTAGAGTGGATAAAATGGATGTAGAGTGGATAAAATGGATGTAGAGTGGATAAAATGGATGTAGAGTGGATAAAAAAGGATGTAGAGTGGATAAAATGGATGTAGAATGAATAAAATGGATGTAAAGTGAATAAAAATGGATGTAGAGTGGATAAAATGGATGTAGAGAGGATAAAATGCATGTAGAGTGGATAAAATGGATGTAGAGTGGATAAAATGGTTGTAGAGTGGATAAAATGGATGTAGAGTGGATAAAATGGATGTAGAATGGATAAAATGGATGTAAAGTGGATAAAAATGGATGTCGAGTGGATAAAATGGATGTAGAGTGGATAAAAATAGATGTAGAGAGGATAAAATGGATGTAGAGTGGATAAAAATGGATGTAGAGTGGATAAAAATGGATGTAGAGTGGATAAAAATGGATGTCGAGTGGATAAAATGGATGTAGAGTGGATAAAAATAGATGTAGAGAGGATAAAATGGATGTAGAGTGGATAAAAATGGATGTAGAGTGGATAAAAATGGATGTAGAGTGGATAAAATGGATGTAGAGTGGATAAAAATGGATGTAGAGAGGATAAAATGGATGTAGAGTGGATAAAATGGATGTACAGTTAATAAAAATGGATGTAGAGTGGATATAATGGATGTAGAGTTGATAAAATGGATGTAAAGTGGATAAAATGGATGTAGAGTTAATAAAAATGGATGTAGTGTGGAAATAATGGATGTAGAGAGGATAAAATGGATGTAGAGTGGATAAAATGGATGTAGAGTGGATAAAAATGGATGTAGATTGGATAAAATGGATGTAGAGTTAATAAAAATGGATGTAGAGTGGATAAAATGGATGTAGAGAGGATAAAATGGATGTAGAGTGGATAAAATGGATGTAGAGTGGATAAAAATGGATGTAGAGTGGATAAAATGGATGTAGAGTGGATAAAATGGATGTAGAGTTGATAAAATGGATGTAAAGTGGATAAAATGGATGTAAGGTTAATAAAATTGGATGTAGAGTGGATAAAATGGATGTAGAGTTCATAAAAATGGATGTAGAGTGGATAAAAATGGATGTAGATTGGATAAAATGGATGTAGAGTGGATGAAAATGGATGTAGAGAGGATAAAATGGATGTGGAGTAGATAACAATGGATGTAGAGTGGATAAAATGGATGTAGAGTGGATAAAATGGATGTAGAGTGGATAAAATGGTTGTAGAGTGGATAAAATGGATGTAGAGTTGATAAAAATGGATGTAGAGTGGATAAAATGGATGTAGAGTGGATAAAATGGATGTAGAGTGGATAAAAATGGATGTAGAGTGGATAAAATGGATGTAGAGTGGATAAAAATGGATGTAGAGAGGATAAAATGGATGTAGAGTGGATAAAATGGATGTACAGTTAATAAAAATGGATGTAGAGTGGATATAATGGATGTAGAGAGGATAAAATGGATGTGGAGTGGATAACAATGGATGTAGAGTGGATAAAATGGATGTAGAGTGGATAAAATGGATGTAGAGTGGATAAAAATGGATGTAGAGTGGATAAAATGGATGTAGAGTTAACAAAAATGGATGTAGAGTGGATAAAATGGATGTAGAGTTGATAAAAATGGATGTAGAGTGGATAAAAATGGATGTAGATTAGATAAAATAGATGTAGAGTGGATAAAAATGGATGTAGAGTATATAAATTGGATGTAGAGTATATAAATTGGATGTGGAGTATATAAAATGGATGTAGAGTGGATAAAAATGGATGTCGAGTGGATAAAATGGATGTAGAGTGGATAAAAATGGATGTAGATTGGATAAAATGGATGTAGAGTTAATAAAAATGGATGTAGAGAGGATAAAATGGATGTAGAGTGGATAAAATGGATGTACAGTTAATAAAAATGGATGTAGAGTGGATATAATGGATGTAGAGTGGATATAATGGATGTGGAGTGGATAACAATGGATGTAGAGTGGATAAAAATGGATATAGAGTTGATAAAATGGATGTAAAGTGGATAAAATGGATGTAGAGTGGATAAAATGGTTGTAGAGTGGATAACATGGATGTAGAGTTGATAAAAATGGATGTAGAGTGGAAATAATGGATGTAGAGTGGATAAAATGGATGTAGAGTTCATAAAAATGGATGTAGAGTGGATAAAAATGGATGTAGATTGGATAAAATGGATGTAGAGTGGATAAAAATGGATGTAGAGAGGATAAAATGGATGTGGAGTAGATAACAATGGATGTAGAGTGGATAAAATGGATGTAGAGTGGATAAAATGGATGTAGAGTGGATAAAATGGTTGTAGAGTGGATAAAATGGATGTAGAGTTGATAAAAATGGATGTAGAGTGGATAAAATGGATGTAGAGTTAACAAAAATGGATGTAGAGTGGATAAAATGGATGTAGAGTTGATAAAAATGGATGTAGAGTGGATAAAAATGGATGTAGATTAGATAAAATGGATGTAGAGTGGATAAAAATGGATGTAGAGTATATAAATTGGATGTAGAGTATATAAAATGGATGTAGAGTGGATAAAAATGGATGTCGAGTGGATAAAATGGATGTAGAGTGGATAAAATGGATGTAGAGTGGATAAAAATGGATGTAGAGTGGATAAAATGGATGTAGAGTTGATAAAATGGATGTAAAGTGGATAAAATGGATGTAGAGTGGATAAAAATGGATGTAGAGTGGATAAAAATGGATGTCGAGTGGATAAAATGGATGTAGAGTGGATAAAATGGATGTAGAGTTCATAAAAATGGATGTAGAGTGGATAAAAATGGATGTAGATTGGATAAAATGGATGTAGAGTGGATAAAAATGGATGTAGATTATATAAATTGGATGTAGAGTATATAAATTGGATGTAGAGTATATAAAATGGATGTAGAGTGGATAAAAATGGATGTCGAGTGGATAAAATGGATGTAGAGTGGATAAAATGGATGTAGAGTTGATAAAAATGGATGTAGAGTGGATAAAAATGGATGTAGATTGGATAAAATGGATGTAGAGTGGATAAAATGAATGTACAGTTAATAAAAATGGATGTAGAGTGGATAAAAATGGATGTAGAGTGGATAAAATGGATGTAGAGTTGATAAAATGGATGTAAAGTGGATAAAATGGATGTAGAGTTAATAAAATTGGATGTAGAGTGGATAAAATGGATGTAGAGTTGATAAAAATGGATGTAGAGTGGATAAAAATGGATGTAGATTGGATAAAATGGATGAAGAGTTGATAAAATGGATGTAAAGTGGATAAAATGGATGTAGAGTTAATAAAATGGATGTAGAGTGGATAAAAATGGATGTAGAGTGGATAAAAATGGATGTCGAGTGGATAAAATGGATGTAGAGTGGATAAAATGGATGTAGAGTATATAAATTGTATGTAGAGTATATAAAATGGATGTAGAGTGGATAAAAATGGATGTAGAGTGGATAAAATGGATGTAGAGTGGATAAAAATGGACGTAGAGTGGATAAAATGGATGTAGAGTGCATAAAAATGGATGTTGAGTGGATAAAATGGATGTAGAATGGATAAAATGGATGTAAAGTCGATAAAAATGGATGTCGAGTGGATAAAATGGATGTAGAGTGGATAAAAATGGATGTAGAGTGGATAAAATGGATGTAGAGTGGATAAAAATGGATGTAGAGTGGATAAAAATGGATGTAGAGTGGATAAAATTGGATGTAGAGTTGATAAAATGGATGTAAAGTGGATAAAATGGATGTAGAGTTAATAAAATTGGATGTAGAGTGGATAAAATGGATGTAGAGTTGATAAAAATGGATGTAGAGTGGATAAAAATGGATGTAGATTGGATAAAATGGATGTAGAGTGGATAAAAATGGATGTAGAGTATATAAATTGTATGTAGAGTATATAAAATGGATGTAGAGTGGATAAAAATGGATGTAGAGTGGATAAAATGGATGTAGAGTGGATAAAAATGGACGTAGAGTGGATAAAATGGATGTAGAGTGCATAAAAATGGATGTTGAGTGGATAAAATGGATGTAGAGTGAATAAAATGGATGTACATTTAATAAAAATGGATGTAGAGTGGATAAAAATGGATGTAGAGTATATAAATTGGATGTAGAGTATATAAAATGGATGTAGAGTGGATAAAAATGGATGTCGAGTGGATAAAATGGATGTAGAGTGGATAAAAATGGATGTAGATTGGATAAAATGGATGTAGAGTTAATAAAAATGGATGTAGAGTATATAAAATGGATGTAGAGTGGATAAAAATAGATGTAGAGAGGATAAAAATGGATGTAGAGTGGATAAAAATGGATGTAGAGTGGATAAAATGGATGTAGAGTGGATAAAATGGATGTAGAGTGGATAAAAATGGATGTAGAGTGGATAAAATGGATGTAGAGTTGATAAAATGGATGTAAAGTGGATAAAATGGATGTAGAGTTAATAAAATTGGATGTAGAGTGGATAAAATGGATGTAGAGTTGATAAAAATGGATGTAGAGTGGATAAAAATGGATGTAGATTGGATAAAATGGATGTAGAGTTGATAAAATGGATGTAAAGTGGATAAAATGGATGTAGAGTTAATAAAATTGGATGTAGAGTGGATAAAAATGGATGTAGAGTGGATAAAAATGGATGTCGAGTGGATAAAATGGATGTAGAGTGGATAAAATGGATGTAGAGTTGATAAAAATGGATGTAGAGTGGATAAAAATGGATGTCGAGTGGATAAAATGGATGTACAGTGGATAAAAATGGATGTAGAGTGGATAAAATGGATGTAGAGTGCATAAAAATGGATGTAGAGTGAATAAAATGGATGTAGAGTGGATAAAATGAATGTACAGTTAATAAAAATGGATGTAGAGTGGATAAAAATGGATGTAGAGTGGATAAAAATGGATGTAGAGTGGATAAAATGGATGTAGAGTCGATAAAATGGATGTAGAGTGGATAAAAATGGATGTAGAGTGGATAAAATGGATTTAGAGTGCATAAAAATGGATGTTGAGTGGATAAAATGGATGTAGAGTGGATAAAACGGATGTAGAGTGGATAAAAAGGATGTAGAGTGGATAAAATGGATGCAGAGTATATAAATTGGATGTAGAGTATATAAAATGGATGTAGAGTGGATAAAAATGGATGTCGAGTGGATAAAATGGATGTAGAGTGGATAAAAATGGATGTAGATTGGATAAAATGGATGTAGAGTTAATAAAAATGGATGTAGAGTATATAAAATGGATGTAGAGTTGATAAAAATGGATGTAGAGTGGATAAAAATGGATGTAGAGTGGATAAAAATGGATGTCGAGTGGATAAAATGGATGTAGAGTGGATAAAATGGATGTAGAGTGGATAAAAATGGATGTAGAGTGGATAAAATGGATGTAGAGTGGATAAAAATGGATGTAGAGTGGATAAAATGGATGTAGAGTGGATAAAAATGGATGTAGAGAGGATAAAATGGATGTAGAGTGGATAAAAATGGATGTCGAGTGGATAAAATGGATGTAGAGTGGATAAAATGGATGTAGAGTTGATAAAAATGGATGTAGAGTGGATAAAAATGGATGTCGAGTGGACAAAAATGGATGTAGAGTGGATAAAAATGGATGTCGAGTGGATAAAATGGATGTACAGTGGATAAAAATGGATGTAGAGTGGATAAAATGGATGTAGAGTGCATAAAAATGGATGTAGAGTGAATAAAATGGATGTAGAGTGGATAAAATGAATGTACAGTTAATAAAAATGGATGTAGAGTGGATAAAAATGGATGTAGAGTGGATAAAAATGGATGTAGAGTGGATAAAATGGATGTAGAGTCGATAAAATGGATGTAGAGTGGATAAAAATGGATGTAGAGTGGATAAAATGGATTTAGAGTGCATAAAAATGGATGTTGAGTGGATAAAATGGATGTAGAGTGGATAAAACGGATGTAGAGTGGATAAAAAGGATGTAGAGTGGATAAAATGGATGCAGAGTATATAAATTGGATGTAGAGTATATAAAATGGATGTAGAGTGGATAAAAATGGATGTCGAGTGGATAAAATGGATGTAGAGTGGATAAAAATGGATGTAGATTGGATAAAATGGATGTAGAGTTAATAAAAATGGATGTAGAGTATATAAAATGGATGTAGAGTTGATAAAAATGGATGTAGAGTGGATAAAAATGGATGTAGAGTGGATAAAAATGGATGTCGAGTGGATAAAATGGATGTAGAGTGGATAAAATGGATGTAGAGTGGATAAAAATGGATGTAGAGTGGATAAAATGGATGTAGAGTTGATAAAATGGATGTAAAGTGGATAAAATGGATGTAGAGTTAATAAAATTGGATGTAGAGTGGATAAAATGGATGTAGAGTTGATAAAAATGGATGTAGAGTGGATAAAAATGGATGTAGATTGGATAAAATGGATGTAGAGTGGATAAAATGGATGTAAAGTGGATAAAATGGATGTAGAGTTAATAAAATTGGATGTAGAGTGGATAAAAATGGATGTAGAGTGGATAAAAATGGATGTCGAGTGGATAAAATGGATGTAGAGTGGATAAATTGGATGTAGAGTTGATAAAAATGGATGTAGAGTGGATAAAAATGGATGTCGAGTGGATAAAATGGATGTAGAGTGGATAAAAATGGATGTAGAGTGGATAAAATGGATGTAGAGTGCATAAAAATGGATGTAGAGTGAATAAAATGGATGTAGAGTGGATAAAATGAATGTACAGTTAATAAAAATGGATGTAGAGTGGATAAAAATGGATGTAGAGTGGATAAAAATGGATGTAGAGTGGATAAAATGGATGTAGAGTGGATAAAATGGATGTAGAGTGGATAAAAAGGATGTAGAGTGGATAAAATGGATGCAGAGTGGATAAAAATAGATGTAGTGTGGATAAAATGGATGTAGAGTGGATAAAATGGATGTAGAGTGAATAAAATGGATGTAGAGTGGATAAAATTGATGTAGAGTGGATAAAATTGATGTAGAGTGTATAAAATGGATGTAGAGTGGATAAAAATGGATGTAGAGTGGATAAAAATGGATGTCGAGTGGATAAAATGGATGTAGAGTGGATAAAATGGATGTAGAGTGGATAAAAATGGATGTAGAGTGGATAAAACGGATGTAGAGTGGATAAAAAGGATGTAGAGTGGATAAAATGGATGCAGAGTATATAAATTGGATGTAGAGTATATAAAATGGATGTAGAGTGGATAAAAATGGATGTCGAGTGGATAAAATGGATGTAGAGTGGATAAAAATGGATGTAGATTGGATAAAATGGATGTAGAGTTAATAAAAATGGATGTAGAGTATATAAAATGGATGTAGAGTTGATAAAAATGGATGTAGAGTGGATAAAAATGGATGTAGAGTGGATAAAAATGGATGTCGAGTGGATAAAATGGATGTAGAGTGGATAAAATGGATGTAGAGTGGATAAAAATGGATGTAGAGTGGATAAAATGGATGTAGAGTTGATAAAATGGATGTAAAGTGGATAAAATGGATGTAGAGTTAATAAAATTGGATGTAGAGTGGATAAAATGGATGTAGAGTTGATAAAAATGGATGTAGAGTGGATAAAAATGGATGTAGATTGGATAAAATGGATGTAGAGTTGATAAAATGGATGTAAAGTGGATAAAATGGATGTAGAGTTAATAAAATTGGATGTAGAGTGGATAAAAATGGATGTAGAGTGGATAAAAATGGATGTCGAGTGGATAAAATGGATGTAGAGTGGATAAATTGGATGTAGAGTTGATAAAAATGGATGTAGAGTGGATAAAAATGGATGTCGAGTGGATAAAATGGATGTACAGTGGATAAAAATGGATGTAGAGTGGATAAAATGGATGTAGAGTGCATAAAAATGGATGTAGAGTGAATAAAATGGATGTAGAGTGGATAAAATGAATGTACAGTTAATAAAAATGGATGTAGAGTGGATAAAAATGGATGTAGAGTGGATAAAAATGGATGTAGAGTGGATAAAATGGATGTAGAGTCGATAAAATGGATGTAGAGTGGATAAAAATGGATGTAGAGTGGATAAAATGGATTTAGAGTGCATAAAAATGGATGTTGAGTGGATAAAATGGATGTAGAGTGGATAAAACGGATGTAGAGTGGATAAAAAGGATGTAGAGTGGATAAAATGGATGCAGAGTGGATAAAAATAGATGTAGTGTGGATAAAATGGATGTAGAGTGGATAAAATGGATGTAGAGTGAATAAAATGGATGTAGAGTGGATAAAATTGATGTAGAGTGGATAAAATTGATGTAGAGTGTATAAAATGGATGTAGAGTGGATAAAAATGGATGTAGAGTGGATAAAAATGGATGTCGAGTGGATAAAATGGATGTAGAGTGGATAAAATGGATGTAGAGTGGATAAAAATGGATGTAGATTGGATAAAATGGATGTAGAGTGGATAAAAATGGATGTAGAGTATATAAATTGTATGTAGAGTATATAAAATGGATGTAGAGTGGATAAAAATGGATGTAGAGTGGATAAAATGGATGTAGAGTGGATAAAAATGGACGTAGAGTGGATAAAATGGATGTAGAGTGCATAAAAATGGATGTTGAGTGGATAAAATGGATGTAGAATGGATAAAATGGATGTAAAGTGGATAAAAATGGATGTCGAGTGGATAAAATGGATGTAGAGTGGATAAAAATAGATGTAGAGAGGATAAAATGGATGTAGAGTGGATAAAAATGGATGTAGAGTGGATAAAAATGGATGTAGAGTGGATAAAATTGGATGTAGAGTTGATAAAATGGATGTAAAGTGGATAAAATGGATGTAGAGTTAATAAAATTGGATGTAGAGTGGATAAAATGGATGTAGAGTTGATAAAAATGGATGTAGAGTGGATAAAAATGGATGTAGATTGGATAAAATGGATGTAGAGTGGATAAAAATGGATGTAGAGTATATAAATTGTATGTAGAGTATATAAAATGGATGTAGAGTGGATAAAAATGGATGTAGAGTGGATAAAATGGATGTAGAGTGGATAAAAATGGATGTAGAGTGGATAAAATGGATTTAGAGTGCATAAAAATGGATGTTGAGTGGATAAAATGGATGTAGAGTGGATAAAACGGATGTAGAGTGGATAAAAAGGATGTAGAGTGGATAAAATGGATGCAGAGTGGATAAAAATAGATGTAGTGTGGATAAAATGGATGTAGAGTGGATAAAATGGATGTAGAGTGAATAAAATGGATGTAGAGTGGATAAAATTGATGTAGAGTGGATAAAATTGATGTAGAGTGTATAAAATGGATGTAGAGTGGATAAAAATGGATGTAGAGTGGATAAAAATGGATGTCGAGTGGATAAAATGGATGTAGAGTGGATAAAATGGATGTAGAGTGGATAAAAATGGATGTAGAGTGGATAAAACGGATGTAGAGTGGATAAAAAGGATGTAGAGTGGATAAAATGGATGCAGAGTATATAAATTGGATGTAGAGTATATAAAATGGATGTAGAGTGGATAAAAATGGATGTCGAGTGGATAAAATGGATGTAGAGTGGATAAAAATGGATGTAGATTGGATAAAATGGATGTAGAGTTAATAAAAATGGATGTAGAGTATATAAAATGGATGTAGAGTTGATAAAAATGGATGTAGAGTGGATAAAAATGGATGTAGAGTGGATAAAAATGGATGTCGAGTGGATAAAATGGATGTAGAGTGGATAAAATGGATGTAGAGTGGATAAAAATGGATGTAGAGTGGATAAAATGGATGTAGAGTTGATAAAATGGATGTAAAGTGGATAAAATGGATGTAGAGTTAATAAAATTGGATGTAGAGTGGATAAAATGGATGTAGAGTTGATAAAAATGGATGTAGAGTGGATAAAAATGGATGTAGATTGGATAAAATGGATGTAGAGTTGATAAAATGGATGTAAAGTGGATAAAATGGATGTAGAGTGGATAAAATGGATGTAGAGTATATAAATTGGATGTAGAGTATATAAAATGGATGTCGAGTGGATAAAATGGATGTAGAGTGGATAAAATGGATGTAGAGTTGATAAAAATGGATGTAGAGTGGATAAAAAGGATGTAGAGTGGATAAAATGGATGCAGAGTATATAAATTGGATGTAGAGTATATAAAATGGATGTAGAGTGGATAAAAATGGATGTAGAGTGGATAAAAATGAATGTACAGTTAATAAAAATGGATGTAGAGTGGATAAAAATGGATGTAGAGTGGATAAAAATGGATGTAGAGTGGATAAAATGGATGTAGAGTCGATAAAATGGATGTAGAGTGGATAAAAATGGATGTAGAGTGGATAAAACGGATGTAGAGTGGATAAAAAGGATGTAGAGTGGATAAAATGGATGCAGAGTGGATAAAAATAGATGTAGTGTGGATAAAATGGATGTAGAGTGGATAAAATGGATGTAGAGTGAATAAAATGGATGTAGAGTGGATAAAATTGATGTAGAGTGGATAAAATTGATGTAGAGTGTATAAAATGGATGTAGAGTGGATAAAAATGGATGTAGAGTGGATAAAAATGGATGTCGAGTGGATAAAATGGATGTAGAGTGGATAAAATGGATGTAGAGTGGATAAAAATGGATGTAGATTGGATAAAATGGATGTAGAGTGGATAAAAATGGATGTAGAGTATATAAATTGTATGTAGAGTATATAAAATGGATGTAGAGTGGATAAAAATGGATGTAGAGTGGATAAAATGGATGTAGAGTGGATAAAAATGGACGTAGAGTGGATAAAATGGATGTAGAGTGCATAAAAATGGATGTTGAGTGGATAAAATGGATGTAGAATGGATAAAATGGATGTAAAGTGGATAAAAATGGATGTCGAGTGGATAAAATGGATGTAGAGTGGATAAAAATAGATGTAGAGAGGATAAAATGGATGTAGAGTGGATAAAAATGGATGTAGAGTGGATAAAAATGGATGTAGAGTGGATAAAATTGGATGTAGAGTTGATAAAATGGATGTAAAGTGGATAAAATGGATGTAGAGTTAATAAAATTGGATGTAGAGTGGATAAAATGGATGTAGAGTTGATAAAAATGGATGTAGAGTGGATAAAAATGGATGTAGATTGGATAAAATGGATGTAGAGTGGATAAAAATGGATG
Organism: Pemphredon lugubris; assembly: GCA_933228935.1. Lineage (NCBI taxonomy): Eukaryota > Metazoa > Arthropoda > Insecta > Hymenoptera > Crabronidae > Pemphredon > Pemphredon lugubris. The sequence goes on from OW121816.1 coordinate 51,418,879, forward strand.
TAGAGTATATAAATTGTATGTAGAGTATATAAAATGGATGTAGAGTGGATAAAAATGGATGTAGAGTGGATAAAATGGATGTAGAGTGGATAAAAATGGACGTAGAGTGGATAAAATGGATGTAGAGTGCATAAAAATGGATGTTGAGTGGATAAAATGGATGTAGAGTGAATAAAATGGATGTACATTTAATAAAAATGGATGTAGAGTGGATAAAAATGGATGTAGAGTATATAAATTGGATGTAGAGTATATAAAATGGATGTAGAGTGGATAAAAATGGATGTCGAGTGGATAAAATGGATGTAGAGTGGATAAAAATGGATGTAGATTGGATAAAATGGATGTAGAGTTAATAAAAATGGATGTAGAGTATATAAAATGGATGTAGAGTTGATAAAAATGGATGTAGAGTGGATAAAAATGGATGTAGAGTGGATAAAAATGGATGTCGAGTGGATAAAATGGATGTACAGTGGATAAAAATGGATGTAGAGTGGATAAAATGGATGTAGAGTGCATAAAAATGGATGTAGAGTGAATAAAATGGATGTAGAGTGGATAAAATGGATGTAGAGTTAATAAAATTGGATGTAGAGTGGATAAAAATGGATGTAGAGTGGATAAAAATGGATGTAGATTGGATAAAATGGATGTAGAGTTGATAAAATGGATGTAAAGTGGATAAAATGGATGTAGAGTTAATAAAATTGGATGTAGAGTGGATAAAAATGGATGTAGAGTGGATAAAAATGGATGTCGAGTGGATAAAATGGATGTAGAGTGGATAAAATGGATGTAGAGTTGATAAAAATGGATGTAGAGTGGATAAAAATGGATGTCGAGTGGATAAAATGGATGTACAGTGGATAAAAACGGATGTAGAGTGGATAAAATGGATGTAGAGTGCATAAAAATGGATGTAGAGTGAATAAAATGGATGTAGAGTATATAAATTGTATGTAGAGTATATAAAATGGATGTAGAGTGGATAAAAATGGATGTAGAGTGGATAAAATGGATGTAGAGTGGATAAAAATGGACGTAGAGTGGATAAAATGGATGTAGAGTGCATAAAAATGGATGTTGAGTGGATAAAATGGATGTAGAATGGATAAAATGGATGTAAAGTGGATAAAAATGGATGTCGAGTGGATAAAATGGATGTAGAGTGGATAAAAATAGATGTAGAGAGGATAAAATGGATGTAGAGTGGATAAAAATGGATGTAGAGTGGATAAAAATGGATGTAGAGTGGATAAAATTGGATGTAGAGTTGATAAAATGGATGTAAAGTGGATAAAATGGATGTAGAGTTAATAAAATTGGATGTAGAGTGGATAAAATGGATGTAGAGTTGATAAAAATGGATGTAGAGTGGATAAAAATGGATGTAGATTGGATAAAATGGATGTAGAGTGGATAAAAATGGATGTAGAGTATATAAATTGTATGTAGAGTATATAAAATGGATGTAGAGTGGATAAAAATGGATGTAGAGTGGATAAAATGAATGTAGAGTGGATAAAAATGGATGTAGAGTGGATAAAATGGATGTAGAGTTGATAAAATGGATGTAAAGTGGATAAAATGGATGTAGAGTTAATAAAATTGGATGTAGAGTGGATAAAATGGATGTAGAGTTGATAAAAATGGATGTAGAGTGGATAAAAATGGATGTAGATTGGATAAAATGGATGTAGAGTTGATAAAATGGATGTAAAGTGGATAAAATGGATGTAGAGTTAATAAAATTGGATGTAGAGTGGATAAAAATGGATGTAGAGTGGATAAAAATGGATGTCGAGTGGATAAAATGGATGTAGAGTGGATAAATTGGATGTAGAGTTGATAAAAATGGATGTAGAGTGGATAAAAATGGATGTCGAGTGGATAAAATGGATGTACAGTGGATAAAAATGGATGTAGAGTGGATAAAATGGATGTAGAGTGCATAAAAATGGATGTAGAGTGAATAAAATGGATGTAGAGTGGATAAAATGAATGTACAGTTAATAAAAATGGATGTAGAGTGGATAAAAATGGATGTAGAGTGGATAAAAATGGATGTAGAGTGGATAAAATGGATGTAGAGTGGATAAAATGGATGTAGAGTGGATAAAAATGGATGTAGAGTGGATAAAATGGATTTAGAGTGCATAAAAATGGATGTTGAGTGGATAAAATGGATGTAGAGTGGATAAAACGGATGTAGAGTGGATAAAAAGGATGTAGAGTGGATAAAATGGATGCAGAGTGGATAAAAATAGATGTAGTGTGGATAAAATGGATGTAGAGTGGATAAAATGGATGTAGAGTGAATAAAATGGATGTAGAGTGGATAAAATTGATGTAGAGTGGATAAAATTGATGTAGAGTGTATAAAATGGATGTAGAGTGGATAAAAATGGATGTAGAGTGGATAAAAATGGATGTCGAGTGGATAAAATGGATGTAGAGTGGATAAAATGGATGTAGAGTGGATAAAAATGGATGTAGATTGGATAAAATGGATGTAGAGTGGATAAAAATGGATGTAGAGTATATAAATTGTATGTAGAGTATATAAAATGGATGTAGAGTGGATAAAAATGGATGTAGAGTGGATAAAATGGATGTAGAGTGGATAAAAATGGACGTAGAGTGGATAAAATGGATGTAGAGTTCATAAAAATGGATGTTGAGTGGATAAAATGGATGTAGAATGGATAAAATGGATGTAAAGTGGATAAAAATGGATGTCGAGTGGATAAAATGGATGTAGAGTGGATAAAAATAGATGTAGAGAGGATAAAATGGATGTAGAGTGGATAAAAATGGATGTAGAGTGGATAAAAATGGATGTAGAGTGGATAAAATTGGATGTAGAGTTGATAAAATGGATGTAAAGTGGATAAAATGGATGTAGAGTTAATAAAATTGGATGTAGAGTGGATAAAATGGATGTAGAGTTGATAAAAATGGATGTAGAGTGGATAAAAATGGATGTAGATTGGATAAAATGGATGTAGAGTGGATAAAAATGGATGTAGAGTATATAAATTGTATGTAGAGTATATAAAATGGATGTAGAGTGGATAAAAATGGATGTAGAGTGGATAAAATGGATGTAGAGTGGATAAAAATGGACGTAGAGTGGATAAAATGGATGTAGAGTGCATAAAAATGGATGTTGAGTGGATAAAATGGATGTAGAGTGAATAAAATGGATGTACATTTAATAAAAATGGATGTAGAGTGGATAAAAATGGATGTAGAGTATATAAATTGGATGTAGAGTATATAAAATGGATGTAGAGTGGATAAAAATGGATGTCGAGTGGATAAAATGGATGTAGAGTGGATAAAAATGGATGTAGATTGGATAAAATGGATGTAGAGTTAATAAAAATGGATGTAGAGTATATAAAATGGATGTAGAGTTGATAAAAATGGATGTAGAGTGGATAAAAATGGATGTAGAGTGGATAAAAATGGATGTCGAGTGGATAAAATGGATGTACAGTGGATAAAAATGGATGTAGAGTGGATAAAATGGATGTAGAGTGCATAAAAATGGATGTAGAGTGAATAAAATGGATGTAGAGTGGATAAAATGGATGTAGAGTTAATAAAATTGGATGTAGAGTGGATAAAAATGGATGTAGAGTGGATAAAAATGGATGTAGATTGGATAAAATGGATGTAGAGTTGATAAAATGGATGTAAAGTGGATAAAATGGATGTAGAGTTAATAAAATTGGATGTAGAGTGGATAAAAATGGATGTAGAGTGGATAAAAATGGATGTAGAGTGGATAAAATGGATGTAGAGTGGATAAAATGGATGTAGAGTTGATAAAAATGGATGTAAAGTGGATAAAATGGATGTAGAGTTAATAAAATTGGATGTAGAGTGGATAAAATGGATGTAGAGTTGATAAAAATGGATGTAGAGTGGATAAAAATGGATGTAGATTGGATAAAATGGATGTAGAGTTGATAAAATGGATGTAAAGTGGATAAAATGGATGTAGAGTTAATAAAATTGGATGTAGAGTGGATAAAAATGGATGTCGAGTGGATAAAATGGATGTAGAGTGGATAAATTGGATGTAGAGTTGATAAAAATGGATGTAGAGTGGATAAAAATGGATGTCGAGTGGATAAAATGGATGTACAGTGGATAAAAATGGATGTAGAGTGGATAAAATGGATGTAGAGTGGATAAAAATGGATGTAGAGTGAATAAAATGGATGTAGAGTGGATAAAATGAATGTACAGTTAATAAAAATGGATGTAGAGTGGATAAAAATGGATGTAGAGTGGATAAAAATGGATGTAGAGTGGATAAAATGGATGTAGAGTCGATAAAATGGATGTAGAGTGGATAAAAATGGATGTAGAGTGGATAAAATGGATGTAGAGTGCATAAAAATGGATGTTGAGTGGATAAAATGGATGTAGAGTGGATAAAACGGATGTAGAGTGGATAAAAAGGATGTAGAGTGGATAAAATGGATGCAGAGTGGATAAAAATAGATGTAGTGTGGATAAAATGGATGTAGAGTGGATAAAATGGATGTAGAGTGAATAAAATGGATGTAGAGTGGATAAAATTGATGTAGAGTGGATAAAATTGATGTAGAGTGTATAAAATGGATGTAGAGTGGATAAAAATGGATGTAGAGTGGATAAAAATGGATGTCGAGTGGATAAAATGGATGTAGAGTGGATAAAATGGATGTAGAGTGGATAAAAATGGATGTAGATTGGATAAAATGGATGTAGAGTGGATAAAAATGGATGTAGAGTATATAAATTGTATGTAGAGTATATAAAATGGATGTAGAGTGGATAAAAATGGATGTAGAGTGGATAAAATGGATGTAGAGTGGATAAAAATGGATGTAGAGTGGATAAAATGGATGTAGAGTGCATAAAAATGGATGTTGAGTGGATAAAATGGATGTAGAATGGATAAAATGGATGTAAAGTGGATAAAAATGGATGTCGAGTGGATAAAATGGATGTAGAGTGGATAAAAATAGATGTAGAGAGGATAAAAATGGATGTAGAGTGGATAAAAATGGATGTAGAGTGGATAAAAATGGATGTAGAGTGGATAAAATTGGATGTAGAGTTGATAAAATGGATGTAAAGTGGATAAAATGGATGTAGAGTTAATAAAATTGGATGTAGAGTGGATAAAATGGATGTAGAGTTGATAAAAATGGATGTAGAGTGGATAAAAATGGATGTAGATTGTATAAAATGGATGTAGAGTGGATAAAAATGGATGTAGAGTATATAAATTGTATGTAGAGTATATAAAATGGATGTAGAGTGGATAAAAATGGATGTAGAGTGGATAAAATGGATGTAGAGTGGATAAAAATGGACGTAGAGTGGATAAAATGGATGTAGAGTGCATAAAAATGGATGTTGAGTGGATAAAATGGATGTAGAGTGAATAAAATGGATGTACATTTAATAAAAATGGATGTAGAGTGGATAAAAATGGATGTAGAGTATATAAATTGGATGTAGAGTATATAAAATGGATGTAGAGTGGATAAAAATGGATGTCGAGTGGATAAAATGGATGTAGAGTGGATAAAAATGGATGTAGATTGGATAAAATGGATGTAGAGTTAATAAAAATGGATGTAGAGTATATAAAATGGATGTAGAGTTGATAAAAATGGATGTAGAGTGGATAAAAATGGATGTAGAGTGGATAAAAATGGATGTCGAGTGGATAAAATGGATGTACAGTGGATAAAAATGGATGTAGAGTGGATAAAATGGATGTAGAGTGCATAAAAATGGATGTAGAGTGAATAAAATGGATGTAGAGTGGATAAAATGGATGTAGAGTTAATAAAATTGGATGTAGAGTGGATAAAAATGGATGTAGAGTGGATAAAAATGGATGTAGATTGGATAAAATGGATGTAGAGTTGATAAAATGGATGTAAAGTGGATAAAATGGATGTAGAGTTAATAAAATTGGATGTAGAGTGGATAAAAATGGATGTAGAGTGGATAAAAATGGATGTCGAGTGGATAAAATGGATGTAGAGTGGATAAAATGGATGTAGAGTTGATAAAAATGGATGTAGAGTGGATAAAAATGGATGTAGAGTGGATAAAAATGGATGTAGAGTGCATAAAAATGGATGTAGAGTGAATAAAATGGATGTAGAGTGGATAAAATGGATGTAGAGTTAATAAAATTGGATGTAGAGTGGATAAAAATGGATGTAGAGTGGATAAAAATGGATGTAGATTGGATAAAATGGATGTAGAGTTGATAAAATGGATGTAAAGTGGATAAAATGGATGTAGAGTTAATAAAATTGGATGTAGAGTGGATAAAAATGGATGTAGAGTGGATAAAAATGGATGTCGAGTGGATAAAATGGATGTAGAGTGGATAAAATGGATGTAGAGTTGATAAAAATGGATGTAGAGTGGATAAAAATGGATGTCGAGTGGATAAAATGGATGTACAGTGGATAAAAACGGATGTAGAGTGGATAAAATGGATGTAGAGTGCATAAAAATGGATGTAGAGTGAATAAAATGGATGTAGAGTATATAAATTGTATGTAGAGTATATAAAATGGATGTAGAGTGGATAAAAATGGATGTAGAGTGGATAAAATGGATGTAGAGTGGATAAAAATGGACGTAGAGTGGATAAAATGGATGTAGAGTTCATAAAAATGGATGTTGAGTGGATAAAATGGATGTAGAGTGGATAAAATGGATGTAAAGTGGATAAAAATGGATGTCGAGTGGATAAAATGGATGTAGAGTGGATAAAAATAGATGTAGAGAGGATAAAATGGATGTAGAGTGGATAAAAATGGATGTAGAGTGGATAAAAATGGATGTAGAGTGGATAAAATTGGATGTAGAGTTGATAAAATGGATGTAAAGTGGATAAAATGGATGTAGAGTTAATAAAATTGGATGTAGAGTGGATAAAATGGATGTAGAGTTGATAAAAATGGATGTAGAGTGGATAAAAATGGATGTAGATTGGATAAAATGGATGTAGAGTGGATAAAAATGGATGTAGAGTATATAAATTGTATGTAGAGTATATAAAATGGATGTAGAGTGGATAAAAATGGATGTAGAGTGGATAAAATGGATGTAGAGTGGATAAAAATGGATGTAGAGTGGATAAAATGGATGTAGAGTTGATAAAATGGATGTAAAGTGGATAAAATGGATGTAGAGTTAATAAAATTGGATGTAGAGTGGATAAAATGGATGTAGAGTTGATCAAAATGGATGTAGAGTGGATAAAAATGGATGTAGATTGGATAAAATGGATGTAGAGTTGATAAAATGGATGTAAAGTGGATAAAATGGATGTAGAGTTAATAAAATTGGATGTAGAGTGGATAAAAATGGATGTAGAGTGGATAAAAATGGATGTCGAGTGGATAAAATGGATGTAGAGTGGATAAATTGGATGTAGAGTGGATAAAATGGATGTAGAGTTGATAAAAATGGATGTAGAGTGGATAAAAATGGATGTAGATTGGATAAAATGGATGTAGAGTGGATAAAAATGGATGTAGAGTATATAAATTGTATGTAGAGTATATAAAATGGATGTAGAGTGGATAAAAATGGATGTAGAGTGGATAAAATGGATGTAGAGTGCATAAAAATGGATGTTGAGTGGATAAAATGGATGTAGAGTGAATAAAATGGATGTACATTTAATAAAAATGGATGTAGAGTGGATAAAAATGGATGTAGAGTATATAAATTGGATGTAGAGTATATAAAATGGATGTAGAGTGGATAAAAATGGATGTCGAGTGGATAAAATGGATGTAGAGTGGATAAAAATGGATGTAGATTGGATAAAATGGATGTAGAGTTAATAAAAATGGATGTAGAGTATATAAAATGGATGTAGAGTTGATAAAAATGGATGTAGAGTGGATAAAAATGGATGTAGAGTGGATAAAAATGGATGTAGAGTGGATAAAATGGATGTAGAGTGGATAAAAATGGATGTAGAGTGGATAAAATGGATGTAGAGTGCATAAAAATGGATGTAGAGTGAATAAAATGGATGTAGAGTGGATAAAATGGATGTAGAGTTAATAAAATTGGATGTAGAGTGGATAAAAATGGATGTAGAGTGGATAAAAATGGATGTAGATTGGATAAAATGGATGTAGAGTTGATAAAATGGATGTAAAGTGGATAAAATGGATGTAGAGTTAATAAAATTGGATGTAGAGTGGATAAAAATGGATGTAGAGTGGATAAAAATGGATGTCGAGTGGATAAAATGGATGTAGAGTGGATAAAATGGATGTAGAGTTGATAAAAATGGATGTAGAGTGGATAAAAATGGATGTAGAGTGGATAAAAATGGATGTAGAGTGCATAAAAATGGATGTAGAGTGAATAAAATGGATGTAGAGTGGATAAAATGGATGTAGAGTTAATAAAATTGGATGTAGAGTGGATAAAAATGGATGTAGAGTGGATAAAAATGGATGTAGATTGGATAAAATGGATGTAGAGTTGATAAAATGGATGTAAAGTGGATAAAATGGATGTAGAGTTAATAAAATTGGATGTAGAGTGGATGAAAATGGATGTAGAGTGGATAAAAATGGATGTCGAGTGGATAAAATGGATGTAGAGTGGATAAAATGGATGTAGAGTTGATAAAAATGGATGTAGAGTGGATAAAAATGGATGTCGAGTGGATAAAATGGATGTACAGTGGATAAAAACGGATGTAGAGTGGATAAAATGGATGTAGAGTGCATAAAAATGGATGTAGAGTGAATAAAATGGATGTAGAGTATATAAATTGTATGTAGAGTATATAAAATGGATGTAGAGTGGATAAAAATGGATGTAGAGTGGATAAAATGGATGTAGAGTGGATAAAAATGGACGTAGAGTGGATAAAATGGATGTAGAGTGCATAAAAATGGATGTTGAGTGGATAAAATGGATGTAGAATGGATAAAATGGATGTAAAGTGGATAAAAATGGATGTCGAGTGGATAAAATGGATGTAGAGTGGATAAAAATAGATGTAGAGAGGATAAAATGGATGTAGAGTGGATAAAAATGGATGTAGAGTGGATAAAAATGGATGTAGAGTGGATAAAATTGGATGTAGAGTTGATAAAATGGATGTAAAGAGGATAAAATGGATGTAGAGTTAATAAAATTGGATGTAGAGTGGATAAAATGGATGTAGAGTTGATAAAAATGGATGTAGAGTGGATAAAAATGGATGTAGATTGGATAAAATGGATGTAGAGTGGATAAAAATGGATGTAGAGTATATAAATTGTATGTAGAGTATATAAAATGGATGTAGAGTGGATAAAAATGGATGTAGAGTGGATAAAATGGATGTAGAGTGGATAAAAATGGATGTAGAGTGGATAAAATGGATGTAGAGTTGATAAAATGGATGTAAAGTGGATAAAATGGATGTAGAGTTAATAAAATTGGATGTAGAGTGGATAAAATGGATGTAGAGTTGATAAAAATGGATGTAGAGTGGATAAAAATGGATGTAGATTGGATAAAATGGATGTAGAGTTGATAAAATGGATGTAAAGTGGATAAAATGGATGTAGAGTTAATAAAATTGGATGTAGAGTGGATAAAAATGGATGTAGAGTGGATAAAAATGGATGTCGAGTGGATAAAATGGATGTAGAGTGGATAAATTGGATGTAGAGTTGATAAAAATGGATGTAGAGTGGATAAAAATGGATGTCGAGTGGATAAAATGGATGTAGAGTGGATAAAAATGGATGTAGAGTGGATAAAATGGATGTAGAGTGCATAAAAATGGATGTAGAGTGAATAAAATGGATGTAGAGTGGATAAAATGAATGTACAGTTAATAAAAATGGATGTAGAGTGGATAAAAATGGATGTAGAGTGGATAAAAATGGATGTAGAGTGGATAAAATGGATGTAGAGTCGATAAAATGGATGTAGAGTGGATAAAAATGGATGTAGAGTGGATAAAATGGATTTAGAGTGCATAAAAATGGATGTTGAGTGGATAAAATGGATGTAGAGTGGATAAAACGGATGTAGAGTGGATAAAAAGGATGTAGAGTGGATAAAATGGATGCAGAGTGGATAAAAATAGATGTAGTGTGGATAAAATGGATGTAGAGTGGATAAAATGGATGTAGAGTGAATAAAATGGATGTAGAGTGGATAAAATTGATGTAGAGTGGATAAAATTGATGTAGAGTGTATAAAATGGATGTAGAGTGGATAAAAATGGATGTAGAGTGGATAAAAATGGATGTCGAGTGGATAAAATGGATGTAGAGTGGATAAAATGGATGTAGAGTGGATAAAAATGGATGTAGATTGGATAAAATGGATGTAGAGTGGATAAAAATGGATGTAGAGTATATAAATTGTATGTAGAGTATATAAAATGGATGTAGAGTGGATAAAAATGGATGTAGAGTGGATAAAATGGATGTAGAGTGGATAAAAATGGACGTAGAGTGGATAAAATGGATGTAGAGTGCATAAAAATGGATGTTGAGTGGATAAAATGGATGTAGAATGGATAAAATGGATGTAAAGTGGATAAAAATGGATGTCGAGTGGATAAAATGGATGTAGAGTGGATAAAAATAGATGTAGAGAGGATAAAATGGATGTAGAGTGGATAAAAATGGATGTAGAGTGGATAAAAATGGATGTAGAGTGGATAAAATTGGATGTAGAGTTGATAAAATGGATGTAAAGTGGATAAAATGGATGTAGAGTTAATAAAATTGGATGTAGAGTGGATAAAATGGATGTAGAGTTGATAAAAATGGATGTAGAGTGGATAAAAATGGATGTAGATTGGATAAAATGAATGTAGAGTGGATAAAAATGGATGTAGAGTATATAAATTGTATGTAGAGTATATAAAATGGATGTAGAGTGGATAAAAATGGATGTAGAGTGGATAAAATGGATGTAGAGTGGATAAAAATGGACGTAGAGTGGATAAAATGGATGTAGAGTGCATAAAAATGGATGTTGAGTGGATAAAATGGATGTAGAGTGAATAAAATGGATGTACATTTAATAAAAATGGATGTAGAGTGGATAAAAATGGATGTAGAGTATATAAATTGGATGTAGAGTATATAAAATGGATGTAGAGTGGATAAAAATGGATGTCGAGTGGATAAAATGGATGTAGAGTGGATAAAAATGGATGTAGATTGGATAAAATGGATGTAGAGTTAATAAAAATGGATGTAGAGTATATAAAATGGATGTAGAGTTGATAAAAATGGATGTAGAGTGGATAAAAATGGATGTAGAGTGGATAAAAATGGATGTCGAGTGGATAAAATGGATGTACAGTGGATAAAAATGGATGTAGAGTGGATAAAATGGATGTAGAGTGCATAAAAATGGATGTAGAGTGAATAAAATGGATGTAGAGTGGATAAAATGGATGTAGAGTTAATAAAATTGGATGTAGAGTGGATAAAAATGGATGTAGAGTGGATAAAAATGGATGTAGATTGGATAAAATGGATGTAGAGTTGATAAAATGGATGTAAAGTGGATAAAATGGATGTAGAGTTAATAAAATTGGATGTAGAGTGGATAAAAATGGATGTAGAGTGGATAAAAATGGATGTCGAGTGGATAAAATGGATGTAGAGTGGATAAAATGGATGTAGAGTTGATAAAAATGGATGTAGAGTGGATAAAAATGGATGTCGAGTGGATAAAATGGATGTACAGTGGATAAAAATGGATGTAGAGTGGATAAAATGGATGTAGAGTGCATAAAAATGGATGTAGAGTGGATAAAATGGATGTAGAGTATATAAATTGTATGTAGAGTATATAAAATGGATGTAGAGTGGATAAAAATGGATGTAGAGTGGATAAAATGGATGTAGAGTGGATAAAAATGGACGTAGAGTGGATAAAATGGATGTAGAGTGCATAAAAATGGATGTTGAGTGGATAAAATGGATGTAGAATGGATAAAATGGATGTAAAGTGGATAAAAATGGATGTCGAGTGGATAAAATGGATGTAGAGTGGATAAAAATGGATGTAGAGTGGATAAAATGGATGTAGAGTGGATAAAAATGGATGTAGAGTGGATAAAAATGGATGTAGAGTGGATAAAATTGGATGTAGAGTTGATAAAATGGATGTAAAGTGGATAAAATGGATGTAGAGTTAATAAAATTGGATGTAGAGTGGATAAAATGGATGTAGAGTTGATAAAAATGGATGTAGAGTGGATAAAAATGGATGTAGATTGGATAAAATGGATGTAGAGTGGATAAAAATGGATGTAGAGTATATAAATTGTATGTAGAGTATATAAAATGGATGTAGAGTGGATAAAAATGGATGTTGAGTGGATAAAATGGATGTAGAGTGAATAAAATGGATGTACATTTAATAAAAATGGATGTAGAGTGGATAAAAATGGATGTAGAGTATATAAATTGGATGTAGAGTATATAAAATGGATGTAGAGTGGATAAAAATGGATGTCGAGTGGATAAAATGGATGTAGAGTGGATAAAAATGGATGTAGATTGGATAAAATGGATGTAGAGTTAATAAAAATGGATGTAGAGTATATAAAATGGATGTAGAGTTGATAAAAATGGATGTAGAGTGGATAAAAATGGATGTAGAGTGGATAAAAATGGATGTCGAGTGGATAAAATGGATGTACAGTGGATAAAAATGGATGTAGAGTGGATAAAATGGATGTAGAGTGCATAAAAATGGATGTAGAGTGAATAAAATGGATGTAGAGTGGATAAAATGGATGTAGAGTTAATAAAATTGGATGTAGAGTGGATAAAAATGGATGTAGAGTGGATAAAAATGGATGTCGAGTGGATAAAATGGATGTAGAGTGGATAAAATGGATGTAGAGTTGATAAAAATGGATGTAGAGTGGATAAAAATGGATGTCGAGTGGATAAAATGGATGTACAGTGGATAAAAATGGATGTAGAGTGGATAAAATGGATGTAGAGTGCATAAAAATGGATGTAGAGTGAATAAAATGGATGTAGAGTGGATAAAATGGATGTAGAGTTAATAAAATTGGATGTAGAGTGGATAAAATGGATGTAGAGTTGATAAAAATGGATGTAGAGTGGATAAAAATGGATGTAGATTGGATAAAATGGATGTAGAGTTGATAAAATGGATGTAAAGTGGATAAAATGGATGTAGAGTTAATAAAATTGGATGTAGAGTGGATAAAAATGGATGTAGAGTGGATAAAAATGGATGTCGAGTGGATAAAATGGATGTAGAGTGGATAAAATGGATGTAGAGTTGATAAAAATGGATGTAGAGTGGATAAAAATGGATGTCGAGTGGATAAAATGGATGTACAGTGGATAAAAACGGATGTAGAGTGGATAAAATGGATGTAGAGTGCATAAAAATGGATGTAGAGTGAATAAAATGGATGTAGAGTGGATAAAATGAATGTACAGTTAATAAAAATGGATGTAGAGTGGATAAAAATGGATGTAGAGTGGATAAAAATGGATGTAGAGTGGATAAAATGGATGTAGAGTGGATAAAATGGATGTAGAGTGGATAAAAATGGATGTAGAGTGGATAAAATGGATTTAGAGTGCATAAAAATGGATGTTGAGTGGATAAAATGGATGTAGAGTGGATAAAACGGATGTAGAGTGGATAAAAAGGATGTAGAGTGGATAAAATGGATGCAGAGTATATAAATTGGATGTAGAGTATATAAAATGGATGTAGAGTGGATAAAAATGGATGTCGAGTGGATAAAATGGATGTAGAGTGGATAAAAATGGATGTAGATTGGATAAAATGGATGTAGAGTTAATAAAAATGGATGTAGAGTGGATAAAAATGGATGTAGAGTGGATAAAAATGGATGTAGAGTGGATAAAATGGATGTAGAGTCGATAAAATGGATGTAGAGTGGATAAAAATGGATGTAGAGTGGATAAAATGGATTTAGAGTGCATAAAAATGGATGTTGAGTGGATAAAATGGATGTAGAGTGGATAAAACGGATGTAGAGTGGATAAAAAGGATGTAGAGTGGATAAAATGGATGCAGAGTGGATAAAAATAGATGTAGTGTGGATAAAATGGATGTAGAGTGGATAAAATGGATGTAGAGTGAATAAAATGGATGTAGAGTGGATAAAATTGATGTAGAGTGGATAAAATTGATGTAGAGTGTATAAAATGGATGTAGAGTGGATAAAAATGGATGTAGAGTGGATAAAAATGGATGTCGAGTGGATAAAATGGATGTAGAGTGGATAAAATGGATGTAGAGTGGATAAAAATGGATGTAGATTGGATAAAATGGATGTAGAGTGGATAAAAATGGATGTAGAGTATATAAATTGTATGTAGAGTATATAAAATGGATGTAGAGTGGATAAAAATGGATGTAGAGTGGATAAAATGGATGTAGAGTGGATAAAAATGGACGTAGAGTGGATAAAATGGATGTAGAGTGCATAAAAATGGATGTTGAGTGGATAAAATGGATGTAGAATGGATAAAATGGATGTAAAGTGGATAAAAATGGATGTCGAGTGGATAAAATGGATGTAGAGTGGATAAAAATAGATGTAGAGAGGATAAAATGGATGTAGAGTGGATAAAAATGGATGTAGAGTGGATAAAAATGGATGTAGAGTGGATAAAATTGGATGTAGAGTTGATAAAATGGATGTAAAGTGGATAAAATGGATGTAGAGTTAATAAAATTGGATGTAGAGTGGATAAAATGGATGTAGAGTTGATAAAAATGGATGTAGAGTGGATAAAAATGGATGTAGATTGGATAAAATGAATGTAGAGTGGATAAAAATGGATGTAGAGTATATAAATTGTATGTAGAGTATATAAAATGGATGTAGAGTGGATAAAAATGGATGTAGAGTGGATAAAATGGATGTAGAGTGGATAAAAATGGACGTAGAGTGGATAAAATGGATGTAGAGTGCATAAAAATGGATGTTGAGTGGATAAAATGGATGTAGAGTGGATAAAATGGATGTACATTTAATAAAAATGGATGTAGAGTGGATAAAAATGGATGTAGAGTATATAAATTGGATGTAGAGTATATAAAATGGATGTAGAGTGGATAAAAATGGATGTCGAGTGGATAAAATGGATGTAGAGTGGATAAAAATGGATGTAGATTGGATAAAATGGATGTAGAGTTAATAAAAATGGATGTAGAGTATATAAAATGGATGTAGAGTTGATAAAAATGGATGTAGAGTGGATAAAAATGGATGTAGAGTGGATAAAAATGGATGTCGAGTGGATAAAATGGATGTACAGTGGATAAAAATGGATGTAGAGTGGATAAAATGGATGTAGAGTGCATAAAAATGGATGTAGAGTGAATAAAATGGATGTAGAGTGGATAAAATGGATGTAGAGTTAATAAAATTGGATGTAGAGTGGATAAAAATGGATGTAGAGTGGATAAAAATGGATGTAGATTGGATAAAATGGATGTAGAGTTGATAAAATGGATGTAAAGTGGATAAAATGGATGTAGAGTTAATAAAATTGGATGTAGAGTGGATAAAAATGGATGTAGAGTGGATAAAAATGGATGTCGAGTGGATAAAATGGATGTAGAGTGGATAAAATGGATGTAGAGTTGATAAAAATGGATGTAGAGTGGATAAAAATGGATGTCGAGTGGATAAAATGGATGTACAGTGGATAAAAACGGATGTAGAGTGGATAAAATGGATGTAGAGTGGATAAAAATGGATGTAGAGTGAATAAAATGGATGTAGAGTATATAAATTGTATGTAGAGTATATAAAATGGATGTAGAGTGGATAAAAATGGATGTAGAGTGGATAAAATGGATGTAGAGTGGATAAAAATGGATGTAGAGTGGATAAAATGGATGTAGAGTGCATAAAAATGGATGTTGAGTGGATAAAATGGATGTAGAATGGATAAAATGGATGTAAAGTGGATAAAAATGGATGTCGAGTGGATAAAATGGATGTAGAGTGGATAAAAATAGATGTAGAGAGGATAAAATGGATGTAGAGTGGATAAAAATGGATGTAGAGTGGATAAAAATGGATGTAGAGTGGATAAAATTGGATGTAGAGTTGATAAAATGGATGTAAAGTGGATAAAATGGATGTAGAGTTAATAAAATTGGATGTAGAGTGGATAAAATGGATGTAGAGTTGATAAAAATGGATGTAGAGTGGATAAAAATGGATGTAGATTGGATAAAATGGATGTAGAGTGGATAAAAATGGATGTAGAGTATATAAATTGTATGTAGAGTATATAAAATGGATGTAGAGTGGATAAAAATGGATGTTGAGTGGATAAAATGGATGTAGAGTGAATAAAATGGATGTACATTTAATAAAAATGGATGTAGAGTGGATAAAAATGGATGTAGAGTATATAAATTGGATGTAGAGTATATAAAATGGATGTAGAGTGGATAAAAATGGATGTCGAGTGGATAAAATGGATGTAGAGTGGATAAAAATGGATGTAGATTGGATAAAATGGATGTAGAGTTAATAAAAATGGATGTAGAGTATATAAAATGGATGTAGAGTTGATAAAAATGGATGTAGAGTGGATAAAAATGGATGTAGAGTGGATAAAAATGGATGTCGAGTGGATAAAATGGATGTACAGTGGATAAAAATGGATGTAGAGTGGATAAAATGGATGTAGAGTGCATAAAAATGGATGTAGAGTGAATAAAATGGATGTAGAGTGGATAAAATGGATGTAGAGTTAATAAAATTGGATGTAGAGTGGATAAAAATGGATGTAGAGTGGATAAAAATGGATGTCGAGTGGATAAAATGGATGTAGAGTGGATAAAATGGATGTAGAGTTGATAAAAATGGATGTAGAGTGGATAAAAATGGATGTCGAGTGGATAAAATGGATGTACAGTGGATAAAAATGGATGTAGAGTGGATAAAATGGATGTAGAGTGCATAAAAATGGATGTAGAGTGAATAAAATGGATGTAGAGTGGATAAAATGGATGTAGAGTTAATAAAATTGGATGTAGAGTGGATAAAATGGATGTAGAGTTGATAAAAATGGATGTAGAGTGGATAAAAATGGATGTAGATTGGATAAAATGGATGTAGAGTTGATAAAATGGATGTAAAGTGGATAAAATGGATGTAGAGTTAATAAAATTGGATGTAGAGTGGATAAAAATGGATGTAGAGTGGATAAAAATGGATGTCGAGTGGATAAAATGGATGTAGAGTGGATAAAATGGATGTAGAGTTGATAAAAATGGATGTAGAGTGGATAAAAATGGATGTAGAGTGGATAAAATGGATGTACAGTGGATAAAAACGGATGTAGAGTGGATAAAATGGATGTAGAGTGCATAAAAATGGATGTAGAGTGAATAAAATGGATGTAGAGTGGATAAAATGGATGTACAGTTAATAAAAATGGATGTAGAGTGGATAAAAATGGATGTAGAGTGGATAAAAATGGATGTAGAGTGGATAAAATGGATGTAGAGTCGATAAAATGGATGTAGAGTGGATAAAAATGGATGTAGAGTGGATAAAATGGATGTAGAGTGCATAAAAATGGATGTTGAGTGGATAAAATGGATGTAGAGTGGATAAAACGGATGTAGAGTGGATAAAAAGGATGTAGAGTGGATAAAATGGATGCAGAGTATATAAATTGGATGTAGAGTATATAAAATGGATGTAGAGTGGATAAAAATGGATGTCGAGTGGATAAAATGGATGTAGAGTGGATAAAAATGGATGTAGATTGGATAAAATGGATGTAGAGTTAATAAAAATGGATGTAGAGTATATAAAATGGATGTAGAGTTGATAAAAATGGATGTAGAGTGGATAAAAATGGATGTAGAGAGGATAAAATGGATGTAGAGTGGATAAAAATGGATGTCGAGTGGATAAAATGGATGTAGAGTGGATAAAATGGATGTAGAGTTGATAAAAATGGATGTAGAGTGGATAAAAATGGATGTCGAGTGGATAAAAATGGATGTAGAGTGGATAAAAATGGATGTCGAGTGGATAAAATGGATGTACAGTGGATAAAAATGGATGTAGAGTGGATAAAATGGATGTAGAGTGCATAAAAATGGATGTAGAGTGAATAAAATGGATGTAGAGCGGATAAAATGAATGTACAGTTAATAAAAATGGATGTAGAGTGGATAAAAATGGATGTAGAGTGGATAAAAATGGATGTAGAGTGGATAAAATGGATGTAGAGTCGATAAAATGGATGTAGAGTGGATAAAAATGGATGTAGATTGGATAAAATGGATGTCGAGTGCATAAAAATGGATGTTGAGTGGATAAAATGGATGTAGAGTGGATAAAATGGATGTAGAGTGGATAAAAAGGATGTAGAGTGGATAAAATGGATGCAGAGTATATAAATTGGATGTAGAGTATATAAAATGGATGTAGAGTGGATAAAAATGGATGTCGAGTGGATAAAATGGATGTAGAGTGGATAAAAATGGATGTAGATTGGATAAAATGGATGTAGAGTTAATAAAAATAGATGTAGAGTGGATAAAATGGATGTAGAGTTGATAAAAATGGATGTAGAGTGGATAAAAATGGATGTCGAGTGGATAAAATGGATGTAGAGTGGATAAAAATGGATGTAGAGTGGATAAAATGGATGTAGAGTGCATAAAAATGGATGTAGAGTGAATAAAATGGATGTAGAGTGGATAAAATGAATGTACAGTTAATAAAAATGGATGTAGAGTGGATAAAAATGGATGTAGAGTGGATAAAAATGGATGTAGAGTGGATAAAATGGATGTAGAGTCGATAAAATGGATGTAGAGTGGATAAAAATGGATGTAGAGTGGATAAAATGGATTTAGAGTGCATAAAAATGGATGTTGAGTGGATAAAATGGATGTAGAGTGGATAAAACGGATGTAGAGTGGATAAAAAGGATGTAGAGTGGATAAAATGGATGCAGAGTGGATAAAAATAGATGTAGTGTGGATAAAATGGATGTAGAGTGGATAAAATGGATGTAGAGTGAATAAAATGGATGTAGAGTGGATAAAATGGATGTAGAGTGCATAAAAATGGATGTAGAGTGAATAAAATGAATGTACAGTTAATAAAAATGGATGTAGAGTGGATAAAATGGATGTAGAGTTGATAAAAATGGATGTAGAGTGGATAAAAATGGATGTAGATTGGATAAAATGGATGTAGAGTTGATAAAATGGATGTAAAGTGGATAAAATGGATGTAGAGTTAATAAAATTGGATGTAGAGTGGATAAAAATGGATGTAGAGTGGATAAAAATGGATGTCGAGTGGATAAAATGGATGTAGAGTGGATAAAATGGATGTAGAGTTGATAAAAATGGATGTAGAGTGGATAAAAATGGATGTCGAGTGGATAAAATGGATGTACAGTGGATAAAAATGGATGTAGAGTGGATAAAATGGATGTAGAGTGCATAAAAATGGATGTAGAGTGAATAAAATGGATGTAGAGTGGATAAAATGGATGTAGAGTTAATAAAATTGGATGTAGAGTGGATAAAATGGATGTAGAGTTGATAAAAATGGATGTAGAGTGGATAAAAATGGATGTAGATTGGATAAAATGGATGTAGATTGGATAAAATGGATGTAGAGTTGATAAAATGGATGTAAAGTGGATAAAATGGATGTAGAGTTAATAAAATTGGATGTAGAGTGGATAAAAATGGATGTAGAGTGGATAAAAATGGATGTCGAGTGGATAAAATGGATGTAGAGTGGATAAAATGGATGTAGAGTTGATAAAAATGGATGTAGAGTGGATAAAAATGGATGTCGAGTGGATAAAATGGATGTACAGTGGATAAAAATGGATGTAGAGTGGATAAAATGGATGTAGAGTGCATAAAAATGGATGTAGAGTGAATAAAATGGATGTAGAGTGGATAAAATGGATGTAGAGTTAATAAAATTGGATGTAGAGTGGATAAAATGGATGTAGAGTTGATAAAAATGGATGTAGAGTGGATAAAATGGATGCAGAGTGGATAAAAATAGATGTAGTGTGGATAAAATGGATGTAGAGTGGATAAAATGGATGTAGAGTTAATAAAATTGGATGTAGAGTGGATAAAATGGATGTAGAGTTGATAAAAA
This sequence comes from Pemphredon lugubris, assembly GCA_933228935.1. NCBI lineage: Eukaryota > Metazoa > Arthropoda > Insecta > Hymenoptera > Crabronidae > Pemphredon > Pemphredon lugubris. The sequence continues at coordinate 51,439,124 of OW121816.1, forward strand.
TGGATGTAGAGTGGATAAAAATGGATGTAGATTGGATAAAATGGATGTAGAGTTGATAAAATGGATGTAAAGTGGATAAAATGGATGTAGAGTTAATAAAATTGGATGTAGAGTGGATAAAAATGGATGTAGAGTGGATAAAAATGGATGTCGAGTGGATAAAATGGATGTAGAGTGGATAAAATGGATGTAGAGTTGATAAAAATGGATGTAGAGTGGATAAAAATGGATGTCGAGTGGATAAAATGGATGTAGAGTGGATAAAAATGGATGTAGAGTGGATAAAATGGATGTAGAGTGCATAAAAATGGATGTAGAGTGAATAAAATGGATGTAGAGTGGATAAAATGGATGTAGAGTTAATAAAATTGGATGTAGAGTGGATAAAATGGATGTAGAGTTGATAAAAATGGATGTAGAGTGGATAAAAATGGATGTAGATTGGATAAAATGGATGTAGAGTTGATAAAATGGATGTAAAGTGGATAAAATGGATGTAGAGTTAATAAAATTGGATGTAGAGTGGATAAAAATGGATGTAGAGTGGATAAAAATGGATGTCGAGTGGATAAAATGGATGTAGAGTGGATAAAATGGATGTAGAGTTGATAAAAATGGATGTAGAGTGGATAAAAATGGATGTCGAGTGGATAAAATGGATGTACAGTGGATAAAAACGGATGTAGAGTGGATAAAATGGATGTAGAGTGCATAAAAATGGATGTAGAGTGAATAAAATGGATGTAGAGTGGATAAAATGAATGTACAGTTAATAAAAATGGATGTAGAGTGGATAAAAATGGATGTAGAGTGGATAAAAATGGATGTAGAGTGGATAAAATGGATGTAGAGTCGATAAAATGGATGTAGAGTGGATAAAAATGGATGTAGAGTGGATAAAATGGATTTAGAGTGCATAAAAATGGATGTTGAGTGGATAAAATGGATGTAGAGTGGATAAAACGGATGTAGAGTGGATAAAAAGGATGTAGAGTGGATAAAATGGATGCAGAGTATATAAATTGGATGTAGAGTATATAAAATGGATGTAGAGTGGATAAAAATGGATGTCGAGTGGATAAAATGGATGTAGAGTGGATAAAAATGGATGTAGATTGGATAAAATGGATGTAGAGTTAATAAAAATGGATGTAGAGTATATAAAATGGATGTAGAGTTGATAAAAATGGATGTAGAGTGGATAAAAATGGATGTAGAGAGGATAAAATGGATGTAGAGTGGATAAAAATGGATGTCGAGTGGATAAAATGGATGTAGAGTGGATAAAATGGATGTAGAGTTGATAAAAATGGATGTAGAGTGGATAAAAATGGATGTCGAGTGGATAAAAATGGATGTAGAGTGGATAAAAATGGATGTCGAGTGGATAAAATGGATGTAGAGTGGATAAAAATGGATGTAGAGTGGATAAAATGGATGTAGAGTGGATAAAAATGGATGTAGAGTGAATAAAATGGATGTAGAGCGGATAAAATGAATGTACAGTTAATAAAAATGGATGTAGAGTGGATAAAAATGGATGTAGAGTGGATAAAAATGGATGTAGAGTGGATAAAATGGATGTAGAGTCGATAAAATGGATGTAGAGTGGATAAAAATGGATGTAGATTGCATAAAAATGGATGTTGAGTGGATAAAATGGATGTAGAGTGGATAAAACGGATGTAGAGTGGATAAAAAGGATGTAGAGTGGATAAAATGGATGCAGAGTATATAAATTGGATGTAGAGTATATAAAATGGATGTAGAGTGGATAAAAATGGATGTCGAGTGGATAAAATGGATGTAGAGTGGATAAAAATGGATGTAGAGTGGATAAAATGGATGTAGAGTTAATAAAAATAGATGTAGAGTGGATAAAATGGATGTAGAGTTGATAAAAATGGATGTAGAGTGGATAAAAATGGATGTCGAGTGGATAAAATGGATGTACAGTGGATAAAAATGGATGTAGAGTGGATAAAATGGATGTAGAGTGCATAAAAATGGATGTAGAGTGAATAAAATGGATGTAGAGTGGATAAAATGAATGTACAGTTAATAAAAATGGATGTAGAGTGGATAAAAATGGATGTAGAGTGGATAAAAATGGATGTAGAGTGGATAAAATGGATGTAGAGTCGATAAAATGGATGTAGAGTGGATAAAAATGGATGTAGAGTGGATAAAATGGATTTAGAGTGCATAAAAATGGATGTTGAGTGGATAAAATGGATGTAGAGTGGATAAAACGGATGTAGAGTGGATAAAAAGGATGTAGAGTGGATAAAATGGATGCAGAGTGGATAAAAATAGATGTAGTGTGGATAAAATGGATGTAGAGTGGATAAAATGGATGTAGAGTGAATAAAATGGATGTAGAGTGGATAAAATTGATGTAGAGTGTATAAAATGGATGTAGAGTGGATAAAAATGGATGTAGAGTGGATAAAAATGGATGTAGAGTGGATAAAATGGATGTAGAGTGAATAAAATGGATGTAGAGTGGATAAAATTGATGTAGAGTGTATAAAATGGATGTAGAGTGGATAAAAATGGATGTAGAGTGGATAAAAATGGATGTAGATTGGATAAAATGGATGTAGAGTGGATAAAAATGGATGTAGAGTGGATAAAATGGATGTAGAGTGGATAAAATGGTTGTAGAGTGGATAAAATGGATGTAGAGTGGATAAAATGGATGTAGAATGGATAAAATGGATGTAAAGTTGATAAAAATGGATGTCGAGTGGATAAAATGGATGTAGAGTGGATAAAAATAGATGTAGAGAGGATAAAATGGATGTAGAGTGGATAAAAATGGATGTAGAGTGGATAAAAATGGATGTAGAGTGGATAAAATGGATGTAGAGTGGATAAAAATGGATGTAGAGAGGATAAAATGGATGTAGAGTGGATAAAATTGGATGTAGAGTGGATAAAATGGATGTAGAGTTGATAAAAATGGATGTAGAGTGCATAAAAATGGATGTAGAGTGAATAAAATGGATGTAGAGCGGATAAAATGAATGTACAGTTAATAAAAATGGATGTAGAGTGGATAAAAATGGATGTAGAGTGGATAAAAATGGATGTAGAGTGGATAAAATGGATGTAGAGTCGATAAAATGGATGTAGAGTGGATAAAAATGGATGTAGATTGGATAAAATGGATGTCGAGTGCATAAAAATGGATGTTGAGTGGATAAAATGGATGTAGAGTGGATAAAACGGATGTAGAGTGGATAAAAAGGATGTAGAGTGGATAAAATGGATGCAGAGTATATAAATTGGATGTAGAGTATATAAAATGGATGTAGAGTGGATAAAAATGGATGTCGAGTGGATAAAATGGATGTAGAGTGGATAAAAATGGATGTAGATTGGATAAAATGGATGTAGAGTTAATAAAAATGGATGTAGAGTGGATAAAATGGATGTAGAGTTGATAAAAATGGATGTAGAGTGGATAAAAATGGATGTCGAGTGGATAAAATGGATGTACAGTGGATAAAAATGGATGTAGAGTGGATAAAATGGATGTAGAGTGCATAAAAATGGATGTAGAGTGAATAAAATGGATGTAGAGTGGATAAAATGAATGTACAGTTAATAAAAATGGATGTAGAGTGGATAAAAATGGATGTAGAGTGGATAAAAATGGATGTAGAGTGGATAAAATGGATGTAGAGTCGATAAAATGGATGTAGAGTGGATAAAAATGGATGTAGAGTGGATAAAATGGATGTAGAGTGCATAAAAATGGATGTTGAGTGGATAAAATGGATGTAGAGTGGATAAAACGGATGTAGAGTGGATAAAAAGGATGTAGAGTGGATAAAATGGATGCAGAGTGGATAAAAATAGATGTAGTGTGGATAAAATGGATGTAGAGTGGATAAAATGGATGTAGAGTGAATAAAATGGATGTAGAGTGGATAAAATTGATGTAGAGTGTATAAAATGGATGTAGAGTGGATAAAAATGGATGTAGAGTGGATAAAAATGGATGTAGAGTGGATAAAATGGATGTAGAGTGAATAAAATGGATGTAGAGTGGATAAAATTGATGTAGAGTGTATAAAATGGATGTAGAGTGGATAAAAATGGATGTAGAGTGGATAAAAATGGATGTAGATTGGATAAAATGGATGTAGAGTGGATAAAAATGGATGTAGAGTGGATAAAATGGATGTAGAGTGGATAAAATGGTTGTAGAGTGGATAAAATGGATGTAGAGTGGATAAAATGGATGTAGAATGGATAAAATGGATGTAAAGTTGATAAAAATGGATGTCGAGTGGATAAAATGGATGTAGAGTGGATAAAAATAGATGTAGAGAGGATAAAATGGATGTAGAGTGGATAAAAATGGATGTAGAGTGGATAAAAATGGATGTAGAGTGGATAAAATGGATGTAGAGTGGATAAAAATGGATGTAGAGAGGATAAAATGGTTGTAGAGTGGATAAAATGATGTACAGTTAATAAAAATGGATGTAGAGTGGATATAATGGATGTAGAGTTGATAAAATGGATGTAAAGTGGATAAAATGGATGTAGAGTTAATAAAAATGGATGTAGTGTGGAAATAATGGATGTAGAGAGGATAAAATGGATGTAGAGTGGATAAAATGGATGTAGAGTTCATAAAAATGGATGTAGAGTGGATAAAAATGGATGTAGATTGGATAAAATGGATGTAGAGTGGATAAAAATGGATGTAGAGTGGATAAAAATGGATGTAGAGTGGATAAAATGGATTTAGAGTGCATAAAAATGGATGTTGAGTGGATAAAATGGATGTAGAGTGGATAAAATGGATGTAGAGTGGATAAAATGGATGTAAAGTGGATAAAAATGGATGTAGAGTGGATAAAATGGATGTAGAGTGGATAAAATGGATGTAGAGTGGATAAAATGGATGTAGAGTGGATAAAAAAGGATGTAGAGTGGATAAAATGGATGTAGAATGAGTAAAATGGATGTAAAGTGAATAAAAATGGATGTAGAGTGGATAAAATGGATGTAGAGAGGATAAAATGGATGTAGAGTGGATAAAATGGATGTAGAGTGGATAAAATGGTTGTAGAGTGGATAAAATGGATGTAGAGTGGATAAAATGGATGTAGAATGGATAAAATGGATGTAAAGTGGATAAAAATGGATGTCGAGTGGATAAAATGGATGTAGAGTGGATAAAAATAGATGTAGAGAGGATAAAATGGATGTAGAGTGGATAAAAATGGATGTAGAGTGGATAAAAATGGATGTAGAGTGGATAAAATGGATGTAGAGTGGATAAAAATGGATGTAGAGAGGATAAAATGGATGTAGAGTGGATAAAATGGATGTACAGTTAATAAAAATGGATGTAGAGTGGATATAATGGATGTAGAGTTGATAAAATGGATGTAAAGTGGATAAAATGGATGTAGAGTTAATAAAAATGGATGTAGTGTGGAAATAATGGATGTAGAGAGGATAAAATGGATGTAGAGTGGATAAAATGGATGTAGAGTGGATAAAAATGGATGTAGATTGGATAAAATGGATGTAGAGTTAATAAAAATGGATGTAGAGTGGATAAAATGGATGTAGAGAGGATAAAATGGATGTAGAGTGGATAAAATGGATGTAGAGTGGATAAAAATGGATGTAGATTGGATAAAATGGATGTAGAGTGGATAAAATGGATGTAGAGTTGATAAAATGGATGTAAAGTGGATAAAATGGATGTAGAGTTAATAAAATTGGATGTAGAGTGGATAAAATGGATGTAGAGTTCATAAAAATGGATGTAGAGTGGATAAAAATGGATGTAGATTGGATAAAATGGATGTAGAGTGGATGAAAATGGATGTAGAGAGGATAAAATGGATGTGGAGTAGATAACAATGGATGTAGAGTGGATAAAATGGATGTAGAGTGGATAAAATGGATGTAGAGTGGATAAAATGGTTGTAGAGTGGATAAAATGGATGTAGAGTTGATAAAAATGGATGTAGAGTGGATAAAATGGATGTAGAGTGGATAAAATGGATGTAGAGTGGATAAAAATGGATGTAGAGTGGATAAAATGGATGTAGAGTGGATAAAAATGGATGTAGAGAGGATAAAATGGATGTAGAGTGGATAAAATGGATGTACAGTTAATAAAAATGGATGTAGAGTGGATATAATGGATGTAGAGAGGATAAAATGGATGTGGAGTGGATAACAATGGATGTAGAGTGGATAAAATGGATGTAGAGTGGATAAAATGGATGTAGAGTTGATAAAAATGGATGTAGAGTGGAAATAATGGATGTAGAGTGGATAAAATGGATGTAGAGTTCATAAAAATGGATGTAGAGTGGATAAAAATGGATGTAGATTGGATAAAATGGATGTAGAGTGGATAAAAATGGATGTAGAGTGGATAAAATGGATGTAGAGTTAACAAAAATGGATGTAGAGTGGATAAAATGGATGTAGAGTTGATAAAAATGGATGTAGAGTGGATAAAAATGGATGTAGATTAGATAAAATGGATGTAGAGTTGTTTGAAATTAACAAGAATTTAAACCGTGAATTTATTCTGAGGTTTTAGTGGACTGTATTTTCATTGCAAGGGATGGTGGAATGAAGTTGGTAGAAAAATTATCGAGACGCGTGAATTGAGGAGAAGTTTACAATGTGAATTTATTCAAAAGAATGAATGTGGGTGAACGAAAGAATGAACGTATTTACAATGAAATTGCATGGTGTGAATATTTACAAGCGTATGTACATTATTAGATATTTCACTTCAGTGTGTGTGCTATGTGAGAGTGAAAGTAAGTACAAAGGATTTTACCGTTATGCGTTGCACGTGGCGTCAGTGGAAGTTTTCTATGTGGTGATGTAGTCTGTCGTCCGTGCGTCTGATGTAATTCTATTTTATATGGGTGAAGCACAAACACTGATGTTAACGATGAAGCGAAGTGAATATGAATTGAGATGATGTGGTACAATAAACTCAAACTATTTAATTAGACAAGAGAGATGGCCGCTCAGCCGACACGATCTACACTCAATGACTAATCGATAGGAAGTGAATGCGGAAGTATGGCATCGCGGCGTGCCCACGACATGGACAGGCCGGAAGTCACATGACATTTTCGGGCATTCCAGAACGTTCTAGAGTGTTCTCGAACGCCCTGGAATGTTCGCGTGATTCTAAATTGCTTCCGGTGGAAGCGAGCGCGATTTGAAAAGAGGTTAAGGAATCTGAGTTTTCCCAAAGTCGAAAACGCAGATTCCTGAACATTTCCGCCCGCCATCAGCAACCATGCTGATGATGTTGATGCCCAGTTGTAAGTCGGTCATCCCTGATGTTGAATAGGAAGCGGTGCCAGTTTCGTGACAGGTCTCTTGAATGTTGAGGAAGCCGTCTTGACAGTGACGACCCTGGAATGTCCGTCCTTCCCTGGATGTAGTGAAACGACCCTGGCCAAGGGCCACTTGGTTGGAGGGAGTCTCTCATCGGTGATGAGCACGAGTGAACCCTCCTTGAGCTCCAGAGAGGGATGGTGCCACTTCGAAATAGACTGGTGCCGCTGAAGATAGTGTGCCGACCATTGAGACCAAAATTGTTGAATTTTTTGTTGAATCAGCTGCCACCTTGACAGCCGATTCACTGCCACGTCTTCTAACGTTGGTTCTGGCAGGGTTGTAAGCCCGCTGCCGGTCAGGAAGTGGCCTGGTGTTAACGCTGTGACGTCATCTGGATCTTCACTCAGTGGCTCGAGTGGTCTTGAATTTAATATGGCTTCAATTTGAGTGAGCAGTGTCGCAAGCTCCTCAAATGTCAGCACTGTTTCTCCCACAGTGCGTCTGAGGTGAAATTTTATTGATTTCACCGCAGCTTCCCATTTTCCACCCATGTGTGGTGCAGCAGGTGGGTTGAATTGCCACTGAGTACGGTCTCTTAGTAGAATGGCGGCTATATCTTGATGTTCCCTCGTTGATTGTTTAAATAATTTTTGAAGAGCTACATCCGCTCCGATGAAATTGGTCCCACAATCTGAATGGATTGTGAGTGGTATGCCTCGTCTGGACGTAAACCTTCGATACGCAGCAATAAATCCGTCCGTGGAGTAGTCGCTGACCGTCTCAAGGTGGACTGCTGAAGTTGTAAAACAGACAAAAACACAGATCCAACCTTTTGACGTTTTCGCTCCTCTACCCTTCCAGGTTTTTATGGTAAGAGGTCCAGCGTAATCTACTCCTGTGTCGGTGAATGGTCTTGATGGTGTGACCCTGGATGTTGGAAGTTGACCCATAAGTTGTTGTGCTCGAATTCCTCGCTGTCGAGCACATGAAACGCACCGGAGTATGTGCGCTTTCACCGGAGCCCTGCCTCCGATGATCCAGTAGGCTTGCCTGACGTTGGCAAGAGTAAGCTGCGTACCACCATGTAAAGTAGAGAGGTGTGCCTGGGAAATAACAAGTGTTGAAAATTTCGAATGACGAGGTAAAATTGCGGGATGTTTTTCTTCAAAATTGAGAGCCGACTGATGAAGTCGACCCCCTACTCGAATTACTCCCTGCGCATCGATGAACGCCGTAAGTCGAGTAAAGGCATGGTTTTCTGGAAGTTTTCGATGTGAATTGAGCGTCCTCAATTCGTACGCAAAATATGCTGCTTGCGTAGATTTAACCCAAAATAGGCGAGCCTTTTCCATGTCGGCATATGGAATTGACATCACAGGAGACGTTTCAAGGGCACGTTTGAGACGTGAAATTGTTCTAAAACAAATTGCAGTTACTCGTAACAGTTTATAGAGTGACGAATACCTGTGTACGAGGTCCCAGTGATATTCTATTTTGGGTGCCGCTGCCGTGAATGCAACCCCAGGACGAGCTTCTTGTGCACTCAAGTCGTCCGGTTCCGACGACTGTTGCGGCCACGAGTCCATCGGTTGACGTATCCATGGCGGTCCCGTCCACCATAGAGGGTGATCGTGTAGTTGCTCTGTGGTTACGCCCCTTGATGCGCAATCTGCCGGATTCGAGGTTCCCGGCACATGTCTCCAATGACCAGTTGGAGTGAGCTCTTGAATTTGCGTCACTCTGTTTCTTACGAAGTCTTTCCAGCGTGATGGGTGTGTCTTGATCCACGTTAAAGTGACTTTAGAGTCCGTCCACATATGAATTGATGAAATTTTTACCTGTAAAGTGGCTACAGTGCTTTTCATCAATTTTGAAAGTAGCAGCGCTGCAGATAATTCCAATCTCGGGATTGTGATAGTTTTAATGGGAGCTACTTTTGTTTTCGAACAAACCAGTGTTGATTGGGCGCCCGTGGACGGTGAAGTCGTAACGATGTATATCACTGCTGACATAGCAAGTTGCGAGGCATCAGAGAAGCCATGAAGCTCAACAGTTGAATTTACGTACGTGTTGAACCATCGTGGTATGGTTAAACTGGCCAGTTTTTTGAAGTCTTCTCTGATGTCCATCCATTTCTTTGACATCTGGGCTGGTAATGGGTCGTCCCAGCTGATGTTGTGTAACCAGAGCTCCTGGAGAAGCATCTTTGCTCTAATTACCACTGGTGAAATAAAACCTAGTGGATCAAATATCTGAGCCACTTCAGACAAAACAGTTCTTTTTGAAAAAGCTCCCGTATGGTCGTGAATTCTGGAAAAGAACGTAAACTTGTCGGCTTTTGGAAGCCATATTACTCCGAGTATTTTGGTAGAGCAGTCGTCAAACGTTATAGAATTTGATGCTTCTTTTGAATTTATTACCTTGAGAAGATCGTGACTAGTGGAATGCCATTTTGCGAGTGGAAATCCGCCCGCATCACACAACCCCATTAATTGTGTGGCCACTTTTTTTAGCTGATGTGCTGAATCAGCACCGCCAAAGATGTCATCCACGTATCTTCCCTTGGTAATTGATGGTACAGCCAGTGGGAATTTGTGACCCTCATCTTCCGCCAATTGAAGTAGTGTTCTCACTGCCAAAAATGGAGCTGCCCTTGTTCCATAAGTGACAGTTTTCAGATGATATGGAACGACGTTGCCTTCCTTGTCGATCCACAATATTCTCTGTAAATCTCTATCGTCTTTGTGTACAATGATTTGACGATACATCTTGGTGATGTCTGTAGAGAATATGTGACGATGATGTCTAATCCACAATAATACATCTGAAATGTCCAACATTAGATTCGCCCCAGTATACATAATGTCATTCAATGACTTTCCTGTGGAAGTTTTGCGAGAACCATTAAAAACCACTCTTAATTTAGTAGTAGTACTATCGGGTTTAAGCACACCATGATGAGGTAAATAATAGTAGACTGGTGAGTGAATCGTAGCTGATGTGCAACCTTGCGGGACCCTCAACCCTCCTGAAGCCGAAGCTTCATGTGCCAAGGTCATCCCAGCTACGACACCAGCATTTGATTCAACATTATTAGTCTTTCCTATTATCTTACCTGAAGTTTGTGCCATATGCCCGAGGTCCTCGTATTCTCTCATGAATGTGGAGTACATCGCTCTGAAGTTGTCGTCTCGGCTGAATTTTCGCTGCATGTGCTGCAGGCAATGAAGCGCTGCAGTGCGTGATGAGCCAAGTAGAGTTGGCGACGACTTCAGTGGAAGTCGAACGATGTATCTCCCTGAAGAATCTCTGGAGTGTGTTTGTTTGAAATGTTTTTCACACTCCTCTTCGTCTGGTGACAGCGCACTGGAAATGTCACTTTTCACTTCTTCTTGTACCCAGAACTTTGTTAACAATTCTTGAAGTTGTGCATCTTGTTGTTGCACTGATGCATGTAAAGAAGAAGATGTTGACACTTGGGAAGTTGACACAGGGCCCAGTACGAGCCATCCAAAAATTGACAGTTGGGCGATGGGCAGCGTAGGTGAATCTTTAATGATGTTGGGCTTTATCACTTGTCCATACGAATCTGCTCCTAGAATGATGTCAATTGTTCTAGGCGTAGTAAACTCCGGGTCGGCCAGCTTCAAGTTCTTAAGATGTGGCCATGTCTTAAACGGAGACTGAAAAGTTGGCAGTATCGTAGTCACATTTTTCAGAATGTGAGCTTGTACAGTGACAGATGCTGAGGTGTGGATGGAATGGAGAGTTAATGGTATCACACCACGCGTCTGAGTTGATCTGCTGCCCCCAATGCCAAGAATGGTAATGGCAGAGGGTTGACGTTGGACATTTACTTGGCGGAAGAGGTTTTCAGATATAAATGTCAGCTCGGAACCAGAATCTATTAATAGGCGTGCTTGTATGGAAGTTATCTGGTTGTGGATGTTTACTATTGCTGTGGCAAGGAGAGTTGACATTTGACAGGTAGGGTTATGTTGGCTTTTGAGGTTATCTGAATTTTTGAGGTTATGGTCACTATGTACACTATTTACACTTTTCTTGATGTTTTCTTCTTTCTTGACGTTGTTCTGGCTGTACGGGAGGTTGTTCTTGAGGTTGTATGGAAGGTTGCACTGGAAGTTTTCAGGACTATTGTTCAGGATGTTTACTATGGGATTGACGGCTGCTCCGACACTTCACTTTGAAGTCTTGCTGGATGATGTGGTTTTGGCTGACGTAGTGGTGGTGGAGGCTGATGTTGGCTTAGGTGCGCTGTGGAGTTTCGCATCATGCAACATCGTGTGGTGTCTGCGTCCACACGATGTGCAATTTTCAGTGTTGCGGCATGCCGCAACACTGTGACGTCCCATACAGTTGTAGCAGACCTTCTTCTGCTCAACCAGCCTGCGTCTCTCGGTGACGTTGAGACCCCTGAACTTCGTGCACCTCACGATGAAGTGCGACTCCCCACAGCAGTCGCACGTATATTTGTCGGATGGTGCCGGCACATGTGCACTTTGGGACGTTCTTCCTGATGTCGTTGCCTGAAACGCCACTTTCTTCGTGGGTGCTGACGTTTTCGGAGAGGAGGTGGACGTTTTTCCCCCGGTGGCCATCTGGGCATACGTGTCCTTGGAGGTTGACGTTGTCCCGGCTCGCTCTAATGCTCGGGCCCTTGAGCTGAGGAACTCCTCCAGTTCCTCGTACCGCGGATACTCGGACCTATTGCCGAGTGACGTTTCCCACAATTCTGATGTGGTGCTGTCCAGATGGCGGGTGACGTGGTGCACCATCATGCAGTCCGCAAGATCCTCGATGTTGAGCGATTTCAATGCCCGGTAAGCCTCCGAGCATTGAGTCAGCACCTTGGCGAACCCCGTTGATGTGGTCTGATGATCCGGTGGAATCGCGGTGAGGTAGTCCAGTTGTGATTGAATGTGGTACCTGCGATTCTCGTACCGTTTCTCCAGCAGCTCCCAGGACTCCTTAAGTGATGTACCCAGCAGGGGGAGGTTTGCTATGATTTTTAGTGCCTCATCCTTGAGGCACCCCCTGAGGTAATGCAGTCTTTCGATGTTACTCAACCTCTGGTTGTTGAGGATGAGTTGGTCGAAGAGGTCCCGGAACGCTGGCCACGATGCGTAGTCCCCCTTGAAAGTTGGCAAGCTGATGTCCGGGAGTTTGGATTGGAACCTCGACTCTGAAGTTGACGACGGTGATGTTGTTGGAGCAGATTCTTGAATAGTCCGCCTCAATCTTCCCAGAGACAACTTCAACACCCGGAAGGTCTTGCTTTCCTGACGGTGAACGCTGTCCTTGAAGTAGGAGTGTTCTAAAAATGTTGCCGGCCAGTGCAACTCGAGGTATTGATGTTGTTCGGCAAATTTGACGTGTATCTCCTCTGCCTGCTCCTTCAGGAGATCTACCTCGTCCACTGATGTGTCTTCAGGGTCGAGCGGCACCTCGTCAAGGATAGCGTTAAGCTCAGCCAGGCGATCCATCTGAGTTTGGTATTTAAGCACAAACTCAGATGGGAGTCGCGCTGGTGACTTGCTCCTGGTTTCTCGTGATGTTGTCTCCTTTGATGTTGTCTCCAAGGTAACCGTGGGAGTTTTCCGGATAATTTTACCAATTGAAGTTTTCAAGGATTTCTCTTGAGGTTTTTCTGGAAGTTTTCCTGAAGACTCCTCTTGAGGTTTTCCCGGCCCCTCCTCATCCGACATGGTGATGTTGTCGATGTATTAATCCTGTTGGTATGCATCCGGATGAAGAAATTGTTCACAAAACCCAAAAATGTCACATACGCTCACACATTGAAATTTAAACGCTGCGCGGCGAAAAGTACGTTGAGCGACACTGATGTTTACAAACGCGGCGCAACGGTTCTCAAGTTCACTGAGGTCGAACTAACCGACCACGCGGTCGCGTATAATATCCACCATCCGGCTCGAAGGACCAAAAATGTTTGAAATTAACAAGAATTTAAACCGTGAATTTATTCTGAGGTTTTAGTGGACTGTAGTTTCATTGCAAGGGATGGTGGAATGAAGTTGGTAGAAAAATTATCGAGACGCGTGAATTGAGGAGAAGTTTACAATGTGAATTTATTCAAAAGAATGAATGTGGGTGAACGAAAGAATGAACGTATTTACAATGAAATTGCATGGTGTGAATATTTACAAGCGTATGTACATTATTAGATATTTCACTTCAGTGTGTGTGCTATGTGAGAGTGAACGTAATTACAAAGGATTTTACCGTTATGCGTTGCACGTGGCGTCAGTGGAAGTTTTCTATGTGGTGATGTAGTCTGTCGTCCGTGCGTCTGATGTAATTCTATTTTATATGGGTGAAGCACAAACACTGATGTTAACGATGAAGCGAAGTGAATATGAATTGAGATGATGTGGTACAATAAACTCAAACTATTTAATTAGACAAGAGAGATGGCCGCTCAGCCGACACGATCTACACTCAATGACTAATCGATAGGAAGTGAATGCGGAAGTATGGCATCGCGGCGTGCCCACGACATGGACAGGCCGGAAGTCACATGACATTTTCGGGCATTCCAGAACGTTCTAGAGTGTTCTCGAACGCCCTGGAATGTTCGCGTGATTCTAAATTGCTTCCGGTGGAAGCGAGCGCGATTTGAAAAGAGGTTAAGGAATCTGAGTTTTCCCAAAGTCGAAAACGCAGATTCCTGAACAAGAGTGGATAAAAATGGATGTAGAGTATATAAATTGGATGTAGAGTATATAAATTGGATGTAGAGTATATAAAATGGATGTAGAGTGGATAAAAATGGATGTCGAGTGGATAAAATGGATGTAGAGTGGATAAAAATGGATGTAGATTGGATAAAATGGATGTAGATTTAATAAAAATGGATGTAGAGAGGATAAAATGGATGTAGAGTGGATAAAATGGATGTACAGTTAATAAAAATGGATGTAGAGTGGATATAATGGATGTAGAGAGGATATAATGGATGTGGAGTGGATAACAATGGATGTAGAGTGGATAAAAATGGATGTAGATTGGATAAAATGGATGTAGAGTGGATAAAAATGGATGTAGAGAGGATAAAATGGATGTGGAGTAGATAACAATGGATGTAGAGTGGATAAAATGGATGTAGAGTGGATAAAATGGATGTAGAGTGGATAAAATGGTTGTAGAGTGGATAAAATGGATGTAGAGTTGATAAAAATGGATGTAGAGTGGATAAAATGGATGTAGAGTTAACAAAAATGGATGTAGAGTGGATAAAATGGATGTAGAGTTGATAAAAATGGATGTAGAGTGGATAAAAATGGATGTAGATTAGATAAAATGGATGTAGAGTGGATAAAAATGGATGTAGAGTATATAAATTGGATGTAGAGTATATAAATTGGATGTAGAGTATATAAAATGGATGTAGAGTGGATAAAAATGGATGTCGAGTGGATAAAATGGATGTAGAGTGGATAAAAATGGATGTAGATTGGATAAAATGGATGTAGAGTTAATAAAAATGGATGTAGAGAGGATAAAATGGATGTAGAGTGGATAAAATGGATGTACAGTTAATAAAAATGGATGTAGAGTGGATATAATGGATGTAGAGAGGATATAATGGATGTGGAGTGGATAACAATGGATGTAGAGTGGATAAAAATGGATATAGAGTTGATAAAATGGATGTAAAGTGGATAAAATGGATGTAGAGTGGATAAAATGGTTGTAGAGTGGATAACATGGATGTAGAGTTGATAAAAATGGATGTAGAGTGGAAATAATGGATGTAGAGTGGATAAAATGGATGTAGAGTTCATAAAAATGGATGTAGAGTGGATAAAAATGGATGTAGATTGGATAAAATGGATGTAGAGTGGATAAAAATGGATGTAGAGAGGATAAAATGGATGTGGAGTAGATAACAATGGATGTAGAGTGGATAAAATGGATGTAGAGTGGATAAAATGGATGTAGAGTGGATAAAAATGGATGTAGAGTGGATAAAATGGATGTAGAGTGGATAAAATGGATGTACAGTTAATAAAAATGGATGTAGAGTGGATATAATGGATGTAGAGAGGATATAATGGATGTGGAGTGGATAACAATGGATGTAGAGTGGATAAAAATGGATGTAGATTGGATAAAATGGATGTAGAGTGGATAAAAATGGATGTAGAGAGGATAAAATGGATGTGGAGTAGATAACAATGGATGTAGAGTGGATAAAATGGATGTAGAGTGGATAAAATGGATGTAGAGTGGATAAAATGGTTGTAGAGTGGATAAAATGGATGTAGAGTTGATAAAAATGGATGTAGAGTGGATAAAATGGATGTAGAGTTAACAAAAATGGATGTAGAGTGGATAAAATGGATGTAGAGTTGATAAAAATGGATGTAGAGTGGATAAAAATGGATGTAGATTAGATAAAATGGATGTAGAGTGGATAAAAATGGATGTAGAGTATGTAAATTGGATGTAGAGTATATAAATTGGATGTAGAGTATATAAAATGGATGTAGAGTGGATAAAAATGGATGTCGAGTGGATAAAATGGATGTAGAGTGGATAAAAATGGATGTAGATTGGATAAAATGGATGTAGAGTTAATAAAAATGGATGTAGAGAGGATAAAATGGATGTAGAGTGGATAAAATGGATGTACAGTTAATAAAAATGGATGTAGAGTGGATATAATGGATGTAGAGAGGATATAATGGATGTGGAGTGGATAACAATGGATGTAGAGTGGATAAAAATGGATATAGAGTTGATAAAATGGATGTAAAGTGGATAAAATGGATGTAGAGTGGATAAAATGGTTGTAGAGTGGATAACATGGATGTAGAGTTGATAAAAATGGATGTAGAGTGGAAATAATGGATGTAGAGTGGATAAAATGGATGTAGAGTTCATAAAAATGGATGTAGAGTGGATAAAAATGGATGTAGAGTGGATAAAATGGATGTAGAGTGGATAAAAATGGATGTAGAGAGGATAAAATGGATGTGGAGTAGATAACAATGGATGTAGAGTGGATAAAATGGATGTAGAGTGGATAAAATGGATGTAGAGTGGATAAAAATGGATGTAGAGTGGATAAAATGGATGTAGAGTGGATAAAAATGGATGTAGATTGGATAAAATGGATGTAGAGTTAATAAAAATGGATGTAGAGTGGATAAAATGGATGTAGAGTTGATAAAAATGGATGTAGAGTGGATAAAAATGGATGTAGATTGGATAAAATGGATGTAGAGTTGATAAAATGAATGTACAGTTAATAAAAATGGATGTAGAGTGGATAAAAATGGATGTAGAGTGGATAAAATGGATGTAGAGTTGATAAAATGGATGTAAAGTGGATAAAATGGATGTAGAGTTAATAAAATTGGATGTAGAGTGGATAAAATGGATGTAGAGTTGATAAAAATGGATGTAGAGTGGATAAAAATGGATGTAGATTGGATAAAATGGATGTAGAGTTGATAAAATGGATGTAAAGTGGATAAAATGGATGTAGAGTTAATAAAATTGGATGTAGAGTGGATAAAATGAATGTACAGTTAATAAAAATGGATGTAGAGTGGATATAAATGGATGTAGAGTGGATAAAATGGATGTAGAGTTGATAAAATGGATGTAAAGTGGATAAAATGGATGTAGAGTTAATAAAATTGGATGTAGAGTGGATAAAATGGATGTAGAGTTAATAAAAATGGATGTAGAGTGGATATAATGGATGTAGAGAGGATAAAATGGATTTAGAGTGCATAAAAATGGATGTTGAGTGGATAAAATGGATGTAGAGTGGATAAAACGGATGTAGAGTGGATAAAAAGGATGTAGAGTGGATAAAATGGATGCAGAGTGGATAAAAATAGATGTAGTGTGGATAAAATGGATGTAGAGTGGATAAAATGGATGTAGAGTGAATAAAATGGATGTAGAGTGGATAAAATTGATGTAGAGTGTATAAAATGGATGTAGAGTGGATAAAAATGGATGTAGAGTGGATAAAAATGGATGTAGAGTGGATAAAATGGATGTAGAGTGAATAAAATGGATGTAGAGTGGATAAAATTGATGTAGAGTGTATAAAATGGATGTAGAGTGGATAAAAATGGATGTAGAGTGGATAAAAATGGATGTAGATTGGATAAAATGGATGTAGAGTGGATAAAAATGGATGTAGAGTGGATAAAATGGATGTAGAGTGGATAAAATGGTTGTAGAGTGGATAAAATGGATGTAGAGTGGATAAAATGGATGTAGAATGGATAAAATGGATGTAAAGTTGATAAAAATGGATGTCGAGTGGATAAAATGGATGTAGAGTGGATAAAAATAGATGTAGAGAGGATAAAATGGATGTAGAGTGGATAAAAATGGATGTAGAGTGGATAAAAATGGATGTAGAGTGGATAAAATGGATGTAGAGTGGATAAAAATGGATGTAGAGAGGATAAAATGGATGTAGAGTGGATAAAATGATGTACAGTTAATAAAAATGGATGTAGAGTGGATATAATGGATGTAGAGTTGATAAAATGGATGTAAAGTGGATAAAATGGATGTAGAGTTAATAAAAATGGATGTAGTGTGGAAATAATGGATGTAGAGAGGATAAAATGGATGTAGAGTGGATAAAATGGATGTAGAGTTCATAAAAATGGATGTAGAGTGGATAAAAATGGATGTAGATTGGATAAAATGGATGTAGAGTGGATAAAAATGGATGTAGAGTGGATAAAATGGATTTAGAGTGGATAAAATGTATGTAGAGTGGATAAAATGGATGTAGAGTGGATAAAAAAGGATGTAGAGTGGATAAAATGGATGTAGAATGGATAAAATGGATGTAAAGTGAATAAAAATGGATGTAGAGTGGATAAAATGGATGTAGAGTGGATAAAATGCATGTAGAGTGGATAAAATGGATGTAGAGTGGATAAAATGGTTGTAGAGTGGATAAAATGGATGTAGAGTGGATAAAATGGATGTAGAATGGATAAAATGGATGTAAAGTGGATAAAAATGGATGTCGAGTGGATAAAATGGATGTAGAGTGGATAAAAATAGATGTAGAGAGGATAAAATGGATGTAGAGTGGATAAAAATGGATGTAGAGTGGATAAAAATGGATGTAGAGTGGATAAAATGGATGTAGAGTGGATAAAAATGGATGTAGAGAGGATAAAATGGATGTAGAGTGGATAAAATGGATGTACAGTTAATAAAAATGGATGTAGAGTGGATATAATGGATGTAGAGTTGATAAAATGGATGTAGAGTGGATAAAATGGATGTACAGTTAATAAAAATGGATGTAGAGTGGATATAATGGATGTAGAGAGGATATAATGGATGTGGAGTGGATAACAATGGATGTAGAGTGGATAAAAATGGATATAGAGTTGATAAAATGGATGTAAAGTGGATAAAATGGATGTAGAGTGGATAAAATGGTTGTAGAGTGGATAACATGGATGTAGAGTTGATAAAAATGGATGTAGAGTGGAAATAATGGATGTAGAGTGGATAAAATGGATGTAGAGTTGATAAAAATGGATGTAGAGTGGATAAAAATGGATGTAGATTGGATAAAATGGATGTAGAGTGGATAAAAATGGATGTAGAGAGGATAAAATGGATGTGGAGTAGATAACAATGGATGTAGAGTGGATAAAATGGATGTAGAGTGGATAAAATGGATGTAGAGTGGATAAAAATGGATGTAGAGTGGATAAAATGGATGTAGAGTGGATAAAAATGGATGTAGATTGGATAAAATGGATGTAGAGTTAATAAAAATGGATGTAGAGTGGATAAAATGGATGTAGAGTTGATAAAAATGGATGTAGAGTGGATAAAAATGGATGTAGATTGGATAAAATGGATGTAGAGTTGATAAAATGAATGTACAGTTAATAAAAATGGATGTAGAGTGGATAAAAATGGATGTAGAGTGGATAAAATGGATGTAGAGTTGATAAAATGGATGTAAAGTGGATAAAATGGATGTAGAGTTAATAAAATTGGATGTAGAGTGGATAAAATGGATGTAGAGTTGATAAAAATGGATGTAGAGTGGATAAAAATGGATGTAGATTGGATAAAATGGATGTAGAGTTGATAAAATGGATGTAAAGTGGATAAAATGGATGTAGAGTTAATAAAATTGGATGTAGAGTGGATAAAATGAATGTACAGTTAATAAAAATGGATGTAGAGTGGATAAAAATGGATGTAGAGTGGATAAAATGGATGTAGAGTTGATAAAATGGATGTAAAGTGGATAAAATGGATGTAGAGTTAATAAAATTGGATGTAGAGTGGATAAAATGGATGTAGAGTTAATAAAAATGGATGTAGAGTGGATATAATGGATGTAGAGAGGATAAAATGGATTTAGAGTGCATAAAAATGGATGTTGAGTGGATAAAATGGATGTAGAGTGGATAAAACGGATGTAGAGTGGATAAAAAGGATGTAGAGTGGATAAAATGGATGCAGAGTGGATAAAAATAGATGTAGTGTGGATAAAATGGATGTAGAGTGGATAAAATGGATGTAGAGTGAATAAAATGGATGTAGAGTGGATAAAATTGATGTAGAGTGTATAAAATGGATGTAGAGTGGATAAAAATGGATGTAGAGTGGATAAAAATGGATGTAGAGTGGATAAAATGGATGTAGAGTGAATAAAATGGATGTAGAGTGGATAAAATTGATGTAGAGTGTATAAAATGGATGTAGAGTGGATAAAAATGGATGTAGAGTGGATAAAAATGGATGTAGATTGGATAAAATGGATGTAGAGTGGATAAAAATGGATGTAGAGTGGATAAAATGGATGTAGAGTGGATAAAATGGTTGTAGAGTGGATAAAATGGATGTAGAGTGGATAAAATGGATGTAGAGTGGATAAAATGGATGTAAAGTTGATAAAAATGGATGTCGAGTGGATAAAATGGATGTAGAGTGGATAAAAATAGATGTAGAGAGGATAAAATGGATGTAGAGTGGATAAAAATGGATGTAGAGTGGATAAAAATGGATGTAGAGTGGATAAAATGGATGTAGAGTGGATAAAAATGGATGTAGAGTGGATAAAATGGATGTAGAGTGGATAAAATGATGTACAGTTAATAAAAATGGATGTAGAGTGGATATAATGGATGTAGAGTTGATAAAATGGATGTAAAGTGGATAAAATGGATGTAGAGTTAATAAAAATGGATGTAGTGTGGAAATAATGGATGTAGAGAGGATAAAATGGATGTAGAGTGGATAAAATGGATGTAGAGTTCATAAAAATGGATGTAGAGTGGATAAAAATGGATGTAGATTGGATAAAATGGATGTAGAGTGGATAAAAATGGATGTAGAGTGGATAAAATGGATTTAGAGTGGATAAAATGTATGTAGAGTGGATAAAATGGATGTAGAGTGGATAAAAAAGGATGTAGAGTGGATAAAATGGATGTAGAATGAGTAAAATGGATGTAAAGTGAATAAAAATGGATGTAGAGTGGATAAAATGGATGTAGAGAGGATAAAATGCATGTAGAGTGGATAAAATGGATGTAGAGTGGATAAAATGGTTGTAGAGTGGATAAAATGGATGTAGAGTGGATAAAATGGATGTAGAATGGATAAAATGGATGTAAAGTGGATAAAAATGGATGTAGAGTGGATAAAATGGATTTAGAGTGGATAAAATGTATGTAGAGTGGATAAAATGGATGTAGAGTGGATAAAAAAGGATGTAGAGTGGATAAAATGGATGTAGAATGAATAAAATGGATGTAAAGTGAATAAAAATGGATGTAGAGTGGATAAAATGGATGTAGAGAGGATAAAAATAGATGTAGAGAGGATAAAATGGATGTAGAGTGGATAAAAATGGATGTAGAGTGGATAAAAATGGATGTAGAGTGGATAAAATGGATGTAGAGTGGATAAAAATGGATGTAGAGTGGATAAAATGGATGTAGAATGGATAAAATGGATGTAAAGTGGATAAAAATGGATGTCGAGTGGATAAAATGGATGTAGAGTGGATAAAAATAGATGTAGAGAGGATAAAATGGATGTAGAGTGGATAAAAATGGATGTAGAGTGGATAAAAATGGATGTAGAGTGGATAAAATGGATGTAGAGTGGATAAAAATGGATGTAGAGAGGATAAAATGGATGTAGAGTGGATAAAATGGATGTACAGTTAATAAAAATGGATGTAGAGTGGATAAAATGGATGTAGAGAGGATAAAATGCATGTAGAGTGGATAAAATGGATGTAGAGTGGATAAAATGGTTGTAGAGTGGATAAAATGGATGTAGAGTGGATAAAATGGATGTAGAATGGATAAAATGGATGTAAAGTGGATAAAAATGGATGTAGAGAGGATAAAATGCATGTAGAGTGGATAAAATGGATGTAGAGTGGATAAAATGGTTGTAGAGTGGATAAAATGGATGTAGAGTGGATAAAATGGATGTAGAATGGATAAAATGGATGTAAAGTGGATAAAAATGGATGTCGAGTGGATAAAATGGATGTAGAGTGGATAAAAATAGATGTAGAGAGGATAAAATGGATGTAGAGTGGATAAAAATGGATGTCGAGTGGATAAAATGGATGTAGAGTGGATAAAAATAGATGTAGAGAGGATAAAATGGATGTAGAGTGGATAAAAATGGATGTAGAGTGGATAAAAATGGATGTAGAGTGGATAAAATGGATGTAGAGTGGATAAAAATGGATGTAGAGAGGATAAAATGGATGTAGAGTGGATAAAATGGATGTAGAGTGGATAAAAATGGATGTAGAGTGGATAAAATGGATGTAGAGAGGATAAAATGCATGTAGAGTGGATAAAATGGATGTAGAGTGGATAAAATGGTTGTAGAGTGGATAAAATGGATGTAGAGTGGATAAAATGGATGTAGAATGGATAAAATGGATGTAAAGTGGATAAAAATGGATGTAGAGAGGATAAAATGCATGTAGAGTGGATAAAATGGATGTAGAGTGGATAAAATGGATGTAGAGTGGATAAAATGGATGTAGAGTGGATAAAATGGATGTAGAATGGATAAAATGGATGTAAAGTGGATAAAAATGGATGTCGAGTGGATAAAATGGATGTAGAGTGGATAAAAATAGATGTAGAGAGGATAAAATGGATGTAGAGTGGATAAAAATGGATGTAGAGTGGATAAAAATGGATGTAGAGTGGATAAAATGGATGTAGAGTGGATAAAAATGGATGTAGAGTGGATAAAATGGATGTAGAATGGATAAAATGGATGTAAAGTGGATAAAAATGGATGTCGAGTGGATAAAATGGATGTAGAGTGGATAAAAATAGATGTAGAGAGGATAAAATGGATGTAGAGTGGATAAAAATGGATGTAGAGTGGATAAAAATGGATGTAGAGTGGATAAAATGGATGTAGAGTGGATAAAAATGGATGTAGAGAGGATAAAATGGATGTAGAGTGGATAAAATGGATGTACAGTTAATAAAAATGGATGTAGAGTGGATATAATGGATGTAGAGTTGATAAAATGGATGTAAAGTGGATAAAATGGATGTAGAGTTAATAAAAATGGATGTAGTGTGGAAATAATGGATGTAGAGAGGATAAAATGGATGTAGAGTGGATAAAATGGATGTAGAGTGGATAAAAATGGATGTAGATTGGATAAAATGGATGTAGAGTTAATAAAAATGGATGTAGAGTGGATAAAATGGATGTAGAGAGGATAAAATGGATGTAGAGTGGATAAAATGGATGTAGAGTGGATAAAAATGGATGTAGATTGGATAAAATGGATGTAGAGTGGATAAAATGGATGTAGAGTTGATAAAATGGATGTAAAGTGGATAAAATGGATGTAGAGTTAATAAAATTGGATGTAGAGTGGATAAAATGGATGTAGAGTTCATAAAAATGGATGTAGTGTGGATAAAAATGGATGTAGATTGGATAAAATGGATGTAGAGTGGATGAAAATAGATGTAGAGAGGATAAAATGGATGTAGAGTAGATAACAATGGATGTAGAGTGGATAAAATGGATGTAGAGTGGATAAAATGGATGTAGAGTGGATAAAATGGTTGTAGAGTGGATAAAATGGATGTAGAGTTGATAAAAATGGATGTAGAGTGGATAAAATGGATGTAGAGTGGATAAAATGGATGTAGAGTGGATAAAAATGGATGTAGATTGGATAAAATGGATGTAGAGTTAATAAAAATGGATGTAGAGTGGATAAAATGGATGTAGAGAGGATAAAATGGATGTAGAGTGGATAAAATGGATGTAGAGTGGATAAAAATGGATGTAGATTGGATAAAATGGATGTAGAGTGGATAAAATGGATGTAGAGTTGATAAAATGGATGTAAAGTGGATAAAATGGATGTAGAGTTAATAAAATTGGATGTAGAGTGGATAAAATGGATGTAGAGTTCATAAAAATGGATGTAGTGTGGATAAAAATGGATGTAGATTGGATAAAATGGATGTAGAGTGGATGAAAATAGATGTAGAGAGGATAAAATGGATGTGGAGTAGATAACAATGGATGTAGAGTGGATAAAATGGATGTAGAGTGGATAAAATGGATGTAGAGTGGATAAAATGGTTGTAGAGTGGATAAAATGGATGTAGAGTTAATAAAAATGGATGTAGAGTGGATAAAATGGATGTAGAGTGGATAAAATGGATGTACAGTTAATAAAAATGGATGTAGAGTGGATATAATGGATGTAGAGAGGATATAATGGATGTGGAGTGGATAACAATGGATGTAGAGTGGATAAAAATGGATATAGAGTTGATAAAATGGATGTAAAGTGGATAAAATGGATGTAGAGTGGATAAAATGGTTGTAGAGTGGATAACATGGATGTAGAGTTGATAAAAATGGATGTAGAGTGGAAATAATGGATGTAGAGTGGATAAAATGGATGTAGAGTTCATAAAAATGGATGTAGAGTGGATAAAAATGGATGTAGATTGGATAAAATGGATGTAGAGTGGATAAAAATGGATGTAGAGAGGATAAAATGGATGTGGAGTAGATAACAATGGATGTAGAGTGGATAAAATGGATGTAGAGTGGATAAAATGGATGTAGAGTGGATAAAAATGGATGTAGAGTGGATAAAATGGATGTAGAGTGGATAAAAATGGATGTAGATTGGATAAAATGGATGTAGAGTTAATAAAAATGGATGTAGAGTGGATAAAATGGATGTAGAGTTGATAAAAATGGATGTAGAGTGGATAAAAATGGATGTAGATTGGATAAAATGGATGTAGAGTTGATAAAATGAATGTACAGTTAATAAAAATGGATGTAGAGTGGATAAAAATGGATGTAGAGTGGATAAAATGGATGTAGAGTTGATAAAATGGATGTAAAGTGGATAAGATGGATGTAGAGTTAATAAAATTGGATGTAGAGTGGATAAAATGGATGCAGAGTTGATAAAAATGGATGTAGAGTGGATAAAAATGGATGTAGATTGGATAAAATGGATGTAGAGTTGATAAAATGGATGTAAAGTGGATAAAATGGATGTAGAGTTAATAAAATTGGATGTAGAGTGGATAAAATGAATGTACAGTTAATAAAAATGGATGTAGAGTGGATAAAAATGGATGTAGAGTGGATAAAATGGATGTAGAGTTGATAAAATGGATGTAAAGTGGATAAAATGGATGTAGAGTTAATAAAATTGGATGTAGAGTGGATAAAATGGATGTAGAGTTAATAAAAATGGATGTAGAGTGGATATAATGGATGTAGAGAGGATAAAATGGATTTAGAGTGCATAAAAATGGATGTTGAGTGGATAAAATGGATGTAGAGTGGATAAAACGGATGTAGAGTGGATAAAAAGGATGTAGAGTGGATAAAATGGATGCAGAGTGGATAAAAATAGATGTAGTGTGGATAAAATGGATGTAGAGTGGATAAAATGGATGTAGAGTGAATAAAATGGATGTAGAGTGGATAAAATTGATGTAGAGTGTATAAAATGGATGTAGAGTGGATAAAAATGGATGTAGAGTGGATAAAAATGGATGTAGAGTGGATAAAATGGATGTAGAGTGAATAATATGGATGTAGAGTGGATAAAATTGATGTAGAGTGTATAAAATGGATGTAGAGTGGATAAAAATGGATGTAGAGTGGATAAAAATGGATGTAGATTGGATAAAATGGATGTAGAGTGGATAAAAATGGATGTAGAGTGGATAAAATGGATGTAGAGTGGATAAAATGGTTGTAGAGTGGATAAAATGGATGTAGAGTGGATAAAATGGATGTAGAATGGATAAAATGGATGTAAAGTTGATAAAAATGGATGTCGAGTGGATAAAATGGATGTAGAGTGGATAAAAATAGATGTAGAGAGGATAAAATGGATGTAGAGTGGATAAAAATGGATGTAGAGTGGATAAAAATGGATGTAGAGTGGATAAAATGGATGTAGAGTGGATAAAAATGGATGTAGAGAGGATAAAATGGATGTAGAGTGGATAAAATGATGTACAGTTAATAAAAATGGATGTAGAGTGGATATAATGGATGTAGAGTTGATAAAATGGATGTAAAGTGGATAAAATGGATGTAGAGTTAATAAAAATGGATGTAGTGTGGAAATAATGGATGTAGAGAGGATAAAATGGATGTAGAGTGGATAAAATGGATGTAGAGTTCATAAAAATGGATGTAGAGTGGATAAAAATGGATGTAGATTGGATAAAATGGATGTAGAGTGGATAAAAATGGATGTAGAGTGGATAAAATGGATTTAGAGTGGATAAAATGTATGTAGAGTGGATAAAATGGATGTAGAGTGGATAAAAAAGGATGTAGAGTGGATAAAATGGATGTAGAATGAGTAAAATGGATGTAATGTGAATAAAAATGGATGTAGAGTGGATAAAATGGATGTAGAGAGGATAAAATGCATGTAGAGTGGATAAAATGGATGTAGAGTGGATAAAATGGATGTAGAGTGGATAAAATGGATGTAGAGTGGATAAAATGGATGTAGAATGGATAAAATGGATGTAAAGTGGATAAAAATGGATGTCGAGTGGATAAAATGGATGTAGAGTGGATAAAAATAGATGTAGAGAGGATAAAATGGATGTAGAGTGGATAAAAATGGATGTAGAGTGGATAAAAATGGATGTAGAGTGGATAAAATGGATGTAGAGTGGATAAAAATGGATGTAGAGTGGATAAAATGGATGTAGAGTGGATAAAATGGATGTACAGTTAATAAAAATGGATGTAGAGTGGATATAATGGATGTAGAGTTGATAAAATGGATGTAAAGTGGATAAAATGGATGTAGAGTTAATAAAAATGGATGTAGTGTGGAAATAATGGATGTAGAGAGGATAAAATGGATGTAGAGTGGATAAAATGGATGTAGAGTGGATAAAAATGGATGTAGATTGGATAAAATGGATGTAGAGTTAATAAAAATGGATGTAGAGTGGATAAAATGGATGTAGAGTTGATAAAATGGATGTAAAGTGGATAAAATGGATGTAGAGTTAATAAAATTGGATGTAGAGTGGATAAAATGGATGTAGAGTTCATAAAAATGGATGTAGTGTGGATAAAAATGGATGTAGATTGGATAAAATGGATGTAGAGTGGATGAAAATAGATGTAGAGAGGATAAAATGGATGTGGAGTGGATAACAATGGATGTAGAGTGGATAAAATGGATGTAGAGTGGATAAAATGGATGTAGAGTGGATAAAATGGTTGTAGAGTGGATAAAATGGATGTAGAGTTGATAAAAATGGATGTAGAGTGGATAAAATGGATGTAGAGTGGATAAAATGGATGTAGAGTGGATAAAAATGGATGTAGAGTGGATAAAATGGATGTAGAGTGGATAAAAATGGATGTAGAGAGGATAAAATGGATGTAGAGTGGATAAAATGGATGTACAGTTAATAAAAATGGATGTAGAGTGGATATAATGGATGTAGAGAGGATAAAATGGATGTGGAGTGGATAACAATGGATGTAGAGTGGATAAAATGGATGTAGAGTGGATAAAATGGATGTAGAGTTGATAAAAATGGATGTAGAGTGGAAATAATGGATGTAGAGTGGATAAAATGGATGTAGAGTTCATAAAAATGGATGTAGAGTGGATAAAAATGGATGTAGATTGGATAAAATGGATGTAGAGTGGATAAAAATGGATGTAGAGTGGATAAAATGGATGTAGAGTTAACAAAAATGGATGTAGAGTGGATAAAATGGATGTAGAGTTGATAAAAATGGATGTAGAGTGGATAAAAATGGATGTAGATTAGATAAAATGGATGTAGAGTGGATAAAAATGGATGTAGAGTATATAAATTGGATGTAGAGTATATAAATTGGATGTAGAGTATATAAAATGGATGTAGAGTGGATAAAAATGGATGTCGAGTGGATAAAATGGATGTAGAGTGGATAAAAATGGATGTAGATTGGATAAAATGGATGTAGAGTTAATAAAAATGGATGTAGAGAGGATAAAATGGATGTAGAGTTAATAAAAATGGATGTAGAGAGGATAAAATGGATGTAGAGTGGATAAAATGGATGTACAGTTAATAAAAATGGATGTAGAGTGGATATAATGGATGTAGAGAGGATATAATGGATGTGGAGTGGATAACAATGGATGTAGAGTGGATAAAAATGGATGTAGATTGGATAAAATGGATGTAGAGTGGATAAAAATGGATGTAGAGAGGATAAAATGGATGTGGAGTAGATAACAATGGATGTAGAGTGGATAAAATGGATGTAGAGTGGATAAAATGGATGTAGAGTGGATAAAATGGATGTAGAGTGGATAAAATGGATGTAGAGTGGATAAAAATGGATGTAGAGTATATAAATTGGATGTAGAGTATATAAATTGGATGTAGAGTATATAAAATGGATGTAGAGTGGATAAAAATGGATGTCGAGTGGATAAAATGGATGTAGAGTGGATAAAATGGATGTAGAGTTAATAAAAATGGATGTAGAGAGGATAAAATGGATGTAGAGTGGATAAAATGGATGTACAGTTAATAAAAATGGATGTAGAGTGGATATAATGGATGTAGAGAGGATATAATGGATGTGGAGTGGATAACAATGGATGTAGAGTGGATAAAAATGGATATAGAGTTGATAAAATGGATGTAAAGTGGATAAAATGGATGTAGAGTGGATAAAATGGATGTAGAGTGGATAACATGGATGTAGAGTTGATAAAAATGGATGTAGAGTGGAAATAATGGATGTAGAGTGGATAAAATGGATGTAGAGTTCATAAAAATGGATGTAGAGTGGATAAAAATGGATGTAGATTGGATAAAATGGATGTAGAGTGGATAAAAATGGATGTAGAGAGGATAAAATGGATGTGGAGTAGATAACAATGGATGTAGAGTGGATAAAATGGATGTAGAGTGGATAAAATGGATGTAGAGTGGATAAAAATGGATGTAGAGTGGATAAAATGGATGTAGAGTGGATAAAAATGGATGTAGATTGGATAAAATGGATGTAGAGTTAATAAAAATGGATGTAGAGTGGATAAAATGGATGTAGAGTTGATAAAAATGGATGTAGAGTGGATAAAAATGGATGTAGATTGGATAAAATGGATGTAGAGTTGATAAAATGAATGTACAGTTAATAAAAATGGATGTAGAGTGGATAAAAATGGATGTAGAGTGGATAAAATGGATGTAGAGTTGATAAAATGGATGTAAAGTGGATAAAATGGATGTAGAGTTAATAAAATTGGATGTAGAGTGGATAAAATGGATGTAGAGTTGATAAAAATGGATGTAGAGTGGATAAAAATGGATGTAGATTGGATAAAATGGATGTAGAGTTGATAAAATGGATGTAAAGTGGATAAAATGGATGTAGAGTTAATAAAATTGGATGTAGAGTGGATAAAATGGATGTACAGTTAATAAAAATGGATGTAGAGTGGATAAAAATGGATGTAGAGTGGATAAAATGGATGAAGAGTTGATAAAATGGATGTAAAGTGGATAAAATGGATGTAGAGTTAATAAAATTGGATGTAGAGTGGATAAAATGGATGTAGAGTTGATAAAAATGGATGTAGAGTGGATAAAAATGGATGTAGATTGGATAAAATGGATGTAGAGTGGATAAAAATGGATGTAGAGTATATAAATTGTATGTAGAGTATATAAAATGGATGTAGAGTGGATAAAAATGGATGTAGAGTGGATAAAATGGATGTAGAGTGGATAAAAATGGACGTAGAGTGGATAAAATGGATGTAGAGTGCATAAAAATGGATGTTGAGTGGATAAAATGGATGTAGAGTGAATAAAATGGATGTACATTTAATAAAAATGGATGTAGAGTGGATAAAAATGGATGTAGATAGGATAAAATGGATGTAGAGTTAATAAAAATGGATGTAGAGTGGATAAAATGGATGTAGAGTGGATAAAATGGATGTAGAGTTGATAAAAATGGATGTAGAGTGGATAAAAATGGATGTAGATTGGATAAAATGGATGTAGAGTGGATAAAAATGGATGTAGAGTATATAAATTGGATGTAGAGTATATAAAATGGATGTAGAGTTGATAAAAATGGATGTAGAGTGGATAAAAATGGATGTAGAGTGGATAAAAATGGATGTCGAGTGGATAAAATGGATGTAGAGTGGATAAAATGGATGTAGAGTGGATAAAAATGGATGTAGAGTGGATAAAATGGATGTAGAGTTGATAAAATGGATGTAAAGTGGATAAAATGGATGTAGAGTTAATAAAATTGGATGTAGAGTGGATAAAATGGATGTAGAGTTGATAAAAATGGATGTAGAGTGGATAAAAATGGATGTAGATTGGATAAAATGGATGTAGAGTTGATAAAATGGATGTAAAGTGGATAAAATGGATGTAGAGTTAATAAAAATGGATGTAGAGTGGATAAAAATGGATGTAGAGTATATAAATTGGATGTAGAGTATATAAAATGGATGTAGAGTTGATAAAAATGGATGTAGAGTGGATAAAAATGGATGTAGAGTGGATAAAAATGGATGTCGAGTGGATAAAATGGATGTAGAGTGGATAAAATGGATGTAGAGTGGATAAAAATGGATGTAGAGTGGATAAAATGGATGTAGAGTTGATAAAATGGATGTAAAGTGGATAAAATGGATGTAGAGTTAATAAAATTGGATGTAGAGTGGATAAAATGGATGTAGAGTTGATAAAAATGGATGTAGAGTGGATAAAAATGGATGTAGATTGGATAAAATGGATGTAGAGTTGATAAAATGGATGTAAAGTGGATAAAATGGATGTAGAGTTAATAAAATTGGATGTAGAGTGGATAAAAATGGATGTAGAGTGGATAAAAATGGATGTCGAGTGGATAAAATGGATGTAGAGTGGATAAAATGGATGTAGAGTTGATAAAAATGGATGTAGAGTGGATAAAAATGGATGTCGAGTGGATAAAATGGATGTACAGTGGATAAAAATGGATGTAGAGTGGATAAAATGTATGTAGAGTTGATAAAATGGATGTAAAGTGGATAAAATGGATGTAGAGTTAATAAAATTGGATGTAGAGTGGATAAAATGGATGTAGAGTTGATAAAAATGGATGTAGAGTGGATAAAATGGATGTAGAGTTGATAAAATGGATGTAGAGTGGATAAAATGGTTGTAGAGTGGATAAAATGGATGTAGAGTTGATAAAAATGGATGTAGAGTGGATAAAATGGATGTAGAGTTAATAAAAATGGATGTAGAGTGGATAAAATGGATGTAGAGTTGATAAAAATGGATGTAGAGTGGATAAAAATGGATGTAGATTGGATAAAATGGATGTAGAGTGGATAAAATGAATGTACAGTTAATAAAAATGGATGTAGAGTGGACAAAAATGGATGTAGAGTGGATAAAATGGATGTAGAGTTGATAAAATGGATGTAAAGTGGATAAAATGGATGTAGAGTTAATAAAATTGGATGTAGAGTGGATAAAATGGATGTAGAGTTGATAAAAATGGATGTAGAGTGGATAAAAATGGATGTAGATTGGATAAAATGGATGTAGAGTTGATAAAATGGATGTAAAGTGGATAAAATGGATGTAGAGTTAATAAAATTGGATGTAGAGTGGATAAAAATGGATGTAGAGTGGATAAAAATGGATGTAGAGTGGATAAAATGGATGTAGAGTGGATAAAATGGATGTAGAGTGGATAAAAATGGATGTAGAGTGGATAAAATGGATGTAGAGTTGATAAAATGGATGTAAAGTGGATAAAATGGATGTAGAGTTAATAAAATTGGATGTAGAGTGGATAAAATGGATGTAGAGTTGATAAAAATGGATGTAGAGTGGATAAAAATGGATGTAGATTGGATAAAATAGATGTAGAGTTGATAAAATGGATGTAAAGTGGATAAAATGGATGTAGAGTTGATAAAAATGGATGTGGAGTGGATAACAATGGATGTAGAGTGGATAAAATGGATGTAGAGTGGATAAAATGGATGTAGAGTTGATAAAATGGATGTAAAGTGGATAAAATGGATGTAGAGTTAATAAAATTGGATGTAGAGTGGATAAAATGGATGTAGAGTTGATAAAAATGGATGTACAGTGGATAAAAATGGATGTAGATTGGATAAAATGAATGTAGAGTGGATAAAAATGGATGTAGAGTATATAAATTGGATGTAGAGTATATAAAATGGATGTAGAGTGGATAAAAATGGATGTCGAGTGGATAAAATGGATGTAGAGTGGATAAAAATGGATGTAGATTGGATAAAATGGATGTAGAGTTAATAAAAATGGATGTAGAGTATATAAAATGGATGTAGAGTTGATAAAAATGGATGTAGAGTGGATAAAAATGGATGTAGAGTGGATAAAAATGGATGTCGAGTGGATAAAATGGATGTAGAGTGGATAAAATGGATGTAGAGTGGATAAAAATGGATGTAGAGTGGATAAAATGGATGTAGAGTTGATAAAATGGATGTAAAGTGGATAAAATGGATGTAGAGTTAATAAAATTGGATGTAGAGTGGATAAAATGGATGTAGAGTTGATAAAAATGGATGTAGAGTGGATAAAAATGGATGTAGATTGGATAAAATGGATGTAGAGTTGATAAAATGGATGTAAAGTGGATAAAATGGATGTAGAGTTAATAAAATTGGATGTAGAGTGGATAAAAATGGATGTAGAGTGGATAAAAATGGATGTCGAGTGGATAAAATGGATGTAGAGTGGATAAAATGGATGTAGAGTTGATAAAAATGGATGTAGAGTGGATAAAAATGGATGTCGAGTGGATAAAATGGATGTACAGTGGATAAAAATGGATGTAGAGTGGATAAAATGGATGTAGAGTGCATAAAACTGGATGTAGAGTGAATAAAATGGATGTAGAGTGGATAAAATGAATGTACAGTTAATAAAAATGGATGTAGAGTGGATAAAAATGGATGTAGAGGGGATAAAAATGGATGTAGAGTGGATAAAATGGATGTAGAGTCGATAAAATGGATGTAGAGTGGATAAAAATGGATGTAGAGTGGATAAAATGGATTTAGAGTGCATAAAATGGATGTAGAGTTGATAAAAATGGATGTAGAGTGGAAATAATGGATGTAGAGTGGATAAAATGGATGTAGAGTTCATAAAAATGGATGTAGAGTGGATAAAAATGGATGTAGATTGGATAAAATGGATGTAGAGTGGATAAAAATGGATGTAGAGTGGATAAAATGGATGTAGAGTTAACAAAAATGGATGTAGAGTGGATAAAATGGATGTAGAGTTGATAAAAATGGATGTAGAGTGGATAAAAATGGATGTAGATTAGATAAAATGGATGTAGAGTGGATAAAAATGGATGTAGAGTATATAAATTGGATGTAGAGTATATAAATTGGATGTAGAGTATATAAAATGGATGTAGAGTGGATAAAAATGGATGTCGAGTGGATAAAATGGATGTAGAGTGGATAAAAATGGATGTAGATTGGATAAAATGGATGTAGAGTTAATAAAAATGGATGTAGAGAGGATAAAATGGATGTAGAGTTAATAAAAATGGATGTAGAGAGGATAAAATGGATGTAGAGTGGATAAAATGGATGTACAGTTAATAAAAATGGATGTAGAGTGGATATAATGGATGTAGAGAGGATATAATGGATGTGGAGTGGATAACAATGGATGTAGAGTGGATAAAAATGGATGTAGATTGGATAAAATGGATGTAGAGTGGATAAAAATGGATGTAGAGAGGATAAAATGGATGTGGAGTAGATAACAATGGATGTAGAGTGGATAAAATGGATGTAGAGTGGATAAAATGGATGTAGAGTGGATAAAATGGTTGTAGAGTGGATAAAATGGATGTAGAGTTGATAAAAATGGATGTAGAGTGGATAAAATGGATGTAGAGTTAACAAAAATGGATGTAGAGTGGATAAAATGGATGTAGAGTTGATAAAAATGGATGTAGAGTGGATAAAAATGGATGTAGTGTGGATAAAATGGATGTAGAGTGGATAAAAATGGATGTAGAGTATATAAATTGGATGTAGAGTATATAAATTGGATGTAGAGTATATAAAATGGATGTAGAGTGGATAAAAATGGATGTCGAGTGGATAAAATGGATGTAGAGTGGATAAAAATGGATGTAGATTGGATAAAATGGATGTAGAGTTAATAAAAATGGATGTAGAGAGGATAAAATGGATGTAGAGTGGATAAAATGGATGTACAGTTAATAAAAATGGATGTAGAGTGGATATAATGGATGTAGAGAGGATAAAATGGATGTGGAGTGGATAACAATGGATGTAGAGTGGATAAAAATGGATATAGAGTTGATAAAATGGATGTAAAGTGGATAAAATGGATGTAGAGTGGATAAAATGGTTGTAGAGTGGATAAAATGGATGTAGAGTTGATAAAAATGGATGTAGAGTGGAAATAATGGATGTAGAGTGGATAAAATGGATGTAGAGTTGATAAAATGGATGTAAAGTGGATAAAATGGATGTAGAGTGGATAAAATGGTTGTAGAGTGGATAACATGGATGTAGAGTTGATAAAAATGGATGTAGAGTGGAAATAATGGATGTAGAGTGGATAAAATGGATGTAGAGTGGATAAAATGGATGTAGAGTGGATAAAATGGATGTAGAGTGGATAAAATGGATGTAGAGTTGATAAAAATGGATGTAGAGTGGATAAAATGGATGTAGAGTTAACAAAAATGGATGTAGAGTGGATAAAATGGATGTAGAGTTGATAAAAATGGATGTAGAGTGGATAAAAATGGATGTAGATTGGATAAAATGGATGTAGAGTGGATAAAAATGGATGTAGAGTATATAAATTGTATGTAGAGTATATAAAATGGATGTAGAGTGGATAAAAATGGATGTAGAGTGGATAAAATGGATGTAGAGTGGATAAAAATGGATGTAGAGTGGATAAAATGGATGTAGAGTGCATAAAAATGGATGTTGAGTGGATAAAATGGATGTAGAGTGGATAAAATGGATGTACATTTAATAAAAATGGATGTAGAGTGGATAAAAATGGATGTAGATTGGATAAAATGGATGTAGAGTTAATAAAAATGGATGTAGAGTGGATAAAATGGATGTAGAGTGGATAAAATGGATGTAGAGTTGATAAAAATGGATGTAGAGTGGATAAAAATGGATGTAGATTGGATAAAATGGATGTAGAGTGGATAAAAATGGATGTAGAGTATATAAATTGGATGTAGAGTATATAAAATGGATGTAGAGTTGATAAAAATGGATGTAGAGTGGATAAAAATGGATGTAGAGTGGATAAAAATGGATGTCGAGTGGATAAAATGGATGTAGAGTGGATAAAATGGATGTAGAGTGGATAAAAATGGATGTAGAGTGGATAAAATGGATGTAGAGTTGATAAAATGGATGTAAAGTGGATAAAATGGATGTAGAGTTAATAAAATTGGATGTAGAGTGGATAAAATGGATGTAGAGTTGATAAAAATGGATGTAGAGTGGATAAAAATGGATGTAGATTGGATAAAATGGATGTAGAGTTGATAAAATGGATGTAAAGTGGATAAAATGGATGTAGAGTTAATAAAAATGGATGTAGAGTGGATAAAAATGGATGTAGAGTATATAAATTGGATGTAGAGTATATAAAATGGATGTAGAGTTGATAAAAATGGATGTAGAGTGGATAAAAATGGATGTAGAGTGGATAAAAATGGATGTCGAGTGGATAAAATGGATGTAGAGTGGATAAAATGGATGTAGAGTGGATAAAAATGGATGTAGAGTGGATAAAATGGATGTAGAGTTGATAAAATGGATGTAAAGTGGATAAAATGGATGTAGAGTTAATAAAATTGGATGTAGAGTGGATAAAATGGATGTAGAGTTGATAAAAATGGATGTAGAGTGGATAAAAATGGATGTAGATTGGATAAAATGGATGTAGAGTTGATAAAATGGATGTAAAGTGGATAAAATGGATGTAGAGTTAATAAAATTGGATGTAGAGTGGATAAAAATGGATGTAGAGTGGATAAAAATGGATGTCGAGTGGATAAAATGGATGTAGAGTGGATAAAATGGATGTAGAGTTGATAAAAATGGATGTAGAGTGGATAAAAATGGATGTCGAGTGGATAAAATGGATGTACAGTGGATAAAAATGGATGTAGAGTGGATAAAATGGATGTAGAGTTGATAAAATGGATGTAAAGTGGATAAAATGGATGTAGAGTTAATAAAATTGGATGTAGAGTGGATAAAATGGATGTAGAGTTGATAAAAATGGATGTAGAGTGGATAAAATGGATGTAGAGTTGATAAAATGGATGTAGAGTGGATAAAATGGTTGTAGAGTGGATAAAATGGATGTAGAGTTGATAAAAATGGATGTAGAGTGGATAAAATGGATGTAGAGTTAATAAAAATGGATGTAGAGTGGATAAAATGGATGTAGAGTTGATAAAAATGGATGTAGAGTGGATAAAAATGGATGTAGATTGGATAAAATGGATGTAGAGTGGATAAAATGAATGTACAGTTAATAAAAATGGATGTAGAGTGGACAAAAATGGATGTAGAGTGGATAAAATGGATGTAGAGTTGATAAAATGGATGTAAAGTGGATAAAATGGATGTAGAGTTAATAAAATTGGATGTAGAGTGGATAAAATGGATGTAGAGTTGATAAAAATGGATGTAGAGTGGATAAAAATGGATGTAGATTGGATAAAATGGATGTAGAGTTGATAAAATGGATGTAAAGTGGATAAAATGGATGTAGAGTTAATAAAATTGGATGTAGAGTGGATAAAAATGGATGTAGAGTGGATAAAAATGGATGTCGAGTGGATAAAATGGATGTAGAGTGGATAAAATGGATGTAGAGTGGATAAAAATGGATGTAGAGTGGATAAAATGGATGTAGAGTTGATAAAATGGATGTAAAGTGGATAAAATGGATGTAGAGTTAATAAAATTGGATGTAGAGTGGATAAAATGGATGTAGAGTTGATAAAAATGGATGTAGAGTGGATAAAAATGGATGTAGATTGGATAAAATGGATGTAGAGTTGATAAAATGGATGTAAAGTGGATAAAATGGATGTAGAGTTGATAAAAATGGATGTGGAGTGGATAACAATGGATGTAGAGTGGATAAAATGGATGTAGAGTGGATAAAATGGATGTAGAGTTGATAAAATGGATGTAAAGTGGATAAAATGGATGTAGAGTTAATAAAATTGGATGTAGAGTGGATAAAATGGATGTAGAGTTGATAAAAAAGGATGTACAGTGGATAAAAATGGATGTAGATTGGATAAAATGAATGTAGAGTGGATAAAAATGGATGTAGAGTATATAAATTGGATGTAGAGTATATAAAATGGATGTAGAGTGGATAAAAATGGATGTCGAGTGGATAAAATGGATGTAGAGTGGATAAAAATGGATGTAGATTGGATAAAATGGATGTAGAGTTAATAAAAATGGATGTAGAGTATATAAAATGGATGTAGAGTTGATAAAAATGGATGTAGAGTGGATAAAAATGGATGTAGAGTGGATAAAAATGGATGTCGAGTGGATAAAATGGATGTAGAGTGGATAAAATGGATGTAGAGTGGATAAAAATGGATGTAGAGTGGATAAAATGGATGTAGAGTGGATAAAATGGATGTAAAGTGGATAAAATGGATGTAGAGTTAATAAAATTGGATGTAGAGTGGATAAAATGGATGTAGAGTTGATAAAAATGGATGTAGAGTGGATAAAAATGGATGTAGATTGGATAAAATGGATGTAGAGTTGATAAAATGGATGTAAAGTGGATAAAATGGATGTAGAGTTAATAAAATTGGATGTAGAGTGGATAAAAATGGATGTAGAGTGGATAAAAATGGATGTCGAGTGGATAAAATGGATGTAGAGTGGATAAAATGGATGTAGAGTTGATAAAAATGGATGTAGAGTGGATAAAAATGGATGTCGAGTGGATAAAATGGATGTAGAGTGGATAAAAATGGATGTAGAGTGGATAAAATGGATGTAGAGTGCATAAAAATGGATGTAGAGTGAATAAAATGGATGTAGAGTGGATAAAATGAATGTACAGTTAATAAAAATGGATGTAGAGTGGATAAAAATGGATGTAGAGGGGATAAAAATGGATGTAGAGTGGATAAAATGGATGTAGAGTCGATAAAATGGATGTAGAGTGGATAAAAATGGATGTAGAGTGGATAAAATGGATTTAGAGTGGATAAAATGGATGTAGAGTTGATAAAAATGGATGTAGAGTGGAAATAATGGATGTAGAGTGGATAAAATGGATGTAGAGTTCATAAAAATGGATGTAGAGTGGATAAAAATGGATGTAGATTGGATAAAATGGATGTAGAGTGGATAAAAATGGATGTAGAGTGGATAAAATGGATGTAGAGTTAACAAAAATGGATGTAAAGTGGATAAAATGGATGTAGAGTTGATAAAAATGGATGTAGAGTGGATAAA
Organism: Pemphredon lugubris; assembly: GCA_933228935.1. Lineage (NCBI taxonomy): Eukaryota > Metazoa > Arthropoda > Insecta > Hymenoptera > Crabronidae > Pemphredon > Pemphredon lugubris. Next base: position 51,477,663 of record OW121816.1, read on the forward strand.
AATGGATGTAGATTGGATAAAATGGATGTAGAGTGGATAAAAATGGATGTAGAGTATATAAATTGGATGTAGAGTATATAAATTGGATGTAGAGTATATAAAATGGATGTAGAGTGGATAAAAATGGATGTCGAGTGGATAAAATGGATGTAGAGTGGATAAAAATGGATGTAGATTGGATAAAATGGATGTAGAGTTAATAAAAATGGATGTAGAGAGGATAAAATGGATGTAGAGTTAATAAAAATGGATGTAGAGAGGATAAAATGGATGTAGAGTGGATAAAATGGATGTACAGTTAATAAAAATGGATGTAGAGTGGATATAATGGATGTAGAGAGGATATAATGGATGTGGAGTGGATAACAATGGATGTAGAGTGGATAAAAATGGATGTAGATTGGATAAAATGGATGTAGAGTGGATAAAAATGGATGTAGAGAGGATAAAATGGATGTGGAGTAGATAACAATGGATGTAGAGTGGATAAAATGGATGTAGAGTGGATAAAATGGATGTAGAGTGGATAAAATGGTTGTAGAGTGGATAAAATGGATGTAGAGTTGATAAAAATGGATGTAGAGTGGATAAAATGGATGTAGAGTTAACAAAAATGGATGTAGAGTGGATAAAATGGATGTAGAGTTGATAAAAATGGATGTAGAGTGGATAAAAATGGATGTAGATTAGATAAAATGGATGTAGAGTGGATAAAAATGGATGTAGAGTATATAAATTGGATGTAGAGTATATAAATTGGATGTAGAGTATATAAAATGGATGTAGAGTGGATAAAAATGGATGTCGAGTGGATAAAATGGATGTAGAGTGGATAAAAATGGATGTAGATTGGATAAAATGGATGTAGAGTTAATAAAAATGGATGTAGAGAGGATAAAATGGATGTAGAGTGGATAAAATGGATGTACAGGTTAATAAAAATGGATGTAGAGTGGATATAATGGATGTAGAGAGGATATAATGGATGTGGAGTGGATAACAATGGATGTAGAGTGGATAAAAATGGATATAGAGTTGATAAAATGGATGTAAAGTGGATAAAATGGATGTAGAGTGGATAAAATGGTTGTAGAGTGGATAACATGGATGTAGAGTTGATAAAAATGGATGTAGAGTGGAAATAATGGATGTAGAGTGGATAAAATGGATGTAGAGTTCATAAAAATGGATGTAGAGTGGATAAAAATGGATGTAGATTGGATAAAATGGATGTAGAGTGGATAAAAATGGATGTAGAGAGGATAAAATGGATGTGGAGTAGATAACAATGGATGTAGAGTGGATAAAATGGATGTAGAGTGGATAAAATGGATGTAGAGTGGATAAAAATGGATGTAGAGTGGATAAAATGGATGTAGAGTGGATAAAAATGAATGTAGATTGGATAAAATGGATGTAGAGTTAATAAAAATGGATGTAGAGTGGATAAAATGGATGTAGAGTTGATAAAAATGGATGTAGAGTGGATAAAAATGGATGTAGATTGGATAAAATGGATGTAGAGTTGATAAAATGAATGTACAGTTAATAAAAATGGATGTAGAGTGGATAAAAATGGATGTAGAGTGGATAAAATAGATGTAGAGTGGATAAAAATGGATGTAGAGTATATAAATTGGATGGAGAGTATATAAATTGGATGTGGAGTATATAAAATGGATGTAGAGTGGATAAAAATGGATGTCGAGTGGATAAAATGGATGTAGAGTGGATAAAAATGGATGTAGATTGGATAAAATGGATGTAGAGTTAATAAAAATGGATGTAGAGAGGATAAAATGGATGTAGAGTGGATAAAATGGATGTACAGTTAATAAAAATGGATGTAGAGTGGATATAATGGATGTAGAGAGGATATAATGGATGTGGAGTGGATAACAATGGATGTAGAGTGGATAAAAATGGATATAGAGTTGATAAAATGGATGTAAAGTGGATAAAATGGATGTAGAGTGGATAAAATGGTTGTAGAGTGGATAACATGGATGTAGAGTTGATAAAAATGGATGTAGAGTGGAAATAATGGATGTAGAGTGGATAAAATGGATGTAGAGTTCATAAAAATGGATGTAGAGTGGATAAAAATGGATGTAGATTGGATAAAATGGATGTAGAGTGGATAAAAATGGATGTAGAGAGGATAAAATGGATGTGGAGTAGATAACAATGGATGTAGAGTGGATAAAATGGATGTAGAGTTAACAAAAATGGATGTAGAGTGGATAAAATGGATGTAGAGTTGATAAAAATGGATGTAGAGTGGATAAAAATGGATGTAGATTAGATAAAATGGATGTAGAGTGGATAAAAATGGATGTAGAGTATATAAATTGGATGTAGAGTATATAAATTGGATGTAGAGTATATAAAATGGATGTAGAGTGGATAAAAATGGATGTCGAGTGGATAAAATGGATGTAGAGTGGATAAAATGGATGTAGAGTGGATAAAAATGGATGTAGAGTGGATAAAATGGATGTAGAGTTGATAAAATGGATGTAAAGTGGATAAAATGGATGTAGAGTGGATAAAAATGGATGTAGAGTGGATAAAAATGGATGTCGAGTGGATAAAATGGATGTAGAGTGGATAAAATGGATGTAGAGTTCATAAAAATGGATGTAGAGTGGATAAAAATGGATGTAGATTGGATAAAATGGATGTAGAGTGGATAAAAATGGATGTAGAGTATATAAATTGGATGTAGAGTATATAAATTGGATGTAGAGTATATAAAATGGATGTAGAGTGGATAAAAATGGATGTCGAGTGGATAAAATGGATGTAGAGTGGATAAAATGTATGTACATTTAATAAAAATGGATGTAGAGTGGATAAAAATGGATGTAGAGTGGATAAAATGGATGTAGAGTTGATAAAATGGATGTAAAGTGGATAAAATGGATGTAGAGTTAATAAAATTGGATGTAGAGTGGATAAAATGGATGTAGAGTTGATAAAAATGGATGTAGAGTGGATAAAAATGGATGTAGATTGGATAAAATGGATGTAGAGTTGATAAAATGGATGTAAAGTGGATAAAATGGATGTAGAGTTAATAAAATTGGATGTAGAGTGGATAAAAATGGATGTAGAGTGGATAAAAATGGATGTCGAGTGGATAAAATGGATGTAGAGTGGATAAAATGGATGTAGAGTGGATAAAAATGGATGTAGATTGGATAAAATGGATGTAGAGTGGATAAAAATGGATGTAGAGTATATAAATTGTATGTAGAGTATATAAAATGGATGTAGAGTGGATAAAAATGGATGTAGAGTGGATAAAATGGATGTAGAGTGGATAAAAATGGACGTAGAGTGGATAAAATGGATGTAGAGTGCATAAAAATGGATGTTGAGTGGATAAAATGGATGTAGAATGGATAAAATGGATGTAAAGTCGATAAAAATGGATGTCGAGTGGATAAAATGGATGTAGAGTGGATAAAAATAGATGTAGAGAGGATAAAATGGATGTAGAGTGGATAAAAATGGATGTAGAGTGGATAAAAATGGATGTAGAGTGGATAAAATTGGATGTAGAGTTGATAAAATGGATGTAAAGTGGATAAAATGGATGTAGAGTTAATAAAATTGGATGTAGAGTGGATAAAATGGATGTAGAGTTGATAAAAATGGATGTAGAGTGGATAAAAATGGATGTAGATTGGATAAAATGGATGTAGAGTGGATAAAAATGGATGTAGAGTATATAAATTGTATGTAGAGTATATAAAATGGATGTAGAGTGGATAAAAATGGATGTAGAGTGGATAAAATGGATGTAGAGTGGATAAAAATGGACGTAGAGTGGATAAAATGGATGTAGAGTGCATAAAAATGGATGTACATTTAATAAAAATGGATGTAGAGTGGATAAAAATGGATGTAGAGTATATAAATTGGATGTAGAGTATATAAAATGGATGTAGAGTGGATAAAAATGGATGTCGAGTGGATAAAATGGATGTAGAGTGGATAAAAATGGATGTAGATTGGATAAAATGGATGTAGAGTTAATAAAAATGGATGTAGAGTATATAAAATGGATGTAGAGTTGATAAAAATAGATGTAGAGAGGATAAAAATGGATGTAGAGTGGATAAAAATGGATGTCGAGTGGATAAAATGGATGTAGAGTGGATAAAATGGATGTAGAGTGGATAAAAATGGATGTAGAGTGGATAAAATGGATGTAGAGTTGATAAAATGGATGTAAAGCGGATAAAATGGATGTAGAGTTAATAAAATTGGATGTAGAGTGGATAAAATGGATGTAGAGTTGATAAAAATGGATGTAGAGTGGATAAAAATGGATGTAGATTGGATAAAATGGATGTAGAGTTGATAAAATGGATGTAAAGTGGATAAAATGGATGTAGAGTGGAAATAATGGATGTAGAGTGGATAAAATGGTTGTAGAGTGGATAAAATGGATGTAGAGTTGATAAAAATGGATGTAGAGTGGATAAAATGGTTGTAGAGTGGATAAAATGGATGTAGAGTTAATAAAAATGGATGTAGAGTGGATATAATGGATGTAGAGAGGATAAAATGGATGTGGAGTGGATAACAATGGATGTAGAGTGGATAAAATGGATGCAGAGTGGATAAAATGGATGTAGAGTTGATAAAATGGATGTAAAGTGGATAAAATGGATGTAGAGTTAATAAAATTGGATGTAGAGTGGATAAAATGGATGTAGAGTTGATAAAAATGGATGTAGAGTGGATAAAAATGGATGTAGATTGGATAAAATGGATGTAGAGTGGATAAAAATGGATGTAGAGTATATAAATTGGATGTAGAGTATATAAAATGGATGTAGAGTGGATAAAAATGGATGTCGAGTGGATAAAATGGATGTAGAGTGGATAAAAATGGATGTCGAGTGGATAAAATGGATGTAGAGTGGATAAAAATGGATGTAGATTGGATAAAATGGATGTAGAGTTAATAAAAATGGATGTAGAGTGGATAAAATGGATGTAGAGTTGATAAAAATGGATGTAGAGTGGATAAAAATGGATGTAGATTGGATAAAATGGATGTAGAGTGGATAAAATGAATGTACAGTTAATAAAAATGGATGTAGAGTGGATAAAAATGGATGTAGAGTGGATAAAATGGATGTAGAGTTGATAAAATGGATGTAAAGTGGATAAAATGGATGTAGAGTGGATAAAAATGGATGTCGAGTGGATAAAATGGATGTAGAGTGGATAAAAATGGATGTAGATTGGATAAAATGGATGTAGAGTTAATAAAAATGGATGTAGAGAGGATAAAATGGATGTAGAGTGGATAAAATGGATGTACAGTTAATAAAAATGGATGTAGAGTGGATATAATGGATGTAGAGAGGATATAATGGATGTGGAGTGGATAACAATGGATGTAGAGTGGATAAAAATGGATATAGAGTTGATAAAATGGATGTAAAGTGGATAAAATGGATGTAGAGTGGATAAAATGGTTGTAGAGTGGATAACATGGATGTAGAGTTGATAAAAATGGATGTAGAGTGGAAATAATGGATGTAGAGTGGATAAAATGGATGTAGAGTTCATAAAAATGGATGTAGAGTGGATAAAAATGGATGTAGATTGGATAAAATGGATGTAGAGTGGATAAAAATGGATGTAGAGAGGATAAAATGGATGTGGAGTAGATAACAATGGATGTAGAGTGGATAAAATGGATGTAGAGTTAATAAAAATGGATGTAGAGTGGATAAAATGGATGTAGAGTTGATAAAAATGGATGTAGAGTGGATAAAAATGGATGTAGATTAGATAAAATGGATGTAGAGTGGATAAAAATGGATGTAGAGTATATAAATTGGATGTAGAGTATATAAATTGGATGTAGAGTATATAAAATGGATGTAGAGTGGATAAAAATGGATGTCGAGTGGATAAAATGGATGTAGAGTGGATAAAATGGATGTAGAGTGGATAAAAATGGATGTAGAGTGGATAAAATGGATGTAGAGTTGATAAAATGGATGTAAAGTGGATAAAATGGATGTAGAGTGGATAAAAATGGATGTAGAGTGGATAAAAATGGATGTCGAGTGGATAAAATGGATGTAGAGTGGATAAAATGGATGTAGAGTTCATAAAAATGGATGTAGAGTGGATAAAAATGGATGTAGATTGGATAAAATGGATGTAGAGTGGATAAAAATGGATGTAGAGTATATAAATTGGATGTAGAGTATATAAATTGGATGTAGAGTATATAAAATGGATGTAGAGTGGATAAAAATGGATGTCGAGTGGATAAAATGGATGTAGAGTGGATAAAATGAATGTACAGTTAATAAAAATGGATGTAGAGTGGATAAAAATGGATGTAGAGTGGATAAAATGGATGTAGAGTTGATAAAATGGATGTAAAGTGGATAAAATGGATGTAGAGTTAATAAAATTGGATGTAGAGTGGATAAAATGGATGTAGAGTTGATAAAAATGGATGTAGAGTGGATAAAAATGGATGTAGATTGGATAAAATGGATGAAGAGTTGATAAAATGGATGTAAAGTGGATAAAATGGATGTAGAGTTAATAAAATTGGATGTAGAGTGGATAAAAATGGATGTAGAGTGGATAAAAATGGATGTCGAGTGGATAAAATGGATGTAGAGTGGATAAAATGGATGTAGAGTGGATAAAAATGGATGTAGATTGGATAAAATGGATGTAGAGTGGATAAAAATGGATGTAGAGTATATAAATTGTATGTAGAGTATATAAAATGGATGTAGAGTGGATAAAAATGGATGTAGAGTGGATAAAATGGATGTAGAGTGGATAAAAATGAACGTAGAGTGGATAAAATGGATGTAGAGTGCATAAAAATGGATGTTGAGTGGATAAAATGGATGTAGAATGGATAAAATGGATGTAAAGTCGATAAAAATGGATGTCGAGTGGATAAAATGGATGGAGAGTGGATAAAAATAGATGTAGAGAGGATAAAATGGATGTAGAGTGGATAAAAATGGATGTAGAGTGGATAAAAATGGATGTAGAGTGGATAAAATTGGATGTAGAGTTGATAAAATGGATGTAAAGTGGATAAAATGGATGTAGAGTTAATAAAATTGGATGTAGAGTGGATAAAATGGATGTAGAGTTGATAAAAATGGATGTAGAGTGGATAAAAATGGATGTAGATTGGATAAAATGGATGTAGAGTGGATAAAAATGGATGTAGAGTATATAAATTGTATGTAGAGTATATAAAATGGATGTAGAGTGGATAAAAATGGATGTAGAGTGGATAAAATGGATGTAGAGTGGATAAAAATGGACGTAGAGTGGATAAAATGGATGTAGAGTGCATAAAAATGGATGTACATTTAATAAAAATGGATGTAGAGTGGATAAAAATGGATGTAGAGTATATAAATTGGATGTAGAGTATATAAAATGGATGTAGAGTGGATAAAAATGGATGTCGAGTGGATAAAATGGATGTAGAGTGGATAAAAATGGATGTAGATTGGATAAAATGGATGTAGAGTTAATAAAAATGGATGTAGAGTATATAAAATGGATGTAGAGTTGATAAAAATAGATGTAGAGAGGATAAAAATGGATGTAGAGTGGATAAAAATGGATGTCGAGTGGATAAAATGGATGTAGAGTGGATAAAATGGATGTAGAGTGGATAAAAATGGATGTAGAGTGGATAAAATGGATGTAGAGTTGATAAAATGGATGTAAAGCGGATAAAATGGATGTAGAGTTAATAAAATTGGATGTAGAGTGGATAAAATGGATGTAGAGTTGATAAAAATGGATGTAGAGTGGATAAAAATGGATGTAGATTGGATAAAATGGATGTAGAGTTGATAAAATGGATGTAAAGTGGATAAAATGGATGTAGAGTGGAAATAATGGATGTAGAGTGGATAAAATGGTTGTAGAGTGGATAAAATGGATGTAGAGTTGATAAAAATGGATGTAGAGTGGATAAAATGGTTGTAGAGTGGATAAAATGGATGTAGAGTTAATAAAAATGGATGTAGAGTGGATATAATGGATGTAGAGAGGATAAAATGGATGTGGAGTGGATAACAATGGATGTAGAGTGGATAAAATGGATGTAGAGTGGATAAAATGGATGTAGAGTTGATAAAATGGATGTAAAGTGGATAAAATGGATGTAGAGTTAATAAAATTGGATGTAGAGTGGATAAAATGGATGTAGAGTTGATAAAAATGGATGTAGAGTGGATAAAAATGGATGTAGATTGGATAAAATGGATGTAGAGTGGATAAAAATGGATGTAGAGTATATAAATTGGATGTAGAGTATATAAAATGGATGTAGAGTGGATAAAAATGGATGTCGAGTGGATAAAATGGATGTAGAGTGGATAAAAATGGATGTAGATTGGATAAAATGGATGTAGAGTTAATAAAAATGGATGTAGAGTGGATAAAATGGATGTAGAGTTGATAAAAATGGATGTAGAGTGGATAAAAATGGATGTAGATTGGATAAAATGGATGTAGAGTGGATAAAATGAATGTACAGTTAATAAAAATGGATGTAGAGTGGATAAAAATGGATGTAGAGTGGATAAAATGGATGTAGAGTTGATAAAATGGATGTAAAGTGGATAAAATGGATGTAGAGTTAATAAAATTGGATGTAGAGTGGATAAAATGGATGTAGAGTTGATAAAAATGGATGTAGAGTGGATAAAAATGGATGTAGATTGGATAAAATGGATGTAGAGTTGATAAAATGGATGTAAACTGGATAAAATGGATGTAGAGTTAATAAAATTGGATGTAGAGTGGATAAAAATGGATGTAGAGTGGATAAAAATGGATGTAGAGTGGATAAAATGGATGTAGAGTGGATAAAATGGATGTAGAGTGGATAAAAATGGATGTAGAGTTAATAAAATTGGATGTAGAGTGGATAAAATGGATGTAGAGTTGATAAAAATGGATGTAGAGTGGATAAAAATGGATGTAGATTGGATAAAATGGATGTAGAGTTGATAAAATGGATGTAAAGTGGATAAAATGGATGTAGAGTTAATAAAATTGGATGTAGAGTGGATAAAAATGGATGTAGAGTGGATAAAAATGGATGTCGAGTGGATAAAATGGATGTAGAGTGGATAAAATGGATGTAGAGTTGATAAAAATGGATGTAGAGTGGATAAAAATGGATGTCGAGTGGATAAAATGGATGTACAGTGGATAAAAATGGATATAGAGTGGATAAAATGGATGTAGAGTGCATAAAAATGGATGTAGAGTGAATAAAATGGATGTAGAGTGGATAAAATGAATGTACAGTTAATAAAAATGGATGTAGAGTGGATAAAAATGGATGTAGAGTGGATAAAATGGATGTAGAGTTGATAAAATGGATGTAGAGTTAATAAAATTGGATGTAGAGTGGATAAAATGGATGTAGAGTTGATAAAAATGGATGTAGAGTGGATAAAATGGATGTAGAGTGGATAAAATGGATGTAGAGTGGATAAAATGGTTGTAGAGTGGATAAAATGGATGTAGAGTTGATAAAAATGGATGTAGAGTGGATAAAATGGATGTAGAGTTAATAAAAATGGATGTAGAGTGGATAAAATGGATGTAGAGTTGATAAAAATGGATGTAGAGTGGATAAAAATGGATGTAGATTGGATAAAATGGACGTAGAGTGGATAAAATGAATGTACAGTTAATAAAAATGGATGTAGAGTGGATAAAAATGGATGGAGAGTGGATAAAATGGATGTAGAGTTGATAAAATGGATGTAAAGTGGATAAAATGGATGTAGAGTTAATAAAATTGGATGTAGAGTGGATAAAATGGATGTAGAGTTGATAAAAATGGATGTAGAGTGGATAAAATGGATGTAGAGTTGATAAAATGGATGTAAAGTGGATAAAATGGATGTAGAGTTAATAAAATTGGATGTAGAGTGGATAAAATGGATGTAGAGTTGATAAAAATGGATGTAGAGTGGATAAAAATGGATGTAGATTGGATAAAATGGATGTAGAGTTGATAAAATGGATGTAAAGTGGATAAAATGGATGTAGAGTTAATAAAATTGGATGTAGAGTGGATAAAAATGGATGTAGAGTGGATAAAAATGGATGTCGAGTGGATAAAATGGATGTAGAGTGGATAAAATGGATGTAGAGTTGATAAAAATGGATGTAGAGTGGATAAAATGGATGTAGAGTGGATAAAATGGATGTAGAGTGGATAAAAATGGATGTAGAGTGGATAAAATGGATGTAGAGTTGATAAAATGGATGTAAAGTGGATAAAATGGATGTAGAGATAATAAAATTGGATGTAGAGTGGATAAAATGGATGTAGAGTTGATAAAAATGGATGTAGAGTGGATAAAAATGGATGTAGATTGGATAAAATGGATGTAGAGTTGATAAAATGGATGTAAAGTGGATAAAATGGATGTAGAGTTAATAAAATTGGATGTAGAGTGGATAAAAATGGATGTCGAGTGGATAAAATGGATGTAGAGTGGATAAAAATGGATGTAGAGTGGATAAAATGGATGTAGAGTGCATACAAATGGATGTAGAGTGAATAAAATGGATGTAGAGTGGATAAAATGAATGTACAGTTAATAAAAATGGATGTAGAGTGGATAAAAATGGATGTAGAGTGGATAAAATGGATGTAGAGTTGATAAAATGGATGTAAAGTGGATAAAATGGAAGTAGAGTTAATAAAATTGGATGTAGAGTGGATAAAATGGATGTAGAGTTGATAAAAATGGATGTAGAGTGGATAAAATGGATGTAGAGTGGATAAAATGGATGTAGAGTGGATAAAATGGTTGTAGAGTGGATAAAATGGATGTAGAGTTGATAAAAATGGATGTAGAGTGGATAAAATGGATGTAGAGTTAATAAAAATGGATGTAGAGTGGATAAAATGGATGTAGAGTTGATAAAAATGGATGTAGAGTGGATAAAAATGGATGTAGATTGGATAAAATGGATGTAGAGTGGATAAAATGAATGTACAGTTAATAAAAATGGATGTAGAGTGGATAAAAATGGATGTAGAGTGGATAAAATGGATGTAGAGTTGATAAAATGGATGTAAAGTGGATAAAATGGATGTAGAGTGGATAAAAATGGATGTAGATTGGATAAAATGGATGAAGAGTTGATAAAATGGATGTAAAGTGGATAAAATGGATGTAGAGTGGATAAAATGGATGTAGAGTGGATAAAAATGGATGTCGAGTGGATAAAATGGATGTAGAGTGGATAAAATGGATGTAGAGTGGATAAAAATGGATGTAGAGTGGATAAAATGGATGTAGAGTTGATAAAATGGATGTAAAGTGGATAAAATGGATGTAGAGTTAATAAAATTGGATGTAGAGTGGATAAAATGGATGTAGAGTTGATAAAAATGGATGTAGAGTGGATAAAAATGGATGTAGATTGGATAAAATAGATGTAGAGTTGATAAAATGGATGTAAAGTGGATAAAATGGATGTAGAGTTAATAAAATTGGATGTAGAGTGGATAAAATGGATGTAGAGTTGATAAAAATGGATGTAGAGTGGATAAAAATGGATGTAGATTGGATAAAATAGATGTAGAGTTGATAAAATGGATGTAAAGTGAATAAAATGGATGTAGAGTTAATAAAATTGGATGTAGAGTGGATAAAATGGATGTAGAGTTAATAAAAATGGATGTAGAGTGGATATAATGGATGTAGAGAGGATAAAATGGATGTGGAGTGGATAACAATGGATGTAGAGTGGATAAAATGGATGTAGAATGGATAAAATGGATGTAAAGTGAATAAAAATGGATGTAGAGTGGATAAAATGGATGTAGATTGGATAAAATGGATGTAGAGTTGATAAAATGGATGTAAAGTGGATAAAATGGATGTAGAGTTAATAAAATTGGATGTAGAGTGGATAAAAATGGATGTAGAGTGGATAAAAATGGATGTCGAGTGGATAAAATGGATGTACAGTGGATAAAAATGGATGTAGAGTGGATAAAATGGATGTAGAGTGCATAAAAATGGATGTAGAATGAATAAAATGGATGTAGAGTGGATAAAATGAATGTACAGTTAATAAAAATGGATGTAGAGTGGATAAAAATGGATGTAGAGTGGATAAAAATGGATGTAGAGTGGATAAAATGGATGTAGAGTGGATAAAATGGATGTAGAGTGGATAAAAATGGATGTAGAGTGGATAAAATGGATTTAGAGTGCATAAAAATGGATGTTGAGTGGATAAAATGGATGTAGGGTGGATAAAACGGATGTAGAGTGGATAAAAAGGATGTAGAGTGGATAAAATGGATGCAGAGTGGATAAAAATAGATGTAGTGTGGATAAAATGGATGTAGAGTGGATAAAATGGATGTAGAGTGAATAAAATGGATGTAGAGTGGATAAAATTGATGTAGAGTGTATAAAAATGGATGTAGAGTGGATAAAATGGATGTAGAGTTGATAAAATGGATGTAAAGTGGATAAAATGGATGTAGAGATAATAAAATTGGATGTAGAGTGGATAAAATGGATGTAGAGTTGATAAAAATGGATGTAGAGTGGATAAAAATGGATGTAGATTGGATAAAATGGATGTAGAGTTGATAAAATGGATGTAAAGTGGATAAAATGGATGTAGAGTTAATAAAATTGGATGTAGAGTGGATAAAAATGGATGTCGAGTGGATAAAATGGATGTACAGTGGATAAAAATGGATGTAGAGTGGATAAAATGGATGTAGAGTGCATACAAATGGATGTAGAGTGAATAAAATGGATGTAGAGTGGATAAAATGAATGTACAGTTAATAAAAATGGATGTAGAGTGGATAAAAATGGATGTAGAGTGGATAAAATGGATGTAGAGTTGATAAAATGGATGTAAAGTGGATAAAATGGAAGTAGAGTTAATAAAATTGGATGTAGAGTGGATAAAATGGATGTAGAGTTGATAAAAATGGATGTAGAGTGGATAAAATGGATGTAGGTGGATAAAATGGATGTAGAGTGGATAAAATGGTTGTAGAGTGGATAAAATGGATGTAGAGTGGATAAAATGGATGTAGAGTTAATAAAAATGGATGTAGAGTGGATAAAATGGATGTAGAGTTGATAAAAATGGATGTAGAGTGGATAAAAATGGATGTAGATTGGATAAAATGGATGTAGAGTGGATAAAATGAATGTACAGTTAATAAAAATGGATGTAGAGTGGATAAAAATGGATGTAGAGTGGATAAAATGGATGTAGAGTTGATAAAATGGATGTAAAGTGGATAAAATGGATGTAGAGTGGATAAAAATGGATGTAGATTGGATAAAATGGATGAAGAGTTGATAAAATGGATGTAAAGTGGATAAAATGGATGTAGAGTGGATAAAATGGATGTAGAGTGGATAAAAATGGATGTCGAGTGGATAAAATGGATGTAGAGTGGATAAAATGGATGTAGAGTGGATAAAAATGGATGTAGAGTGGATAAAATGGATGTAGAGTTGATAAAATGGATGTAAAGTGGATAAAATGGATGTAGAGTTAATAAAATTGGATGTAGAGTGGATAAAATGGATGTAGAGTTGATAAAAATGGATGTAGAGTGGATAAAAATGGATGTAGATTGGATAAAATAGATGTAGAGTTGATAAAATGGATGTAAAGTGGATAAAATGGATGTAGAGTTAATAAAATTGGATGTAGAGTGGATAAAATGGATGTAGAGTTGATAAAAATGGATGTAGAGTGGATAAAAATGGATGTAGATTGGATAAAATAGATGTAGAGTTGATAAAATGGATGTAAAGTGAATAAAATGGATGTAGAGTTAATAAAATTGGATGTAGAGTGGATAAAATGGATGTAGAGTTAATAAAAATGGATGTAGAGTGGATATAATGGATGTAGAGAGGATAAAATGGATGTGGAGTGGATAACAATGGATGTAGAGTGGATAAAATGGATGTAGAATGAATAAAATGGATGTAAAGTGAATAAAAATGGATGTAGAGTGGATAAAATGGATGTAGATTGGATAAAATGGATGTAGAGTTGATAAAATGGATGTAAAGTGGATAAAATGGATGTAGAGTTAATAAAATTGGATGTAGAGTGGATAAAAATGGATGTAGAGTGGATAAAAATGGATGTCGAGTGGATAAAATGGATGTACAGTGGATAAAAATGGATGTAGAGTGGATAAAATGGATGTAGAGTGCATAAAAATGGATGTAGAATGAATAAAATGGATGTAGAGTGGATAAAATGAATGTACAGTTAATAAAAATGGATGTAGAGTGGATAAAAATGGATGTAGAGTGGATAAAAATGGATGTAGAGTGGATAAAATGGATGTAGAGTCGATAAAATGGATGTAGAGTGGATAAAAATGGATGTAGAGTGGATAAAATGGATGTAGAGTGCATAAAAATGGATGTTGAGTGGATAAAATGGATGTAGGGTGGATAAAACGGATGTAGAGTGGATAAAAAGGATGTAGAGTGGATAAAATGGATGCAGAGTGGATAAAAATAGATGTAGTGTGGATAAAATGGATGTAGAGTGGATAAAATGGATGTAGAGTGGATAAAATGGATGTAGAGTGGGTAAAATTGATGTAGAGTGTATAAAATGGATGTAGAGTGGATAAAAATGGATGTAGAGTGGATAAAAATGGATGTAGAGTGGATAAAATGGATGTAGAGTGGATAAAATGGACGTAGAGTGGATAAAATTGATGTAGAGTGTATAAAATGGATGTAGAGTGGATAAAAATGGATGTAGAGTGGATAAAAATGGATGTAGATTGGATAAAATGGATGTAGAGTGGATAAAAATGGATGTAGAGTGGATAAAATGGATGTAGAGTGGATAAAATGGTTGTAGAGTGGATAAAATGGATGTAGAGTGGATAAAATGGATGTAGAATGGATAAAATGGTTGTAGAGTGGATAAAATGGATGTAGAGTTGATAAAATGGATGTAGAGTGGATAAAATGGATGTACAGTTAATAAAAATGGATGTAGAGTGCATATAATGGATGTAGAGTTGATAAAATGGATGTAAAGTGGATAAAATGGATGTAGAGTTAATAAAAATGGATGTAGTGTGGAAATAATGGATGTAGAGAGGATAAAATGGATGTAGAGTGGATAAAATGGATGTAGAGTTCATAAAAATGGATGTAGAGTGGATAAAAATGGATGTAGATTGGATAAAATGGATGTAGAGTGGATAAAAATGGATGTAGAGTGGATAAAAATGGATGTAGAGTGGATAAAATGGATTTAGAGTGCATAAAAATGGATGTTGAGTGGATAAAATGGATGTAGAGTGGATAAAATGGATGTAGAGTGGATAAAATGGATGTAAAGTGGATAAAAATGGATGTAGAGTGGATAAAATGGATGTAGAGTGGATAAAATGGATGTAGAGTGGATAAAATGGATGTAGAGTGGATAAAAAAGGATGTAGAGTGGATAAAATGGATGTAGAATGAATAAAATGGATGTAAAGTGAATAAAAATGGATGTAGAGTGGATAAAATGGATGTAGAGAGGATAAAATGCATGTAGAGTGGATAAAATGGATGTAGAGTGGATAAAATGGTTGTAGAGTGGATAAAATGGATGTAGAGTGGATAAAATGGATGTAGAATGGATAAAATGGATGTAAAGTGGATAAAAATGGATGTCGAGTGGATAAAATGGATGTAGAGTGGATAAAAATAGATGTAGAGAGGATAAAATGGATGTAGAGTGGATAAAAATGGATGTAGAGTGGATAAAAATGGATGTAGAGTGGATAAAAATGGATGTCGAGTGGATAAAATGGATGTAGAGTGGATAAAAATAGATGTAGAGAGGATAAAATGGATGTAGAGTGGATAAAAATGGATGTAGAGTGGATAAAAATGGATGTAGAGTGGATAAAATGGATGTAGAGTGGATAAAAATGGATGTAGAGTGGATAAAATGGATGTAGAGTGGATAAAATGGATGTACAGTTAATAAAAATGGATGTAGAGTGGATATAATGGATGTAGAGTTGATAAAATGGATGTAAAGTGGATAAAATGGATGTAGAGTTAATAAAAATGGATGTAGTGTGGAAATAATGGATGTAGAGAGGATAAAATGGATGTAGAGTGGATAAAATGGATGTAGAGTGGATAAAAATGGATGTAGATTGGATAAAATGGATGTAGAGTTAATAAAAATGGATGTAGAGTGGAT
This sequence comes from Pemphredon lugubris, assembly GCA_933228935.1. NCBI lineage: Eukaryota > Metazoa > Arthropoda > Insecta > Hymenoptera > Crabronidae > Pemphredon > Pemphredon lugubris. The sequence continues at coordinate 51,493,971 of OW121816.1, forward strand.
AAAATGGATGTAGAGAGGATAAAATGGATGTAGAGTGGATAAAATGGATGTAGAGTGGATAAAAATGGATGTAGATTGGATAAAATGGATGTAGAGTGGATAAAATGGATGTAGAGTTGATAAAATGGATGTAAAGTGGATAAAATGGATGTAAGGTTAATAAAATTGGATGTAGAGTGGATAAAATGGATGTAGAGTTCATAAAAATGGATGTAGAGTGGATAAAAATGGATGTAGATTGGATAAAATGGATGTAGAGTGGATGAAAATGGATGTAGAGAGGATAAAATGGATGTGGAGTAGATAACAATGGATGTAGAGTGGATAAAATGGATGTAGAGTGGATAAAATGGATGTAGAGTGGATAAAATGGTTGTAGAGTGGATAAAATGGATGTAGAGTTGATAAAAATGGATGTAGAGTGGATAAAATGGATGTAGAGTGGATAAAATGGATGTAGAGTGGATAAAAATGGATGTAGAGTGGATAAAATGGATGTAGAGTGGATAAAAATGGATGTAGAGAGGATAAAATGGATGTAGAGTGGATAAAATGGATGTACAGTTAATAAAAATGGATGTAGAGTGGATATAATGGATGTAGAGAGGATAAAATGGATGTGGAGTGGATAACAATGGATGTAGAGTGGATAAAATGGATGTAGAGTGGATAAAATGGATGTAGAGTGGATAAAAATGGATGTAGAGTGGATAAAATGGATGTAGAGTTAATAAAAATGGATGTAGAGTGGATAAAATGGATGTAGAGTTGATAAAAATGGATGTAGAGTGGATAAAAATGGATGTAGATTAGATAAAATAGATGTAGAGTGGATAAAAATGGATGTAGAGTATATAAATTGGATGTAGAGTATATAAATTGGATGTGGAGTATATAAAATGGATGTAGAGTGGATAAAAATGGATGTCGAGTGGATAAAATGGATGTAGAGTGGATAAAAATGGATGTAGATTGGATAAAATGGATGTAGAGTTAATAAAAATGGATGTAGAGTGGATAAAATGGATGTAGAGTGGATAAAATGGATGTACAGTTAATAAAAATGGATGTAGAGTGGATATAATGGATGTAGAGAGGATATAATGGATGTGGAGTGGATAACAATGGATGTAGAGTGGATAAAAATGGATATAGAGTTGATAAAATGGATGTAAAGTGGATAAAATGGATGTAGAGTGGATAAAATGGTTGTAGAGTGGATAACATGGATGTAGAGTTGATAAAAATGGATGTAGAGTGGAAATAATGGATGTAGAGTGGATAAAATGGATGTAGAGTTCATAAAAATGGATGTAGAGTGGATAAAAATGGATGTAGATTGGATAAAATGGATGTAGAGTGGATAAAAATGGATGTAGAGAGGATAAAATGGATGTGGAGTAGATAACAATGGATGTAGAGTGGATAAAATGGATGTAGAGTGGATAAAATGGATGTAGAGTGGATAAAATGGTTGTAGAGTGGATAAAATGGATGTAGAGTTGATAAAAATGGATGTAGAGTGGATAAAATGGATGTAGAGTTAACAAAAATGGATGTAGAGTGGATAAAATGGATGTAGAGTTGATAAAAATGGATGTAGAGTGGATAAAAATGGATGTAGATTAGATAAAATGGATGTAGAGTGGATAAAAATGGATGTAGAGTATATAAATTGGATGTAGAGTATATAAAATGGATGTAGAGTGGATAAAAATGGATGTCGAGTGGATAAAATGGATGTAGAGTGGATAAAATGGATGTAGAGTGGATAAAAATGGATGTAGAGTGGATAAAATGGATGTAGAGTTGATAAAATGGATGTAAAGTGGATAAAATGGATGTAGAGTGGATAAAAATGGATGTAGAGTGGATAAAAATGGATGTCGAGTGGATAAAATGGATGTAGAGTGGATAAAATGGATGTAGAGTTCATAAAAATGGATGTAGAGTGGATAAAAATGGATGTAGATTGGATAAAATGGATGTAGAGTGGATAAAAATGGATGTAGATTATATAAATTGGATGTAGAGTATATAAATTGGATGTAGAGTATATAAAATGGATGTAGAGTGGATAAAAATGGATGTCGAGTGGATAAAATGGATGTAGAGTGGATAAAATGGATGTAGAGTTGATAAAAATGGATGTAGAGTGGATAAAAATGGATGTAGATTGGATAAAATGGATGTAGAGTGGATAAAATGAATGTACAGTTAATAAAAATGGATGTAGAGTGGATAAAAATGGATGTAGAGTGGATAAAATGGATGTAGAGTTGATAAAATGGATGTAAAGTGGATAAAATGGATGTAGAGTTAATAAAATTGGATGTAGAGTGGATAAAATGGATGTAGAGTTGATAAAAATGGATGTAGAGTGGATAAAAATGGATGTAGATTGGATAAAATGGATGAAGAGTTGATAAAATGGATGTAAAGTGGATAAAATGGATGTAGAGTTAATAAAATTGGATGTAGAGTGGATAAAAATGGATGTAGAGTGGATAAAAATGGATGTCGAGTGGATAAAATGGATGTAGAGTGGATAAAATGGATGTAGAGTATATAAATTGTATGTAGAGTATATAAAATGGATGTAGAGTGGATAAAAATGGATGTAGAGTGGATAAAATGGATGTAGAGTGGATAAAAATGGATGTAGAGTGGATAAAATGGATGTAGAGTGCATAAAAATGGATGTTGAGTGGATAAAATGGATGTAGAATGGATAAAATGGATGTAAAGTCGATAAAAATGGATGTCGAGTGGATAAAATGGATGTAGAGTGGATAAAAATAGATGTAGAGAGGATAAAATGGATGTAGAGTGGATAAAAATGGATGTAGAGTGGATAAAAATGGATGTAGAGTGGATAAAATTGGATGTAGAGTTGATAAAATGGATGTAAAGTGGATAAAATGGATGTAGAGTTAATAAAATTGGATGTAGAGTGGATAAAATGGATGTAGAGTTGATAAAAATGGATGTAGAGTGGATAAAAATGGATGTAGATTGGATAAAATGGATGTAGAGTGGATAAAAATGGATGTAGAGTATATAAATTGTATGTAGAGTATATAAAATGGATGTAGAGTGGATAAAAATGGATGTAGAGTGGATAAAATGGATGTAGAGTGGATAAAAATGGACGTAGAGTGGATAAAATGGATGTAGAGTGCATAAAAATGGATGTTGAGTGGATAAAATGGATGTAGAGTGAATAAAATGGATGTACATTTAATAAAAATGGATGTAGAGTGGATAAAAATGGATGTAGAGTATATAAATTGGATGTAGAGTATATAAAATGGATGTAGAGTGGATAAAAATGGATGTCGAGTGGATAAAATGGATGTAGAGTGGATAAAAATGGATGTAGATTGGATAAAATGGATGTAGAGTTAATAAAAATGGATGTAGAGTATATAAAATGGATGTAGAGTTGATAAAAATAGATGTAGAGAGGATAAAAATGGATGTAGAGTGGATAAAAATGGATGTCGAGTGGATAAAATGGATGTAGAGTGGATAAAATGGATGTAGAGTGGATAAAAATGGATGTAGAGTGGATAAAATGGATGTAGAGTTGATAAAATGGATGTAAAGTGGATAAAATGGATGTAGAGTTAATAAAATTGGATGTAGAGTGGATAAAATGGATGTAGAGTTGATAAAAATGGATGTAGAGTGGATAAAAATGGATGTAGATTGGATAAAATGGATGTAGAGTTGATAAAATGGATGTAAAGTGGATAAAATGGATGTAGAGTTAATAAAATTGGATGTAGAGTGGATAAAAATGGATGTAGAGTGGATAAAAATGGATGTCGAGTGGATAAAATGGATGTAGAGTGGATAAAATGGATGTAGAGTTGATAAAAATGGATGTAGAGTGGATAAAAATGGATGTCGAGTGGATAAAATGGATGTACAGTGGATAAAAATGGATGTAGAGTGGATAAAATGGATGTAGAGTGCATAAAAATGGATGTAGAGTGAATAAAATGGATGTAGAGTGGATAAAATGAATGTACAGTTAATAAAAATGGATGTAGAGTGGATAAAAATGGATGTAGAGTGGATAAAAATGGATGTAGAGTGGATAAAATGGATGTAGAGTCGATAAAATGGATGTAGAGTGGATAAAAATGGATGTAGAGTGGATAAAATGGATTTAGAGTGCATAAAAATGGATGTTGAGTGGATAAAATGGATGTAGAGTGGATAAAACGGATGTAGAGTGGATAAAAAGGATGTAGAGTGGATAAAATGGATGCAGAGTATATAAATTGGATGTAGAGTATATAAAATGGATGTAGAGTGGATAAAAATGGATGTCGAGTGGATAAAATGGATGTAGAGTGGATAAAAATGGATGTAGATTGGATAAAATGGATGTAGAGTTAATAAAAATGGATGTAGAGTATATAAAATGGATGTAGAGTTGATAAAAATGGATGTAGAGTGGATAAAAATGGATGTAGAGTGGATAAAAATGGATGTCGAGTGGATAAAATGGATGTAGAGTGGATAAAATGGATGTAGAGTGGATAAAAATGGATGTAGAGTGGATAAAATGGATGTAGAGTGGATAAAAATGGATGTAGAGTGGATAAAATGGATGTAGAGTGGATAAAAATGGATGTAGAGAGGATAAAATGGATGTAGAGTGGATAAAAATGGATGTCGAGTGGATAAAATGGATGTAGAGTGGATAAAATGGATGTAGAGTTGATAAAAATGGATGTAGAGTGGATAAAAATGGATGTCGAGTGGACAAAAATGGATGTAGAGTGGATAAAAATGGATGTCGAGTGGATAAAATGGATGTACAGTGGATAAAAATGGATGTAGAGTGGATAAAATGGATGTAGAGTGCATAAAAATGGATGTAGAGTGGATAAAATGGATGTAGAGTGGATAAAATGAATGTACAGTTAATAAAAATGGATGTAGAGTGGATAAAAATGGATGTAGAGTGGATAAAAATGGATGTAGAGTGGATAAAATGGATGTAGAGTGGATAAAATGGATGTAGAGTGGATAAAAATGGATGTAGAGTGGATAAAATGGATTTAGAGTGCATAAAAATGGATGTTGAGTGGATAAAATGGATGTAGAGTGGATAAAACGGATGTAGAGTGGATAAAAAGGATGTAGAGTGGATAAAATGGATGCAGAGTATATAAATTGGATGTAGAGTATATAAAATGGATGTAGAGTGGATAAAAATGGATGTCGAGTGGATAAAATGGATGTAGAGTGGATAAAAATGGATGTAGATTGGATAAAATGGATGTAGAGTTAATAAAAATGGATGTAGAGTATATAAAATGGATGTAGAGTTGATAAAAATGGATGTAGAGTGGATAAAAATGGATGTAGAGTGGATAAAAATGGATGTCGAGTGGATAAAATGGATGTAGAGTGGATAAAATGGATGTAGAGTGGATAAAAATGGATGTAGAGTGGATAAAATGGATGTAGAGTTGATAAAATGGATGTAAAGTGGATAAAATGGATGTAGAGTTAATAAAATTGGATGTAGAGTGGATAAAATGGATGTAGAGTTGATAAAAATGGATGTAGAGTGGATAAAAATGGATGTAGATTGGATAAAATGGATGTAGAGTTGATAAAATGGATGTAAAGTGGATAAAATGGATGTAGAGTTAATAAAATTGGATGTAGAGTGGATAAAAATGGATGTAGAGTGGATAAAAATGGATGTCGAGTGGATAAAATGGATGTAGAGTGGATAAATTGGATGTAGAGTTGATAAAAATGGATGTAGAGTGGATAAAAATGGATGTCGAGTGGATAAAAATGGATGTCGAGTGGATAAAATGGATGTAGAGTGGATAAATTGGATGTAGAGTTGATAAAAATGGATGTAAAGTGGATAAAATGGATGTAGAGTGGATAAAAATGGATGTAGAGTGGATAAAAATGGATGTCGAGTGGATAAAATGGATGTAGAGTGGATAAAATGGATGTAGAGTTCATAAAAATGGATGTAGAGTGGATAAAAATGGATGTAGATTGGATAAAATGGATGTAGAGTGGATAAAAATGGATGTAGATTATATAAATTGGATGTAGAGTATATAAATTGGATGTAGAGTATATAAAATGGATGTAGAGTGGATAAAAATGGATGTCGAGTGGATAAAATGGATGTAGAGTGGATAAAATGGATGTAGAGTTGATAAAAATGGATGTAGAGTGGATAAAAATGGATGTAGATTGGATAAAATGGATGTAGAGTGGATAAAATGAATGTACAGTTAATAAAAATGGATGTAGAGTGGATAAAAATGGATGTAGAGTGGATAAAATGGATGTAGAGTTGATAAAATGGATGTAAAGTGGATAAAATGGATGTAGAGTTAATAAAATTGGATGTAGAGTGGATAAAATGGATGTAGAGTTGATAAAAATGGATGTAGAGTGGATAAAAATGGATGTAGATTGGATAAAATGGATGAAGAGTTGATAAAATGGATGTAGAGTGGATAAAATGGATGTAGAGTTAATAAAATTGGATGTAGAGTGGATAAAAATGGATGTAGAGTGGATAAAAATGGATGTCGAGTGGATAAAATGGATGTAGAGTGGATAAAATGGATGTAGAGTATATAAATTGTATGTAGAGTATATAAAATGGATGTAGAGTGGATAAAAATGGATGTAGAGTGGATAAAATGGATGTAGAGTGGATAAAAATGGACGTAGAGTGGATAAAATGGATGTAGAGTGGATAAAAATGGATGTTGAGTGGATAAAATGGATGTAGAATGGATACAATGGATGTAAAGTCGATAAAAATGGATGTCGAGTGGATAAAATGGATGTAGAGTGGATAAAAATAGATGTAGAGAGGATAAAATGGATGTAGAGTGGATAAAAATGGATGTAGAGTGGATAAAAATGGATGTAGAGTGGATAAAATTGGATGTAGAGTTGATAAAATGGATGTAAAGTGGATAAAATGGATGTAGAGTTAATAAAATTGGATGTAGAGTGGATAAAATGGATGTAGAGTTGATAAAAATGGATGTAGAGTGGATAAAAATGGATGTAGATTGGATAAAATGGATGTAGAGTGGATAAAAATGGATGTAGAGTATATAAATTGTATGTAGAGTATATAAAATGGATGTAGAGTGGATAAAAATGGATGTAGAGTGGATAAAATGGATGTAGAGTGGATAAAAATGGACGTAGAGTGGATAAAATGGATGTAGAGTGCATAAAAATGGATGTTGAGTGGATAAAATGGATGTAGAGTGGATAAAATGGATGTACATTTAATAAAAATGGATGTAGAGTGGATAAAAATGGATGTAGAGTATATAAATTGGATGTAGAGTATATAAAATGGATGTAGAGTGGATAAAAATGGATGTCGAGTGGATAAAATGGATGTAGAGTGGATAAAAATGGATGTAGATTGGATAAAATGGATGTAGAGTTAATAAAAATGGATGTAGAGTATATAAAATGGATGTAGAGTTGATAAAAATAGATGTAGAGAGGATAAAAATGGATGTAGAGTGGATAAAAATGGATGTAGAGTGGATAAAATGGATGTAGAGTGGATAAAATGGATGTAGAGTGGATAAAAATGGATGTAGAGTGGATAAAATGGATGTAGATTTGATAAAATGGATGTAAAGTGGATAAAATGGATGTAGAGTTAATAAAATTGGATGTAGAGTGGATAAAATGGATGTAGAGTTGATAAAAATGGATGTAGAGTGGATAAAAATGGATGTAGATTGGATAAAATGGATGTAGAGTTGATAAAATGGATGTAAAGTGGATAAAATGGATGTAGAGTTAATAAAATTGGATGTAGAGTGGATAAAAATGGATGTAGAGTGGATAAAAATGGATGTCGAGTGGATAAAATGGATGTAGAGTGGATAAAATGGATGTAGAGTTGATAAAAATGGATGTAGAGTGGATAAAAATGGATGTCGAGTGGATAAAATGGATGTACAGTGGATAAAAATGGATGTAGAGTGGATAAAATGGATGTAGAGTGCATAAAAATGGATGTAGAGTTAATAAAAATGGATGTAGAGTGGATAAAATGAATGTACAGTTAATAAAAATGGATGTAGAGTGGATAAAAATGGATGTAGAGTGGATAAAAATGGATGTAGAGTGGATAAAATGGATGTAGAGTCGATAAAATGGATGTAGAGTGGATAAAAATGGATGTAGAGTGGATAAAATGGATTTAGAGTGCATAAAAATGGATGTTGAGTGGATAAAATGGATGTAGAGTGGATAAAACGGATGTAGAGTGGATAAAAAGGATGTAGAGTGGATAAAATGGATGCAGAGTATATAAATTGGATGTAGAGTATATAAAATGGATGTAGAGTGGATAAAAATGGATGTCGAGTGGATAAAATGGATGTAGAGTGGATAAAAATGGATGTAGATTGGATAAAATGGATGTAGAGTTAATAAAAATGGATGTAGAGTATATAAAATGGATGTAGAGTTGATAAAAATGGATGTAGAGTGGATAAAAATGGATGTAGAGTGGATAAAAATGGATGTCGAGTGGATAAAATGGATGTAGAGTGGATAAAATGGATGTAGAGTGGATAAAAATGGATGTAGAGTGGATAAAATGGATGTAGAGTGGATAAAAATGGATGTAGAGTGGATAAAATGGATGTAGAGTGGATAAAAATGGATGTAGAGAGGATAAAATGGATGTAGAGTGGATAAAAATGGATGTCGAGTGGATAAAATGGATGTAGAGTGGATAAAATGGATGTAGAGTTGATAAAAATGGATGTAGAGTGGATAAAAATGGATGTCGAGTGGACAAAAATGGATGTAGAGTGGATAAAAATGGATGTCGAGTGGATAAAATGGATGTACAGTGGATAAAAATGGATGTAGAGTGGATAAAATGGATGTAGAGTGCATAAAAATGGATGTAGAGTGGATAAAATGGATGTAGAGTGGATAAAATGAATGTACAGTTAATAAAAATGGATGTAGAGTGGATAAAAATGGATGTAGAGTGGATAAAAATGGATGTAGAGTGGATAAAATGGATGTAGAGTCGATAAAATGGATGTAGAGTGGATAAAAATGGATGTAGAGTGGATAAAATGGATTTAGAGTGCATAAAAATGGATGTTGAGTGGATAAAATGGATGTAGAGTGGATAAAACGGATGTAGAGTGGATAAAAAGGATGTAGAGTGGATAAAATGGATGCAGAGTATATAAATTGGATGTAGAGTATATAAAATGGATGTAGAGTGGATAAAAATGGATGTCGAGTGGATAAAATGGATGTAGAGTGGATAAAAATGGATGTAGATTGGATAAAATGGATGTAGAGTTAATAAAAATGGATGTAGAGTATATAAAATGGATGTAGAGTTGATAAAAATGGATGTAGAGTGGATAAAAATGGATGTAGAGTGGATAAAAATGGATGTCGAGTGGATAAAATGGATGTAGAGTGGATAAAATGGATGTAGAGTGGATAAAAATGGATGTAGAGTGGATAAAATGGATGTAGAGTTGATAAAATGGATGTAAAGTGGATAAAATGGATGTAGAGTTAATAAAATTGGATGTAGAGTGGATAAAATGGATGTAGAGTTGATAAAAATGGATGTAGAGTGGATAAAAATGGATGTAGATTGGATAAAATGGATGTAGAGTTGATAAAATGGATGTAAAGTGGATAAAATGGATGTAGAGTTAATAAAATTGGATGTAGAGTGGATAAAAATGGATGTAGAGTGGATAAAAATGGATGTCGAGTGGATAAAATGGATGTAGAGTGGATAAATTGGATGTAGAGTTGATAAAAATGGATGTAGAGTGGATAAAAATGGATGTCGAGTGGATAAAATGGATGTACAGTGGATAAAAATGGATGTAGAGTGGATAAAATGGATGTAGAGTGCATAAAAATGGATGTAGAGTGGATAAAATGGATGTAGAGTGGATAAAATGAATGTACAGTTAATAAAAATGGATGTAGAGTGGATAAAAATGGATGTAGAGTGGATAAAAATGGATGTAGAGTGGATAAAATGGATGTAGAGTCGATAAAATGGATGTAGAGTGGATAAAAAGGATGTAGAGTGGATAAAATGGATGCAGAGTGGATAAAAATAGATGTAGTGTGGATAAAATGGATGTAGAGTGGATAAAATGGATGTAGAGTGAATAAAATGGATGTAGAGTGGATAAAATTGATGTAGAGTGGATAAAATTGATGTAGAGTGTATAAAATGGATGTAGAGTGGATAAAAATGGATGTAGAGTGGATAAAAATGGATGTCGAGTGGATAAAATGGATGTAGAGTGGATAAAATGGATGTAGAGTGGATAAAAATGGATGTAGAGTGGATAAAACGGATGTAGAGTGGATAAAAAGGATGTAGAGTGGATAAAATGGATGCAGAGTATATAAATTGGATGTAGAGTATATAAAATGGATGTAGAGTGGATAAAAATGGATGTCGAGTGGATAAAATGGATGTAGAGTGGATAAAAATGGATGTAGATTGGATAAAATGGATGTAGAGTTAATAAAAATGGATGTAGAGTATATAAAATGGATGTAGAGTTGATAAAAATGGATGTAGAGTGGATAAAAATGGATGTAGAGTGGATAAAAATGGATGTCGAGTGGATAAAATGGATGTAGAGTGGATAAAATGGATGTAGAGTGGATAAAAATGGATGTAGAGTGGATAAAATGGATGTAGAGTTGATAAAATGGATGTAAAGTGGATAAAATGGATGTAGAGTTAATAAAATTGGATGTAGAGTGGATAAAATGGATGTAGAGTTGATAAAAATGGATGTAGAGTGGATAAAAATGGATGTAGATTGGATAAATTGGATGTAGAGTTGATAAAATGGATGTAAAGTGGATAAAATGGATGTAGAGTTAATAAAATTGGATGTAGAGTGGATAAAAATGGATGTAGAGTGGATAAAAATGGATGTCGAGTGGATAAAATGGATGTAGAGTGGATAAATTGGATGTAGAGTTGATAAAAATGGATGTAGAGTGGATAAAAATGGATGTCGAGTGGATAAAATGGATGTACAGTGGATAAAAATGGATGTAGAGTGGATAAAATGGATGTAGAGTGCATAAAAATGGATGTAGAGTGAATAAAATGGATGTAGAGTGGATAAAATGAATGTACAGTTAATAAAAATGGATGTAGAGTGGATAAAAATGGATGTAGAGTGGATAAAAATGGATGTAGAGTGGATAAAATGGATGTAGAGTGGATAAAATGGATGTAGAGTGGATAAAAATGGATGTAGAGTGGATAAAATGGATTTAGAGTGCATAAAAATGGATGTTGAGTGGATAAAATGGATGTAGAGTGGATAAAACGGATGTAGAGTGGATAAAAAGGATGTAGAGTGGATAAAATGGATGCAGAGTGGATAAAAATAGATGTAGTGTGGATAAAATGGATGTAGAGTGGATAAAATGGATGTAGAGTGAATAAAATGGATGTAGAGTGGATAAAATTGATGTAGAGTGGATAAAATTGATGTAGAGTGTATAAAATGGATGTAGAGTGGATAAAAATGGATGTAGAGTGGATAAAAATGGATGTCGAGTGGATAAAATGGATGTAGAGTGGATAAAATGGATGTAGAGTGGATAAAAATGGATGTAGATTGGATAAAATGGATGTAGAGTGGATAAAAATGGATGTAGAGTATATAAATTGTATGTAGAGTATATAAAATGGATGTAGAGTGGATAAAAATGGATGTAGAGTGGATAAAATGGATGTAGAGTGGATAAAAATGGATGTAGAGTGGATAAAATGGATGTAGAGTGCATAAAAATGGATGTTGAGTGGATAAAATGGATGTAGAATGGATAAAATGGATGTAAAGTGGATAAAAATGGATGTCGAGTGGATAAAATGGATGTAGAGTGGATAAAAATAGATGTAGAGAGGATAAAATGGATGTAGAGTGGATAAAAATGGATGTAGAGTGGATAAAAATGGATGTAGAGTGGATAAAATTGGATGTAGAGTTGATAAAATGGATGTAAAGTGGATAAAATGGATGTAGAGTTAATAAAATTGGATGTAGAGTGGATAAAATGGATGTAGAGTTGATAAAAATGGATGTAGAGTGGATAAAAATGGATGTAGATTGGATAAAATGGATGTAGAGTGGATAAAAATGGATGTAGAGTATATAAATTGTATGTAGAGTATATAAAATGGATGTAGAGTGGATAAAAATGGATGTAGAGTGGATAAAATGGATGTAGAGTGGATAAAAATGGATGTAGAGTGGATAAAATGGATTTAGAGTGCATAAAAATGGATGTTGAGTGGATAAAATGGATGTAGAGTGGATAAAACGGATGTAGAGTGGATAAAAAGGATGTAGAGTGGATAAAATGGATGCAGAGTGGATAAAAATAGATGTAGTGTGGATAAAATGGATGTAGAGTGGATAAAATGGATGTAGAGTGAATAAAATGGATGTAGAGTGGATAAAATTGATGTAGAGTGGATAAAATTGATGTAGAGTGTATAAAATGGATGTAGAGTGGATAAAAATGGATGTAGAGTGGATAAAAATGGATGTCGAGTGGATAAAATGGATGTAGAGTGGATAAAATGGATGTAGAGTGGATAAAAATGGATGTAGAGTGGATAAAACGGATGTAGAGTGGATAAAAAGGATGTAGAGTGGATAAAATGGATGCAGAGTATATAAATTGGATGTAGAGTATATAAAATGGATGTAGAGTGGATAAAAATGGATGTCGAGTGGATAAAATGGATGTAGAGTGGATAAAAATGGATGTAGATTGGATAAAATGGATGTAGAGTTAATAAAAATGGATGTAGAGTATATAAAATGGATGTAGAGTTGATAAAAATGGATGTAGAGTGGATAAAAATGGATGTAGAGTGGATAAAAATGGATGTCGAGTGGATAAAATGGATGTAGAGTGGATAAAATGGATGTAGAGTGGATAAAAATGGATGTAGAGTGGATAAAATGGATGTAGAGTTGATAAAATGGATGTAAAGTGGATAAAATGGATGTAGAGTTAATAAAATTGGATGTAGAGTGGATAAAATGGATGTAGAGTTGATAAAAATGGATGTAGAGTGGATAAAAATGGATGTAGATTGGATAAAATGGATGTAGAGTTGATAAAATGGATGTAAAGTGGATAAAATGGATGTAGAGTGGATAAAATGGATGTAGAGTATATAAATTGGATGTAGAGTATATAAAATGGATGTCGAGTGGATAAAATGGATGTAGAGTGGATAAAATGGATGTAGAGTTGATAAAAATGGATGTAGAGTGGATAAAAAGGATGTAGAGTGGATAAAATGGATGCAGAGTATATAAATTGGATGTAGAGTATATAAAATGGATGTAGAGTGGATAAAAATGGATGTAGAGTGGATAAAAATGAATGTACAGTTAATAAAAATGGATGTAGAGTGGATAAAAATGGATGTAGAGTGGATAAAAATGGATGTAGAGTGGATAAAATGGATGTAGAGTCGATAAAATGGATGTAGAGTGGATAAAAATGGATGTAGAGTGGATAAAACGGATGTAGAGTGGATAAAAAGGATGTAGAGTGGATAAAATGGATGCAGAGTGGATAAAAATAGATGTAGTGTGGATAAAATGGATGTAGAGTGGATAAAATGGATGTAGAGTGAATAAAATGGATGTAGAGTGGATAAAATTGATGTAGAGTGGATAAAATTGATGTAGAGTGTATAAAATGGATGTAGAGTGGATAAAAATGGATGTAGAGTGGATAAAAATGGATGTCGAGTGGATAAAATGGATGTAGAGTGGATAAAATGGATGTAGAGTGGATAAAAATGGATGTAGATTGGATAAAATGGATGTAGAGTGGATAAAAATGGATGTAGAGTATATAAATTGTATGTAGAGTATATAAAATGGATGTAGAGTGGATAAAAATGGATGTAGAGTGGATAAAATGGATGTAGAGTGGATAAAAATGGATGTAGAGTGGATAAAATGGATGTAGAGTGCATAAAAATGGATGTTGAGTGGATAAAATGGATGTAGAATGGATAAAATGGATGTAAAGTGGATAAAAATGGATGTCGAGTGGATAAAATGGATGTAGAGTGGATAAAAATAGATGTAGAGAGGATAAAATGGATGTAGAGTGGATAAAAATGGATGTAGAGTGGATAAAAATGGATGTAGAGTGGATAAAATTGGATGTAGAGTTGATAAAATGGATGTAAAGTGGATAAAATGGATGTAGAGTTAATAAAATTGGATGTAGAGTGGATAAAATGGATGTAGAGTTGATAAAAATGGATGTAGAGTGGATAAAAATGGATGTAGATTGGATAAAATGGATGTAGAGTGGATAAAAATGGATGTAGAGTATATAAATTGTATGTAGAGTATATAAAATGGATGTAGAGTGGATAAAAATGGATGTAGAGTGGATAAAATGGATGTAGAGTGGATAAAAATGGACGTAGAGTGGATAAAATGGATGTAGAGTGCATAAAAATGGATGTTGAGTGGATAAAATGGATGTAGAGTGAATAAAATGGATGTACATTTAATAAAAATGGATGTAGAGTGGATAAAAATGGATGTAGAGTATATAAATTGGATGTAGAGTATATAAAATGGATGTAGAGTGGATAAAAATGGATGTCGAGTGGATAAAATGGATGTAGAGTGGATAAAAATGGATGTAGATTGGATAAAATGGATGTAGAGTTAATAAAAATGGATGTAGAGTATATAAAATGGATGTAGAGTTGATAAAAATGGATGTAGAGTGGATAAAAATGGATGTAGAGTGGATAAAAATGGATGTCGAGTGGATAAAATGGATGTACAGTGGATAAAAATGGATGTAGAGTGGATAAAATGGATGTAGAGTGCATAAAAATGGATGTAGAGTGAATAAAATGGATGTAGAGTGGATAAAATGGATGTAGAGTTAATAAAATTGGATGTAGAGTGGATAAAAATGGATGTAGAGTGGATAAAAATGGATGTAGATTGGATAAAATGGATGTAGAGTTGATAAAATGGATGTAAAGTGGATAAAATGGATGTAGAGTTAATAAAATTGGATGTAGAGTGGATAAAAATGGATGTAGAGTGGATAAAAATGGATGTAGAGTGGATAAAATGGATGTAGAGTGGATAAAATGGATGTAGAGTTGATAAAAATGGATGTAGAGTGGATAAAAATGGATGTCGAGTGGATAAAATGGATGTAGAGTGGATAAAAACGGATGTAGAGTGGATAAAATGGATGTAGAGTGCATAAAAATGGATGTAGAGTGAATAAAATGGATGTAGAGTATATAAATTGTATGTAGAGTATATAAAATGGATGTAGAGTGGATAAAAATGGATGTAGAGTGGATAAAATGGATGTAGAGTGGATAAAAATGGACGTAGAGTGGATAAAATGGATGTAGAGTGCATAAAAATGGATGTTGAGTGGATAAAATGGATGTAGAATGGATAAAATGGATGTAAAGTGGATAAAAATGGATGTCGAGTGGATAAAATGGATGTAGAGTGGATAAAAATGGATGTAGAGAGGATAAAATGGATGTAGAGTGGATAAAAATGGATGTAGAGTGGATAAAAATGGATGTAGAGTGGATAAAATTGGATGTAGAGTTGATAAAATGGATGTAAAGTGGATAAAATGGATGTAGAGTTAATAAAATTGGATGTAGAGTGGATAAAATGGATGTAGAGTTGATAAAAATGGATGTAGAGTGGATAAAAATGGATGTAGATTGGATAAAATGGATGTAGAGTGGATAAAAATGGATGTAGAGTATATAAATTGTATGTAGAGTATATAAAATGGATGTAGAGTGGATAAAAATGGATGTAGAGTGGATAAAATGAATGTAGAGTGGATAAAAATGGATGTAGAGTGGATAAAATGGATGTAGAGTTGATAAAATGGATGTAAAGTGGATAAAATGGATGTAGAGTTAATAAAATTGGATGTAGAGTGGATAAAATGGATGTAGAGTTGATAAAAATGGATGTAGAGTGGATAAAAATGGATGTAGATTGGATAAAATGGATGTAGAGTTGATAAAATGGATGTAAAGTGGATAAAATGGATGTAGAGTTAATAAAATTGGATGTAGAGTGGATAAAAATGGATGTAGAGTGGATAAAAATGGATGTCGAGTGGATAAAATGGATGTAGAGTGGATAAATTGGATGTAGAGTTGATAAAAATGGATGTAGAGTGGATAAAAATGGATGTCGAGTGGATAAAATGGATGTAGAGTGGATAAAAATGGATGTAGAGTGGATAAAATGGATGTAGAGTGCATAAAAATGGATGTAGAGTGAATAAAATGGATGTAGAGTGGATAAAATGAATGTACAGTTAATAAAAATGGATGTAGAGTGGATAAAAATGGATGTAGAGTGGATAAAAATGGATGTAGAGTGGATAAAATGGATGTAGAGTGGATAAAATGGATGTAGAGTGGATAAAAATGGATGTAGAGTGGATAAAATGGATTTAGAGTGCATAAAAATGGATGTTGAGTGGATAAAATGGATGTAGAGTGGATAAAACGGATGTAGAGTGGATAAAAAGGATGTAGAGTGGATAAAATGGATGCAGAGTGGATAAAAATAGATGTAGTGTGGATAAAATGGATGTAGAGTGGATAAAATGGATGTAGAGTGAATAAAATGGATGTAGAGTGGATAAAATTGATGTAGAGTGGATAAAATTGATGTAGAGTGTATAAAATGGATGTAGAGTGGATAAAAATGGATGTAGAGTGGATAAAAATGGATGTCGAGTGGATAAAATGGATGTAGAGTGGATAAAATGGATGTAGAGTGGATAAAAATGGATGTAGATTGGATAAAATGGATGTAGAGTGGATAAAAATGGATGTAGAGTATATAAATTGTATGTAGAGTATATAAAATGGATGTAGAGTGGATAAAAATGGATGTAGAGTGGATAAAATGGATGTAGAGTGGATAAAAATGGACGTAGAGTGGATAAAATGGATGTAGAGTGCATAAAAATGGATGTTGAGTGGATAAAATGGATGTAGAATGGATAAAATGGATGTAAAGTGGATAAAAATGGATGTCGAGTGGATAAAATGGATGTAGAGTGGATAAAAATAGATGTAGAGAGGATAAAATGGATGTAGAGTGGATAAAAATGGATGTAGAGTGGATAAAAATGGATGTAGAGTGGATAAAATTGGATGTAGAGTTGATAAAATGGATGTAAAGTGGATAAAATGGATGTAGAGTTAATAAAATTGGATGTAGAGTGGATAAAATGGATGTAGAGTTGATAAAAATGGATGTAGAGTGGATAAAAATGGATGTAGATTGGATAAAATGGATGTAGAGTGGATAAAAATGGATGTAGAGTATATAAATTGTATGTAGAGTATATAAAATGGATGTAGAGTGGATAAAAATGGATGTAGAGTGGATAAAATGGATGTAGAGTGGATAAAAATGGACGTAGAGTGGATAAAATGGATGTAGAGTGCATAAAAATGGATGTTGAGTGGATAAAATGGATGTAGAGTGAATAAAATGGATGTACATTTAATAAAAATGGATGTAGAGTGGATAAAAATGGATGTAGAGTATATAAATTGGATGTAGAGTATATAAAATGGATGTAGAGTGGATAAAAATGGATGTCGAGTGGATAAAATGGATGTAGAGTGGATAAAAATGGATGTAGATTGGATAAAATGGATGTAGAGTTAATAAAAATGGATGTAGAGTATATAAAATGGATGTAGAGTTGATAAAAATGGATGTAGAGTGGATAAAAATGGATGTAGAGTGGATAAAAATGGATGTCGAGTGGATAAAATGGATGTACAGTGGATAAAAATGGATGTAGAGTGGATAAAATGGATGTAGAGTGCATAAAAATGGATGTAGAGTGAATAAAATGGATGTAGAGTGGATAAAATGGATGTAGAGTTAATAAAATTGGATGTAGAGTGGATAAAAATGGATGTAGAGTGGATAAAAATGGATGTAGATTGGATAAAATGGATGTAGAGTTGATAAAATGGATGTAAAGTGGATAAAATGGATGTAGAGTTAATAAAATTGGATGTAGAGTGGATAAAAATGGATGTAGAGTGGATAAAAATGGATGTCGAGTGGATAAAATGGATGTAGAGTGGATAAAATGGATGTAGAGTTGATAAAAATGGATGTAAAGTGGATAAAATGGATGTAGAGTTAATAAAATTGGATGTAGAGTGGATAAAATGGATGTAGAGTTGATAAAAATGGATGTAGAGTGGATAAAAATGGATGTAGATTGGATAAAATGGATGTAGAGTTGATAAAATGGATGTAAAGTGGATAAAATGGATGTAGAGTTAATAAAATTGGATGTAGAGTGGATAAAAATGGATGTCGAGTGGATAAAATGGATGTAGAGTGGATAAATTGGATGTAGAGTTGATAAAAATGGATGTAGAGTGGATAAAAATGGATGTCGAGTGGATAAAATGGATGTACAGTGGATAAAAATGGATGTAGAGTGGATAAAATGGATGTAGAGTGCATAAAAATGGATGTAGAGTGAATAAAATGGATGTAGAGTGGATAAAATGAATGTACAGTTAATAAAAATGGATGTAGAGTGGATAAAAATGGATGTAGAGTGGATAAAAATGGATGTAGAGTGGATAAAATGGATGTAGAGTCGATAAAATGGATGTAGAGTGGATAAAAATGGATGTAGAGTGGATAAAATGGATTTAGAGTGCATAAAAATGGATGTTGAGTGGATAAAATGGATGTAGAGTGGATAAAACGGATGTAGAGTGGATAAAAAGGATGTAGAGTGGATAAAATGGATGCAGAGTGGATAAAAATAGATGTAGTGTGGATAAAATGGATGTAGAGTGGATAAAATGGATGTAGAGTGAATAAAATGGATGTAGAGTGGATAAAATTGATGTAGAGTGGATAAAATTGATGTAGAGTGTATAAAATGGATGTAGAGTGGATAAAAATGGATGTAGAGTGGATAAAAATGGATGTCGAGTGGATAAAATGGATGTAGAGTGGATAAAATGGATGTAGAGTGGATAAAAATGGATGTAGATTGGATAAAATGGATGTAGAGTGGATAAAAATGGATGTAGAGTATATAAATTGTATGTAGAGTATATAAAATGGATGTAGAGTGGATAAAAATGGATGTAGAGTGGATAAAATGGATGTAGAGTGGATAAAAATGGATGTAGAGTGGATAAAATGGATGTAGAGTGCATAAAAATGGATGTTGAGTGGATAAAATGGATGTAGAATGGATAAAATGGATGTAAAGTGGATAAAAATGGATGTCGAGTGGATAAAATGGATGTAGAGTGGATAAAAATAGATGTAGAGAGGATAAAATGGATGTAGAGTGGATAAAAATGGATGTAGAGTGGATAAAAATGGATGTAGAGTGGATAAAATTGGATGTAGAGTTGATAAAATGGATGTAAAGTGGATAAAATGGATGTAGAGTTAATAAAATTGGATGTAGAGTGGATAAAATGGATGTAGAGTTGATAAAAATGGATGTAGAGTGGATAAAAATGGATGTAGATTGGATAAAATGGATGTAGAGTGGATAAAAATGGATGTAGAGTATATAAATTGGATGTAGAGTATATAAAATGGATGTAGAGTGGATAAAAATGGATGTAGAGTGGATAAAATGGATGTAGAGTGGATAAAAATGGACGTAGAGTGGATAAAATGGATGTAGAGTGCATAAAAATGGATGTTGAGTGGATAAAATGGATGTAGAGTGTATAAAATGGATGTACATTTAATAAAAATGGATGTAGAGTGGATAAAAATGGATGTAGAGTATATAAATTGGATGTAGAGTATATAAAATGGATGTAGAGTGGATAAAAATGGATGTCGAGTGGATAAAATGGATGTAGAGTGGATAAAAATGGATGTAGATTGGATAAAATGGATGTAGAGTTAATAAAAATGGATGTAGAGTATATAAAATGGATGTAGAGTTGATAAAAATGGATGTAGAGTGGATAAAAATGGATGTAGAGTGGATAAAAATGGATGTCGAGTGGATAAAATGGATGTAGAGTGGATAAAAATGGATGTAGAGTGGATAAAATGGATGTAGAGTGCATAAAAATGGATGTAGAGTGAATAAAATGGATGTAGAGTGGATAAAATGGATGTAGAGTTAATAAAATTGGATGTAGAGTGGATAAAAATGGATGTAGAGTGGATAAAAATGGATGTAGATTGGATAAAATGGATGTAGAGTTGATAAAATGGATGTAAAGTGGATAAAATGGATGTAGAGTTAATAAAATTGGATGTAGAGTGGATAAAAATGGATGTAGAGTGGATAAAAATGGATGTCGAGTGGATAAAATGGATGTAGAGTGGATAAAATGGATGTAGAGTTGATAAAAATGGATGTAGAGTGGATAAAAATGGATGTAGAGTGGATAAAAATGGATGTAGAGTGCATAAAAATGGATGTAGAGTGGATAAAATGGATGTAGAGTGGATAAAATGGATGTAGAGTTAATAAAATTGGATGTAGAGTGGATAAAAATGGATGTAGAGTGGATAAAAATGGATGTAGATTGGATAAAATGGATGTAGAGTTGATAAAATGGATGTAAAGTGGATAAAATGGATGTAGAGTTAATAAAATTGGATGTAGAGTGGATAAAAATGGATGTAGAGTGGATAAAAATGGATGTCGAGTGGATAAAATGGATGTAGAGTGGATAAAATGGATGTAGAGTTGATAAAAATGGATGTAGAGTGGATAAAAATGGATGTCGAGTGGATAAAATGGATGTACAGTGGATAAAAACGGATGTAGAGTGGATAAAATGGATGTAGAGTGCATAAAAATGGATGTAGAGTGAATAAAATGGATGTAGAGTATATAAATTGTATGTAGAGTATATAAAATGGATGTAGAGTGGATAAAAATGGATGTAGAGTGGATAAAATGGATGTAGAGTGGATAAAAATGGATGTAGAGTGGATAAAATGGATGTAGAGTGCATAAAAATGGATGTTGAGTGGATAAAATGGATGTAGAATGGATAAAATGGATGTAAAGTGGATAAAAATGGATGTCGAGTGGATAAAATGGATGTAGAGTGGATAAAAATAGATGTAGAGAGGATAAAATGGATGTAGAGTGGATAAAAATGGATGTAGAGTGGATAAAAATGGATGTAGAGTGGATAAAATTGGATGTAGAGTTGATAAAATGGATGTAAAGTGGATAAAATGGATGTAGAGTTAATAAAATTGGATGTAGAGTGGATAAAATGGATGTAGAGTTGATAAAAATGGATGTAGAGTGGATAAAAATGGATGTAGATTGGATAAAATGGATGTAGAGTGGATAAAAATGGATGTAGAGTATATAAATTGTATGTAGAGTATATAAAATGGATGTAGAGTGGATAAAAATGGATGTAGAGTGGATAAAATGGATGTAGAGTGGATAAAAATGGATGTAGAGTGGATAAAATGGATGTAGAGTTGATAAAATGGATGTAAAGTGGATAAAATGGATGTAGAGTTAATAAAATTGGATGTAGAGTGGATAAAATGGATGTAGAGTTGATCAAAATGGATGTAGAGTGGATAAAAATGGATGTAGATTGGATAAAATGGATGTAGAGTTGATAAAATGGATGTAAAGTGGATAAAATGGATGTAGAGTTAATAAAATTGGATGTAGAGTGGATAAAAATGGATGTAGAGTGGATAAAAATGGATGTCGAGTGGATAAAATGGATGTAGAGTGGATAAATTGGATGTAGAGTGGATAAAATGGATGTAGAGTTGTTAAAAATGGATGTAGAGTGGATAAAAATGGATGTAGATTGGATAAAATGGATGTAGAGTGGATAAAAATGGATGTAGAGTATATAAATTGTATGTAGAGTATATAAAATGGATGTAGAGTGGATAAAAATGGATGTAGAGTGGATAAAATGGATGTAGAGTGCATAAAAATGGATGTTGAGTGGATAAAATGGATGTAGAGTGAATAAAATGGATGTACATTTAATAAAAATGGATGTAGAGTGGATAAAAATGGATGTAGAGTATATAAATTGGATGTAGAGTATATAAAATGGATGTAGAGTGGATAAAAATGGATGTCGAGTGGATAAAATGGATGTAGAGTGGATAAAAATGGATGTAGATTGGATAAAA
Source organism: Pemphredon lugubris (assembly GCA_933228935.1). Taxonomy (NCBI): domain Eukaryota; kingdom Metazoa; phylum Arthropoda; class Insecta; order Hymenoptera; family Crabronidae; genus Pemphredon; species Pemphredon lugubris. The sequence continues at coordinate 51,516,305 of OW121816.1, forward strand.
TGGATGTAGAGTTAATAAAAATGGATGTAGAGTATATAAAATGGATGTAGAGTTGATAAAAATGGATGTAGAGTGGATAAAAATGGATGTAGAGTGGATAAAAATGGATGTCGAGTGGATAAAATGGATGTACAGTGGATAAAAATGGATGTAGAGTGGATAAAATGGATGTAGAGTGCATAAAAATGGATGTAGAGTATATAAAATGGATGTAGAGTGGATAAAATGGATGTAGAGTTAATAAAATTGGATGTAGAGTGGATAAAAATGGATGTAGAGTGGATAAAAATGGATGTAGATTGGATAAAATGGATGTAGAGTTGATAAAATGGATGTAAAGTGGATAAAATGGATGTAGAGTTAATAAAATTGGATGTAGAGTGGATAAAAATGGATGTAGAGTGGATAAAAATGGATGTCGAGTGGATAAAATGGATGTAGAGTGGATAAAATGGATGTAGAGTTGATAAAAATGGATGTAGAGTGGATAAAAATGGATGTAGAGTGGATAAAAATGGATGTAGAGTGCATAAAAATGGATGTAGAGTGAATAAAATGGATGTAGAGTGGATAAAATGGATGTAGAGTTAATAAAATTGGATGTAGAGTGGATAAAAATGGATGTAGAGTGGATAAAAATGGATGTAGATTGGATAAAATGGATGTAGAGTTGATAAAATGGATGTAAAGTGGATAAAATGGATGTAGAGTTAATAAAATTGGATGTAGAGTGGATGAAAATGGATGTAGAGTGGATAAAAATGGATGTCGAGTGGATAAAATGGATGTAGAGTGGATAAAATGGATGTAGAGTTGATAAAAATGGATGTAGAGTGGATAAAAATGGATGTCGAGTGGATAAAATGGATGTACAGTGGATAAAAATGGATGTAGAGTGGATAAAATGGATGTAGAGTGCATAAAAATGGATGTAGAGTGAATAAAATGGATGTAGAGTATATAAATTGTATGTAGAGTATATAAAATGGATGTAGAGTGGATAAAAATGGATGTAGAGTGGATAAAATGGATGTAGAGTGGATAAAAATGGACGTAGAGTGGATAAAATGGATGTAGAGTGCATAAAAATGGATGTTGAGTGGATAAAATGGATGTAGAATGGATAAAATGGATGTAAAGTGGATAAAAATGGATGTCGAGTGGATAAAATGGATGTAGAGTGGATAAAAATAGATGTAGAGAGGATAAAATGGATGTAGAGTGGATAAAAATGGATGTAGAGTGGATAAAAATGGATGTAGAGTGGATAAAATTGGATGTAGAGTTGATAAAATGGATGTAAAGTGGATAAAATGGATGTAGAGTTAATAAAATTGGATGTAGAGTGGATAAAATGGATGTAGAGTTGATAAAAATGGATGTAGAGTGGATAAAAATGGATGTAGATTGGATAAAATGGATGTAGAGTGGATAAAAATGGATGTAGAGTATATAAATTGTATGTAGAGTATATAAAATGGATGTAGAGTGGATAAAAATGGATGTAGAGTGGATAAAATGGATGTAGAGTGGATAAAAATGGATGTAGAGTGGATAAAATGGATGTAGAGTTGATAAAATGGATGTAAAGTGGATAAAATGGATGTAGAGTTAATAAAATTGGATGTAGAGTGGATAAAATGGATGTAGAGTTGATAAAAATGGATGTAGAGTGGATAAAAATGGATGTAGATTGGATAAAATGGATGTAGAGTTGATAAAATGGATGTAAAGTGGATAAAATGGATGTAGAGTTAATAAAATTGGATGTAGAGTGGATAAAAATGGATGTAGAGTGGATAAAAATGGATGTCGAGTGGATAAAATGGATGTAGAGTGGATAAATTGGATGTAGAGTTGATAAAAATGGATGTAGAGTGGATAAAAATGGATGTCGAGTGGATAAAATGGATGTAGAGTGGATAAAAATGGATGTAGAGTGGATAAAATGGATGTAGAGTGCATAATAATGGATGTAGAGTGGATAAAATGGATGTAGAGTGGATAAAATGAATGTACAGTTAATAAAAATGGATGTAGAGTGGATAAAAATGGATGTAGAGTGGATAAAAATGGATGTAGAGTGGATAAAATGGATGTAGAGTCGATAAAATGGATGTAGAGTGGATAAAAATGGATGTAGAGTGGATAAAATGGATTTAGAGTGCATAAAAATGGATGTTGAGTGGATAAAATGGATGTAGAGTGGATAAAACGGATGTAGAGTGGATAAAAAGGATGTAGAGTGGATAAAATGGATGCAGAGTGGATAAAAATAGATGTAGTGTGGATAAAATGGATGTAGAGTGGATAAAATGGATGTAGAGTGAATAAAATGGATGTAGAGTGGATAAAATTGATGTAGAGTGGATAAAATTGATGTAGAGTGTATAAAATGGATGTAGAGTGGATAAAAATGGATGTAGAGTGGATAAAAATGGATGTCGAGTGGATAAAATGGATGTAGAGTGGATAAAATGGATGTAGAGTGGATAAAAATGGATGTAGATTGGATAAAATGGATGTAGAGTGGATAAAAATGGATGTAGAGTATATAAATTGTATGTAGAGTATATAAAATGGATGTAGAGTGGATAAAAATGGATGTAGAGTGGATAAAATGGATGTAGAGTGGATAAAAATGGACGTAGAGTGGATAAAATGGATGTAGAGTGCATAAAAATGGATGTTGAGTGGATAAAATGGATGTAGAATGGATAAAATGGATGTAAAGTGGATAAAAATGGATGTCGAGTGGATAAAATGGATGTAGAGTGGATAAAAATAGATGTAGAGAGGATAAAATGGATGTAGAGTGGATAAAAATGGATGTAGAGTGGATAAAAATGGATGTAGAGTGGATAAAATTGGATGTAGAGTTGATAAAATGGATGTAAAGTGGATAAAATGGATGTAGAGTTAATAAAATTGGATGTAGAGTGGATAAAATGGATGTAGAGTTGATAAAAATGGATGTAGAGTGGATAAAAATGGATGTAGATTGGATAAAATGAATGTAGAGTGGATAAAAATGGATGTAGAGTATATAAATTGTATGTAGAGTATATAAAATGGATGTAGAGTGGATAAAAATGGATGTAGAGTGGATAAAATGGATGTAGAGTGGATAAAAATGGACGTAGAGTGGATAAAATGGATGTAGAGTGCATAAAAATGGATGTTGAGTGGATAAAATGGATGTAGAGTGAATAAAATGGATGTACATTTAATAAAAATGGATGTAGAGTGGATAAAAATGGATGTAGAGTATATAAATTGGATGTAGAGTATATAAAATGGATGTAGAGTGGATAAAAATGGATGTCGAGTGGATAAAATGGATGTAGAGTGGATAAAAATGGATGTAGATTGGATAAAATGGATGTAGAGTTAATAAAAATGGATGTAGAGTATATAAAATGGATGTAGAGTTGATAAAAATGGATGTAGAGTGGATAAAAATGGATGTAGAGTGGATAAAAATGGATGTCGAGTGGATAAAATGGATGTACAGTGGATAAAAATGGATGTAGAGTGGATAAAATGGATGTAGAGTGCATAAAAATGGATGTAGAGTGAATAAAATGGATGTAGAGTGGATAAAATGGATGTAGAGTTAATAAAATTGGATGTAGAGTGGATAAAAATGGATGTAGAGTGGATAAAAATGGATGTAGATTGGATAAAATGGATGTAGAGTTGATAAAATGGATGTAAAGTGGATAAAATGGATGTAGAGTTAATAAAATTGGATGTAGAGTGGATAAAAATGGATGTAGAGTGGATAAAAATGGATGTCGAGTGGATAAAATGGATGTAGAGTGGATAAAATGGATGTAGAGTTGATAAAAATGGATGTAGAGTGGATAAAAATGGATGTCGAGTGGATAAAATGGATGTACAGTGGATAAAAACGGATGTAGAGTGGATAAAATGGATGTAGAGTGAATAAAATTGGATGTAGAGTGAATAAAATGGATGTAGAGTATATAAATTGTATGTAGAGTATATAAAATGGATGTAGAGTGGATAAAAATGGATGTAGAGTGGATAAAATGGATGTAGAGTGGATAAAAATGGATGTAGAGTGGATAAAATGGATGTAGAGTGCATAAAAATGGATGTTGAGTGGATAAAATGGATGTAGAATGGATAAAATGGATGTAAAGTGGATAAAAATGGATGTCGAGTGGATAAAATGGATGTAGAGTGGATAAAAATAGATGTAGAGAGGATAAAATGGATGTAGAGTGGATAAAAATGGATGTAGAGTGGATAAAAATGGATGTAGAGTGGATAAAATTGGATGTAGAGTTGATAAAATGGATGTAAAGTGGATAAAATGGATGTAGAGTTAATAAAATTGGATGTAGAGTGGATAAAATGGATGTAGAGTTGATAAAAATGGATGTAGAGTGGATAAAAATGGATGTAGATTGGATAAAATGGATGTAGAGTGGATAAAAATGGATGTAGAGTATATAAATTGTATGTAGAGTATATAAAATGGATGTAGAGTGGATAAAAATGGATGTTGAGTGGATAAAATGGATGTAGAGTGAATAAAATGGATGTACATTTAATAAAAATGGATGTAGAGTGGATAAAAATGGATGTAGAGTATATAAATTGGATGTAGAGTATATAAAATGGATGTAGAGTGGATAAAAATGGATGTCGAGTGGATAAAATGGATGTAGAGTGGATAAAAATGGATGTAGATTGGATAAAATGGATGTAGAGTTAATAAAAATGGATGTAGAGTATATAAAATGGATGTAGAGTTGATAAAAATGGATGTAGAGTGGATAAAAATGGATGTAGAGTGGATAAAAATGGATGTCGAGTGGATAAAATGGATGTACAGTGGATAAAAATGGATGTAGAGTGGATAAAATGGATGTAGAGTGCATAAAAATGGATGTAGAGTGGATAAAATGGATGTAGAGTGGATAAAATGGATGTAGAGTTAATAAAATTGGATGTAGAGTGGATAAAAATGGATGTAGAGTGGATAAAAATGGATGTCGAGTGGATAAAATGGATGTAGAGTGGATAAAATGGATGTAGAGTTGATAAAAATGGATGTAGAGTGGATAAAAATGGATGTCGAGTGGATAAAATGGATGTACAGTGGATAAAAATGGATGTAGAGTGGATAAAATGGATGTAGAGTGCATAAAAATGGATGTAGAGTGAATAAAATGGATGTAGAGTGGATAAAATGGATGTAGAGTTAATAAAATTGGATGTAGAGTGGATAAAATGGATGTAGAGTTGATAAAAATGGATGTAGAGTGGATAAAAATGGATGTAGATTGGATAAAATGGATGTAGAGTTGATAAAATGGATGTAAAGTGGATAAAATGGATGTAGAGTTAATAAAATTGGATGTAGAGTGGATAAAAATGGATGTAGAGTGGATAAAAATGGATGTCGAGTGGATAAAATGGATGTAGAGTGGATAAAATGGATGTAGAGTTGATAAAAATGGATGTAGAGTGGATAAAAATGGATGTAGAGTGGATAAAATGGATGTACAGTGGATAAAAACGGATGTAGAGTGGATAAAATGGATGTAGAGTGCATAAAAATGGATGTAGAGTGAATAAAATGGATGTAGAGTGGATAAAATGAATGTACAGTTAATAAAAATGGATGTAGAGTGGATAAAAATGGATGTAGAGTGGATAAAAATGGATGTAGAGTGGATAAAATGGATGTAGAGTGGATAAAATGGATGTAGAGTGGATAAAAATGGATGTAGAGTGGATAAAATGGATTTAGAGTGCATAAAAATGGATGTTGAGTGGATAAAATGGATGTAGAGTGGATAAAACGGATGTAGAGTGGATAAAAAGGATGTAGAGTGGATAAAATGGATGCAGAGTATATAAATTGGATGTAGAGTATATAAAATGGATGTAGAGTGGATAAAAATGGATGTCGAGTGGATAAAATGGATGTAGAGTGGATAAAAATGGATGTAGATTGGATAAAATGGATGTAGAGTTAATAAAAATGGATGTAGAGTGGATAAAAATGGATGTAGAGTGGATAAAAATGGATGTAGAGTGGATAAAATGGATGTAGAGTCGATAAAATGGATGTAGAGTGGATAAAAATGGATGTAGAGTGGATAAAATGGATTTAGAGTGCATAAAAATGGATGTTGAGTGGATAAAATGGATGTAGAGTGGATAAAACGGATGTAGAGTGGATAAAAAGGATGTAGAGTGGATAAAATGGATGCAGAGTGGATAAAAATAGATGTAGTGTGGATAAAATGGATGTAGAGTGGATAAAATGGATGTAGAGTGAATAAAATGGATGTAGAGTGGATAAAATTGATGTAGAGTGGATAAAATTGATGTAGAGTGTATAAAATGGATGTAGAGTGGATAAAAATGGATGTAGAGTGGATAAAAATGGATGTCGAGTGGATAAAATGGATGTAGAGTGGATAAAATGGATGTAGAGTGGATAAAAATGGATGTAGATTGGATAAAATGGATGTAGAGTGGATAAAAATGGATGTAGAGTATATAAATTGTATGTAGAGTATATAAAATGGATGTAGAGTGGATAAAAATGGATGTAGAGTGGATAAAATGGATGTAGAGTGGATAAAAATGGATGTAGAGTGGATAAAATGGATGTAGAGTGCATAAAAATGGATGTTGAGTGGATAAAATGGATGTAGAATGGATAAAATGGATGTAAAGTGGATAAAAATGGATGTCGAGTGGATAAAATGGATGTAGAGTGGATAAAAATAGATGTAGAGAGGATAAAATGGATGTAGAGTGGATAAAAATGGATGTAGAGTGGATAAAAATGGATGTAGAGTGGATAAAATTGGATGTAGAGTTGATAAAATGGATGTAAAGTGGATAAAATGGATGTAGAGTTAATAAAATTGGATGTAGAGTGGATAAAATGGATGTAGAGTTGATAAAAATGGATGTAGAGTGGATAAAAATGGATGTAGATTGGATAAAATGAATGTAGAGTGGATAAAAATGGATGTAGAGTATATAAATTGTATGTAGAGTATATAAAATGGATGTAGAGTGGATAAAAATGGATGTAGAGTGGATAAAATGGATGTAGAGTGGATAAAAATGGACGTAGAGTGGATAAAATGGATGTAGAGTGCATAAAAATGGATGTTGAGTGGATAAAATGGATGTAGAGTGAATAAAATGGATGTACATTTAATAAAAATGGATGTAGAGTGGATAAAAATGGATGTAGAGTATATAAATTGGATGTAGAGTATATAAAATGGATGTAGAGTGGATAAAAATGGATGTCGAGTGGATAAAATGGATGTAGAGTGGATAAAAATGGATGTAGATTGGATAAAATGGATGTAGAGTTAATAAAAATGGATGTAGAGTATATAAAATGGATGTAGAGTTGATAAAAATGGATGTAGAGTGGATAAAAATGGATGTAGAGTGGATAAAAATGGATGTCGAGTGGATAAAATGGATGTACAGTGGATAAAAATGGATGTAGAGTGGATAAAATGGATGTAGAGTGCATAAAAATGGATGTAGAGTGAATAAAATGGATGTAGAGTGGATAAAATGGATGTAGAGTTAATAAAATTGGATGTAGAGTGGATAAAAATGGATGTAGAGTGGATAAAAATGGATGTAGATTGGATAAAATGGATGTAGAGTTGATAAAATGGATGTAAAGTGGATAAAATGGATGTAGAGTTAATAAAATTGGATGTAGAGTGGATAAAAATGGATGTAGAGTGGATAAAAATGGATGTCGAGTGGATAAAATGGATGTAGAGTGGATAAAATGGATGTAGAGTTGATAAAAATGGATGTAGAGTGGATAAAAATGGATGTCGAGTGGATAAAATGGATGTAGAGTGGATAAAAACGGATGTAGAGTGGATAAAATGGATGTAGAGTGCATAAAAATGGATGTAGAGTGAATAAAATGGATGTAGAGTATATAAATTGTATGTAGAGTATATAAAATGGATGTAGAGTGGATAAAAATGGATGTAGAGTGGATAAAATGGATGTAGAGTGGATAAAAATGGACGTAGAGTGGATAAAATGGATGTAGAGTGCATAAAAATGGATGTTGAGTGGATAAAATGGATGTAGAATGGATAAAATGGATGTAAAGTGGATAAAAATGGATGTCGAGTGGATAAAATGGATGTAGAGTGGATAAAAATAGATGTAGAGAGGATAAAATGGATGTAGAGTGGATAAAAATGGATGTAGAGTGGATAAAAATGGATGTAGAGTGGATAAAATTGGATGTAGAGTTGATAAAATGGATGTAAAGTGGATAAAATGGATGTAGAGTTAATAAAATTGGATGTAGAGTGGATAAAATGGATGTAGAGTTGATAAAAATGGATGTAGAGTGGATAAAAATGGATGTAGATTGGATAAAATGGATGTAGAGTGGATAAAAATGGATGTAGAGTATATAAATTGTATGTAGAGTATATAAAATGGATGTAGAGTGGATAAAAATGGATGTTGAGTGGATAAAATGGATGTAGAGTGAATAAAATGGATGTACATTTAATAAAAATGGATGTAGAGTGGATAAAAATGGATGTAGAGTATATAAATTGGATGTAGAGTATATAAAATGGATGTAGAGTGGATAAAAATGGATGTCGAGTGGATAAAATGGATGTAGAGTGGATAAAAATGGATGTAGATTGGATAAAATGGATGTAGAGTTAATAAAAATGGATGTAGAGTATATAAAATGGATGTAGAGTTGATAAAAATGGATGTAGAGTGGATAAAAATGGATGTAGAGTGGATAAAAATGGATGTCGAGTGGATAAAATGGATGTACAGTGGATAAAAATGGATGTAGAGTGGATAAAATGGATGTAGAGTGCATAAAAATGGATGTAGAGTGAATAAAATGGATGTAGAGTGGATAAAATGGATGTAGAGTTAATAAAATTGGATGTAGAGTGGATAAAAATGGATGTAGAGTGGATAAAAATGGATGTCGAGTGGATAAAATGGATGTAGAGTGGATAAAATGGATGTAGAGTTGATAAAAATGGATGTAGAGTGGATAAAAATGGATGTCGAGTGGATAAAATGGATGTACAGTGGATAAAAATGGATGTAGAGTGGATAAAATGGATGTAGAGTGCATAAAAATGGATGTAGAGTGAATAAAATGGATGTAGAGTGGATAAAATGGATGTAGAGTTAATAAAATTGGATGTAGAGTGGATAAAATGGATGTAGAGTTGATAAAAATGGATGTAGAGTGGATAAAAATGGATGTAGATTGGATAAAATGGATGTAGAGTTGATAAAATGGATGTAAAGTGGATAAAATGGATGTAGAGTTAATAAAATTGGATGTAGAGTGGATAAAAATGGATGTAGAGTGGATAAAAATGGATGTCGAGTGGATAAAATGGATGTAGAGTGGATAAAATGGATGTAGAGTGGATAAAAATGGATGTAGAGTGGATAAAAATGGATGTCGAGTGGATAAAATGGATGTACAGTGGATAAAAACGGATGTAGAGTGGATAAAATGGATGTAGAGTGCATAAAAATGGATGTAGAGTGAATAAAATGGATGTAGAGTGGATAAAATGAATGTACAGTTAATAAAAATGGATGTAGAGTGGATAAAAATGGATGTAGAGTGGATAAAAATGGATGTAGAGTGGATAAAATGGATGTAGAGTCGATAAAATGGATGTAGAGTGGATAAAAATGGATGTAGAGTGGATAAAATGGATTTAGAGTGCATAAAAATGGATGTTGAGTGGATAAAATGGATGTAGAGTGGATAAAACGGATGTAGAGTGGATAAAAAGGATGTAGAGTGGATAAAATGGATGCAGAGTATATAAATTGGATGTAGAGTATATAAAATGGATGTAGAGTGGATAAAAATGGATGTCGAGTGGATAAAATGGATGTAGAGTGGATAAAAATGGATGTAGATTGGATAAAATGGATGTAGAGTTAATAAAAATGGATGTAGAGTATATAAAATGGATGTAGAGTTGATAAAAATGGATGTAGAGTGGATAAAAATGGATGTAGAGAGGATAAAATGGATGTAGAGTGGATAAAAATGGATGTCGAGTGGATAAAATGGATGTAGAGTGGATAAAATGGATGTAGAGTTGATAAAAATGGATGTAGAGTGGATAAAAATGGATGTCGAGTGGATAAAAATGGATGTAGAGTGGATAAAAATGGATGTCGAGTGGATAAAATGGATGTACAGTGGATAAAAATGGATGTAGAGTGGATAAAATGGATGTAGAGTGCATAAAAATGGATGTAGAGTGAATAAAATGGATGTAGAGCGGATAAAATGAATGTACAGTTAATAAAAATGGATGTAGAGTGGATAAAAATGGATGTAGAGTGGATAAAAATGGATGTAGAGTGGATAAAATGGATGTAGAGTCGATAAAATGGATGTAGAGTGGATAAAAATGGATGTAGATTGGATAAAATGGATGTCGAGTGCATAAAAATGGATGTTGAGTGGATAAAATGGATGTAGAGTGGATAAAACGGATGTAGAGTGGATAAAAAGGATGTAGAGTGGATAAAATGGATGCAGAGTATATAAATTGGATGTAGAGTATATAAAATGGATGTAGAGTGGATAAAAATGGATGTCGAGTGGATAAAATGGATGTAGAGTGGATAAAAATGGATGTAGATTGGATAAAATGGATGTAGAGTTAATAAAAATAGATGTAGAGTGGATAAAATGGATGTAGAGTTGATAAAAATGGATGTAGAGTGGATAAAAATGGATGTCGAGTGGATAAAATGGATGTACAGTGGATAAAAATGGATGTAGAGTGGATAAAATGGATGTAGAGTGCATAAAAATGGATGTAGAGTGAATAAAATGGATGTAGAGTGGATAAAATGAATGTACAGTTAATAAAAATGGATGTAGAGTGGATAAAAATGGATGTAGAGTGGATAAAAATGGATGTAGAGTGGATAAAATGGATGTAGAGTCGATAAAATGGATGTAGAGTGGATAAAAATGGATGTAGAGTGGATAAAATGGATTTAGAGTGCATAAAAATGGATGTTGAGTGGATAAAATGGATGTAGAGTGGATAAAACGGATGTAGAGTGGATAAAAAGGATGTAGAGTGGATAAAATGGATGCAGAGTGGATAAAAATAGATGTAGTGTGGATAAAATGGATGTAGAGTGGATAAAATGGATGTAGAGTGAATAAAATGGATGTAGAGTGGATAAAATGGATGTAGAGTGCATAAAAATGGATGTAGAGTGAATAAAATGAATGTACAGTTAATAAAAATGGATGTAGAGTGGATAAAATGGATGTAGAGTTGATAAAAATGGATGTAGAGTGGATAAAAATGGATGTAGATTGGATAAAATGGATGTAGAGTTGATAAAATGGATGTAAAGTGGATAAAATGGATGTAGAGTTAATAAAATTGGATGTAGAGTGGATAAAAATGGATGTAGAGTGGATAAAAATGGATGTCGAGTGGATAAAATGGATGTAGAGTGGATAAAATGGATGTAGAGTTGATAAAAATGGATGTAGAGTGGATAAAAATGGATGTCGAGTGGATAAAATGGATGTACAGTGGATAAAAATGGATGTAGAGTGGATAAAATGGATGTAGAGTGCATAAAAATGGATGTAGAGTGAATAAAATGGATGTAGAGTGGATAAAATGGATGTAGAGTTAATAAAATTGGATGTAGAGTGGATAAAATGGATGTAGAGTTGATAAAAATGGATGTAGAGTGGATAAAAATGGATGTAGATTGGATAAAATGGATGTAGATTGGATAAAATGGATGTAGAGTTGATAAAATGGATGTAGAGTGGATAAAAATGGATGTCGAGTGGATAAAATGGATGTAGAGTGGATAAAATGGATGTAGAGTTGATAAAAATGGATGTAGAGTGGATAAAAATGGATGTCGAGTGGATAAAATGGATGTACAGTGGATAAAAATGGATGTAGAGTGGATAAAATGGATGTAGAGTGCATAAAAATGGATGTAGAGTGAATAAAATGGATGTAGAGTGGATAAAATGGATGTAGAGTTAATAAAATTGGATGTAGAGTGGATAAAATGGATGTAGAGTTGATAAAAATGGATGTAGAGTGGATAAAATGGATGCAGAGTGGATAAAAATAGATGTAGTGTGGATAAAATGGATGTAGAGTGGATAAAATGGATGTAGAGTTAATAAAATTGGATGTAGAGTGGATAAAATGGATGTAGAGTTGATAAAAATGGATGTAGAGTGGATAAAAATGGATGTAGATTGGATAAAATGGATGTAGAGTTGATAAAATGGATGTAAAGTGGATAAAATGGATGTAGAGTTAATAAAATTGGATGTAGAGTGGATAAAAATGGATGTAGAGTGGATAAAAATGGATGTCGAGTGGATAAAATGGATGTAGAGTGGATAAAATGGATGTAGAGTTGATAAAAATGGATGTAGAGTGGATAAAAATGGATGTCGAGTGGATAAAATGGATGTACAGTGGATAAAAATGGATGTAGAGTGGATAAAATGGATGTAGAGTGCATAAAAATGGATGTAGAGTGAATAAAATGGATGTAGAGTGGATAAAATGGATGTAGAGTTAATAAAATTGGATGTAGAGTGGATAAAATGGATGTAGAGTTGATAAAAATGGATGTAGAGTGGATAAAATGGATGCAGAGTGGATAAAAATAGATGTAGAGTGAATAAAATGGATGTAGAGTGGATAAAATGGATGTAGAGTTAATAAAATTGGATGTAGAGTGGATAAAATGGATGTAGAGTTGATAAAAATGGATGTAGAGTGGATAAAAATGGATGTAGATTGGATAAAATGGATGTAGAGTTGATAAAATGGATGTAGAGTGGATAAAATGGATGTAGAGTTAATAAAATTGGATGTAGAGTGGATAAAAATGGATGTAGAGTGGATAAAAATGGATGTCGAGTGGATAAAATGGATGTAGAGTGGATAAAATGGATGTAGAGTTGATAAAAATGGATGTAGAGTGGATAAAAATGGATGTCGAGTGGATAAAATGGATGTACAGTGGATAAAAATGGATGTAGAGTGGATAAAATGGATGTAGAGTGCATAAAAATGGATGTAGAGTGAATAAAATGGATGTAGAGTGGATAAAATGGATGTAGAGTTAATAAAATTGGATGTAGAGTGGATAAAATGGATGTAGAGTTGATAAAAATGGATGTAGAGTGGATAAAAATGGATGTAGATTGGATAAAATGGATGTAGAGTTGATAAAATGGATGTAAAGTGGATAAAATGGATGTAGAGTTAATAAAATTGGATGTAGAGTGGATAAAAATGGATGTAGAGTGGATAAAAATGGATGTCGAGTGGATAAAATGGATGTAGAGTGGATAAAATGGATGTAGAGTTGATAAAAATGGATGTAGAGTGGATAAAAATGGATGTCGAGTGGATAAAATGGATGTACAGTGGATAAAAACGGATGTAGAGTGGATAAAATGGATGTAGAGTGCATAAAAATGGATGTAGAGTGAATAAAATGGATGTAGAGTGGATAAAATGAATGTACAGTTAATAAAAATGGATGTAGAGTGGATAAAAATGGATGTAGAGTGGATAAAAATGGATGTAGAGTGGATAAAATGGATGTAGAGTCGATAAAATGGATGTAGAGTGGATAAAAATGGATGTAGAGTGGATAAAATGGATTTAGAGTGCATAAAAATGGATGTTGAGTGGATAAAATGGATGTAGAGTGGATAAAACGGATGTAGAGTGGATAAAAAGGATGTAGAGTGGATAAAATGGATGCAGAGTATATAAATTGGATGTAGAGTATATAAAATGGATGTAGAGTGGATAAAAATGGATGTCGAGTGGATAAAATGGATGTAGAGTGGATAAAAATGGATGTAGATTGGATAAAATGGATGTAGAGTTAATAAAAATGGATGTAGAGTATATAAAATGGATGTAGAGTTGATAAAAATGGATGTAGAGTGGATAAAAATGGATGTAGAGAGGATAAAATGGATGTAGAGTGGATAAAAATGGATGTCGAGTGGATAAAATGGATGTAGAGTGGATAAAATGGATGTAGAGTTGATAAAAATGGATGTAGAGTGGATAAAAATGGATGTCGAGTGGATAAAAATGGATGTAGAGTGGATAAAAATGGATGTCGAGTGGATAAAATGGATGTAGAGTGGATAAAAATGGATGTAGAGTGGATAAAATGGATGTAGAGTGGATAAAAATGGATGTAGAGTGAATAAAATGGATGTAGAGCGGATAAAATGAATGTACAGTTAATAAAAATGGATGTAGAGTGGATAAAAATGGATGTAGAGTGGATAAAAATGGATGTAGAGTGGATAAAATGGATGTAGAGTCGATAAAATGGATGTAGAGTGGATAAAAATGGATGTAGATTGGATAAAATGGATGTCGAGTGCATAAAAATGGATGTTGAGTGGATAAAATGGATGTAGAGTGGATAAAATGGATGTAGAGTGGATAAAAAGGATGTAGAGTGGATAAAATGGATGCAGAGTATATAAATTGGATGTAGAGTATATAAAATGGATGTAGAGTGGATAAAAATGGATGTCGAGTGGATAAAATGGATGTAGAGTGGATAAAAATGGATGTAGATTGGATAAAATGGATGTAGAGTTAATAAAAATAGATGTAGAGTGGATAAAATGGATGTAGAGTTGATAAAAATGGATGTAGAGTGGATAAAAATGGATGTCGAGTGGATAAAATGGATGTACAGTGGATAAAAATGGATGTAGAGTGGATAAAATGGATGTAGAGTTCATAAAAATGGATGTAGAGTGAATAAAATGGATGTAGAGTGGATAAAATGAATGTACAGTTAATAAAAATGGATGTAGAGTGGATAAAAATGGATGTAGAGTGGATAAAAATGGATGTAGAGTGGATAAAATGGATGTAGAGTCGATAAAATGGATGTAGAGTGGATAAAAATGGATGTAGAGTGGATAAAATGGATTTAGAGTGCATAAAAATGGATGTTGAGTGGATAAAATGGATGTAGAGTGGATAAAACGGATGTAGAGTGGATAAAAAGGATGTAGAGTGGATAAAATGGATGCAGAGTGGATAAAAATAGATGTAGTGTGGATAAAATGGATGTAGAGTGGATAAAATGGATGTAGAGTGAATAAAATGGATGTAGAGTGGATAAAATTGATGTAGAGTGTATAAAATGGATGTAGAGTGGATAAAAATGGATGTAGAGTGGATAAAAATGGATGTAGAGTGGATAAAATGGATGTAGAGTGAATAAAATGGATGTAGAGTGGATAAAATTGATGTAGAGTGTATAAAATGGATGTAGAGTGGATAAAAATGGATGTAGAGTGGATAAAAATGGATGTAGATTGGATAAAATGGATGTAGAGTGGATAAAAATGGATGTAGAGTGGATAAAATGGATGTAGAGTGGATAAAATGGTTGTAGAGTGGATAAAATGGATGTAGAGTGGATAAAATGGATGTAGAATGGATAAAATGGATGTAAAGTTGATAAAAATGGATGTCGAGTGGATAAAATGGATGTAGAGTGGATAAAAATAGATGTAGAGAGGATAAAATGGATGTAGAGTGGATAAAAATGGATGTAGAGTGGATAAAAATGGATGTAGAGTGGATAAAATGGATGTAGAGTGGATAAAAATGGATGTAGAGAGGATAAAATGGATGTAGAGTGGATAAAATTGGATGTAGAGTGGATAAAATGGATGTAGAGTTGATAAAAATGGATGTAGAGTGGATAAAAATGGATGTAGATTGGATAAAATGGATGTAGAGTGGATAAAAATGGATGTAGAGTATATAAATTGTATGTAGAGTATATAAAATGGATGTAGAGTGGATAAAAATGGATGTAGAGTGGATAAAATGGATGTAGAGTGGATAAAAATGGACGTAGAGTGGATAAAATGGATGTAGAATGCATAAAAATGGATGTTGAGTGGATAAAATGGATGTAGAGTGAATAAAATGGATGTACATTTAATAAAAATGGATGTAGAGTGGATAAAAATGGATGTAGAGTATATAAATTGGATGTAGAGTATATAAAATGGATGTAGAGTGGATAAAAATGGATGTCGAGTGGATAAAATGGATGTAGAGTGGATAAAAATGGATGTAGATTGGATAAAATGGATGTAGAGTTAATAAAAATGGATGTAGAGTATATAAAATGGATGTAGAGTTGATAAAAATGGATGTAGAGTGGATAAAAATGGATGTAGAGTGGATAAAAATGGATGTCGAGTGGATAAAATGGATGTACAGTGGATAAAAATGGATGTAGAGTGGATAAAATGGATGTAGAGTGCATAAAAATGGATGTAGAGTGAATAAAATGGATGTAGAGTGGATAAAATGGATGTAGAGTTAATAAAATTGGATGTAGAGTGGATAAAATGGATGTAGAGTTGATAAAAATGGATGTAGAGTGGATAAAAATGGATGTAGATTGGATAAAATGGATGTAGAGTTGATAAAATGGATGTAAAGTGGATAAAATGGATGTAGAGTTAATAAAATTGGATGTAGAGTGGATAAAAATGGATGTAGAGTGGATAAAAATGGATGTCGAGTGGATAAAATGGATGTATAGTGGATAAAATGGATGTAGAGTTGATAAAAATGGATGTAGAGTGGATAAAAATGGATGTCGAGTGGATAAAATGGATGTACAGTGGATAAAAACGGATGTAGAGTGGATAAAATGGATGTAGAGTGCATAAAAATGGATGTAGAGTGAATAAAATGGATGTAGAGTGGATAAAATGAATGTACAGTTAATAAAAATGGATGTAGAGTGGATAAAAATGGATGTAGAGTGGATAAAAATGGATGTAGAGTGGATAAAATGGATGTAGAGTCGATAAAATGGATGTAGAGTGGATAAAAATGGATGTAGAGTGGATAAAATGGATTTAGAGTGCATAAAAATGGATGTTGAGTGGATAAAATGGATGTAGAGTGGATAAAACGGATGTAGAGTGGATAAAAAGGATGTAGAGTGGATAAAATGGATGCAGAGTATATAAATTGGATGTAGAGTATATAAAATGGATGTAGAGTGGATAAAAATGGATGTCGAGTGGATAAAATGGATGTAGAGTGGATAAAAATGGATGTAGATTGGATAAAATGGATGTAGAGTTAATAAAAATGGATGTAGAGTATATAAAATGGATGTAGAGTTGATAAAAATGGATGTAGAGTGGATAAAAATGGATGTAGAGTGGATAAAAATGGATGTCGAGTGGATAAAATGGATGTAGAGTGGATAAAATGGATGTAGAGTGGATAAAAATGGATGTAGAGTGGATAAAATGGATGTAGAGTGGATAAAAATGGATGTAGAGTGGATAAAATGGATGTAGAGTGGATAAAAATGGATGTAGAGAGGATAAAATGGATGTAGAGTGGATAAAAATGGATGTCGAGTGGATAAAATGGATGTAGAGTGGATAAAATGGATGTAGAGTTGATAAAAATGGATGTAGAGTGGATAAAAATGGATGTCGAGTGGATAAAAATGGATGTAGAGTGGATAAAAATGGATGTCGAGTGGATAAAATGGATGTACAGTGGATAAAAATGGATGTAGAGTGGATAAAATGGATGTAGAGTGCATAAAAATGGATGTAGAGTGAATAAAATGGATGTAGAGCGGATAAAATGAATGTACAGTTAATAAAAATGGATGTAGAGTGGATAAAAATGGATGTAGAGTGGATAAAAATGGATGTAGAGTGGATAAAATGGATGTAGAGTCGATAAAATGGATGTAGAGTGGATAAAAATGGATGTAGATTGGATAAAATGGATGTCGAGTGCATAAAAATGGATGTTGAGTGGATAAAATGGATGTAGAGTGGATAAAACGGATGTAGAGTGGATAAAAAGGATGTAGAGTGGATAAAATGGATGCAGAGTATATAAAATGGATGTAGAGTATATAAAATGGATGTAGAGTGGATAAAAATGGATGTCGAGTGGATAAAATGGATGTAGAGTGGATAAAAATGGATGTAGATTGGATAAAATGGATGTAGAGTTAATAAAAATGGATGTAGAGTGGATAAAATGGATGTAGAGTTGATAAAAATGGATGTAGAGTGGATAAAAATGGATGTCGAGTGGATAAAATGGATGTACAGTGGATAAAAATGGATGTAGAGTGGATAAAATGGATGTAGAGTGCATAAAAATGGATGTAGAGTGAATAAAATGGATGTAGAGTGGATAAAATGAATGTACAGTTAATAAAAATGGATGTAGAGTGGATAAAAATGGATGTAGAGTGGATAAAAATGGATGTAGAGTGGATAAAATGGATGTAGAGTCGATAAAATGGATGTAGAGTGGATAAAAATGGATGTAGAGTGGATAAAATGGATTTAGAGTGCATAAAAATGGATGTTGAGTGGATAAAATGGATGTAGAGTGGATAAAACGGATGTAGAGTGGATAAAAAGGATGTAGAGTGGATAAAATGGATGCAGAGTGGATAAAAATAGATGTAGTGTGGATAAAATGGATGTAGAGTGGATAAAATGGATGTAGAGTGAATAAAATGGATGTAGAGTGGATAAAATTGATGTAGAGTGTATAAAATGGATGTAGAGTGGATAAAAATGGATGTAGAGTGGATAAAAATGGATGTAGAGTGGATAAAATGGATGTAGAGTGAATAAAATGGATGTAGAGTGGATAAAATTGATGTAGAGTGTATAAAATGGATGTAGAGTGGATAAAAATGGATGTAGAGTGGATAAAAATGGATGTAGATTGGATAAAATGGATGTAGAGTGGATAAAAATGGATGTAGAGTGGATAAAATGGATGTAGAGTGGATAAAATGGTTGTAGAGTGGATAAAATGGATGTAGAGTGGATAAAATGGATGTAGAATGGATAAAATGGATGTAAAGTTGATAAAAATGGATGTCGAGTGGATAAAATGGATGTAGAGTGGATAAAAATAGATGTAGAGAGGATAAAATGGATGTAGAGTGGATAAAAATGGATGTAGAGTGGATAAAAATGGATGTAGAGTGGATAAAATGGATGTAGAGTGGATAAAAATGGATGTAGAGAGGATAAAATGGTTGTAGAGTGGATAAAATGATGTACAGTTAATAAAAATGGATGTAGAGTGGATATAATGGATGTAGAGTTGATAAAATGGATGTAAAGTGGATAAAATGGATGTAGAGTTAATAAAAATGGATGTAGTGTGGAAATAATGGATGTAGAGAGGATAAAATGGATGTAGAGTGGATAAAATGGATGTAGAGTTCATAAAAATGGATGTAGAGTGGATAAAAATGGATGTAGATTGGATAAAATGGATGTAGAGTGGATAAAAATGGATGTAGAGTGGATAAAAATGGATGTAGAGTGGATAAAATGGATTTAGAGTGCATAAAAATGGATGTTGAGTGGATAAAATGGATGTAGAGTGGATAAAATGGATGTAGAGTGGATAAAATGGATGTAAAGTGGATAAAAATGGATGTAGAGTGGATAAAATGGATGTAGAGTGGATAAAATGGATGTAGAGTGGATAAAATGGATGTAGAGTGGATAAAAAAGGATGTAGAGTGGATAAAATGGATGTAGAATGAGTAAAATGGATGTAAAGTGAATAAAAATGGATGTAGAGTGGATAAAATGGATGTAGAGAGGATAAAATGCATGTAGAGTGGATAAAATGGATGTAGAGTGGATAAAATGGTTGTAGAGTGGATAAAATGGATGTAGAGTGGATAAAATGGATGTAGAATGGATAAAATGGATGTAAAGTGGATAAAAATGGATGTCGAGTGGATAAAATGGATGTAGAGTGGATAAAAATAGATGTAGAGAGGATAAAATGGATGTAGAGTGGATAAAAATGGATGTAGAGTGGATAAAAATGGATGTAGAGTGGATAAAATGGATGTAGAGTGGATAAAAATGGATGTAGAGTGGATAAAATGGATGTAGAGTGGATAAAATGGATGTACAGTTAATAAAAATGGATGTAGAGTGGATATAATGGATGTAGAGTTGATAAAATGGATGTAAAGTGGATAAAATGGATGTAGAGTTAATAAAAATGGATGTAGTGTGGAAATAATGGATGTAGAGAGGATAAAATGGATGTAGAGTGGATAAAATGGATGTAGAGTGGATAAAAATGGATGTAGATTGGATAAAATGGATGTAGAGTTAATAAAAATGGATGTAGAGTGGATAAAATGGATGTAGAGAGGATAAAATGGATGTAGAGTGGATAAAATGGATGTAGAGTGGATAAAAATGGATGTAGATTGGATAAAATGGATGTAGAGTGGATAAAATGGATGTAGAGTTGATAAAATGGATGTAAAGTGGATAAAATGGATGTAGAGTTAATAAAATTGGATGTAGAGTGGATAAAATGGATGTAGAGTTCATAAAAATGGATGTAGAGTGGATAAAAATGGATGTAGATTGGATAAAATGGATGTAGAGTGGATGAAAATGGATGTAGAGAGGATAAAATGGATGTGGAGTAGATAACAATGGATGTAGAGTGGATAAAATGGATGTAGAGTGGATAAAATGGATGTAGAGTGGATAAAATGGTTGTAGAGTGGATAAAATGGATGTAGAGTTGATAAAAATGGATGTAGAGTGGATAAAATGGATGTAGAGTGGATAAAATGGATGTAGAGTGGATAAAAATGGATGTAGAGTGGATAAAATGGATGTAGAGTGGATAAAAATGGATGTAGAGAGGATAAAATGGATGTAGAGTGGATAAAATGGATGTACAGTTAATAAAAATGGATGTAGAGTGGATATAATGGATGTAGAGAGGATAAAATGGATGTGGAGTGGATAACAATGGATGTAGAGTGGATAAAATGGATGTAGAGTGGATAAAATGGATGTAGAGTTGATAAAAATGGATGTAGAGTGGACAAAATGGATGTAGAGTGGATAAAATGGATGTAGAGTTCATAAAAATGGATGTAGAGTGGATAAAAATGGATGTAGATTGGATAAAATGGATGTAGAGTGGATAAAAATGGATGTAGAGTGGATAAAATGGATGTAGAGTTAACAAAAATGGATGTAGAGTGGATAAAATGGATGTAGAGTTGATAAAAATGGATGTAGAGTGGATAAAAATGGATGTAGATTAGATAAAATGGATGTAGAGTTGTTTGAAATTAACAAGAATTTAAACCGTGAATTTATTCTGAGGTTTTAGTGGACTGTATTTTCATTGCAAGGGATGGTGGAATGAAGTTGGTAGAAAAATTATCGAGACGCGTGAATTGAGGAGAAGTTTACAATGTGAATTTATTCAAAGGAATGAATGTGGGTGAACGAAAGAATGAACGTATTTACAATGAAATTGCATGGTGTGAATATTTACAAGCGTATGTACATTATTAGATATTTCACTTCAGTGTGTGTGCTATGTGAGAGTGAACGTAATTACAAAGGATTTTACCGTTATGCGTTGCACGTGGCGTCAGTGGAAGTTTTCTATGTGGTGATGTAGTCTGTCGTCCGTGCGTCTGATGTAATTCTATTTTATATGGGTGAAGCACAAACACTGATGTTAACGATGAAGCGAAGTGAATATGAATTGAGATGATGTGGTACAATAAACTCAAACTATTTAATTAGACAAGAGAGATGGCCGCTCAGCCGACACGATCTACACTCAATGACTAATCGATAGGAAGTGAATGCGGAAGTATGGCATCGCGGCGTGCCCACGACATGGACAGGCCGGAAGTCACATGACATTTTCGGGCATTCCAGAACGTTCTAGAGTGTTCTCGAACGCCCTGGAATGTTCGCGTGATTCTAAATTGCTTCCGGTGGAAGCGAGCGCGATTTGAAAAGAGGTTAAGGAATCTGAGTTTTCCCAAAGTCGAAAACGCAGATTCCTGAACATTTCCGCCCGCCATCAGCAACCATGCTGATGATGTTGATGCCCAGTTGTAAGTCGGTCATCCCTGATGTTGAATAGGAAGCGGTGCCAGTTTCGTGACAGGTCTCTTGAATGTTGAGGAAGCCGTCTTGACAGTGACGACCCTGGAATGTCCGTCCTTCCCTGGATGTAGTGAAACGACCCTGGCCAAGGGCCACTTGGTTGGAGGGAGTCTCTCATCGGTGATGAGCACGAGTGAACCCTCCTTGAGCTCCAGAGAGGGATGGTGCCACTTCGAAATAGACTGGTGCCGCTGAAGATAGTGTGCCGACCATTGAGACCAAAATTGTTGAATTTTTTGTTGAATCAGCTGCCACCTTGACAGCCGATTCACTGCCACGTCTTCTAACGTTGGTTCTGGCAGGGTTGTAAGCCCGCTGCCGGTCAGGAAGTGGCCTGGTGTTAACGCTGTGACGTCATCTGGATCTTCACTCAGTGGCTCGAGTGGTCTTGAATTTAATATGGCTTCAATTTGAGTGAGCAGTGTCGCAAGCTCCTCAAATGTCAGCACTGTTTCTCCCACAGTGCGTCTGAGGTGAAATTTTATTGATTTCACCGCAGCTTCCCATTTTCCACCCATGTGTGGTGCAGCAGGTGGGTTGAATTGCCACTGAGTACGGTCTCTTAGTAGAATGGCGGCTATATCTTGATGTTCCCTCGTTGATTGTTTAAATAATTTTTGAAGAGCTACATCCGCTCCGATGAAATTGGTCCCACAATCTGAATGGATTGTGAGTGGTATGCCTCGTCTGGACGTAAACCTTCGATACGCAGCAATAAATCCGTCCGTGGAGTAGTCGCTGACCGTCTCAAGGTGGACTGCTGAAGTTGTAAAACAGACAAAAACACAGATCCAACCTTTTGACGTTTTCGCTCCTCTACCCTTCCAGGTTTTTATGGTAAGAGGTCCAGCGTAATCTACTCCTGTGTCGGTGAATGGTCTTGATGGTGTGACCCTGGATGTTGGAAGTTGACCCATAAGTTGTTGTGCTCGAATTCCTCGCTGTCGAGCACATGAAACGCACCGGAGTATGTGCGCTTTCACCGGAGCCCTGCCTCCGATGATCCAGTAGGCTTGCCTGACGTTGGCAAGAGTAAGCTGCGTACCACCATGTAAAGTAGAGAGGTGTGCCTGGGAAATAACAAGTGTTGAAAATTTCGAATGACGAGGTAAAATTGCGGGATGTTTTTCTTCAAAATTGAGAGCCGACTGATGAAGTCGACCCCCTACTCGAATTACTCCCTGCGCATCGATGAACGCCGTAAGTCGAGTAAAGGCATGGTTTTCTGGAAGTTTTCGATGTGAATTGAGCGTCCTCAATTCGTACGCAAAATATGCTGCTTGCGTAGATTTAACCCAAAATAGGCGAGCCTTTTCCATGTCGGCATATGGAATTGACATCACAGGAGACGTTTCAAGGGCACGTTTGAGACGTGAAATTGTTCTAAAACAAATTGCAGTTACTCGTAACAGTTTATAGAGTGACGAATACCTGTGTACGAGGTCCCAGTGATATTCTATTTTGGGTGCCGCTGCCGTGAATGCAACCCCAGGACGAGCTTCTTGTGCACTCAAGTCGTCCGGTTCCGACGACTGTTGCGGCCACGAGTCCATCGGTTGACGTATCCATGGCGGTCCCGTCCACCATAGAGGGTGATCGTGTAGTTGCTCTGTGGTTACGCCCCTTGATGCGCAATCTGCCGGATTCGAGGTTCCCGGCACATGTCTCCAATGACCAGTTGGAGTGAGCTCTTGAATTTGCGTCACTCTGTTTCTTACGAAGTCTTTCCAGCGTGATGGGTGTGTCTTGATCCACGTTAAAGTGACTTTAGAGTCCGTCCACATATGAATTGATGAAATTTTTACCTGTAAAGTGGCTACAGTGCTTTTCATCAATTTTGAAAGTAGCAGCGCTGCAGATAATTCCAATCTCGGGATTGTGATAGTTTTAATGGGAGCTACTTTTGTTTTCGAACAAACCAGTGTTGATTGGGCGCCCGTGGACGGTGAAGTCGTAACGATGTATATCACTGCTGACATAGCAAGTTGCGAGGCATCAGAGAAGCCATGAAGCTCAACAGTTGAATTTACGTACGTGTTGAACCATCGTGGTATGGTTAAACTGGCCAGTTTTTTGAAGTCTTCTCTGATGTCCATCCATTTCTTTGACATCTGGGCTGGTAATGGGTCGTCCCAGCTGATGTTGTGTAACCAGAGCTCCTGGAGAAGCATCTTTGCTCTAATTACCACTGGTGAAATAAAACCTAGTGGATCAAATATCTGAGCCACTTCAGACAAAACAGTTCTTTTTGAAAAAGCTCCCGTATGGTCGTGAATTCTGGAAAAGAACGTAAACTTGTCGGCTTTTGGAAGCCATATTACTCCGAGTATTTTGGTAGAGCAGTCGTCAAACGTTATAGAATTTGATGCTTCTTTTGAATTTATTACCTTGAGAAGATCGTGACTAGTGGAATGCCATTTTGCGAGTGGAAATCCGCCCGCATCACACAACCCCATTAATTGTGTGGCCACTTTTTTTAGCTGATGTGCTGAATCAGCACCGCCAAAGATGTCATCCACGTATCTTCCCTTGGTAATTGATGGTACAGCCAGTGGGAATTTGTGACCCTCATCTTCCGCCAATTGAAGTAGTGTTCTCACTGCCAAAAATGGAGCTGCCCTTGTTCCATAAGTGACAGTTTTCAGATGATATGGAACGACGTTGCCTTCCTTGTCGATCCACAATATTCTCTGTAAATCTCTATCGTCTTTGTGTACAATGATTTGACGATACATCTTGGTGATGTCTGTAGAGAATATGTGACGATGATGTCTAATCCACAATAATACATCTGAAATGTCCAACATTAGATTCGCCCCAGTATACATAATGTCATTCAATGACTTTCCTGTGGAAGTTTTGCGAGAACCATTAAAAACCACTCTTAATTTAGTAGTAGTACTATCGGGTTTAAGCACACCATGATGAGGTAAATAATAGTAGACTGGTGAGTGAATCGTAGCTGATGTGCAACCTTGCGGGACCCTCAACCCTCCTGAAGCCGGAGCTTCATGTGCCAAGGTCATCCCAGCTACGACACCAGCATTTGATTCAACATTATTAGTCTTTCCTATTATCTTACCTGAAGTTTGTGCCATATGCTCGAGGTCCTCGTATTCTCTCATGAATGTGGAGTACATCGCTCTGAAGTTGTCGTCTCGGCTGAATTTTCGCTGCATGTGCTGCAGGCAATGAAGCGCTGCAGTGCGTGATGAGCCAAGTAGAGTTGGCGACGACTTCAGTGGAAGTCGAACGATGTATCTCCCTGAAGAATCTCTGGAGTGTGTTTGTTTGAAATGTTTTTCACACTCCTCTTCGTCTGGTGACAGCGCACTGGAAATGTCACTTTTCACTTCTTCTTGTACCCAGAACTTTGTTAACAATTCTTGAAGTTGTGCATCTTGTTGTTGCACTGATGCATGTAAAGAAGAAGATGTTGACACTTGGGAAGTTGACACAGGGCCCAGTACGAGCCATCCAAAAATTGACAGTTGGGCGATGGGCAGCGTAGGTGAATCTTTAATGATGTTGGGCTTTATCACTTGTCCATACGAATCTGCTCCTAGAATGATGTCAATTGTTCTAGGCGTAGTAAACTCCGGGTCGGCCAGCTTCAAGTTCTTAAGATGTGGCCATGTCTTAAACGGAGACTGAAAAGTTGGCAGTATCGTAGTCACATTTTTCAGAATGTGAGCTTGTACAGTGACAGATGCTGAGGTGTGGATGGAATGGAGAGTTAATGGTATCACACCACGCGTCTGAGTTGATCTGCTGCCCCCAATGCCAAGAATGGTAATGGCAGAGGGTTGACGTTGGACATTTACTTGGCGGAAGAGGTTTTCAGATATAAATGTCAGCTCGGAACCAGAATCTATTAATAGGCGTGCTTGTATGGAAGTTATCTGGTTGTGGATGTTTACTATTGCTGTGGCAAGGAGAGTTGACATTTGACAGGTAGGGTTATGTTGGCTTTTGAGGTTATCTGAATTTTTGAGGTTATGGTCACTATGTACACTATTTACACTTTTCTTGATGTTTTCTTCTTTCTTGACGTTGTTCTGGCTGTACGGGAGGTTGTTCTTGAGGTTGTATGGAAGGTTGCACTGGAAGTTTTCAGGACTATTGTTCAGGATGTTTACTATGGGATTGACGGCTGCTCCGACACTTCACTTTGAAGTCTTGCTGGATGATGTGGTTTTGGCTGACGTAGTGGTGGTGGAGGCTGATGTTGGCTTAGGTGCGCTGTGGAGTTTCGCATCATGCAACATCGTGTGGTGTCTGCGTCCACACGATGTGCAATTTTCAGTGTTGCGGCATGCCGCAACACTGTGACGTCCCATACAGTTGTAGCAGACCTTCTTCTGCTCAACCAGCCTGCGTCTCTCGGTGACGTTGAGACCCCTGAACTTCGTGCACCTCACGATGAAGTGCGACTCCCCACAGCAGTCGCACGTATATTTGTCGGATGGTGCCGGCACATGTGCACTTTGGGACGTTCTTCCTGATGTCGTTGCCTGAAACGCCACTTTCTTCGTGGGTGCTGACGTTTTCGGAGAGGAGGTGGACGTTTTTCCCCCGGTGGCCATCTGGGCATACGTGTCCTTGGAGGTTGACGTTGTCCCGGCTCGCTCTAATGCTCGGGCCCTTGAGCTGAGGAACTCCTCCAGTTCCTCGTACCGCGGATACTCGGACCTATTGCCGAGTGACGTTTCCCACAATTCTGATGTGGTGCTGTCCAGATGGCGGGTGACGTGGTGCACCATCATGCAGTCCGCAAGATCCTCGATGTTGAGCGATTTCAATGCCCGGTAAGCCTCCGAGCATTGAGTCAGCACCTTGGCGAACCCCGTTGATGTGGTCTGATGATCCGGTGGAATCGCGGTGAGGTAGTCCAGTTGTGATTGAATGTGGTACCTGCGATTCTCGTACCGTTTCTCCAGCAGCTCCCAGGACTCCTTAAGTGATGTACCCAGCAGGGGGAGGTTTGCTATGATTTTTAGTGCCTCATCCTTGAGGCACCCCCTGAGGTAATGCAGTCTTTCGATGTTACTCAACCTCTGGTTGTTGAGGATGAGTTGGTCGAAGAGGTCCCGGAACGCTGGCCACGATGCGTAGTCCCCCTTGAAAGTTGGCAAGCTGATGTCCGGGAGTTTGGATTGGAACCTCGACTCTGAAGTTGACGACGGTGATGTTGTTGGAGCAGATTCTTGAATAGTCCGCCTCAATCTTCCCAGAGACAACTTCAACACCCGGAAGGTCTTGCTTTCCTGACGGTGAACGCTGTCCTTGAAGTAGGAGTGTTCTAAAAATGTTGCCGGCCAGTGCAACTCGAGGTATTGATGTTGTTCGGCAAATTTGACGTGTATCTCCTCTGCCTGCTCCTTCAGGAGATCTACCTCGTCCACTGATGTGTCTTCAGGGTCGAGCGGCACCTCGTCAAGGATAGCGTTAAGCTCAGCCAGGCGATCCATCTGAGTTTGGTATTTAAGCACAAACTCAGATGGGAGTCGCGCTGGTGACTTGCTCCTGGTTTCTCGTGATGTTGTCTCCTTTGATGTTGTCTCCAAGGTAACCGTGGGAGTTTTCCGGATAATTTTACCAATTGAAGTTTTCAAGGATTTCTCTTGAGGTTTTTCTGGAAGTTTTCCTGAAGACTCCTCTTGAGGTTTTCCCGGCCCCTCCTCATCCGACATGGTGATGTTGTCGATGTATTAATCCTGTTGGTATGCATCCGGATGAAGAAATTGTTCACAAAACCCAAAAATGTCACATACGCTCACACATTGAAATTTAAACGCTGCGCGGCGAAAAGTACGTTGAGCGACACTGATGTTTACAAACGCGGCGCAACGGTTCTCAAGTTCACTGAGGTCGAACTAACCGACCACGCGGTCGCGTATAATATCCACCATCCGGCTCGAAGGACCAAAAATGTTTGAAATTAACAAGAATTTAAACCGTGAATTTATTCTGAGGTTTTAGTGGACTGTAGTTTCATTGCAAGGGATGGTGGAATGAAGTTGGTAGAAAAATTATCGAGACGCGTGAATTGAGGAGAAGTTTACAATGTGAATTTATTCAAAAGAATGAATGTGGGTGAACGAAAGAATGAACGTATTTACAATGAAATTGCATGGTGTGAATATTTACAAGCGTATGTACATTATTAGATATTTCACTTCAGTGTGTGTGCTATGTGAGAGTGAAAGTAAGTACAAAGGATTTTACCGTTATGCGTTGCACGTGGCGTCAGTGGAAGTTTTCTATGTGGTGATGTAGTCTGTCGTCCGTGCGTCTGATGTAATTCTATTTTATATGGGTGAAGCACAAACACTGATGTTAACGATGAAGCGAAGTGAATATGAATTGAGATGATGTGGTACAATAAACTCAAACTATTTAATTAGACAAGAGAGATGGCCGCTCAGCCGACACGATCTACACTCAATGACTAATCGATAGGAAGTGAATGCGGAAGTATGGCATCGCGGCGTGCCCACGACATGGACAGGCCGGAAGTCACATGACATTTTCGGGCATTCCAGAACGTTCTAGAGTGTTCTCGAACGCCCTGGAATGTTCGCGTGATTCTAAATTGCTTCCGGTGGAAGCGAGCGCGATTTGAAAAGAGGTTAAGGAATCTGAGTTTTCCCAAAGTCGAAAACGCAGATTCCTGAACAAGAGTGGATAAAAATGGATGTAGAGTATATAAATTGGATGTAGAGTATATAAATTGGATGTAGAGTATATAAAATGGATGTAGAGTGGATAAAAATGGATGTCGAGTGGATAAAATGGATGTAGAGTGGATAAAAATGGATGTAGATTGGATAAAATGGATGTAGATTTAATAAAAATGGATGTAGAGAGGATAAAATGGATGTAGAGTGGATAAAATGGATGTACAGTTAATAAAAATGGATGTAGAGTGGATATAATGGATGTAGAGAGGATATAATGGATGTGGAGTGGATAACAATGGATGTAGAGTGGATAAAAATGGATGTAGATTGGATAAAATGGATGTAGAGTGGATAAAAATGGATGTAGAGAGGATAAAATGGATGTGGAGTAGATAACAATGGATGTAGAGTGGATAAAATGGATGTAGAGTGGATAAAAATGGATGTCGAGTGGATAAAATGGATGTAGAGTGGATAAAAATGGATGTAGATTGGATAAAATGGATGTAGAGTTAATAAAAATGGATGTAGAGAGGATAAAATGGATGTAGAGTGGATAAAATGGATGTACAGTTAATAAAAATGGATGTAGAGTGGATATAATGGATGTAGAGAGGATATAATGGATGTGGAGTGGATAACAATGGATGTAGAGTGGATAAAAATGGATATAGAGTTGATAAAATGGATGTAAAGTGGATAAAATGGATGTAGAGTGGATAAAATGGTTGTAGAGTGGATAACATGGATGTAGAGTTGATAAAAATGGATGTAGAGTGGAAATAATGGATGTAGAGTGGATAAAATGGATGTAGAGTTCATAAAAATGGATGTAGAGTGGATAAAAATGGATGTAGATTGGATAAAATGGATGTAGAGTGGATAAAAATGGATGTAGAGAGGATAAAATGGATGTGGAGTAGATAACAATGGATGTAGAGTGGATAAAATGGATGTAGAGTGGATAAAATGGATGTAGAGTGGATAAAAATGGATGTAGAGTGGATAAAATGGATGTAGAGTGGATAAAATGGATGTACAGTTAATAAAAATGGATGTAGAGTGGATATAATGGATGTAGAGAGGATATAATGGATGTGGAGTGGATAACAATGGATGTAGAGTGGATAAAAATGGATGTAGATTGGATAAAATGGATGTAGAGTGGATAAAAATGGATGTAGAGAGGATAAAATGGATGTGGAGTAGATAACAATGGATGTAGAGTGGATAAAATGGATGTAGAGTGGATAAAATGGATGTAGAGTGGATAAAATGGTTGTAGAGTGGATAAAATGGATGTAGAGTTGATAAAAATGGATGTAGAGTGGATAAAATGGATGTAGAGTTAATAAAAATGGATGTAGAGTGGATAAAATGGATGTAGAGTTGATAAAAATGGATGTAGAGTGGATAAAAATGGATGTAGATTAGATAAAATGGATGTAGAGTGGATAAAAATGGATGTAGAGTATGTAAATTGGATGTAGAGTATATAAATTGGATGTAGAGTATATAAAATGGATGTAGAGTGGATAAAAAATGGATGTCGAGTGGATAAAATGGATGTAGAGTGGATAAAAATGGATGTAGATTGGATAAAATGGATGTAGAGTTAATAAAAATGGATGTAGAGAGGATAAAATGGATGTAGAGTGGATAAAATGGATGTACAGTTAATAAAAATGGATGTAGAGTGGATATAATGGATGTAGAGAGGATATAATGGATGTGGAGTGGATAACAATGGATGTAGAGTGGATAAAAATGGATATAGAGTTGATAAAATGGATGTAAATTGGATAAAATGGATGTAGAGTGGATAAAATGGATGTAGAGTGGATAACATGGATGTAGAGTTGATAAAAATGGATGTAGAGTGGAAATAATGGATGTAGAGTGGATAAAATGGATGTAGAGTTCATAAAAATGGATGTAGAGTGGATAAAAATGGATGTAGATTGGATAAAATGGATGTAGAGTGGATAAAAATGGATGTAGAGAGGATAAAATGGATGTGGAGTGGATAACAATGGATGTAGAGTGGATAAAATGGATGTAGAGTGGATAAAATGGATGTAGAGTGGATAAAAATGGATGTAGAGTGGATAAAATGGATGTAGAGTGGATAAAAATGGATGTAGATTGGATAAAATGGATGTAGAGTTAATAAAAATGGATGTAGAGTGGATAAAATGGATGTAGAGTTGATAAAAATGGATGTAGAGTGGATAAAAATGGATGTAGATTGGATAAAATGGATGTAGAGTTGATAAAATGTATGTACAGTTAATAAAAATGGATGTAGAGTGGATAAAAATGGATGTAGAGTGGATAAAATGGATGTAGAGTTGATAAAATGGATGTAAAGTGGATAAAATGGATGTAGAGTTAATAAAATTGGATGTAGAGTGGATAAAATGGATGTAGAGTTGATAAAAATGGATGTAGAGTGGATAAAAATGGATGTAGATTGGATAAAATGGATGTAGAGTTGATAAAATGGATGTAAAGTGGATAAAATGGATGTAGAGTTAATAAAATTGGATGTAGAGTGGATAAAATGAATGTACAGTTAATAAAAATGGATGTAGAGTGGATAAAAATGGATGTAGAGTGGATAAAATGGATGTAGAGTTGATAAAATGGATGTAAAGTGGATAAAATGGATGTAGAGTTAATAAAATTGGATGTAGAGTGGATAAAATGGATGTAGAGTTAATAAAAATGGATGTAGAGTGGATATAATGGATGTAGAGAGGATAAAATGGATTTAGAGTGCATAAAAATGGATGTTGAGTGGATAAAATGGATGTAGAGTGGATAAAACGGATGTAGAGTGGATAAAAAGGATGTAGAGTGGATAAAATGGATGCAGAGTGGATAAAAATAGATGTAGTGTGGATAAAATGGATGTAGAGTGGATAAAATGGATGTAGAGTGAATAAAATGGATGTAGAGTGGATAAAATTGATGTAGAGTGTATAAAATGGATGTAGAGTGGATAAAAATGGATGTAGAGTGGATAAAAATGGATGTAGAGTGGATAAAATGGATGTAGAGTGAATAAAATGGATGTAGAGTGGATAAAATTGATGTAGAGTGTATAAAATGGATGTAGAGTGGATAAAAATGGATGTAGAGTGGATAAAAATGGATGTAGATTGGATAAAATGGATGTAGAGTGGATAAAAATGGATGTAGAGTGGATAAAATGGATGTAGAGTGGATAAAATGGTTGTAGAGTGGATAAAATGGATGTAGAGTGGATAAAATGGATGTAGAATGGATAAAATGGATGTAAAGTTGATAAAAATGGATGTCGAGTGGATAAAATGGATGTAGAGTGGATAAAAATAGATGTAGAGAGGATAAAATGGATGTAGAGTGGATAAAAATGGATGTAGAGTGGATAAAAATGGATGTAGAGTGGATAAAATGGATGTAGAGTGGATAAAAATGGATGTAGAGAGGATAAAATGGATGTAGAGTGGATAAAATGATGTACAGTTAATAAAAATGGATGTAGAGTGGATATAATGGATGTAGAGTTGATAAAATGGATGTAAAGTGGATAAAATGGATGTAGAGTTAATAAAAATGGATGTAGTGTGGAAATAATGGATGTAGAGAGGATAAAATGGATGTAGAGTGGATAAAATGGATGTAGAGTTCATAAAAATGGATGTAGAGTGGATAAAAATGGATGTAGATTGGATAAAATGGATGTAGAGTGGATAAAAATGGATGTAGAGTGGATAAAATGGATTTAGAGTGGATAAAATGTATGTAGAGTGGATAAAATGGATGTAGAGTGGATAAAAAAGGATGTAGAGTGGATAAAATGGATGTAGAATGAGTAAAATGGATGTAAAGTGAATAAAAATGGATGTAGAGTGGATAAAATGGATGTAGAGAGGATAAAATGCATGTAGAGTGGATAAAATGGATGTAGAGTGGATAAAATGGATGTAGAGTGGATAAAATGGATGTAGAGTGGATAAAATGGATGTAGAATGGATAAAATGGATGTAAAGTGGATAAAAATGGATGTCGAGTGGATAAAATGGATGTAGAGTGGATAAAAATAGATGTAGAGAGGATAAAATGGATGTAGAGTGGATAAAAATGGATGTAGAGTGGATAAAAATGGATGTAGAGTGGATAAAATGGATGTAGAGTGGATAAAAATGGATGTAGAGAGGATAAAATGGATGTAGAGTGGATAAAATGGATGTACAGTTAATAAAAATGGATGTAGAGTGGATATAATGGATGTAGAGTTGATAAAATGGATGTAGAGTGGATAAAATGGATGTACAGTTAATAAAAATGGATGTAGAGTGGATATAATGGATGTAGAGAGGATATAATGGATGTGGAGTGGATAACAATGGATGTAGAGTGGATAAAAATGGATATAGAGTTGATAAAATGGATGTAAAGTGGATAAAATGGATGTAGAGTGGATAAAATGGTTGTAGAGTGGATAACATGGATGTAGAGTTGATAAAAATGGATGTAGAGTGGAAATAATGGATGTAGAGTGGATAAAATGGATGTAGAGTTCATAAAAATGGATGTAGAGTGGATAAAAATGGATGTAGATTGGATAAAATGGATGTAGAGTGGATAAAAATGGATGTAGAGAGGATAAAATGGATGTGGAGTAGATAACAATGGATGTAGAGTGGATAAAATGGATGTAGAGTGGATAAAATGGATGTAGAGTGGATAAAAATGGATGTAGAGTGGATAAAATGGATGTAGAGTGGATAAAAATGGATGTAGATTGGATAAAATGGATGTAGAGTTAATAAAAATGGATGTAGAGTGGATAAAATGGATGTAGAGTTGATAAAAATGGATGTAGAGTGGATAAAAATGGATGTAGATTGGATAAAATGGATGTAGAGTTGATAAAATGAATGTACAGTTAATAAAAATGGATGTAGATTGGATAAAAATGGATGTAGAGTGGATAAAATGGATGTAGAGTTGATAAAATGGATGTAAAGTGGATAAAATGGATGTAGAGTTAATAAAATTGGATGTAGAGTGGATAAAATGGATGTAGAGTTGATAAAAATGGATGTAGAGTGGATAAAAATGGATGTAGATTGGATAAAATGGATGTAGAGTTGATAAAATGGATGTAAAGTGGATAAAATGGATGTAGAGTTAATAAAATTGGATGTAGAGTGGATAAAATGAATGTACAGTTAATAAAAATGGATGTAGAGTGGATAAAAATGGATGTAGAGTGGATAAAATGGATGTAGAGTTGATAAAATGGATGTAAAGTGGATAAAATGGATGTAGAGTTAATAAAATTGGATGTAGAGTGGATAAAATGGATGTAGAGTTAATAAAAATGGATGTAGAGTGGATATAATGGATGTAGAGAGGATAAAATGGATTTAGAGTGCATAAAAATGGATGTTGAGTGGATAAAATGGATGTAGAGTGGATAAAACGGATGTAGAGTGGATAAAAAGGATGTAGAGTGGATAAAATGGATGCAGAGTGGATAAAAATAGATGTAGTGTGGATAAAATGGATGTAGAGTGGATAAAATGGATGTAGAGTGAATAAAATGGATGTAGAGTGGATAAAATTGATGTAGAGTGTATAAAATGGATGTAGAGTGGATAAAAATGGATGTAGAGTGGATAAAAATGGATGTAGAGTGGATAAAATGGATGTAGAGTGAATAAAATGGATGTAGAGTGGATAAAATTGATGTAGAGTGTATAAAATGGATGTAGAGTGGATAAAAATGGATGTAGAGTGGATAAAAATGGATGTAGATTGGATAAAATGGATGTAGAGTGGATAAAAATGGATGTAGAGTGGATAAAATGGATGTAGAGTGGATAAAATGGTTGTAGAGTGGATAAAATGGATGTAGAGTGGATAAAATGGATGTAGAATGGATAAAATGGATGTAAAGTTGATAAAAATGGATGTCGAGTGGATAAAATGGATGTAGAGTGGATAAAAATAGATGTAGAGAGGATAAAATGGATGTAGAGTGGATAAAAATGGATGTAGAGTGGATAAAAATGGATGTAGAGTGGATAAAATGGATGTAGAGTGGATAAAAATGGATGTAGAGAGGATAAAATGGATGTAGAGTGGATAAAATGATGTACAGTTAATAAAAATGGATGTAGAGTGGATATAATGGATGTAGAGTTGATAAAATGGATGTAAAGTGGATAAAATGGATGTAGAGTTAATAAAAATGGATGTAGTGTGGAAATAATGGATGTAGAGAGGATAAAATGGATGTAGAGTGGATAAAATGGATGTAGAGTTCATAAAAATAGATGTAGAGTGGATAAAAATGGATGTAGATTGGATAAAATGGATGTAGAGTGGATAAAAATGGATGTAGAGTGGATAAAATGGATTTAGAGTGGATAAAATGTATGTAGAGTGGATAAAATGGATGTAGAGTGGATAAAAAAGGATGTAGAGTGGATAAAATGGATGTAGAATGAGTAAAATGGATGTAGAGTGGATAAAAATGGATGTAGAGTGGATAAAATGGATGTAGAGAGGATAAAATGCATGTAGAGTGGATAAAATGGATGTAGAGTGGATAAAATGGATGTAGAGTGGATAAAATGGATGTAGAGTGGATAAAATGGATGTAGAATGGATAAAATGGATGTAAAGTGGATAAAAATGGATGTAGAGTGGATAAAATGGATTTAGAGTGGATAAAATGTATGTAGAGTGGATAAAATGGATGTAGAGTGGATAAAAAAGGATGTAGAGTGGATAAAATGGATGTAGAATGAGTAAAATGGATGTAAAGTGAATAAAAATGGATGTAGAGTGGATAAAATGGATGTAGAGAGGATAAAAATAGATGTAGAGAGGATAAAATGGATGTAGAGTGGATAAAAATGGATGTAGAGTGGATAAAAATGGATGTAGAGTGGATAAAATGGATGTAGAGTGGATAAAAATGGATGTAGAGTGGATAAAATGGATGTAGAATGGATAAAATGGATGTAAAGTGGATAAAAATGGATGTCGAGTGGATAAAATGGATGTAGAGTGGATAAAAATAGATGTAGAGAGGATAAAATGGATGTAGAGTGGATAAAAATGGATGTAGAGTGGATAAAAATGGATGTAGAGTGGATAAAATGGATGTAGAGTGGATAAAAATGGATGTAGAGAGGATAAAATGGATGTAGAGTGGATAAAATGGATGTACAGTTAATAAAAATGGATGTAGAGTGGATAAAATGGATGTAGAGAGGATAAAATGGATGTAGAGTGGATAAAATGGATGTAGAGTGGATAAAATGGTTGTAGAGTGGATAAAATGGATGTAGAGTGGATAAAATGGATGTAGAATGGATAAAATGGATGTAAAGTGGATAAAAATGGATGTAGAGAGGATAAAATGCATGTAGAGTGGATAAAATGGATGTAGAGTGGATAAAATGGATGTAGAGTGGATAAAATGGATGTAGAGTGGATAAAATGGATGTAGAATGGATAAAATGGATGTAAAGTGGATAAAAATGGATGTCGAGTGGATAAAATGGATGTAGAGTGGATAAAAATAGATGTAGAGAGGATAAAATGGATGTAGAGTGGATAAAAATGGATGTCGAGTGGATAAAATGGATGTAGAGTGGATAAAAATAGATGTAGAGAGGATAAAATGGATGTAGAGTGGATAAAAATGGATGTAGAGTGGATAAAAATGGATGTAGAGTGGATAAAATGGATGTAGAGTGGATAAAAATGGATGTAGAGAGGATAAAATGGATGTAGAGTGGATAAAATGGATGTAGAGTGGATAAAAATGGATGTAGAGTGGATAAAATGGATGTAGAGAGGATAAAATGCATGTAGAGTGGATAAAATGGATGTAGAGTGGATAAAATGGTTGTAGAGTGGATAAAATGGATGTAGAGTGGATAAAATGGATGTAGAATGGATAAAATGGATGTAAAGTGGATAAAAATGGATGTAGAGAGGATAAAATGCATGTAGAGTGGATAAAATGGATGTAGAGTGGATAAAATGGTTGTAGAGTGGATAAAATGGATGTAGAGTGGATAAAATGGATGTAGAATGGATAAAATGGATGTAAAGTGGATAAAAATGGATGTCGAGTGGATAAAATGGATGTAGAGTGGATAAAAATAGATGTAGAGAGGATAAAATGGATGTAGAGTGGATAAAAATGGATGTAGAGTGGATAAAAATGGATGTAGAGTGGATAAAATGGATGTAGAGTGGATAAAAATGGATGTAGAGTGGATAAAATGGATGTAGAATGGATAAAATGGATGTAAAGTGGATAAAAATGGATGTCGAGTGGATAAAATGGATGTAGAGTGGATAAAAATAGATGTAGAGAGGATAAAATGGATGTAGAGTGGATAAAAATGGATGTAGAGTGGATAAAAATGGATGTAGAGTGGATAAAATGGATGTAGAGTGGATAAAAATGGATGTAGAGAGGATAAAATGGATGTAGAGTGGATAAAATGGATGTACAGTTAATAAAAATGGATGTAGAGTGGATATAATGGATGTAGAGTTGATAAAATGGATGTAAAGTGGATAAAATGGATGTAGAGTTAATAAAAATGGATGTAGTGTGGAAATAATGGATGTAGAGAGGATAAAATGGATGTAGAGTGGATAAAATGGATGTAGAGTGGATAAAAATGGATGTAGATTGGATAAAATGGATGTAGAGTTAATAAAAATGGATGTAGAGTGGATAAAATGGATGTAGAGAGGATAAAATGGATGTAGAGTGGATAAAATGGATGTAGAGTGGATAAAAATGGATGTAGATTGGATAAAATGGATGTAGAGTGGATAAAATGGATGTAGAGTTGATAAAATGGATGTAAAGTGGATAAAATGGATGTAGAGTTAATAAAATTGGATGTAGAGTGGATAAAATGGATGTAGAGTTCATAAAAATGGATGTAGTGTGGATAAAAATGGATGTAGATTGGATAAAATGGATGTAGAGTGGATGAAAATAGATGTAGAGAGGATAAAATGGATGTGGAGTAGATAACAATGGATGTAGAGTGGATAAAATGGATGTAGAGTGGATAAAATGGATGTAGAGTGGATAAAATGGTTGTAGAGTGGATAAAATGGATGTAGAGTTGATAAAAATGGATGTAGAGTGGATAAAATGGATGTAGAGTGGATAAAATGGATGTAGAGTGGATAAAAATGGATGTAGATTGGATAAAATGGATGTAGAGTTAATAAAAATGGATGTAGAGTGGATAAAATGGATGTAGAGAGGATAAAATGGATGTAGAGTGGATAAAATGGATGTAGAGTGGATAAAAATGGATGTAGATTGGATAAAATGGATGTAGAGTGGATAAAATGGATGTAGAGTTGATAAAATGGATGTAAAGTGGATAAAATGGATGTAGAGTTAATAAAATTGGATGTAGAGTGGATAAAATGGATGTAGAGTTCATAAAAATGGATGTAGTGTGGATAAAAATGGATGTAGATTGGATAAAATGGATGTAGAGTGGATGAAAATAGATGTAGAGAGGATAAAATGGATGTGGAGTAGATAACAATGGATGTAGAGTGGATAAAATGGATGTAGAGTGGATAAAATGGATGTAGAGTGGATAAAATGGTTGTAGAGTGGATAAAATGGATGTAGAGTTAATAAAAATGGATGTAGAGAGGATAAAATGGATGTAGAGTGGATAAAATGGATGTACAGTTAATAAAAATGGATGTAGAGTGGATATAATGGATGTAGAGAGGATATAATGGATGTGGAGTGGATAACAATGGATGTAGAGTGGATAAAAATGGATATAGAGTTGATAAAATGGATGTAAAGTGGATAAAATGGATGTAGAGTGGATAAAATGGTTGTAGAGTGGATAACATGGATGTAGAGTTGATAAAAATGGATGTAGAGTGGAAATAATGGATGTAGAGTGGATAAAATGGATGTAGAGTTCATAAAAATGGATGTAGAGTGGATAAAAATGGATGTAGATTGGATAAAATGGATGTAGAGTGGATAAAAATGGATGTAGAGAGGATAAAATGGATGTGGAGTAGATAACAATGGATGTAGAGTGGATAAAATGGATGTAGAGTGGATAAAATGGATGTAGAGTGGATAAAAATGGATGTAGAGTGGATAAAATGGATGTAGAGTGGATAAAAATGGATGTAGATTGGATAAAATGGATGTAGAGTTAATAAAAATGGATGTAGAGTGGATAAAATGGATGTAGAGTTGATAAAAATGGATGTAGAGTGGATAAAAATGGATGTAGATTGGATAAAATGGATGTAGAGTTGATAAAATGAATGTACAGTTAATAAAAATGGATGTAGAGTGGATAAAAATGGATGTAGAGTGGATAAAATGGATGTAGAGTTGATAAAATGGATGTAAAGTGGATAAGATGGATGTAGAGTTAATAAAATTGGATGTAGAGTGGATAAAATGGATGCAGAGTTGATAAAAATGGATGTAGAGTGGATAAAAATGGATGTAGATTGGATAAAATGGATGTAGAGTTGATAAAATGGATGTAAAGTGGATAAAATGGATGTAGAGTTAATAAAATTGGATGTAGAGTGGATAAAATGAATGTACAGTTAATAAAAATGGATGTAGAGTGGATAAAAATGGATGTAGAGTGGATAAAATGGATGTAGAGTTGATAAAATGGATGTAAAGTGGATAAAATGGATGTAGAGTTAATAAAATTGGATGTAGAGTGGATAAAATGGATGTAGAGTTAATAAAAATGGATGTAGAGTGGATATAATGGATGTAGAGAGGATAAAATGGATTTAGAGTGCATAAAAATGGATGTTGAGTGGATAAAATGGATGTAGAGTGGATAAAACGGATGTAGAGTGGATAAAAAGGATGTAGAGTGGATAAAATGGATGCAGAGTGGATAAAAATAGATGTAGTGTGGATAAAATGGATGTAGAGTGGATAAAATGGATGTAGAGTGAATAAAATGGATGTAGAGTGGATAAAATTGATGTAGAGTGTATAAAATGGATGTAGAGTGGATAAAAATGGATGTAGAGTGGATAAAAATGGATGTAGAGTGGATAAAATGGATGTAGAGTGAATAATATGGATGTAGAGTGGATAAAATTGATGTAGAGTGTATAAAATGGATGTAGAGTGGATAAAAATGGATGTAGAGTGGATAAAAATGGATGTAGATTGGATAAAATGGATGTAGAGTGGATAAAAATGGATGTAGAGTGGATAAAATGGATGTAGAGTGGATAAAATGGTTGTAGAGTGGATAAAATGGATGTAGAGTGGATAAAATGGATGTAGAATGGATAAAATGGATGTAAAGTTGATAAAAATGGATGTCGAGTGGATAAAATGGATGTAGAGTGGATAAAAATAGATGTAGAGAGGATAAAATGGATGTAGAGTGGATAAAAATGGATGTAGAGTGGATAAAAATGGATGTAGAGTGGATAAAATGGATGTAGAGTGGATAAAAATGGATGTAGAGAGGATAAAATGGATGTAGAGTGGATAAAATGATGTACAGTTAATAAAAATGGATGTAGAGTGGATATAATGGATGTAGAGTTGATAAAATGGATGTAAAGTGGATAAAATGGATGTAGAGTTAATAAAAATGGATGTAGTGTGGAAATAATGGATGTAGAGAGGATAAAATGGATGTAGAGTGGATAAAATGGATGTAGAGTTCATAAAAATGGATGTAGAGTGGATAAAAATGGATGTAGATTGGATAAAATGGATGTAGAGTGGATAAAAATGGATGTAGAGTGGATAAAATGGATTTAGAGTGGATAAAATGTATGTAGAGTGGATAAAATGGATGTAGAGTGGATAAAAAAGGATGTAGAGTGGATAAAATGGATGTAGAATGAGTAAAATGGATGTAATGTGAATAAAAATGGATGTAGAGTGGATAAAATGGATGTAGAGAGGATAAAATGCATGTAGAGTGGATAAAATGGATGTAGAGTGGATAAAATGGATGTAGAGTGGATAAAATGGATGTAGAGTGGATAAAATGGATGTAGAATGGATAAAATGGATGTAAAGTGGATAAAAATGGATGTCGAGTGGATAAAATGGATGTAGAGTGGATAAAAATAGATGTAGAGAGGATAAAATGGATGTAGAGTGGATAAAAATGGATGTAGAGTGGATAAAAATGGATGTAGAGTGGATAAAATGGATGTAGAGTGGATAAAAATGGATGTAGAGAGGATAAAATGGATGTAGAGTGGATAAAATGGATGTACAGTTAATAAAAATGGATGTAGAGTGGATATAATGGATGTAGAGTTGATAAAATGGATGTAAAGTGGATAAAATGGATGTAGAGTTAATAAAAATGGATGTAGTGTGGAAATAATGGATGTAGAGAGGATAAAATGGATGTAGAGTGGATAAAATGGATGTAGAGTGGATAAAAATGGATGTAGATTGGATAAAATGGATGTAGAGTTAATAAAAATGGATGTAGAGTGGATAAAATGGATGTAGAGTTGATAAAATGGATGTAAAGTGGATAAAATGGATGTAGAGTTAATAAAATTGGATGTAGAGTGGATAAAATGGATGTAGAGTTCATAAAAATGGATGTAGTGTGGATAAAAATGGATGTAGATTGGATAAAATGGATGTAGAGTGGATAAAAATAGATGTAGAGAGGATAAAATGGATGTGGAGTAGATAACAATGGATGTAGAGTGGATAAAATGGATGTAGAGTGGATAAAATGGATGTAGAGTGGATAAAATGGTTGTAGAGTGGATAAAATGGATGTAGAGTTGATAAAAATGGATGTAGAGTGGATAAAATGGATGTAGAGTGGATAAAATGGATGTAGAGTGGATAAAAATGGATGTAGAGTGGATAAAATGGATGTAGAGTGGATAAAAATGGATGTAGAGAGGATAAAATGGATGTAGAGTGGATAAAATGGATGTACAGTTAATAAAAATGGATGTAGAGTGGATATAATGGATGTAGAGAGGATAAAATGGATGTGGAGTGGATAACAATGGATGTAGAGTGGATAAAATGGATGTAGAGTGGATAAAATGGATGTAGAGTTGATAAAAATGGATGTAGAGTGGAAATAATGGATGTAGAGTGGATAAAATGGATGTAGAGTTCATAAAAATGGATGTAGAGTGGATAAAAATGGATGTAGATTGGATAAAATGGATGTAGAGTGGATAAAAATGGATGTAGAGTGGATAAAATGGATGTAGAGTTAACAAAAATGGATGTAGAGTGGATAAAATGGATGTAGAGTTGATAAAAATGGATGTAGAGTGGATAAAAATGGATGTAGATTAGATAAAATGGATGTAGAGTGGATAAAA
Organism: Pemphredon lugubris; assembly: GCA_933228935.1. Classification (NCBI taxonomy): domain Eukaryota; kingdom Metazoa; phylum Arthropoda; class Insecta; order Hymenoptera; family Crabronidae; genus Pemphredon; species Pemphredon lugubris. The sequence continues at coordinate 51,558,554 of OW121816.1, forward strand.
ATGGATGTAGAGTATATAAATTGGATGTAGAGTATATAAATTGGATGTAGAGTATATAAAATGGATGTAGAGTGGATAAAAATGGATGTCGAGTGGATAAAATGGATGTAGAGTGGATAAAAATGGATGTAGATTGGATAAAATGGATGTAGAGTTAATAAAAATGGATGTAGAGAGGATAAAATGGATGTAGAGTTAATAAAAATGGATGTAGAGAGGATAAAATGGATGTAGAGTGGATAAAATGGATGTACAGTTAATAAAAATGGATGTAGAGTGGATATAATGGATGTAGAGAGGATATAATGGATGTGGAGTGGATAACAATGGATGTAGAGTGGATAAAAATGGATGTAGATTGGATAAAATGGATGTAGAGTGGATAAAAATGGATGTAGAGAGGATAAAATGGATGTGGAGTAGATAACAATGGATGTAGAGTGGATAAAATGGATGTAGAGTGGATAAAATGGATGTAGAGTGGATAAAATGGTTGTAGAGTGGATAAAATGGATGTAGAGTGGATAAAAATGGATGTAGAGTATATAAATTGGATGTAGAGTATATAAATTGGATGTAGAGTATATAAAATGGATGTAGAGTGGATAAAAATGGATGTCGAGTGGATAAAATGGATGTAGAGTGGATAAAATGGATGTAGAGTTAATAAAAATGGATGTAGAGAGGATAAAATGGATGTAGAGTGGATAAAATGGATGTACAGTTAATAAAAATGGATGTAGAGTGGATATAATGGATGTAGAGAGGATATAATGGATGTGGAGTGGATAACAATGGATGTAGAGTGGATAAAAATGGATATAGAGTTGATAAAATGGATGTAAAGTGGATAAAATGGATGTAGAGTGGATAAAATGGTTGTAGAGTGGATAACATGGATGTAGAGTTGATAAAAATGGATGTAGAGTGGAAATAATGGATGTAGAGTGGATAAAATGGATGTAGAGTTCATAAAAATGGATGTAGAGTGGATAAAAATGGATGTAGATTGGATAAAATGGATGTAGAGTGGATAAAAATGGATGTAGAGAGGATAAAATGGATGTGGAGTAGATAACAATGGATGTAGAGTGGATAAAATGGATGTAGAGTGGATAAAATGGATGTAGAGTGGATAAAAATGGATGTAGAGTGGATAAAATGGATGTAGAGTGGATAAAAATGGATGTAGATTGGATAAAATGGATGTAGAGTTAATAAAAATGGATGTAGAGTGGATAAAATGGATGTAGAGTTGATAAAAATGGATGTAGAGTGGATAAAAATGGATGTAGATTGGATAAAATGGATGTAGAGTTGATAAAATGAATGTACAGTTAATAAAAATGGATGTAGAGTGGATAAAAATGGATGTAGAGTGGATAAAATGGATGTAGAGTTGATAAAATGGATGTAAAGTGGATAAAATGGATGTAGAGTTAATAAAATTGGATGTAGAGTGGATAAAATGGATGTAGAGTTGATAAAAATGGATGTAGAGTGGATAAAAATGGATGTAGATTGGATAAAATGGATGTAGAGTTGATAAAATGGATGTAAAGTGGATAAAATGGATGTAGAGTTAATAAAATTGGATGTAGAGTGGATAAAATGAATGTACAGTTAATAAAAATGGATGTAGAGTGGATAAAAATGGATGTAGAGTGGATAAAATGGATGAAGAGTTGATAAAATGGATGTAAAGTGGATAAAATGGATGTAGAGTTAATAAAATTGGATGTAGAGTGGATAAAATGGATGTAGAGTTGATAAAAATGGATGTAGAGTGGATAAAAATGGATGTAGATTGGATAAAATGGATGTAGAGTGGATAAAAATGGATGTAGAGTATATAAATTGTATGTAGAGTATATAAAATGGATGTAGAGTGGATAAAAATGGATGTAGAGTGGATAAAATGGATGTAGAGTGGATAAAAATGGATGTAGAGTGGATAAAATGGATGTAGAGTGCATAAAAATGGATGTAGAGTGGATAAAATGGATGTAGAGTGAATAAAATGGATGTACATTTAATAAAAATGGATGTAGAGTGGATAAAAATGGATGTAGATAGGATAAAATGGATGTAGAGTTAATAAAAATGGATGTAGAGTGGATAAAATGGATGTAGAGTGGATAAAATGGATGTAGAGTTGATAAAAATGGATGTAGAGTGGATAAAAATGGATGTAGATTGGATAAAATGGATGTAGAGTGGATAAAAATGGATGTAGAGTATATAAATTGGATGTAGAGTATATAAAATGGATGTAGAGTTGATAAAAATGGATGTAGAGTGGATAAAAATGGATGTAGAGTGGATAAAAATGGATGTCGAGTGGATAAAATGGATGTAGAGTGGATAAAATGGATGTAGAGTGGATAAAAATGGATGTAGAGTGGATAAAATGGATGTAGAGTTGATAAAATGGATGTAAAGTGGATAAAATGGATGTAGAGTTAATAAAATTGGATGTAGAGTGGATAAAATGGATGTAGAGTTGATAAAAATGGATGTAGAGTGGATAAAAATGGATGTAGATTGGATAAAATGGATGTAGAGTTGATAAAATGGATGTAAAGTGGATAAAATGGATGTAGAGTTAATAAAAATGGATGTAGAGTGGATAAAAATGGATGTAGAGTATATAAATTGGATGTAGAGTATATAAAATGGATGTAGAGTTGATAAAAATGGATGTAGAGTGGATAAAAATGGATGTAGAGTGGATAAAAATGGATGTCGAGTGGATAAAATGGATGTAGAGTGGATAAAATGGATGTAGAGTGGATAAAAATGGATGTAGAGTGGATAAAATGGATGTAGAGTTGATAAAATGGATGTAAAGTGGATAAAATGGATGTAGAGTTAATAAAATTGGATGTAGAGTGGATAAAATGGATGTAGAGTTGATAAAAATGGATGTAGAGTGGATAAAAATGGATGTAGATTGGATAAAATGGATGTAGAGTTGATAAAATGGATGTAAAGTGGATAAAATGGATGTAGAGTTAATAAAATTGGATGTAGAGTGGATAAAAATGGATGTAGAGTGGATAAAAATGGATGTCGAGTGGATAAAATGGATGTAGAGTGGATAAAATGGATGTAGAGTTGATAAAAATGGATGTAGAGTGGATAAAAATGGATGTCGAGTGGATAAAATGGATGTACAGTGGATAAAAATGGATGTAGAGTGGATAAAATGGATGTAGAGTTGATAAAATGGATGTAAAGTGGATAAAATGGATGTAGAGTTAATAAAATTGGATGTAGAGTGGATAAAATGGATGTAGAGTTGATAAAAATGGATGTAGAGTGGATAAAATGGATGTAGAGTTGATAAAATGGATGTAGAGTGGATAAAATGGTTGTAGAGTGGATAAAATGGATGTAGAGTTGATAAAAATGGATGTAGAGTGGATAAAATGGATGTAGAGTTAATAAAAATGGATGTAGAGTGGATAAAATGGATGTAGAGTTGATAAAAATGGATGTAGAGTGGATAAAAATGGATGTAGATTGGATAAAATGGATGTAGAGTGGATAAAATGAATGTACAGTTAATAAAAATGGATGTAGAGTGGACAAAAATGGATGTAGAGTGGATAAAATGGATGTAGAGTTGATAAAATGGATGTAAAGTGGATAAAATGGATGTAGAGTTAATAAAATTGGATGTAGAGTGGATAAAATGGATGTAGAGTTGATAAAAATGGATGTAGAGTGGATAAAAATGGATGTAGATTGGATAAAATGGATGTAGAGTTGATAAAATGGATGTAAAGTGGATAAAATGGATGTAGAGTTAATAAAATTGGATGTAGAGTGGATAAAAATGGATGTAGAGTGGATAAAAATGGATGTCGAGTGGATAAAATGGATGTAGAGTGGATAAAATGGATGTAGAGTGGATAAAAATGGATGTAGAGTGGATAAAATGGATGTAGAGTTGATAAAATGGATGTAAAGTGGATAAAATGGATGTAGAGTTAATAAAATTGGATGTAGAGTGGATAAAATGGATGTAGAGTTGATAAAAATGGATGTAGAGTGGATAAAAATGGATGTAGATTGGATAAAATGGATGTAGAGTTGATAAAATGGATGTAGAGTGGATAAAATGGATGTAGAGTTGATAAAAATGGATGTGGAGTGGATAACAATGGATGTAGAGTGGATAAAATGGATGTAGAGTGGATAAAATGGATGTAGAGTTGATAAAATGGATGTAAAGTGGATAAAATGGATGTAGAGTTAATAAAATTGGATGTAGAGTGGATAAAATGGATGTAGAGTTGATAAAAATGGATGTACAGTGGATAAAAATGGATGTAGATTGGATAAAATGAATGTAGAGTGGATAAAAATGGATGTAGAGTATATAAATTGGATGTAGAGTATATAAAATGGATGTAGAGTGGATAAAAATGGATGTCGAGTGGATAAAATGGATGTAGAGTGGATAAAAATGGATGTAGATTGGATAAAATGGATGTAGAGTTAATAAAAATGGATGTAGAGTATATAAAATGGATGTAGAGTTGATAAAAATGGATGTAGAGTGGATAAAAATGGATGTAGAGTGGATAAAAATGGATGTCGAGTGGATAAAATGGATGTAGAGTGGATAAAATGGATGTAGAGTGGATAAAAATGGATGTAGAGTGGATAAAATGGATGTAGAGTTGATAAAATGGATGTAAAGTGGATAAAATGGATGTAGAGTTAATAAAATTGGATGTAGAGTGGATAAAATGGATGTAGAGTTGATAAAAATGGATGTAGAGTGGATAAAAATGGATGTAGATTGGATAAAATGGATGTAGAGTTGATAAAATGGATGTAAAGTGGATAAAATGGATGTAGAGTTAATAAAATTGGATGTAGAGTGGATAAAAATGGATGTAGAGTGGATAAAAATGGATGTCGAGTGGATAAAATGGATGTAGAGTGGATAAAATGGATGTAGAGTTGATAAAAATGGATGTAGAGTGGATAAAAATGGATGTCGAGTGGATAAAATGGATGTACAGTGGATAAAAATGGATGTAGAGTGGATAAAATGGATGTAGAGTGCATAAAACTGGATGTAGAGTGAATAAAATGGATGTAGAGTGGATAAAATGAATGTACAGTTAATAAAAATGGATGTAGAGTGGATAAAAATGGATGTAGAGGGGATAAAAATGGATGTAGAGTGGATAAAATGGATGTAGAGTCGATAAAATGGATGTAGAGTGGATAAAAATGGATGTAGAGTGGATAAAATGGATTTAGAGTGCATAAAATGGATGTAGAGTTGATAAAAATGGATGTAGAGTGGAAATAATGGATGTAGAGTGGATAAAATGGATGTAGAGTTGATAAAAATGGATGTAGAGTGGATAAAAATGGATGTAGATTGGATAAAATGGATGTAGAGTGGATAAAAATGGATGTAGAGTGGATAAAATGGATGTAGAGTTAACAAAAATGGATGTAGAGTGGATAAAATGGATGTAGAGTTGATAAAAATGGATGTAGAGTGGATAAAAATGGATGTAGATTAGATAAAATGGATGTAGAGTGGATAAAAATGGATGTAGAGTATATAAATTGGATGTAGAGTATATAAATTGGATGTAGAGTATATAAAATGGATGTAGAGTGGATAAAAATGGATGTCGAGTGGATAAAATGGATGTAGAGTGGATAAAAATGGATGTAGATTGGATAAAATGGATGTAGAGTTAATAAAAATGGATGTAGAGAGGATAAAATGGATGTAGAGTTAATAAAAATGGATGTAGAGAGGATAAAATGGATGTAGAGTGGATAAAATGGATGTACAGTTAATAAAAATGGATGTAGAGTGGATATAATGGATGTAGAGAGGATATAATGGATGTGGAGTGGATAACAATGGATGTAGAGTGGATAAAAATGGATGTAGATTGGATAAAATGGATGTAGAGTGGATAAAAATGGATGTAGAGAGGATAAAATGGATGTGGAGTAGATAACAATGGATGTAGAGTGGATAAAATGGATGTAGAGTGGATAAAATGGATGTAGAGTGGATAAAATGGTTGTAGAGTGGATAAAATGGATGTAGAGTTGATAAAAATGGATGTAGAGTGGATAAAATGGATGTAGAGTTAACAAAAATGGATGTAGAGTGGATAAAATGGATGTAGAGTTGATAAAAATGGATGTAGAGTGGATAAAAATGGATGTAGATTAGATAAAATGGATGTAGAGTGGATAAAAATGGATGTAGAGTATATAAATTGGATGTAGAGTATATAATTTGGATGTAGAGTATATAAAATGGATGTAGAGTGGATAAAAATGGATGTAGAGTGGATAAAATGGATGTAGAGTGGATAAAAATGGATGTAGATTGGATAAAATGGATGTAGAGTTAATAAAAATGGATGTAGAGAGGATAAAATGGATGTAGAGTGGATAAAATGGATGTACAGTTAATAAAAATGGATGTAGAGTGGATATAATGGATGTAGAGAGGATAAAATGGATGTGGAGTGGATAACAATGGATGTAGAGTGGATAAAAATGGATATAGAGTTGATAAAATGGATGTAAAGTGGATAAAATGGATGTAGAGTGGATAAAATGGTTGTAGAGTGGATAAAATGGATGTAGAGTTGATAAAAATGGATGTAGAGTGGAAATAATGGATGTAGAGTGGATAAAATGGATGTAGAGTTGATAAAATGGATGTAAAGTGGATAAAATGGATGTAGAGTGGATAAAATGGTTGTAGAGTGGATAAAATGGATGTAGAGTTGATAAAAATGGATGTAGAGTGGAAATAATGGATGTAGAGTGGATAAAATGGATGTAGAGTGGATAAAATGGATGTAGAGTGGATAAAATGGTTGTAGAGTGGATAAAATGGATGTAGAGTTGATAAAAATGGATGTAGAGTGGATAAAATGGATGTAGAGTTAACAAAAATGGATGTAGAGTGGATAAAATGGATGTAGAGTTGATAAAAATGGATGTAGAGTGGATAAAAATGGATGTAGATTGGATAAAATGGATGTAGAGTGGATAAAAATGGATGTAGAGTATATAAATTGTATGTAGAGTATATAAAATGGATGTAGAGTGGATAAAAATGGATGTAGAGTGGATAAAATGGATGTAGAGTGGATAAAAATGGACGTAGAGTGGATAAAATGGATGTAGAGTGCATAAAAATGGATGTTGAGTGGATAAAATGGATGTAGAGTGAATAAAATGGATGTACATTTAATAAAAATGGATGTAGAGTGGATAAAAATGGATGTAGATAGGATAAAATGGATGTAGAGTTAATAAAAATGGATGTAGAGTGGATAAAATGGATGTAGAGTGGATAAAATGGATGTAGAGTTGATAAAAATGGATGTAGAGTGGATAAAAATGGATGTAGATTGGATAAAATGGATGTAGAGTGGATAAAAATGGATGTAGAGTATATAAATTGGATGTAGAGTATATAAAATGGATGTAGAGTTGATAAAAATGGATGTAGAGTGGATAAAAATGGATGTAGAGTGGATAAAAATGGATGTCGAGTGGATAAAATGGATGTAGAGTGGATAAAATGGATGTAGAGTGGATAAAAATGGATGTAGAGTGGATAAAATGGATGTAGAGTTGATAAAATGGATGTAAAGTGGATAAAATGGATGTAGAGTTAATAAAATTGGATGTAGAGTGGATAAAATGGATGTAGAGTTGATAAAAATGGATGTAGAGTGGATAAAAATGGATGTAGATTGGATAAAATGGATGTAGAGTTGATAAAATGGATGTAAAGTGGATAAAATGGATGTAGAGTTAATAAAAATGGATGTAGAGTGGATAAAAATGGATGTAGAGTATATAAATTGGATGTAGAGTATATAAAATGGATGTAGAGTTGATAAAAATGGATGTAGAGTGGATAAAAATGGATGTAGAGTGGATAAAAATGGATGTCGAGTGGATAAAATGGATGTAGAGTGGATAAAATGGATGTAGAGTGGATAAAAATGGATGTAGAGTGGATAAAATGGATGTAGAGTTGATAAAATGGATGTAAAGTGGATAAAATGGATGTAGAGTTAATAAAATTGGATGTAGAGTGGATAAAATGGATGTAGAGTTGATAAAAATGGATGTAGAGTGGATAAAAATGGATGTAGATTGGATAAAATGGATGTAGAGTTGATAAAATGGATGTAAAGTGGATAAAATGGATGTAGAGTTAATAAAATTGGATGTAGAGTGGATAAAAATGGATGTAGAGTGGATAAAAATGGATGTCGAGTGGATAAAATGGATGTAGAGTGGATAAAATGGATGTAGAGTTGATAAAAATGGATGTAGAGTGGATAAAAATGGATGTCGAGTGGATAAAATGGATGTACAGTGGATAAAAATGGATGTAGAGTGGATAAAATGGATGTAGAGTTGATAAAATGGATGTAAAGTGGATAAAATGGATGTAGAGTTAATAAAATTGGATGTAGAGTGGATAAAATGGATGTAGAGTTGATAAAAATGGATGTAGAGTGGATAAAAATGGATGTAGATTGGATAAAATGGATGTAGAGTTGATAAAATGGATGTAAAGTGGATAAAATGGATGTAGAGTTAATAAAATTGGATGTAGAGTGGATAAAAATGGATGTAGAGTGGATAAAAATGGATGTCGAGTGGATAAAATGGATGTAGAGTGGATAAAATGGATGTAGAGTTGATAAAAATGGATGTAGAGTGGATAAAAATGGATGTCGAGTGGATAAAATGGATGTACAGTGGATAAAAATGGATGTAGAGTGGATAAAATGGATGTAGAGTTGATAAAATGGATGTAAAGTGGATAAAATGGATGTAGAGTTAATAAAATTGGATGTAGAGTGGATAAAATGGATGTAGAGTTGATAAAAATGGATGTAGAGTGGATAAAATGGATGTAGAGTTGATAAAATGGATGTAGAGTGGATAAAATGGTTGTAGAGTGGATAAAATGGATGTAGAGTTGATAAAAATGGATGTAGAGTGGATAAAATGGATGTAGAGTTAATAAAAATGGATGTAGAGTTGATAAAAATGGATGTAGAGTGGATAAAAATGGATGTAGATTGGATAAAATGGATGTAGAGTGGATAAAAATGGATGTAGAGTATATAAATTGGATGTAGAGTATATAAAATGGATGTAGAGTTGATAAAAATGGATGTAGAGTGGATAAAAATGGATGTAGAGTGGATAAAAATGGATGTCGAGTGGATAAAATGGATGTAGAGTGGATAAAATGGATGTAGAGTGGATAAAAATGGATGTAGAGTGGATAAAATGGATGTAGAGTTGATAAAAATGGATGTGGAGTGGATAACAATGGATGTAGAGTGGATAAAATGGATGTAGAGTGGATAAAATGGATGTAGAGTTGATAAAATGGATGTAAAGTGGATAAAATGGATGTAGAGTTAATAAAATTGGATGTAGAGTGGATAAAATGGATGTAGAGTTGATAAAAATGGATGTACAGTGGATAAAAATGGATGTAGATTGGATAAAATGAATGTAGAGTGGATAAAAATGGATGTAGAGTATATAAATTGGATGTAGAGTATATAAAATGGATGTAGAGTGGATAAAAATGGATGTCGAGTGGATAAAATGGATGTAGAGTGGATAAAAATGGATGTAGATTGGATAAAATGGATGTAGAGTTAATAAAAATGGATGTAGAGTATATAAAATGGATGTAGAGTTGATAAAAATGGATGTAGAGTGGATAAAAATGGATGTAGAGTGGATAAAAATGGATGTCGAGTGGATAAAATGGATGTAGAGTGGATAAAATGGATGTAGAGTGGATAAAAATGGATGTAGAGTGGATAAAATGGATGTAGAGTTGATAAAATGGATGTAAAGTGGATAAAATGGATGTAGAGTTAATAAAATTGGATGTAGAGTGGATAAAATGGATGTAGAGTTGATAAAAATGGATGTAGAGTGGATAAAAATGGATGTAGATTGGATAAAATGGATGTAGAGTTGATAAAATGGATGTAAAGTGGATAAAATGGATGTAGAGTTAATAAAATTGGATGTAGAGTGGATAAAAATGGATGTAGAGTGGATAAAAATGGATGTCGAGTGGATAAAATGGATGTAGAGTGGATAAAATGGATGTAGAGTTGATAAAAATGGATGTAGAGTGGATAAAAATGGATGTCGAGTGGATAAAATGGATGTACAGTGGATAAAAATGGATGTAGAGTGGATAAAATGGATGTAGAGTGGATAAAACTGGATGTAGAGTGTATAAAATGGATGTAGAGTGGATAAAATGAATGTACAGTTAATAAAAATGGATGTAGAGTGGATAAAAATGGATGTAGAGGGGATAAAAATGGATGTAGAGTGGATAAAATGGATGTAGAGTCGATAAAATGGATGTAGAGTGGATAAAAATGGATGTAGAGTGGATAAAATGGATTTAGAGTGCATAAAATGGATGTAGAGTTGATAAAAATGGATGTAGAGTGGAAATAATGGATGTAGAGTGGATAAAATGGATGTAGAGTTCATAAAAATGGATGTAGAGTGGATAAAAATGGATGTAGATTGGATAAAATGGATGTAGAGTGGATAAAAATGGATGTAGAGTGGATAAAATGGATGTAGAGTTAACAAAAATGGATGTAAAGTGGATAAAATGGATGTAGAGTTGATAAAAATGGATGTAGAGTGGATAAAAATGGATGTAGATTAGATAAAATGGATGTAGAGTGGATAAAAATGGATGTAGAGTATATAAATTGGATGTAGAGTATATAAATTGGATGTAGAGTATATAAAATGGATGTAGAGTGGATAAAAATGGATGTCGAGTGGATAAAATGGATGTAGAGTGGATAAAAATGGATGTAGATTGGATAAAATGGATGTAGAGTTAATAAAAATGGATGTAGAGAGGATAAAATGGATGTAGAGTTAATAAAAATGGATGTAGAGAGGATAAAATGGATGTAGAGTGGATAAAATGGATGTACAGTTAATAAAAATGGATGTAGAGTGGATATAATGGATGTAGAGAGGATATAATGGATGTGGAGTGGATAACAATGGATGTAGAGTGGATAAAAATGGATGTAGATTGGATAAAATGGATGTAGAGTGGATAAAAATGGATGTAGAGAGGATAAAATGGATGTGGAGTAGATAACAATGGATGTAGAGTGGATAAAATGGATGTAGAGTGGATAAAATGGATGTAGAGTGGATAAAATGGTTGTAGAGTGGATAAAATGGATGTAGAGTTGATAAAAATGGATGTAGAGTGGATAAAATGGATGTAGAGTTAACAAAAATGGATGTAGAGTGGATAAAATGGATGTAGAGTTGATAAAAATGGATGTAGAGTGGATAAAAATGGATGTAGATTGGATAAAATGGATGTAGAGTGGATAAAAATGGATGTAGAGTATATAAATTGGATGTAGAGTATATAAATTGGATGTAGAGTATATAAAATGGATGTAGAGTGGATAAAAATGGATGTCGAGTGGATAAAATGGATGTAGAGTGGATAAAAATGGATGTAGATTGGATAAAATGGATGTAGAGTTAATAAAAATGGATGTAGAGAGGATAAAATGGATGTAGAGTGGATAAAATGGATGTACAGTTAATAAAAATGGATGTAGAGTGGATATAATGGATGTAGAGAGGATATAATGGATGTGGAGTGGATAACAATGGATGTAGAGTGGATAAAAATGGATATAGAGTTGATAAAATGGATGTAAAGTGGATAAAATGGATGTAGAGTGGATAAAATGGTTGTAGAGTGGATAACATGGATGTAGAGTTGATAAAAATGGATGTAGAGTGGAAATAATGGATGTAGAGTGGATAAAATGGTTGTAGAGTTCATAAAAATGGATGTAGAGTGGATAAAAATGGATGTAGATTGGATAAAATGGATGTAGAGTGGATAAAAATGGATGTAGAGAGGATAAAATGGATGTGGAGTAGATAACAATGGATGTAGAGTGGATAAAATGGATGTAGAGTGGATAAAATGGATGTAGAGTGGATAAAAATGGATGTAGAGTGGATAAAATGGATGTAGAGTGGATAAAAATGAATGTAGATTGGATAAAATGGATGTAGAGTTAATAAAAATGGATGTAGAGTGGATAAAATGGATGTAGAGTTGATAAAAATGGATGTAGAGTGGATAAAAATGGATGTAGATTGGATAAAATGGATGTAGAGTTGATAAAATGAATGTACAGTTAATAAAAATGGATGTAGAGTGGATAAAAATGGATGTAGAGTGGATAAAATGGATGTAGAGTTGATAAAATGGATGTAAAGTGGATAAAATGGATGTAGAGTTAATAAAATTGGATGTAGAGTGGATAAAATGGATGTAGAGTTGATAAAAATGGATGTAGAGTGGATAAAAATGGATGTAGATTGGATAAAATGGATGTAGAGTTGATAAAATGGATGTAAAGTGGATAAAATGGATGTAGAGTTAATAAAATTGGATGTAGAGTGGATAAAATGAATGTACAGTTAATAAAAATGGATGTAGAGTGGATAAAAATGGATGTAGAGTGGATAAAATGGATGAAGAGTTGATAAAATGGATGTAAAGTGGATAAAATGGATGTAGAGTTAATAAAATTGGATGTAGAGTGGATAAAATGGATGTAGAGTTGATAAAAATGGATGTAGAGTGGATAAAAATGGATGTAGATTGGATAAAATGGATGTAGAGTGGATAAAAATGGATGTAGAGTATATAAAATGTATGTAGAGTATATAAAATGGATGTAGAGTGGATAAAAATGGATGTAGAGTGGATAAAATGGATGTAGAGTGGATAAAAATGGATGTAGAGTGGATAAAATGGATGTAGAGTGCATAAAAATGGATGTTGAGTGGATAAAATGGATGTAGAGTGAATAAAATGGATGTACATTTAATAAAAATGGATGTAGAGTGGATAAAAATGGATGTAGATAGGATAAAATGGATGTAGAGTTAATAAAAATGGATGTAGAGTGGATAAAATGGATGTAGAGTGGATAAAATGGATGTAGAGTTGATAAAAATGGATGTAGAGTGGATAAAAATGGATGTAGATTGGATAAAATGGATGTAGAGTGGATAAAAATGGATGTAGAGTATATAAATTGGATGTAGAGTATATAAAATGGATGTAGAGTTGATAAAAATGGATGTAGAGTGGATAAAAATGGATGTAGAGTGGATAAAAATGGATGTCGAGTGGATAAAATGGATGTAGAGTGGATAAAATGGATGTAGAGTGGATAAAAATGGATGTAGAGTGGATAAAATGGATGTAGAGTTGATAAAATGGATGTAAAGTGGATAAAATGGATGTAGAGTTAATAAAATTGGATGTAGAGTGGATAAAATGGATGTAGAGTTGATAAAAATGGATGTAGAGTGGATAAAAATGGATGTAGATTGGATAAAATGGATGTAGAGTTGATAAAATGGATGTAAAGTGGATAAAATGGATGTAGAGTTAATAAAAATGGATGTAGAGTGGATAAAAATGGATGTAGAGTATATAAATTGGATGTAGAGTATATAAAATGGATGTAGAGTTGATAAAAATGGATGTAGAGTGGATAAAAATGGATGTAGAGTGGATAAAAATGGATGTCGAGTGGATAAAATGGATGTAGAGTGGATAAAAATGGATGTAGAGTGGATAAAAATGGATGTCGAGTGGATAAAATGGATGTAGAGTGGATAAAATGGATGTAGAGTGGATAAAAATGGATGTAGAGTGGATAAAATGGATGTAGAGTTGATAAAATGGATGTAAAGTGGATAAAATGGATGTAGAGTTAATAAAATTGGATGTAGAGTGGATAAAATGGATGTAGAGTTGATAAAAATGGATGTAGAGTGGATAAAAATGGATGTAGATTGGATAAAATGGATGTAGAGTTGATAAAATGGATGTAAAGTGGATAAAATGGATGTAGAGTTAATAAAATTGGATGTAGAGTGGATAAAAATGGATGTAGAGTGGATAAAAATGGATGTCGAGTGGATAAAATGGATGTAGAGTGGATAAAATGGATGTAGAGTTGATAAAAATGGATGTAGAGTGGATAAAAATGGATGTCGAGTGGATAAAATGGATGTACAGTGGATAAAAATGGATGTAGAGTGGATAAAATGGATGTAGAGTTGATAAAATGGATGTAAAGTGGATAAAATGGATGTAGAGTTAATAAAATTGGATGTAGAGTGGATAAAATGGATGTAGAGTTGATAAAAATGGATGTAGAGTGGATAAAATGGATGTAGAGTTGATAAAATGGATGTAGAGTGGATAAAATGGTTGTAGAGTGGATAAAATGGATGTAGAGTTGATAAAAATGGATGTAGAGTGGATAAAATGGATGTAGAGTTAATAAAAATGGATGTAGAGTTGATAAAAATGGATGTAGAGTGGATAAAAATGGATGTAGATTGGATAAAATGGATGTAGAGTGGATAAAAATGGATGTAGAGTATATAAATTGGATGTAGAGTATATAAAATGGATGTAGAGTTGATAAAAATGGATGTAGAGTGGATAAAAATGGATGTAGAGTGGATAAAAATGGATGTCGAGTGGATAAAATGGATGTAGAGTGGATAAAATGGATGTAGAGTGGATAAAAATGGATGTAGAGTGGATAAAATGGATGTAGAGTTGATAAAATGGATGTAAAGTGGATAAAATGGATGTAGAGTTAATAAAATTGGATGTAGAGTGGATAAAATGGATGTAGAGTTGATAAAAATGGATGTAGAGTGGATAAAAATGGATGTAGATTGGATAAAATGGATGTAGAGTTGATAAAATGGATGTAAAGTGGATAAAATGGATGTAGAGTTAATAAAAATGGATGTAGAGTGGATAAAAATGGATGTAGAGTATATAAATTGGATGTAGAGTATATAAAATGGATGTAGAGTTGATAAAAATGGATGTAGAGTGGATAAAAATGGATGTAGAGTGGATAAAAATGGATGTCGAGTGGATAAAATGGATGTAGAGTGGATAAAATGGATGTAGAGTGGATAAAAATGGATGTAGAGTGGATAAAATGGATGTAGAGTTGATAAAATGGATGTAAAGTGGATAAAATGGATGTAGAGTTAATAAAATTGGATGTAGAGTGGATAAAATGGATGTAGAGTTGATAAAAATGGATGTAGAGTGGATAAAAATGGATGTAGATTGGATAAAATGGATGTAGAGTTGATAAAATGGATGTAAAGTGGATAAAATGGATGTAGAGTTAATAAAATTGGATGTAGAGTGGATAAAAATGGATGTAGAGTGGATAAAAATGGATGTCGAGTGGATAAAATGGATGTAGAGTGGATAAAATGGATGTAGAGTTGATAAAAATGGATGTAGAGTGGATAAAAATGGATGTCGAGTGGATAAAATGGATGTACAGTGGATAAAAATGGATGTAGAGTGGATAAAATGGATGTAGAGTTGATAAAATGGATGTAAAGTGGATAAAATGGATGTAGAGTTAATAAAATTGGATGTAGAGTGGATAAAATGGATGTAGAGTTGATAAAAATGGATGTAGAGTGGATAAAATGGATGTAGAGTTGATAAAATGGATGTAGAGTGGATAAAATGGTTGTAGAGTGGATAAAATGGATGTAGAGTTGATAAAAATGGATGTAGAGTGGATAAAATGGATGTAGAGTTAATAAAAATGGATGTAGAGTGGATAAAATGGATGTAGAGTTGATAAAAATGGATGTAGAGTGGATAAAAATGGATGTAGATTGGATAAAATGGATGTAGAGTGGATAAAATGAATGTACAGTTAATAAAAATGGATGTAGAGTGGACAAAAATGGATGTAGAGTGGATAAAATGGATGTAGAGTTGATAAAATGGATGTAGAGTGGATAAAATGGATGTAGAGTTAATAAAATTGGATGTAGAGTGGATAAAATGGATGTAGAGTTGATAAAAATGGATGTAGAGTGGATAAAAATGGATGTAGATTGGATAAAATGGATGTAGAGTTGATAAAATGGATGTAAAGTGGATAAAATGGATGTAGAGTTAATAAAATTGGATGTAGAGTGGATAAAAATGGATGTAGAGTGGATAAAAATGGATGTCGAGTGGATAAAATGGATGTAGAGTGGATAAAATGGATGTAGAGTTGATAAAAATGGATGTAGAGTGGATAAAATGGATGTAGAGTTGATAAAATGGATGTAAAGTGGATAAAATGGATGTAGAGTTAATAAAATTGGATGTAGAGTGGATAAAATGGATGTAGAGTTGATAAAAATGGATGTAGAGTGGATAAAAATGGATGTAGATTGGATAAAATGGATGTAGAGTTGATAAAATGGATGTAAAGTGGATAAAATGGATGTAGAGTTGATAAAAATGGATGTGGAGTGGATAACAATGGATGTAGAGTGGATAAAATGGATGTAGAGTGGATAAAATGGATGTAGAGTTGATAAAATGGATGTAAAGTGGATAAAATGGATGTAGAGTTAATAAAATTGGATGTAGAGTGGATAAAATGGATGTAGAGTTGATAAAAATGGATGTACAGTGGATAAAAATGGATGTAGATTGGATAAAATGAATGTAGAGTGGATAAAAATGGATGTAGAGTATATAAATTGGATGTAGAGTATATAAAATGGATGTAGAGTGGATAAAAATGGATGTCGAGTGGATAAAATGGATGTAGAGTGGATAAAAATGGATGTAGATTGGATAAAATGGATGTAGAGTTAATAAAAATGGATGTAGAGTATATAAAATGGATGTAGAGTTGATAAAAATGGATGTAGAGTGGATAAAAATGGATGTAGAGTGGATAAAAATGGATGTCGAGTGGATAAAATGGATGTAGAGTGGATAAAATGGATGTAGAGTGGATAAAAATGGATGTAGAGTGGATAAAATGGATGTAGAGTTGATAAAATGGATGTAAAGTGGATAAAATGGATGTAGAGTTAATAAAATTGGATGTAGAGTGGATAAAATGGATGTAGAGTTGATAAAAATGGATGTAGAGTGGATAAAAATGGATGTAGATTGGATAAAATGGATGTAGAGTTGATAAAATGGATGTAAAGTGGATAAAATGGATGTAGAGTTAATAAAATTGGATGTAGAGTGGATAAAAATGGATGTAGAGTGGATAAAAATGGATGTCGAGTGGATAAAATGGATGTAGAGTGGATAAAATGGATGTAGAGTTGATAAAAATGGATGTAGAGTGGATAAAAATGGATGTCGAGTGGATAAAATGGATGTACAGTGGATAAAAATGGATGTAGAGTGGATAAAATGGATGTAGAGTGCATAAAACTGGATGTAGAGTGAATAAAATGGATGTAGAGTGGATAAAATGAATGTACAGTTAATAAAAATGGATGTAGAGTGGATAAAAATGGATGTAGAGGGGATAAAAATGGATGTAGAGTGGATAAAATGGATGTAGAGTCGATAAAATGGATGTAGAGTGGATAAAAATGGATGTAGAGTGGATAAAATGGATGTAGAGTGCATAAAAATGGATGTTGAGTGGATAAAATGGATGTAGAGTGGATAAAACGGATGTAGAGTGGATAAAAAGGATGTAGAGTGGATAAAATGGATGCAGAGTGGATAAAAATAGATGTAGTGTGGATAAAATGGATGTAGAGTGGATAAAATGGATGTAGAGTGAATAAAATGGATGTAGAGTGGATAAAATTGATGTAGAGTGTATAAAATGGATGTAGAGTGGATAAAAATGGATGTAGAGTGGATAAAAATGGATGTAGAGTGGATAAAATGGATGTAGAGTGAATAAAATGGATGTAGAGTGGATAAAATTGATGTAGAGTGTATAAAATGGATGTAGAGTGGATAAAAATGGATGTAGAGTGGATAAAATGGATGTAGAGTGGATAAAAATGGATGTAGATTGGATAAAATGGATGTAGAGTTAATAAAAATGGATGTAGAGTGGATAAAATGGATGTAGAGTTGATAAAAATGGATGTAGAGTGGATAAAAATGGATGTAGATTGGATAAAATGGATGTAGAGTTGATAAAATGAATGTACAGTTAATAAAAATGGATGTAGAGTGGATAAAAATGGATGTAGAGTGGATAAAATGGATGTAGAGTTGATAAAATGGATGTAAAGTGGATAAAATGGATGTAGAGTTAATAAAATTGGATGTAGAGTGGATAAAATGAATGTACAGTTAATAAAAATGGATGTAGAGTGGATAAAAATGGATGTAGAGTGGATAAAATGGATGTAGAGTTGATAAAATGGATGTAGAGTGGATAAAATGGATGTAGAGTTAATAAAATTGGATGTAGAGTGGATAAAATGGATGTAGAGTTAATAAAAATGGATGTAGAGTGGATATAATGGATGTAGAGAGGATAAAATGGATTTAGAGTGCATAAAAATGGATGTTGAGTGGATAAAATGGATGTAGAGTGGATAAAACGGATGTAGAGTGGATAAAAAGGATGTAGAGTGGATAAAATGGATGCAGAGTGGATAAAAATAGATGTAGTGTGGATAAAATGGATGTAGAGTGGATAAAATGGATGTAGAGTGAATAAAATGGATGTAGAGTGGATAAAATTGATGTAGAGTGTATAAAATGGATGTAGAGTGGATAAAAATGGATGTAGAGTGGATAAAAATGGATGTAGAGTGGATAAAATGGATGTAGAGTGAATAAAATGGATGTAGAGTGGATAAAATTGATGTAGAGTGTATAAAATGGATGTAGAGTGGATAAAAATGGATGTAGAGTGGATAAAAATGGATGTAGATTGGATAAAATGGATGTAGAGTGGATAAAAATGGATGTAGAGTGGATAAAATGGATGTAGAGTGGATAAAATGGTTGTAGAGTGGATAAAATGGATGTAGAGTGGATAAAATGGATGTAGAATGGATAAAATGGATGTAAAGTTGATAAAAATGGATGTCGAGTGGATAAAATGGATGTAGAGTGGATAAAAATAGATGTAGAGAGGATAAAATGGATGTAGAGTGGATAAAAATGGATGTAGAGTGGATAAAAATGGATGTAGAGTGGATAAAATGGATGTAGAGTGGATAAAAATGGATGTAGAGTGGATAAAATGGATTTAGAGTGGATAAAATGTATGTAGAGTGGATAAAATGGATGTAGAGTGGATAAAAAAGGATGTAGAGTGGATAAAATGGATGTAGAATGAGTAAAATGGATGTAAAGTGAATAAAAATGGATGTAGAGTGGATAAAATGGATGTAGAGAGGATAAAATGCATGTAGAGTGGATAAAAATGGATGTCGAGTGGATAAAATGGATGTAGAGTGGATAAAAATAGATGTAGAGAGGATAAAATGGATGTAGAGTGGATAAAAATAGATGTGGAGTGGATAAAAATGGATGTAGAGTGGATAAAATGGATGTAGAGTGGATAAAAATGGATGTAGAGAGGATAAAATGGATGTAGAGTGGATAAAATGGATGTACAGTTAATAAAAATGGATGTAGAGTGGATATAATGGATGTAGAGTTGATAAAATGGATGTAAAGTGGATAAAATGGATGTAGAGTTAATAAAAATGGATGTAGTGTGGAAATAATGGATGTAGAGAGGATAAAATGGATGTAGAGTGGATAAAATGGATGTAGAGTGGATAAAAATGGATGTAGATTGGATAAAATGGATGTAGAGTGGATGAAAATAGATGTAGAGAGGATAAAATGGATGTGGAGTAGATAACAATGGATGTAGAGTGGATAAAATGGATGTAGAGTGGATAAAACGGATGTAGAGTGGATAAAAAGGATGTAGAGTGGATAAAATGGATGCAGAGTGGATAAAAATAGATGTAGTGTGGATAAAATGGATGTAGAGTGGATAAAATGGATGTAGAGTGAATAAAATGGATGTAGAGTGGATAAAATTGATGTAGAGTGTATAAAATGGATGTAGAGTGGATAAAAATGGATGTAGAGTGGATAAAAATGGATGTAGAGTGGATAAAATGGATGTAGAGTGAATAAAATGGATGTAGAGTGGATAAAATTGATGTAGAGTGTATAAAATGGATGTAGAGTGGATAAAAATGGATGTAGAGTGGATAAAATGGATGTAGAGTGGATAAAAATGGATGTAGATTGGATAAAATGGATGTAGAGTTAATAAAAATGGATGTAGAGTGGATAAAATGGATGTAGAGTTGATAAAAATGGATGTAGAGTGGATAAAAATGGATGTAGATTGGATAAAATGGATGTAGAGTTGATAAAATGAATGTACAGTTAATAAAAATGGATGTAGAGTGGATAAAAATGGATGTAGAGTGGATAAAATGGATGTAGAGTTGATAAAATGGATGTAAAGTGGATAAAATGGATGTAGAGTTAATAAAATTGGATGTAGAGTGGATAAAATGAATGTACAGTTAATAAAAATGGATGTAGAGTGGATAGAAATGGATGTAGAGTGGATAAAATGGATGTAGAGTTGATAAAATGGATGTAAAGTGGATAAAATGGATGTAGAGTTAATAAAATTGGATGTAGAGTGGATAAAATGGATGTAGAGTTAATAAAAATGGATGTAGAGTGGATATAATGGATGTAGAGAGGATAAAATGGATTTAGAGTACATAAAAATGGATGTTGAGTGGATAAAATGGATGTAGAGTGGATAAAACGGATGTAGAGTGGATAAAAAGGATGTAGAGTGGATAAAATGGATGCAGAGTGGATAAAAATAGATGTAGTGTGGATAAAATGGATGTAGAGTGGATAAAATGGATGTAGAGTGAATAAAATGGATGTAGAGTGGATAAAATTGATGTAGAGTGTATAAAATGGATGTAGAGTGGATAAAAATGGATGTAGAGTGGATAAAAATGGATGTAGAGTGGATAAAATGGATGTAGAGTGAATAAAATGGATGTAGAGTGGATAAAATTGATGTAGAGTGTATAAAATGGATGTAGAGTGGATAAAAATGGATGTAGAGTGGATAAAAATGGATGTAGATTGGATAAAATGGATGTAGAGTGGATAAAAATGGATGTAGAGTGGATAAAATGGATGTAGAGTGGATAAAATGGATGTAGAGTGGATAAAATGGATGTAGAGTGGATAAAATGGATGTAGAATGGATAAAATGGATGTAAAGTTGATAAAAATGGATGTCGAGTGGATAAAATGGATGTAGAGTGGATAAAAATAGATGTAGAGAGGATAAAATGGATGTAGAGTGGATAAAAATGGATGTAGAGTGGATAAAAATGGATGTAGAGTGGATAAAATGGATGTAGAGTGGATAAAAATGGATGTAGAGTGGATAAAATGGATTTAGAGTGGATAAAATGTATGTAGAGTGGATAAAATGGATGTAGAGTGGATAAAAAAGGATGTAGAGTGGATAAAATGGATGTAGAATGAATAAAATGGATGTAAAGTGAATAAAAATGGATGTAGAGTGGATAAAATGGATGTAGAGAGGATAAAATGCATGTAGAGTGGATAAAAATGGATGTCGAGTGGATAAAATGGATGTAGAGTGGATAAAAATAGATGTAGAGAGGATAAAATGGATGTAGAGTGGATAAAAATAGATGTGGAGTGGATAAAAATGGATGTAGAGTGGATAAAATGGATGTAGAGTGGATAAAAATGGATGTAGAGAGGATAAAATGGATGTAGAGTGGATAAAATGGATGTACAGTTAATAAAAATGGATGTAGAGTGGATATAATGGATGTAGAGTTGATAAAATGGATGTAAAGTGGATAAAATGGATGTAGAGTTAATAAAAATGGATGTAGTGTGGAAATAATGGATGTAGAGAGGATAAAATGGATGTAGAGTGGATAAAATGGATGTAGAGTGGATAAAAATGGATGTAGATTGGATAAAATGGATGTAGAGTGGATGAAAATAGATGTAGAGAGGATAAAATGGATGTGGAGTAGATAACAATGGATGTAGAGTGGATAAAATGGATGTAGAGTGGATAAAATGGATGTAGAGTGGATAAAATGGTTGTAGAGTGGATAAAATGGATGTAGAGTGAATAAAATGGATGTAGAGTGGATAAAATTGATGTAGAGTGTATAAAATGGATGTAGAGTGGATAAAAATGGATGTAGAGTGGATAAAAATGGATGTAGAGTGGATAAAATGGATGTAGAGTGAATAAAATGGATGTAGAGTGGATAAAATTGATGTAGAGTGTATAAAATGGATGTAGAGTGGATAAAAATGGATGTAGAGTGGATAAAATGGATGTAGAGTGGATAAAAATGGATGTAGATTGGATAAAATGGATGTAGAGTTAATAAAAATGGATGTAGAGTGGATAAAATGGATGTAGAGTTGATAAAAATGGATGTAGAGTGGATAAAAATGGATGTAGATTGGATAAAATGGATGTAGAGTTGATAAAATGAATGTACAGTTAATAAAAATGGATGTAGAGTGGATAAAAATGGATGTAGAGTGGATAAAATGGATGTAGAGTTGATAAAATGGATGTAAAGTGGATAAAATGGATGTAGAGTTAATAAAATTGGATGTAGAGTGGATAAAATGAATGTACAGTTAATAAAAATGGATGTAGAGTGGATAGAAATGGATGTAGAGTGGATAAAATGGATGTAGAGTTGATAAAATGGATGTAAAGTGGATAAAATGGATGTAGAGTTAATAAAATTGGATGTAGAGTGGATAAAATGGATGTAGAGTTAATAAAAATGGATGTAGAGTGGATATAATGGATGTAGAGAGGATAAAATGGATTTAGAGTGCATAAAAATGGATGTTGAGTGGATAAAATGGATGTAGAGTGGATAAAACGGATGTAGAGTGGATAAAAAGGATGTAGAGTGGATAAAATGGATGCAGAGTGGATAAAAATAGATGTAGTGTGGATAAAATGGATGTAGAGTGGATAAAATGGATGTAGAGTGAATAAAATGGATGTAGAGTGGATAAAATTGATGTAGAGTGTATAAAATGGATGTAGAGTGGATAAAAATGGATGTAGAGTGGATAAAAATGGATGTAGAGTGGATAAAATGGATGTAGAGTGAATAAAATGGATGTAGAGTGGATAAAATTGATGTAGAGTGTATAAAATGGATGTAGAGTGGATAAAAATGGATGTAGAGTGGATAAAAATGGATGTAGATTGGATAAAATGGATGTAGAGTGGATAAAAATGGATGTAGAGTGGATAAAATGGATGTAGAGTGGATAAAATGGTTGTAGAGTGGATAAAATGGATGTAGAGTGGATAAAATGGATGTAGAATGGATAAAATGGATGTAAAGTTGATAAAAATGGATGTCGAGTGGATAAAATGGATGTAGAGTGGATAAAAATAGATGTAGAGAGGATAAAATGGATGTAGAGTGGATAAAAATGGATGTAGAGTGGATAAAAATGGATGTAGAGTGGATAAAATGGATGTAGAGTGGATAAAAATGGATGTAGAGTGGATAAAATGGATTTAGAGTGGATAAAATGTATGTAGAGTGGATAAAATGGATGTAGAGTGGATAAAAAAGGATGTAGAGTGGATAAAATGGATGTAGAATGAGTAAAATGGATGTAAAGTGAATAAAAATGGATGTAGAGTGGATAAAATGGATGTAGAGAGGATAAAATGGATGTAGAGTGGATAAAAATGGATGTCGAGTGGATAAAATGGATGTAGAGTGGATAAAAATAGATGTAGAGAGGATAAAATGGATGTAGAGTGGATAAAAATAGATGTGGAGTGGATAAAAATGGATGTAGAGTGGATAAAATGGATGTAGAGTGGATAAAAATGGATGTAGAGAGGATAAAATGGATGTAGAGTGGATAAAATGGATGTACAGTTAATAAAAATGGATGTAGAGTGGATATAATGGATGTAGAGTTGATAAAATGGATGTAAAGTGGATAAAATGGATGTAGAGTTAATAAAAATGGATGTAGTGTGGAAATAATGGATGTAGAGAGGATAAAATGGATGTAGAGTGGATAAAATGGATGTAGAGTGGATAAAAATGGATGTAGATTGGATAAAATGGATGTAGAGTGGATGAAAATAGATGTAGAGAGGATAAAATGGATGTGGAGTAGATAACAATGGATGTAGAGTGGATAAAATGGATGTAGAGTGGATAAAATGGATGTAGAGTGGATAAAATGGTTGTAGAGTGGATAAAATGGATGTAGAGTTGATAAAAATGGATGTAGAGTGGATAAAATGGATGTAGAGTGGATAAAATGGATGTAGAGTGGATAAAAATGGATGTAGAGTGGATAAAATGGATGTAGAGTGGATAAAAATGGATGTAGAGAGGATAAAATGGATGTAGAGTGGATAAAATGGATGTACAGTTAATAAAAATGGATGTAGAGTGGATATAATGGATGTAGAGAGGATAAAATGGATGTGGAGTGGATAACAATGGATGTAGAGTGGATAAAATGGATGTAGAGTGGATAAAATGGATGTAGAGTTGATAAAAATGGATGTAGAGTGGAAATAATGGATGTAGAGTGGATAAAATGGATGTAGAGTTCATAAAAATGGATGTAGAGTGGATAAAAATGGATGTAGATTGGATAAAATGGATGTAGAGTGGATAAAAATGGATGTAGAGTGGATAAAATGGATGTAGAGTTAATAAAAATGGATGTAGAGTGGATAAAATGGATGTAGAGTTGATAAAAATGGATGTAGAGTGGATAAAAATGGATGTAGATTAGATAAAATGGATGTAGAGTGGATAAAAATGGATGTAGAGTATATAAATTGGATGTAGAGTATATAAATTGGATGTAGAGTATATAAAATGGATGTAGAGTGGATAAAAATGGATGTCGAGTGGATAAAATGGATGTAGAGTGGATAAAAATGGATGTAGATTGGATAAAATGGATGTAGAGTTAATAAAAATGGATGTAGAGAGGATAAAATGGATGTAGAGTTAATAAAAATGGATGTAGAGAGGATAAAATGGATGTAGAGTGGATAAAATGGATGTACAGTTAATAAAAATGGATGTAGAGTGGATATAATGGATGTAGAGAGGATATAATGGATGTGGAGTGGATAACAATGGATGTAGAGTGGATAAAAATGGATGTAGATTGGATAAAATGGATGTAGAGTGGATAAAAATGGATGTAGAGAGGATAAAATGGATGTGGAGTAGATAACAATGGATGTAGAGTGGATAAAATGGATGTAGAGTGGATAAAATGGATGTAGAGTGGATAAAATGGTTGTAGAGTGGATAAAATGGATGTAGAGTTGATAAAAATGGATGTAGAGTGGATAAAATGGATGTAGAGTTAACAAAAATGGATGTAGAGTGGATAAAATGGATGTAGAGTTGATAAAAATGGATGTAGAGTGGATAAAAATGGATGTAGATTAGATAAAATGGATGTAGAGTGGATAAAAATGGATGTAGAGTATATAAATTGGATGTAGAGTATATAAATTGGATGTAGAGTATATAAAATGGATGTAGAGTGGATAAAAATGGATGTCGAGTGGATAAAATGGATGTAGAGTGGATAAAAATGGATGTAGATTGGATAAAATGGATGTAGAGTTAATAAAAATGGATGTAGAGAGGATAAAATGGATGTAGAGTGGATAAAATGGATGTACAGTTAATAAAAATGGATGTAGAGTGGATATAATGGATGTAGAGAGGATATAATGGATGTGGAGTGGATAACAATGGATGTAGAGTGGATGAAAATGGATATAGAGTTGATAAAATGGATGTAAAGTGGATAAAATGGATGTAGAGTGGATAAAATGGTTGTAGAGTGGATAACATGGATGTAGAGTTGATAAAAATGGATGTAGAGTGGAAATAATGGATGTAGAGTGGATAAAATGGATGTAGAGTTCATAAAAATGGATGTAGAGTGGATAAAAATGGATGTAGATTGGATAAAATGGATGTAGAGTGGATAAAAATGGATGTAGAGAGGATAAAATGGATGTGGAGTAGATAACAATGGATGTAGAGTGGATAAAATGGATGTAGAGTGGATAAAATGGATGTAGAGTGGATAAAAATGGATGTAGAGTGGATAAAAAGGATGTAGAGTGGATAAAAATGGATGTAGATTGGATAAAATGGATGTAGAGTTAATAAAAATAAATGTAGAGTGGATAAAATGGATGTAGAGTTGATAAAAATGGATGTAGAGTGGATAAAAATGGATGTAGATTGGATAAAATGGATGTAGAGTTGATAAAATGAATGTACAGTTAATAAAAATGGATGTAGAGTGGATAAAAATGGATGTAGAGTGGATAAAATGGATGTAGAGTTGATAAAATGGATGTAAAGTGGATAAAATGGATGTAGAGTTAATAAAATTGGATGTAGAGTGGATAAAATGGATGTAGAGTTGATAAAAATGGATGTAGAGTGGATAAAAATGGATGTAGATTGGATAAAATGGATGTAGAGTTGATAAAATGGATGTAAAGTGGATAAAATGGATGTAGAGTTAATAAAATTGGATGTAGAGTGGATAAAATGAATGTACAGTTAATAAAAATGGATGTAGAGTGGATAAAAATGGATGTAGAGTGGATAAAATGGATGTAGAGTTGATAACATGGATGTAAAGTGGATAAAATGGATGTAGAGTTAATAAAATTGGATGTAGAGTGGATAAAATGGATGTAGAGTTGATAAAAATGGATGTAGAGTGGATAAAAATGGATGTAGATTGGATAAAATGGATGTAGAGTGGATAAAAATGGATGTAGAGTATATAAATTGTATGTAGAGTATATAAAATGGATGTAGAGTGGATAAAAATGGATGTAGAGTGGATAAAATGGATGTAGAGTGGATAAAAATGGACGTAGAGTGGATAAAATGGATGTAGAGTGCATAAAAATGGATGTTGAGTGGATAAAATGGATGTAGAGTGAATAAAATGGATGTACATTTAATAAAAATGGATGTAGAGTGGATAAAAATGGATGTAGATAGGATAAAATGGATGTAGAGTTAATAAAAATGGATGTAGAGTGGATAAAATGGATGTAGAGTGGATAAAATGGTTGTAGAGTTGATAAAAATGGATGTAGAGTGGATAAAAATGGATGTAGATTGGATAAAATGGATGTAGAGTGGATAAAAATGGATGTAGAGTATATAAATTGGATGTAGAGTATATAAAATGGATGTAGAGTTGATAAAAATGGATGTAGAGTGGATAAAAATGGATGTAGAGTGGATAAAAATGGATGTCGAGTGGATAAAATGGATGTAGAGTGGATAAAATGGATGTAGAGTGGATAAAAATGGATGTAGAGTGGATAAAATGGATGTAGAGTTGATAAAATGGATGTAAAGTGGATAAAATGGATGTAGAGTTAATAAAATTGGATGTAGAGTGGATAAAATGGATGTAGAGTTGATAAAAATGGATGTAGAGTGGATAAAAATGGATGTAGATTGGATAAAATGGATGTAGAGTGGATAAAAATGGATGTAGAGTATATAAATTGTATGTAGAGTATATAAAATGGATGTAGAGTGGATAAAAATGGATGTAGAGTGGATAAAATGGATGTAGAGTGGATAAAAATGGACGTAGAGTGGATAAAATGGATGTAGAGTGCATAAAAATGGATGTTGAGTGGATAAAATGGATGTAGAGTGAATAAAATGGATGTACATTTAATAAAAATGGATGTAGAGTGGATAAAAATGGATGTAGATAGGATAAAATGGATGTAGAGTTAATAAAAATGGATGTAGAGTGGATAAAATGGATGTAGAGTGGATAAAATGGTTGTAGAGTTGATAAAAATGGATGTAGAGTGGATAAAAATGGATGTAGATTGGATAAAATGGATGTAGAGTGGATAAAAATGGATGTAGAGTATATAAATTGGATGTAGAGTATATAAAATGGATGTAGAGTTGATAAAAATGGATGTAGAGTGGATAAAAATGGATGTAGAGTGGATAAAAATGGATGTCGAGTGGATAAAATGGATGTAGAGTGGATAAAATGGATGTAGAGTGGATAAAAATGGATGTAGAGTGGATAAAATGGATGTAGAGTTGATAAAATGGATGTAAAGTGGATAAAATGGATGTAGAGTTAATAAAATTGGATGTAGAGTGGATAAAATGGATGTAGAGTTGATAAAAATGGATGTAGAGTGGATAAAATGGATGTAGAGTGGATAAAATGGATGTAGAGTGGATAAAAATGGATGTAGAGTGGATAAAATGGATGTAGAGTGGATAAAAATGGATGTAGAGTGGATAAAATGGATGTACAGTTAATAAAAATGGATGTAGAGTGGATATAATGGATGTAGAGAGGATAAAATGGATGTGGAGTGGATAACAATGGATGTAGAGTGGATAAAATGGATGTAGAGTGGATAAAATGGATGTAGAGTTGATAAAAATGGATGTAGAGTGGAAATAATGGATGTAGAGTGGATAAAATGGATGTAGAGTTCATAAAAATGGATGTAGAGTGGATAAAAATGGATGTAGATTGGATAAAATGGATGTAGAGTGGATAAAAATGGATGTAGAGTGGATAAAATGGATGTAGAGTTAACAAAAATGGATGTAGAGTGGATAAAATGGATGTAGAGTTGATAAAAATGGATGTAGAGTGGATAAAAATGGATGTAGATTAGATAAAATGGATGTAGAGTGGATAAAAATGGATGTAGAGTATATAAATTGTATGTAGAGTATATAAATTGGATGTAGAGTATATAAAATGGATGTAGAGTGGATAAAAATGGATGTCGAGTGGATAAAATGGATGTAGAGTGGATAAAAATGGATGTAGATTGGATAAAATGGATGTAGAGTTAATAAAAATGGATGTAGAGAGGATAAAATGGATGTAGAGTTAATAAAAATGGATGTAGAGAGGATAAAATGGATGTAGAGTGGATAAAATGGATGTACAGTTAATAAAAATGGATGTAGAGTGGATATAATGGATGTAGAGAGGATATAATGGATGTGGAGTGGATAACAATGGATGTAGAGTGGATAAAAATGGATTTAGATTGGATAAAATGGATGTAGAGTGGATAAAAATGGATGTAGAGAGGATAAAATGGATGTGGAGTAGATAACAATGGATGTAGAGTGGATAAAATGGATGTAGAGTGGATAAAATGGATGTAGAGTGGATAAAATGGTTGTAGAGTGGATAAAATGGATGTAGAGTTGATAAAAATGGATGTAGAGTGGATAAAATGGATGTAGAGTTAACAAAAATGGATGTAGAGTGGATAAAATGGATGTAGAGTTGATAAAAATGGATGTAGAGTGGATAAAAATGGATGTAGATTAGATAAAATGGATGTAGAGTGGATAAAAATGGATGTAGAGTATATAAATTGGATGTAGAGTATATAAAATGGATGTAGAGTGGATAAAAATGGATGTCGAGTGGATAAAATGGATGTAGAGTGGATAAAAATGGATGTAGATTGGATAAAATGGATGTAGAGTTAATAAAAATGGATGTAGAGAGGATAAAATGGATGTAGAGTGGATAAAATGGATGTACAGTTAATAAAAATGGATGTAGAGTGGATATAATGGATGTAGAGAGGATATAATGGATGTGGAGTGGATAACAATGGATGTAGAGTGGATGAAAATGGATATAGAGTTGATAAAATGGATGTAAAGTGGATAAAATGGATGTAGAGTGGATAAAATGGTTGTAGAGTGGATAACATGGATGTAGAGTTGATAAAAATGGATGTAGAGTGGAAATAATGGATGTAGAGTGGATAAAATGGATGTAGAGTTCATAAAAATGGATGTAGAGTGGATAAAAATGGATGTAGATTGGATAAAATGGATGTAGAGTGGATAAAAATGGATGTAGAGAGGATAAAATGGATGTGGAGTAGATAACAATGGATGTAGAGTGGATAAAATGGATGTAGAGTGGATAAAATGGATGTAGAGTGGATAAAAATGGATGTAGAGTGGATAAAATGGATGTAGAGTGGATAAAAATGGATGTAGATTGGATAAAATGGATGTAGAGTTAATAAAAATGGATGTAGAGTGGATAAAATGGATGTAGAGTTGATAAAAATGGATGTAGAGTGGATAAAAATGGATGTAGATTGGATAAAATGGATGTAGAGTTGATAAAATGAATGTACAGTTAATAAAAATGGATGTAGAGTGGATAAAAATGGATGTAGAGTGGATAAAATGGATGTAGAGTTGATAAAATGGATGTAAAGTGGATAAAATGGATGTAGAGTTAATAAAATTGGATGTAGAGTGGATAAAATGGATGTAGAGTTGATAAAAATGGATGTAGAGTGGATAAAAATGGATGTAGATTGGATAAAATGGATGTAGAGTTGATAAAATGGATGTAAAGTGGATAAAATGGATGTAGAGTTAATAAAATTGGATGTAGAGTGGATAAAATGGATGTAGAGTTGATAAAAATGGATGTAGAGTGGATAAAAATGGATGTAGATTGGATAAAATGGATGTAGAGTGGATAAAAATGGATGTAGAGTATATAAATTGTATGTAGAGTATATAAAATGGATGTAGAGTGGACAAAAATGGATGTAGAGTGGATAAAATGGATGTAGAGTGGATAAAAATGGACGTAGAGTGGATAAAATGGATGTAGAGTGCATAAAAATGGATGTTGAGTGGATAAAATGGATGTAGAGTGAATACAATGGATGTACATTTAATAAAAATGGATGTAGAGTGGATAAAAATGGATGTAGATAGGATAAAATGGATGTAGAGTTAATAAAAATGGATGTAGAGTGGATAAAATGGATGTAGAGTGGATAAAATGGATGTAGAGTTGATAAAAATGGATGTAGAGTGGATAAAAATGGATGTAGATTGGATAAAATGGATGTAGAGTGGATAAAAATGGATGTAGAGTATATAAATTGGATGTAGAGTATATAAAATGGATGTAGAGTTGATAAAAATGGATGTAGAGTGGATAAAAATGGATGTAGAGTGGATAAAAATGGATGTCGAGTGGATAAAATGGATGTAGAGTGGATAAAATGGATGTAGAGTGGATAAAAATGGATGTAGAGTGGATAAAATGGATGTAGAGTTGATAAAATGGATGTAAAGTGGATAAAATGGATGTAGAGTTAATAAAATTGGATGTAGAGTGGATAAAATGGATGTAGAGTTGATAAAAATGGATGTAGAGTGGATAAAAATGGATGTAGATTGGATAAAATGGATGTAGAGTTGATAAAATGGATGTAAAGTGGATAAAATGGATGTAGAGTTAATAAAAATGGATGTAGAGTGGATAAAAATGGATGTAGAGTATATAAATTGGATGTAGAGTATATAAAATGGATGTAGAGTTGATAAAAATGGATGTAGAGTGGATAAAAATGGATGTAGAGTGGATAAAAATGGATGTCGAGTGGATAAAATGGATGTAGAGTGGATAAAATGGATGTAGAGTGGATAAAAATGGATGTAGAGTGGATAAAATGGATGTAGAGTTGATAAAATGGATGTAAAGTGGATAAAATGGATGTAGAGTTAATAAAATTGGATGTAGAGTGGATAAAATGGATGTAGAGTTGATAAAAATGGATGTAGAGTGGATAAAAATGGATGTAGATTGGATAAAATGGATGTAGAGTTGATAAAATGGATGTAAAGTGGATAAAATGGATGTAGAGTTAATAAAATTGGATGTAGAGTGGATAAAAATGGATGTAGAGTGGATAAAAATGGATGTCGAGTGGATAAAATGGATGTAGAGTGGATAAAATGGATGTAGAGTTGATAAAAATGGATGTAGAGTGGATAAAAATGGATGTCGAGTGGATAAAATGGATGTACAGTGGATAAAAATGGATGTAGAGTGGATAAAATGGATGTAGAGTTGATAAAATGGATGTAAAGTGGATAAAATGGATGTAGAGTTAATAAAATTGGATGTAGAGTGGATAAAATGGATGTAGAGTTGATAAAAATGGATGTAGAGTGGATAAAATGGATGTAGAGTTGATAAAATGGATGTAGAGTGGATAAAATGGTTGTAGAGTGGATAAAATGGATGTAGAGTTGATAAAAATGGATGTAGAGTGGATAAAATGGATGTAGAGTTAATAAAAATGGATGTAGAGTGGATAAAATGGATGTAGAGTTGATAAAAATGGATGTAGAGTGGATAAAAATGGATGTAGATTGGATAAAATGGATGTAGAGTGGATAAAATGAATGTACAGTTAATAAAAATGGATGTAGAGTGGACAAAAATGGATGTAGAGTGGATAAAATGGATGTAGAGTTGATAAAATGGATGTAAAGTGGATAAAATGGATGTAGAGTTAATAAAATTGGATGTAGAGTGGATAAAATGGATGTAGAGTTGATAAAAATGGATGTAGAGTGGATAAAAATGGATGTAGATTGGATAAAATGGATGTAGAGTTGATAAAATGGATGTAAAGTGGATAAAATGGATGTAGAGTTAATAAAATTGGATGTAGAGTGGATAAAAATGGATGTAGAGTGGATAAAAATGGATGTCGAGTGGATAAAATGGATGTTGAGTGGATAAAATGGATGTAGAGTGGATAAAAATGGATGTAGAGTGGATAAAATGGATGTAGAGTTGATAAAATGGATGTAAAGTGGATAAAATGGATGTAGAGTTAATAAAATTGGATGTAGAGTGGATAAAATGGATGTAGAGTTGATAAAAATGGATGTAGAGTGGATAAAAATGGATGTAGATTGGATAAAATAGATGTAGAGTTGATAAAATGGATGTAAAGTGGATAAAATGGATGTAGAGTTAATAAAATTGGATGTAGAGTGGATAAAATGGATGTAGAGTTGATAAAAATGGATGTAGAGTGGATAAAAATGGATGTAGATTGGATAAAATAGATGTAGAGTTGATAAAATGGATGTAAAGTGGATAAAATGGATGTAGAGTTAATAAAATTGGATGTAGAGTGGATAAAATGGATGTAGAGTTAATAAAAATGGATGTAGAGTGGATATAATGGATGTAGAGAGGATAAAATGGATGTGGAGTGGATAACAATGGATGTAGAGTGGATAAAATGGATGTAGAGTTGATAAAAATGGATGTGGAGTGGATAACAATGGATGTAGAGTGGATAAAATGGATGTAGAGTGGATAAAATGGATGTAGAGTTGATAAAATGGATGTAAAGTGGATAAAATGGATGTAGAGTTCATAAAAATGGATGTAGAGTGGATAAAAATGGATGTAGATTGGATAAAATGGATGTAGAGTGGATAAAAATGGATGTAGAGAGGATAAAATGGATGTGGAGTAGATAACAATGGATGTAGAGTGGATAAAATGGATGTAGAGTGGATAAAATGGATGTAGAGTGGATAAAAATGGATGTAGAGTGGATAAAATGGATGTAGAGTGGATAAAAATGGATGTAGATTGGATAAAATGGATGTAGAGTTAATAAAATTGGATGTAGAGTGGATAAAATGGATGTAGAGTTGATAAAAATGGATGTACAGTGGATAAAAATGGATGTAGATTGGATAAAATGGATGTAGAGTGGATAAAAATGGATGTAGAGTATATAAATTGGATGTAGAGTATATAAAATGGATGTAGAGTGGATAAAAATGGATGTAGATTGGATAAAATGGATGTAGAGTTAATAAAAATGGATGTAGAGAGGATAAAATGGATGTAGAGTGGATAAAATGGATGTACAGTTAATAAAAATGGATGTAGAGTGGATATAATGGATGTAGAGAGGATATAATGGATGTGGAGTGGATAACAATGGATGTAGAGTGGATAAAAATGGATATAGAGTTGATAAAATGGATGTAAAGTGGATAAAATGGATGTAGAGTGGATAAAATGGTTGTAGAGTGGATAACATGGATGTAGAGTTGATAAAAATGGATGTAGAGTGGAAATAATGGATGTAGAGTGGATAAAATGGATGTAGAGTTCATAAAAATGGATGTAGAGTGGATAAAAATGGATGTAGATTGGATAAAATGGATGTAGAGTGGATAAAAATGGATGTAGAGAGGATAAAATGGATGTGGAGTAGATAACAATGGATGTAGAGTGGATAAAATGGATGTAGAGTGGATAAAATGGATGTAGAGTGGATAAAAATGGATGTAGAGTGGATAAAATGGATGTAGAGTGGATAAAAATGGATGTAGATTGGATAAAATGGATGTAGAGTTAATAAAAATGGATGTAGAGTGGATAAAATGGATGTAGAGTTGATAAAAATGGATGTAGAGTGGATAAAAATGGATGTAGATTGGATAAAATGGATGTAGAGTTGATAAAATGAATGTACAGTTTATAAAAATGGATGTAGAGTGGATAAAAATGGATGTAGAGTGGATAAAATGGATGTAGAGTTGATAAAATGGATGTAAAGTGGATAAAATGGATGTAGAGTTAATAAAATTGGATGTAGAGTGGATAAAATGGATGTAGAGTTGATAAAAATGGATGTAGAGTGGATAAAAATGGATGTAGATTGGATAAAATGGATGTAGAGTTGATAAAATGGATGTAAAGTGGATAAAATGGATGTAGAGTTAATAAAATTGGATGTAGAGTGGATAAAATGAATGTACAGTTAATAAAAATGGATGTAGAGTGGATAAAAATGGATGTAGAGTGGATAAAATGGATGAAGAGTTGATAAAATGGATGTAAAGTGGATAAAATGGATGTAGAGTTAATAAAATTGGATGTAGAGTGGATAAAATGGATGTAGAGTTGATAAAAATGGATGTAGAGTGGATAAAAATGGATGTAGATTGGATAAAATGGATGTAGAGTGGATAAAAATGGATGTAGAGTATATAAATTGTATGTAGAGTATATAAAATGGATGTAGAGTGGATAAAAATGGATGTAGAGTGGATAAAATGGATGTAGAGTGGATAAAAATGGACGTAGAGTGGATAAAATGGATGTAGAGTGCATAAAAATGGATGTTGAGTGGATAAAATGGATGTAGAGTGAATAAAATGGATGTACATTTAATAAAAATGGATGTAGAGTGGATAAAAATGGATGTAGATAGGATAAAATGGATGTAGAGTTAATAAAAATGGATGTAGAGTGGATAAAATGGATGTAGAGTGGATAAAATGGATGTAGAGTTGATAAAAATGGATGTAGAGTGGATAAAAATGGATGTAGATTGGATAAAATGGATGTAGAGTGGATAAAAATGGATGTAGAGTATATAAATTGGATGTAGAGTATATAAAATGGATGTAGAGTTGATAAAAATGGATGTAGAGTGGATAAAAATGGATGTAGAGTGGATAAAAATGGATGTCGAGTGGATAAAATGGATGTAGAGTGGATAAAATGGATGTAGAGTGGATAAAAATGGATGTAGAGTGGATAAAATGGATGTAGAGTTGATAAAATGGATGTAAAGTGGATAAAATGGATGTAGAGTTAATAAAATTGGATGTAGAGTGGATAAAATGGATGTAGAGTTGATAAAAATGGATGTAGAGTGGATAAAAATGGATGTAGATTGGATAAAATGGATGTAGAGTTGATAAAATGGATGTAAAGTGGATAAAATGGATGTAGAGTTAATAAAAATGGATGTAGAGTGGATAAAAATGGATGTAGAGTATATAAATTGGATGTAGAGTATATAAAATGGATGTAGAGTTGATAAAAATGGATGTAGAGTGGATAAAAATGGATGTAGAGTGGATAAAAATGGATGTCGAGTGGATAAAATGGATGTAGAGTGGATAAAATGGATGTAGAGTGGATAAAAATGGATGTAGAGTGGATAAAATGGATGTAGAGTTGATAAAATGGATGTAAAGTGGATAAAATGGATGTAGAGTTAATAAAATTGGATGTAGAGTGGATAAAATGGATGTAGAGTTAATAAAAATGGATGTAGAGTGGATAAAAATGGATGTAGATTGGATAAAATGGATGTAGAGTTGATAAAATGGATGTAAAGTGGATAAAATGGATGTAGAGTTAATAAAATTGGATGTAGAGTGGATAAAAATGGATGTAGAGTGGATAAAAATGGATGTCGAGTGGATAAAATGGATGTAGAGTGGATAAAATGGATGTAGAGTTGATAAAAATGGATGTAGAGTGGATAAAAATGGATGTCGAGTGGATAAAATGGATGTACAGTGGATAAAAATGGATGTAGAGTGGATAAAATGGATGTAGAGTTGATAAAATGGATGTAAAGTGGATAAAATGGATGTAGAGTTAATAAAATTGGATGTAGAGTGGATAAAATGGATGTAGAGTTGATAAAAATGGATGTAGAGTGGATAAAATGGATGTAGAGTTGATAAAATGGATGTAGAGTGGATAAAATGGTTGTAGAGTGGATAAAATGGATGTAGAGTTGATAAAAATGGATGTAGAGTGGATAAAATGGATGTAGAGTTAATAAAAATGGATGTAGAGTGGATAAAATGGATGTAGAGTTGATAAAAATGGATGTAGAGTGGATAAAAATGGATGTAGATTGGATAAAATGGATGTAGAGTGGATAAAATGAATGTACAGTTAATAAAAATGGATGTAGAGTGGACAAAAATGGATGTAGAGTGGATAAAATGGATGTAGAGTTGATAAAATGGATGTAAAGTGGATAAAATGGATGTAGAGTTAATAAAATTGGATGTAGAGTGGATAAAATGGATGTAGAGTTGATAAAAATGGATGTAGAGTGGATAAAAATGGATGTAGATTGGATAAAATGGATGTAGAGTTGATAAAATGGATGTAAAGTGGATAAAATGGATGTAGAGTTAATAAAATTGGATGTAGAGTGGATAAAAATGGATGTAGAGTGGATAAAAATGGATGTCGAGTGGATAAAATGGATGTAGAGTGGATAAAATGGATGTAGAGTGGATAAAAATGGATGTAGAGTGGATAAAATGGATGTAGAGTTGATAAAATGGATGTAAAGTGGATAAAATGGATGTAGAGTTAATAAAATTGGATGTAGAGTGGATAAAATGGATGTAGAGTTGATAAAAATGGATGTAGAGTGGATAAAAATGGATGTAGATTGGATAAAATAGATGTAGAGTTGATAAAATGGATGTAAAGTGGATAAAATGGATGTAGAGTTAATAAAATTGGATGTAGAGTGGATAAAATGGATGTAGAGTTGGTAAAAATGGATGTAGAGTGGATAAAAATGGATGTAGATTGGATAAAATAGATGTAGAGGTGATAAAATGGATGTAAAGTGGATAAAATGGATGTAGAGTTAATAAAATTGGATGTAGAGTGGATAAAATGGATGTAGAGTTAATAAAAATGGATGTAGAGTGGATATAATGGATGTAGAGAGGATAAAATGGATGTGGAGTGGATAACAATGGATGTAGAGTGGATAAAATGGATGTAGAGTTGATAAAAATGGATGTGGAGTGGATAACAATGGATGTAGAGTGGATAAAATGGATGTAGAGTGGATAAAATGGATGTAGAGTTGATAAAATGGATGTAAAGTGGATAAAATGGATGTAGAGTTAATAAAATTGGATGTAGAGTGGATAAAATGGATGTAGAGTTGATAAAAATGGATGTACAGTGGATAAAAATGGATGTAGATTGGATAAAATGGATGTAGAGTGGATAAAAATGGATGTAGAGTATATAAATTGGATGTAGAGTATATAAAATGGATGTAGAGTGGATAAAAATGGATGTCGAGTGGATAAAATGGATGTAGAGTGGATAAAAATGGATGTAGATTGGATAAAATGGATGTAGAGTTAATAAAAATGGATGTAGAGTATATAAAATGGATGTAGAGTTGATAAAAATGGATGTAGAGAGGATAAAAATGGATGTAGAGTGGATAAAAATGGATGTCGAGTGGATAAAATGGATGTAGAGTGGATAAAATGGATGTAGAGTGGATAAAAATGGATGTAGAGTGGATAAAATGGATGTAGAGTTGATAAAATGGATGTAAAGTGGATAAAATGGATGTAGAGTTAATAAAATTGGATGTAGAGTGGATAAAATGGATGTAGAGTTGATAAAAATGGATGTAGAGTGGATAAAAATGGATGTAGATTGGATAAAATGGATGTAGAGTTGATAAAATGGATGTAAAGTGGATAAAATGGATGTAGAGTTAATAAAATTGGATGTAGAGTGGATAAAAATGGATGTAGAGTGGATAAAAATGGATGTCGAGTGGATAAAATGGATGTAGAGTGGATAAAATGGATGTAGAGTTGATAAAAATGGATGTAGAGTGGATAAAAATGGATGTCGAGTGGATAAAATGGATGTACAGTGG
Source organism: Pemphredon lugubris (assembly GCA_933228935.1). Lineage (NCBI taxonomy): Eukaryota > Metazoa > Arthropoda > Insecta > Hymenoptera > Crabronidae > Pemphredon > Pemphredon lugubris. The sequence continues at coordinate 51,597,037 of OW121816.1, forward strand.
ATAAAAATGGATGTAGAGTGGATAAAATGGATGTAGAGTGGATAAAAATGGATGTAGAGTGGATAAAATGGATGTAGAGTGGATAAAATGAATGTACAGTTAATAAAAATGGATGTAGAGTGGATAAAAATGGATGTAGAGGGGATAAAAATGGATGTAGAGTGGATAAAATGGATGTAGAGTGGATAAAATGGATGTAGAGTGGATAAAAATGGATGTAGAGTGGATAAAATGGATGTAGAGTGCATAAAAATGGATGTTGAGTGGATAAAATGGATGTAGAGTGGATAAAACGGATGTAGAGTGGATAAAAAGGATGTAGAGTGGATAAAATGGATGCAGAGTGGATAAAAATAGATGTAGTGTGGATAAAATGGATGTAGAGTGGATAAAATGGATGTAGAGTGAATAAAATGGATGTAGAGTGGATAAAATTGATGTAGAGTGTATAAAATGGATGTAGAGTGGATAAAAATGGATGTAGAGTGGATAAAAATGGATGTAGAGTGGATAAAATGGATGTAGAGTGAATAAAATGGATGTAGAGTGGATAAAATTGATGTAGAGTGTATAAAATGGATGTAGAGTGGATAAAAATGGATGTAGAGTGGATAAAATGGATGTAGAGTGGATAAAAATGGATGTAGATTGGATAAAATGGATGTAGAGTTAATAAAAATGGATGTAGAGTGGATAAAATGGATGTAGAGTTGATAAAAATGGATGTAGAGTGGATAAAAATGGATGTAGATTGGATAAAATGGATGTAGAGTTGATAAAATGAATGTACAGTTAATAAAAATGGATGTAGAGTGGATAAAAATGGATGTAGAGTGGATAAAATGGATGTAGAGTTGATAAAATGGATGTAAAGTGGATAAAATGGATGTAGAGTTAATAAAATTGGATGTAGAGTGGATAAAATGAATGTACAGTTAATAAAAATGGATGTAGAGTGGATAAAAATGGATGTAGAGTGGATAAAATGGATGTAGAGTTGATAAAATGGATGTAAAGTGGATAAAATGGATGTAGAGTTAATAAAATTGGATGTAGAGTGGATAAAATGGATGTAGAGTTAATAAAAATGGATGTAGAGTGGATATAATGGATGTAGAGTGAATAAAATGGATGTAGAGTGGATAAAATTGATGTAGAGTGTATAAAATGGATGTAGAGTGGATAAAAATGGATGTAGAGTGGATAAAAATGGATGTAGAGTGGATAAAATGGATGTAGAGTGAATAAAATGGATGTAGAGTGGATAAAATTGATGTAGAGTGTATAAAATGGATGTAGAGTTGATAAAAATGGATGTAGATTGGATAAAATGGATGTAGAGTGGATAAAAATGGATGTAGAGTATATAAATTGGATGTAGAGTATATAAAATGGATGTAGAGTGGATAAAAATGGATGTCGAGTGGATAAAATGGATGTAGAGTGGATAAAAATGGATGTAGATTGGATAAAATGGATGTAGAGTGGATAAAATTGATGTAGAGTGTATAAAATGGATGTAGAGTGGATAAAAATGGATGTAGAGTGGATAAAAATGGATGTAGATTGGATAAAATGGATGTAGAGTGGATAAAAATGGATGTAGAGTGGATAAAATGGATGTAGAGTGGATAAAATGGTTGTAGAGTGGATAAAATGGATGTAGAGTGGATAAAATGGATGTAGAATGGATAAAATGGATGTAAAGTTGATAAAAATGGATGTCGAGTGGATAAAATGGATGTAGAGTGGATAAAAATAGATGTAGAGAGGATAAAATGGATGTAGAGTGGATAAAAATGGATGTAGAGTGGATAAAAATGGATGTAGAGTGGATAAAATGGATGTAGAGTGGATAAAAATGGATGTAGAGAGGATAAAATGGATGTAGAGTGGATAAAATGATGTACAGTTAATAAAAATGGATGTAGAGTGGATAAAATGGATGTAGAATGGATAAAATGGATGTAAAGTTGATAAAATGGATGTAGAGTGGATAAAATGGATGTAGAGTGAATAAAATGGATGTAGAGTGGATAAAATTGATGTAGAGTGTATAAAATGGATGTAGAGTTGATAAAAATGGATGTAGATTGGATAAAATGGATGTAGAGTGGATAAAAATGGATGTAGAGTATATAAATTGGATGTAGAGTATATAAAATGGATGCAGAGTGGATAAAAATAGATGTAGTGTGGATAAAATGGATGTAGAGTGGATAAAATGGATGTAGAGTGAATAAAATGGATGTAGAGTGGATAAAATTGATGTAGAGTGTATAAAATGGATGTAGAGTGGATAAAAATGGATGTAGAGTGGATAAAAATGGATGTAGAGTGGATAAAATGGATGTAGAGTGAATAAAATGGATGTAGAGTGGATAAAATTGATGTAGAGTGTATAAAATGGATGTAGAGTGGATAAAAATGGATGTAGAGTGGATAAAATGGATGTAGAGTGGATAAAAATGGATGTAGATTGGATAAAATGGATGTAGAGTTAATAAAAATGGATGTAGAGTGGATAAAATGGATGTAGAGTTGATAAAAATGGATGTAGAGTGGATAAAAATGGATGTAGATTGGATAAAATGGATGTAGAGTTGATAAAATGAATGTACAGTTAATAAAAATGGATGTAGAGTGGATAAAAATGGATGTAGAGTGGATAAAATGGATGTAGAGTTGATAAAATGGATGTAAAGTGGATAAAATGGATGTAGAGTTAATAAAATTGGATGTAGAGTGGATAAAATGAATGTACAGTTAATAAAAATGGATGTAGAGTGGATAAAAATGGATGTAGAGTGGAAAAAATGGATGTAGAGTTGATAAAATGGATGTAAAGTGGATAAAATGGATGTAGAGTTAATAAAATTGGATGTAGAGTGGATAAAATGGATGTAGAGTTAATAAAAATGGATGTAGAGTGGATATAATGGATGTAGAGTGAATAAAATGGATGTAGAGTGGATAAAATTGATGTAGAGTGTATAAAATGGATGTAGAGTGGATAAAAATGGATGTAGAGTGGATAAAAATGGATGTAGAGTGGATAAAATGGATGTAGAGTGAATAAAATGGATGTAGAGTGGATAAAATTGATGTAGAGTGTATAAAATGGATGTAGAGTTGATAAAAATGGATGTAGATTGGATAAAATGGATGTAGAGTGGATAAAAATGGATGTAGAGTATATAAATTGGATGTAGAGTATATAAAATGGATGTAGAGTGGATAAAAATGGATGTCGAGTGGATAAAATGGATGTAGAGTGGATAAAAATGGATGTAGATTGGATAAAATGGATGTAGAGTGGATAAAATTGATGTAGAGTGTATAAAATGGATGTAGAGTGGATAAAAATGGATGTAGAGTGGATAAAAATGGATGTAGATTGGATAAAATGGATGTAGAGTGGATAAAAATGGATGTAGAGTGGATAAAATGGATGTAGAGTGGATAAAATGGTTGTAGAGTGGATAAAATGGATGTAGAGTGGATAAAATGGATGTAGAATGGATAAAATGGATGTAAAGTTGATAAAAATGGATGTCGAGTGGATAAAATGGATGTAGAGTGGATAAAAATAGATGTAGAGAGGATAAAATGGATGTAGAGTGGATAAAAATGGATGTAGAGTGGATAAAAATGGATGTAGAGTGGATAAAATGGATGTAGAGTGGATAAAAATGGATGTAGAGAGGATAAAATGGATGTAGAGTGGATAAAATGATGTACAGTTAATAAAAATGGATGTAGAGTGGATATAATGGATGTAGAGTTGATAAAATGGATGTAAAGTGGATAAAATGGATGTAGAGTTAATAAAAATGGATGTAGTGTGGAAATAATGGATGTAGAGAGGATAAAATGGATGTAGAGTGGATAAAATGGATGTAGAGTTCATAAAAATGGATGTAGAGTGGATAAAAATGGATGTAGATTGGATAAAATGGATGTAGAGTGGATAAAAATGGATGTAGAGTGGATAAAATGGATTTAGAGTGGATAAAATGTATGTAGAGTGGATAAAATGGATGTAGAGTGGATAAAAAAGGATGTAGAGTGGATAAAATGGATGTAGAATGAGTAAAATGGATGTAAAGTGAATAAAAATGGATGTAGAGTGGATAAAATGGATGTAGAGAGGATAAAATGCATGTAGAGTGGATAAAATGGATGTAGAGTGGATAAAATGGTTGTAGAGTGGATAAAATGGATGTAGAGTGGATAAAATGGATGTAGAATGGATAAAATGGATGTAAAGTGGATAAAAATGGATGTCGAGTGGATAAAATGGATGTAGAGTGGATAAAAATAGATGTAGAGAGGATAAAATGGATGTAGAGTGGATAAAAATGGATGTAGAGTGGATAAAAATGGATGTAGAGTGGATAAAATGGATGTAGAGTGGATAAAAATGGATGTAGAGAGGATAAAATGGATGTAGAGTGGATAAAATGGATGTACAGTTAATAAAAATGGATGTAGAGTGGATATAATGGATGTAGAGTTGATAAAATGGATGTAAAGTGGATAAAATGGATGTAGAGTTAATAAAAATGGATGTAGTGTGGAAATAATGGATGTAGAGAGGATAAAATGGATGTAGAGTGGATAAAATGGATGTAGAGTGGATAAAAATGGATGTAGATTGGATAAAATGGATGTAGAGTTAATAAAAATGGATGTAGAGTGGATAAAATGGATGTAGAGAGGATAAAATGGATGTAGAGTGGATAAAATGGATGTAGAGTGGATAAAAATGGATGTAGATTGGATAAAATGGATGTAGAGTGGATAAAATGGATGTAGAGTTGATAAAATGGATGTAAAGTGGATAAAATGGATGTAGAGTTAATAAAATTGGATGTAGAGTGGATAAAATGGATGTAGAGTTCATAAAAATGGATGTAGTGTGGATAAAAATGGATGTAGATTGGATAAAATGGATGTAGAGTGGATGAAAATAGATGTAGAGAGGATAAAATGGATGTGGAGTAGATAACAATGGATGTAGAGTGGATAAAATGGATGTAGAGTGGATAAAATGGATGTAGAGTGGATAAAATCGTTGTAGAGTGAATAAAATGGATGTAGAGTTGATAAAAATGGATGTAGAGTGGATAAAATGGATGTAGAGTGGATAAAATGGATGTAGAGTGGATAAAAATGGATGTAGAGTGGATAAAATGGATGTAGAGTGGATAAAAATGGATGTAGAGAGGATAAAATGGATGTAGAGTGGATAAAATGGATGTACAGTTAATAAAAATGGATGTAGAGTGGATATAATGGATGTAGAGAGGATAAAATGGATGTGGAGTGGATAACAATGGATGTAGAGTGGATAAAATGGATGTAGAGTGGATAAAATGGATGTAGAGTTGATAAAAATGGATGTAGAGTGGAAATAATGGATGTAGAGTGGATAAAATGGATGTAGAGTTCATAAAAATGGATGTAGAGTGGATAAAAATGGATGTAGATTGGATAAAATGGATGTAGAGTGGATAAAAATGGATGTAGAGTGGATAAAATGGATGTAGAGTAAACAAAAATGGATGTAGAGTGGATAAAATGGATGTAGAGTTGATAAAAATGGATGTAGAGTGGATAAAAATGGATGTAGATTAGATAAAATGGATGTAGAGTGGATAAAAATGGATGTAGAGTATATAAATTGGATGTAGAGTATATAAATTGGATGTAGAGTATATAAAATGGATGTAGAGTGGATAAAAATGGATGTCGAGTGGATAAAATGGATGTAGAGTGGATAAAAATGGATGTAGATTGGATAAAATGGATGTAGAGTTAATAAAAATGGATGTAGAGAGGATAAAATGGATGTAGAGTTAATAAAAATGGATGTAGAGAGGATAAAATGGATGTAGAGTGGATAAAATGGATGTACAGTTAATAAAAATGGATGTAGAGTGGATATAATGGATGTAGAGAGGATATAATGGATGTGGAGTGGATAACAATGGATGTAGAGTGGATAAAAATGGATGTAGATTGGATAAAATGGATGTAGAGTGGATAAAAATGGATGTAGAGAGGATAAAATGGATGTGGAGTAGATAACAATGGATGTAGAGTGGATAAAATGGATGTAGAGTGGATAAAATGGATGTAGAGTGGATAAAATGGTTGTAGAGTGGATAAAATGGATGTAGAGTTGATAAAAATGGATGTAGAGTGGATAAAATGGATGTAGAGTTAACAAAAATGGATGTAGAGTGGATAAAATGGATGTAGAGTGGATAAAAATGGATGTAGAGTGGATAAAAATGGATGTAGATTAGATAAAATGGATGTAGAGTGGATAAAAATGGATGTAGAGTATATAAATTGGATGTAGAGTATATAAATTGGATGTAGAGTATATAAAATGGATGTAGAGTGGATAAAAATGGATGTCGAGTGGATAAAATGGATGTAGAGTGGATAAAAATGGATGTAGATTGGATAAAATGGATGTAGAGTTAATAAAAATGGATGTAGAGAGGATAAAATGGATGTAGAGTGGATAAAATGGATGTACAGTTAATAAAAATGGATGTAGAGTGGATATAATGGATGTAGAGAGGATATAATGGATGTGGAGTGGATAACAATGGATGTAGAGTGGATGAAAATGGATATAGAGTTGATAAAATGGATGTAAAGTGGATAAAATGGATGTAGAGTGGATAAAATGGTTGTAGAGTGGATAACATGGATGTAGAGTTGATAAAAATGGATGTAGAGTGGAAATAATGGATGTAGAGTGGATAAAATGGATGTAGAGTTCATAAAAATGGATGTAGAGTGGATAAAAATGGATGTAGATTGGATAAAATGGATGTAGAGTGGATAAAAATGGATGTAGAGAGGATAAAATGGATGTGGAGTAGATAACAATGGATGTAGAGTGGATAAAATGGATGTAGAGTGGATAAAATGGATGTAGAGTGGATAAAAATGGATGTAGAGTGGATAAAATGGATGTAGAGTGGATAAAAATGGATGTAGATTGGATAAAATGGATGTAGAGTGGATAAAATGGATGTAGAGTTGATAAAAATGGATGTAGAGTGGATAAAAATGGATGTAGATTGGATAAAATGGATGTAGAGTTGATAAAATGAATGTAAAGTGGATAAAATGGATGTAGAGTTAATAAAATTGGATGTAGAGTGGATAAAATGGATGTAGAGTTGATAAAAATGGATGTAGAGTGGATAAAAATGGATGTAGATTGGATAAAATGGATGTAGAGTTGATAAAATGGATGTAAAGTGGATAAAATGGATGTAGAGTTAATAAAATTGGATGTAGAGTGGATAAAATGAATGTACAGTTAATAAAAATGGATGTAGAGTGGATAAAAATGGATGTAGAGTGGATAAAATGGATGTAGAGTTGATAAAATGGATGTAAAGTGGATAAAATGGATGTAGAGTTAATAAAATTGGATGTAGAGTGGATAAAATGGATGTAGAGTTGATAAAAATGGATGTAGAGTGGATAAAAATGGATGTAGATTGGATAAAATGGATGTAGAGTGGATAAAAATGGATGTAGAGTATATAAATTGTATGTAGAGTATATAAAATGGATGTAGAGTGGATAAAAATGGATGTAGAGTGGATAAAATGGATGTAGAGTGGATAAAAATGGACGTAGAGTGGATAAAATGGATGTAGAGTGCATAAAAATGGATGTTGAGTGGATAAAATGGATGTAGAGTGAATAAAATGGATGTACATTTAATAAAAATGGATGTAGAGTGGATAAAAATGGATGTAGATAGGATAAAATGGATGTAGAGTTAATAAAAATGGATGTAGAGTGGATAAAATGGATGTAGAGTGGATAAAATGGATGTAGAGTTGATAAAAATGGATGTAGAGTGGATAAAAATGGATGTAGATTGGATAAAATGGATGTAGAGTGGATAAAAATGGATGTAGAGTATATAAATTGGATGTAGAGTATATAAAATGGATGTAGAGTTGATAAAAATGGATGTAGAGTGGATAAAAATGGATGTAGAGTGGATAAAAATGGATGTCGAGTGGATAAAATGGATGTAGAGTGGATAAAATGGATGTAGAGTGGATAAAAATGGATGTAGAGTGGATAAAATGGATGTAGAGTTGATAAAATGGATGTAAAGTGGATAAAATGGATGTAGAGTTAATAAAATTGGATGTAGAGTGGATAAAATGGATGTAGAGTTGATAAAAATGGATGTAGAGTGGATAAAAATGGATGTCGAGTGGATAAAATGGATGTAGAGTGGATAAAATGGATGTAGAGTGGATAAAAATGGATGTAGAGTGGATAAAATGGATGTAGAGTGGATAAAAATGGATGTAGAGTGGATAAAATGGATGTAGAGTGGATAAAATGGATGTAGAGAGGATAAAATGGATGTAGAGTGGATAAAATGGATGTACAGTTAATAAAAATGGATGTAGAGTGGATATAATGGATGTAGAGAGGATAAAATGGATGTGGAGTGGATAACAATGGATGTAGAGTGGATAAAATGGATGTAGAGTGGATAAAATGGATGTAGAGTTGATAAAAATGGATGTAGAGTGGATAAAATGGATGTAGAGTTCATAAAAATGGATGTAGAGTGGATAAAAATGGATGTAGATTGGATAAAATGGATGTAGAGTGGATAAAAATGGATGTAGAGTGGATAAAATGGATGTAGAGTTAACAAAAATGGATGTAGAGTGGATAAAATGGATGTAGAGTTGATAAAAATGGATGTAGAGTGGATAAAAATGGATGTAGATTAGATAAAATGGATGTAGAGTGGATAAAAATGGATGTAGAGTATATAAATTGGATGTAGAGTATATAAATTGGATGTAGAGTATATAAAATGGATGTAGAGTGGATAAAAATGGATGTCGAGTGGATAAAATGGATGTAGAGTGGATAAAAATGGATGTAGATTGGATAAAATGGATGTAGAGTTAATAAAAATGGATGTAGAGAGGATAAAATGGATGTAGAGTTAATAAAAATGGATGTAGAGAGGATAAAATGGATGTAGAGTGGATAAAATGGATGTACAGTTAATAAAAATGGATGTAGAGTGGATATAATGGATGTAGAGAGGATATAATGGATGTGGAGTGGATAACAATGGATGTAGAGTGGATAAAAATGGATGTAGATTGGATAAAATGGATGTAGAGTGGATAAAAATGGATGTAGAGAGGATAAAATGGATGTGGAGTAGATAACAATGGATGTAGAGTGGATAAAATGGATGTAGAGTGGATAAAATGGATGTAGAGTGGATAAAATGGTTGTAGAGTGGATAAAATGGATGTAGAGTTGATAAAAATGGATGTAGAGTGGATAAAATGGATGTAGAGTTAACAAAAATGGATGTAGAGTGGATAAAATGGATGTAGAGTTGATAAAAATGGATGTAGAGTGGATAAAAATGGATGTAGATTAGATAAAATGGATGTAGAGTGGATAAAAATGGATGTAGAGTATATAAATTGGATGTAGAGTATATAAATTGGATGTAGAGTATATAAAATGGATGTAGAGTGGATAAAAATGGATGTCGAGTGGATAAAATGGATGTAGAGTTAATAAAAATGGATGTAGAGAGGATAAAATGGATGTAGAGTGGATAAAATGGATGTACAGTTAATAAAAATGGATGTAGAGTGGATATAATGGATGTAGAGAGGATATAATGGATGTGGAGTTGATAACAATGGATGTAGAGTGGATGAAAATGGATATAGAGTTGATAAAATGGATGTAAAGTGGATAAAATGGATGTAGAGTGGATAAAATGGTTGTAGAGTGGATAACATGGATGTAGAGTTGATAAAAATGGATGTAGAGTGGAAATAATGGATGTAGAGTGGATAAAATGGATGTAGAGTTCATAAAAATGGATGTAGAGTGGATAAAAATGGATGTAGATTGGATAAAATGGATGTAGAGTGGATAAAAATGGATGTAGAGAGGATAAAATGGATGTGGAGTAGATAACAATGGATGTAGAGTGGATAAAATGGATGTAGAGTGGATAAAATGGATGTAGAGTGGATAAAAATGGATGTAGAGTGGATAAAATGGATGTAGAGTGGATAAAAATGGATGTAGATTGGATAAAATGGATGTAGAGTTAATAAAAATGGATGTAGAGTGGATAAAATGGATGTAGAGTTGATAAAAATGGATGTAGAGTGGATAAAAATGGATGTAGATTGGATAAAATGGATGTAGAGTTGATAAAATGAATGTACAGTTAATAAAAATGGATGTAGAGTGGATAAAAATGGATGTAGAGTGGATAAAATGGATGTAGAGTTGATAAAATGGATGTAAAGTGGATAAAATGGATGTAGAGTTAATAAAATTGGATGTAGAGTGGATAAAATGGATGTAGAGTTGATAAAAATGGATGTAGAGTGGATAAAAATGGATGTAGATTGGATAAAATGGATGTAGAGTTGATAAAATGGATGTAAAGTGGATAAAATGGATGTAGAGTTAATAAAATTGGATGTAGAGTGGATAAAATGAATGTACAGTTAATAAAAATGGATGTAGAGTGGATAAAAATGGATGTAGAGTGGATAAAATGGATGTAGAGTTGATAAAATGGATGTAAAGTGGATAAAATGGATGTAGAGTTAATAAAATTGGATGTAGAGTGGATAAAATGGATGTAGAGTTGATAAAAATGGATGTAGAGTGGATAAAAATGGATGTAGATTGGATAAAATGGATGTAGGGTGGATAAAAATGGATGTAGAGTATATAAATTGTATGTAGAGTATATAAAATGGATGTAGAGTGGATAAAAATGGATGTAGAGTGGATAAAATGGATGTAGAGTGGATAAAAATGGACGTAGAGTGGATAAAATGGATGTAGAGTGCATAAAAATGGATGTTGAGTGGATAAAATGGATGTAGAGTGAATAAAATGGATGTACATTTAATAAAAATGGATGTAGAGTGGATAAAAATGGATGTAGATAGGATAAAATGGATGTAGAGTTAATAAAAATGGATGTAGAGTGGATAAAATGGATGTAGAGTGGATAAAATGGATGTAGAGTTGATAAAAATGGATGTAGAGTGGATAAAGATGGATGTAGATTGGATAAAATGGATGTAGAGTGGATAAAAATGGATGTAGAGTATATAAATTGGATGTAGAGTATATAAAATGGATGTAGAGTTGATAAAAATGGATGTAGAGTGGATAAAAATGGATGTAGAGTGGATAAAAATGGATGTCGAGTGGATAAAATGGATGTAGAGTGGATAAAATGGATGTAGAGTGGATAAAAATGGATGTAGAGTGGATAAAATGGATGTAGAGTTGATAAAATGGATGTAAAGTGGATAAAATGGATGTAGAGTTAATAAAATTGGATGTAGAGTGGATAAAATGGATGTAGAGTTGATAAAAATGGATGTAGAGTGGATAAAAATGGATGTAGATTGGATAAAATGGATGTAGAGTTGATAAAATGGATGTAAAGTGGATAAAATGGATGTAGAGTTAATAAAAATGGATGTAGAGTGGATAAAAATGGATGTAGAGTATATAAATTGGATGTAGAGTATATAAAATGGATGTAGAGTTGATAAAAATGGATGTAGAGTGGATAAAAATGGATGTAGAGTGGATAAAAATGGATGTCGAGTGGATAAAATGGATGTAGAGTGGATAAAATGGATGTAGAGTGGATAAAAATGGATGTAGAGTGGATAAAATGGATGTAGAGTTGATAAAATGGATGTAAAGTGGATAAAATGGATGTAGAGTTAATAAAATTGGATGTAGAGTGGATAAAAATGGATGTAGAGTGGATAAAAATGGATGTAGAGTGGATAAAAATGGATGTAGATTGGATAAAATGGATGTAGAGTTGATAAAATGGATGCAAAGTGGATAAAATGGATGTAGAGTTAATAAAATTGGATGTAGAGTGGATAAAAATGGATGTAGAGTGGATAAAAATGGATGTCGAGTGGATAAAATGGATGTAGAGTGGATAAAATGGATGTAGAGTTGATAAAAATGGATGTAGAGTGGATAAAAATGGATGTCGAGTGGATAAAATGGATGTACAGTGGATAAAAATGGATGTAGAGTGGATAAAATGGATGTAGAGTTGATAAAATGGATGTAAAGTGGATAAAATGGATGTAGAGTTAATAAAATTGGATGTAGAGTGGATAAAATGGATGTAGAGTTGATAAAAATGGATGTAGAGTGGATAAAATGGATGTAGAGTTGATAAAATGGATGTAGAGTGGATAAAATGGTTGTAGAGTGGATAAAATGGATGTAGAGTTGATAAAAATGGATGTAGAGTGGATAAAATGGATGTAGAGTTAATAAAAATGGATGTAGAGTGGATAAAATGGATGTAGAGTTGATAAAAATGGATGTAGAGTGGATAAAAATGGATGTAGATTGGATAAAATGGATGTAGAGTGGATAAAATGAATGTACAGTTAATAAAAATGGATGTAGAGTGGACAAAAATGGATGTAGAGTGGATAAAATGGATGTAGAGTTGATAAAATGGATGTAAAGTGGATAAAATGGATGTAGAGTTAATAAAATTGGATGTAGAGTGGATAAAATGGATGTAGAGTTGATAAAAATGGATGTAGAGTGGATAAAAATGGATGTAGATTGGATAAAATGGATGTAGAGTTGATAAAATGGATGTAAAGTGGATAAAATGGATGTAGAGTTAATAAAATTGGATGTAGAGTGGATAAAAATGGATGTAGAGTGGATAAAAATGGATGTCGAGTGGATAAAATGGATGTAGAGTGGATAAAATGGATGTAGAGTGGATAAAAATGGATGTAGAGTGGATAAAATGGATGTAGAGTTGATAAAATGGATGTAAAGTGGATAAAATGGATGTAGAGTTAATAAAATTGGATGTAGAGTGGATAAAATGGATGTAGAGTTGATAAAAATGGATGTAGAGTGGATAAAAATGGATGTAGATTGGATAAAATAGATGTAGAGTTGATAAAATGGATGTAAAGTGGATAAAATGGATGTAGAGTTAATAAAATTGGATGTAGAGTGGATAAAATGGATGTAGAGTTGATAAAAATGGATGTAGAGTGGATAAAAATGGATGTAGATTGGATAAAATGGATGTAGAGTTGATAAAATGGATGTAAAGTGGATAAAATGGTTGTAGAGTTAATAAAATTGGATGTAGAGTGGATAAAATGGATGTAGAGTTAATAAAAATGGATGTAGAGTGGATATAATGGATGTAGAGAGGATAAAATGGATGTGGAGTGGATAACAATGGATGTAGAGTGGATAAAATGGATGTAGAGTTGATAAAAATGGATGTGGAGTGGATAACAATGGATGTAGAGTGGATAAAATGGATGTAGAGTGGATAAAATGGATGTAGAGTTGATAAAATGGATGTAAAGTGGATAAAATGGATGTAGAGTTAATAAAATTGGATGTAGAGTGGATAAAATGGATGTAGAGTTGATAAAAATGGATGTACAGTGGATAAAAATGGATGTAGATTGGATAAAATGGATGTAGAGTGGATAAAAATGGATGTAGAGTATATAAATTGGATGTAGAGTATATAAAATGGATGTAGAGTGGATAAAAATGGATGTCGAGTGGATAAAATGGATGTAGAGTGGATAAAAATGGATGTAGATTGGATAAAATGGATGTAGAGTTAATAAAAATGGATGTAGAGTATATAAAATGGATGTAGAGTTGATAAAAATGGATGTAGAGTGGATAAAAATGGATGTAGAGTGGATAAAAATGGATGTCGAGTGGATAAAATGGATGTAGAGTGGATAAAATGGATGTAGAGTGGATAAAAATGGATGTAGAGTGGATAAAATGGATGTAGAGTTGATAAAATGGATGTAAAGTGGATAAAATGGATGTAGAGTTAATAAAATTGGATGTAGAGTGGATAAAATGGATGTAGAGTTGATAAAAATGGATGTAGAGTGGATAAAAATGGATGTAGATTGGATAAAATGGATGTAGAGTTGATAAAATGGATGTAAAGTGGATAAAATGGATGTAGAGTTAATAAAATTGGATGTAGAGTGGATAAAAATGGATGTAGAGTGGATAAAAATGGATGTCGAGTGGATAAAATGGATGTAGAGTGGATAAAATGGATGTAGAGTTGATAAAAATGGATGTAGAGTGGATAAAAATGGATGTCGAGTGGATAAAATGGATGTACAGTGGATAAAAATGGATGTAGAGTGGATAAAATGGATGTAGAGTGCATAAAAATGGATGTAGAGTGAATAAAATGGATGTAGAGTGGATAAAATGAATGTACAGTTAATAAAAATGGATGTAGAGTGGATAAAAATGGATGTAGAGGGGATAAAAATGGATGTAGAGTGGATAAAATGGATGTAGAGTGGATAAAATGGATGTAGAGTGGATAAAAATGGATGTAGAGTGGATAAAATGGATTTAGAGTGCATAAAAATGGATGTTGAGTGGATAAAATGGATGTAGAGTGGATAAAACGGATGTAGAGTGGATAAAAAGGATGTAGAGTGGATAAAATGGATGCAGAGTGGATAAAAATAGATGTAGTGTGGATAAAATGGATGTAGAGTGGATAAAATGGATGTAGAGTGAATAAAATGGATGTAGAGTGGATAAAATTGATGTAGAGTGTATAAAATGGATGTAGAGTGGATAAAAATGGATGTAGAGTGGATAAAAATGGATGTAGAGTGGATAAAATGGATGTAGAGTGAATAAAATGGATGTAGAGTGGATAAAATTGATGTAGAGTGTATAAAATGGATGTAGAGTGGATAAAAATGGATGTAGAGTGGATAAAAATGGATGTAGATTGGATAAAATGGATGTAGAGTGGATAAAAATGGATGTAGAGTGGATAAAATGGATGTAGAGTGGATAAAATGGTTGTAGAGTGGATAAAATGGATGTAGAGTGGATAAAATGGATGTAGAATGGATAAAATGGATGTAAAGTGGATAAAAATGGATGTCGAGTGGATAAAATGGATGTAGAGTGGATAAAAATAGATGTAGAGAGGATAAAATGGATGTAGAGTGGATAAAAATGAATGTAGAGAGGATAAAAATGGATGTAGAGTGGATAAAATGGATGTAGAGTGGATAAAAATGGATGTAGAGAGGATAAAATGGATGTAGAGTGGATAAAATGGATGTACAGTTAATAAAAATGGATGTAGAGTGGATATAATGGATGTAGAGTTGATAAAATGGATGTAAAGTGGATAAAATGGATGTAGAGTTAATAAAAATGGATGTAGTGTGGAAATAATGGATGTAGAGAGGATAAAATGGATGTAGAGTGGATAAAATGGATGTAGAGTTCATAAAAATGGATGTAGAGTGGATAAAAATGGATGTAGATTGGATAAAATGGATGTAGAGTGGATAAAAATGGATGTAGAGTGGATAAAAATGGATGTAGAGTGGATAAAAATGGATGTAGAGTGGATAAAATGAATGTACAGTTAATAAAAATGGATGTAGAGTGGACAAAAATGGATGTAGAGTGGATAAAATGGATGTAGAGTTGATAAAATGGATGTAAAGTGGATAAAATGGATGTAGAGTTAATAAAATTGGATGTAGAGTGGATAAAATGGATGT
Organism: Pemphredon lugubris; assembly: GCA_933228935.1. Taxonomy (NCBI): domain Eukaryota; kingdom Metazoa; phylum Arthropoda; class Insecta; order Hymenoptera; family Crabronidae; genus Pemphredon; species Pemphredon lugubris. The sequence continues at coordinate 51,612,744 of OW121816.1, forward strand.
AGAGTTGATAAAAATGGATGTAGAGTGGATAAAAATGGATGTAGATTGGATAAAATGGATGTAGAGTTGATAAAATGGATGTAAAGTGGATAAAATGGATGTAGAGTTAATAAAATTGGATGTAGAGTGGATAAAAATGGATGTAGAGTGGATAAAAATGGATGTCGAGTGGATAAAATGGATGTAGAGTGGATAAAATGGATGTAGAGTGGATAAAAATGGATGTAGAGTGGATAAAATGGATGTAGAGTTGATAAAATGGATGTAAAGTGGATAAAATGGATGTAGAGTTAATAAAATTGGATGTAGAGTGGATAAAATGGATGTAGAGTTGATAAAAATGGATGTAGAGTGGATAAAAATGGATGTAGATTGGATAAAATAGATGTAGAGTTGATAAAATGGATGTAAAGTGGATAAAATGGATGTAGAGTTAATAAAATTGGATGTAGAGTGGATAAAATGGATGTAGAGTTGATAAAAATGGATGTAGAGTGGATAAAAATGGATGTAGATTGGATAAAATGGATGTAGAGTTGATAAAATGGATGTAAAGTGGATAAAATGGTTGTAGAGTTAATAAAATTGGATGTAGAGTGGATAAAATGGATGTAGAGTTAATAAAAATGGATGTAGAGTGGATATAATGGATGTAGAGAGGATAAAATGGATGTGGAGTGGATAACAATGGATGTAGAGTGGATAAAATGGATGTAGAGTTGATAAAAATGGATGTGGAGTGGATAACAATGGATGTAGAGTGGATAAAATGGATGTAGAGTGGATAAAATGGATGTAGAGTTGATAAAATGGATGTAAAGTGGATAAAATGGATGTAGAGTTAATAAAATTGGATGTAGAGTGGATAAAATGGATGTAGAGTTGATAAAAATGGATGTACAGTGGATAAAAATGGATGTAGATTGGATAAAATGGATGTAGAGTGGATAAAAATGGATGTAGAGTATATAAATTGGATGTAGAGTATATAAAATGGATGTAGAGTGGATAAAAATGGATGTCGAGTGGATAAAATGGATGTAGAGTGGATAAAAATGGATGTAGATTGGATAAAATGGATGTAGAGTTAATAAAAATGGATGTAGAGTATATAAAATGGATGTAGAGTTGATAAAAATGGATGTAGAGTGGATAAAAATGGATGTAGAGTGGATAAAAATGGATGTCGAGTGGATAAAATGGATGTAGAGTGGATAAAATGGATGTAGAGTGGATAAAAATGGATGTAGAGTGGATAAAATGGATGTAGAGTTGATAAAATGGATGTAAAGTGGATAAAATGGATGTAGAGTTAATAAAATTGGATGTAGAGTGGATAAAATGGATGTAGAGTTGATAAAAATGGATGTAGAGTGGATAAAAATGGATGTAGATTGGATAAAATGGATGTAGAGTTGATAAAATGGATGTAAAGTGGATAAAATGGATGTAGAGTTAATAAAATTGGATGTAGAGTGGATAAAAATGGATGTAGAGTGGATAAAAATGGATGTCGAGTGGATAAAATGGATGTAGAGTGGATAAAATGGATGTAGAGTTGATAAAAATGGATGTAGAGTGGATAAAAATGGATGTCGAGTGGATAAAATGGATGTACAGTGGATAAAAATGGATGTAGAGTGGATAAAATGGATGTAGAGTGCATAAAAATGGATGTAGAGTGAATAAAATGGATGTAGAGTGGATAAAATGAATGTACAGTTAATAACAATGGATGTAGAGTGGATAAAAATGGATGTAGAGGGGATAAAAATGGATGTAGAGTGGATAAAATGGATGTAGAGTCGATAAAATGGATGTAGAGTGGATAAAAATGGATGTAGAGTGGATAAAATGGATTTAGAGTGCATAAAAATGGATGTTGAGTGGATAAAATGGATGTAGAGTGGATAAAACGGATGTAGAGTGGATAAAAAGGATGTAGAGTGGATAAAATGGATGCAGAGTGGATAAAAATAGATGTAGTGTGGATAAAATGGATGTAGAGTGGATAAAATGGATGTAGAGTGAATAAAATGGATGTAGAGTGGATAAAATTGATGTAGAGTGTATAAAATGGATGTAGAGTGGATAAAAATGGATGTAGAGTGGATAAAAATGGATGTAGAGTGGATAAAATGGATGTAGAGTGAATAAAATGGATGTAGAGTGGATAAAATTGATGTAGAGTGTATAAAATGGATGTAGAGTGGATAAAAATGGATGTAGAGTGGATAAAAATGGATGTAGATTGGATAAAATGGATGTAGAGTGGATAAAAATGGATGTAGAGTGGATAAAATGGATGTAGAGTGGATAAAATGGTTGTAGAGTGGATAAAATGGATGTAGAGTGGATAAAATGGATGTAGAATGGATAAAATGGATGTAAAGTGGATAAAAATGGATGTCGAGTGGATAAAATGGATGTAGAGTGGATAAAAATAGATGTAGAGAGGATAAAATGGATGTAGAGTGGATAAAAATGAATGTAGAGAGGATAAAAATGGATGTAGAGTGGATAAAATGGATGTAGAGTGGATAAAAATGGATGTAGAGAGGATAAAATGGATGTAGAGTGGATAAAATGGATGTACAGTTAATAAAAATGGATGTAGAGTGGATATAATGGATGTAGAGTTGATAAAATGGATGTAAAGTGGATAAAATGGATGTAGAGTTAATAAAAATGGATGTAGTGTGGAAATAATGGATGTAGAGAGGATAAAATGGATGTAGAGTGGATAAAATGGATGTAGAGTTCATAAAAATGGATGTAGAGTGGATAAAAATGGATGTAGATTGGATAAAATGGATGTAGAGTGGATAAAAATGGATGTAGAGTGGATAAAAATGGATGTAGAGTGGATAAAAATGGATGTAGAGTGGATAAAATGGATGTTGAGTGGATAAAATGGATGTAGAGTGGATAAAATGGATGTAGAGTTAATAAAAATGGATGTAGAGTGGCTATAATGGATGTAGAGAGGATAAAATGGATGTGGAGTGGATAACAATGGATGTAGAGTGGATAAAATGGATGTAGAGTTGATAAAAATGGATGTAGAGTGGATAAAAATGGATGTAGATTGGATAAAATAGATGTAGAGTTGATAAAATGGATGTAAAGTGGATAAAATGGATGTAGAGTTAATAAAATTGGATGTAGAGTGGATAAAATGGATGTGGAGTTAATAAAAATGGATGTAGAGTGGATATAATGGATGTAGAGAGGATAAAATGGATGTGGAGTGGATAACAATGGATGTAGAGTGGATAAAATGGATGTAGAGTGGATAAAATGGATGTAGAGTTGATAAAATGGATGTAAAGTGGATAAAATGGATGTAGAGTTAATAAAATTGGATGTAGAGTGGATAAAATGGATGTAGAGTTGATAAAAATGGATGTAGAGTGGATAAAAATGGATGTAGATTGGATAAAATGGATGTAGAGTGGATAAAAATGGATGTAGAGTATATAAATTGGATGTAGAGTTGATAAAAATGGATGTAGAGTGGATAAAAATGGATGTAGAGTGGATAAAAATGGATGTCGAGTGGATAAAATGGATGTAGAGTGGATAAAATGGATGTAGAGTGGATAAAAATGGATGTAGAGTGGATAAAATGGATGTAGAGTTGATAAAATGGATGTAAAGTGGATAAAATGGATGTAGAGTTAATAAAATTGGATGTAGAGTGGATAAAATGGATGTAGAGTTGATAAAAATGGATGTAGAGTGGATAAAAATGGATGTAGATTGGATAAAATGGATGTAGAGTTGATAAAATGGATGTAAAGTGGATAAAATGGATGTAGAGTTAATAAAATTGGATGTAGAGTGGATAAAAATGGATGTAGAGTGGATAAAAATGGATGTCGAGTGGATAAAATGGATGTAGAGTGGATAAAATGGATGTAGAGTTGATAAAAATGGATGTAGAGTGGATAAAAATGGATGTCGAGTGGATAAAATGGATGTACAGTGGATAAAAATGGATGTAGAGTGGATAAAATGGATGTAGAGTGCATAAAAATGGATGTAGAGTGAATAAAATGGATGTAGAGTGGATAAAATGAATGTACAGTTAATAAAAATGGATGTAGAGTGGATAAAAATGGATGTAGAGTGGATAAAAATGGATGTAGAGTGGATAAAATGGATGTAGAGTCGATAAAATGGATGTAGAGTGGATAAAAATGGATGTAAAGTGGATAAAATGGATTTAGAGTGCATAAAAATGGATGTTGAGTGGATAAAATGGATGTAGAGTGGATAAAACGGATGTAGAGTGGATAAAAAGGATGTAGAGTGGATAAAATGGATGCAGAGTGGATAAAAATAGATGTAGTGTGGATAAAATGGATGTAGAGTGGATAAAATGGATGTAGAGTGAATAAAATGGATGTAGAGTGGATAAAATTGATGTAGAGTGGATAAAATTGATGTAGAGTGGATAAAAATGGATGTAGATTGGATAAAATGGATGTAGAGTGGATAAAAATGGATGTAGAGTGGATAAAATGGATGTAGAGTGGATAAAATGGTTGTAGAGTGGATAAAATGGATGTAGAGTGGATAAAATGGATGTAGAATGGATAAAATGGATGTAAAGTGGATAAAAATGGATGTCGAGTGGATAAAATGGATGTAGAGTGGATAAAAATAGATGTAGAGAGGATAAAATGGATGTAGAGTGGATAAAAATGGATGTAGAGTGGATAAAAATGGATGTAGAGTGGATAAAATGGATGTAGAGTGGATAAAAATGGATGTAGAGAGGATAAAATGGATGTAGAGTGGATAAAATGGATGTACAGTTAATAAAAATGGATGTAGAGTGGATATAATGGATGTAGAGTTGATAAAATGGATGTAAAGTGGATAAAATGGATGTAGAGTTAATAAAAATGGATGTAGTGTGGAAATAATGGATGTAGAGAGGATAAAATGGATGTAGAGTGGATAAAATGGATGTAGAGTTCATAAAAATGGATGTAGAGTGGATAAAAATGGATGTAGATTGGATAAAATGGATGTAGAGTGGATAAAAATGGATGTAGAGTGGATAAAAATGGATGTAGAGTGGATAAAAATGGATGTAGAGTGGATAAAATGGATGTTGAGTGGATAAAATGGATGTAGAGTGGATAAAATGGATGTACAGTACATAAAAATGGATGTAGAGTGGATAAAAATGGATGTAGAGTGGATAAAATGGATGTAGAGTCGATAAAATGGATGTAGAGTGGATAAAAATGGATGTAGAGTGGATAAAATGGATTTAGAGTGCATAAAAATGGATGTAGAGAGGATAAAATGGATGTAGAGTGGATAAAATGGATGTACAGTTAATAAAAATGGATGTAGAGTGGATATAATGGATGTAGAGAGGATAAAATGGATGTGGAGTGGATAACAATGGATGTAGAGTGGATAAAATGGATGCAGAGTGGATAAAATGGATGTAGAATTGATAAAAATGGATGTAGAGTTAACAAAAATGGATGTAGAGTGGATAAAATGGATGTAGAGTTGATAAAAATGGATGTAGAGTGGATAAAAATGGATGTAGATTAGATAAAATGGATGTAGAGTGGATAAAAATGGATGTAGAGTATATAAATTGGATGTAGAGTATATAAATTGGATGTAGAGTATATAAAATGGATGTAGAGTGGATAAAAATGGATGTCGAGTGGATAAAATGGATGTAGAGTGGATAAAAATGGATGTAGATTGGATAAAATGGATGTAGAGTTAATAAAAATGGATGTAGAGAGGATAAAATGGATGTAGAGTGGATAAAATGGATGTACAGTTAATAAAAATGGATGTAGAGTGGATATAATGGATGTAGAGAGGATATAATGGATGTGGAGTGGATAACAATGGATGTAGAGTGGATAAAAATGGATATAGAGTTGATAAAATGGATGTAAAGTGGATAACAATGGATGTAGAGTGGATAAAAATGGATATAGAGTTGATAAAATGGATGAAAAGTGGATAAAATGGATGTAGAGTGGATAAAATGGTTGTAGAGTGGATAACATGGATGTAGAGTTGATAAAAATGGATGTAGAGTGGAAATAATGGATGTAGAGTGGATAAAATGGATGTAGAGTTCATAAAAATGGATGTAGAGTGGATAAAAATGGATGTAGATTGGATAAAATGGATGTAGAGTGGATAAAAATGGATGTAGAGAGGATAAAATGGATGTGGAGTAGATAACAATGGATGTAGAGTGGATAAAATGGATGTAGAGTGGATAAAATGGATGTAGAGTGGATAAAATGGTTGTAGAGTGGATAAAATGGATGTAGAGTTGATAAAAATGGATGTAGAGTGGATAAAATGGATGTAGAGTGGATAAAACGGATGTGGAGTGGATAAAAAGGATGTAGAGTGGATAAAATGGATGCAGAGTGGATAAAAATAGATGTAGTGTGGATAAAATGGATGTAGAGTGGATAACAATGGATGTAGAGTGGATAAAATGGATGTAGAGTGGATAAAAATGGATGTAGAGTGGATAAAATGGATGTAGAGTGAATAAAATGGATGTAGAGTGGATAAAATTGATGTAGAGTGTATAAAATGGATGTAGAGTGGATAACAATGGATGTAGAGTGGATAAAATGGATGTAGAGTGGATAAAATGGTTGTAGAGTGGATAAAATGGATGTAGAGTGGATAAAATGGATGTAGAATGGATAAAATGGTTGTAAAGTGGATAAAAATGGATGTCGAGTGGATAAAATGGATGTAGAGTGGATAAAATGGATGTAAAGTGGAAAAAATGGATGTCGAGTGGATAAAATGGATGTAGAGTGGATAAAAATAGATGTAGAGAGGATAAAATGGATGTAGAGTGGATAAAATGGATGTAGAGTGGATAAAACGGATGTAGAGTGGATAAAAAGGATGTAGAGTGGATAAAATGGATGCAGAGTGGATAAAAATAGAAGTAGTGTGGATAAAATGGATGTAGAGTGGATAACAATGGATGTAGAGTGTATAAAATGGATGTAGAGTGGATAACAATGGATGTAGAGTGGATAAAATGGATGTAGAATGGATAAAATGGATGTAAAGTGGATAAAAATGGATGTAGAGTGGATAAAATGGATGTAGAGTTCATAAAAATGGATGTAGAGTGGATAAAAATGGATGTAGATTGGATAAAATGGATGTAGAGTGGATAAAAATGGATGTAGAGTATATAAATTGGATGTAGAGTATATAAAATGGATGTAGAGTGGATAAAAATGGATGTCGAGTGGATAAAATGGATGTAGCGTGGATAAAATGGATGTAGAGTTGATAAAAATGGATGTAGAGTGGATAAAAATGGATGTAGATTGGATAAAATGGATGTAGAGTGGATAAAATGGATGTAGAGTGGATAAAATGGATGTAGAGTGGATAAAAATGGATGTAGAGTGGATAAAATGGATGTAGAGTTGATAAAATGGATGTAAAGTGGATAAAATGGATGTAGAGTTAATAAAATTGGATGTAGAGTGGATAAAATGGATGTAGAGTTGATAAAAATGGATGTAGAGTGGATAAAAATGGATGTAGATTGGATAAAATGGATGTAGAGTTAATAAAATTGGATGTAGAGTGGATAAAAATGGATGTAGAGTGGATAAAAATGGATGTCGAGTGGATAAAATGGATGTAGAGTGGATAAAATGGATGTAGAGTTGATAAAAATGGATGTAGAGTGGATAAAAATGGATGTCGAGTGGATAAAATGGATGTACAGTGGATAAAAATGGATGTAGAGTGGATAAAATGGATGTAGAGTGCATAAAAATGGATGTAGAGTGAATAAAATGGATGTAGAGTGGATAAAATGAATGTACAGTTAATAAAAATGGATGTAGAGTGGATAAAAATGGATGTAGAGTGGATAAAAATGGATGTAGAGTGGATAAAATGGATGTAGAGTCGATAAAATGGATGTAGAGTGGATAAAAATGGATGTAAAGTGGATAAAATTGATGTAGATTGTATAAAATGGATGTAGAGTGGATAAAAATGGATGTAGAGTGGATAAAAATGGATGTAGAGTGGATAAAATGGATGTAGAGTGAATAAAATGGATGTAGAGTGGATAAAATTGATGTAGAGTGGATAAAATTGATGTAGGGTGGATAAAAATGGATGTAGAGTGGATAAAAATGGATGTAGATTGGATAAAATGGATGTAGAGTGGATAAAAATGGATGTAGAGTGGATAAAATGGATGTAGAGTGGATAAAATGGTTGTAGAGTGGATAAAATGGATGTAGAGTGGATAAAATGGATGTAGAATGGATAAAATGGATGTAAAGTGGATAAAAATGGATGTCGAGTGGATAAAATGGATGTAGAGTGGATAAAAATAGATGTAGAGCGGATAAAATGGATGTAGAGTGGATAAAAATGGATGTAGAGTGGATAAAAATGGATGTAGAGTGGATAAAATGGATGTAGAGTGGATAAAAATGGATGTAGAGAGGATAAAATGGATGTAGAGTGGATAAAATGGATGTACAGTTAATAAAAATGGATGTAGAGTGGATATAATGGATGTAGAGTTGATAAAATGGATGTAAAGTGGATAAAATGGATGTAGAGTTAATAAAAATGGATGTAGTGTGGAAATAATGGATGTAGAGAGGATAAAATGGATGTAGAGTGGATAAAATGGATGTAGAGTTCATAAAAATGGATGTAGAGTGGATAAAATTGATGTAGAGTGGATAAAATTGATGTAGAGTGGATAAAAATGGATGTAGAGTGGATAAAAATGGATGTAGATTGGATAAAATGGATGTAGAGTGGATAAAAATGGATGTAGAGTGGATAAAATGGATGTAGAGTGGATAAAATGGTTGTAGAGTGGATAAAATGGATGTAGAGTGGATAAAATGGATGTAGAATGGATAAAATGGATGTAAAGTGGATAAAAATGGATGTAGAGAGGATAAAATGGATGTAGAGTGGATAAAATGGATGTACAGTTAATAAAAATGGATGTAGAGTGGATATAATGGATGTAGAGAGGATATAATGGATGTGGAGTGGATAACAATGGATGTAGAGTGGATAAAAATGGATATAGAGTTGATAAAATGGATGTAAAGTGGATAAAATGGATGTAGAGTGGATAAAATGGTTGTAGAGTGGATAACATGGATGTAGAGTTGATAAAAATGGATGTAGAGTGGAAATAATGGATGTAGAGTGGATAAAATGGATGTAGAGTTCATAAAAATGGATGTAGAGTGGATAAAAATGGATGTAGATTGGATAAAATGGATGTAGAGTGGATAAAAATGGATGTAGAGAGGATAAAATGGATGTGGAGTAGATAACAATGGATGTAGAGTGGATAAAATGGATGTAGAGTGGATAAAATGGATGTAGAGTGGATAAAATGGTTGTAGAGTGGATAAAATGGATGTAGAGTGGATAAAATGGTTGTAGAGTGGATAAAATGGATGTAGAGTTGATAAAAATGGATGTAGAGTGGATAAAATGGATGTAGAGTGGATAAAACGGATGTAGAGTGGATAAAAAGGATGTAGAGTGGATAAAATGGATGTAGAGTTGATAAAAATGGATGTAGAGTGGATAAAAATGGATGTAGATTGGATAAAATGGATGTAGAGTTGATAAAATGGATGTAAAGTGGATAAAATGGATGTAGAGTTAATAAAATTGGATGTAGAGTGGATAAAAATGGATGTAGAGTGGATAAAAATGGATGTCGAGTGGATAAAATGGATGTAGAGTGAATAAAATGGATGTAGAGTGGATAAAATTGATGTAGAGTGTATAAAATGGATGTAGAGTGGATAAAAATGGATGTAGAGTGGATAAAAATGGATGTAGATTGGATAAAATGGATGTAGAGTGGATAAAAATGGATGTAGAGTGGATAAAATGGATGTAGAGTGGATAAAATGGTTGTAGAGTGGATAAAATGGATGTAGAGTGGATAAACTGGATGTAGAATGGATAAAATGGATGTAAAGTGGATAAAAATGGATGTCGAGTGGATAAAATGGATGTAGAGTGGATAAAAATAGATGTAGAGAGGATAAAATGGATGTAGAGTGGATAAAAATGGATGTAGAGTGGATAAAAATGGATGTAGAGTGGATAAAATGGATGTAGAGTGGATAAAAATGGATGTAGAGAGGATAAAATGGATGTAGAGTGGATAAAATGGATGTACAGTTAATAAAAATGGATGTAGAGTGGATATAATGGATGTAGAGTTGATAAAATGGATGTAAAGTGGATAAAATGGATGTAGAGTTAATAAAAATGGATGTAGTGTGGAAATAATGGATGTAGAGAGGATAAAATGGATGTAGAGTGGATAAAATGGATGTAGAGTTCATAAAAATGGATGTAGAGTGGATAAAAATGGATGTAGATTGGATAAAATGGATGTAGAGTGGATAAAAATGGATGTAGAGTGGATAAAAATGGATGTAGAGTGGATAAAAATGGATGTAGAGTGGATAAAATGGATGTTGAGTGGATAAAATGGATGTAGAGTGGATAAAATGGATGTAGAGTTAATAAAAATGGATGTAGAGTGGATATAATGGATGTAGAGAGGATAAAATGGATGTGGAGTGGATAACAATGGATGTAGAGTGGATAAAATGGATGTAGAGTTGATAAAAATGGATGTAGAGTGGATAAAAATGGATGTAGATTGGATAAAATAGATGTAGAGTGGATAAAAATGGATGTAGAGTATATAAATTGGATGTAGAGTATATAAAATGGATGTAGAGTGGATAAAAATGGATGTCGAGTGGATAAAATGGATGTAGAGTGGATAAAAATGGATGTAGATTGGATAAAATGGATGTAGAGTTAATAAAAATGGATGTAGAGTATATAAAATGGATGTAGAGTTGATAAAAATGGATGTAGAGTGGATAAAAATGGATGTAGAGTGGATAAAAATGGATGTCGAGTGGATAAAATGGATGTAGAGTGGATAAAATGGATGTAGAGTGGATAAAAATGGATGTAGAGTGGATAAAATGGATGTAGAGTTGATAAAATGGATGTAAAGTGGATAAAATGGATGTAGAGTTAATAAAATTGGATGTAGAGTGGATAAAATGGATGTAGAGTTGATAAAAATGGATGTAGAGTGGATAAAAATGGATGTAGATTGGATAAAATGGATGTAGAGTTGATAAAATGGATGTAAAGTGGATAAAATGGATGTAGAGTTAATAAAATTGGATGTAGAGTGGATAAAATGGATGTAGAGTTGATAAAAATGGATGTACAGTGGATAAAAATGGATGTAGATTGGATAAAATGGATGTAGAGTGGATAAAAATGGATGTAGAGTATATAAATTGGATGTAGAGTATATAAAATGGATGTAGAGTGGATAAAAATGGATGTCGAGTGGATAAAATGGATGTAGAGTGGATAAAAATGGATGTAGATTGGATAAAATGGATGTAGAGTTAATAAAAATGGATGTAGAGTATATAAAATGGATGTAGAGTTGATAAAAATGGATGTAGAGTGGATAAAAATGGATGTAGAGTGGATAAAAATGGATGTCGAGTGGATAAAATGGATGTAGAGTGTATAAAATGGATGTAGAGTGGATAAAAATGGATGTAGAGTGGATAAAATGGATGTAGAGTTGATAAAATGGATGTAAAGTGGATAAAATGGATGTAGAGTTAATAAAATTGGATGTAGAGTGGATAAAATGGATGTAGAGTTGATAAAAATGGATGTAGAGTGGATAAAAATGGATGTAGATTGGATAAAATGGATGTAGAGTTGATAAAATGGATGTAAAGTGGATAAAATGGATGTAGAGTTAATAAAATTGGATGTAGAGTGGATAAAAATGGATGTAGAGTGGATAAAAATGGATGTCGAGTGGATAAAATGGATGTAGAGTGGATAAAATGGATGTAGAGTTGATAAAAATGGATGTAGAGTGGATAAAAATGGATGTCGAGTGGATAAAATGGATGTACAGTGGATAAAAATGGATGTAGAGTGGATAAAATGGATGTAGAGTGCATAAAAATGGATGTAGAGTGAATAAAATGGATGTAGAGTGGATAAAATGAATGTACAGTTAATAAAAATGGATGTAGAGTGGATAAAAATGGATGTAGAGGGGATAAAAATGGATGTAGAGTGGATAAAATGGATGTAGAGTCGATAAAATGGATGTAGAGTGGATAAAAATGGATGTAGAGTGGATAAAATGGATTTAGAGTGCATAAAAATGGATGTTGAGTGGATAAAATGGATGTAGAGTGGATAAAAATGGATGTCGAGTGGATAAAATGGATGTAGAGTGGATAAAATGGATGTAGAGTGGATAAAAATGGATGTAGAGTGGATAAAATGGATGTAGAGTTGATAAAATGGATGTAAAGTGGATAAAATGGATGTAGAGTTAATAAAATTGGATGTAGAGTGGATAAAATGGATGTGGAGTTAATAAAAATGGATGTAGAGTGGATATAATGGATGTAGAGAGGATAAAATGGATGTGGAGTGGATAACAATGGATGTAGAGTGGATAAAATGGATGTAGAGTGGATAAAATGGATGTAGAGTTGATAAAATGGATGTAAAGTGGATAAAATGGATGTAGAGTTAATAAAATTGGATGTAGAGTGGATAAAATGGATGTAGAGTTGATAAAAATGGATGTAGAGTGGATAAAAATGGATGTAGATTGGATAAAATGGATGTAGAGTGGATAAAAATGGATGTAGAGTATATAAATTGGATGTAGAGTTGATAAAAATGGATGTAGAGTGGATAAAAATGGATGTAGAGTGGATAAAAATGGATGTCGAGTGGATAAAATGGATGTAGAGTGGATAAAATGGATGTAGAGTGGATAAAAATGGATGTAGAGTGGATAAAATGGATGTAGAGTTGATAAAGTGGATGTAAAGTGGATAAAATGGATGTAGAGTTAATAAAATTGGATGTAGAGTGGATAAAATGGATGTAGAGTTGATAAAAATGGATGTAGAGTGGATAAAAATGGATGAAGATTGGATAAAATGGATGTAGAGTTGATAAAATGGATGTAAAGTGGATAAAATGGATGTAGAGTTAATAAAATTGGATGTAGAGTGGATAAAAATGGATGTAGAGTGGATAAAAATGGATGTCGAGTGGATAAAATGGATGTAGAGTGGATAAAATGGATGTAGAGTTGATAAAAATGGATGTAGAGTGGATAAAAATGGATGTCGAGTGGATAAAATGGATGTACAGTGGATAAAAATGGATGTAGAGTGGATAAAATGGATGTAGAGTGCATAAAAATGGATGTAGAGTGAATAAAATGGATGTAGAGTGGATAAAATGAATGTACAGTTAATAAAAATGGATGTAGAGTGGATAAAAATGGATGTAGAGTGGATAAAAATGGATGTAGAGTGGATAAAATGGATGTAGAGTCGATAAAATGGATGTAGAGTGGATAAAAATGGATGTAAAGTGGATAAAATGGATGTAGAGTTAATAAAATTGGATGTAGAGTGGATAAAATGGATGTAGAGTTGATAAAAATGGATGTAGAGTGGATAAAAATGGATGTAGATTGGATAAAATGGATGTAGAGTTGATAAAATGGATGTAAAGTGGATAAAATGGATGTAGAGTTAATAAAATTGGATGTAGAGTGGATAAAAATGGATGTAGATTGGATAAAATGGATGTAGAGTGGATAAAAATGGATGTAGAGTGGATAAAAATGGATGTAGAGTGGATAAAAATGGATGTAGAGTGGATAAAATGGATGTTGAGTGGATAAAATGGATGTAGAGTGGATAAAATGGATGTACAGTTCATAAAAATGGATGTAGAGTGGATAAAAATGGATGTAGAGTGGATAAAATGGATGTAGAGTCGATAAAATGGATGTAGAGTGGATAAAAATGGATGTAGAGTGGATAAAATGGATTTAGAGTGCATAAAAATGGATGTAGAGAGGATAAAATGGATGTAGAGTGGATAAAATGGATGTACAGTTAATAAAAATGGATGTAGAGTGGATATAATGGATGTAGAGAGGATAAAATGGATGTGGAGTGGATAACAATGGATGTAGAGTGGATAAAATGGATGCAGAGTGGATAAAATGGATGTAGAATTGATAAAAATGGATGTAGAGTTAACAAAAATGGATGTAGAGTGGATAAAATGGATGTAGAGTTGATAAAAATGGATGTAGAGTGGATAAAAATGGATGTAGATTAGATAAAATGGATGTAGAGTGGATAAAAATGGATGTAGAGTATATAAATTGGATGTAGAGTATATAAATTGGATGTAGAGTATATAAAATGGATGTAGAGTGGATAAAAATAGATGTCGAGTGGATAAAATGGATGTAGAGTGGATAAAAATGGATGTAGATTGGATAAAATGGATGTAGAGTTAATAAAAATGGATGTAGAGAGGATAAAATGGATGTAGAGTGGATAAAATGGATGTACAGTTAATAAAAATGGATGTAGAGTGGATATAATGGATGTAGAGAGGATATAATGGATGTGGAGTGGATAACAATGGATGTAGAGTGGATAAAAATGGATATAGAGTTGATAAAATGGATGTAAAGTGGATAACAATGGATGTAGAGTGGATAAAATGGTTGTAGAGTGGATAACATGGATGTAGAGTTGATAAAAATGGATGTAGAGTGAAAATAATGGATGTAGAGTGGATAAAATGGATGTAGAGTTCATAAAAATGGATGTAGAGTGGATAAAAATGGATGTAGATTGGATAAAATGGATGTAGAGTGGATAAAAATGGATGTAGAGAGGATAAAATGGATGTGGAGTAGATAACAATGGATGTAGAGTGGATAAAATGGATGTAGAGTGGATAAAATGGATGTAGAGTGGATAAAATGGTTGTAGAGTGGATAAAATGGATGTAGAGTTGATAAAAATGGATGTAGAGTGGATAAAATGGATGTAGAGTGGATAAAACGGATGTAGAGTGGATAAAAAGGATGTAGAGTGGATAAAATGGATGCAGAGTGGATAAAAATAGATGTAGTGTGGATAAAATGGATGTAGAGTGGATAACAATGGATGTAGAGTGGATAAAATGGATGTAGAGTGGATAAAAATGGATGTAGAGTGGATAAAATGGATGTAGAGTGAATAAAATGGATGTAGAGTGGATAAAATTGATGTAGAGTGTATAAAATGGATGTAGAGTGGATAACAATGGATGTAGAGTGGATAAAATGGATGTAGAGTGGATAAAATGGATGTAGAATGGATAAAATGGTTGTAAAGTGGATAAAAATGGATGTCGAGTGGATAAAATGGATGTAGAGTGGATAAAATGGATGTAAAGTGGAAAAAATGGATGTCGAGTGGATAAAATGGATGTAGAGTGGATAAAAATAGATGTAGAGAGGATAAAATGGATGTAGAGTGGATAAAATGGATGTAGAGTGGATAAAACGGATGTAGAGTGGATAAAAAGGATGTAGAGTGGATAAAATGGATGCAGAGTGGATAAAAATAGAAGTAGTGTGGATAAAATGGATGTAGAGTGGATAACAATGGATGTAGAGTGTATAAAATGGATGTAGAGTGGATAACAATGGATGTAGAGTGGATAAAATGGATGTAGAGTGGATAAAATGGTTGTAGAGTGGATAAAATGGATGTAGGGTGGATAAAATGGATGTAGAATGGATAAAATGGATGTAAAGTGGATAAAAATGGATGTAGAGTGGATAAAATGGATGTAGAGTTCATAAAAATGGATGTAGAGTGGATAAAAATGGATGTAGATTGGATAAAATGGATGTAGAGTGGATAAAAATGGATGTAGAGTATATAAATTGGATGTAGAGTATATAAAATGGATGTAGAGTGGATAAAAATGGATGTCGAGTGGATAAAATGGATGTAGCGTGGATAAAATGGATGTAGAGTTGATAAAAATGGATGTAGAGTGGATAAAAATGGATGTAGATTGGATAAAATGGATGTAGAGTGGATAAAATGGATGTAGAGTGGATAAAATGGATGTAGAGTGGATAAAAATGGATGTAGAGTGGATAAAATGGATGTAGAGTTGATAAAATGGATGTAAAGTGGATAAAATGGATGTAGAGTTAATAAAATTGGATGTAGAGTGGATAAAATGGATGTAGAGTTGATAAAAATGGATGTAGAGTGGATAAAAATGGATGTAGATTGGATAAAATGGATGTAGAGTTGATAAAATGGATGTAAAGTGGATAAAATGGATGTAGAGTTAATAAAATTGGATGTAGAGTGAATAAAAATGGATGTAGAGTGGATAAAAATGGATGTCGAGTGGATAAAATGGATGTAGAGTGGATAAAATGGATGTAGAGTTGATAAAAATGGATGTAGAGTGGATAAAAATGGATGTCGAGTGGATAAAATGGATGTACAGTGGATAAAAATGGATGTAGAGTGGATAAAATGGATGTAGAGTGCATAAAAATGGATGTAGAGTGAATAAAATGGATGTAGAGTGGATAAAATGAATGTACAGTTAATAAAAATGGATGTAGAGTGGATAAAAATGGATGTAGAGTGGATAAAAATGGATGTAGAGTGGATAAAATGGATGTAGAGTCGATAAAATGGATGTAGAGTGGATAAAAATGGATGTAAAGTGGATAAAATGGATTTAGAGTGCATAAAAATGGATGTTGAGTGGATAAAATGGATGTAGAGTGGATAAAACGGATGTAGAGTGGATAAAAAGGATGTAGAGTGGATAAAATGGATGCAGAGTGGATAAAAATAGATGTAGTGTGGATAAAATGGATGTAGAGTGGATAAAATGGATGTAGAGTGAATAAAATGGATGTAGAGTGGATAAAATTGATGTAGAGTGTATAAAATGGATGTAGAGTGGATAAAAATGGATGTAGAGTGGATAAAAATGGATGTAGAGTGGATAAAATGGATGTAGAGTGAATAAAATGGATGTAGAGTGGATAAAATTGATGCAGAGTGGATAAAATTGATGTAGAGTGGATAAAAATGGATGTAGAGTGGATAAAAATGGATGTAGATTGGATAAAATGGATGTAGAGTGGATAAAAATGGATGTAGAGTGGATAAAATGGATGTAGAGTGGATAAAATGGTTGTAGAGTGGATAAAATGGATGTAGAGTGGATAAAATGGATGTAGAATGGATAAAATGGATGTAAAGTGGATAAAAATGGATGTCGAGTGGATAAAATGGATGTAGAGTGGACAAAAATAGATGTAGAGAGGATAAAATGGATGTAGAGTGGATAAAAATGGATGTAGAGTGGATAAAAATGGATGTAGAGTGGATAAAATGGATGTAGAGTGGATAAAAATGGATGTAGAGAGGATAAAATGGATGTAGAGTGGATAAAATGGATGTACAGTTAATAAAAATGGATGTAGAGTGGATATAATGGATGTAGAGTTGATAAAATGGATGTAAAGTGGATAAAATGGATGTAGAGTTAATAAAAATGGATGTAGTGTGGAAATAATGGATGTAGAGAGGATAAAATGGATGTAGAGTGGATAAAATGGATGTAGAGTTCATAAAAATGGATGTAGAGTGGATAAAATTGATGTAGAGTGGATAAAATTGATGTAGAGTGGATAAAAATGGATGTAGAGTGGATAAAAATGGATGTAGATTGGATAAAATGGATGTAGAGTGGATAAAAATGGATGTAGAGTGGATAAAATGGATGTAGAGTGGATAAAATGGTTGTAGAGTGGATAAAATGGATGTAGAGTGGATAAAATGGATGTAGAATGGATAAAATGGATGTAAAGTGGATAAAAATGGATGTAGAGAGGATAAAATGGATGTAGAGTGGATAAAATGGATGTACAGTTAATAAAAATGGATGTAGAGTGGATATAATGGATGTAGAGAGGATATAATGGATGTGGAGTGGATAACAATGGATGTAGAGTGGATAAAAATGGATATAGAGTTGATAAAATGGATGTAAAGTGGATAAAATGGATGTAGAGTGGATAAAATGGTTGTAGAGTGGATAAAATGGATGTAGAGTTGATAAAAATGGATGTAGAGTGGAAATAATGGATGTAGAGTGGATAAAATGGATGTAGAGTTCATAAAAATGGATGTAGAGTGGATAAAAATGGATGTAGATTGGATAAAATGGATGTAGAGTGGATAAAAATGGATGTAGAGAGGATAAAATGGATGTGGAGTAGATAACAATGGATGTAGAGTGGATAAAATGGATGTAGAGTGGATAAAATGGATGTAGAGTGGATAAAATGGTTGTAGAGTGGATAAAATGGATGTAGAGTTGATAAAAATGGATGTAGAGTGGATAAAATGGATGTAGAGTGGATAAAACGGATGTAGAGTGGATAAAAAGGATGTAGAGTGGATAAAATGGATGCAGAGTGGATAAAAATAGATGTAGTGTGGATAAAATGGATGTAGAGTGGATAACAATGGATGTAGAGTGGATAAAATGGATGTAGAGTGGATAAAAATGGATGTAGAGTGGATAAAATGGATGTAGAGTGGATAAAAATGGATGTAGAGTGGATAAAATGGATGTAGAGTGAATAAAATGGATGTAGAGTGGATAAAATTGATGTAGAGTGTATAAAATGGATGTAGAGTGGATAACAATGGATGTAGAGTGGATAAAATGGATGTAGAGTGGATAAAATGGTTGTAGAGTGGATAAAATGGATGTAGAGTGGATAAAATGGATGTAGAGTGGATAAAATGGTTGTAAAGTGGATAAAAATGGATGTCGAGTGGATAAAATGGATGTAGAGTGGATAAAATGGATGTAAAGTGGAAAAAATGGATGTCGAGTGGATAAAATGGATGTAGAGTGGATAAAAATAGATGTAGAGAGGATAAAATGGATGTAGAGTGGATAAAATGGATGTAGAGTGGATAAAACGGATGTAGAGTGGATAAGAAGGATGTAGAGTGGATAAAATGGATGCAGAGTGGATAAAAATAGAAGTAGTGTGGATAAAATGGATGTAGAGTGGATAACAATGGATGTAGAGTGTATAAAATGGATGTAGAGTGGATAACAATGGATGTAGAGTGGATAAAATGGATGTAGAGTGGATAAAATGGTTGTAGAGTGGATAAAATGGATGTAGAGTGGATAAAATGGATGTAGAATGGATAAAATGGATGTAAAGTGGATAAAAATGGATGTAGAGTGGATAAAATGGATGTAGAGTTCATAAAAATGGATGTAGAGTGGATAAAAATGGATGTAGATTGGATAAAATGGATGTAGAGTGGATAAAAATGGATGTAGAGTATATAAATTGGATGTAGAGTATATAAATTGGATGTAGAGTATATAAAATGGATGTAGAGTGGATAAAAATGGATGTCGAGTGGATAAAATGGATGTAGCGTGGATAAAATGGATGTAGAGTTGATAAAAATGGATGTAGAGTGGATAAAAATGGATGTAGATTGGATATAATGGATGTAGAGTGGATAAAATGAATGTACAGTTAATAAAAATGGATGTAGAGTGGATAAAAATGGATGTAGAGTGGATAAAATGGATGTACAGTTAATAAAAATGGATGTAGAGTGGATATAATGGATGTAGAGAGGATAAAATGGATGTGGAGTGGATAACAATGGATGTAGAGTGGATAAAATGGATGCAGAGTGGATAAAATGGATGTAGAGTTGATAAAAATGGATGTAGAGTTAACAAAAATGGATGTAGAGTGGATAAAATGGATGTAGAGTTGATAAAAATGGATGTAGAGTGGATAAAAATGGATGTAGATTAGATAAAATGGATGTAGAGTGGATAAAAATGGATGTAGAGTATATAAATTGGATGTAGAGTATATAAATTGGATGTAGAGTATATAAAATGGATGTAGAGTGGATAAAAATGGATGTCGAGTGGATAAAATGGATGTAGAGTGGATAAAAATGGATGTAGAGTATATAAATTGGATGTAGAGTATATAAATTGGATGTAGAGTATATAAAATGGATGTAGAGTGGATAAAAATGGATGTCGAGTGGATAAAATGGATGTAGAGTGGATAAAAATGGATGTAGATTGGATAAAATGGATGTAGAGTTAATAAAAATGGATGTAGAGAGGATAAAAATGGATGTAGAGAGGATAAAATGGATGTGGAGTAGATAACAATGGATGTAGAGTGGATAAAATGGATGTAGAGTGGATAAAATGGATGTAGAGTGGATAAAATGGTTGTAGAGTGGATAAAATGGATGTAGAGTTGATAAAAATGGATGTAGAGTGGATAAAATGGATGTAGAGTGGATAAAACGGATGTAGAGTGGATAAAAAGGATGTAGAGTGGATAAAATGGATGCAGAGTGGATAAAAATAGATGTAGTGTGGATAAAATGGATGTAGAGTGGATAACAATGGATGTAGAGTGGATAAAATGGATGTAGAGTGGATAAAAATGGATGTAGAGTGGATAAAATGGATGTAGAGTGAATAAAATGGATGTAGAGTGGATAAAATTGATGTAGAGTGTATAAAATGGATGTAGAGTGGATAACAATGGATGTAGAGTGGATAAAATGGATGTAGAGTGGATAAAATGGTTGTAGAGTGGATAAAATGGATGTAGAGTGGATAAAATGGATGTAGAATGGATAAAATGGATGTAAAGTGGATAAAAATGGATGTCGAGTGGATAAAATGGATGTAGATTGGATAAAATGGATGTAAAGTGGATAAAATGGATGTAGAGTTAATAAAATTGGATGTAGATTGGATAAAATGGATGTAGAGTTGATAAAAATGGATGTAGAGTGGATAAAAATGGATGTAGATTGGATAAAATGGATGAAGAGTTGATAAAATGGATGTAAAGTGGATAAAATGGATGTAGAGTTAATAAAATTGGATGTAGAGTGGATAAAAATGGATGTAGAGTGGATAAAAATGGATGTCGAGTGGATAAAATGGATGTAGAGTGGATAAAAATGGATGTAGATTGGATAAAATAGATGTAGAGTTGATAAAATGGATGTAAAGTGGATAAAATGGATGTAGAGTTAATAAAATTGGATGTAGAGTGGATAAAATGAATGTACAGTTAATAAAAATGGATGTAGAGTGGATAAAAATGGATGTAGAGTGGATAAAATGGATGTAGAGTTGATAAAATGGATGTAAAGTGGATAAAATGGATGTAAAGTGGATAAAATGGATGTAGAGTTAATAAAATTGGATGTAGAGTGGATAAAAATGGATGTAGAGTGGATAAAAATGGATGTCGAGTGGATAAAATGGATGTAGAGTGGATAAAATGGATGTAGAGCTGATAAAAATGGATGTAGAGTGGATAAAAATGGATGTCGAGTGGATAAAATGGATGTACAGTGGATAAAAATGGATGTAGAGTGGATAAAATGGATGTAGAGTGCATAAAAATGGATGTAGAGTGAATAAAATGGATGTAGAGTGGATAAAATGAATGTACAGTTAATAAAAATGGATGTAGAGTGGATAAAAATGGATGTAGAGTGGATAAAAATGGATGTAGAGTGGATAAAATGGATGTAGAGTCGATAAAATGGATGTAGAGTGGATAAAAATGGATGTAGAGTGGATAAAATGGATTTAGAGTGCATAAAAATGGATGTTGAGTGGATAAAATGGATGTAGAGTGGATAAAACGGATGTAGAGTGGATAAAAAGGATGTAGAGTGGATAAAATGGATGCAGAGTGGATAAAAATAGATGTAGTGTGGATAAAATGGATGTAGAGTGGATAAAATGGATGTAGAGTGAATAAAATGGATGTAGAGTGGATAAAATTGATGTAGAGTGTATAAAATGGATGTAGAGTGGATAAAAATGGATGTAGAGTGGATAAAAATGGATGTAGAGTGGATAAAATGGATGTAGAGTGAATAAAATGGATGTAGAGTGGATAAAATTGATGTAGAGTGTATAAAATGGATGTAGAGTGGATAAAAATGGATGTAGAGTGGATAAAAATGGATGTAGATTGGATAAAATGGATGTAGAGTGGATAAAAATGGATGTAGAGTGGATAAAATGGATGTAGAGTGGATAAAATGGATGTAGAGTGGATAAAATGGATGTAGAGTGGATAAAATGGATGTAGAATGGATAAAATGGATGTAAAGTGGATAAAAATGGATGTCGAGTGGATAAAATGGATGTAGAGTGGATAAAAATAGATGTAGAGAGGATAAAATGGATGTAGAGTGGATAAAAATGGATGTAGAGTGGATAAAAATGGATGTAGAGTGGATAAAATGGATGTAGAGTGGATAAAAATGGATGTAGAGAGGATAAAATGGATGTAGAGTGAATAAAATGGATGTACAGTTAATAAAAATGGATGTAGAGTGAATAAAATGGATGTAGAGTGGATAAAAATAGATGTAGAGAGGATAAAATGGATGTAGAGTGGATAAAAATGGATGTAGAGTGGATAAAAATGGATGTAGATTGGATAAAATGGATGTAGAGTGGATAAAAATGGATGTAGAGTGGATAAAATGGATGTAGAGTGGATAAAATGGTTGTAGAGTGGATAAAATGGATGTAGAGTGGATAAAATGGATGTAGAATGGATAAAATGGATGTAAAGTGGATAAAAATGGATGTCGAGTGGATAAAATGGATGTAGAGTGGATAAAAATAGATGTAGAGAGGATAAAATGGATGTAGAGTGGATAAAAATGGATGTAGAGTGGATAAAAATGGATGTAGAGTGGATAAAATGGATGTAGAGTGGATAAAAATGGATGTAGAGAGGATAAAATGGATGTAGAGTGAATAAAATGGATGTACAGTTAATAAAAATGGATGTAGAGTGGATATAATGGATGTAGAGTTGATAAAATGGATGTAAAGTGGATAAAATGGATGTAGAGTTAATAAAAATGGATGTAGTGTGGAAATAATGGATGTAGAGAGGATAAAATGGATGTAGAGTGGATAAAATGGATGTAGAGTTCATAAAAATGGATGTAGAGTGGATAAAAATGGATGTAGATTGGATAAAATGGATGTAGAGTGGATAAAAATGGATGTAGAGTGGATAAAAATGGATGTAGAGTGGATAAAATGGATTTAGAGTGCATAAAAATGGATGTTGAGTGGATAAAATGGATGTAGAGTGGATAAAATGGATGTAGAGTGGATAAAATGGATGTAAAGTGGATAAAAATGGATGTAGAGTGGATAAAATGGATGTAGAGTGGATAAAATGGATGTAGAGTGGATAAAATGGATGTAGAGTGGATAAAAAAGGATGTAGAGTGGATAAAATGGATGTAGAATGAATAAAATGGATGTAAAGTGAATAAAAATGGATGTAGAGTGGATAAAATGGATGTAGAGAGGATAAAATGGATGTAGAGTGGATAAAATGGATGTAGAGTGGATAAAATGGTTGTAGAGTGGATAAAATGGATGTAGAGTGGATAAAATGGATGTAGAATGGATAAAATGGATGTAAAGTGGATAAAAATGGATGTCGAGTGGATAAAATGGATGTAGAGTGGATAAAAATAGATGTAGAGAGGATAAAATGGATGTAGAGTGGATAAAAATGGATGTAGAGTGGATAAAAATGGATGTAGAGTGGATAAAATGGATGTAGAGTGGATAAAAATGGATGTAGAGAGGATAAAATGGATGTAGAGTGGATAAAATGGATGTACAGTTAATAAAAATGGATGTAGAGTGGATATAATGGATGTAGAGTTGATAAAATGGATGTAAAGTGGATAAAATGGATGTAGAGTTAATAAAAATGGATGTAGTGTGGAAATAATGGATTTAGAGAGGATAAAATGGATGTAGAGTGGATAAAATGGATGTAGAGTGGATAAAAATGGATGTAGATTGGATAAAATGGATGTAGAGTTAATAAAAATGGATGTAGAGTGGATAAAATGGATGTAGAGAGGATAAAATGGATGTAGAGTGGATAAAATGGATGTAGAGTGGATAAAAATGGATGTAGATTGGATAAAATGGATGTAGAGTGGATAAAATGGATGTAGAGTTGATAAAATGGATGTAAAGTGGATAAAATGGATGTAGAGTTAATAAAATTGGATGTAGAGTGGATAAAATGGATGTAGAGTTCATAAAAATGGATGTAGAGTGGATAAAAATGGATGTAGATTGGATAAAATGGATGTAGAGTGGATGAAAATGGATGTAGAGAGGATAAAATGGATGTGGAGTAGATAACAATGGATGTAGAGTGGATAAAATGGATGTAGAGTGGATAAAATGGATGTAGAGTGGATAAAATGGTTGTAGAGTGGATAAAATGGATGTAGAGTTGATAAAAATGGATGTAGAGTGGATAAAATGGATGTAGAGTGGATAAAATGGATGTAGAGTGGATAAAAATGGATGTAGAGTGGATAAAATGGATGTAGAGTGGATAAAACGGATGTAGAGTGGATAAAAAGGATGTAGAGTGGATAAAATGGATGCAGAGTGGATAAAAATAGATGTAGTGTGGATAAAATGGATGTAGAGTGGATAACAATGGATGTAGAGTGGATAAAATGGATGTAGAGTGGATAAAAATGGATGTAGAGTGGATAAAATGGATGTAGAGTGAATAAAATGGATGTAGAGTGGATAAAATTGATGTAGAGTGTATAAAATGGATGTAGAGTGGATAACAATGGATGTAGAGTGGATAAAATGGATGTAGAGTGGATAAAATGGTTGTAGAGTGGATAAAATGGATGTAGAGTGGATAAAATGGATGTAGAATGGATAAAATGGATGTAAAGTGGATAAAAATGGATGTAGAGTGGATAACAATGGATGTAGAGTGTATAAAATGGATGTAGAGTGGATAACAATGGATGTAGAGTGGATAAAATGGATGTAGAGTGGATAAAATGGTTGTAGAGTGGATAAAATGGATGTAGAGTGGATAAAATGGATGTAGAATGGATAAAATGGATGTAAAGTGGATAAAAATGGATGTAGAGTGGATAAAATGGATGTAGAGTTCATAAAAATGGATGTAGAGTGGATAAAAATGGATGTCGAGTGGATAAAATGGATGTAGAGGGGATAAAATGGATGTAGAGTGGATAAAAATGGATGTAGAGTGGATAAAATGGATGTAGAGTGGATAAAAATGGATGTAGAGTGGATAAAATGGATGTAGAGTGGATAAAAATGGATGTAGAGTATATAAATTGGATGTAGAGTATATAAAATGGATGTAAAGTGGATAAAAATGGATGTCGAGTGGATAAAATGGATGTAGAGTGGATAAAAATAGATGTAGAGAGGATAAAATGGATGTCGAGTGGATAAAATGGATGTAGAGTGGATAAAAATGGATGTAGAGAGGATAAAATGGATGTAGAGTGGATAAAAATGGATGTAGAGTATATAAATTGGATGTAGAGTATATAAAATGGATGTAAAGTGGATAAAAATGGATGTCGAGTGGATAAAATGGATGTAGAGTGGATAAAAATAGATGTAGAGAGGATAAAATGGATGTCGAGTGGATAAAATGGATGTAGAGTGGATAAAAATGGATGTAGAGTGGATAAAATGGATGTAGAGTGGATAAAAATGGATGTAGAGAGGATAAAATGGATGTACAGTTAATAAAAATGGATGTAGAGTGGATATAATGGATGTAGAGTTGATAAAATGGATGTAAAGTGGATAAAATGGATGTAGAGTTAATAAAAATGGATGTAGTGTGGAAATAATGGATGTAGATAGGATAAAATGGATGTAGAGTGGATAAAATGGATCTAGAGTGGATAAAAATGGATGTAGATTGGATAAAATGGATGTAGAGTTAATAAAAATGGATGTAGAGTGGATAAAATGGATGTAGAGAGGATAAAATGGATGTAGAGTGGATAAAATGGATGTAGAGTGGATAAAAATGGATGTAGATTGGATAAAATGGATGTAGAGTGGATAAAATGGATGTAGAGTGGATAAAATGGATGTAGAGTGGATAAAAATGGATGTAGAGTGGATAAAATGGATGTAGAGTGGATAAAAATGGATGTAGAGAGGATAAAATGGATGTAGAGTGGATAAAATGGATGTACAGTTAATAAAAATGGATGTAGAGTGGATATAATGGATGTAGAGAGGATAAAATGGATGCAGAGTGGATAAAAATAGATGTAGTGTGGATAAAATGGATGTAGAGTGGATAACAATGGATGTAGAGTGGATAAAATGGATGTAGAGTGGATAAAAATGGATGTAGAGTGGATAAAATGGATGTAGAGTGAATAAAATGGATGTAGAGTGGATAAAATTGATGTAGAGTGTATAAAATGGATGTAGAGTGGATAACAATGGATGTAGAGTGGATAAAATGGATGTAGAGTGGATAAAATGGTTGTAGAGTGGATAAAATGGATGTAGAGTGGATAAAATGGATGCAGAGTGGATAAAAATAGATGTAGTGTGGATAAAATGGATGTAGAGTGGATAACAATGGATGTAGAGTGGATAAAATGGATGTAGAGTGCATAAAAATGGATGTAGAGTGGATAAAATGGATGTAGAGTGAATAAAATGGATGTAGAGTGGATAAAATTGATGTAGAGTGTATAAAATGGATGTAGAGTGGATAACAATGGATGTAGAGTGGATAAAATGGATGTAGAGTGGATAAAATGGTTGTAGAGTGGATAAAATGGATGTAGAGTGGATAAAATGGATGTAGAATGGATAAAATGGATGTAAAGTGGATAAAAATGGATGTAGAGTGGATAACAATGGATGTAGAGTGTATAAA
Source organism: Pemphredon lugubris (assembly GCA_933228935.1). Lineage (NCBI taxonomy): Eukaryota > Metazoa > Arthropoda > Insecta > Hymenoptera > Crabronidae > Pemphredon > Pemphredon lugubris. The sequence goes on from OW121816.1 coordinate 51,639,631, forward strand.
ATGGATGTAGAGTGGATAACAATGGATGTAGAGTGGATAAAATGGATGTAGAGTGGATAAAATGGTTGTAGAGTGGATAAAATGGATGTAGAGTGGATAAAATGGATGTAGAATGGATAAAATGGATGTAGAGTGGATAAAATGGTTGTAGAGTGGATAAAATGGATGTAGAGTGGATAAAATGGATGTAGAATGGATAAAATGGATGTAAAGTGGATAAAAATGGATGTCGAGTGGATAAAATGGATGTAGATTGGATAAAATGGATGTAAAGTGGATAAAATGGATGTAGAGTTAATAAAATTGGATGTAGAGTGGATAAAATGGATGTAGAGTTGATAAAAATGGATGTAGAGTGGATAAAAATGGATGTAGATTGGATAAAATGGATGAAGAGTTGATAAAATGGATGTAAAGTGGATAAAATGGATGTAGAGTTAATAAAATTGGATGTAGAGTGGATAAAAATGGATGTAGAGTGGATAAAAATGGATGTCGAGTGGATAAAATGGATGTAGAGTGGATAAAATGGATGTAGAGTGGATAAAAATGGATGTAGAGTGGATAAAATGGATGTAGAGTTGATAAAATGGATGTAAAGTGGATAAAATGGATGTAGAGTTAATAAAATTGGATGTAGAGTGGATAAAATGGATGTAGAGTTGATAAAAATGGATGTAGAGTGGATAAAAATGGATGTAGATTGGATAAAATAGATGTAGAGTTGATAAAATGGATGTAAAGTGGATAAAATAGATGTAGAGTTAATAAAATTGGATGTAGAGTGGATAAAATGGATGTAGAGTTGATAAAAATGGATGTAGAGTGGATAAAAATGGATGTAGATTGGATAAAATAGATGTAGAGTTGATAAAATGGATGTAAAGTGGATAAAATGGATGTAGAGTTAATAAAATTGGATGTAGAGTGGATAAAATGAATGTACAGTTAATAAAAATGGATGTAGAGTGGATAAAAATGGATGTAGAGTGGATAAAATGGATGTAGAGTTGATAAAATGGATGTAAAGTGGATAAAATGGATGTAAAGTGGATAAAATGGATGTAGAGTTAATAAAATTGGATGTAGAGTGGATAAAAATGGATGTAGAGTGGATAAAAATGGATGTCGAGTGGATAAAATGGATGTAGAGTGGATAAAATGGATGTAGAGCTGATAAAAATGGATGTAGAGTGGATAAAAATGGATGTCGAGTGGATAAAATGGATGTACAGTGGATAAAAATGGATGTAGAGTGGATAAAATGGATGTAGAGTGCATAAAAATGGATGTAGAGTGAATAAAATGGATGTAGAGTGGATAAAATGAATGTACAGTTAATAAAAATGGATGTAGAGTGGATAAAAATGGATGTAGAGTGGATAAAAATGGATGTAGAGCGGATAAAATGGATGTAGAGTCGATAAAATGGATGTAGAGTGGATAAAAATGGATGTAGAGTGGATAAAATGGATTTAGAGTGCATAAAAATGGATGTTGAGTGGATAAAATGGATGTAGAGTGGATAAAACGGATGTAGAGTGGATAAAAAGGATGTAGAGTGGATAAAATGGATGCAGAGTGGATAAAAATAGATGTAGTGTGGATAAAATGGATGTAGAGTGGATAAAATGGATGTAGAGTGAATAAAATGGATGTAGAGTGGATAAAATTGATGTAGAGTGTATAAAATGGATGTAGAGTGGATAAAAATGGATGTAGAGTGGATAAAAATGGATGTAGAGTGGATAAAATGGATGTAGAGTGAATAAAATGGATGTAGAGTGGATAAAATTGATGTAGAGTGTATAAAATGGATGTAGAGTGGATAAAAATGGATGTAGAGTGGATAAAAATGGATGTAGATTGGATAAAATGGATGTAGAGTGGATAAAAATGGATGTAGAGTGGATAAAATGGATGTAGAGTGGATAAAATGGTTGTAGAGTGGATAAAATGGATGTAGAGTGGATAAAATGGATGTAGAATGGATAAAATGGATGTAAAGTGGATAAAAATGGATGTCGAGTGGATAAAATGGATGTAGAGTGGATAAAAATAGATGTAGAGAGGATAAAATGGATGTAGAGTGGATAAAAATGGATGTAGAGTGGATAAAAATGGATGTAGAGTGGATAAAATGGATGTAGAGTGGATAAAAATGGATGTAGAGAGGATAAAATGGATGTAGAGTGAATAAAATGGATGTACAGTTAATAAAAATGGATGTAGAGTGAATAAAATGGATGTAGAGTGGATAAAAATAGATGTAGAGAGGATAAAATGGATGTAGAGTGGATAAAAATGGATGTAGAGTGGATAAAAATGGATGTAGATTGGATAAAATGGATGTAGAGTGGATAAAAATGGATGTAGAGTGGATAAAATGGATGTAGAGTGGATAAAATGGTTGTAGAGTGGATAAAATGGATGTAGAGTGGATAAAATGGATGTAGAATGGATAAAATGGATGTAAAGTGGATAAAAATGGATGTCGAGTGGATAAAATGGATGTAGAGTGGATAAAAATAGATGTAGAGAGGATAAAATGGATGTAGAGTGGATAAAAATGGATGTAGAGTGGATAAAAATGGATGTAGAGTGGATAAAATGGATGTAGAGTGGATAAAAATGGATGTAGAGAGGATAAAATGGATGTAGAGTGAATAAAATGGATGTACAGTTAATAAAAATGGATGTAGAGTGGATATAATGGATGTAGAGTTGATAAAATGGATGTAAAGTGGATAAAATGGATGTAGAGTTAATAAAAATGGATGTAGTGTGGAAATAATGGATGTAGAGAGGATAAAATGGATGTAGAGTGGATAAAATGGATGTAGAGTTCATAAAAATGGATGTAGAGTGGATAAAAATGGATGTAGATTGGATAAAATGGATGTAGAGTGGATAAAAATGGATGTAGAGTGGATAAAAATGAATGTAGAGTGGATAAAATGGATTTAGAGTGCATAAAAATGGATGTTGAGTGTATAAAATGGATGTAGAGTGGATAAAATGGATGTAGAGTGGATAAAATGGATGTAAAGTGGATAAAAATGGATGTAGAGTGGATAAAATGGATGTAGAGTGGATAAAATGGATGTAGAGTGGATAAAATGGATGTAGAGTGGATAAAAAAGGATGTAGAGTGGATAAAATGGATGTAGAATGAATAAAATGGATGTAAAGTGAATAAAAATGGATGTAGAGTGGATAAAATGGATGTAGAGAGGATAAAATGCATGTAGAGTGGATAAAATGGATGTAGAGTGGATAAAATGGTTGTAGAGTGGATAAAATGGATGTAGAGTGGATAAAATGGATGTAGAATGGATAAAATGGATGTAAAGTGGATAAAAATGGATGTCGAGTGGATAAAATGGATGTAGAGTGGATAAAAATAGATGTAGAGAGGATAAAATGGATGTAGAGTGGATAAAAATGGATGTAGAGTGGATAAAAATGGATGTAGAGTGGATAAAATGGATGTAGAGTGGATAAAAATGGATGTAGAGAGGATAAAATGGATGTAGAGTGGATAAAATGGATGTACAGTTAATAAAAATGGATGTAGAGTGGATATAATGGATGTAGAGTTGATAAAATGGATGTAAAGTGGATAAAATGGATGTAGAGTTAATAAAAATGGATGTAGTGTGGAAATAATGGATTTAGAGAGGATAAAATGGATGTAGAGTGGATAAAATGGATGTAGAGTGGATAAAAATGGATGTAGATTGGATAAAATGGATGTAGAGTTAATAAAAATGGATGTAGAGTGGATAAAATGGATGTAGAGAGGATAAAATGGATGTAGAGTGGATAAAATGGATGTAGAGTGGATAAAAATGGATGTAGATTGGATAAAATGGATGTAGAGTGGATAAAATGGATGTAGAGTTGATAAAATGGATGTAAAGTGGATAAAATGGATGTAGAGTTAATAAAATTGGATGTAGAGTGGATAAAATGGATGTAGAGTTCATAAAAATGGATGTAGAGTGGATAAAAATGGATGTAGATTGGATAAAATGGATGTAGAGTGGATGAAAATGGATGTAGAGAGGATAAAATGGATGTGGAGTAGATAACAATGGATGTAGAGTGGATAAAATGGATGTAGAGTGGATAAAATGGATGTAGAGTGGATAAAATGGTTGTAGAGTGGATAAAATGGATGTAGAGTTGATAAAAATGGATGTAGAGTGGATAAAATGGATGTAGAGTGGATAAAATGGATGTAGAGTGGATAAAAATGGATGTAGAGTGGATAAAATGGATGTAGAGTGGATAAAACGGATGTAGAGTGGATAAAAAGGATGTAGAGTGGATAAAATGGATGCAGAGTGGATAAAAATAGATGTAGTGTGGATAAAATGGATGTAGAGTGGATAACAATGGATGTAGAGTGGATAAAATGGATGTAGAGTGGATAAAAATGGATGTAGAGTGGATAAAATGGATGTAGAGTGAATAAAATGGATGTAGAGTGGATAAAATTGATGTAGAGTGTATAAAATGGATGTAGAGTGGATAACAATGGATGTAGAGTGGATAAAATGGATGTAGAGTGGATAAAATGGTTGTAGAGTGGATAAAATGGATGTAGAGTGGATAAAATGGATGTAGAATGGATAAAATGGATGTAAAGTGGATAAAAATGGATGTAGAGTGGATAACAATGGATGTAGAGTGTATAAAATGGATGTAGAGTGGATAACAATGGATGTAGAGTGGATAAAATGGATGTAGAGTGGATAAAATGGTTGTAGAGTGGATAAAATGGATGTAGAGTGGATAAAATGGATGTAGAATGGATAAAATGGATGTAAAGTGGATAAAAATGGATGTAGAGTGGATAAAATGGATGTAGAGTTCATAAAAATGGATGTAGAGTGGATAAAAATGGATGTCGAGTGGATAAAATGGATGTAGAGTGGATAAAATGGATGTAGAGTGGATAAAAATGGATGTAGAGTGGATAAAATGGATGTAGAGTGGATAAAAATGGATGTAGAGTATATAAATTGGATGTAGAGTATATAAAATGGATGTAAAGTGGATAAAAATGGATGTCGAGTGGATAAAATGGATGTAGAGTGGATAAAAATAGATGTAGAGAGGATAAAATGGATGTCGAGTGGATAAAATGGATGTAGAGTGGATAAAAATGGATGTAGAGAGGATAAAATGGATGTAGAGTGGATAAAAATGGATGTAGAGTATATAAAATGGATGTAGAGTATATAAAATGGATGTAAAGTGGATAAAAATGGATGTCGAGTGGATAAAATGGATGTAGAGTGGATAAAAATAGATGTAGAGAGGATAAAATGGATGTCGAGTGGATAAAATGGATGTAGAGTGGATAAAAATGGATGTAGAGTGGATAAAATGGATGTAGAGTGGATAAAAATGGATGTAGAGAGGATAAAATGGATGTACAGTTAATAAAAATGGATGTAGAGTGGATATAATGGATGTAGAGTTGATAAAATGGATGTAAAGTGGATAAAATGGATGTAGAGTTAATAAAAATGGATGTAGTGTGGAAATAATGGATGTAGATAGGATAAAATGGATGTAGAGTGGATAAAATGGATCTAGAGTGGATAAAAATGGATGTAGATTGGATAAAATGGATGTAGAGTTAATAAAAATGGATGTAGAGTGGATAAAATGGATGTAGAGAGGATAAAATGGATGTAGAGTGGATAAAATGGATGTAGAGTGGATAAAAATGGATGTAGATTGGATAAAATGGATGTAGAGTGGATAAAATGGATGTAGAGTGGATAAAATGGATGTAGAGTGGATAAAAATGGATGTAGAGTGGATAAAATGGATGTAGAGTGGATAAAAATGGATGTAGAGAGGATAAAATGGATGTAGAGTGGATAAAATGGATGTACAGTTAATAAAAATGGATGTAGAGTGGATATAATGGATGTAGAGAGGATAAAATGGATGCAGAGTGGATAAAAATAGATGTAGTGTGGATAAAATGGATGTAGAGTGGATAACAATGGATGTAGAGTGGATAAAATGGATGTAGAGTGGATAAAAATGGATGTAGAGTGGATAAAATGGATGTAGAGTGAATAAAATGGATGTAGAGTGGATAAAATTGATGTAGAGTGTATAAAATGGATGTAGAGTGGATAACAATGGATGTAGAGTGGATAAAATGGATGTAGAGTGGATAAAATGGTTGTAGAGTGGATAAAATGGATGTAGAGTGGATAAAATGGATGTAGAATGGATAAAATGGATGTAAAGTGGATAAAAATGGATGTAGAGTGGATAACAATGGATGTAGAGTGTATAAAATGGATGTAGAGTGGATAACAATGGATGTAGAGTGGATAAAATGGATGTAGAGTGGATAAAATGGTTGTAGAGTGGATAAAATGGATGTAGAGTGGATAAAATGGATGTAGAATGGATAAAATGGATGTAAAGTGGATAAAAATGGATGTAGAGTGGATAAAATGGATGTAGAGTTCATAAAAATGGATGTAGAGTGGATAAAAATGGATGTCGAGTGGATAAAATGGATGTAGAGTGGATAAAATGGATGTAGAGTGGATAAAAATGGATGTAGAGTGGATAAAATGGATGTAGAGTGGATAAAAATGGATGTAGAGTATATAAATTGGATGTAGAGTATATAAAATGGATGTAAAGTGGATAAAAATGGATGTCGAGTGGATAAAATGGATGTAGAGTGGATAAAAATGGATGTAGAGTGGATAAAATGGATGTCGAGTGGATAAAATGGATGTAGAGTGGATAAAAATGGATGTAGAGAGGATAAAATGGATGTAGAGTGGATAAAAATGGATGTAGAGTATATAAATTGGATGTAGAGTATATAAAATGGATGTAAAGTGGATAAAAATGGATGTCGAGTGGATAAAATGGATGTAGAGTGGATAAAAATAGATGTAGAGAGGATAAAATGGATGTCGAGTGGATAAAATGGATGTAGAGTGGATAAAAATGGATGTAGAGTGGATAAAAATGGATGTAGAGTGGATAAAATGGATGTAGAGTGGATAAAAATGGATGTAGAGAGGATAAAATGGATGTAGAGTGGATAAAATGGATGTACAGTTAATAAAAATGGATGTAGAGTGGATATAATGGATGTAGAGAGGATAAAATGGATGCAGAGTGGATAAAAATAGATGTAGTGTGGATAAAATGGATGTAGAGTGGATAACAATGGATGTAGAGTGGATAAAATGGATGTAGAGTGGATAAAAATGGATGTAGATTGGATAAAATGGATGTAGAGTTAATAAAAATGGATGTAGAGTGGATAAAATGGATGTAGAGAGGATAAAATGGATGTAGAGTGGATAAAATGGATGTAGAGTGGATAAAAATGGATGTAGATTGGATAAAATGGATGTAGAGTGGATAAAATGGATGTAGAGTGGATAAAATGGATGTAGAGTGGATAAAAATGGATGTAGAGTGGATAAAATGGATGTAGAGTGGATAAAAATGGATGTAGAGAGGATAAAATGGATGTAGAGTGGATAAAATGGATGTACAGTTAATAAAAATGGATGTAGAGTGGATATAATGGATGTAGAGAGGATAAAATGGATGCAGAGTGGATAAAAATAGATGTAGTGTGGATAAAATGGATGTAGAGTGGATAACAATGGATGTAGAGTGGATAAAATGGATGTAGAGTGGATAAAAATGGATGTAGAGTGGATAAAATGGATGTAGAGTGAATAAAATGGATGTAGAGTGGATAAAATTGATGTAGAGTGTATAAAATGGATGTAGAGTGGATAACAATGGATGTAGAGTGGATAAAATGGATGTAGAGTGGATAAAATGGTTGTAGAGTGGATAAAATGGATGTAGAGTGGATAAAATGGATGTAGAATGGATAAAATGGATGTAAAGTGGATAAAAATGGATGTAGAGTGGATAACAATGGATGTAGAGTGTATAAAATGGATGTAGAGTGGATAACAATGGATGTAGAGTGGATAAAATGGATGTAGAGTGGATAAAATGGTTGTAGAGTGGATAAAATGGATGTAGAGTGGATAAAATGGATGTAGAATGGATAAAATGGATGTAAAGTGGATAAAAATGGATGTAGAGTGGATAAAATGGATGTAGAGTTCATAAAAATGGATGTAGAGTGGATAAAAATGGATGTCGAGTGGATAAAATGGATGTAGAGTGGATAAAATGGATGTAGAGTGGATAAAAATGGATGTAGAGTGGATAAAATGGATGTAGAGTGGATAAAAATGGATGTAGAGTATATAAATTGGATGTAGAGTATATAAAATGGATGTAAAGTGGATAAAAATGGATGTCGAGTGGATAAAATGGATGTAGAGTGGATAAAAATAGATGTAGAGAGGATAAAATGGATGTCGAGTGGATAAAATGGATGTAGAGTGGATAAAAATGGATGTAGAGAGGATAAAATGGATGTAGAGTGGATAAAAATGGATGTAGAGTATATAAATTGGATGTAGAGTATATAAAATGGATGTAAAGTGGATAAAAATGGATGTCGAGTGGATAAAATGGATGTAGAGTGGATAAAAATAGATGTAGAGAGGATAAAATGGATGTCGAGTGGATAAAATGGATGTAGAGTGGATAAAAATGGATGTAGAGTGGATAAAATGGATGTAGAGTGGATAAAAATGGATGTAGAGAGGATAAAATGGATGTACAGTTAATAAAAATGGATGTAGAGTGGATATAATGGATGTAGAGTTGATAAAATGGATGTAAAGTGGATAAAATGGATGTAGAGTTAATAAAAATGGATGTAGTGTGGAAATAATGGATGTAGATAGGATAAAATGGATGTAGAGTGGATAAAATGGATCTAGAGTGGATAAAAATGGATGTAGATTGGATAAAATGGATGTAGAGTGGATAAAATGGATGTAGAGTGGATAAAATGGATGTAGAGTGGATAAAAATGGATGTAGAGTGGATAAAATGGATGTAGAGTGGATAAAAATGGATGTAGATTGGATAAAATGGATGTAGAGTGGATAAAATGGATGTAGAGTGGATAAAATGGATGTAGAGTGGATAAAAATGGATGTAGAGTGGATAAAATGGATGTAGAGTGGATAAAAATGGATGTAGAGAGGATAAAATGGATGTAGAGTGGATAAAATGGATGTACAGTTAATAAAAATGGATGTAGAGTGGATATAATGGATGTAGAGAGGATAAAATGGATGTGGAGTGGATAACAATGGATGTAGAGTGGATAAAATGGATGTAGAGTGGATAAAATGGATGTAGAGTTGATAAAAATGGATGTAGAGTGGAAATAATGGATGTAGAGTGGATAAAATGGATGTAGAGTGGATAAAATGGATGTAGAGTTGATAAAATGGATGTAAAGTGGATAAAATGGATGTAGAGTTAATAAAAATGGATGTAGAGTGGATAAAATGGATGTAGAGAGGATAAAATGGATGTAGAGTGGATAAAATGGATGTAGAGTGGATAAAAATGGATGTAGATTGGATAAAATGGATGTAGAGTGGATAAAATGGATGTAGAGTGGATAAAATGGATGTAGAGTTGATAAAATGGATGTAAAGTGGATAAAATGGATGTAGAGTTAATAAAAATGGATGTAGAGTGGATAAAATGGATGTAGAGAGGATAAAATGGATGTAGAGTGGATAAAATGGATGTAGAGTTGATAAAATGGATGTAAAGTGGATAAAATGGATGTAGAGTTAATAAAAATGGATGTAGAGTGGATAAAATGGATGTAGAGAGGATAAAATGGATGTAGAGTGGATAAAATGGATGTAGAGTGGATAAAAATGGATGTAGATTGGATAAAATGGATGTAGAGTGGATAAAATGGATGTAGAGTGGATAAAATGGATGTAGAGTGGATAAAAATGGATGTAGAGTGGATAAAATGGATGTAGAGTGGATAAAAATGGATGTAGAGAGGATAAAATGGATGTAGAGTGGATAAAATGGATGTACAGTTAATAAAAATGGATGTAGAGTGGATATAATGGATGTAGAGAGGATAAAATGGATGTGGAGTGGATAACAATGGATGTAGAGTGGATAAAAATGGATGTAGATTGGATAAAATGGATGTAGAGTGGATAAAATGGATGTAGAGTGGATAAAATGGATGTAGAGTGGATAAAAATGGATGTAGAGTGGATAAAATGGATGTAGAGTGGATAAAAATGGATGTAGAGAGGATAAAATGGATGTAGAGTGGATAAAATGGATGTACAGTTAATAAAAATGGATGTAGAGTGGATATAATGGATGTAGAGAGGATAAAATGGATGTGGAGTGGATAACAATGGATGTAGAGTGGATAAAATGGATGTAGAGTGGATAAAATGGATGTAGAGTTGATAAAAATGGATGTAGAGTGGAAATAATGGATGTAGAGTGGATAAAATGGATGTAGAGTTCATAAAAATGAATGTAGAGTGGATAAAAATGGATGTAGATTGGATAAAATGGATGTAGAGTGGATAAAAATGGATGTAGAGTGGATAAAATGGATGTAGAGTTAACAAAAATGGATGTAGAGTGGATAAAATGGATGTAGAGTGGATAAAAATGGATGTAGAGAGGATAAAATGGATGTACAGTTAATAAAAATGGATGTAGAGTGGATATAATGGATGTAGAGTTGATAAAATGGATGTAAAGTGGATAAAATGGATGTAGAGTTAATAAAAATGGATGTAGTGTGGAAATAATGGATGTAGATAGGATAAAATGGATGTAGAGTGGATAAAATGGATCTAGAGTGGATAAAAATGGATGTAGATTGGATAAAATGGATGTAGAGTGGATAAAATGGATGTAGAGTGGATAAAATGGATGTAGAGTGGATAAAAATGGATGTAGAGTGGATAAAATGGATGTAGAGTGGATAAAAATGGATGTAGATTGGATAAAATGGATGTAGAGTGGATAAAATGGATGTAGAGTGGATAAAATGGATGTAGAGTGGATAAAAATGGATGTAGATTGGATAAAATGGATGTAGAGTGGATAAAATGGATGTAGAGTGGATAAAATGGATGTAGAGTGGATAAAAATGGATGTAGAGTGGATAAAATGGATCTAGAGTGGATAAAAATGGATGTAGAGTGGATAAAATGGATCTAGAGTGGATAAAAATGGATGTAGAGTGGATAAAATGGATGTAGAGTTCATAAAAATGGATGTAGAGTGGATAAAAATGGATGTCGAGTGGATAAAATGGATGTAGAGTGGATAAAATGGATGTAGAGTGGATAAAAATGGATGTAGAGTGGATAAAATGGATGTAGAGTGGATAAAAATGGATGTAGAGTATATAAATTGGATGTAGAGTATATAAAATGGATGTAAAGTGGATAAAAATGGATGTCGAGTGGATAAAATGGATGTAGAGTGGATAAAAATAGATGTAGAGAGGATAAAATGGATGTCGAGTGGATAAAATGGATGTAGAGTGGATAAAAATGGATGTAGAGAGGATAAAATGGATGTAGAGTGGATAAAAATGGATGTAGAGTATATAAATTGGATGTAGAGTATATAAAATGGATGTAAAGTGGATAAAAATGGATGTAGAGTGGATAAAATGGATGTAGAGTGGATAAAAATGGATGTAGAGTGGATAAAATGGATGTAGAGTGGATAAAATGGATGTAGAGTGGATAAAATGGTTGTAGAGTGGATAAAATGGATGTAGAGTGGATAAAATGGATGTAGAGTGGATAAAAATGGATGTAGAGTGGATAAAATGGATGTAGAGTGGATAAAATGGATGTAGAGTGGATAAAATGGTTGTAGAGTGGATAAAATGGATGTAGAGTGGATAAAATGGATGTAGAGTGGATAAAAATGGATGTAGAGTGGATAAAATGGATGTAGAGTGGATAAAAATGGATGTAGAGTATATAAATTGGATGTAGAGTATATAAAATGGATGTAAAGTGGATAAAAATGGATGTCGAGTGGATAAAATGGATGTAGAGTGGATAAAAATAGATGTAGAGAGGATAAAATGGATGTCGAGTGGATAAAATGGATGTAGAGTGGATAAAAATGGATGTAGAGAGGATAAAATGGATGTAGAGTGGATAAAAATGGATGTAGAGTATATAAATTGGATGTAGAGTATATAAAATGGATGTAAAGTGGATAAAAATGGATGTAGAGTGGATAAAATGGATGTAGAGTGGATAAAAATGGATGTAGAGTGGATAAAATGGATGTAGAGTGGATAAAATGGATGTAGAGTGGATAAAATGGTTGTAGAGTGGATAAAATGGATGTAGAGTGGATAAAATGGATGTAGAATGGATAAAATGGATGTAAAGTGGATAAAAATGGATGTAGAGTGGATAAAATGGATGTAGAGTTCATAAAAATGGATGTAGAGTGGATAAAAATGGATGTCGAGTGGATAAAATGGATGTAGAGTGGATAAAATGGATGTAGAGTGGATAAAAATGGATGTAGAGTGGATAAAATGGATGTAGAGTGGATAAAAATGGATGTAGAGTATATAAATTGGATGTAGAGTATATAAAATGGATGTAAAGTGGATAAAAATGGATGTCGAGTGGATAAAATGGATGTAGAGTGGATAAAAATAGATGTAGAGAGGATAAAATGGATGTCGAGTGGATAAAATGGATGTAGAGTGGATAAAAATGGATGTAGAGAGGATAAAATGGATGTAGAGTGGATAAAAATGGATGTAGAGTATATAAATTGGATGTAGAGTATATAAAATGGATGTAAAGTGGATAAAAATGGATGTCGAGTGGATAAAATGGATGTAGAGTGGATAAAAATGGATGTAGAGTGGATAAAATGGATGTAGAGTGGATAAAAATGGATGTAGAGAGGATAAAATGGATGTACAGTTAATAAAAATGGATGTAGAGTGGATATAATGGATGTAGAGTTGATAAAATGGATGTAAAGTGGATAAAATGGATGTAGAGTTAATAAAAATGGATGTAGTGTGGAAATAATGGATGTAGATAGGATAAAATGGATGTAGAGTGGATAAAATGGATCTAGAGTGGATAAAAATGGATGTAGATTGGATAAAATGGATGTAGAGTTAATAAAAATGGATGTAGAGTGGATAAAATGGATGTAGAGAGGATAAAATGGATGTAGAGTGGATAAAATGGATGTAGAGTGGATAAAAATGGATGTAGATTGGATAAAATGGATGTAGAGTGGATAAAATGGATGTAGAGTGGATAAAATGGATGTAGAGTGGATAAAAATGGATGTAGAGTGGATAAAATGGATGTAGAGTGGATAAAAATGGATGTAGAGAGGATAAAATGGATGTAGAGTGGATAAAATGGATGTACAGTTAATAAAAATGGATGTAGAGTGGATATAATGGATGTAGAGAGGATAAAATGGATGCAGAGTGGATAAAAATAGATGTAGTGTGGATAAAATGGATGTAGAGTGGATAACAATGGATGTAGAGTGGATAAAATGGATGTAGAGTGGATAAAAATGGATGTAGAGTGGATAAAATGGATGTAGAGTGAATAAAATGGATGTAGAGTGGATAAAAATGATGTAGAGTGTATAAAATGGATGTAGAGTGGATAACAATGGATGTAGAGTGGATAAAATGGATGTAGAGTGGATAAAATGGTTGTAGAGTGGATAAAATGGATGTAGAGTGGATAAAATGGATGTAGAATGGATAAAATGGATGTAAAGTGGATAAAAATGGATGTAGAGTGGATAACAATGGATGTAGAGTGTATAAAATGGATGTAGAGTGGATAACAATGGATGTAGAGTGGATAAAATGGATGTAGAGTGGATAAAATGGTTGTAGAGTGGATAAAATGGATGTAGAGTGGATAAAATGGATGTAGAATGGATAAAATGGATGTAAAGTGGATAAAAATGGATGTAGAGTGGATAAAATGGATGTAGAGTTCATAAAAATGGATGTAGAGTGGATAAAAATGGATGTCGAGTGGATAAAATGGATGTAGAGTGGATAAAATGGATGTAGAGTGGATAAAAATGGATGTAGAGTGGATAAAATGGATGTAGAGTGGATAAAAATGGATGTAGAGTATATAAATTGGATGTAGAGTATATAAAATGGATGTAAAGTGGATAAAAATGGATGTCGAGTGGATAAAATGGATGTAGAGTGGATAAAAATAGATGTAGAGAGGATAAAATGGATGTCGAGTGGATAAAATGGATGTAGAGTGGATAAAAATGGATGTAGAGAGGATAAAATGGATGTAGAGTGGATAAAAATGGATGTAGAGTATATAAATTGGATGTAGAGTATATAAAATGGATGTAAAGTGGATAAAAATGGATGTCGAGTGGATAAAATGGATGTAGAGTGGATAAAAATAGATGTAGAGAGGATAAAATGGATGTCGAGTGGATAAAATGGATGTAGAGTGGATAAAAATGGATGTAGAGTGGATAAAAATGGATGTAGAGTGGATAAAATGGATGTAGAGTGGATAAAAATGGATGTAGAGAGGATAAAATGGATGTAGAGTGGATAAAATGGATGTACAGTTAATAAAAATGGATGTAGAGTGGATATAATGGATGTAGAGAGGATAAAATGGATGCAGAGTGGATAAAAATAGATGTAGTGTGGATAAAATGGATGTAGAGTGGATAACAATGGATGTAGAGTGGATAAAATGGATGTAGAGTGGATAAAAATGGATGTAGATTGGATAAAATGGATGTAGAGTTAATAAAAATGGATGTAGAGTGGATAAAATGGATGTAGAGAGGATAAAATGGATGTAGAGTGGATAAAATGGATGTAGAGTGGATAAAAATGGATGTAGATTGGATAAAATGGATGTAGAGTGGATAAAATGGATGTAGAGTGGATAAAATGGATGTAGAGTGGATAAAAATGGATGTAGAGTGGATAAAATGGATGTAGAGTGGATAAAAATGGATGTAGAGAGGATAAAATGGATGTAGAGTGGATAAAATGGATGTACAGTTAATAAAAATGGATGTAGAGTGGATATAATGGATGTAGAGAGGATAAAATGGATGCAGAGTGGATAAAAATAGATGTAGTGTGGATAAAATGGATGTAGAGTGGATAACAATGGATGTAGAGTGGATAAAATGGATGTAGAGTGGATAAAAATGGATGTAGAGTGGATAAAATGGATGTAGAGTGAATAAAATGGATGTAGAGTGGATAAAATTGATGTAGAGTGTATAAAATGGATGTAGAGTGGATAACAATGGATGTAGAGTGGATAAAATGGATGTAGAGTGGATAAAATGGTTGTAGAGTGGATAAAATGGATGTAGAGTGGATAAAATGGATGTAGAATGGATAAAATGAATGTAAAGTGGATAAAAATGGATGTAGAGTGGATAACAATGGATGTAGAGTGTATAAAATGGATGTAGAGTGGATAACAATGGATGTAGAGTGGATAAAATGGATGTAGAGTGGATAAAATGGTTGTAGAGTGGATAAAATGGATGTAGAGTGGATAAAATGGATGTAGAATGGATAAAATGGATGTAAAGTGGATAAAAATGGATGTAGAGTGGATAAAATGGATGTAGAGTTCATAAAAATGGATGTAGAGTGGATAAAAATGGATGTCGAGTGGATAAAATGGATGTAGAGTGGATAAAATGGATGTAGAGTGGATAAAAATGGATGTAGAGTGGATAAAATGGATGTAGAGTGGATAAAAATGGATGTAGAGTATATAAATTGGATGTAGAGTATATAAAATGGATGTAAAGTGGATAAAAATGGATGTCGAGTGGATAAAATGGATGTAGAGTGGATAAAAATAGATGTAGAGAGGATAAAATGGATGTCGAGTGGATAAAATGGATGTAGAGTGGATAAAAATGGATGTAGAGAGGATAAAATGGATGTAGAGTGGATAAAAATGGATGTAGAGTATATAAATTGGATGTAGAGTATATAAAATGGATGTAAAGTGGATAAAAATGGATGTCGAGTGGATAAAATGGATGTAGAGTGGATAAAAATAGATGTAGAGAGGATAAAATGGATGTCGAGTGGATAAAATGGATGTAGAGTGGATAAAAATGGATGTAGAGTGGATAAAATGGATGTAGAGTGGATAAAAATGGATGTAGAGAGGATAAAATGGATGTACAGTTAATAAAAATGGATGTAGAGTGGATATAATGGATGTAGAGTTGATAAAATGGATGTAAAGTGGATAAAATGGATGTAGAGTTAATAAAAATGGATGTAGTGTGGAAATAATGGATGTAGATAGGATAAAATGGATGTAGAGTGGATAAAATGGATCTAGAGTGGATAAAAATGGATGTAGATTGGATAAAATGGATGTAGAGTGGATAAAATGGATGTAGAGTGGATAAAATGGATGTAGAGTGGATAAAAATGGATGTAGAGTGGATAAAATGGATGTAGAGTGGATAAAAATGGATGTAGATTGGATAAAATGGATGTAGAGTGGATAAAATGGATGTAGAGTGGATAAAATGGATGTAGAGTGGATAAAAATGGATGTAGAGTGGATAAAATGGATGTAGAGTGGATAAAAATGGATGTAGAGAGGATAAAATGGATGTAGAGTGGATAAAATGGATGTACAGTTAATAAAAATGGATGTAGAGTGGATATAATGGATGTAGAGAGGATAAAATGGATGTGGAGTGGATAACAATGGATGTAGAGTGGATAAAATGGATGTAGAGTGGATAAAATGGATGTAGAGTTGATAAAAATGGATGTAGAGTGGAAATAATGGATGTAGAGTGGATAAAATGGATGTAGAGTGGATAAAATGGATGTAGAGTTGATAAAATGGATGTAAAGTGGATAAAATGGATGTAGAGTTAATAAAAATGGATGTAGAGTGGATAAAATGGATGTAGAGAGGATAAAATGGATGTAGAGTGGATAAAATGGATGTAGAGTGGATAAAAATGGATGTAGATTGGATAAAATGGATGTAGAGTGGATAAAATGGATGTAGAGTGGATAAAATGGATGTAGAGTTGATAAAATGGATGTAAAGTGGATAAAATGGATGTAGAGTTAATAAAAATGGATGTAGAGTGGATAAAATGGATGTAGAGAGGATAAAATGGATGTAGAGTGGATAAAATGGATGTAGAGTTGATAAAATGGATGTAAAGTGGATAAAATGGATGTAGAGTTAATAAAAATGGATGTAGAGTGGATAAAATGGATGTAGAGAGGATAAAATGGATGTAGAGTGGATAAAATGGATGTAGAGTGGATAAAAATGGATGTAGATTGGATAAAATGGATGTAGAGTGGATAAAATGGATGTAGAGTGGATAAAATGGATGTAGAGTGGATAAAAATGGATGTAGAGTGGATAAAATGGATGTAGAGTGGATAAAAATGGATGTAGAGAGGATAAAATGGATGTAGAGTGGATAAAATGGATGTACAGTTAATAAAAATGGATGTAGAGTGGATATAATGGATGTAGAGAGGATAAAATGGATGTGGAGTGGATAACAATGGATGTAGAGTGGATAAAATGGATGTAGAGTGGATAAAATGGATGTAGAGTTGATAAAAATGGATGTAGAGTGGAAATAATGGATGTAGAGTGGATAAAATGGATGTAGAGTTCATAAAAATGAATGTAGAGTGGATAAAAATGGATGTAGATTGGATAAAATGGATGTAGAGTGGATAAAAATGGATGTAGAGTGGATAAAATGGATGTAGAGTTAACAAAAATGGATGTAGAGTGGATAAAATGGATGTAGAGTGGATAAAAATGGATGTAGAGAGGATAAAATGGATGTACAGTTAATAAAAATGGATGTAGAGTGGATATAATGGATGTAGAGTTGATAAAATGGATGTAAAGTGGATAAAATGGATGTAGAGTTAATAAAAATGGATGTAGTGTGGAAATAATGGATGTAGATAGGATAAAATGGATGTAGAGTGGATAAAATGGATCTAGAGTGGATAAAAATGGATGTAGATTGGATAAAATGGATGTAGAGTGGATAAAATGGATGTAGAGTGGATAAAATGGATGTAGAGTGGATAAAAATGGATGTAGAGTGGATAAAATGGATGTAGAGTGGATAAAAATGGATGTAGATTGGATAAAATGGATGTAGAGTGGATAAAATGGATGTAGAGTGGATAAAATGGATGTAGAGTGGATAAAAATGGATGTAGAGTGGATAAAATGGATGTAGAGTGGATAAAAATGGATGTAGAGAGGATAAAATGGATGTAGAGTGGATAAAATGGATGTACAGTTAATAAAAATGGATGTAGAGTGGATATAATGGATGTAGAGAGGATAAAATGGATGTGGAGTGGATAACAATGGATGTAGAGTGGATAAAATGGATGTAGAGTGGATAAAATGGATGTAGAGTTGATAAAAATGGATGTAGAGTGGAAATAATGGATGTAGAGTGGATAAAATGGATGTAGAGTTCATAAAAATGGATGTAGAGTGGATAAAAATGGATGTAGATTGGATAAAATGGATGTAGAGTGGATAAAAATGGATGTAGAGTGGATAAAATGGATGTAGAGTTAACAAAAATGGATGTAGAGTGGATAAAATGGATGTAGAGTTAACAAAAATGGATGTAGAGTGGATAAAATGGATGTAGAGTTGATAAAAATGGATGTAGAGTGGATAAAAATGGATGTAGATTAGATAAAATGGATGTAGAGTGGATAAAAATGGATGTAGAGTATATAAATTGGATGTAGAGTATATAAATTGGATGTAGAGTATATAAAATGGATGTAGAGTGGATAAAAATGGATGTCGAGTGGATAAAATGGATGTAGAGTGGATAAAAATGGATGTAGATTGGATAAAATGGATGTAGAGTTAATAAAAATGGATGTAGAGAAGATAAAATGGATGTAGAGTGGATAAAATGGATGTAGAGAGGATAAAATGGATGTAGAGTGGATAAAATGGTTGTAGAGTGGATAAAAATGGATGTAGATTGGATAAAATGGATGTAGAGTGGATAAAATGGATGTAGAGTGGATAAAATGGATGTAGAGTGGATAAAAATGGATGTAGAGTGGATAAAATGGATGTAGAGTGGATAAAAATGGATGTAGAGAGGATAAAATGGATGTAGAGTGGATAAAATGGATGTACAGTTAATAAAAATGGATTTAGAGTGGATATAATGGATGTAGAGAGGATAAAATGGATGTGGAGTGGATAACAATGGATGTAGAGTGGATAAAATGGATGTAGAGTGGATAAAATGGATGTAGAGTTGATAAAAATGGATGTAGAGTGGAAATAATGGATGTAGAGTGGATAAAATGGATGTAGAGTTCATAAAAATGGATGTAGAGTGGATAAAAATGGATGTAGATTGGATAAAATGGATGTAGAGTGGATAAAAATGGATGTAGAGTGGATAAAATGGATGTAGAGTTAACAAAAATGGATGTAGAGTGGATAAAATGGATGTAGAGTGGATAAAAATGGATGTAGAGAGGATAAAATGGATGTACAGTTAATAAAAATGGATGTAGAGTGGATAAAATGGATGTAGAGTTGATAAAATGGATGTAAAGTGGATAAAATGGATGTAGAGTTAATAAAAATGGATGTAGTGTGGAAATAATGGATGTAGATAGGATAAAATGGATGTAGAGTGGATAAAATGGATCTAGAGTGGATAAAAATGGATGTAGATTGGATAAAATGGATGTAGAGTGGATAAAATGGATGTAGAGTGGATAAAATGGATGTAGAGTGGATAAAAATGGATGTAGAGTGGATAAAATGGATGTAGAGTGGATAAAAATGGATGTAGATTGGATAAAATGGATGTAGAGTGGATAAAATGGATGTAGAGTGGATAAAATGGATGTAGAGTGGATAAAAATGGATGTAGAGTGGATAAAATGGATGTAGAGTGGATAAAAATGGATGTAGAGAGGATAAAATGGATGTAGAGTGGATAAAATGGATGTACAGTTAATAAAAATGGATGTAGAGTGGATATAATGGATGTAGAGAGGATAAAATGGATGTGGAGTGGATAACAATGGATGTAGAGTGGATAAAATGGATGTAGAGTGGATAAAATGGATGTAGAGTTGATAAAAATGGATGTAGAGTGGAAATAATGGATGTAGAGTGGATAAAATGGATGTAGAGTTCATAAAAATGGATGTAGAGTGGATAAAAATGGATGTAGATTGGATAAAATGGATGTAGAGTGGATAAAAATGGATGTAGAGTGGATAAAATGGATGTAGAGTTAACAAAAATGGATGTAGAGTGGATAAAATGGATGTAGAGTGGATAAAAATGGATGTAGAGAGGATAAAATGGATGTACAGTTAATAAAAATGGATGTAGAGTGGATATAATGGATGTAGAGTTGATAAAATGGATGTAAAGTGGATAAAATGGATGTAGAGTTAATAAAAATGGATGTAGTGTGGAAATAATGGATGTAGATAGGATAAAATGGATGTAGAGTGGATAAAATGGATGTAGAGTGGATAAAAATGGATGTAGATTGGATAAAATGGATGTAGAGTGGATAAAATGGATGTAGAGTGGATAAAATGGATGTAGAGTGGATAAAAATGGATGTAGAGTGGATAAAATGGATGTAGAGTGGATAAAAATGGATGTAGATTGGATAAAATGGATGTAGAGTGGATAAAATGGATATAGAGTGGATAAAATGGATGTAGAGTGGATAAAAATGGATGTAGAGTGGATAAAATGGATGTAGAGTGGATAAAAATGGATGTAGAGAGGATAAAATGGATGTAGAGTGGATAAAATGGATGTACAGTTAATAAAAATGGATGTAGAGTGGATATAATGGATGTAGAGAGGATAAAATGGATGTGGAGTGGATAACAATGGATGTAGAGTGGATAAAATGGATGTAGAGTGGATAAAATGGATGTAGAGTTGATAAAAATGGATGTAG
This sequence comes from Pemphredon lugubris, assembly GCA_933228935.1. Taxonomy (NCBI): domain Eukaryota; kingdom Metazoa; phylum Arthropoda; class Insecta; order Hymenoptera; family Crabronidae; genus Pemphredon; species Pemphredon lugubris. The sequence continues at coordinate 51,660,667 of OW121816.1, forward strand.
AGTGGAAATAATGGATGTAGAGTGGATAAAATGGATGTAGAGTGGATAAAATGGATGTAGAGTTGATAAAATGGATGTAAAGTGGATAAAATGGATGTAGAGTTAATAAAAATGGATGTAGAGTGGATAAAATGGATGTAGAGAGGATAAAATGGATGTAGAGTGGATAAAATGGATGTAGAGTGGATAAAAATGGATGTAGATTGGATAAAATGGATGTAGAGTGGATAAAATGGATGTAGAGTGGATAAAATGGATGTAGAGTTGATAAAATGGATGTAAAGTGGATAAAATGGATGTAGAGTTAATAAAAATGGATGTAGAGTGGATAAAATGGATGTAGAGAGGATAAAATGGATGTAGAGTGGATAAAATGGATGTAGAGTTGATAAAATGGATGTAAAGTGGATAAAATGGATGTAGAGTTAATAAAAATGGATGTAGAGTGGATAAAATGGATGTAGAGAGGATAAAATGGATGTAGAGTGGATAAAATGGATGTAGAGTGGATAAAAATGGATGTAGATTGGATAAAATGGATGTAGAGTGGATAAAATGGATGTAGAGTGGATAAAATGGATGTAGAGTGGATAAAAATGGATGTAGAGTGGATAAAATGGATGTAGAGTGGATAAAAATGGATGTAGAGAGGATAAAATGGATGTAGAGTGGATAAAATGGATGTACAGTTAATAAAAATGGATGTAGAGTGGATATAATGGATGTAGAGAGGATAAAATGGATGTGGAGTGGATAACAATGGATGTAGAGTGGATAAAATGGATGTAGAGTGGATAAAATGGATGTAGAGTTGATAAAAATGGATGTAGAGTGGAAATAATGGATGTAGAGTGGATAAAATGGATGTAGAGTTCATAAAAATGGATGTAGAGTGGATAAAAATGGATGTAGATTGGATAAAATGGATGTAGAGTGGATAAAAATGGATGTAGAGTGGATAAAATGGATGTAGAGTTAACAAAAATGGATGTAGAGTGGATAAAATGGATGTAGAGTTAACAAAAATGGATGTAGAGTGGATAAAATGGATGTAGAGTTGATAAAAATGGATGTAGAGTGGATAAAAATGGATGTAGATTAGATAAAATGGATGTAGAGTGGATAAAAATGGATGTAGAGTATATAAATTGGATGTAGAGTATATAAATTGGATGTAGAGTATATAAAATGGATGTAGAGTGGATAAAAATGGATGTCGAGTGGATAAAATGGATGTAGAGTGGATAAAAATGGATGTAGATTGGATAAAATGGATGTAGAGTTAATAAAAATGGATGTAGAGAAGATAAAATGGATGTAGAGTGGATAAAATGGATGTACAGTTAATAAAAATGGATGTAGAGTGGATATAATGGATGTAGAGAGGATATAATGGATGTGGAGTGGATAACAATGGATGTAGAGTGGATAAAAATGGATATAGAGTTGATAAAATGGATGTAAAGTGGATAAAATGGATGTAGAGTGGATAAAATGGTTGTAGAGTGGATAACATGGATGTAGAGTTGATAAAAATGGATGTAGAGTGGAAATAATGGATGTAGAGTGGATAAAATGGATGTAGAGTTCATAAAAATGGATGTAGAGTGGATAAAAATGGATGTAGATTGGATAAAATGGATGTAGAGTGGATAAAAATGGATGTAGAGAGGATAAAATGGATGTGGAGTAGATAACAATGGATGTAGAGTGGATAAAATGGATGTAGAGTGGATAAAATGGATGTAGAGTGGATAAAATGGTTGTAGAGTGGATAAAATGGATGTAGAGTTGATAAAAATGGATGTAGAGTGGATAAAATGGATGTAGAGTGGATAAAATGGATGTAAAGTGGATAAAATGGATGTAGAGTTAATAAAAATGGATGTAGTGTGGAAATAATGGATGTAGATAGGATAAAATGGATGTAGAGTGGATAAAATGGATGTAGAGTGGATAAAAATGGATGTAGATTGGATAAAATGGATGTAGAGTTAATAAAAATGGATGTAGAGTGGATAAAATGGATGTAGAGAGGATAAAATGGATGTAGAGTGGATAAAATGGATGTAGAGTGGATAAAAATGGATGTAGATTGGATAAAATGGATGTAGAGTGGATAAAATGGATGTAGAGTGGATAAAATGGATGTAGAGTGGATAAAAATGGATGTAGAGTGGATAAAATGGATGTAGAGTGGATAAAAATGGATGTAGAGAGGATAAAATGGATGTAGAGTGGATAAAATGGATGTACAGTTAATAAAAATGGATGTAGAGTGGATATAATGGATGTAGAGAGGATAAAATGGATGTGGAGTGGATAACAATGGATGTAGAGTGGATAAAATGGATGTAGAGTGGATAAAATGGATGTAGAGTTGATAAAAATGGATGTAGAGTGGAAATAATGGATGTAGAGTGGATAAAATGGATGTAGAGTTCATAAAAATGGATGTAGAGTGGATAAAAATGGATGTAGAGTGGATAAAATGGATGTAGAGTGGATAAAACGGATGTAGAGTGGATAAAAAGGATGTAGAGTGGATAAAATGGATGCAGAGTGGATAAAAATAGAAGTAGTGTGGATAAAATGGATGTAGAGTGGATAACAATGGATGTAGAGTGTATAAAATGGATGTAGAGTGGATAACAATGGATGTAGAGTGGATAAAATGGATGTAGAGTGGATAAAATGGTTGTAGAGTGGATAAAATGGATGTAGAGTGGATAAAATGGATGTAGAATGGATAAAATGGATGTAGAGTATATAAATTGGATGTAGAGTATATAAATTGGATGTAGAGTATATAAAATGGATGTAGAGTGGATAAAAATGGATGTCGAGTGGATAAAATGGATGTAGAGTGGATAAAAATAGATGTAGAGAGGATAAAATGGATGTAGAGTGGATGAAATGGATGTAGAGTGGATAAAACGGATGTAGAGTGGATAAAAAGGATGTAGAGTGGATAAAATGGATGCAGAGTGGATAAAAATAGAAGTAGTGTGGATAAAATGGATGTAGAGTGGATAACAATGGATGTAGAGTGTATAAAATGGATGTAGAGTGGATAACAATGGATGTAGAGTGGATAAAATGGATGTAGGGTGGATAAAATGGTTGTAGAGTGGATAAAATGGATGTAGAGTGGATAAAAATGGATGTAGAGTGGATAAAATGGATGTAGAGTTGATAAAAATGGATGTAGAGTGGATAAAAATGGATGTAGATTGGATAAAATGGATGAAGAGTTGATAAAATGGATGTAAAGTGGATAAAATGGATGTAGAGTTAATAAAAGTGGATGTAGAGTGGATAAAAATGGATGTAGAGTGGATAAAAATGGATGTCGAGTGGATAAAATGGATGTAGAGTGGATAAAATGGATGTAGAGTGGATAAAAATGGATGTAGAGTGGATAAAATGGATGTAGAGTTGATAAAATGGATGTAAAGTGGATAAAATGGATGTAGAGTGGATAAAATGGTTGTAGAGTGGATAACATGGATGTAGAGTTGATAAAAATGGATGTAGAGTGGAAATAATGGATGTAGAGTGGATAAAATGGATGTAGAGTTCATAAAAATGGATGTAGAGTGGATAAAAATGGATGTAGATTGGATAAAATGGATGTAGAGTGGATAAAAATGGATGTAGAGAGGATAAAATGGATGTGGAGTAGATAACAATGGATGTAGAGTGGATAAAATGGATGTAGAGTGGATAAAATGGATGTAGAGTGGATAAAATGGTTGTAGAGTGGATAAAATGGATGTAGAGTTGATAAAAATGGATGTAGAGTGGATAAAATGGATGTAGAGTGGATAAAACGGATGTAGAGTGGATAAAAAGGATGTAGAGTGGATAAAATGGATGCAGAGTGGATAAAAATAGATGTAGTGTGGATAAAATGGATGTAGAGTGTATAAAATGGATGTAGAGTGGATAACAATAGATGTAGAGTGGATAAAATGGATGTAGAGTGGATAAAATGGTTGTAGAGTGGATAAAATGGATGTAGAGTGGATAAAATGGATGTAGAATGGATAAAATGGATGTAAAGTGGATAAAAATGGATGTCGAGTGGATAAAATGGATGTAGAGTGGATAAAATGGATGTAAAGTGGATAAAAATGGATGTCGAGTGGATAAAATGGATGTAGAGTGGATAAAAATAGATGTAGAGAGGATAAAATGGATGTAGAGTGGATAAAATGGATGTATAGTGGATAAAACGGATGTAGAGTGGATAAAAAGGATGTAGAGTGGATAAAATGGATGCAGAGTGGATAAAAATAGAAGTAGTGTGGATAAAATGGATGTAGAGTGGATAACAATGGATGTAGAGTGTATAAAATGGATGTAGAGTGGATAACAATGGATGTAGAGTGGATAAAATGGATGTAGAGTGGATAAAATGGTTGTAGAGTGGATAAAATGGATGTAGAGTGGATATAATGGATGTAGAGAGGATAAAATGGATGTGGAGTGGATAACAATGGATGTAGAGTGGATAAAATGGATGTAGAGTGGATAAAAATGGATGTAGATTGGATAAAATGGATGTAGAGTGGATAAAAATGGATGTAGAGTGGATAAAATGGATGTAGAGTTAACAAAAATGGATGTAGAGTGGATAAAATGGATGTAGAGTGGATAAAAATGGATGTAGAGAGGATAAAATGGATGTACAGTTAATAAAAATGGATGTAGAGTGGATATAATGGATGTAGAGTTGATAAAATGGATGTAAAGTGGATAAAATGGATGTAGAGTTAATAAAAATGGATGTAGTGTGGAAATAATGGATGTAGATAGGATAAAATGGATGTAGAGTGGATAAAATGGATCTAGAGTGGATAAAAATGGATGTAGATTGGATAAAATGGATGTAGAGTGGATAAAATGGATGTAGAGTGGATAAAATGGATGTAGAGTGGATAAAAATGGATGTAGAGTGGATAAAATGGATGTAGAGTGGATAAAAATGGATGTAGATTGGATAAAATGGATGTAGAGTGGATAAAATGGATGTAGAGTGGATAAAATGGATGTAGAGTGGATAAAAATGGATGTAGAGTGGATAAAATGGATGTAGAGTGGATAAAAATGGATGTAGAGAGGATAAAATGGATGTAGAGTGGATAAAATGGATGTACAGTTAATAAAAATGGATGTAGAGTGGATATAATGGATGTAGAGAGGATAAAATGGATGTGGAGTGGATAACAATGGATGTAGAGTGGATAAAATGGATGTAGAGTGGATAAAATGGATGTAGAGTTGATAAAAATGGATGTAGAGTGGAAATAATGGATGTAGAGTGGATAAAATGGATGTAGAGTTCATAAAAATGGATGTAGAGTGGATAAAAATGGATGTAGATTGGATAAAATGGATGTAGAGTGGATAAAAATGGATGTAGAGTGGATAAAATGGATGTAGAGTTAACAAAAATGGATGTAGAGTGGATAAAATGGATGTAGAGTGGATAAAAATGGATGTAGAGAGGATAAAATGGATGTACAGTTAATAAAAATGGATGTAGAGTGGATATAATGGATGTAGAGTTGATAAAATGGATGTAAAGTGGATAAAATGGATGTAGAGTTAATAAAAATGGATGTAGTGTGGAAATAATGGATGTAGATAGGATAAAATGGATGTAGAGTGGATAAAATGGATCTAGAGTGGATAAAAATGGATGTAGATTGGATAAAATGGATGTAGAGTGGATAAAATGGATGTAGAGTGGATAAAATGGATGTAGAGTGGATAAAAATGGATGTAGAGTGGATAAAATGGATGTAGAGTGGATAAAAATGGATGTAGATTGGATAAAATGGATGTAGAGTGGATAAAATGGATATAGAGTGGATAAAATGGATGTAGAGTGGATAAAAATGGATGTAGAGTGGATAAAATGGATGTAGAGTGGATAAAAATGGATGTAGAGAGGATAAAATGGATGTAGAGTGGATAAAATGGATGTACAGTTAATAAAAATGGATGTAGAGTGGATATAATGGATGTAGAGAGGATAAAATGGATGTGGAGTGGATAACAATGGATGTAGAGTGGATAAAATGGATGTAGAGTGGATAAAATGGATGTAGAGTTGATAAAAATGGATGTAGAGTGGAAATAATGGATGTAGAGTGGATAAAATGGATGTAGAGTGGATAAAATGGATGTAGAGTTGATAAAATGGATGTAAAGTGGATAAAATGGATGTAGAGTTAATAAAAATGGATGTAGAGTGGATAAAATGGATGTAGAGAGGATAAAATGGATGTAGAGTGGATAAAATGGATGTAGAGTGGATAAAAATGGATGTAGATTGGATAAAATGGATGTAGAGTGGATAAAATGGATGTAGAGTGGATAAAATGGATGTAGAGTTGATAAAATGGATGTAAAGTGGATAAAATGGATGTAGAGTTAATAAAAATGGATGTAGAGTGGATAAAATGGATGTAGAGAGGATAAAATGGATGTAGAGTGGATAAAATGGATGTAGAGTTGATAAAATGGATGTAAAGTGGATAAAATGGATGTAGAGTTAATAAAAATGGATGTAGAGTGGATAAAATGGATGTAGAGAGGATAAAATGGATGTAGAGTGGATAAAATGGATGTAGAGTGGATAAAAATGGATGTAGATTGGATAAAATGGATGTAGAGTGGATAAAATGGATGTAGAGTGGATAAAATGGATGTAGAGTGGATAAAAATGGATGTAGAGTGGATAAAATGGATGTAGAGTGGATAAAAATGGATGTAGAGAGGATAAAATGGATGTAGAGTGGATAAAATGGATGTACAGTTAATAAAAATGGATGTAGAGTGGATATAATGGATGTAGAGAGGATAAAATGGATGTGGAGTGGATAACAATGGATGTAGAGTGGATAAAATGGATGTAGAGTGGATAAAATGGATGTAGAGTTGATAAAAATGGATGTAGAGTGGAAATAATGGATGTAGAGTGGATAAAATGGATGTAGAGTTCATAAAAATGGATGTAGAGTGGATAAAAATGGATGTAGATTGGATAAAATGGATGTAGAGTGGATAAAAATGGATGTAGAGTGGATAAAATGGATGTAGAGTTAACAAAAATGGATGTAGAGTGGATAAAATGGATGTAGAGTTAACAAAAATGGATGTAGAGTGGATAAAATGGATGTAGAGTTGATAAAAATGGATGTAGAGTGGATAAAAATGGATGTAGATTAGATAAAATGGATGTAGAGTGGATAAAAATGGATGTAGAGTATATAAATTGGATGTAGAGTATATAAATTGGATGTAGAGTATATAAAATGGATGTAGAGTGGATAAAAATGGATGTCGAGTGGATAAAATGGATGTAGAGTGGATAAAAATGGATGTAGATTGGATAAAATGGATGTAGAGTTAATAAAAATGGATGTAGAGAAGATAAAATGGATGTAGAGTGGATAAAATGGATGTACAGTTAATAAAAATGGATGTAGAGTGGATATAATGGATGTAGAGAGGATATAATGGATGTGGAGTGGATAACAATGGATGTAGAGTGGATAAAAATGGATATAGAGTTGATAAAATGGATGTAAAGTGGATAAAATGGATGTAGAGTGGATAAAATGGTTGTAGAGTGGATAACATGGATGTAGAGTTGATAAAAATGGATGTAGAGTGGAAATAATGGATGTAGAGTGGATAAAATGGATGTAGAGTTCATAAAAATGGATGTAGAGTGGATAAAAATGGATGTAGATTGGATAAAATGGATGTAGAGTGGATAAAAATGGATGTAGAGAGGATAAAATGGATGTGGAGTAGATAACAATGGATGTAGAGTGGATAAAATGGATGTAGAGTGGATAAAATGGATGTAGAGTGGATAAAATGGTTGTAGAGTGGATAAAATGGATGTAGAGTTGATAAAAATGGATGTAGAGTGGATAAAATGGATGTAGAGTGGATAAAATGGATGTAAAGTGGATAAAATGGATGTAGAGTTAATAAAAATGGATGTAGTGTGGAAATAATGGATGTAGATAGGATAAAATGGATGTAGAGTGGATAAAATGGATGTAGAGTGGATAAAAATGGATGTAGATTGGATAAAATGGATGTAGAGTTAATAAAAATGGATGTAGAGTGGATAAAATGGATGTAGAGAGGATAAAATGGATGTAGAGTGGATAAAATGGATGTAGAGTGGATAAAAATGGATGTAGATTGGATAAAATGGATGTAGAGTGGATAAAATGGATGTAGAGTGGATAAAATGGATGTAGAGTGGATAAAAATGGATGTAGAGTGGATAAAATGGATGTAGAGTGGATAAAAATGGATGTAGAGAGGATAAAATGGATGTAGAGTGGATAAAATGGATGTACAGTTAATAAAAATGGATGTAGAGTGGATATAATGGATGTAGAGAGGATAAAATGGATGTGGAGTGGATAACAATGGATGTAGAGTGGATAAAATGGATGTAGAGTGGATAAAATGGATGTAGAGTTGATAAAAATGGATGTAGAGTGGAAATAATGGATGTAGAGTGGATAAAATGGATGTAGAGTTCATAAAAATGGATGTAGAGTGGATAAAAATGGATGTAGAGTGGATAAAATGGATGTAGAGTGGATAAAACGGATGTAGAGTGGATAAAAATGGATGTAGATTGGATAAAATGGATGTAGAGTGGATAAAAATGGATGTAGAGTGGATAAAATGGATGTAGAGTTAACAAAAATGGATGTAGAGTGGATAAAATGGATGTAGAGTTAACAAAAATGGATGTAGAGTGGATAAAATGGATGTAGAGTTGATAAAAATGGATGTAGAGTGGATAAAAATGGATGTAGATTAGATAAAATGGATGTAGAGTGGATAAAAATGGATGTAGAGTATATAAATTGGATGTAGAGTATATAAATTGGATGTAGAGTATATAAAATGGATGTAGAGTGGATAAAAATGGATGTCGAGTGGATAAAATGGATGTAGAGTGGATAAAAATGGATGTAGATTGGATAAAATGGATGTAGAGTTAATAAAAATGGATGTAGAGAAGATAAAATGGATGTAGAGTGGATAAAATGGATGTAGAGAGGATAAAATGGATGTAGAGTGGATAAAATGGTTGTAGAGTGGATAAAAATGGATGTAGATTGGATAAAATGGATGTAGAGTGGATAAAATGGATGTAGAGTGGATAAAATGGATGTAGAGTGGATAAAAATGGATGTAGAGTGGATAAAATGGATGTAGAGTGGATAAAAATGGATGTAGAGAGGATAAAATGGATGTAGAGTGGATAAAATGGATGTACAGTTAATAAAAATGGATTTAGAGTGGATATAATGGATGTAGAGAGGATAAAATGGATGTGGAGTGGATAACAATGGATGTAGAGTGGATAAAATGGATGTAGAGTGGATAAAATGGATGTAGAGTTGATAAAAATGGATGTAGAGTGGAAATAATGGATGTAGAGTGGATAAAATGGATGTAGAGTTCATAAAAATGGATGTAGAGTGGATAAAAATGGATGTAGATTGGATAAAATGGATGTAGAGTGGATAAAAATGGATGTAGAGTGGATAAAATGGATGTAGAGTTAATAAAAATGGATGTAGAGTGGATAAAATGGATGTAGAGTGGATAAAAATGGATGTAGAGAGGATAAAATGGATGTACAGTTAATAAAAATGGATGTAGAGTGGATATAATGGATGTAGAGTTGATAAAATGGATGTAAAGTGGATAAAATGGATGTAGAGTTAATAAAAATGGATGTAGTGTGGAAATAATGGATGTAGATAGGATAAAATGGATGTAGAGTGGATAAAATGGATCTAGAGTGGATAAAAATGGATGTAGATTGGATAAAATGGATGTAGAGTGGATAAAATGGATGTAGAGTGGATAAAATGGATGTAGAGTGGATAAAAATGGATGTAGAGTGGATAAAATGGATGTAGAGTGGATAAAAATGGATGTAGATTGGATAAAATGGATGTAGAGTGGATAAAATGGATGTAGAGTGGATAAAATGGATGTAGAGTGGATAAAAATGGATGTAGAGTGGATAAAATGGATGTAGAGTGGATAAAAATGGATGTAGAGAGGATAAAATGGATGTAGAGTGGATAAAATGGATGTACAGTTAATAAAAATGGATGTAGAGTGGATATAATGGATGTAGAGAGGATAAAATGGATGTGGAGTGGATAACAATGGATGTAGAGTGGATAAAATGGATGTAGAGTGGATAAAATGGATGTAGAGTTGATAAAAATGGATGTAGAGTGGAAATAATGGATGTAGAGTGGATAAAATGGATGTAGAGTTCATAAAAATGGATGTAGAGTGGATAAAAATGGATGTAGATTGGATAAAATGGATGTAGAGTGGATAAAAATGGATGTAGAGTGGATAAAATGGATGTAGAGTTAACAAAAATGGATGTAGAGTGGATAAAATGGATGTAGAGTGGATAAAAATGGATGTAGAGTGGATAAAATGGATGTACAGTTAATAAAAATGGATGTAGAGTGGATATAATGGATGTAGAGTTGATAAAATGGATGTAAAGTGGATAAAATGGATGTAGAGTTAATAAAAATGGATGTAGTGTGGAAATAATGGATGTAGATTGGATAAAATGGATGTAGAGTGGATAAAATGGATCTAGAGTGGATAAAAATGGATGTAGATTGGATAAAATGGATGTAGAGTGGATAAAATGGATGTAGAGTGGATAAAATGGATGTAGAGTGGATAAAAATGGATGTAGAGTGGATAAAATGGATGTAGAGTGGATAAAAATGGATGTAGATTGGATAAAATGGATGTAGAGTGGATAAAATGGATATAGAGTGGATAAAATGGATGTAGAGTGGATAAAAATGGATGTAGAGTGGATAAAATGGATGTAGAGTGGATAAAAATGGATGTAGAGAGGATAAAATGGATGTAGAGTGGATAAAATGGATGTACAGTTAATAAAAATGGATGTAGAGTGGATATAATGGATGTAGAGAGGATAAAATGGATGTGGAGTGGATAACAATGGATGTAGAGTGGATAAAATGGATGTAGAGTGGATAAAATGGATGTAGAGTTGATAAAAATGGATGTAGAGTGGAAATAATGGATGTAGAGTGGATAAAATGGATGTAGAGTGGATAAAATGGATGTAGAGTTGATAAAATGGATGTAAAGTGGATAAAATGGATGTAGAGTTAATAAAAATGGATGTAGAGTGGATAAAATGGATGTAGAGAGGATAAAATGGATGTAGAGTGGATAAAATGGATGTAGAGTGGATAAAAATGGATGTAGATTGGATAAAATGGATGTAGAGTGGATAAAATGGATGTAGAGTGGATAAAATGGATGTAGAGTTGATAAAATGGATGTAAAGTGGATAAAATGGATGTAGAGTTAATAAAAATGGATGTAGAGTGGATAAAATGGATGTAGAGAGGATAAAATGGATGTAGAGTGGATAAAATGGATGTAGAGTTGATAAAATGGATGTAAAGTGGATAAAATGGATGTAGAGTTAATAAAAATGGATGTAGAGTGGATAAAATGGATGTAGAGAGGATAAAATGGATGTAGAGTGGATAAAATGGATGTAGAGTGGATAAAAATGGATGTAGATTGGATAAAATGGATGTAGAGTGGATAAAATGGATGTAGAGTGGATAAAATGGATGTAGAGTGGATAAAAATGGATGTAGAGTGGATAAAATGGATGTAGAGTGGATAAAAATGGATGTAGAGAGGATAAAATGGATGTAGAGTGGATAAAATGGATGTACAGTTAATAAAAATGGATGTAGAGTGGATATAATGGATGTAGAGAGGATAAAATGGATGTGGAGTGGATAACAATGGATGTAGAGTGGATAAAATGGATGTAGAGTGGATAAAATGGATGTAGAGTTGATAAAAATGGATGTAGAGTGGAAATAATGGATGTAGAGTGGATAAAATGGATGTAGAGTTCATAAAAATGGATGTAGAGTGGATAAAAATGGATGTAGATTGGATAAAATGGATGTAGAGTGGATAAAAATGGATGTAGAGTGGATAAAATGGATGTAGAGTTAACAAAAATGGATGTAGAGTGGATAAAATGGATGTAGAGTTAACAAAAATGGATGTAGAGTGGATAAAATGGATGTAGAGTTGATAAAAATGGATGTAGAGTGGATAAAAATGGATGTAGAGTAGATAAAATAGATGTAGAGTGGATAAAAATGGATGTAGAGTATATAAATTGGATGTAGAGTATATAAATTGGATGTAGAGTATATAAAATGGATGTAGAGTGGATAAAAATGGATGTCGAGTGGATAAAATGGATGTAGAGTGGATAAAAATGGATGTAGATTGGATAAAATGGATGTAGAGTTAATAAAAATGGATGTAGAGAAGATAAAATGGATGTAGAGTGGATAAAATGGATGTACAGTTAATAAAAATGGATGTAGAGTGGATATAATGGATGTAGAGAGGATATAATGGATGTGGAGTGGATAACAATGGATGTAGAGTGGATAAAAATGGATATAGAGTTGATAAAATGGATGTAAAGTGGATAAAATGGATGTAGAGTGGATAAAATGGTTGTAGAGTGGATAACATGGATGTAGAGTTGATAAAAATGGATGTAGAGTGGAAATAATGGATGTAGAGTGGATAAAATGGATGTAGAGTTCATAAAAATGGATGTAGAGTGGATAAAAATGGATGTAGATTGGATAAAATGGATGTAGAGTGGATAAAAATGGATGTAGAGAGGATAAAATGGATGTGGAGTAGATAACAATGGATGTAGAGTGGATAAAATGGATGTAGAGTGGATAAAATGGATGTAGAGTGGATAAAATGGTTGTAGAGTGGATAAAATGGATGTAGAGTTGATAAAAATGGATGTAGAGTGGATAAAATGGATGTAGAGTGGATAAAATGGATGTAAAGTGGATAAAATGGATGTAGAGTTAATAAAAATGGATGTAGTGTGGAAATAATGGATGTAGATAGGATAAAATGGATGTAGAGTGGATAAAATGGATGTAGAGTGGATAAAAATGGATGTAGATTGGATAAAATGGATGTAGAGTTAATAAAAATGGATGTAGAGTGGATAAAATGGATGTAGAGAGGATAAAATGGATGTAGAGTGGATAAAATGGATGTAGAGTGGATAAAAATGGATGTAGATTGGATAAAATGGATGTAGAGTGGATAAAATGGATGTAGAGTGGATAAAATGGATGTAGAGTGGATAAAAATGGATGTAGAGTGGATAAAATGGATGTAGAGTGGATAAAAATGGATGTAGAGAGGATAAAATGGATGTAGAGTGGATAAAATGGATGTACAGTTAATAAAAATGGATGTAGAGTGGATATAATGGATGTAGAGAGGATAAAATGGATGTGGAGTGGATAACAATGGATGTAGAGTGGATAAAATGGATGTAGAGTGGATAAAATGGATGTAGAGTTGATAAAAATGGATGTAGAGTGGAAATAATGGATGTAGAGTGGATAAAATGGATGTAGAGTTCATAAAAATGGATGTAGAGTGGATAAAAATGGATGTAGAGTGGATAAAATGGATGTAGAGTGGATAAAACGGATGTAGAGTGGATAAAAAGGATGTAGAGTGGATAAAATGGATGCAGAGTGGATAAAAATAGAAGTAGTGTGGATAAAATGGATGTAGAGTGGATAACAATGGATGTAGAGTGTATAAAATGGATGTAGAGTGGATAACAATGGATGTAGAGTGGATAAAATGGATGTAGAGTGGATAAAATGGTTGTAGAGTGGATAAAATGGATGTAGAGTGGATAAAATGGATGTAGAATGGATAAAATGGATGTAGAGTATATAAATTGGATGTAGAGTATATAAATTGGATGTAGAGTATATAAAATGGATGTAGAGTGGATAAAAATGGATGTCGAGTGGATAAAATGGATGTAGAGTGGATAAAAATAGATGTAGAGAGGATAAAATGGATGTAGAGTGGATAAAATGGATGTAGAGTGGATAAAACGGATGTAGAGTGGATAAAAAGGATGTAGAGTGGATAAAATGGATGCAGAGTGGATAAAAATAGAAGTAGTGTGGATAAAATGGATGTAGAGTGGATAACAATGGATGTAGAGTGTATAAAATGGATGTAGAGTGGATAACAATGGATGTAGAGTGGATAAAATGGATGTAGGGTGGATAAAATGGTTGTAGAGTGGATAAAATGGATGTAGAGTGGATAAAAATGGATGTAGAGTGGATAAAATGGATGTAGAGTTGATAAAAATGGATGTAGAGTGGATAAAAATGGATGTAGATTGGATAAAATGGATGAAGAGTAGATAAAATGGATGTAAAGTGGATAAAATGGATGTAGAGTTAATAAAAGTGGATGTAGAGTGGATAAAAATGGATGTAGAGTGGATAAAAATGGATGTCGAGTGGATAAAATGGATGTAGAGTGGATAAAATGGATGTAGAGTGGATAAAAATGGATGTAGAGTGGATAAAATGGATGTAGAGTTGATAAAATGGATGTAAAGTGGATAAAATGGATGTAGAGTGGATAAAATGGTTGTAGAGTGGATAACATGGATGTAGAGTTGATAAAAATGGATGTAGAGTGGAAATAATGGATGTAGAGTGGATAAAATGGATGTAGAGTTCATAAAAATGGATGTAGAGTGGATAAAAATGGATGTAGATTGGATAAAATGGATGTAGAGTGGATAAAAATGGATGTAGAGAGGATAAAATGGATGTGGAGTAGATAACAATGGATGTAGAGTGGATAAAATGGATGTAGAGTGGATAAAATGGATGTAGAGTGGATAAAATGGTTGTAGAGTGGATAAAATGGATGTAGAGTTGATAAAAATGGATGTAGAGTGGATAAAATGGATGTAGAGTGGATAAAACGGATGTAGAGTGGATAAAAAGGATGTAGAGTGGATAAAATGGATGCAGAGTGGATAAAAATAGATGTAGTGTGGATAAAATGGATGTAGAGTGTATAAAATGGATGTAGAGTGGATAACAATAGATGTAGAGTGGATAAAATGGATGTAGAGTGGATAAAATGGTTGTAGAGTGGATAAAATGGATGTAGAGTGGATAAAATGGATGTAGAATGGATAAAATGGATGTAAAGTGGATAAAAATGGATGTCGAGTGGATAAAATGGATGTAGAGTGGATAAAATGGATGTAAAGTGGATAAAAATGGATGTCGAGTGGATAAAATGGATGTAGAGTGGATAAAAATAGATGTAGAGAGGATAAAATGGATGTAGAGTGGATAAAATGGATGTATAGTGGATAAAACGGATGTAGAGTGGATAAAAAGGATGTAGAGTGGATAAAATGGATGCAGAGTGGATAAAAATAGAAGTAGTGTGGATAAAATGGATGTAGAGTGGATAACAATGGATGTAGAGTGTATAAAATGGATGTAGAGTGGATAACAATGGATGTAGAGTGGATAAAATGGATGTAGAGTGGATAAAATGGTTGTAGAGTGGATAAAATGGATGTAGAGTGGATATAATGGATGTAGAGAGGATAAAATGGATGTGGAGTGGATAACAATGGATGTAGAGTGGATAAAATGGATGTAGAGTGGATAAAAATGGATGTAGATTGGATAAAATGGATGTAGAGTGGATAAAAATGGATGTAGAGTGGATAAAATGGATGTAGAGTTAATAAAAATGGATGTAGAGTGGATAAAATGGATGTAGAGTGGATAAAAATGGATGTAGAGAGGATAAAATGGATGTACAGTTAATAAAAATGGATGTAGAGTGGATATAATGGATGTAGAGTTGATAAAATGGATGTAGAGTGGATAAAATGGATGTAGAGTTAATAAAAATGGATGTAGTGTGGAAATAATGGATGTAGATAGGATAAAATGGATGTAGAGTGGATAAAATGGATCTAGAGTGGATAAAAATGGATGTAGATTGGATAAAATGGATGTAGAGTGGATAAAATGGATGTAGAGTGGATAAAATGGATGTAGAGTGGATAAAAATGGATGTAGAGTGGATAAAATGGATGTAGAGTGGATAAAAATGGATGTAGATTGGATAAAATGGATGTAGAGTGGATAAAATGGATGTAGAGTGGATAAAATGGATGTAGAGTGGATAAAAATGGATGTAGAGTGGATAAAATGGATGTAGAGTGGATAAAAATGGATGTAGAGAGGATAAAATGGATGTAGAGTGGATAAAATGGATGTACAGTTAATAAAAATGGATGTAGAGTGGATATAATGGATGTAGAGAGGATAAAATGGATGTGGAGTGGATAACAATGGATGTAGAGTGGATAAAATGGATGTAGAGTGGATAAAATGGATGTAGAGTTGATAAAAATGGATGTAGAGTGGAAATAATGGATGTAGAGTGGATAAAATGGATGTAGAGTTCATAAAAATGGATGTAGAGTGGATAAAAATGGATGTAGATTGGATAAAATGGATGTAGAGTGGATAAAAATGGATGTAGAGTGGATAAAATGGATGTAGAGTTAACAAAAATGGATGTAGAGTGGATAAAATGGATGTAGAGTGGATAAAAATGGATGTAGAGAGGATAAAATGGATGTACAGTTAATAAAAATGGATGTAGAGTGGATATAATGGATGTAGAGTTGATAAAATGGATGTAAAGTGGATAAAATGGATGTAGAGTTAATAAAAATGGATGTAGTGTGGAAATAATGGATGTAGATAGGATAAAATGGATGTAGAGTGGATAAAATGGATCTAGAGTGGATAAAAATGGATGTAGATTGGATAAAATGGATGTAGAGTGGATAAAATGGATGTAGAGTGGATAAAATGGATGTAGAGTGGATAAAAATGGATGTAGAGTGGATAAAATGGATGTAGAGTGGATAAAAATGGATGTAGATTGGATAAAATGGATGTAGAGTGGATAAAATGGATATAGAGTGGATAAAATGGATGTAGAGTGGATAAAAATGGATGTAGAGTGGATAAAATGGATGTAGAGTGGATAAAAATGGATGTAGAGAGGATAAAATGGATGTAGAGTGGATAAAATGGATGTACAGTTAATAAAAATGGATGTAGAGTGGATATAATGGATGTAGAGAGGATAAAATGGATGTGGAGTGGATAACAATGGATGTAGAGTGGATAAAATGGATGTAGAGTGGATAAAATGGATGTAGAGTTGATAAAAATGGATGTAGAGTGGAAATAATGGATGTAGAGTGGATAAAATGGATGTAGAGTGGATAAAATGGATGTAGAGTTGATAAAATGGATGTAAAGTGGATAAAATGGATGTAGAGTTAATAAAAATGGATGTAGAGTGGATAAAATGGATGTAGAGAGGATAAAATGGATGTAGAGTGGATAAAATGGATGTAGAGTGGATAAAAATGGATGTAGATTGGATAAAATGGATGTAGAGTGGATAAAATGGATGTAGAGTGGATAAAATGGATGTAGAGTTGATAAAATGGATGTAAAGTGGATAAAATGGATGTAGAGTTAATAAAAATGGATGTAGAGTGGATAAAATGGATGTAGAGAGGATAAAATGGATGTAGAGTGGATAAAATGGATGTAGAGTTGATAAAATGGATGTAAAGTGGATAAAATGGATGTAGAGTTAATAAAAATGGATGTAGAGTGGATAAAATGGATGTAGAGAGGATAAAATGGATGTAGAGTGGATAAAATGGATGTAGAGTGGATAAAAATGGATGTAGATTGGATAAAATGGATGTAGAGTGGATAAAATGGATGTAGAGTGGATAAAATGGATGTAGAGTGGATAAAAATGGATGTAGAGTGGATAAAATGGATGTAGAGTGGATAAAAATGGATGTAGAGAGGATAAAATGGATGTAGAGTGGATAAAATGGATGTACAGTTAATAAAAATGGATGTAGAGTGGATATAATGGATGTAGAGAGGATAAAATGGTTGTGGAGTGGATAACAATGGATGTAGAGTGGATAAAATGGATGTAGAGTGGATAAAATGGATGTAGAGTGGATAAAAATGGATGTAGAGTGGAAATAATGGATGTAGAGTGGATAAAATGGATGTAGAGTTCATAAAAATGGATGTAGAGTGGATAAAAATGGATGTAGATTGGATAAAATGGATGTAGAGTGGATAAAAATGGATGTAGAGTGGATAAAATGGATGTAGAGTTAACAAAAATGGATGTAGAGTGGATAAAATGGATGTAGAGTTAACAAAAATGGATGTAGAGTGGATAAAATGGATGTAGAGTTGATAAAAATGGATGTAGAGTGGATAAAAATGGATGTAGATTAGATAAAATGGATGTAGAGTGGATAAAAATGGATGTAGAGTATATAAATTGGATGTAGAGTATATAAATTGGATGTAGAGTATATAAAATGGATGTAGAGTGGATAAAAATGGATGTCGAGTGGATAAAATGGATGTAGAGTGGATAAAAATGGATGTAGATTGGATAAAATGGATGTAGAGTTAATAAAAATGGATGTAGAGAAGATAAAATGGATGTAGAGTGGATAAAATGGATGTACAGTTAATAAAAATGGATGTAGAGTGGATATAATGGATGTAGAGAGGATATAATGGATGTGGAGTGGATAACAATGGATGTAGAGTGGATAAAAATGGATATAGAGTTGATAAAATGGATGTAAAGTGGATAAAATGGATGTAGAGTGGATAAAATGGTTGTAGAGTGGATAACATGGATGTAGAGTTGATAAAAATGGATGTAGAGTGGAAATAATGGATGTAGAGTGGATAAAATGGATGTAGAGTTCATAAAAATGGATGTAGAGTGGATAAAAATGGATGTAGATTGGATAAAATGGATGTAGAGTGGATAAAAATGGATGTAGAGAGGATAAAATGGATGTGGAGTAGATAACAATGGATGTAGAGTGGATAAAATGGATGTAGAGTGGATAAAATGGATGTAGAGTGGATAAAATGGTTGTAGAGTGGATAAAATGGATGTAGAGTTGATAAAAATGGATGTAGAGTGGATAAAATGGATGTAGAGTGGATAAAATGGATGTAAAGTGGATAAAATGGATGTAGAGTTAATAAAAATGGATGTAGTGTGGAAATAATGGATGTAGATAGGATAAAATGGATGTAGAGTGGATAAAATGGATGTAGAGTGGATAAAAATGGATGTAGATTGGATAAAATGGATGTAGAGTTAATAAAAATGGATGTAGAGTGGATAAAATGGATGTAGAGAGGATAAAATGGATGTAGAGTGGATAAAATGGATGTAGAGTGGATAAAAATGGATGTAGATTGGATAAAATGGATGTAGAGTGGATAAAATGGATGTAGAGTGGATAAAATGGATGTAGAGTGGATAAAAATGGATGTAGAGTGGATAAAATGGATGTAGAGTGGATAAAAATGGATGTAGAGAGGATAAAATGGATGTAGAGTGGATAAAATGGATGTACAGTTAATAAAAATGGATGTAGAGTGGATATAATGGATGTAGAGAGGATAAAATGGATGTGGAGTGGATAACAATGGATGTAGAGTGGATAAAATGGATGTAGAGTGGATAAAATGGATGTAGAGTTGATAAAAATGGATGTAGAGTGGAAATAATGGATGTAGAGTGGATAAAATGGATGTAGAGTTCATAAAAATGGATGTAGAGTGGATAAAAATGGATGTAGAGTGGATAAAATGGATGTAGAGTGGATAAAACGGATGTAGAGTGGATAAAAAGGATGTAGAGTGGATAAAATGGATGCAGAGTGGATAAAAATAGAAGTAGTGTGGATAAAATGGATGTAGAGTGGATAACAATGGATGTAGAGTGTATAAAATGGATGTAGAGTGGATAACAATGGATGTAGAGTGGATAAAATGGATGTAGAGTGGATAAAATGGTTGTAGAGTGGATAAAATGGATGTAGAGTGGATAAAATGGATGTAGAATGGATAAAATGGATGTAGAGTATATAAATTGGATGTAGAGTATATAAATTGGATGTAGAGTATATAAAATGGATGTAGAGTGGATAAAAATGGATGTCGAGTGGATAAAATGGATGTAGAGTGGATAAAAATAGATGTAGAGTGGATAAAATGGATGTAGAGTGGATGAAATGGATGTAGAGTGGATAAAACGGATGTAGAGTGGATAAAAAGGATGTAGAGTGGATAAAATGGATGCAGAGTGGATAAAAATAGAAGTAGTGTGGATAAAATGGATGTAGAGTGGATAACAATGGATGTAGAGTGTATAAAATGGATGTAGAGTGGATAACAATGGATGTAGAGTGGATAAAATGGATGTAGGGTGGATAAAATGGTTGTAGAGTGGATAAAATGGATGTAGAGTGGATAAAAATGGATGTAGAGTGGATAAAATGGATGTAGAGTTGATAAAAATGGATGTAGAGTGGATAAAAATGGATGTAGATTGGATAAAATGGATGAAGAGTTGATAAAATGGATGTAAAGTGGATAAAATGGATGTAGAGTTAATAAAAGTGGATGTAGAGTGGATAAAAATGGATGTAGAGTGGATAAAAATGGATGTCGAGTGGATAAAATGGATGTAGAGTGGATAAAATGGATGTAGAGTGGATAAAAATGGATGTAGAGTGGATAAAATGGATGTAGAGTTGATAAAATGGATGTAAAGTGGATAAAATGGATGTAGAGTGGATAAAATGGTTGTAGAGTGGATAAAATGGATGTAGAGTTGATAAAAATGGATGTAGAGTGGAAATAATGGATGTAGAGTGGATAAAATGGATGTAGAGTTCATAAAAATGGATGTAGAGTGGATAAAAATGGATGTAGATTGGATAAAATGGATGTAGAGTGGATAAAAATGGATGTAGAGAGGATAAAATGGATGTGGAGTAGATAACAATGGATGTAGAGTGGATAAAATGGATGTAGAGTGGATAAAATGGATGTAGAGTGGATAAAATGGTTGTAGAGTGGATAAAATGGATGTAGAGTTGATAAAAATGGATGTAGAGTGGATAAAATGGATGTAGAGTGGATAAAACGGATGTAGAGTGGATAAAAAGGATGTAGAGTGGATAAAATGGATGCAGAGTGGATAAAAATAGATGTAGTGTGGATAAAATGGATGTAGAGTGTATAAAATGGATGTAGAGTGGATAACAATAGATGTAGAGTGGATAAAATGGATGTAGAGTGGATAAAATGGTTGTAGAGTGGATAAAATGGATGTAGAGTGGATAAAATGGATGTAGAATGGATAAAATGGATGTAAAGTGGATAAAAATGGATGTCGAGTGGATAAAATGGATGTAGAGTGGATAAAATGGATGTAAAGTGGATAAAAATGGATGTCGAGTGGATAAAATGGATGTAGAGTGGATAAAAATAGATGTAGAGAGGATAAAATGGATGTAGAGTGGATAAAATGGATGTAGAGTGGATAAAACGGATGTAGAGTGGATAAAAAGGATGTAGAGTGGATAAAATGGATGCAGAGTGGATAAAAATAGAAGTAGTGTGGATAAAATGGATGTAGAGTGGATAACAATGGATGTAGAGTGTATAAAATGGATGTAGAGTGGATAACAATGGATGTAGAGTGGATAAAATGGATGTAGAGTGGATAAAATGGTTGTAGAGTGGATAAAATGGATGTAGAGTGGATAAAATGGATGTAGAATGGATAAAATGGATGTAAAGTGGATAAAAATGGATGTAGAGTGGATAAAATGGATGTAGAGTTCATAAAAATGGATGTAGAGTGGATAAAAATGGATGTAGATTGGATAAAATGGATGTAGAGTGGATAAAAATGGATGTAGAGTATATAAATTGGATGTAGAGTATATAAATTGGATGTAGAGTATATAAAATGGATGTAGAGTGGATAAAAATGGATGTCGAGTGGATAAAATGGATGTAGAGTGGATAAAAATAGATGTAGAGAGGATAAAATGGATGTAGAGTGGATAAAATGGATGTAGAGTGGATAAAACGGATGTAGAGTGGATAAAAAGGATGTAGAGTGGATAAAATGGATGCAGAGTGGATAAAAATAGAAGTAGTGGGGATAAAATGGATGTAGAGTGGATAACAATGGATGTAGAGTGTATAAAATGGATGTAGAGTGGATAACAATGGATGTAGAGTGGATAAAATGGATGTAGGGTGGATAAAATGGTTGTAGAGTGGATAAAATGGATGTAGAGTGGATAAAAATGGATGTAGAGTGGATAAAATGGATGTAGAGTTGATAAAATGGATGTAAAGTGGATAAAATGGATGTAGAGTTAATAAAATTGGATGTAGAGTGGATAAAATGGATGTAGAGTTGATAAAAATGGATGCAGAGTGGATATAATGGATGTAGAGAGGATAAAATGGATGTGGAGTGGATAACAATGGATGTAGAGTGGATAAAATGGATGTAGAGTGGATAAAATGGATGTAGAGTTGATAAAATGGATGTAAAGTGGATAAAATGGATGTAGAGTTAATAAAATTGGATGTAGAGTCGATAAAAATGGATGTAGAGTGGATAAAAATGGATGTAGAGTGGATAAAATGGATGTAGAGTGGATAAAATGGATGTAGAGTGGATAAAAATGGATGTAGAGTGGATAAAATGGATGTAGAGTTGATAAAATGGATGTAAAGTGGATAAAATGGATGTAGAGTGGATAAAAATAGAAGTAGTGTGGATAAAATGGATGTAGAGTGGATAAAAATGGATGTAGAGTGGATAAAATGGATGTAGAGTGAATAAAATGGATGTAGAGTGGATAAAATTGATGTAGAGTGTATAAAATGGATGTAGAGTGGATAACAATGGATGTAGAGTGGATAAAATGGATGTAGAGTGGATAAAATGGTTGTAGAGTGGATAAAATGGATGTAGAGTGGATAAAATGGATGTAGAATGGATAAAATGGATGTAAAGTGGATAAAAATGGATGTCGAGTGGATAAAATGGATGTAGAGTGGATAAAATGGATGTAAAGTGGATAAAAATGGATGTCGAGTGGATAAAATGGATGTAGAGTGGATAAAAATAGATGTAGAGAGGATAAAATGGATGTAGAGTGGATAAAATGGATGTAGAGTGGATAAAATGGATGTACAGTTAATAAAAATGGATGTAGAGTGGATATAATGGATGTAGAGAGGATAAAATGGATGTGGAGTGGATAACAATGGATGTAGAGTGGATAAAATGGATGTAGAGTGGATAAAATGGATGTAGAGTGGATAAAAATGGATGTAGATTGGATAAAATGGATGTAGAGTGGATAAAATGGATGTAGAGTGGATAAAATGGATGTAGAGTGGATAAAAATGGATGTAGAGTGGATAAAATGGATGTAGAGTGGATAAAAATGGATGTAGAGAGGATAAAATGGATGTAGAGTGGATAAAATGGATGTACAGTTAATAAAAATGGATGTAGAGTGGATATAATGGATGTAGAGAGGATAAAATGGATGTGGAGTGGATAACAATGGATGTAGAGTGGATAAAATGGATGTAGAGTGGATAAAATGGTTGTAGAGTGGATAAAATGGATGTAGAGTGGATAAAATGGATGTAGAATGGATAAAATGGATGTAAAGTGGATAAAAATGGATGTCGAGTGGATAAAATGGATGTAGAGTGGATAAAATGGATGTAAAGTGGATAAAAATGGATGTCGAGTGGATAAAATGGATGTAGAGTGGATAAAAATAGATGTAGAGAGGATAAAATGGATGTAGAGTGGATAAAATGGATGTAGAGTGGATAAAATGGATGTACAGTTAATAAAAATGGATGTAGAGTGGATATAATGGATGTAGAGAGGATAAAATGGATGTAGAGTGGATAAAATGGATGTAGAGTGGATAAAAATGGATGTAGAGTGGATAAAATGGATGTAGAGTGGATAAAAATGGATGTAGATTGGATAAAATGGATGTAGAGTGGATAAAATGGATGTAGAGTGGATAAAATGGATGTAGAGTGGATAAAAATGGATGTAGAGTGGATAAAATGGATGTAGAGTGGATAAAAATGGATGTAGAGAGGATAAAATGGATGTAGAGTGGATAAAATGGATGTACAGTTAATAAAAATGGATGTAGAGTGGATATAATGGATGTAGAGAGGATAAAATGGATGTGGAGTGGATAACAATGGATGTAGAGTGGATAAAATGGATGTAGAGTGGATAAAATGGATGTAGAGTTGATAAAAATGGATGTAGAGTGGAAATAATGGATGTAGAGTGGATAAAATGGATGTAGAGTGGATAAAATGGATGTAGAGTTGATAAAATGGATGTAAAGTGGATAAAATGGATGTAGAGTTAATAAAAATGGATGTAGAGTGGATAAAATGGATGTAGAGAGGATAAAATGGATGTAGAGTGGATAAAATGGATGTAGAGTGGATAAAAATGGATGTAGATTGGATAAAATGGATGTAGAGTGGATAAAATGGATGTAGAGTGGATAAAATGGATGTAGAGTTGATAAAATGGATGTAAAGTGGATAAAATGGATGTAGAGTTAATAAAAATGGATGTAGAGTGGATAAAATGGATGTAGAGAGGATAAAATGGATGTAGAGTGGATAAAATGGATGTAGAGTTGATAAAATGGATGTAAAGTGGATAAAATGGATGTAGAGTTAATAAAAATGGATGTAGAGTGGATAAAATGGATGTAGAGAGGATAAAATGGATGTAGAGTGGATAAAATGGATGTAGAGTGGATAAAAATGGATGTAGATTGGATAAAATGGATGTAGAGTGGATAAAATGGATGTAGAGTGGATAAAATGGATGTAGAGTGGATAAAAATGGATGTAGAGTGGATAAAATGGATGTAGAGTGGATAAAAATGGATGTAGAGAGGATAAAATGGATGTAGAGTGGATAAAATGGATGTACAGTTAATAAAAATGGATGTAGAGTGGATATAATGGATGTAGAGAGGATAAAATGGATGTGGAGTGGATAACAATGGATGTAGAGTGGATAAAATGGATGTAGAGTGGATAAAATGGATGTAGAGTTGATAAAAATGGATGTAGAGTGGAAATAATGGATGTAGAGTGGATAAAATGGATGTAGAGTTCATAAAAATGGATGTAGAGTGGATAAAAATGGATGTAGATTGGATAAAATGGATGTAGAGTGGATAAAAATGGATGTAGAGTGGATAAAATGGATGTAGAGTTAACAAAAATGGATGTAGAGTGGATAAAATGGATGTAGAGTTAACAAAAATGGATGTAGAGTGGATAAAATGGATGTAGAGTTGATAAAAATGGATGTAGAGTGGATAAAAATGGATGTAGATTAGATAAAATGGATGTAGAGTGGATAAAAATGGATGTAGAGTATATAAATTGGATGTAGAGTATATAAATTGGATGTAGAGTATATAAAATGGATGTAGAGTGGATAAAAATGGATGTCGAGTGGATAAAATGGATGTAGAGTGGATAAAAATGGATGTAGATTGGATAAAATGGATGTAGAGTTAATAAAAATGGATGTAGAGAAGATAAAATGGATGTAGAGTGGATAAAATGGATGTACAGTTAATAAAAATGGATGTAGAGTGGATATAATGGATGTAGAGAGGATATAATGGATGTGGAGTGGATAACAATGGATGTAGAGTGGATAAAAATGGATATAGAGTTGATAAAATGGATGTAAAGTGGATAAAATGGATGTAGAGTGGATAAAATGGTTGTAGAGTGGATAACATGGATGTAGAGTTGATAAAAATGGATGTAGAGTGGAAATAATGGATGTAGAGTGGATAAAATGGATGTAGAGTTCATAAAAATGGATGTAGAGTGGATAAAAATGGATGTAGATTGGATAAAATGGATGTAGAGTGGATAAAAATGGATGTAGAGAGGATAAAATGGATGTGGAGTAGATAACAATGGATGTAGAGTGGATAAAATGGATGTAGAGTGGATAAAATGGATGTAGAGTGGATAAAATGGTTGTAGAGTGGATAAAATGGATGTAGAGTTGATAAAAATGGATGTAGAGTGGATAAAATGGATGTAGAGTGGATAAAATGGATGTAAAGTGGATAAAATGGATGTAGAGTTAATAAAAATGGATGTAGTGTGGAAATAATGGATGTAGATAGGATAAAATGGATGTAGAGTGGATAAAATGGATGTAGAGTGGATAAAAATGGATGTAGATTGGATAAAATGGATGTAGAGTTAATAAAAATGGATGTAGAGTGGATAAAATGGATGTAGAGAGGATAAAATGGATGTAGAGTGGATAAAATGGATGTAGAGTGGATAAAAATGGATGTAGATTGGATAAAATGGATGTAGAGTGGATAAAATGGATGTAGAGTGGATAAAATGGATGTAGAGTGGATAAAAATGGATGTAGAGTGGATAAAATGGATGTAGAGTGGATAAAAATGGATGTAGAGAGGATAAAATGGATGTAGAGTGGATAAAATGGATGTACAGTTAATAAAAATGGATGTAGAGTGGATATAATGGATGTAGAGAGGATAAAATGGATGTGGAGTGGATAACAATGGATGTAGAGTGGATAAAATGGATGTAGAGTGGATAAAATGGATGTAGAGTTGATAAAAATGGATGTAGAGTGGAAATAATGGATGTAGAGTGGATAAAATGGATGTAGAGTTCATAAAAATGGATGTAGAGTGGATAAAAATGGATGTAGAGTGGATAAAATGGATGTAGAGTGGATAAAACGGATGTAGAGTGGATAAAAAGGATGTAGAGTGGATAAAATGGATGCAGAGTGGATAAAAATAGAAGTAGTGTTGATAAAATGGATGTAGAGTGGATAACAATGGATGTAGAGTGTATAAAATGGATGTAGAGTGGATAACAATGGATGTAGAGTGGATAAAATGGATGTAGAGTGGATAAAATGGATGTAGAGTGGATAAAATGGATGTAGAGTGGATAAAATGGATGTAGAATGGATAAAATGGATGTAGAGTATATAAATTGGATGTAGAGTATATAAATTGGATGTAGAGTATATAAAATGGATGTAGAGTGGATAAAAATGGATGTCGAGTGGATAAAATGGATGTAGAGTGGATAAAAATAGATGTAGAGAGGATAAAATGGATGTAGAGTGGATGAAATGGATGTAGAGTGGATAAAACGGATGTAGAGTGGATAAAAAGGATGTAGAGTGGATAAAATGGATGCAGAGTGGATAAAAATAGAAGTAGTGTGGATAAAATGGATGTAGAGTGGATAACAATGGATGTAGAGTGGATAAAATGGATGTAGAGTGGATAACAATGGATGTAGAGTGGATAAAATGGATGTAGGGTGGATAAAATGGTTGTAGAGTGGATAAAATGGATGTAGAGTGGATAAAAATGGATGTAGAGTGGATAAAATGGATGTAGAGTTGATAAAAATGGATGTAGAGTGGATAAAAATGGATGTAGATTGGATAAAATGGATGAAGAGTTGATAAAATGGATGTAAAGTGGATAAAATGGATGTAGAGTTAATAAAAGTGGATGTAGAGTGGATAAAAATGGATGTAGAGTGGATAAAAATGGATGTCGAGTGGATAAAATGGATGTAGAGTGGATAAAATGGATGTAGAGTGGATAAAAATGGATGTAGAGTGGATAAAATGGATGTAGAGTTGATAAAATGGATGTAAAGTGGATAAAATGGATGTAGAGTGGATAAAATGGTTGTAGAGTGGATAAAATGGATGTAGAGTTGATAAAAATGGATGTAGAGTGGAAATAATGGATGTAGAGTGGATAAAATGGATGTAGAGTTCATAAAAATGGATGTAGAGTGGATAAAAATGGATGTAGATTGGATAAAATGGATGTAGAGTGGATAAAAATGGATGTAGAGAGGATAAAATGGATGTGGAGTAGATAACAATGGATGTAGAGTGGATAAAATGGATGTAGAGTGGATAAAATGGATGTAGAGTGGATAAAATGGTTGTAGAGTGGATAAAATGGATGTAGAGTGGATAAAATGGATGTAGAGTTGATAAAATGGATGTAAAGTGGATAAAATGGATGTAGAGTTAATAAAAATGGATGTAGAGTGGATAAAATGGATGTAGAGAGGATAAAATGGATGTAGAGTGGATAAAATGGATGTAGAGTTGATAAAATGGATGTAAAGTGGATAAAATGGATGTAGAGTTAATAAAAATGGATGTAGAGTGGATAAAATGGATGTAGAGAGGATAAAATGGATGTAGAGTGGATAAAATGGATGTAGAGTGGATAAAAATGGATGTAGATTGGATAAAATGGATGTAGAGTGGATAAAATGGATGTAGAGTGGATAAAATGGATGTAGAGTGGATAAAAATGGATGTAGAGTGGATAAAATGGATGTAGAGTGGATAAAAATGGATGTAGAGAGGATAAAATGGATGTAGAGTGGATAAAATGGATGTACAGTTAATAAAAATGGATGTAGAGTGGATATAATGGATGTAGAGAGGATAAAATGGATGTGGAGTGGATAACAATGGATGTAGAGTGGATAAAATGGATGTAGAGTGGATAAAATGGATGTAGAGTTGATAAAAATGGATGTAGAGTGGAAATAATGGATGTAGAGTGGATAAAATGGATGTAGAGTTCATAAAAATGGATGTAGAGTGGATAAAAATGGATGTAGATTGGATAAAATGGATGTAGAGTGGATAAAAATGGATGTAGAGTGGATAAAATGGATGTAGAGTTAACAAAAATGGATGTAGAGTGGATAAAATGGATGTAGAGTTAACAAAAATGGATGTAGAGTGGATAAAATGGATGTAGAGTTGATAAAAATGGATGTAGAGTGGATAAAAATGGATGTAGATTAGATAAAATGGATGTAGAGTGGATAAAAATGGATGTAGAGTATATAAATTGGATGTAGAGTATATAAATTGGATGTAGAGTATATAAAATGGATGTAGAGTGGATAAAAATGGATGTCGAGTGGATAAAATGGATGTAGAGTGGATAAAAATGGATGTAGATTGGATAAAATGGATGTAGAGTTAATAAAAATGGATGTAGAGAAGATAAAATGGATGTAGAGTGGATAAAATGGATGTACAGTTAATAAAAATGGATGTAGAGTGGATATAATGGATGTAGAGAGGATATAATGGATGTGGAGTGGATAACAATGGATGTAGAGTGGATAAAAATGGATATAGAGTTGATAAAATGGATGTAAAGTGGATAAAATGGATGTAGAGTGGATAAAATGGTTGTAGAGTGGATAACATGGATGTAGAGTTGATAAAAATGGATGTAGAGTGGAAATAATGGATGTAGAGTGGATAAAATGGATGTAGAGTTCATAAAAATGGATGTAGAGTGGATAAAAATGGATGTAGATTGGATAAAATGGATGTAGAGTGGATAAAAATGGATGTAGAGAGGATAAAATGGATGTGGAGTAGATAACAATGGATGTAGAGTGGATAAAATGGATGTAGAGTGGATAAAATGGATGTAGAGTGGATAAAATGGTTGTAGAGTGGATAAAATGGATGTAGAGTTGATAAAAATGGATGTAGAGTGGATAAAATGGATGTAGAGTGGATAAAATGGATGTAAAGTGGATAAAATGGATGTAGAGTTAATAAAAATGGATGTAGTGTGGAAATAATGGATGTAGATAGGATAAAATGGATGTAGAGTGGATAAAATGGATGTAGAGTGGATAAAAATGGATGTAGATTGGATAAAATGGATGTAGAGTTAATAAAAATGGATGTAGAGTGGATAAAATGGATGTAGAGAGGATAAAATGGATGTAGAGTGGATAAAATGGATGTAGAGT
The DNA here is from genome assembly GCA_933228935.1 of Pemphredon lugubris. NCBI lineage: Eukaryota > Metazoa > Arthropoda > Insecta > Hymenoptera > Crabronidae > Pemphredon > Pemphredon lugubris. Next base: position 51,690,600 of record OW121816.1, read on the forward strand.
GGATAAAAATGGATGTAGATTGGATAAAATGGATGTAGAGTGGATAAAATGGATGTAGAGTGGATAAAATGGATGTAGAGTGGATAAAAATGGATGTAGAGTGGATAAAATGGATGTAGAGTGGATAAAAATGGATGTAGAGAGGATAAAATGGATGTAGAGTGGATAAAATGGATGTACAGTTAATAAAAATGGATGTAGAGTGGATATAATGGATGTAGAGAGGATAAAATGGATGTGGAGTGGATAACAATGGATGTAGAGTGGATAAAATGGATGTAGAGTGGATAAAATGGATGTAGAGTTGATAAAAATGGATGTAGAGTGGAAATAATGGATGTAGAGTGGATAAAATGGATGTAGAGTTCATAAAAATGGATGTAGAGTGGATAAAAATGGATGTAGAGTGGATAAAATGGATGTAGAGTGGATAAAACGGATGTAGAGTGGATAAAAAGGATGTAGAGTGGATAAAATGGATGCAGAGTGGATAAAAATAGAAGTAGTGTTGATAAAATGGATGTAGAGTGGATAACAATGGATGTAGAGTGTATAAAATGGATGTAGAGTGGATAACAATGGATGTAGAGTGGATAAAATGGATGTAGAGTGGATAAAATGGATGTAGAGTGGATAAAATGGATGTAGAGTGGATAAAATGGATGTAAAGTGGATAAAATGGATGTAGAGTATATAAATTGGATGTAGAGTATATAAATTGGATGTAGAGTATATAAAATGGATGTAGAGTGGATAAAAATGGATGTCGAGTGGATAAAATGGATGTAGAGTGGATAAAAATAGATGTAGAGAGGATAAAATGGATGTAGAGTGGATGAAATGGATGTAGAGTGGATAAAACGGATGTAGAGTGGATAAAAAGGATGTAGAGTGGATAAAATGGATGCAGAGTGGATAAAAATAGAAGTAGTGTGGATAAAATGGATGTAGAGTGGATAACAATGGATGTAGAGTGTATAAAATGGATGTAGAGTGGATAACAATGGATGTAGAGTGGATAAAATGGATGTAGGGTGGATAAAATGGTTGTAGAGTGGATAAAATGGATGTAGAGTGGATAAAAATGGATGTAGAGTGGATAAAATGGATGTAGAGTTGATAAAAATGGATGTAGAGTGGATAAAAATGGATGTAGATTGGATAAAATGGATGAAGAGTTGATAAAATGGATGTAAAGTGGATAAAATGGATGTAGAGTTAATAAAAGTGGATGTAGAGTGGATAAAAATGGATGTAGAGTGGATAAAAATGGATGTCGAGTGGATAAAATGGATGTAGAGTGGATAAAATGGATGTAGAGTGGATAAAAATGGATGTAGAGTGGATAAAATGGATGTAGAGTTGATAAAATGGATGTAAAGTGGATAAAATGGATGTAGAGTGGATAAAATGGTTGTAGAGTGGATAACATGGATGTAGAGTTGATAAAAATGGATGTAGAGTGGAAATAATGGATGTAGAGTGGATAAAATGGATGTAGAGTTCATAAAAATGGATGTAGAGTGGATAAAAATGGATGTAGATTGGATAAAATGGATGTAGAGTGGATAAAAATGGATGTAGAGAGGATAAAATGGATGTGGAGTAGATAACAATGGATGTAGAGTGGATAAAATGGATGTAGAGTGGATAAAATGGATGTAGAGTGGATAAAATGGTTGTAGAGTGGATAAAATGGATGTAGAGTGGATAAAATGGATGTAGAGTTGATAAAATGGATGTAAAGTGGATAAAATGGATGTAGAGTTAATAAAAATGGATGTAGAGTGGATAAAATGGATGTAGAGAGGATAAAATGGATGTAGAGTGGATAAAATGGATGTAGAGTTGATAAAATGGATGTAAAGTGGATAAAATGGATGTAGAGTTAATAAAAATGGATGTAGAGTGGATAAAATGGATGTAGAGAGGATAAAATGGATGTAGAGTGGATAAAATGGATGTAGAGTGGATAAAAATGGATGTAGATTGGATAAAATGGATGTAGAGTGGATAAAATGGATGTAGAGTGGATAAAATGGATGTAGAGTGGATAAAAATGGATGTAGAGTGGATAAAATGGATGTAGAGTGGATAAAAATGGATGTAGAGAGGATAAAATGGATGTAGAGTGGATAAAATGGATGTACAGTTAATAAAAATGGATGTAGAGTGGATATAATGGATGTAGAGAGGATAAAATGGATGTGGAGTGGATAACAATGGATGTAGAGTGGATAAAATGGATGTAGAGTGGATAAAATGGATGTAGAGTTGATAAAAATGGATGTAGAGTGGAAATAATGGATGTAGAGTGGATAAAATGGATGTAGAGTTCATAAAAATGGATGTAGAGTGGATAAAAATGGATGTAGATTGGATAAAATGGATGTAGAGTGGATAAAAATGGATGTAGAGTGGATAAAATGGATGTAGAGTTAACAAAAATGGATGTAGAGTGGATAAAATGGATGTAGAGTTAACAAAAATGGATGTAGAGTGGATAAAATGGATGTAGAGTTGATAAAAATGGATGTAGAGTGGATAAAAATGGATGTAGATTAGATAAAATGGATGTAGAGTGGATAAAAATGGATGTAGAGTATATAAATTGGATGTAGAGTATATAAATTGGATGTAGAGTATATAAAATGGATGTAGAGTGGATAAAAATGGATGTCGAGTGGATAAAATGGATGTAGAGTGGATAAAAATGGATGTAGATTGGATAAAATGGATGTAGAGTTAATAAAAATGGATGTAGAGAAGATAAAATGGATGTAGAGTGGATAAAATGGATGTACAGTTAATAAAAATGGATGTAGAGTGGATATAATGGATGTAGAGAGGATATAATGGATGTGGAGTGGATAACAATGGATGTAGAGTGGATAAAAATGGATATAGAGTTGATAAAATGGATGTAAAGTGGATAAAATGGATGTAGAGTGGATAAAATGGTTGTAGAGTGGATAACATGGATGTAGAGTTGATAAAAATGGATGTAGAGTGGAAATAATGGATGTAGAGTGGATAAAATGGATGTAGAGTTCATAAAAATGGATGTAGAGTGGATAAAAATGGATGTAGATTGGATAAAATGGATGTAGAGTGGATAAAAATGGATGTAGAGAGGATAAAATGGATGTGGAGTAGATAACAATGGATGTAGAGTGGATAAAATGGATGTAGAGTGGATAAAATGGATGTAGAGTGGATAAAATGGTTGTAGAGTGGATAAAATGGATGTAGAGTTGATAAAAATGGATGTAGAGTGGATAAAATGGATGTAGAGTGGATAAAATGGATGTAAAGTGGATAAAATGGATGTAGAGTTAATAAAAATGGATGTAGTGTGGAAATAATGGATGTAGATAGGATAAAATGGATGTAGAGTGGATAAAATGGATGTAGAGTGGATAAAAATGGATGTAGATTGGATAAAATGGATGTAGAGTTAATAAAAATGGATGTAGAGTGGATAAAATGGATGTAGAGAGGATAAAATGGATGTAGAGTGGATAAAATGGATGTAGAGTGGATAAAAATGGATGTAGATTGGATAAAATGGATGTAGAGTGGATAAAATGGATGTAGAGTGGATAAAATGGATGTAGAGTGGATAAAAATGGATGTAGAGTGGATAAAATGGATGTAGAGTGGATAAAAATGGATGTAGAGAGGATAAAATGGATGTAGAGTGGATAAAATGGATGTACAGTTAATAAAAATGGATGTAGAGTGGATATAATGGATGTAGAGAGGATAAAATGGATGTGGAGTGGATAACAATGGATGTAGAGTGGATAAAATGGATGTAGAGTGGATAAAATGGATGTAGAGTTGATAAAAATGGATGTAGAGTGGAAATAATGGATGTAGAGTGGATAAAATGGATGTAGAGTTCATAAAAATGGATGTAGAGTGGATAAAAATGGATGTAGAGTGGATAAAATGGATGTAGAGTGGATAAAACGGATGTAGAGTGGATAAAAAGGATGTAGAGTGGATAAAATGGATGCAGAGTGGATAAAAATAGAAGTAGTGTGGATAAAATGGATGTAGAGTGGATAACAATGGATGTAGAGTGTATAAAATGGATGTAGAGTGGATAACAATGGATGTAGAGTGGATAAAATGGATGTAGAGTGGATAAAATGGTTGTAGAGTGGATAAAATGGATGTAGAGTGGATAAAATGGATGTAGAATGGATAAAATGGATGTAGAGTATATAAATTGGATGTAGAGTATATAAATTGGATGTAGAGTATATAAAATGGATGTAGAGTGGATAAAAATGGATGTCGAGTGGATAAAATGGATGTAGAGTGGATAAAAATGGATGTAGAGAGGATAAAATGGATGTAGAGTGGATGAAATGGATGTAGAGTGGATAAAACGGATGTAGAGTGGATAAAAAGGATGTAGAGTGGATAAAATGGATGCAGAGTGGATAAAAATAGAAGTAGTGTGGATAAAATGGATGTAGAGTGGATAACAATGGATGTAGAGTGTATAAAATGGATGTAGAGTGGATAACAATGGATGTAGAGTGGATAAAATGGATGTAGGGTGGATAAAATGGTTGTAGAGTGGATAAAATGGATGTAGAGTGGATAAAAATGGATGTAGAGTGGATAAAATGGATGTAGAGTTGATAAAAATGGATGTAGAGTGGATAAAAATGGATGTAGATTGGATAAAATGGATGAAGAGTTGATAAAATGGATGTAAAGTGGATAAAATGGATGTAGAGTTAATAAAAGTGGATGTAGAGTGGATAAAAATGGATGTAGAGTGGATAAAAATGGATGTCGAGTGGATAAAATGGATGTAGAGTGGATAAAATGGATGTAGAGTGGATAAAAATGGATGTAGAGTGGATAAAATGGATGTAGAGTTGATAAAATGGATGTAAAGTGGATAAAATGGATGTAGAGTGGATAAAAATGGATGTAGATTGGATAAAATGGATGTAGAGTGGATAAAATGGATGTAGAGTGGATAAAATGGATGTAGAGTGGATAAAAATGGATGTAGAGTGGATAAAATGGATGTAGAGTGGATAAAAATGGATGTAGAGAGGATAAAATGGATGTAGAGTGGATAAAATGGATGTACAGTTAATAAAAATGGATGTAGAGTGGATATAATGGATGTAGAGAGGATAAAATGGATGTGGAGTGGATAACAATGGATGTAGAGTGGATAAAATGGATGTAGAGTGGATAAAATGGATGTAGAGTTGATAAAAATGGATGTAGAGTGGAAATAATGGATGTAGAGTGGATAAAATGGATGTAGAGTTCATAAAAATGGAAGTAGAGTGGATAAAAATGGATGTAGATTGGATAAAATGTATGTAGAGTGGATAAAAATGGATGTAGAGTGGATAAAATGGATGTAGAGTTAACAAAAATGGATGTAGAGTGGATAAAATGGATGTAGAGTTAACAAAAATGGATGTAGAGTGGATAAAATGGATGTAGAGTTGATAAAAATGGATGTAGAGTGGATAAAAATGGATGTAGATTAGATAAAATGGATGTAGAGTGGATAAAAATGGATGTAGAGTATATAAATTGGATGTAGAGTATATAAATTGGATGTAGAGTATATAAAATGGATGTAGAGTGGATAAAAATGGATGTCGAGTGGATAAAATGGATGTAGAGTGGATAAAAATGGATGTAGATTGGATAAAATGGATGTAGAGTTAATAAAAATGGATGTAGAGAAGATAAAATGGATGTAGAGTGGATAAAATGGATGTACAGTTAATAAAAATGGATGTAGAGTGGATATAATGGATGTAGAGAGGATATAATGGATGTGGAGTGGATAACAATGGATGTAGAGTGGATAAAAATGGATATAGAGTTGATAAAATGGATGTAAAGTGGATAAAATGGATGTAGAGTGGATAAAATGGTTGTAGAGTGGATAACATGGATGTAGAGTTGATAAAAATGGATGTAGAGTGGAAATAATGGATGTAGAGTGGATAAAATGGATGTAGAGTTCATAAAAATGGATGTAGAGTGGATAAAAATGGATGTAGATTGGATAAAATGGATGTAGAGTGGATAAAAATGGATGTAGAGAGGATAAAATGGATGTGGAGTGGATAACAATGGATGTAGAGTGGATAAAATGGATGTAGAGTGGATAAAATGGATGTAGAGTGGATAAAATGGTTGTAGAGTGGATAAAATGGATGTAGAGTTGATAAAAATGGATGTAGAGTGGATAAAATGGATGTAGAGTGGATAAAATGGATGTAAAGTGGATAAAATGGATGTAGAGTTAATAAAAATGGATGTAGTGTGGAAATAATGGATGTAGATAGGATAAAATGGATGTAGAGTGGATAAAATGGATGTAGAGTGGATAAAAATGGATGTAGATTGGATAAAATGGATGTAGAGTTAATAAAAATGGATGTAGAGTGGATAAAATGGATGTAGAGAGGATAAAATGGATGTAGAGTGGATAAAATGGATGTAGAGTGGATAAAAATGGATGTAGATTGGATAAAATGGATGTAGAGTGGATAAAATGGATGTAGAGTGGATAAAATGGATGTAGAGTGGATAAAAATGGATGTAGAGTGGATAAAATGGATGTAGAGTGGATAAAAATGGATGTAGAGAGGATAAAATGGATGTAGAGTGGATAAAATGGATGTACAGTTAATAAAAATGGATGTAGAGTGGATATAATGGATGTAGAGAGGATAAAATGGATGTGGAGTGGATAACAATGGATGTAGAGTGGATAAAATGGATGTAGAGTGGATAAAATGGATGTAGAGTTGATAAAAATGGATGTAGAGTGGAAATAATGGATGTAGAGTGGATAAAATGGATGTAGAGTTCATAAAAATGGATGTAGAGTGGATAAAAATGGATGTAGAGTGGATAAAATGGATGTAGAGTGGATAAAACGGATGTAGAGTGGATAAAAAGGATGTAGAGTGGATAAAATGGATGCAGAGTGGATAAAAATAGAAGTAGTGTGGATAAAATGGATGTAGAGTGGATAACAATGGATGTAGAGTGTATAAAATGGATGTAGAGTGGATAACAATGGATGTAGAGTGGATAAAATGGATGTAGAGTGGATAAAATGGTTGTAGAGTGGATAAAATGGATGTAGAGTGGATAAAATGGATGTAGAATGGATAAAATGGATGTAGAGTATATAAATTGGATGTAGAGTATATAAATTGGATGTAGAGTATATAAAATGGATGTAGAGTGGATAAAAATGGATGTCGAGTGGATAAAATGGATGTAGAGTGGATAAAAATAGATGTAGAGAGGATAAAATGGATGTAGAGTGGATGAAATGGATGTAGAGTGGATAAAACGGATGTAGAGTGGATAAAAAGGATGTAGAGTGGATAAAATGGATGCAGAGTGGATAAAAATAGAAGTAGTGTGGATAAAATGGATGTAGAGTGGATAACAATGGATGTAGAGTGTATAAAATGGATGTAGAGTGGATAACAATGGATGTAGAGTGGATAAAATGGATGTAGGGTGGATAAAATGGTTGTAGAGTGGATAAAATGGATGTAGAGTGGATAAAAATGGATGTAGAGTGGATAAAATGGATGTAGAGTTGATAAAAATGGATGTAGAGTGGATAAAAATGGATGTAGATTGGATAAAATGGATGAAGAGTTGATAAAATGGATGTAAAGTGGATAAAATGGATGTAGAGTTAATAAAAGTGGATGTAGAGTGGATAAAAATGGATGTAGAGTGGATAAAAATGGATGTCGAGTGGATAAAATGGATGTAGAGTGGATAAAATGGATGTAGAGTGGATAAAAATGGATGTAGAGTGGATAAAATGGATGTAGAGTTGATAAAATGGATGTAAAGTGGATAAAATGGATGTAGAGTGGATAAAATGGTTGTAGAGTGGATAACATGGATGTAGAGTTGATAAAAATGGATGTAGAGTGGAAATAATGGATGTAGAGTGGATAAAATGGATGTAGAGTTCATAAAAATGGATGTAGAGTGGATAAAAATGGATGTAGATTGGATAAAATGGATGTAGAGTGGATAAAAATGGATGTAGAGAGGATAAAATGGATGTGGAGTAGATAACAATGGATGTAGAGTGGATAAAATGGATGTAGAGTGGATAAAATGGATGTAGAGTGGATAAAATGGTTGTAGAGTGGATAAAATGGATGTAGAGTTGATAAAAATGGATGTAGAGTGGATAAAATGGATGTAGAGTGGATAAAACGGATGTAGAGTGGATAAAAAGGATGTAGAGTGGATAAAATGGATGCAGAGTGGATAAAAATAGATGTAGTGTGGATAAAATGGATGTAGAGTGGATAAAATGGATGTAGAGTGGATAACAATAGATGTAGAGTGGATAAAATGGATGTAGAGTGGATAAAATGGTTGTAGAGTGGATAAAATGGATGTAGAGTGGATAAAATGGATGTAGAATGGATAAAATGGATGTAAAGTGGATAAAAATGGATGTCGAGTGGATAAAATGGATGTAGAGTGGATAAAATGGATGTAAAGTGGATAAAAATGGATGTCGAGTGGATAAAATGGATGTAGAGTGGATAAAAATAGATGTAGAGAGGATAAAATGGATGTAGAGTGGATAAAATGGATGTAGAGTGGATAAAACGGATGTAGAGTGGATAAAAAGGATGTAGAGTGGATAAAATGGATGCAGAGTGGATAAAAATAGAAGTAGTGTGGATAAAATGGATGTAGAGTGGATAACAATGGATGTAGAGTGTATAAAATGGATGTAGAGTGGATAACAATGGATGTAGAGTGGATAAAATGGATGTAGAGTGGATAAAATGGTTGTAGAGTGGATAAAATGGATGTAGAGTGGATAAAATGGATGTAGAATGGATAAAATGGATGTAAAGTGGATAAAAATGGATGTAGAGTGGATAAAATGGATGTAGAGTTCATAAAAATGGATGTAGAGTGGATAAAAATGGATGTAGATTGGATAAAATGGATGTAGAGTGGATAAAAATGGATGTAGAGTATATAAATTGGATGTAGAGTATATAAATTGGATGTAGAGTATATAAAATGGATGTAGAGTGGATAAAAATGGATGTCGAGTGGATAAAATGGATGTAGAGTGGATAAAAATAGATGTAGAGAGGATAAAATGGATGTAGAGTGGATAAAATGGATGTAGAGTGGATAAAACGGATGTAGAGTGGATAAAAAGGATGTAAAGTGGATAAAATGGATGCAGAGTGGATAAAAATAGAAGTAGTGGGGATAAAATGGATGTAGAGTGGATAACAATGGATGTAGAGTGTATAAAATGGATGTAGAGTGGATAACAATGGATGTAGAGTGGATAAAATGGATGTAGGGTGGATAAAATGGTTGTAGAGTGGATAAAATGGATGTAGAGTGGATAAAAATGGATGTAGAGTGGATAAAATGGATGTAGAGTTGATAAAATGGATGTAAAGTGGATAAAATGGATGTAGAGTTAATAAAATTGGATGTAGAGTGGATAAAATGGATGTAGAGTTGATAAAAATGGATGCAGAGTGGATATAATGGATGTAGAGAGGATAAAATGGATGTGGAGTGGATAACAATGGATGTAGAGTGGATAAAATGGATGTAGAGTGGATAAAATGGATGTAGAGTTGATAAAATGGATGTAAAGTGGATAAAATGGATGTAGAGTTAATAAAATTGGATGTAGAGTCGATAAAAATGGATGTAGAGTGGATAAAAATGGATGTCGAGTGGATAAAATGGATGTAGAGTGGATAAAATGGATGTAGAGTGGATAAAAATGGATGTAGAGTGGATAAAATGGATGTAGAGTTGATAAAATGGATGTAGAGTGGATAAAATGGATGCAGAGTGGATAAAAATAGAAGTAGTGTGGATAAAATGGATGTAGAGTGGATAACAATGGATGTAGAGTGTATAAAATGGATGTAGAGTGGATAACAATGGATGTAGAGTGGATAAAATGGATGTAGAGTGGATAAAATGGTTGTAGAGTGGATAAAATGGATGTAGAGTGGATAAAATGGATGTAGAGTGGATAAAATGGATGCAGAGTGGATAAAAATAGAAGTAGTGTGGATAAAATGGATGTAGAGTGGATAACAATGGATGTAGAGTGTATAAAATGGATGTAGAGTGGATAACAATGGATGTAGAGAGGATAAAATGGATGTAGAGTGGATAAAATGGATGTAGAGTGGATAAAAATGGATGTAGATTGGATAAAATGGATGTAGAGTGGATAAAATGGATGTAGAGTGGATAAAATGGATGTAGAGTGGATAAAAATGGATGTAGAGTGGATAAAATGGATGTAGAGTGGATAAAAATGGATGTAGAGAGGATAAAATGGATGTAGAGTGGATAAAATGGATGTACAGTTAATAAAAATGGATGTAGAGTGGATATAATGGATGTAGAGAGGATAAAATGGATGTGGAGTGGATAACAATGGATGTAGAGTGGATAAAATGGATGTAGAGTGGATAAAATGGATGTAGAGTTGATAAAAATGGATGTAGAGTGGAAATAATGGATGTAGAGTGGATAAAATGGATGTAGAGTTCATAAAAATGGATGTAGAGTGGATAAAAATGGATGTAGAGTGGATAAAATGGATGTAGAGTGGATAAAACGGATGTAGAGTGGATAAAAAGGATGTAGAGTGGATAAAATGGATGCAGAGTGGATAAAAATAGAAGTAGTGTGGATAAAATGGATGTAGAGTGGATAACAATGGATGTAGAGTGTATAAAATGGATGTAGAGTGGATAACAATGGATGTAGAGTGGATAAAATGGATGTAGAGTGGATAAAATGGTTGTAGAGTGGATAAAATGGATGTAGAGTGGATAAAATGGATGTAGAATGGATAAAATGGATGTAGAGTATATAAATTGGATGTAGAGTATATAAATTGGATGTAGAGTATATAAAATGGATGTAGAGTGGATAAAAATGGATGTCGAGTGGATAAAATGGATGTAGAGTGGATAAAAATAGATGTAGAGAGGATAAAATGGATGTAGAGTGGATGAAATGGATGTAGAGTGGATAAAACGGATGTAGAGTGGATAAAAAGGATGTAGAGTGGATAAAATGGATGCAGAGTGGATAAAAATAGAAGTAGAGTGGATAAAATGGATGTAGAGTGGATAACAATGGATGTAGAGTGTATAAAATGGATGTAGAGTGGATAACAATGGATGTAGAGTGGATAAAATGGATGTAGGGTGGATAAAATGGTTGTAGAGTGGATAAAATGGATGTAGAGTGGATAAAAATGGATGTAGAGTGGATAAAATGGATGTAGAGTTGATAAAAATGGATGTAGAGTGGATAAAAATGGATGTAGATTGGATAAAATGGATGAAGAGTTGATAAAATGGATGTAAAGTGGATAAAATGGATGTAGAGTTAATAAAAGTGGATGTAGAGTGGATAAAAATGGATGTAGAGTGGATAAAAATGGATGTCGAGTGGATAAAATGGATGTAGAGTGGATAAAATGGATGTAGAGTGGATAAAAATGGATGTAGAGTGGATAAAATGGATGTAGAGTTGATAAAATGGATGTAAAGTGGATAAAATGGATGTAGAGTGGATAAAATGGTTGTAGAGTGGATAACATGGATGTAGAGTTGATAAAAATGGATGTAGAGTGGAAATAATGGATGTAGAGTGGATAAAATGGATGTAGAGTTCATAAAAATGGATGTAGAGTGGATAAAAATGGATGTAGATTGGATAAAATGGATGTAGAGTGGATAAAAATGGATGTAGAGAGGATAAAATGGATGTGGAGTAGATAACAATGGATGTAGAGTGGATAAAATGGATGTAGAGTGGATAAAATGGATGTAGAGTGGATAAAATGGTTGTAGAGTGGATAAAATGGATGTAGAGTTGATAAAAATGGATGTAGAGTGGATAAAATGGATGTAGAGTGGATAAAACGGATGTAGAGTGGATAAAAAGGATGTAGAGTGGATAAAATGGATGCAGAGTGGATAAAAATAGATGTAGTGTGGATAAAATGGATGTAGAGTGTATAAAATGGATGTAGAGTGGATAACAATAGATGTAGAGTGGATAAAATGGATGTAGAGTGGATAAAATGGTTGTAGAGTGGATAAAATGGATGTAGAGTGGATAAAATGGATGTAGAATGGATAAAATGGATGTAAAGTGGATAAAAATGGATGTCGAGTGGATAAAATGGATGTAGAGTGGATAAAATGGATGTAAAGTGGATAAAAATGGATGTCGAGTGGATAAAATGGATGTAGAGTGGATAAAAATAGATGTAGAGAGGATAAAATGGATGTAGAGTGGATAAAATGGATGTAGAGTGGATAAAACGGATGTAGAGTGGATAAAAAGGATGTAGAGTGGATAAAATGGATGCAGAGTGGATAAAAATAGAAGTAGTGTGGATAAAATGGATGTAGAGTGGATAACAATGGATGTAGAGTGTATAAAATGGATGTAGAGTGGATAACAATGGATGTAGAGTGGATAAAATGGATGTAGAGTGGATAAAATGGTTGTAGAGTGGATAAAATGGATGTAGAGTGGATAAAATGGATGTAGAATGGATAAAATGGATGTAAAGTGGATAAAAATGGATGTAGAGTGGATAAAATGGATGTAGAGTTCATAAAAATGGATGTAGAGTGGATAAAAATGGATGTAGATTGGATAAAATGGATGTAGAGTGGATAAAAATGGATGTAGAGTATATAAATTGGATGTAGAGTATATAAATTGGATGTAGAGTATATAAAATGGATGTAGAGTGGATAAAAATGGATGTCGAGTGGATAAAATGGATGTAGAGTGGATAAAAATAGATGTAGAGAGGATAAAATGGATGTAGAGTGGATAAAATGGATGTAGAGTGGATAAAATGGATGTAGAGTGGATAAAAAGGATGTAAAGTGGATAAAATGGATGCAGAGTGGATAAAAATAGAAGTAGTGGGGATAAAATGGATGTAGAGTGGATAACAATGGATGTAGAGTGTATAAAATGGATGTAGAGTGGATAACAATGGATGTAGAGTGGATAAAATGGATGTAGAGTTGATAAAATGGTTGTAGAGTGGATAAAATGGATGTAGAGTGGATAAAAATGGATGTAGAGTGGATAAAATGGATGTAGAGTTGATAAAATGGATGTAAAGTGGATAAAATGGATGTAGAGTTAATAAAATTGGATGTAGAGTGGATAAAATGGATGTAGAGTTGATAAAAATGGATGCAGAGTGGATATAATGGATGTAGAGAGGATAAAATGGATGTGGAGTGGATAACAATGGATGTAGAGTGGATAAAATGGATGTAGAGTGGATAAAATGGATGTAGAGTTGATAAAATGGATGTAAAGTGGATAAAATGGATGTAGAGTTAATAAAATTGGATGTAGAGTCGATAAAAATGGATGTAGAGTGGATAAAAATGGATGTCGAGTGGATAAAATGGATGTAGAGTGGATAAAATGGATGTAGAGTGGATAAAAATGGATGTAGAGTGGATAAAATGGATGTAGAGTTGATAAAATGGATGTAAAGTGGATAAAATGGATGTAGAGTGGATAAAAATAGAAGTAGTGTGGATAAAATGGATGTAGAGTGGATAAAAATGGATGTAGAGTGGATAAAATGGATGTAGAGTGAATAAAATGGATGTAGAGTGGATAAAATTGATGTAGAGTGTATAAAATGGATGTAGAGTGGATAACAATGGATGTAGAGTGGATAAAATGGATGTAGAGTGGATAAAATGGTTGTAGAGTGGATAAAATGGATGTAGAGTGGATAAAATGGATGTAGAATGGATAAAATGGATGTAAAGTGGATAAAAATGGATGTCGAGTGGATAAAATGGATGTAGAGTGGATAAAATGGATGTAAAGTGGATAAAAATGGATGTCGAGTGGATAAAATGGATGTAGAGTGGATAAAAATAGATGTAGAGAGGATAAAATGGATGTAGAGTGGATAAAATGGATGTAGAGTGGATAAAATGGATGTACAGTTAATAAAAATGGATGTAGAGTGGATATAATGGATGTAGAGAGGATAAAATGGATGTGGAGTGGATAACAATGGATGTAGAGTGGATAAAATGGATGTAGAGTGGATAAAATGGATGTAGAGTGGATAAAAATGGATGTAGATTGGATAAAATGGATGTAGAGTGGATAAAATGGATGTAGAGTGGATAAAATGGATGTAGAGTGGATAAAAATGGATGTAGAGTGGATAAAATGGATGTAGAGTGGATAAAAATGGATGTAGAGAGGATAAAATGGATGTAGAGTGGATAAAATGGATGTACAGTTAATAAAAATGGATGTAGAGTGGATATAATGGATGTAGAGAGGATAAAATGGATGTGGAGTGGATAACAATGGATGTAGAGTGGATAAAATGGATGTAGAGTGGATAAAATGGTTGTAGAGTGGATAAAATGGATGTAGAGTGGATAAAATGGATGTAGAATGGATAAAATGGATGTAAAGTGGATAAAAATGGATGTCGAGTGGATAAAATGGATGTAGAGTGGATAAAATGGATGTAAAGTGGATAAAAATGGATGTCGAGTGGATAAAATGGATGTAGAGTGGATAAAAATAGATGTAGAGAGGATAAAATGGATGTAGAGTGGATAAAATGGATGTAGAGTGGATAAAATGGATGTACAGTTAATAAAAATGGATGTAGAGTGGATATAATGGATGTAGAGAGGATAAAATGGATGTAGAGTGGATAAAATGGATGTAGAGTGGATAAAAATGGATGTAGAGTGGATAAAATGGATGTAGAGTGGATAAAAATGGATGTAGATTGGATAAAATGGATGTAGAGTGGATAAAATGGATGTAGAGTGGATAAAATGGATGTAGAGTGGATAAAAATGGATGTAGAGTGGATAAAATGGATGTAGAGTGGATAAAAATGGATGTAGAGAGGATAAAATGGATGTAGAGTGGATAAAATGGATGTACAGTTAATAAAAATGGATGTAGAGTGGATATAATGGATGTAGAGAGGATAAAATGGATGTGGAGTGGATAACAATGGATGTAGAGTGGATAAAATGGATGTAGAGTGGATAAAATGGATGTAGAGTTGATAAAAATGGATGTAGAGTGGAAATAATGGATGTAGAGTGGATAAAATGGATGTAGAGTGGATAAAATGGATGTAGAGTTGATAAAATGGATGTAAAGTGGATAAAATGGATGTAGAGTTAATAAAAATGGATGTAGAGTGGATAAAATGGATGTAGAGAGGATAAAATGGATGTAGAGTGGATAAAATGGATGTAGAGTGGATAAAAATGGATGTAGATTGGATAAAATGGATGTAGAGTGGATAAAATGGATGTAGAGTGGATAAAATGGATGTAGAGTTGATAAAATGGATGTAAAGTGGATAAAATGGATGTAGAGTTAATAAAAATGGATGTAGAGTGGATAAAATGGATGTAGAGAGGATAAAATGGATGTAGAGTGGATAAAATGGATGTAGAGTTGATAAAATGGATGTAAAGTGGATAAAATGGATGTAGAGTTAATAAAAATGGATGTAGAGTGGATAAAATGGATGTAGAGAGGATAAAATGGATGTAGAGTGGATAAAATGGATGTAGAGTGGATAAAAATGGATGTAGATTGGATAAAATGGATGTAGAGTGGATAAAATGGATGTAGAGTGGATAAAATGGATGTAGAGTGGATAAAAATGGATGTAGAGTGGATAAAATGGATGTAGAGTGGATAAAAATGGATGTAGAGAGGATAAAATGGATGTAGAGTGGATAAAATGGATGTACAGTTAATAAAAATGGATGTAGAGTGGATATAATGGATGTAGAGAGGATAAAATGGATGTGGAGTGGATAACAATGGATGTAGAGTGGATAAAATGGATGTAGAGTGGATAAAATGGATGTAGAGTTGATAAAAATGGATGTAGAGTGGAAATAATGGATGTAGAGTGGATAAAATGGATGTAGAGTTCATAAAAATGGATGTAGAGTGGATAAAAATGGATGTAGATTGGATAAAATGGATGTAGAGTGGATAAAATGGATGTAGAGTGGATAAAATGGATGTAGAGTGGATAAAAATGGATGTAGAGTGGATAAAATGGATGTAGAGTGGATAAAAATGGATGTAGAGAGGATAAAATGGATGTAGAGTGGATAAAATGGATGTACAGTTAATAAAAATGGATGTAGAGTGGATATAATGGATGTAGAGAGGATAAAATGGATGTGGAGTGGATAACAATGGATGTAGAGTGGATAAAATGGATGTAGAGTGGATAAAATGGATGTAGAGTTGATAAAAATGGATGTAGAGTGGAAATAATGGATGTAGAGTGGATAAAATGGATGTAGAGTTCATAAAAATGGATGTAGAGTGGATAAAAATGGATGTAGAGTGGATAAAATGGATGTAGAGTGGATAAAACGGATGTAGAGTGGATAAAAAGGATGTAGAGTGGATAAAATGGATGCAGAGTGGATAAAAATAGAAGTAGTGTGGATAAAATGGATGTAGAGTGGATAACAATGGATGTAGAGTGTATAAAATGGATGTAGAGTGGATAACAATGGATGTAGAGTGGATAAAATGGATGTAGAGTGGATAAAATGGTTGTAGAGTGGATAAAATGGATGTAGAGTGGATAAAATGGATGTAGAATGGATAAAATGGATGTAGAGTATATAAATTGGATGTAGAGTATATAAATTGGATGTAGAGTATATAAAATGGATGTAGAGTGGATAAAAATGGATGTCGAGTGGATAAAATGGATGTAGAGTGGATAAAAATAGATGTAGAGAGGATAAAATGGATGTAGAGTGGATGAAATGGATGTAGAGTGGATAAAACGGATGTAGAGTGGATAAAAAGGATGTAGAGTGGATAAAATGGATGCAGAGTGGATAAAAATAGAAGTAGTGTGGATAAAATGGATGTAGAGTGGATAACAATGGATGTAGAGTGTATAAAATGGATGTAGAGTGGATAACAATGGATGTAGAGTGGATAAAATGGATGTAGGGTGGATAAAATGGTTGTAGAGTGGATAAAATGGATGTAGAGTGGATAAAAATGGATGTAGAGTGGATAAAATGGATGTAGAGTTGATAAAAATGGATGTAGAGTGGATAAAAATGGATGTAGATTGGATAAAATGGATGAAGAGTTGATAAAATGGATGTAAAGTGGATAAAATGGATGTAGAGTTAATAAAAGTGGATGTAGAGTGGATAAAAATGGATGTAGAGTGGATAAAAATGGATGTCGAGTGGATAAAATGGATGTAGAGTGGATAAAATGGATGTAGAGTGGATAAAAATGGATGTAGAGTGGATAAAATGGATGTAGAGTTGATAAAATGGATGTAAAGTGGATAAAATGGATGTAGAGTGGATAAAAATGGATGTAGATTGGATAAAATGGATGTAGAGTGGATAAAATGGATGTAGAGTGGATAAAATGGATGTAGAGTGGATAAAAATGGATGTAGAGTGGATAAAATGGATGTAGAGTGGATAAAAATGGATGTAGAGAGGATAAAATGGATGTAGAGTGGATAAAATGGATGTACAGTTAATAAAAATGGATGTAGAGTGGATATAATGGATGTAGAGAGGATAAAATGGATGTGGAGTGGATAACA
Organism: Pemphredon lugubris; assembly: GCA_933228935.1. Lineage (NCBI taxonomy): Eukaryota > Metazoa > Arthropoda > Insecta > Hymenoptera > Crabronidae > Pemphredon > Pemphredon lugubris. The sequence goes on from OW121816.1 coordinate 51,708,355, forward strand.
ATGGATGTAGAGTGGATAAAATGGATGTAGAGTGGATAAAATGGATGTAGAGTTGATAAAAATGGATGTAGAGTGGAAATAATGGATGTAGAGTGGATAAAATGGATGTAGAGTTCATAAAAATGGATGTAGAGTGGATAAAAATGGATGTAGATTGGATAAAATGGATGTAGAGTGGATAAAAATGGATGTAGAGTGGATAAAATGGATGTAGAGTTAACAAAAATGGATGTAGAGTGGATAAAATGGATGTAGAGTTAACAAAAATGGATGTAGAGTGGATAAAATGGATGTAGAGTTGATAAAAATGGATGTAGAGTGGATAAAAATGGATGTAGATTAGATAAAATGGATGTAGAGTGGATAAAAATGGATGTAGAGTATATAAATTGGATGTAGAGTATATAAATTGGATGTAGAGTATATAAAATGGATGTAGAGTGGATAAAAATGGATGTCGAGTGGATAAAATGGATGTAGAGTGGATAAAAATGGATGTAGATTGGATAAAATGGATGTAGAGTTAATAAAAATGGATGTAGAGAAGATAAAATGGATGTAGAGTGGATAAAATGGATGTACAGTTAATAAAAATGGATGTAGAGTGGATATAATGGATGTAGAGAGGATATAATGGATGTGGAGTGGATAACAATGGATGTAGAGTGGATAAAAATGGATATAGAGTTGATAAAATGGATGTAAAGTGGATAAAATGGATGTAGAGTGGATAAAATGGTTGTAGAGTGGATAACATGGATGTAGAGTTGATAAAAATGGATGTAGAGTGGAAATAATGGATGTAGAGTGGATAAAATGGATGTAGAGTTCATAAAAATGGATGTAGAGTGGATAAAAATGGATGTAGATTGGATAAAATGGATGTAGAGTGGATAAAAATGGATGTAGAGAGGATAAAATGGATGTGGAGTGGATAACAATGGATGTAGAGTGGATAAAATGGATGTAGAGTGGATAAAATGGATGTAGAGTGGATAAAATGGTTGTAGAGTGGATAAAATGGATGTAGAGTTGATAAAAATGGATGTAGAGTGGATAAAATGGATGTAGAGTGGATAAAATGGATGTAAAGTGGATAAAATGGATGTAGAGTTAATAAAAATGGATGTAGTGTGGAAATAATGGATGTAGATAGGATAAAATGGATGTAGAGTGGATAAAATGGATGTAGAGTGGATAAAAATGGATGTAGATTGGATAAAATGGATGTAGAGTTAATAAAAATGGATGTAGAGTGGATAAAATGGATGTAGAGAGGATAAAATGGATGTAGAGTGGATAAAATGGATGTAGAGTGGATAAAAATGGATGTAGATTGGATAAAATGGATGTAGAGTGGATAAAATGGATGTAGAGTGGATAAAATGGATGTAGAGTGGATAAAAATGGATGTAGAGTGGATAAAATGGATGTAGAGTGGATAAAAATGGATGTAGAGAGGATAAAATGGATGTAGAGTGGATAAAATGGATGTACAGTTAATAAAAATGGATGTAGAGTGGATATAATGGATGTAGAGAGGATAAAATGGATGTGGAGTGGATAACAATGGATGTAGAGTGGATAAAATGGATGTAGAGTGGATAAAATGGATGTAGAGTTGATAAAAATGGATGTAGAGTGGAAATAATGGATGTAGAGTGGATAAAATGGATGTAGAGTTCATAAAAATGGATGTAGAGTGGATAAAAATGGATGTAGAGTGGATAAAATGGATGTAGAGTGGATAAAACGGATGTAGAGTGGATAAAAAGGATGTAGAGTGGATAAAATGGATGCAGAGTGGATAAAAATAGAAGTAGTGTGGATAAAATGGATGTAGAGTGGATAACAATGGATGTAGAGTGTATAAAATGGATGTAGAGTGGATAACAATGGATGTAGAGTGGATAAAATGGATGTAGAGTGGATAAAATGGTTGTAGAGTGGATAAAATGGATGTAGAGTGGATAAAATGGATGTAGAATGGATAAAATGGATGTAGAGTATATAAATTGGATGTAGAGTATATAAATTGGATGTAGAGTATATAAAATGGATGTAGAGTGGATAAAAATGGATGTCGAGTGGATAAAATGGATGTAGAGTGGATAAAAATAGATGTAGAGAGGATAAAATGGATGTAGAGTGGATGAAATGGATGTAGAGTGGATAAAACGGATGTAGAGTGGATAAAAAGGATGTAGAGTGGATAAAATGGATGCAGAGTGGATAAAAATAGAAGTAGTGTGGATAAAATGGATGTAGAGTGGATAACAATGGATGTAGAGTGTATAAAATGGATGTAGAGTGGATAACAATGGATGTAGAGTGGATAAAATGGATGTAGGGTGGATAAAATGGTTGTAGAGTGGATAAAATGGATGTAGAGTGGATAAAAATGGATGTAGAGTGGATAAAATGGATGTAGAGTTGATAAAAATGGATGTAGAGTGGATAAAAATGGATGTAGATTGGATAAAATGGATGAAGAGTTGATAAAATGGATGTAAAGTGGATAAAATGGATGTAGAGTTAATAAAAGTGGATGTAGAGTGGATAAAAATGGATGTAGAGTGGATAAAAATGGATGTAGAGTGGATAAAATGGATGTAGAGTGGATAAAATGGATGTAGAGTGGATAAAAATGGATGTAGAGTGGATAAAATGGATGTAGAGTTGATAAAATGGATGTAAAGTGGATAAAATGGATGTAGAGTGGATAAAATGGTTGTAGAGTGGATAACATGGATGTAGAGTTGATAAAAATGGATGTAGAGTGGAAATAATGGATGTAGAGTGGATAAAATGGATGTAGAGTTCATAAAAATGGATGTAGAGTGGATAAAAATGGATGTAGATTGGATAAATGGATGTAGAGTGGATAAAAATGGATGTAGAGAGGATAAAATGGATGTGGAGTAGATAACAATGGATGTAGAGTGGATAAAATGGATGTAGAGTGGATAAAATGGATGTAGAGTGGATAAAATGGTTGTAGAGTGGATAAAATGGATGTAGAGTTGATAAAAATGGATGTAGAGTGGATAAAATGGATGTAGAGTGGATAAAACGGATGTAGAGTGGATAAAAAGGATGTAGAGTGGATAAAATGGATGCAGAGTGGATAAAAATAGATGTAGTGTGGATAAAATGGATGTAGAGTGTATAAAATGGATGTAGAGTGGATAACAATAGATGTAGAGTGGATAAAATGGATGTAGAGTGGATAAAATGGTTGTAGAGTGGATAAAATGGATGTAGAGTGGATAAAATGGATGTAGAATGGATAAAATGGATGTAAAGTGGATAAAAATGGATGTCGAGTGGATAAAATGGATGTAGAGTGGATAAAATGGATGTAAAGTGGATAAAAATGGATGTCGAGTGGATAAAATGGATGTAGAGTGGATAAAAATAGATGTAGAGAGGATAAAATGGATGTAGAGTGGATAAAATGGATGTAGAGTGGATAAAACGGATGTAGAGTGGATAAAATGGATGTAGAGTGGATAAAATGGATGCAGAGTGGATAAAAATAGAAGTAGTGTGGATAAAATGGATGTAGAGTGGATAACAATGGATGTAGAGTGTATAAAATGGATGTAGAGTGGATAACAATGGATGTAGAGTGGATAAAATGGATGTAGAGTGGATAAAATGGTTGTAGAGTGGATAAAATGGATGTAGAGTGGATAAAATGGATGTAGAATGGATAAAATGGATGTAAAGTGGATAAAAATGGAT